>CM062818.1:811354623-812770705 GCA_031772625.1 Pinus tabuliformis
CGTTGGGTGAGACATTCAAGATGAGATCATCCATTGACGATTTATTTTCTTCATGATGAATTGAAGTGAGTCTAGGAATTTTTTGTTTAAATTCCATGTTCTAAATATTGTAACTATTAAAGAGTGATATAGTAGATAGGTTAGGGGCACGGAGAAGTAAAACACCCATGTGATTTATTAAACCATCTTTGGCAAGATTTACACAATCGAATTATAAATTTTTAGTTTGTAAGTGTGTAATTTATTGTAGAAAGAATCGAATGATAATGTTTTTTCTTTATGCGATCACAAGAGATAAGAATCATTCTCCAAAAGAAAAAAAGTTAAGCTCCTTCTTCTAGTAAGAGGATAAAGGTCAACTTTTAGGATGCAAATGATGGTGGTGAAGGTATAAGTGGTCAAGAGACCCATTTTGTATAAACACCATCACATTCCAAATGATCATATTTGGGCATGAGATGATGTGTGTATATTGAAATCATTTTCTAAATAGGCCACCACATGCCATACTTCCATGTTTAGGCACGAGTCGTGAGTTTATATATTGAACATGCTGTGCCATTTTCTTAAATATGTACATTCGAGTTGAGTGTTGGTGTGTGTGTGTATTTATGTATGCATGTATGAATTGAAGTGTATTTTTACTTGACGTTGAAGTGTTTTATTTTTAGGTTGAATTTTCATCTATGTAGTGATGATGCAATGTCACCTATTGTGAAGTGAGCACTCTTGATATGTTGTATTGTTAAAGGTGTTTGGATTTGGTTTTTGATGACATATCAATTAAGTATATTCTTGGTGGTAAATTGGTTGATGATACAAAAAAATTGCAACAAGTTTTATCACTTAGGGAACACTTCTTCAACTGCATACAAAATATGAAAATCACTTTATTGCAATTATTTATGTAACAGAAATATGTTTTTTATCCTCAATTTATATCTTAAATCACTTTAAAAATTCAACCCTGTGTTATATAAAATCAACATGAATGACAAATCTTGAAAATTTATTAATCATGAAGAAAATGAAATAAAAAAAATCAAATTTGCAATCACAAAATTTTGGATAGAAAAATACTTTATACATATGTAGAAGAAATTAAATACATGAGAATAAATTTATCACAAAATTGGTACAATATCTAGCTCTCCATGCTGTAGCAAGAAAAAATAGGAAAAACCTTATCGGCCCTAAAGATCCACAACAAGCTAGCATCAAAAAACAACAAGTCTTCTCTTGGCTTCAACAAGATTTTAGCACTTATGCTCTTCACACTAGCATTATTTTATTTTTTAGGGTTTACCAACCCTAGTCATTTTGCATCACACAAGTGCATGGAAATATGGATTTAGTCCTAGTCTCCATAAATACTTGTCCATCCTAGGTTTTTTGTACTAAAATCCTTGGTCTTCAACTTTTACATCAACATAAACAACAACACCTACATGGGACATCATGAAATATATAGTATCCAACTTGTCTTCTAGGATAGGCATCACACCCTACTCAAGACCCATCAATTTCATCTCATGGTGATATTTCCCTAGCCTCACATCCCGTAAGAATAATTTTATAAAATCATTCAAGTAGTTAGCTCCATTTTCCATGTCTTCTTCTAGGTTAGACAATATAGTAGTACAACAAGATCCACCATAGTCATCATCGTAGATCACACTAACTCCATGTTCATCTCTAGGGTCTACATGCACAACATAAATTCTAGAATGAGATGATCAAAACTAAAATTCATATAAAGGAAATCTAGCCATAAAACATATGAGACATCTCTCTCTCATGTTTTCTTATTCCACGGTTTTCTCATGCAGCTTAATGTCATTCAACTATGGTTTCATCATGAACAAGTTACCCTCTTTCTCCCTACGAGCTTTAAGATAATACAATGAAAAGGGTAGAATGATGAAGGTATATAAAAGAGCTCTATTTTCCCTTATATATAAATATGCCAAGGGGGCTAGCATAATAAGGTCATAAATCCTCATTGGGATAAACAACCCTCCTCTAAGATGGTACACTCTTTAACAAGTTATTCCAAAGCTTCCTCTTCCATGGTTTACTATCACGGTGTCCTCATGCATGATGATTCTCCTCTATCTATGTGCCCCGTGTCTCTAATATTATTTTGATTCGATTAATAGGTTTAGAACCACAATTGGACACATTAAGAAGCACCCCATCGTATTGGAATGATAAATTATTTTACTAGATATTTATCTTTCCACATTGCATTTCCTTTCACATCATAAAAATCTATTTTCATGTACTCGGTATATTTGTCAATACCTATACATGTAAGAGAAATCCTTGGGGTTGGGATTGGGGAGAGATACACTTTTCATCAATTCCCTCTAGTACTGGATTCCTTATTATTATTTCTCAAATATAATGATGCATTAATGTACCACCATAAATCATGTATTAAGAAATTACAAAAGTTTACACCCTTTTATGCATTTGAAACAAGAATCATTTTGTTGTTATCTTATGTGTGTAATAAATTTCCCACTTTTTCTTAATGGTATCCATACCATATAATATTTGTGCTTGGATACTCACATATGAATACCTAAGCATGGTCCCTTCTACAATTTATGAATATGTCATTTTAATGCATGACCCATCCAATGATGATACCATATCACTCAACTAATATAGTAACATCATGGAGCATATCTCTCAAGCCACTTTTACCTCGACCCAGATGTGGGACCTCGCTTGGATGTATAGTATCTGGGTGGGTTCCTTAAGCAACCTCTCACATTGGTCTCTAGTCCTTGGAACCTTTTGTTCATGGATATATAAATGAAAAATGAGAAATGTATATAAGTTATACTCTTTATAGTTTTTTGCAAAATACAGCCCCTTGTGCAAAATTTCCATAGGCCTCTACTAAACAATACCATAACTCCATATATATCCCCAAATAAATATTTTTTCTTCCTATAAAATCCTATGAGGGGGTTTCCCCTAGTTGTAACCTCATGCTATGAGTCCAACATAATTAAAAGTTTACCAGTTAGAGTGATATATTGTATTTTATAGCTAGTTCCATCTCAATTTCTTAATAATGTGATTTTTTGTGTGGGAATTAAAAATAGACCAAGTAGAAAATTGAGTTGAGTGAGCTATGGAAAGTGTGTTTTTCTAAGACCCATGAAAGAATATCACTCACTATCCCTTGAGTTATTTAAAGAGAAACGCCTTTTTGTGCAAAATTTCATTGTCCTTTATTGAAAAAACCCTACCTTCAAATATCCTCATGTTGGAAAAAAGTTTTATTGTTTTAGACACCTAAGGTTTGACAGGAGGGTGAAAAGAAAAGTCTCATTGTAGTCTAGCATAAGGTGAACATTTCAGTCTTGCATAAAGGAGCAAGGTCTCACTCAAAGCTTGTCCAGACTGATAAATAATATTTGGGGTTTTAGCTAATGACAAAGTTTAGTGAATATTTAGGGTTTTAGCTAATGACAAAGTTTATTTCATTAGTTAAAATATACATCAAGCCCATTAAAATTCATATATATACTGAATAATACTTGCACAGAAGTAAACAAATACATCACACATAATTTAACATGAGATATGGATATTTTTAAAGTAGGCACACATTTATTATCTCATTCATTCATAAAACACATATATAGTTCCCCGCAACCATATCTACTTATTTATTAAATCTAGTTAAACATTACATGGACAGATCATAATAACTCAAAAAGATATGTTCAAAAATTCTCTAAGGATCCTCATTATAGACTTAGGATTATGACAAGATCACATTGAAAGACTTATGCCAATTACAAGTTCTCATTCCAGTAACATAATGACCTTCTTCTAATATATTTTTTGGCCCTTTGAAATTATCCACACTCGCTTGATGTAGTCCACTTTAACCATCTTGATGAGATCCATATCTTCTTGGTCAACATTTTCTTGATCTCTCATTTTTATCAGTGTGTTTCTTCTTTCACTGATTTGAAAAATTATAATGTAACTTTGCGATCTTTTGCTTGTTTCTTTCACCTTTTCTACTATTGTTTTCTGGCCAAATTAACCATTCATTTTGTCGACTTGTGCCACTATTTTCTTCCCAAAATTTTCACATAAGTGAAGGATCCAATAGGACCTGACGAAGATGAATTGACTTGTCGTCGAGTCAATATTTTTATTTTATTCTTGTCCCCTCTTCTTACTTCTCAACTAATGTTTATCCATTCTATACCTATGCGGACATATCTCCTTCAAATGGAGGACCCAACTCTAGAAAATAGACTCCAAAACTTTACAGTGGAAACAACTATACATATCCAATTTTTCTTTCAATGTCCCAGTTAATGTAGAGGTTTTATCAATAAACTGTTGGGTTGTCTTTGTGTCTAGCTTCACTAGATGTGTAGTGATCAAAGCATACCACTATGGATCTGCAATAACATTGAGCTTACACAACTGCAAATAATTTTCTTGAATTGTATGCTTGAGATCCTCAATAATAGATTTGTCCACTTGGGATTCCTTTTTTAAAGAAAGTATTTTATTATTTGTCTCTTCAGCTTGATCAAGGAGTTATTTATATTACGTAAGTTTAGTAGTGGCACTAGATTCTTCCATCAATTTCTTACCTTTTTTTCACAACTGTGGGAGTCATGATTGCTGTTACACCAAAACTCGCAGGTGTTAGTAAACAGACACATCGCTAGTGTTAAGCGCATGCCACAAAACACACAGGGAGCGTTGAATTATCCTTCTACACCACCATTAACGGGGAGCGTTGGATAATCCAATTCCCAACAATCTCCCCCCCCAACGCGAGCTAGGGGTGTTTCGAACTCGAACTCGAGACCTTTGGCTCTGATACCACTTGTTGGAGTCATGATTGCCATTACACCAAAACCCACAAGTGTTAGTAAATAGACACATCGCTAGTGTTAAGCGCATGCCACAAAACACACAGGGAGTGTTGAATTATCCTTCTACACGAATGTTAAGTGTGAAGCCAAATTCACGGGGGATTGTACATCAGATATTTCTAGATCTCTAGGATTCTAGATCTTTCTACACCGCTGTTGGGACTCATAAATGTCATATTTTCATCCACCTTTTTCTTCACTATTCCTTACATTTCATCATCCCATTAACCTTTTATCATATCATTTTCATACATACATTTGGGTTTCACCTTCTTATTTTCCATTTTATTCATTTTTGTATTACAAGTGAATTTATGATTAAATATTAGAAAATATACATATTTTTATATATATCTCAAGAATATGTGAGTTTTGTGATGTGTAGGAAATATGTGAAGAATTAATATCTCCTCCACCATATTAAGAAGATAATTCCAAGCCTATTCCTAAGGAGAAAATCATGGAGGATTTGGTTGGCATATCTTATCCAATTCCTAAGGAGAAAATCATGGAGGATTTGGTTGGCATATCTTATCCAATTCCTAAGGAGATGATCATGGGGGATTTGGTTGGAATATCTTATCCAAGATATGTGAGAGATTTATGCAGGATTCAAAGGGATCATATTTTGTAATAATGGGAAAGTAGTTAAAAATGCTTGAGAGATTTGTGGGATCATATTTTGTAATAATGGGAAAGTAGATTAGTGGATGATCATTATGAGTTTGTTACTCATCCCATTGTATAAATAGGAGTACAATCTCCTCCATTTGTAATCTGGAAGTTTTTGTAATCTTAGAATTTTGAAATAAAGGATCATACTTCAATTTTGCTTCTACATCTGAGTCTCCATTGAAGTGGTATGCTTGTGGAGTTGTGGAGGGCCCCCATGGCCTCACTTGCATGCTTATTTGTTTATAATTTATTTTATGTTTTTGTTTGATTTCAGCTTTCAAGTTTTGTTAAATGTTCTAATATTGGAAGAATCTTATTTGAAGGTGTTCTTGTAAGAGGACCGTAAGATTTCAAACAATTATTAGATCTAGGTTTATTTTATTTCAGCTTTTAATTTCTTATTAGATGTTCTAATGTTGGAAGAGATCTTGTAGAATATGTCCTTGTAAGAGAATCATAGATCCCAAACAATTGTTAGATCTAAGTTTGATTAGTTATTGAAAGAGATCTTAATGAATATGTTCTTGTAAGGGGACTTTAAGATCTTGGAAAAATTAGGAATCTTTCTAGATCTATATATTTTAGATAAGCATTTCTAAGTTTACCTTCCCGGGTTGACATTAAATTAAACTCTAATTCGCATATGCATTTTAGACCACACAACCACCATTAGTTTCTAGAATCACATGCAGGATTCTAGATCCTCCTACACCACCAGTGGTTTCTAGATCATTCCAGATCTCCATCTGAATCACACACAGGATTTTAGATCCTTCTTTTCCCTCTATAAATTTGTAATTTCTCTGGCCAAGGAAAGCAAGCCAAGGTCCAAAGCCTGTTATGTAATTCAAAGTGATTTCTGTTCTCCAGTGATTGTTTTATCTATTCCGTTGTTTCTGACTAAGTAATCTTGTTGTTTCTCCATTTGTCTGTTCCTGTGAATTATTCTCTGCTATTGCTGTCTAAGTCTCTGAGTATAAATCCGTTGTGTGTTATGTATGCTCTGGTCTAAAAATAGGTATCAGAGCTAGGTTTGAATATCCACAATGCAAGCCGCTTAGTTCCATCGCCTTTCTCTCGCAGCGTTCGTTAAAACGTTGGTTATTACCCCTGGAGCTGTTGAAGGATCTGTCCAAGAAATAGCTGAGGAACATTGGAACTAAAAGACAGTTGCTGCAAGAAAAACAAGGTCGTGGATCTATGTTGAAACGTGTTTCTGGAATTTGAAAAGTGGAGATCCGTGGAGATTGGAGTTGAAACGTGGTGTTCGTAATTTTTTTTTAAATCAAGCTTGCACGTATACATCAATTTTTTTTTTTCTCAAACAAACATATGTATGTGTGAAATGTGAAAATGTTAAAATATTATATATGTTTTTATATTTATTATGAAACATATATAATTATATGTTGGAATTTTGAAAAGTATATTTTTAAAAGGAGCAGGATTATTGAAAATGGTATTTTAAAATGAGGAAGGTCATTATTACTAAATTTTAAAGAGTAATAATTAAAGTTTTATTTTCAAGTGGATTTTTTGTGTTTTGGGGCGTGAATTTGATTGAAAATGGAGACAACAGTTACAGATATGGAGAAGTTGAGCGGGGCTAATTTTTCCCTATGGAAATCACAGATGGAGGATATATTGATTTTAAAGGATCAGTGTTTGTCGATTGAGGGAACAACAAAGAAACCCTCATCGTTGACAAATGAAGAGTGGAATAAGCTAGATAGAAAGGCGATTGCAACAATCTGCCAATATTTAGCAAAGAATGTTTATTTCAATGTGTCCGGAGAAAAGACAGCTGAAGGATTATGGAAGAAGCTCCATGATCTATATGAGAAGAACACAACATCAAACAAAGTTTTCTTGATGAAGAAGCTTTATAATGTCAAAATGAAGGAGGGTGCTTTAGTTGCTGAGCACTTGAATGCACTTAATATTATTACTAATCAACTTGCCTCTGTTAAAATCATTTTAGATGATGAAATTAGAGCTATTTTGCTAATGTGTTCTATGCCAGATAGCTGGGAAAATTTAATTGTAGCTCTGAGCACTTCAACAACTACAGGGACCCTAAAGTTTGATGATGTCAGTAGTAGTTTAATGAATGAGGAGCTATGATGCAAGTGAATTGCGGAAAACCAGGGAGGAGAGGCTCTAGCTCTAGCTAATCGTGGTAGGAGAATGGATCGAGGCCGACAAGGGTGATCAAGATCGAGAGGCCGATAAAAATCAAGGAGAGGAAGAATCATCTGCATTCATTGTGGCAAACCTGGGCACATGAAGAAAGAATGCTGGTTTTGGAAGAAAGGACAAAAGGATCAGAGACCGTCTAGTACAAATCACAAGTCATCCAGCACAAATGAAGGTGAGACTACTGTTGTAGCCACAGATGGTGATGTGTTGTTTACTATTTCAGTAGAGGATGCATGTGTATATAAATCCAGTAGTAGCTCTGATTGGATCCTTGACTTTGGGGCATCTCACCATGTAACCCCATGCAAAGATAGTTTTGTTTCATATAATCCCAGTGATTACGGTAGAGTGCATTTGGGGAATAATCATTTTTGCAGTATTGTTGGAGTGGGAGATGTCCAGATTAAGATGAAAGATGGACAAGATATATTGTTGAAACAGGTCAGGCATGTACCAGAAATGTGCATGAGTTTAATCTCTATGGGACGACTAGATGATGAAGGCTATTCGACAAACTTTGGAAAAGGAGGCTGGAAAATTAGCAAAGGTGCATTGGTCATGGCCAAAGGACCCAAGACAGGAACATTATATACATTGAAGACACTGATAAGAAAATCAGATTTGATTGCTGTCACAAAAGAAGGAAATTCAGCAGATCTGTGGCATAAGCATTTGGGTCAAATGAGTGAGAAGGGCTTAAAAATCCTTGTTGATAAAAATTTATTGCCAGGTTTGAAATCCTACAATCTTGATCTTTGTGAGCATTGTATATATGATAGACAAAGAATGGTTTCATTCCTTAGAGGTGGCCATGGAAAAAATAAAAATGTGTTAGAATTGGTACACTCGGTTGTGTTTGGGCCTGTTAACATCAAATCATTAGGACATATTTTGTAACATTTATAGATGATGCATCCAGGAAAGTTTGGGCATATCCTATGAAAAATAAAAGTGAAGTGTTTGGAATATTTCAAAAATTCCATGTTGTTGTTGAAAGAGAGACTAACAAATTGCTGAAGTGTTTAAGAACAGATAATGGTGGAGAATATTTCTCAAATGCATTTAAGGAATATTGTAACAGGTTTGGCATAAAGCATGAGAAGATTGTGCTTGGTACTTCTCAACAAAATGGTGTCGCAGAAAGGATGAATCACACCATTATGGAAAAGGTGTGAAGTATGTTGTCAAATTCCGGTTTGGAGAAGAATTTTTGGGCTGAAGCAGTTAGGACTGCTTGCTACCTCATAGATAGATCTCCAACTACAGCCTTGGATGGCGGTATCCATGAAGAAGTTTGGACTGGTAAGAATTTGAATTATTCTCACTTGAAAATATTTGGATGTGAAGCATTCGTACATATTCCCAAAGAAAATAGAACTAAGCTAGATGATAAATCTATGAAATGCATTTTTTTGGATATGCGGATGAAGATCTTGGTTATTGTCTATGGGAGCCAGTCAAGCACAAAATTATTAGAAGCAGGGATGTTATATTTAATGAGTCAGAAATGTTCAAGAGGACTGTAGGTGAGTTGGAGGTCAAGAAGGTTATTGACAGGTTTGAAGAGCAGTAGGAAAACATACCACCAATACAAGAAAATGAACAGCAAATTTAGGAGCATGAAGAACAACAAGTGGAAAATAATGAACAACAAGAAGAAGGAATCTTGCAGGAACCTTTATAGGAGATTCAACCTAACAATGTACCACCACAGTTGGTTCGTAGATCTTCTAGGCCTTATAAGCCTTCATAAAGGTATCCTCCTTCAAACTATATTTTGTTGACTGATGAAGGTGAACCTAATTGTTTTCAGGAAGCTTGTAAAGTCGAGCATAGTAAAGAATGGAAGAAAGCAATGGAAGAAGAAATGAACTCTTTGTAGGAAAATAAAACTTGGGAGTTGGTAAACCTCCCAAAAGGTAGAAAGGCTCTACAAAACAAATGGGTGTACAGGATTAAGCATGAAGGTGACAAAAAGAAGGAGAGGTATAAAGCAAGACTGGTGGTGAAAGGTTTTGCCCAAAAAGAAGGTATTGACTTCACTGAAATTTTCTCACCTGTTGTCAAAATGTCATCCATTAGAGTCATTCTTGGTCTAGTTGTTGCTTTAGACCTAGAATGTGAACAGTTAGATGTAAAAACTGCTTTCCTTCATGGTGAATTGGAGGAAGAAATTTATATGGAGCAGCCAGAAGGCTTCATAGAAAAAGGCAAAGAAGGCCTTGTTTGTAGGTTGAAGAAGAGTCTCTATGTGTTAAAACATGCACCTCGACAATGGTACAAGAAATTTGATTCATTCATGTTGGAACATGGTTTTCAGAGGTTGGAAGCTGACCATTGTCTCTATATCAAGAGGTATGATCAAGGAAAGTATATCATATTATTGTTATATGTGGATGACATGTTGATTGTTGGGCATGATAAGAATAAGATCAATAGGTTGAAGAAAGATTTGGGTAGCGAATTTGCAATGAAGGATTTGGGTCCAGCACAACAGATATTTGGCATGTGGATTATGCGTGACAGGAAAAAAAAAAGGTTGTGGCTATCACAAGAAAAATATATCAAGAAGGTGCTTGATAGGTTTAATATGAAGGATGCCAAGCCAGTTGGTACACCCCTTGTAGCCCACTTGAAGCTGAGTACTGAATTATGTCATAGTAATGACAAAGAGAAAGAAGAGATGAGCAAAATTCCTTATGCTTTAGCAGTTGGCAGCTTAATGTATGCCATGGTATGCACACGACCAGACATTGCATATTCAGTGGGAGTAGTGAGTAGGTTCCTTGCCAATCCAGGCAAACAACATTGGCAAGCAGTAAAATGGATTTTGAGGTATCTCAAGGGTACTAGTCATTATTGTTTATGTTTTGGTCATGATGAGACTATGCTTGAAGGATTTACAGATGCGGATATGGCTGGAGATATGGATACTAGAAAGTCCACTACAGGTTATTTGTATACATTTGCAGGTGCAGCAGTATCTTGGGTGTCAAGGCTACAAAGAATAGTATCCCTCTCTACAACAGAAGCAGAGTACATAGCTGTAATAGAAGCTTGTAAAGAGATGTTGTGGATGTAGCGATTCCTAAGAGAGATAGAAATAAAGCAGGACAAGTATGTGTTATATTGTGATAGTCAGAGTGCCATTCCTTTTTTTGCTTAAGCAAGAGTAGTTCCTTCTATTTCATTATATCGAGAAAAAATTTATAGAATATACAAAATCCTGAACCCCTGGAGGCAATAGGGTAACCAAGGGCATGATGCCAAAGTAAAGCTTTACCCCGCTACATCAAACAACAAGATCATGCACAACATACTTTAGGATGACTCAAACAAAACAAAAGCCAAATCTAAGGCTTATAAACATCCCCACCACTCAAGTGAAAAGCCCACCAAGACCTGTGACCCCACCAAAAAGAACCCACAGATCTGACGGTAGACATAGCCCCAAGAGATCAGACGACACCCTGAAATATCGCACCACCTAAAATATGCGAAACTTATCTCGCGATGGAGGGTGGTTTCAAAACCCCGCGTTGGCAACGTGGTGAAAGTTTAATGGGATCGCTGCAAAAAAAACTAAACCACTTACCATCCAAAATCAACGCGATCAACCGTAAACCACCTTCTCTTGGTTTTCCGATTGTGAAGAGGAATGAAGGGGAAACTACTTCGCCGCAAAACAAGGGCCGCCATAGCCCGAACTCTCCCTTTACAAAACTGGCAACGGAGACCCACAAAGATCGTGGGTAGATCCTGGTTAGCAATCTGAAGAGGAAGGGGCTTGGCCTCATTCCACCAGGTAGAAACCAGACAACTTAGCACCTATCCATCTTCCCCTAGCCTCCCGGAGAACTGTGATCGAACTTGATTAGACATCATCATACAGTTTCTTTCCTTCAGGCCCAATGTTTGAAAAGTTCTTTGTCTTCTGCTACCTGTTCCTCACAAAGAGCTTTTACTCCTCCCAGAGACATTTCCTTCTAGTTCATCTCAAACCTATTTACAGTATTGAACGCTCCTTGATTGGAAAGAGTATCTGCTAGTTTGTTGGCTTCATGACTGACATGTCTGAAACTAATAGTTCTTAGACTTTGGAGATGTTTCTGTATTCTCTAGTACACTTGAATTAGTCTCCAATGTTTTGAGACCTTCTCCAGTGCTGCTCCACAACTGATTCTTCTAACAGCTTTTATAGAGATTTCTGAGTCTGCCTCTATGATGACATTTGAGCTATGAGTTTGTTTCAGTAGTTCTAGGCATTGTTCCAAGGCCATTAATTCAGCCATGTTATTTGTGGCTTTACCTAAGTGGCAGTGGAAAATGAAGCTTATAATTCCATCCTCATCTCTTAACACCTCTCCATAACCAGCTATTCCAGGGTTGCCTTTCGAAGCCCCATCTATATTGCATTTCAAGTAGCCTTTCGGCGGAGGCTGCTAGAAATCCTTTTCCTTTCCCAAATTTCCTTCTTTTCTTCTGAGTCCATTGATAATGGTTTCTTGCATTCCCAGTTGTTTAAGGGTTCTCATCTCATTTATCGTGGGCGTGTTTTTGGGAAGATTGCGAATAGTTGTGCTCACTGTCTCTCTAATCTGCTTCAAGATCAGATCCAACAGTTGAAGAGGATTGGACTTTTCATCCCTGAAAATCCTTTTATTCCTTTCTTTCCAGACATTCCAGATGATGAAGCTAGGTGTAAAGGCCCAGGCCAGATTGAGAAACTCATTTTCCGAAAAGTTCCTTCTCCACTTGAACAGGGTGTTTGTGATGCTTTCTTTATCTCGATCTGTCTGTTGAAAAATGGTTGCAAAAGAGTCCCACAACCAGGTGGTAAAGGTGCAACTGTTAAGAATATGCTCCATTGTTTCCTCTTGAGCTTCACATAACTGACATCTAGAGGGCCTAATAATACCTTTTTTCCTAATGTTGTCCCAAGTTAAGATTTTCTTATGGTGAACTAGCCACATGAATAGCTTGATCTTCATCCACCCTTGTTGGCTCCAGAGTTGTTGCCAAGAATTCATTGCAGTCCTGGAATCCAGGTTCATGAGAATCTTCTTAGCTTCCTTAAGATTAAAGGAGCCTTCTTTGTTGAGGCCCCATCTTAATTTATCTTGCCCCTCTATAACCAAGATTTTTCTTTGTTTTAGTATGTTCATAATTTCGTTGGATTTTTTTTTGGGGGACTTTCGTCATTACAGTCTATGCTTCTCCAATTTCTCCATTTCTTAGAGCTGTAAGTATGACTCCAGAAATCTTTAACTCTGATTAGTCCCTAGGAATCTGTTTCCTGCTTGAGTTCTTTATAGTCTTCTTTTAGCAGCATTGGTTCTTGTTGCCATTTGTCCTCCCAAAAGAGAGTAAGATCCCCTACTCTGATTTCCCAGAAACTGTGGTCTTGTACTAGGCATTTGTTTTCCCAGGATTTGTTCCAGATGTAGGAGCCCTTTATGTTTCCTGACATTCTAATAAGATCATTAGTTTGCCAAGAGCTTGCATATTTTTCTTTCCAGGTTTTAGCCCATTGAGCTTCTAGTTCTTTAACCCATCTCCACCAGAGTTTGGCTCCTAGCACATTACTTAAGATTTCCTGATCGTCTAAACCTAGTCCCCCATGACTTTTAGGTTTGCAGATTTTATCCCAAGAAACAAGTGCCCATTTCTTTCTTGTTTCTTCCTTGCCCCAGAGGAAGTCTCTCTGGATATTTCTGAATTGTTGTAAGACCCATTTGGGGGCTGGGAGAGCTGATAACAAGAACACCGGGATTGACTATAGAACAACCTTTGTCAGAATTAATCTGCCCGCCAGGTTCAATGATCTGATGGTCCATTTTTTAACTTTGTCGAGTACTGGTTCCCAAATGCTCTTATGCAGGGATTTCTCTGTAAGGGGAATTCCCAAATACTTTGAAGGGAGGGAATCCCTTTGGAAGCCAAAAATTCTTGAGATATTTCTCTGAATTGCAATGTTAGTATTCAAGAATTTTTTTTTGATTTGGAGAGATTTACTTCCATACCTGTGGCCAAGGAAAAAATGTTCAGGATGTGTTTATACTCTGAAGCTTCTTTGACAGTGAGAATTCCGTGCAACATTGTGTCATCCACAAATTGTTGATAAGTCATTGTCTGTCCATTTTTTTTAATTGAAGTCCCTTAATTTTTCCCAAGAATTTAGCTTGCTTAATGGCTCTGCCCAATCCTTCCGTCATGAGGATAAAAAGAAAGGGAGAGAGTGGGTAGCCCTGCCTGAGACCTCTAGAAGGAGTGAAGATAGCTGAGGGAGAACCATTAACCAGAATAGAAAAGCTGGAAGATGTTATGAGAGCCATGACCCATCTGATCCAGTTATGATCAAACCCAAACGCAACAAGGATCCTCTTGATGTAGCTCCAGTTGACTTTGTCATAAACTTTGGCAATATCTAGTTGCATGATCATACCGGCCTGTTTTTTATTGGTTAGCATGTCGACAGTCTCGTGTGCAAGAATGATATTATTAAGAATTTGTCTTCCTTTCACATAACCAGATTGTTCACCTCAGATTAAAGAAGGAAGAAGAGGTTTGAGCCTGCTAGCCAAAATCTTGGATATAATCTTGTAAGCCACATTACATAAGACAATGGGTCTAAACTTATCAGCAGTCAGGGTTGAACCCTGTTTGGGGATGAAAGAGATGAAGGAGGTGTTGAGGGCTTTCAGAATAGTCCTATTTCTTCTGGAATCCTCCACAACATTCAGGATGTCTTGCTTGACACTGTTCCAGCAAGCCTTAAAAAAATCCACATTGAAACCATCTAGACTTGGAGCTTTGCCATTTTTCATGTCCTTGATAATCTCACTAACTTCCTCTTCAATGACTGGTTTGTTCAGGTTGAAATTTTCCTCTCTAGTCACCAGCTTAGGGATGTTATTTGTAATTTCTCTGATGTATTGCTCCCTGTCTGGATTATTCTCCTTAGTGATACTTTTGAAATGTTGAAACAACACTTCTTCAATGTTTGTGTGAGAGGTATGTAGCTTCCCTTTGTCATTCAAAATCACAGAGATTATGTTGTGAGCCCTATTGGCTATGGTGGATCTCTGAAAAAAATTTGTGTTACGATCCCCTTCCATAAGCCATTGAATTCTAGACTTTTGTCTCCAAAAAATTTCTTCTTGTTTGCATAAATTCTCCCATTCTTGATGGTGTTTGTCAGCTAGTTGAATTTTGTCCTTATCAAAACCCATTGTGATCAAAGCTTGATTGAGTTCTTGTAGTTTGGCTTCCACTACCTTTTTCTCCACAAAAATGTTGCCAAAAACCTCCTTGTTCCATTCTTTGAGTCTAAATTTAATATGTTGAAGTCTTTTGTGTAGGATGAACATATTTGTGCCCTGGATTTGAAGATCTTCTGCCCACCATTGTTCAATGTTGTTAGTGAAATCTGGGTGGGAGAGCCAGATATTCTCAAACCTGAAGGGTCTGTTCTTGGGAGAATCAAACCCCTCGAGTTCTAATTGAATCGGCCAATGATCAAAACCTCCAAAGGGGAGAACCTTAGCTGTTATTTCTCTATTTGCAAGCATAAGCTCCTCGGAGATCAGAAATCTGTCTAACTTGGAGGCGACCAGAGCCTCACCTCCTCTTTTATTGTTCCAAGTATATAGGCCATTCTACATTGCCGAGTCCACCAAATTCATGTCAGCAGTAAAGGTTTGGAATAGATCTGAGTCCTTATTTAGTAGTCTAGTGCCTCCTGTTTTTTCCAAAAGTGATTTGATCATATTAAAATCTCCTCCCAAGACCCAAGGTATACCTACATGTCTGCTCTTGAGCTGTGCTAAGGAGTTTAATAGTCTTAGTTTTTCATCTATTCTTTGTGGCCCATAGACATTTGTGGCGAGGAAAGTGTCAACAACTCCTACTGGTTGAATGATTACAGATAGATAATTTCTTGATGCCTCTGCATCCAGAATACTAACTTTTTGGGGGTTCCATAGAGTGAGGATACCTCCTGCTGTGTTTTCTGCTTTCACTTCAAGAAACTCAAAACTGTTCATCCATTTGCTATGGATTTGCTTTAACTTTTGAATGGAACATTTTGTTTCTTGAATAAATATGATATCTGGTGATGCTTGTTTCATTCTGTGACTTAACATTCTTTGTTTTCTTTTACTGCCTAGACCTCTAATATTCCAAGATATGAGCTTCATAATTAAAGATTTGTGAAAGAGTAACTGGTTAGGTCTTTCATCTTACCTGAATCTATCATTAGCTTTCCACACTCCATCAGGAGCTCATTTTGCTTTTTCCTGCCCCGTTTTTTACCTGGATTTCTAGTTGCTAATCCTAGAGTTGATTTCATAGTTTTCACCCCTCTGTGTTCCTACTTGTGAATACTTTTACCTTTATCCAATCCTCTTTCCTGGGTTTTCCATAAAAATAATTGTTGTATTCTAGAGCATTCTTCTGGAGGTATTGATTCTATTCCTTCCTTGGATCCCTGCCTCAAGAATCCTTCCAGATCCAGGTTTTCCTTGTCTAAGATTTCCTGTAGTTCATGATCTTCCAGATCTAGTTCACTTTGGGTCATTTCCTGGTCCATCTCCATTTCTGTCTCACTCATAACAGTCTCATTATGGTATACCATGTCTTGAGATTGTTTCCTATTTTCTTCTGTTTCTTTTTCGTTAGGATCTTTCTCCTGGGCTTGTTCATCCTTCGTGTTATCCTCATTCTCATCCAGCACTTGAAACCTATTATAGCTAACCCTCTGCCTTTCGGTTTGTTGTTGCTTCATTCCCCTTTTTCCCCCTTTAATTTTGCTTACCACTTTCTGAAAGCTCTCTGTATCCTTCAAAGTATTGAGGTGTTCTTTGTTGTCTACTTTACCGAGAGGGCAATCCCTGAGCAGATGTCCATGTTCATGGCATCTATGACATCTGAATGGGATATGCTTGTAGTCCACGATTTGCACCCATTCCTCATCATGAACTTCCAGAATAACTTCATCTGGAAGAGCTTCTGATAGATCCATCTCCACACATATTCTTGCAAAGGAAGTATATTTCCTTCTTCTTGTGGCTTCGAAAACTTTGACAAAACGTCCTAGTTTATTACCAATAGCTGCTAATGATTCCGTTTGCCAATAATCAAGAGGTAGGGAATATAGCCTTACCCATACTGGAACCGAGGTGAAGGTCTCCCGCTCTGGGACGAAGTTCATCCTCCAAGGCCTCATATAGAGACTAGCCGCTGCATAAAAGTAGGGTCCTCCTTCGAATATTCTGTCTTTGTCTTCTATGTTTGTGAACACCACTGTGAAGAATCCTTTTGACCCAAGATGTAGGTCAATGCTTCCTTTGGGCTTCCAGTGATACTTGATCCACATTTGCAAGGCTTTTTCAGTGGGCCATAGTCCCATGAATTCACAAATGATGGCATAGTTCCCCATGTGTTCTTTGTGTGCTTGCAGAGAAGGGTCATTTAATATTACCCTTGGCGTGATTGCATATTTGGGCTTGCAAGGTCCCTTTTTCCTGTGTTCTCGTGACCCAAGATATTTGTCTTCTTCCTCCTTCTCCTTTATGCTGTTACTTGGTCTTAGTTCTCTTTGTCCCCTTAGCATTATCGTTGTTTTTTTCCCCAGCCACGCCTTTGTTGTTACATTCCATTGTTTTGCCTTTGTTGGATACCACGTCCTTGTAGGAGGGAGCTGAGCTCCCTCCTTTGCTGCCCTCCATCATAAACCATCTCTACTATCCTCTGAAGCGTCGCCGTTTGCTCCCACTCAGTCAAAAGCCAAGCATATCAGGTTTTTCTTCGTGGTACTATGTCGGGTCCTTGATCAGTTTACTGTCATGTTAGCAAGGATGTAAGGAAAATTTTAGAGGCAACAACTGAGTTAGGAATATTTACACTAATACTTCTCATAATTATCGGGTGTACCTTCCATCTCACAGGATGACAGTGGTTCATAGAGATATGACCCTAGTCAGAGTGCCATTCACTTGGCGAAAAACCTGGCATTTCATTCAAAAACCAAGCACATTGACTTAAGGTACCATTGGATCCGACATGTGTTGGAGGAAGAATAACTATCCTTTGAAAAGATCCATACAGATATGAACTTTGTTGATATGCTCACTAAGATTCTACCACAAAATAAACATGAGTTATGTAGAGGCATGGTAGGACTCAGTGTGACTTGATGGCTCTTATTTGGCTTCAAGTGGGAGAATGTTAAGTGTGAAGCCAAATTCACGAATGATTCTAGATTAGATCATTCTAGATCTCCAGGATTCTAGATCTTTCTACACCGCCATTAGTTTCTAGAATCACATGCGGGATTCTAGATCCTCCTACACCGCCAGTGGTTTCTAGATCATTCTAGATCTCCATATGAATCACACATAGGATTCTAGATCCTTCTTTTGCCTCTATAAATTTTTAATTTCTCTAGCCAAGGAAAGCAAGCCAAGGGCCCAAGCCTGTTATGTAATGCAAAGTGATTTCTATTCTCTAGTGATTGTTTTATCTATTTCGTTGTTTCTGACTAAGTAATCTTGTTGTTTCTCCATTTGTCTGTCTCTGTGAATTATTCTCTGCTATTTCGGTCTAAGTCTCTGAGTATAAATCCATTGTGTGTTATGTATGCTCTGGTCTAACGGCAACTTGTATAGTGATCAGTTTCACTTAGCGAGCATCTTTGGCTAGTCTTGTAGTTGGCGCAAGATTTCCTGAGAGCGTCTTTTATATTGGTCAAGTGTAGCTATAATTGTATACTCTTGATCCAAAATTTTATCAAGTTATTGGCTAATCTTGTAGGATCAATAGCCTCGTTGTGCAACTCAGAAATAGTGTGGTGTAAATATTTGTTTGCACCAACTAGTTATGTGTAGTTGCTTTCAATGAATTCGATGCATTGTGTTAGCTCATAGGAGGAAATATCCTCTAGTGGATTAGAAACACTCTGTTAGTCTTTTTGTACATATAATTGATAGCACTCAGTTAGTCTTTATGTACATATAATTGATAGTGCTGAGCTTTTGTTGATGCTACTCGTGTGAGAGTGGGGTCATTATATCTAGAATCAGAGAGAACCAAATAATCCTCTAGCTACATTGATGAAGCTCAAATAATCTAGAATAACTAGTGAGAGAAAAAATCTTGAAGATATTCCATGCATAAGGTATCAACTGGTGGCAACCTAGACTATAGGGGTTATCCACTTATGACAAAATTTTCATATTGAGCTTGTGGCAACATTTCTAGAACTTCGGCTTTCTCTTGATTCAATTGTTGATGGAATTTCACGAGTACTTTATAAGGATGGACAAATGGAACGATATACAAGGTTTGAGCGCAAAAGGTGGAAAACTTATGTAAAATTCCTTGGGTCATGAACAATATCGGATAGCTCTATGGGAGAAATATGGGTGCTTTCTCTTGACTGTGATATGATAGTAGGCTGAATGTGTTTTTAGATCAATGTGTCTAGTACTTTTTATGTTTCCTACACATCCGCTTGATCAAAAGTCAATTATGTCTCTTACAAGATTTCAATATCCTGGAGGGTTGATATAGTCTGCTCTGAATCAGGATGGTGAGACGGGGAATTGAAAATGGTATTAGAGGGGATAGGAGACTATGATGAAGAAATGAGACTATGCTTCATACACGTAGGAAGCTAAGTGACAACATGTTCTTTGAAAATAGGTGTCAGTTATATAGGTTCGTCATTACGAATATGGAAAATGGTTGAGAGATCTAAGATTGGGGGAGGATGCTTTGTCATGATAATGGGTAATGATTATGAGGCAAGGGACCAGGAAGGAATAACACCTGAAACATCGAAAGGCGGAGGTAAAACAAAAATAAATGTACATAAGTGGGTGATGGCTACACCAATGGATCTTTTATGACAATTTTTTTAACTAGAAATAAATTTTTTGTATTAAAAGATCATTTTTTAAAATATTTTAAGAAAAAAATTTAAGACAAAAATAGTTTGCTACACAAATATTTTAAGACAAAAGAGTTTAAGACAAATATTTTAAGATGAAACTTTATATTTAAGAAAAAAACAATTTGGCACAAAAATATTTAAGACAAAACTTTATATTTAAGACAAAAACAAGTTAAGACAAAACTTTACATTTAAGACAAAAACAATTTGACACACAAATATTTTAAGGAAAAACTTTATATTTATGACAATGGCCACTTGACACGAAACTCATTTAAGATAATTAACTATTAAGACAAAACATATCAATTTAAGACAATATTATCTAACAAGTGCAAAATGACTATCTTGTACCTATACCGAGGTTGTTATTTCACTTACTATTCACGTTATCTTATATAAAGACCACGATTTGTTGGTCTCTTCATTTTGTGGGGTTTTAAAGAACGCAACAATTTCCCCCCCCATGATTTATTGGACATCAATTCCACTTTTGTCCCTTAGACCTCTACTCATATGATTAGAGACAACTTTTATGTCGTTGCATTTGGATGGTGAGTCACTTTAGTACTCACTATTGAAGGGAAGTTGATAAACTAATCAAACTGTGGACTCCTACTCCTCGTTATGGGATTAAGCCTTGAGTTTGAATTTCCCTTAATATGCATCCCCTCACACTTTGGATCTAGCTCACATAATTAGTTGCAAGAAAGATTGCAATGTGACTAGCTTACAATTGGGTGGAGAGTTGAATTCCTCGCTTCATTTTTTAGTCATTATTAAACACAAAGATAAGTGTACATTTCTTATGTGTATTGCCTTATGGCGTGTGATGAATCTTGTTACATTGTGAATGGTGCAAGATTTTGGGTGTTTATAAATGTAAATGAATTTCTAAGTTTTGATGCTCACTGTATCTTCATGATTAGAATGGTGTAATGTATGCACATGAATTTTAAAGTGTGCCTAGAATATGTTATTCATTATTTTTTTTATTTTATTTATTTTTTTTTTCTAGTTAAGACTAACCTAAGTACCCACGGGGGATTTGAACCGGTGACCTATCGCAAGGAGTGCCTTAACAGTGCACCCATTCACCGTCAATCCAAAGCCCCGTGGGCCATATGTTATTCATTATTATGTGCATGGTGAATGCGCAATTATGTGTTCACATTCAGTAACTTGATTTCCAAATTTGTGGGTATAATTAGTTTAACTAATCCCTACGGTAGTTATTTTGTTAACACTCAGAACTTAGGTATCAGGAATTGGGTCATGAGTCTCCTTGAAACTTCATGAGGGTGGGTGCACAATAGTTGTAGTTCTGCTTTATGAACCTAGCATAGGTTTCTTTTTAGACCACATACGATATGTTTTCAAGGTTGAGAGGAAGTGGGAGAACATGAATTTTTTAACATGCTAGAAGGTCCAAAACCTAGTGGGCGTTGGTGAAACCACACCCTATTGGAACCCTGTTTTTTGTATAGACACCAACCATAATCCATCAAGCTTAATGATCAAATCTGAGGTAAGGGCACGGTCTATACACTTGGCCAAATGTTCTTTTATTTTGGGTGAGAATCCTAAAGTGAAAGAGTGTGGTACAGGTAGAAATGGAAGTGTTGGGAACATTTTTAGCAACGAGTCGTTGACATATTTGTACCCTACAACACCGTAATAGTGTAAAAATTAATATAAATTTTCTACTACTCATGTATTCGAACTGAAAACAAGAGATTACAAATTTCCTCTGCTATTATGAGAAATGGAAATCACAATTTAGAAACACATGCAATGACATGTAACCATAAAAACAACACAAGAACACAATTATTTATAGGGAAACCCAAGAGGGAAAAACCCTTCCACTTCTTTTCATTAATCATATGAGAATGAGAAACGATTACAATGTATTTATTCAATCCTGAAGCACACCCTGCACTGTATACCTTTTCTCCTATTGATTGTGCTACTCTCACTAACACTTAGTAAATTCTAGCCTCCATCTTTCTCCTATTTCCTTGAGCAATTCATGAGTAAATTAGCTCCTAAATAATAGGGTAACTCACTATTCCCTTGTGCAAATCCCAAGTAATTGATGTCCTCCCTCAATGCCCAACATGTACACTCAACTAGTATACAATTAATAATTATAGTGTAATTTTTCCTCCACTTCAGTTTGGCAATTCAAATTTCATGCATGTATGGGATATTTTAAGCTAATTGACAAGTTTAACTAAGAGATCATTGAGTTAACAAAAAAAATACTACTCAATTGACCTTCACCTCACTCGACTAGTTGCTTTAGCTCAGTTAACTGAGTCAAACTAAAACTAATTGAATTAGATTGTTAAATTTTAGCAACACTGCATGCAAAACTCTACTTCTAGCATATAACTAGAATTTACTGAGTAGACGAGTAGACAAGGCCATGCCACACAAGTTAACTTCCATCCAAGCCATCTTACTAATTTGGAAAATTGAATTACTAATTTTGACAAAGGAACAAGTCAAATTTAGCCTTTCTTGCTACATCTTCTAATACTCCCTCTTATTAAGAAACGGGTTTTGAACCACCAATATTCTGCAACTGTGGAATTTGAATTTTCCTCTTGATAATGCCTTTTTCAATATATCTGCATCTTTATTCTCAATTGGAATGAAATGTAGCATCGTAATTCTCCTATGCACACAATTCTGCAAGTGATGGTACATGATATCAATGTGCTTCGACCTATCATGAAATACTAGATTCTTCGAGAGTTTGATACAACTCTCAATATCACAATAAATCATTGTCAAACCCATATACCGACTGAAAGCACCCACAAGTATTTTCATCATCCATATAACCTCACATGGTTCTTGACTTGTAGTGATGTATTCAACCTTTGTTCAGTTGAGTGCCACATACCTCTGTTTCCTACTATACCAGGTAATAGTTGTAGACCCAACATTGAAGATAATAGCCGAAGAACTTTTCTTGTCTTATGGACTCCCTACCCAATTTTCATGCGTGAAGCCTTGGAGCTTCACTCCCTTTTTCCTCTTGTACCATACCTTATACCTAGTTGTGCCTCTGAGGCACCTCAAAAAATGCTTTGTTTCCTTCCAATAGCACTGGGTAGGCTTTGTCATGGCTTGATTCAACTAATTAGTTGCATAACGTATGCCAAGCCTTGTGTTCACCAAATACATCAAAGATCCCACAAGCTATCTGTAAATGGTAGCATCTATTGCCTCTCCTAAAGAAACACTCTCCTTCATCCAGTTTGTAGCTAGAGGTGTGTCCATAGGCTTGTTATTCTTGATGTAAAATGTTTGAAGTGTTCAGAGGTATATTTCCCCTGACTCACAAACATCTCACCATCACCCTGTCATACTTCTAGCCCATGAAAGTAATGTATCAATCCCATGCCTTTCATCTCAAATTAGCGTGCAAGGTCCTCCTTATATGTCCGAATCAACTGCTTATCTCCTCCGAATATCAAATCATCAACATACAATACCAAGGTAAGCAACTTGCTACATACCACAATGTGATAGAGGCTGGCATCTCCTTCACTTTTGGTGAATCCCAATCCACTGAGATATTTATAAATTGGAGCATACGATGCTCAGGGTGCCTATTTGTGACCATACATGGATCTCTTGATTCTACACACGTCTCTGAGTCATATGTCTTAAATCCCTTTGGTTGCTCTATGTAAATTTCTTCCTCAACAACACCATTGAGAAAGGTGGTCTTCACATCCATCTTTCAAAACTGCGTAGGCAAAGAAGGTCACCTCAGAGTTGCATTAGCTACATGGTTCTAATGGTTGAGCTTATAGAGATTCAACCATCCACTTTCGAGGAATCAATATAACAACATGTACGAGTTGATGCAATGGTGGAGGAATATGAATCTATTGGTCAATCTATTGTATTTAAAGAGGTGTCTTAGTGGATTGAGCAGGTCATGACCTACATTGAGTGGGGTCTATAATTGATAAGTGACATCAATGTTTATCGACCTACATATTTTATTAAGGTTTTTTTAGACACTACTACATAAGGTATTTTTTGGTAATGCTCTCTACTTTGGTACACATATAGGCGGGGTTACAGAGTGTGGGTGGTGTCAGCTATACAAATCACCTTTACATATATTAGTAGGATGTCACTTTATATTGAAGGCAAATGAGGTAGTGATGTGTCATTATTCAATCCTTTAGTACATGCGACTATTGAGGCGAGGAGTCATGGTTGCCCCAAGTCAGGAGTCCAACTTTTTCTTGTGAAGCCGCATATTTGTTTTCAACAATGGCTTCATCTAGGCTTACTTTCGAAGGGATAAGATGACCATTTTTCTTCAAAACCCTCAAAATGTGATCATTTTCCAAAAATAGAGTTGTACAAGTAGCTTTTGGCTTATATTCCAACCTCCAAAGGCCTTCTCAATCACATTCAATCTTCAAGAAATATTCAAACCTATCATCCACTAACCCCTAAGCTCCCTTAAATGTGGGCAAGTGGGCTCCAAAGTACATGATTAAACTTCAAGTCATTTTGAAAGTGGAAAGGAATGGTTCTAAGTGGAATTCCCACAAACTTCAATAAACTATATCAATGGGTGAAAGATCCCCAAAAGGCTCCTAAAGTGAACTCAAAATAAATGTGTGGCCTTTGATCATCAATATAGAAGTGTGAGGCTTGCATGATGTGCCAATAATGAAATCACATAATGCCTCACTAACCATCAACCAAGTAACCATGAACATAAACCTCAAGCCAAAGCTCTACTTCTCTAAGCCAGGTTCATAGAGAGTAGTCATTATAGTATGGGAATAATTCTTAATAGTAGGGGGTAAATTTATCTTATTCCCACTTGAATGTTTGAGACGATGGGGTCTAGTGCTTTAGCCACAAACCATCCCTTGAATTCTTTTAAGGTATTTTGAAGGATAGGGAAAAATGGCCCATCAAACACTGAACAAATGGCCCATCGATCATTTTAGTGGGTAAAAAGAACTTCAGAAAAGTTTCCATCTTACCAAGACTGGCTAGATTGAAATCTTGAGGGGTTCATGTTCAACAAATGCATGAGACTTAATTGTGGATATTAATTAAATATGATGTAAAAATAAAATATTCCTTCCTAATAAGGATCGATACAAATGATATATTCTTTATTAAACATAACTTAGAAGATGAATAATATTGTCACTTGTTTGTTGAAGCTATGAAGGTATTGACCAACTTGATCTTATGACTAACCAGGCACTATGTAAGGAATCCTAAGTGGGATAAAAAATATTTGATGATATGGATATAGTATGTACACTCCTTTGCATTACTCCTTTGCATTAAGCCTTGCTCTATATCTTGCTTTTACCCCCACTGCTTGTCATATTTGGCTTCCTGTTGTGAGTAAAACTCTTGGGCCCTCACTAAGAGGTTTGAGAATTTTAAGCCCCTTCAATTGACCCTCCATATAAATTATGTAACTGGAATGTATTTTTGTCCATTTCAATTTAAATATAGCATATGAGTTTCTAGGGAAAGTTACTATGCACCTAGTTCATCATAAATTTATGTAATATTTCCATCTAAATTGAGAAAAAAATTACAATAAAAAATTGAATAATAAAAAATTATCATACTCATTCAAACCTTAATAATAAGGTTGATACAACCCTATAACAACAGTAAATGTATTTATCCTACTAGATAGGGAAAAACAAGGACGTAATGTCCCTAGGTCAAGTAGGGCTAGATTTCAGTATTTTAGGGTTTGGTAGTAGTTAAGGGGTTTTCTATAGCGTAGGGTCAAACGCTAGATAAATTGTTGCCTAAGATAAGACTTTTGGTTTTGCAAAAATGATAAAAATTATGCTAAGACTAGTCCCTTACTCTAATCTAGGGTTAGGGAAAATGGAGTCAAAGAAACCCTAGGGCTAGCGATTAAAGTTAATCAAGGAAGGAGAGTTAAGTCTAGAAAGTACAAATCCAAAAAATTAAAATGGTTATCATAGATTAGGGTTTTATAAGTATGAGGTCTCAAACTAGGGCGTCAATAAACTAAGTTTTCCAAACTAGGATTTAGCCTTGATAGGCTATGAGGTCACCTAACCAATACAAGAGAGAGGAACAAGCATCAATAAACCTAACACATTCTCGTGTAGTCATGAATAAATGTCATCATATATTTATTTCCATTTGCAGAAGGAACATGCATAGGGCCACACAAATAAAAAAGAATGAGTCCAAGCTTTCTATGAGCTTTGGAATGAGAATCCTAAAATATTGTTTGTTATGCTTTCCTAAGGTACAAGTATCACATTGCCTAAGTTTCCTAGGAATAGTTGGTAAACTAGTAACACCATTTTTCTTCAACAAACGAAGGTTGTCAGTTCAGATGTCCAAATCTAGCATGCAATAAAAGACTTGATGGAAGTGTACCTTCATCATAATGATAATTGCATGAAAAGTTTTGTGCATGAGCATAGGTTCCTGGCATCTTCAAAATTATTTTTTCTTCTATCCCAGTGATGAAAAGTGAGTGGTTTGATGCTTTTTTGACCTAAACCTTTCCATATAGAGCAGAGGGACATAATATGGTAGTAAATAATGGTAGGGAATATGGTAGTGAATAGGAGTTACAAGAGAAAAGAGTTTAATTGGGACTCCCCTGTTTGAGTGGGGGCATGAATAAGGAAAAGACATTATACTAAAAATATTAAAAGTGAGATGCAATCAGACAAAGAAATCCATCTATCTTCAAACTAAAAAGTTGATATGAAATTTAAAAAACATATTACAAACGTACCTCCTTTCGACATCAATGGAGTCACTTGGTGAGTTTTCAAATGCCTTCAATCCTATTGGATGTCTTCGCCTCTACATACAACATGTCACTTAAAAATATTTTGGTACAGTGCATTTCTTCCTCCTCGAACCACTAGATCTTCAAGGAAGTTCCCTCATCAAATGATTGTAACTAATCTACTAAATACTTGGAATTAGACACCATCGTCAACAACAATGCCAAACCTACCAAAACTAGACTTCAAATATTACAAAGTCCCTTAACCAAGTGCAACCCTATGATAACTTGGAAAGGTTGCGCATGAGAGAAATAATGCTTCCTCACTTTAGGACAACAACACAAGGGAGGAAACCCTACCAAAATTTAGTTTTATGGTATTTATTTAAAATAAAAAGAATGGTGGAATTCACAAAGATCAATGCCTATCCATTTGGGTGATGGATGTAAATTCAAAGAGAACAGGCTTTGAATATGACAAAGAAGACATAATTAAGCTATTCACTAATGTGGCATAATTAGTACAAAACATTTTTTCAAATAACAAAAGAGTAGAAGGAGAGATTTGATTGGGTCTAGTGAGGTACTAGTGATATCATTATTTCTTCCTAGGAGTTGGAAGATGGGAGCTTGGAAACATGGAAAAAAAAAGAATAACTAGGAACCCTTAAAGAAGATGCATCATCATAAACATGAAATTACCACCAAGTGATAACAAACAACCATGAACAACAAAGTAATATCCAAAACATGAACTCTTAACTGAAGTAGACAATTATTACAACCTTATTATTGGAAAAACAACCAACAATACATCATTTATTGAATTTGATTTTGCAAGAAGGTCAATAGGACCAAACAAGTCTTACCTAAACTCATGGAAATTGTAAAAACCATAATCATCAATAGAAAGAATAGAGTGATGGAAAAATATTACATAACCTCTCTTCCAATCCTCCCAAAGATATCCAACTAAGCTTCGAGGGAACTCCCAATATTCCAGCTATGACTGTGGAAAAAGTACCCTCTCCTTTATTTAGATTTTCCAAATTAAACCCTAGTTCATAAAATAATATTTATTTTTTCAAAGCCCTAATCTTCCTCAAGTGGAGAACTTCCTTGTTTATTTTGAATAAATAAAATGGGTCCATATTGCCACTTGCCACTTTCTATTTCATGAAATCCTTTTAAAGCATGAGTTTTCTATTCATCTGAGGGTTTGATTATGTCAACAAACATGTGGTATCTCCCCATGAAAAAAATTCTTTCAAATATGAAGAAAAGGTCTCGAACAATATCTACATTGAGAAATGTAATGCAAGCAAGAACTTGTCCATGTTTCAAAAAAGCATAAATACGAAAATATAGAGAGGTGTTACTCACATTGAAAAATTGAGAGAAAGCAATGCACAATAACGATGACCTTACATGTTTTCAATAGGTTGAAAGGAAATTGTACAAAGAATCAATACAATTGTATGGATATGTATGGTCATATGGAGCAATATAATAGTTGTATAACTTCTGCCTTTTTTTTTGTGTAGATCATATACCTCATTTTGAAATGATTTTGATGACCATGCAATTTTTATTTGAGTAGCTTGTAGAGGTTTCCTTGAGGTAAGAAGGGCTGATTTTGAAGAACAAATTAATTATGTATCTAAAAAACTCGTTTATTATTCAAGTACTTAAATTTTTAGTTATTTTGTGATTGATGCCATGATATGAAAGTAATTTCTACATTATATTAATGTTAGCAATTTATTTATTTAACTAGGATCATATAGATAATAGTCACCTAGGGTTAATTTTTGTAATGTAATTAACCCCAAATACCTCATAAGGTGAAATATGCCTCCAAATATGTGAAAATGTGTCCTTACCCTCATAAATTTCTACTTGAGGGGGAAACTCACCTTCAAATACCTGGAAACCCTTTCATTAGGGTTATCTCTCTCACCTTCTTACTTGCAACATCCTTTAACCACCTCCTTGAAGAAGGTGTCTAACCTCAATACTCAAGTGGGCCTTTGACCAAACCCATGTGTAACTTAGTGCTACATGGCATGATCTCAATTTGGGTGTTCATCTTGTAAGGCTCCCTTTTTGCTGAGATCCTCCATCCACATGCTATTAGGCCCTAGTTTTAGCCTAGGAATAAGGATCTCCATCAATGACATGACAAAAGAGAATGTAATGCATGTAACCATGCCTCGAATTAAATGTAAAACATTCCTGAATGGATCCTTCACATGTAGATTATTTCTCATGGCACATCAATTAGGAGTTGTGGATTTAGAAAAGATGAAGAATGAGATTTTGCAATTACATGAGGAGTGGAGACTGAAAAGTAGTGCTATTTTGGTATGGGGACGAGACATGAATAAAAAATTCTTTCATAATTATTCTAGTAATTGTAAAAAAAAATTGGCTTTCTTGAGCACAAATACCTTTTTGTTGGAGTAATTGATGAGAGAAACATTTGGGCTAATGATTTTGAAAAATTGCTTAGAATTTTAAAGTATCTTGAAAATATTGTTGGTAAATGTATGTGTGCGCTATGTACACTATTTTACTTTGTTGGGGTGATATTGGACATAAATTCCATACGCTTTCCTAATTAATATGAGAATTCCATCTGTGTGCATTGTAGGAAAAATAATCGTCTCCACCTCATGTTCTCTTCCCCACACAGATGTGGATTTAGTAAATGAGATAAAGCTTCATAATGAGATTAGATCTTGGATCACATCTTATTTATGAAAATTACTTCATGTTATCGATGTGATTTTTCCCCAAGCCACCTTATTTATTGATTTTCAGAAGAGTTTTCAAATCAAATTTTAAATTTTATTACAAATAGAAGATGAAAATTATCTCTTCTTAGATGATAGTTAAAGTGCTGAACTTTCTATCTATGTTAATTCACAAGGTAATTTATAAATAAATGAAATGTGAAACTATCTCCAACTTCATTCACTATTGATTCATGTTTTTTGCAAGCCCAAAATCTTGGGTGTCTAGCACATGTAAAATATTTGTGGTATGAGCAGAGTGACTAGAAAGGATTCATACAAGGACCTTGTTATTGGTTAATGTGGTTCGTTGAAGTTGTTCAAAAAAAACTGTCTGAAACAATCATTTGACATTTTTACTTTACATTATCCTTTCTTCAAATCAAGATCTTCAAATCTATCCTTTTGGTGGCATTAATATACTTCAAGTTCGTGCATATGAAATTCTTGGAAATTCAAACACTTATTCTCTTGAAATGGAACATGATTTTGATTTTGGATATGAAGAATTCAACTTCAGTGAGGTTTTCTTTCCACCAAATGATACATACTATTTAGTTGTATTAAGTGTCATCTCCAATAATGCATATTACCTTCGAATCTCGGCCCTTAAGTGTTATTGTACTTCATGTACTTTGTATTTAGAGAAATGTATCATATATGGATGAAAGAAGGTTTTTCCGAATACAAGAATTGATATCGGATGTTTCGTAGGTTGACACACTCAAAGTTATTTGTCATTTTCAATTAGAAGGCTCTTCAATCTACACGGGGGTGACTAAAATACATATTTTAGTCTTTCTTCCTATTGGAGCGCACCAATGATGTCACGGGGATAAAACTACATACGTATTAGACTTACTAAAGAAGACAAATTAGCAATTTTTTTAACAATCAATTCTTTTGGTGGTGATATGTTGCAGGAAAAATGCACAGGGGAGGGTTACTTTGTATCATGTCATTTAAGGGTTACTTTGTGTCATGTCTTCTATTAATCCTTAGTTATATATAAAATAATTAAATATTCTAACAAGGGGCATTCTTTGTAAACATGGCTGACTTCGTGGTAGCGTCGACATCTAAACAATTTCCCTTCATAATCGAATATTTGGTTGCACATATATCCTAGGTAGTGGAGTATAAGATATGCCACCAATCCATCCCTGGTGTCTAGATAGACAAGGACCATGGCATAAGACATTTTCCCTCAAAGTCAAGATAAGTACTGAGGTCATCCCCTATACAAGGAAAGACATCTTCCATCTAATGTTGAAGGAGGAGGCTTGGGAACCTTAACCATATTGGCCTCACACCTAGTTGTTCACCCTCAACATTAAAGAGGGGATTCCACCTCTTCAAATACACAGGGGACATTTCTATGTTCCATTCATGTGAGAGAACCCAGTTCACATGTCCCTCTTTATTATATTTGAAAAAAAACCATCCTTTGGGCATGGTGCATACATATGGAAACACATCTAGAATGTGTTCCCAATTCTCTTGCACCCACACCCTTAGATGTGTTGAAGAGTAGGGCCTGCCTCTAATTCTTCCAAACAAAAGCCTTTAAACTGTAGACATAAGTTTATCTAATGTGGTACCCTCTCGTACTAATAATACTTGGATCCTATATTTTACATTAGGGAATTTTATCATCCTTGCCTTTTTCTTTTAGCCCGCCACTGAAGCATCTTCAGAGGGTGTGGTTGTGTCTTGAGGTTGTACCCTTGTCGGATCCTCAGTGCAAGGAAGACCTAGGTTTGGCGATCTTCCTTCATGCCCTATGTTATGACCACAACAATAGGGAAACCCTAATGAGTGAACAATGGAATTGGGAGAGATTTGAGCCTTTGCTTGTTGAACTTTCGACATGTCTTCCACATGACCATCCACATTCCCCACGAGAGACCTCGAAAATGCCACCGAAATCTACAGTTCTCGGCAAAAGACCACTATGTTTTCCTGAAGACTCTGAACATTAGAGTAGATGCTGACAGGTTTGAAAGTTTGTAATGGTCTACTAGGATTTAAGTAGGCCTCGACGAAATTTAGGGCATCAATCGAGAAACCAGGTGAAAGGGATAGTTGTTCAGTGAAATCATTGATATTGTTGTTAGGATCTCAGATGGCGCCTCCTTATATTGCAGGGAGGAAGAAGACTCATTGGTTCTGGAAAAGTTTGGGAATCCCTTCCATGATATTTTCCATTGATGCAAATTTTTTTAGTTTGGTGTTGCTTATGCCTCCACTCCAAGCTACTGAGGTGGAGGGTTTGTCTATATAGAGATATTCTCTATCAGATCTTCCAAGTAATCTATTAATTCCTCCTCCATAACTATATTTGCTTGACACTATCGAGCCTTTCAAGGGAGTAATTAATAAATTCATCATGGAAAAATAGATTAACGTGTGGACACATTACAAACCCTAACCCCCACCTAGCCACAATGAACGACATTAACTCGTTGATCCATTAGGGAGGACCACCGACTGGGGCTTCTAGATGTAACCACCTAAAGAGGTCTGACATCATTCCAACACTTATCTTATTCTCATTGTGGCTGTAGTCATGGTGAAGCGTGCCAGAATACCTCAAAATCTGTTAGAGAACACTGCATGCAATTTGCTTTGTCTGCATAAATAGGTGTATTTTAATCATGTGCAAGAAAACCCAAACCCTATCTAAAACACGTGATTTCAACAGTGCCGATGATGCTAACCAATGAACCTAAGATATTTAAAACATTAATTTAAGTCGAAATAATAATTTTGTATTAAAATTATCATTTTTGTATTAAGTCTTTTTTTCTTAAAATTTTATTTTATATTAGGCCCTTTTTTCAAAGCCACTTGTGTTTGGCACTTCAAGGCCATTTTTCCTTAAAATTTTATCATATCCTAGCTCTTCTTTCCTTTGGTGCATCCATGCAAGTTTGAGTCTTCTATTATGTGTGATCTAGGGTCTTGAGAAGTTTCACATTCCTCTTCTCTGTCCTATGTGTGGTCTAGTCTACTCAGGAGCCACGGTAAGAGGAAGATCTGCATCAAGCCACCCTTGAAGACTCTACAATGAAAATGCTCCACATCAAGCCACCCTGATCATTGTGATGTAGCATTTGAGAGCCACGTGGCAAGAGCACTCTGCAATGAAAATGATCCACATCGAGCCACCCTTGAGTACTCCGATGAAGCATCTAATATGTCTGGGGCAAGAGGAAGCTCTGCTTTGAGCCACCCTTAAGCACTCTGCAACATAACCACACCTCAAGTGCTTCTACTACTCGAGTATGTTCAATGCCCTCTCTAGATTAAGGGAAGTGGGTAGGAGAGAAACTTCATAGCGATGGTGCCCATGTGGGAACCCTTTGTTTTTTAAACAAAAAATTCAGGGTATTGATTTTTACAACTCTGTGGGCTGCAGACATGTACCGAATGTGTCTTCCTTGGGAGGTGGAGCTCCAGAGTAGCCCTCACAAGTAGTATGATTTAGAGAATAGAAAGAAGCCATGGTGAAATTTATATAAAGGATCATGTTTGGTTGCACCTCAACACACTGGTTTGGATTAACAAGTGAGGCAATCGCTACTTCACCAGAATAATCGATATGGATGGAGCTTGAAAGTACTATTTTTTCTTTCTTCGTATTAATTTCTAGCTGTAAGAATCTTGTTCATATGAAATTCATGTATATTGGTTTCGGAAACAAACAATATTGTATGGAAATAATGAGAGACTAAAGTTTGAACAAATGCTTTGCAAAATTAATATTTGTTGGATTACTTCAATTAGGAAAACAACTGCCACAAGTTGAATATCATTGTTGAATTTTAACTCTCATGGTTTTGCCCTAGTTCTTGGATCAAAAAAGGAATTTTATCAATGTACACTGAACAGGCACCTAAAATAGGGTTTCATTATATTTCCTTGGGAGCAACTTAGCCTCCCAAAATGGTACACTCATATTTTCCTATACATGGGAAAATAACATTTTTTATTTTATTTATATGTCAAAGGTTAAGGCTCAAACTTGACTCCACATGTTCACCTTACCTTGGCATAGGAATCCCTCTACTGAAATATTTCTTCAATTCCTACTGCTAAAAAAAAGGAAAATTATCATCACGTTGCCAATAATAGAGATAGAGCATGCAAATGGGTTGTTGGTGGATAATTCTTCTAAGATTCACATGGAAAATCATTGGCTAGGGTTGACACTTTTCATTCTACAAAGAAGAATTTCAACCCTACAAATGTCATGTTAATATTAAATGAAAGGCCAAAACTCCTAAGGATTCCAAGAAGCCCAAGCAATCAATCTCTCCAAGAAAAAATCTCACAAAATTTCTAAGTTCTCTCTTTATGGCTGTGGTACTATTATCACTCCTATGGATCTCCAAGGCTAAGGAAGAGTCCGGCTAAGGTAACCATAGACCAATATTTTGACTTGGTATTTAGCCCTACCAAGCCAGAGAGGGCTCTCTCTGAAGGATTACAACCAAGTAGGATGGATGGATTAGGTTTTTAGGCTAGATATAGTAGCTTATGCTTTGTTTGATTTCATTTTGTTGGGGTAGTCACTCGATGACTGAATTAGGTTAGAGAGTGAACTAGGTTAGGGAAAAAGAAGTTTATAATTGCATACACTTGATGGGGCAAGGTAGGAAAGTTATTTTAATACTTTCATAGTATAGTGATGAGATGGCTTAGACTAGTGAGGTGCTAAAAAGAGCATGAAGACCATGAATTCTTTTTAAATTGAAGAAATGAAACAATCTACGATAATTTTCCCAAAACAAAGCATACAAGACAAATTCTTCTTATCACACCTTGAAAATCAAACATATTTAGAGTGAAATGGATCATGAAAGGAACAAAACATTCACACATATGAAACTGAAGAAGACACAACATCAAAATACCATGCCACAGGAATCCCACCAAAATAGTTGCAATTCATCCAATATATTCCATACCAAAGTCTGAAAGCTATTACAACATCCAAGAGAGTCCAAGCCTTGTCTATGGTGAAGAAAGGGACTAAATAGACATGAAAACAACTTCCCCTAATCCTCAAGGGTCGAATCCATGAGGTGAGGAAGATATTACACAAAAATATGAACTGATAGCTAAATTGTAGGATGGTCCAAGTGACTCATTCCTATCTTAACTGAAACTGATTCATTATACCTTATCTGCTTGATTTACCTAATGCATTTACACTAGGTAATAGTAAAACATGATAATTACATCCAATTTGATCATTTACATAGGTAAAAATCATCATTTGCCAAGGTGAAAATCAAAAAAGGAGAGAAACTCAGAAAATTGGAGAAGATTTTCAAACACATCCTTTCTTTTTGAGACACACCCTCCAAGTTCAGGATTGCTTTTGGGTGCCTTCCTAGTGTCCAAATTTTCTCCAATATAGCTTGTTTGAAATCCCTTCCAGTTTGCTTTCTAGAAATATCTTTAGTTTTCAATTTGGAGCTCCTCTTCCCTATCAAAAAATAAATCTCCCAAGATTGGTAAACGCGCAGCGTGCAAGCGAGAAATGAGGCAGAAATATGGTTTTTTGGTGGGTTTTGACCTTTTTGGCTAACGTATTTGTCTCCAAATGCTTAGAAAATGCACAGGGAGCATGTACTCATCACTCTGAATCCAATCATGCTAACCTTTTTCTCATTAGATGCAGCACCCTAGGTGATGCACGTTTGACCTTTTTACTGTGCTAAAAATGCATCAGATAACACAGAAATTCACAACTTGCAAAATTTGCTCAAAACTTGTCAAATTTGGTGGGTTGGTGGCTGATCATGTGTTTGAGGCATGGAGTGATGCCTTGACAAGAATTTAGAGCCTTATTTTTTCCTCTTTCTTGGTCAAGCCTTCAATCTTTGCATGGGCTCTTTTGAGCTTGGCTCATGCAATTTTGTTTCTCATGGCATAATACTTTGCCATCTTTCTCTGCATATCATTGTCCTTTTTAGCCTTGACTAGGATTTTCTCAAGATGACTGTTTACCGTCTTGACCCAATATTCCCGTTTCTCATTCATTATTTTGGCAAACTGTTCATTTAGATTGAGCTGATTAGCTAGTTCAGCTTCTTTCTGTTTTTCTAGCTCTAATGCTCTTTTTAGGCCTCTAGTCCTTGGACTTCTTCTTGGCAAATGTTCCTCCAACTAGTCTTCATATTCTCCATATGCTTCATCAAGTAAAATCTTAGCCTTTTCAGCCTCTTTCCTTGCCTTGAGGGGCTGAATCTCCATTAGCTCATTTTTTACCTTAAACTACCTGTTCTCCTACTCATAGTATGAAATAATGTATTTGGTTCTTTGCAAGTTGACTTGGAGCTCTCCTATGAGTGCATTATTCTCTTTGATGACAATTGATGTGCTCTCATTGTCATCATGCTCATTTAGGTCTACTAATTGAAAATCGTGCTCTGTCTCATGGAGGTCCTCCTGCTGCTACTGGATGTCTGCCTCTGTCGCCTTTTCCTTTCCCTTCTATACCTAATTTGCTGATGAAGAAGGCAAGGCCTATCCCAAAATCTATGGGGTGAACAATTTCCTATGCCCTCGCTGATAGGTATTTGTCAAGATACCTAAACCAACCCTTTTAGGCTTGCTTCTCTCACCATGCTCAATGTGCTCTTGCTCACTGCCTTCAACTCTGCCGCGTGAATCAATAGGCTCATGAAATGGTGATGATGGAGGTTATAGTGTGGCTGACTCATCAGATGAAGATGAATGATGGATGGGATGAGGTGGAGGAATGGAGGTGGATGGATGAGATGATGAAGGTGCTTCTTGGCCATGCTGAATAGGTGGGGTAGTGAAAATCTCATTGGATATAAAGGTGTCCCATGCAATGTTAAGTGGGTCAAGGTAATGGAGGACTATCATCTTGATGAGGGAGTGGTGAAAGATATTGCGTTTGATGATCATAATCTTTATTTTGGGTAATGAATGACATCTTTTCAATGCTATGGTAAAGATAATAGGGTATAATGAGAAATTTGACTCTTGTGAAATGCATGAGTAGTCGGATATGATAGGAATAAAACCTAGAAAACCTACCATCACAAGTGAAGTACTTCATGATGATTTTAATCATGGGATCACATCTGTCTAATATGTGAGAGAAAGGGAAAATCCTCTTTATCTCATTCTTGTACATTGGTTTAAGATATGGCTCATAATAGAAGTGATCCAATTCTCCTTGTTTAAACCAATTTTCCCCAACATTTTGGATCCCAGAGGTAGTTGATATGATAACACGAGATACAGTGAAGGTGACACCAACAAGGTTTACCTGGTTGTCATGGAGGTTGGTGATGAACAATGTGGTCAACACAGGATGATGTTGGATCCTTTGTACTTTCTCACAAAACCCAAAACAACCCACATGCTTAAAGCCTATCATAGTGATGGGAGATGCCATGAGTTCTTTGGTATTGTTTGGCTCATGTATAATGATTCTCCCTCCTTTCTTAGATAACCTCCTCTCCTATCTCTCTTCCTCACTATGACTTTTGTTCTCTTTTTCTGCCATGAGTTATTAGAGTCAAACCCAAAGGAGATGATGAAATGGGATTTATGTGTAGATGGTGTGGACTGGTGTGAGGAAAATTTAGGAGATGGAAATGGGGATGTTTGATATGAGGGAGGTGACAGGGGGTAGTTTTGAAATGTAGGAATGGTAGTGGGATGCTAGGAAATGAAATTTACGAATGGGATTATGTTACTAGGGTTTTGAACTTAGTAGGACACCAAAACACAATGAAACACCATATAAATCAACTATGGAGGAGAGGAATGATATAATTTTAACCTACTTGCTTACTGGAGCATGTCGGTAGCACATTTTGAAGCTTGGAGCAATGTAGTGCATTTTGGGCAATTTTTGGATGCTCTCGGGAAAAGGCACAGCAACATGGTCAAACACGCCCTCTCTTAAGAGGCGTGCAACGCACTTAGGAAATGCACTGAGTTTTAAGGAAAACATGCAACACTAGTTCTAAATGCGCCCTCCACTTTCAAAACACACCCTCTACCCCCGTTTTTCCCAATTTCTCAAAAATTCCCTTTTGCTGAGGAGGTTTTGAGAGTGTAGGAGTGCAAATTAATGTTGAATTGATGTCTTTCAGGGATTTATATTTGAATGGGTTTAATTTATGCTTCGAAAACCCATTTTCGAATGTTCATGTCACTTTTCAAATTTTCACACTAATGCTCTTTGACTTCTAACTTTTTTCTTTGTAGGTTGATGATGCTGAGCTTTTGGAAATGAAATTAAATAAGCAACTAAAATGGTGACCTATTAAATATGATAAACATAAAATTACATAAATAAAATAAAAAATATTACATCTGTATTCAAGCTTCTTTGATCCATAATGAATTAAACAAAGTCTTTCGGTAGAAATCACATGAGAGAATTTCCTGGTCCTGATGATGAACCACGCTTGTTGGTTCGAAATGTGTCGGCCAAAAAATTCTCTCATGTGATTTCTACCAAAAGACTTTGTTTAATATTACATCTCTTTTGAAATAAAAATTACAAACTGGAATAAATTTCTTACTTAAAATCAAATTTGGAACTTCAACAACCATGGTTACATGCTTTTAAACCCTTATTTAACTGAAAAAGGGGATATTATTTGCTTCTCTTTCATACTTTGCTAGCCTTATGTAGTGATATGGTGCTTTATTGAACCTTGGGAAAATGAAACCTAGGTGACCTAATGGAACCTTGAATGACTGAACTTCAAGTGGACTTTTCTGACATAAAAACATGATGAAATGAGCCTTTATAGTCAATGGAGGCTCAACAAGACACATGAAGGTGGGACAACAAATAGAAATTTTTGAGAGGGGAGTGTGTTTTTTGATTTTGGGCTACCATCAGTGAGTAAAGTTTTACATGATGATCTAGATCAAATGATAAACATTTCAAATGGGACACTAATATGATATAAAAGAGGAGTTTTGATCACTGATGGAAGTATGCAAATACTGACTCTAACATTGGCCTTATTTGCGGATGGCAGCTCCTTGGAGGTGTCAAGAACATAGTAGACCAAGTTCCTAACCATATGGGCCAATATGATAAAAAAAAACTCAAAATGGAATGCATGAGTAAATTATGACAACTCGAATAACTCAAACAGACTCAAGACTGACTCAAAACTGACTTACTTGACTAAGGACTGAATATTGTAAATGGAAAAAATTCAATGAAGCTCCATGGCCTTCATTTTGGGCTCCGAACTCCAATGATCTTCTACTTCACACTTACAGAAAATTTAAAATGTATGTACAATGAAACCAGGGCAATTCAAAAAAGATAATGCTTCAAGAGCCTACCATTTGCTGGTCCTCCTAAGCATGGTTCTCCATTCATCTCATCCAACAAGAAAGAATTTTGTCCCTAGAAAGTTGAAATTTGATAAGGGCCTTTCCGTAAGTTCTCAAATTTGCCATGTTTACCCATGTCGTCATTTTTGGCATCCCAACAAAGTACCACATCTCCAATTTTGAAATCATCTTCCTTTGTTTTCTGGTCATAGATCCTCTTTATTCTCTCATGGAGCTTGGAGGTGTTTTGAAATCCCTCATCTTGTGTCTGCTCTAAGTGAATCATTTGATTGATCCGGAACTGAATATCATTCTCTTCACTTCCTGGTTCTTGTAATAATTTCATGACCAAGACTACTAAAGATGTAGGAAAAATAATATCTACTCCATACACAATCTGAAAAGGAGAAAGCCAAAGATATTTCTTACTACTCACCCGATCTGCCCACAATGCATTGATCATCTTATTGTGCCAATTCTTTTTGTTAGCCTCCAATAGTCTCTTGATGATATTTATTAAGGATTTATTTGAGGACTCCACCAAACCATTTCCTTGCAGATAGTATTTTGTAGAATGTCCCAAGTTTATGTTGTACTTGTCACAAAAATCAGTCATATTTTTGGACTTGAATGTTGTCGCGTTCTCTGTGATAATCTTATTAGGACAACCACAATGGGACAAGATATTAGTTTCTAAAAACTGAATGATAACTAAATCAGTTGCTTGCTTGGATTAGATTGCTTCGATCCACTTTGTAAAGTAGTCTGTAACTATCAATAACCACTTGTGTTGTGTGGATGATGATGGATTAATTTCACCTATGAAATCTAGGCCCCATTGTTGAAAAGGTACATTAACTAATTTGGTTGTAGAGGCAAAGGAAGAAGCTTTCATTTACCTTGGAAAACTTGGCACTCGTGACAACTCATCACTGCCTTGTATATATCTGCAAAAAGTGTAGGCCAATAGTAACTTGCTCTAAGTACTTTGTTGGCCATGGTCTTTTAGTACAAGGGGCCCCCATAATCTCCTTTGTGGAAATCATTTATTACTTCTTTGGACTAGTCTTTAGTTAAACAGTTCAGCAACACACCTCCGGGATCTTTCCAATAAATAACACTGTCCATGATACAATATATGGAAGCCTTCAACTTTAATGACCTGCTCTTAACCTTAGACATGCCTGGAGGATGATTTAGATGCTAAAGTACATAGATAATATCATAATATCATGGAGATGATAGAAATATTTCAAATACCTGAATGAGATCCACTCTGCTCTTGTCGGATAATGCTATCATAAGGCTGATGTATATAGCATGAAGGTTTGACTCGGCCATGAGTTTGGCTAAGCCTTTACCCTTGATCAACTTTGTAGGCTTGATCTAAATATCATATTCTAATAGTTCTACTATCCATCTACCCCTTCTACCTTCCTGGTCATTCTGCACTAGGACTTCGTTTACCACTGCACTAGGCACATAAGCAAGAGTATGTGAATTTAAAATGTAAACTTTGAAATCTTTAATTGCCTTGACCAAATCCAAGGCCTGTTTCTCAATGATGTTGTACTTAAGGGATGCATCCCTAATGTTGTGACTGAAAAATGCTATTGGCAACTCAGTCTTATCCCTTTTTTGCATTAGTACCGCTGCCATGGTATGCTCGGAAGCAAATGACAATATAATAAAATCATCAGTGTAATCAGGACAAATAAGAATAGGGGCAGTGGTTAAGGTAAGCTTCACTGCATGAAAATACTTGTGGGTTTCTTCCGACCATTTCACCTCATTATCCCTTTTTAACATATTGGTCATTTCTCTAAGATTTTCAACCAAATTACGAATAAACCTATGTAATAAATTCATCTTACCATTGAATGCTTGGATTTATTTCTTGCTGCAAGGGAAATCAATTTGCTGAATGGATTATACTCATAAAGGATCATTCCAGATGCCATCTTTCGATATGATGTGGCTGAGAAGTTTGCCTTCCTCGATAGAAAACAAACTTTTTTTTGGATTGAGAGAGATCCTGAACTTTCTACACTTTTGAAAAATGACTCTTAAATGATGCAAATGTTCATCATCTGAATGTGAAAACACAGTTACATCATCTAAGTATACAACCAAGAAAACATATTTTTCATCTAAAAAGGATATGTCCATGGCACGCTGAAAAGTGGCCCCTACATTTTTGATACCAAATGGAATTTTTGCATATTTGAAGGTGCCCCAAGGTGTGGTGAAAGTTTTCTTGTCCTAATCATCTTCATGAACTTAAACTTTATTATACCGGAGTAGCCAACCAAAAGTGACAGCCGGGAAGTTCCCACAACTCTATGAATGATATGGTCCATTTTTGGAAGTGGGTAATTATCTTTTAGAGGCACTTTGTTCAATTTTATGAAGTATACACAGAGCCTAATCTCCCTGGTCTTCTTTCTTGTCGAGACTAGAATCGATATCCAATCAGAAAATCTGATAGGAACAATGATGCCCGCCTTGTAAATTTTGTTAACTTCTTTCTCTATGGATGGCAACAACCTTGGGTTAATCCTCCTTAGCTTTTGACTAAATGGTTTTTGATCGGGATTTATTGGGATGGTATGATAAATTATTTTCTTATGATACTCCTTCAAATCTACATAATCCCAAATGAAAACATCAGAAAATTCAGACAATAGATGAATTTATTTCTCTTTTACCTCATGAGACAATGTTTTGGACAACTTGATCATTTTTGGTTTGTCTATTGTTCCGATGTTCACGTCTTCGACACCTTTCTCTGTAGTAACCAACGTAGGCTTCCTTGCTACATCATCATGATCAAACAAGTCTTCCAAAGCTACAAGACCTTTCAAAATATTTTTGTCCTTTAACTGTAATATATCAACTTGGGTTGCTTCAATGACCTGATCGTCGTCGTCATAAACTTCATCTATGGAGCAATTTTCAAAATATCCTTCACTCTGAAGAAATTTATTCACCTGTTTGTCATCCCAGAATACTTGCCAATGTTGCAAGTTGTTAGGAATAGAGGGCCAATGCTTCTCACGAATCTCAAACTTCTTTTTGAAAAGATGGGGATTTTGAAATTACTTGCGGCTATAGCTAATGAATCCTCCATAAGATTCTTACTTCTTGGTACAACTGAAAGAGTATACTCAAGAAACATCTTAAGAATATCTAAAACCACATTTCTATATTGTGTCATTCATAGATGGTGAGCTTGATATTCACCTTTAACTTGCTTGATTACAAGTTCTGAATCACCATACACGGAAATTCTTTGTGCACCTAACCTCTTCAAGATCTTCAAACCTGTGATCAGCGCTTCATACTCTGCCTCATTGTTAGTGCAATCAAAAGCCAACTTGTATGAGCACAATCTAACATGCTGAGGGAGATTACCTTGCTGATGATGATGTGGACTTTGAATCCAAATGCCAATACCTATTCCGTCTTTCCCAAGAGGATCATCAAAGTCCATGGTCGAAAGGCCATTTTCCTCTTCTAGGGGTTGTACATATTTTTTGTTCTTTGGGTCAATTTTCTTAACTTTCCCTTCGAACTATTCTAAAATTTCCATTACCTTCTCGAATGGCTAATCTGAACCTTTTTTTGCCTTGTTTGAAGGCATTTCGGATGAGCTTGGTAACTCTTATTTTTCTTGATATGAAATTGTCTTTATATATTTGAAAATATCAGGTACATCTTTAATCTCCATAAGCTGAATATCTACATCATTCAGTCCACTGTCATTATATAAAATAAAAGACTCTAAATCTGTATGTACAACATTTATAGGATTATTAGGCTTATCCTTGCTAGTTATCATGAACTTCATTTTGGTTTCTTGGTACAACTTTCTCAACTGCCCAAAAACTGGGATGGTAGCATAGGAGAAGTCTAATTGCAGTGTGCCTCTTAGTTTCGCTCCCAAGGATCTCGACAATAACATGCCAAACCGTGGTGGTATATTAGCTACCACCGCATCCATTAAAACATTCTTTGTAAGGATTTGATCCTAGTATACTACCAAATATTTGATTAGGCCAAGACAACAAAACTTACGGGAGTCAAAAGAATACAAGTCATGGTACTCATGAGTTATATCTAGGCCCAACCTTTCCATGATGGCTTTTCGCATTAAATTGTGAGAGGCTCCAGAGTCAAACATGGATTTGTGAATAATGAATTGGTGGATTCTGAAATTGAGATAAAATGGAGGAACATCACTATCTCCTGATTGACCATCTATGGATGGACCAAAAATCAATTCAGGCTGGTCATCTTCAATATTAACCATGCCCTACATAGGATCAACTTTGAGCATTCTAACTATATATGACTTGTAATAGCTATTTTTGACTAGTTCAGTAAGAGGGTTTGACACTTTCAACTTTGAAATTTTAGTTTCTGGATTGAAAGAACTAGATTTATCTACCTCTCTTTGGACATTGTCTCTCTTCTTGGGAAGATCTCTTGGTATCTGATCCTTCTTTTGATTGTCATGATCCTTGTTTGGACTACTTGTAGATGGTTGTTTTGTTCTGCTTTGATCGACTACTGCTAGCTCTTTACCTTTGCTTTGACTACCTTGAGGATTTGATTTCTGTTGGGTATCTTTGTGTTGTGATGTCCTTTTCTAAATACGAGTGATTGGGACGTCCTTATTTATCAAATAATATTGCTTCTGTTGAGAACTAAATGCATTCAAATATCCTCTTTGATAATCATTGGTTTGAGTCTCTAATGCATTTCCACTTGCTAGTATCTAATCCTCATCTTTAGGATCCTCCACTTTCTCGACATACTTCTCATCTTCAGTCAGGAAAATGGGATGGTGATCTTCCCTAAAGAAGTCATTTTACTCAACAATTGGGTCTATTTCATCATCAAACTCTCCTTGAGCATAATTCTACTGCAAGGGTGTCTAAATTGGTTGTTGAGATGTCAATGCTTCAGAAGCTTTCTACTCTCTTTATTTTATCTTGTACTGAGGTTGCTACTGATTTTTGAAGTTAGGATTTCTAGCTTGGGGCTTGTGAGCTTTATTCAAATTTATTATCCGGTCTGCCATTCTTTCCATGGTTATGATCAGTGCATCTAGCTTAAGATTGGTGGAGGAAGAAGGTTCTTCTTTGATGGTTACTCTCTTTTCCGATTTCTCATGTTTCAATTGAGACTTTTTAATCATCAAGTTTGCTTCCACACTTACTGCATTGTTCTGCATGTCTTCCATAGTTGTGGTATCTCTTTCCCTCAATTGATAAGCCATCTCTGGATCAAAGGAATTTGGGTAGTGTTGAAGTGCCAAATCAGGTGGAGGTTTCATGTTATCTGGAATGGAATTGTAGATCTGATTGAACCTTATAGTAAACTCCTGAACCATCTCATTCAGATTCCTTTCCAAGGTATTGTATTCAACCAAGATCTGCAATGGATTTTTCTTTTTGAGCCATCTGGCTAAAAACAACTCTTTGAGCCTGGCTAAAGAATTAATAGAGCCCGCTGCCAAACCATGGAACCATTTTTTCATGTCTCCCAAATATATTTGAGCTATCAGTATGATTTTAGCATCATCCTCATCGAATTCTTCTAAGTCAATGAAATCAGCCATCTTATCAATATGTTGTTGTGCTGTGACTCCTGGGCTGCCATCAAACAGAGGAAGCCTCTGGCCATAGGTCTGAGGTAAAGCTACCAACTGACCAGGTAACACTAAGGGTGCAAATCTTGCCATAACTCTTGGAGAATGGTGGATGGGAACTGCAATGGGTTGTGTGGGTTGAGATGAAGATGGGGAAGGCGATGTGCATGCTTGTGGAGGTGTAGTAGAGGGTATGGAAGAAGATACAAGCTCTAGCTGATACTAAATATAGGCCTTTTCAACAGTGATTTGTAATTTATCAAGTAGGCTTTTAAGTTTCTCAAAATTAGACCAAACCTCGTGCTCAAGTTTTAAAGACTGAGAAGCAACAGAAGGTTGGTTAAACAAAGACTTTGAGGCAGGAAGGTATAAGTCAAACTTTATGGGATCAAAAACTTCTTCGGTAAGACAAGACTCAGACTTTGAACATAATAAGGATAACTCAAATTTAATGTCGAAAGGTATATCCTCAAAACTATGTAGTTGATCTCGCAAGGAAGTGGTTCTTTCCAATTTGGTGGTTTCAGTCATGGGGAAAGGGACTTTAGGCTTTCTCAACAACCTCTCAGGGTCATGAAATAGAGAAGGTGGATTTGGGTCAGGGTTTGACCTAGTGTATCTTTTCAAAGCCAATATCTTAACAGGATCAGACTTAACACACTCAAATATCTAAGACTTTGAGATGAACATAGATTATTTTCAAAGGAAAGTCTTCACTAGAGAAATCTAAAATTGGTAATGATTGAGAGCTTACCAATGGAATGAAGTCTGATCAAACTTGTGATTTGTAACCTTCTTCACTTTTTGAACAAGTTATAATTGTCTTCAACTGAATCAATTGGATCTAGATGCAGAATTTGTCTCGTTTGACTCCTCGAGGCCAACTCTACAATCTTGAAACTGCAATTACTGAATCAACCTTTATGAACCTTAGTCCCATCATCCGGAGGACCAAAATCCAATGTAAACTAGTGGTACACCTAGGGAAAATGAACCTTTCATTCCCCGACAATGGCGCCAATATGTTATCACTCCTCCAGGTCTCCAAGGATGAGAAAGAGTCCAGCTGAGGTAACCACAGACCAATCTTTTGACTTGGTAGCTAACCCTACCAAGTCGGAGAGGGATCTCTCTGAAGGATCACAGCCAAGAGGGATGGATGGATTAGGGTTTTAGGCTAGATATAGTAGCTCAGGGTTTTTTTGATTTGATTTTGTTGGGGTAGTCACTGGATGAGTGAATTAGGTCAGAGAGTGAACTAGGTTAGGGAAAAATAAGTTCAGAATTGCAGACATCTTATGGGGCAAGATAGGCAAGTTATTTTAATAATTTCATAGTATAGTGATGAGATGGTTTAGACTAGTGAGGTGCTAAAAAGACCATGAAGACCATGAATTCTTTTTAAACTAAAGAAATGAAACAATCTATGATGATTTTCCCAAAACAGAGCATACAAGATGAATTATGCTTATCACACTTTGAAAATTAAACATATTTAGAGTGAAATGGATCATGAAAGGAACAAAAAATTTGAACATATGAAACTGAAGAAGAAACAAGATCAAAATACCATGCCACAGTAATCCCACCAAAATAGTTGCAACTCATCCAATATATTCCATGCCAAAGTCTAAAAGCCATTACAACATCCAAGAGAGTCCAACCCTTGTCTATGGTGACGAAAGGGACTAAAGAGACATGAAACCACTTCCCCTCATCCTCGAGGGTAGAATCCATGAGGTGAGGAAGATATTACACAAAAATCTAAACTCGTCGCTAAATTGTAGGATGGTCCAAGTGACTCATTCCTATCTTAAGTGAAATTGATTCATTATACCTTATCTCCTTGATTTACCTAATGCATTTACCCTAGGTAATAGTAAAACATGATAATTACATCCAATTTTATCATTTGCATAGGTAAAATCATCATTTTCCAAGGTGAAAATAAAAAAAGGAGAGAAAGTCAGAAAATTGGAGAAGATTGTCAAACACACCCTCTCAGTGTCAAACGCGCCCTCCAAGCTCAAGAGTGCTTTTGGGTGCCTTATCGGTGTCCAAAGATTCTCTAAGATAGTTTTTTTGAAAGCCCTACACATCTACTTTCTAGAAATATATATAGCTTTCAATTTGGATCTCATTTTCCCTATCAAAAGCTCAATCTCCCAAGACTGGTAAACGCGCAGTGCCCAAGCCAAAAATGAGGCAGAAAGATGGTTTTTTGGTGGTTTTTTAACCTTTTTGACTGACTTGTTTGTCTCCAAATGCTTAGGAAATGCACAGGGTGCATGTACTCATCACTCTAATTCCAATTATGCTAACCTTTTTCTCATTAGATGCCCCAGAAAAGAGACCAACACCCTTGGTGCTACGTGTTTGACCTTTTTACTGTGCTAAAAATGCCTCAAAAAACACAGAAATTGACAACTTGCAAAATTTGCTCAAAACTTGTCAAAATTGGTGGGCTGATGGTTTATCATGTGTTTGAGGCATGGAGTGATGCCTTATAAAGAATGTCTAGCTTTATTTTCTGCTCTGGCTTGGTCAAGGCTTCAACCTTTGCATGGGCTCTTTTCAGCTTGGCTCTTGCAGATTTGTTTCTCATGGCATAATACTTTGCCATCCTTCTCTGCATATCATTATCCTTTTTGGCCTTGACTAGGAGTTTCTCAAGATGACCGTTTACCCTCCTGAGCCAATATTCCCGGTTCTCATTCATCATTTTGGTAAACTATTCATTTAGGGTGAGTTGATTAGTTAGTTCAACGTCTTTCTATTTTCTAGCTCCAATGCTCTTTTTAGGCCTCTAGTCCTTGGCCTTCTTCTTGGCACCTATTCCTCTAGTTTCTCTTCATATTCTCCATATGCTTCATCAAGTAAAATCTTGGCCTTTTCATCCTCTCTCCTTTCCTTCATGAGCTGAATCTCCATGAGTTCATTTTTGACATCAAACTGCCCGTTCTCCTGCTCATAGTATGAAATAATGTATTTGGCTCTTTGCAAGTTGACCTAGTGTTACACAACATTTTGTCACTGTCCCTATACTCCCAGTTCCTTGATCCCGGAGGACCTCTACAGTGAACCCTACATGCTTTTCCTTCATGAAGAAACTCCCATTGTGTCCCTCTTCATGAGAAGATCAATTACCCAACGGAGTCACCAATTTGTGGTGAAGTAAAATAAGTGCAGACACAAACAAATTCATCTAGCATGATAATGGGTCTAGCCACAACAGATACATTCTATGGCATATTTCCTTAGGTTAGAGCCAATTAAGAGGGCCTACCTCTTAGTACGCTTATCATGTTTGATGATTTCCTTGTTTTCTCGCTCCAGCTATCTCTCGCTTCCTTCTTCAAGCACCTAAAACATGTAAACAAAAAATTGTAATTCAACCTACTTAACAAGTCAAGAAACATTAAGCCATGAATATGTATGATGACAAATCATGTAGGAAATCAATCGATAGTTGCATATATATATTGAATCAAGAAGATATACAACCATTGTCTTGATTTTGTAGTTACCCTTTGACAGGACCAAGTTCCCACATAGTTCTGCTAGCATTCCATGATGGCCTCAATCAACAATAGTTTTAAGGCTCTTCCCTTTAGGCTTCACTCCAAACCAAATCAGACTTCTCCCTCACACAACTAGATAGCTACAGCTATGAATATCTTGTTGTTTACTCCAAACCAAAATAGCACTAACACACCAACATTAACACTAGCTTGTGCTTGGGAAGAAGGGAGGTTTATATAAGATGAATGGATGGGAGATGGATCCTCTTTCCATGGGAGAAGGTCTTATCCCTTGAGGTGGTTCCATCATTATAGGGGAAAGGAGCCCAAACTGATTGACTTAGATTCATCTCCTGCCCATCCTGTTCTTCCTGAGTGAGACTCTCTTGTGTCTGTTCTCAACCAGCCATTGGTCGAAAAGAGTGTCGACTTGGTTCCACCACCAGTTGCTCACTCTGTTCTAGAAGAGAGTGGTGATCATACTGCTCATGTTATTCTCGTCTCCTCCGATTCTCATGAATCAAAGAGTGACCCTCCTATCCCAGTTGTTTAGGAGAGTCCTTCTCCTATTCCTTTAGAGCATGGGGGTAATCATATGATGCCCCCACCAAGTAGTTTTGTCATCTCTTTCGATTGTGGTCCAATTACAGCTCTGCCTCCCATGTTATGTGCCTTTCTAGATCACAATACAAGCCTATATTATTGTAGTACTTGGAACTATATTGGATGAAGGTGCTTCTATTAGCATCATGTCTTCTAATAGTTGGAAAGCTTTGGGTTACCCATAGCTTGTGCCTGTCACCCAGAATTTGTTGGCTTTCAACGAAGGAACCCATCAACCCTTAGGGATCCTTTTGAAGTTCCCTATCTGCTATTTTTTTGCAAGCAGTACCTTCCCTGCCATAGGTCAATTATGTGGCTACCTGTTCCATCTCAACATTCGCTGATGATCACTCAGATGGTATAGTACATTATGTATTGGGGGCAATGGAACCAGATCTATCTATGCTACCAATTGACATGTATTCCTCCCAGAGCGTGGTTCTTCCATCTAGTGAAGACCTCTTGGGAGCCATGTTCTCTTATGGTTGATGAATAGACATACGAGGATAGTTTGTTCCTGTATCAACCTTGTTAAAAAATGAAACATAAGGTATGAGGATAGTTTATGGTCTTGTGTTAACCTCGTTAAAAAATGAAACAAGGGGTGAGCATAGTTCTTTGTCTTTTGTCAATCTTGTTAAAAAATGAAACAAGGGTCTCAAGGATAGTTCTTTTATTGTGTCAACCTCATTAGAAAATGAAGCAACTCCCTTTTCCAAATCAAGTCTTTGATTAAGGTCTCGTAAAATCCCAGTCGAGTCTTTCCAAGATCTCGAAAGTGAACCTTCATTCCATCTGCTTAGTTGACTGAAATGAAGCTTCGGGGGCATGTACCTCGATTGCATCATTATGTTGGGGGCATGCAAACTTATATCAAGCATAGTTTTTCATTTCAAGCTTGTGTAAACATGAAACCGAATCCAAGCGGAGTTCTCCATGGTTCAATCTTGTATAAAAATGAACCCATGCCCAATTTACATCTTGTGATTGTCGTTTTTATCAGTTAATTTCTACTAGATGATCCTTGGTTGTTTCATTCCATAGCCACCATCTCTTTGGCCTATCATATGATTTCACTTGGTTGTTTTTCCTTTCCTAAGGGACCGCAGTGATGAGTGGTTTTATTAGCCATTATCTTGACCATTACATGTTTTGAGTAGTTCCACCATTACCAGAACCAATTGCTACCATTTATACAACTCGTTCCTCCAGGATGAGTCACCTTTAAGCTCTTTTTTGACTCGTAAAAAAATGAAAATATTGCCGAGTATTTTTCCCTTTTGACTCGTTAAAGAGAATAAAATGGGGGGTCCGCTTTCAAGCTCTTTTCCGACCCTTTAAACATGAAAAGTTTTTTGAGATCTTGTCGTTTTGAACTCGTTAATGGCAGAACGTTGTGTGCCTAGTATACATTTACCCCTTTTATCGTGCTAGGATGCACTATTTATGAAAAAGGTATTCCTTGACTGAAATGGTCAAGTGGTTCTGTCAAGTATCATTTTCTACCTTTTCGGGATCGAGAGACACAAATGTATGAAAAGAGACCATGTGGAGTTTTCTTTTCCATGTCTTTTTCAAACTCTCTAAACATGAAAAATATGCCAAGTTACACCTTTGTTGGACTCATTAAAATATCTAACGACATCGGATTCGTCGTCATGAAAAAAATGAGCTTCTCCTTCCTAGGGCTCGTTAAACTTACTAGGTCGGATTCATCCAAGGATGAACTTACAGTGCAAGCATATGCTATCCCCTTCAAGCTTGTGATTAAAAATAATTGGCGTACTTGTCAGAAATGGTGGGGGAAAATTTGGAAATATCATCAGTTGTGTTAGTAGCTCACTCTTGAACATGACACTTTCTACTTCATGTCAAGTTAGGATATCCCCCTTTGTATCTTTGACCTTCCTGGGTTGGGCCGTTCATTTTTTCCTTTCATTTTATCTCTGCCATGTCATCATGATCACTGATCCTATGGATCCAAAAGCCACCAAACTTCCAGTTATGTCACTGATATGTTCAAGAGTTTTCCTTCTGTAGTTACACTTACCCCTGACTCTCTGTATCATCCAAAATCATTTTGCATCCCTTTGTCTCGTGTCGATGATGTGGGATATATTATGGCCCTCCTTTGACATGGTCACTTCCTATCGACTTAAACTCATTATCTAGGAAACTGAATGAGAGACTCCTTTCCAGTACCTTAGAGCTTGCATGCCCTAATGACAAGTTCTTCACACTCAATGGAAAGTTCACATCATTGGCTTTCGATAAAGTGATTTCACGGGTGTTCGACTTCAGTTCCTTTAATCACATTCTGTGGATTGTGCTAATAGTACCTTGAGGATCATTGTCATTATTGGTGGTTTCTCTTGCTCTTGTTAATAGTTTACATCATTGACTAGTAATCAAGCGATGTCAACACATCTGTTTGCATGTTAGAATTTGTACTTTGATCGGGTTGTGTTGGAGCACAAGATCCTAGACTCAGATCACAAAAGTCCAAGTTGTGAAGTGATGTGACATCATGATGTTGATATACACGTCTCTTTTAGATGGATGGTTGCGATCATACCATGAGTTATCATTTGTGATCCTTCTCATTATTGGATGGTTGTGACCATACCTTGGTTTCAGTATGATCCTCTTTGATGGATGGCTGCGCCCATACCTGGATTCATTTACATGATCATTCTCTAGATGGTTGCATCCATGCCATGATTCATGTGTCATTTGACAAATTTCTCAGTTATGTATATGTATTTGTACTTGCTTGTAGGTTTTCCTACAGCAGACTACAGTTCCCCGCACTAATTCATAAAGCATTTCATCCCTCACTCTAGTTCGGCCTTCACACTTTAGGGGGCATCTGTTACACAAATTTTTTTCATTATCCTTGTGTTCCCCATTCCTTGATCTTGGAGGACCTCTATAATGAACCCTACATGCTTTCCCTTCATGAAGAAACTCCCATTGTGTCCCTCTTCATGAGCAGATCAATTCCCCTTTGCACCATTTCCCTTGAAACTTCTATTTTTCCCAGTTTACAAGACCGCCGCTAATGGCCCTTGTCTTCCCTACACTGATGTGAAAATATTAGCACAATACCTAGTTCTGACCGGAGCGACTGAGTAGTGCTCCAGTTGCATCAGTCCTATTATGGAAAGTTTTTTAAATTAAGAGCTGAAGCTTCCATCTCTATAAGCTTCATAACATAAGTCTAGTAAATGGTTTGGCCGGATGGGGTCGAGGATGTTAGTTTGGGCTCCTTTCCCCTATAATGATGGAACCGCCTCAAGGGATAAGACCTTCTCCCATGAGAAGAGGATCCATCTCCCATCCATTCATATTATATAAACCTCCTTTCTTCCTAAGCATAAGCTAGTGTTAATGTTGGTGTGCTAGTGCTATTTTGGTTTGGAGTAAACAACAAGCTATTCAAAGTTGTAGCTATCTAGTTGTGTGAGGGAGAAGTGTGATTTGGTTTGGAGTGAAGCCTAAAGGGAGCAGCCTTAAAACTATTTTTGATTGAGGCCATCATGGAATGCTAGCAGAAGTGTGTGGGAACCTTGTCTTGTTAGAGGAGAACCACAATGTCAAGGCAACAATTGTAATCTCTTCTTGATTCAATATATATATGCAACTATCTATTGATTTCCTACATGATTTTTCACATTACATATTCATGGCTTAATGTTTCCTGACTTTTTAAGTAGGTTGAATTACAATTTTTCTATTATCACGGTTGTTGTTTGTTGTTGTTTACTTGTTTCAGGTGCTTGAAGAAGGAAGCAAGAGATAGTTGGAGCAAGCAAACAAGGACATCATCAAACGGGATAAGCGTAATAAGAGGTAGGCTCTCTTAATTGGTTCTAACCTAAGCAAATCTTCCATTGAATGTACCTATTGTGGCTAGATCCATTCTCAGGCTAGAGGAATTTGTTTGTGTCCACACTTATAATTTTACTTCACTACACCTAGAGCTCTCCTATGAATGCATTCTTCTCTTTGATGACAATTTTTGTGCTCACATTGTCATCATTGTCATTTAGGTCAACTAAGTGAAAATCATGCTCTGTCTCATGGAGGTCCTGCTCTTGCTGCTGGATCTTTGCCTATGTCACCTTTTCCTTGCCCTTATGTACCTACTTTGTTGATGAAGAAGGCAAGGCCCCTCCTACATTATGTGGGGTGAACACTTGCCTATGCCCTCTCTGATAGGTATGTGTCAAGGTACCTAAACCAGCCCTTTTAGGCTTGCTGCTCTCACCATGCTCAATGTGCTCTTGATCACTGCCTTCACCTCTCCCAGGTGAATGAATAGGCATCATAAAATGGTGATGATGGAGGTGATGATGTGGTTGATTCATGAGATGAAGATGAATGATGTATGGGATGAGGTGGAGGAATGGAGGTGGATGGATGAGATGATGAAGGTGCTTCTTGGCCATGTTGAATAGGAGGGGCAGTGAAAATATCATTCGATATAAAGGTGTCCCATGCAATGTTAAGCTGGTCAAGGTAATGGAGTATTATCATATTGACCAGGGAGTGGGGAAAGATACTTTACATTTGATGATCATAATCTTTCTTTTGGGAAATGAATGACATCTTGTCAATGCTCCAGTAAAGATAGTAGGGTATATTGAGCAATTTGACTCTTGTGAAATGCATGAGTAGTTGGATATGGTAGGAATAAATCCTAGAAAACCTACCCTCACGAGTGAAGTACTTCATGATGATTTTCATTGTGGGAGAATATATGTCTAATAGGTAAAAGAAAGGAAAAATCCTCTTTCTCTCATTCTTGTACCTTGTTTTAAGATGTGGCTCATAATAGAAATGATCCAATTCTCCTTGTTTAAACCAATTTCCCCAACATTTTGGGATACCAGAGGTAGCTGATTTGATAGCAGGAGATACAATGAAGGTGACACCAACAAAGGTTACCTAGTTTTCATGGAGGTTGGTGATGAAAAATCTGGTCAACACAGGATGATGTTGGATCCTTTGTACCTTCTCACAAAACTCAGAATATACCACATGCTTAAAGCTTATCACAGTGATGGGAGATGCCATGATTTCTCTCGTATTGGTTGGCTCATGTCTAATTATTCTCTCTCCTTTCTTAGATAACCTCTTCTCCTGTCATTCTTCATCACTATGACTTCTGTTCTCTTCTTCTACCATGAGTTATTGGAGTCAAACCCTAGGGTGATGATGAAATGGGATGTAGGTGTAGATGGTGTGGAATGGTTTGAGGAAATTTGAGGAGATGGAAATGTGGATGTGTGATATGAGGGAGGTGACAGGGGCTAGTTTTGAAATTTAGGAATGGTAGTGGGATGCTAAGAAATGAAATTTAGGAATGGGATTATGTTACTAGGGTTTTGAACTTAGTAGGACACCAAAACACAATGAAACACCATATAAATCAACTGTGGAGGAGAGGAATGATATAATTTTAACCTACTTGCTTGCTGGAGCATGTTGGTGGCACATTTTGGAGCTTGGAGCAATGTGGTGCATTTTGGGCAATTTCTGGATGTTCTCAGGCAAAGGCGCAACAATGTGGTCAAATGTGCCCTCTCTTAACAAGCTCACAACACCCTTAGGAAATGCATTGATTTTTAAGGAAAACATGCAACACCAGTTTTAAACATGTCATCGAGTTTCAAAACGCGCCCTCTACCCCTATTTTGCCCAATTTCTTGAAAACTCCCTTTTGCTAAGGAGGCTTTGAGATTGTAGGAGTGCAAATGAATGTTGAATTGATGTCTTTGAGGGCTTTTATATTTGAATGGGTTTAATTTATGCTTTGAAAACCCATTTTCTAATGTTTCATGTCACTTTTCAAATTTTCACACTAATGCTCTTTGACTTCTGACTTTTTTCTCTATAGGTGGATGATGTTGAGCTTTTGGAAATGGAATTGATTAAACATATAAAATGGTGAATTATTAAATATGATAAACATAAAATTACATAAATAAAATAAAAAATATTACATCTCTTTTGAAATAAAAATTACAAACTCGAATGAATTCCTTACTTAAAATCAAATTTGGAAGTTCAGCAACCATGGTTACATGCTTGTGTTGAAGGCTCGAAAAATCGAGACTCCAACAAGGGGGATAACCACTCGGTCCGAACCTTAATGCAGCTCCTTTTCCGTTTGGAATAGTGGCTCTGACTCGGGATGATGGGACCAGTTTCCCAATCTATTTATGATGTTTTCACTAATGGTATGATGTTTTTCTTTTTTGGGGTTTTATGGGGTGAATACTTGTTCTCAATATAATCTATCTTCTAACTATCATATGTAATCTATCATAATCAAAGAAAACATCTAATTTTAAAACTATCCCAGGAGTAACATTTACTTATGCGATCTAAAATAATTTCTAAAAGCGATTGATAATGAAGATCATTCAATCACAATGAGAATAGAATCCATTTAAAAATGATTGTTTCATATAAAAAGTTAGCCAAAACAATATGAGAAATATATCGCATAAGAGTCATTCACATATTCAGCATAAAGAGTAAGTCATCACCATACAAAAGTGCAATAATGATAACTAAACATTCAAACTTTCATATATAAATAACTAAAAATGATTTATTGCTTGACACATAAGTAAAAAGCATTAGGAGATAAAAGTACCATTTGTAATATGTCCTACTCATGAGCTGCAGCAATATAGATCTATCTTCAAATCACTTAACATCCATTAAGAGTACAAAATTGCAATTTCAGTACCAGATATTAAACTCATAGAAAATAAATTTTGTTCCATTAATTTTATCAAAACCTCCTTAGTGGGGGGCAAGATGCATGTTCTGAAGAACGTTTTTGATAAAACTTTGGACCCCTCTCCAAATGCATGAGGGGGGTTTAAATACTACTCTATGAAATCTAAAAATAAATATTACAAAAATAGATGAGGAGGTTTAAATGACCTACCTCATTTTAAGAAAAAATAAAATAAAACAAAAATAAACTATATCTATGACTAATCCTACATCTGATTCTTTAGATTGCAAATATCCAACATCGGTTTTAAGAGTGTCGGTTGGCTGACTTCAGCTTTCAACTGTCCTGTAAATACGGCATTGATGAGAGATGGCACTATCTTTTCGGCGGAAGTCATCAAGCACTTCCGGGTCATGCGTTGGCTAAGTGGTTTCACCAGGTACTACCATTATGCTTCCTAGTTCAATGTTTTAACCTATTTAATCACCTCTGCCCTTTCCTTTGCTGCTTGTTTCCACACTGCTTGAAACTGTTGTGCTTTTGGAAGAAAGCCTGGGTAGTTTCTGCCACCAAATTTGGCTTGTGTAGATTTTCATTTATGCATTCGATGACACTATTCGCTACTGTCACTGCCTCCTCCATAGCCTACTCTACCTCCCTTAGCCGAGAATCACATTTCACAAATAAAATGTCTTTGTGTGATTCATCAATTTTCGGCATGTCTGCTCTTTTCCCTTCTTCGAATTTCTGCCAGTTCAAGAAGTCTGAGACTTTCTTAAAAATTGAATCATATTCAAGTCATAATTCTACGACTTGATTTGTAATATTATCGCTCATTTTGCAATGGGAATTCCATTGCGAGATCTTCTGGCATAGTAGTTCTTTCTGTTGCAAGAGCTAGGAATTGAGACCAAGTGCCTCTGTGGCAAAATCCCCAATTTTGGGATCATCTTTATGCAATTATTTTATACCTTGTAACTGTTCTTCTTTACTAGCCAAACTAATTTGATGTGCTAATTACATTTGCTGGAAGTCTTGCTGAAGTTTTGCCAACTGTGTTTTCTCTTATTGGTTGATGCTGACTTGCTGTAATTGTTGTTCCAAAAATAAAATCCTACCTTCTTTTTCTTTAAGTAGCAATTGAACCTCTATTGCCTTATCAATAGTTTCTAAAGCATATGCACCTGCAACCTGTGAGAGCCTAGTGAGATCTGCCAATGGGTCTGTAGAGGGGTCTTTCCAAAGAACATCCAGAGGTTCATCCTCAGGAGTGAGCATAGAATCTAGCTTTCTTTCCTTTCTTTGCCTTCTGACGACAACTTTAAGTTGAGGGCTGTAAAATACATCTAGAGGAGGAATTTCCTCTATTCGTAGTACAATCTGAGATGAGGGAGCAATGGGAATGTGCTCCATTTCCTGAGTGTTGACAGCCCTTTCTATTACCATTTCCGTGGTCGCCTCTTTTGGATTTGTTGGTGGCTCTGTGCTCTATTCTTCTGTGTTAAGTATCTTATTAAAATTGTCCCATTACCCTTCTAGATCAATTACAAGTGGCTTTGTTTTCTTTGTAAGAGGAGTGGAAAATTTAGCTTGCTTCAGAGACAAAGCCTGCTAATCAGACTTTACTGTAGACTGAGCTGTGTCTTTTATTGACTTCTCGCTTTTACTGTGTTCATTCTTGGATTGATCACTAGACTTTTCAGTTGATTCTTTTTCAGAACTTGTTTTGGACTTCTCTTTTGAATCCTCACTTATGCTAACGCTGGGAGTAGGTTCTCTTATTGGTTTGATGAGTAATTGGTCCAATGGGACCTTAGATAACCTTTGTTTTATGTAATTATCAAAAAAAATTTAGACTTTCTTGGTCAAAAAGAATTTGCGCTGTATGCTAAACCTTTTTGAAGGTGTTTTTCTGTAGGAAAAAGTCATCAAAGGGATCTTCTTCATGGGAAAATACTTTTATTTTAACCATTGTAGTAAAATCACTTACAACACCAAAGGGATCATATAGCCTCTTCGGGAACTTGGGTAGCTGTAAAGATAATACATTATTAACTTCTTTGAAAGCATTACCTAAGTCATGCAATGCGAATGCTATGCATATTACAGGAAAATGGGGCGAAATGGACTTCTTGGAATCTTTCAGTACTTTGCTCATCCCCCCCACGCAGCAGGTCTGATAGGCTATCTTCTTAGCCATCAGTTAGTTTGGGACATAAATAGGTAGCAAATGGGGTGTAGTAATGCTGCCAAACACTCTAATATACATGAACAATTCTTCCCCAAACCATCTTGCCACGGGGAGAATATCCACCTCAGCTTCTTGGGAAAACCTTGGAGCATCCATGTTGTAGATCTTTTTATGGATCGGGAGTATAAATCCATGACAAATTTTGAAGAAATGGGGCACAAAATTTGATTCCCACATGGATTTGTGATAAATTTGAATGGGAAGTGGATTCTGAACCGTCCACTTCCATCCCATAACTGGAAATTTAGAAATAAAACCAATAGCGTCCATAACATAGGCACTCATAAAAAATGGAGGGTAAACCCTCGAAACAATGCTTCTCTTTATTCTATATTCTAAAATTGCAGTGGCTAAATTATTTGATAGGATTGGGGCCCAATTCATTATTGTAGCATTGACAGCTGCATCCACTAGGGGTAACCATTCTGATAAAAATTTGTTGATGTTTGGTTTACCAAACAGTCTACATAACATTGCAGCAGAAAAACAGTAAGGGGAACAAAGAGAATCAATTGCGTACATACCATTTTTATCTTTCTTCAGTCTTTCCTCATTGGCAGACCAATTCTTTGTGCATTCTGCCAAGTCTTCGTTTTCTTCGGCAAACTTCTCGACAAATTTCTTGTTGCAGATGGCTTGGGGTTCTGGTAAGTGGTACATAAGCCTCAGATTGTCTGGAGTAAATGATCCCATGACCTCCTGGCTTGCCATCTTGAACTCTCTATTAGATATGTCTGCATCATCTATAATCCATTTCGCCATGTTAGTGTATGGGAGTATCTTCGGCCTTGCAGCAATGCGGTGTAGAAATGAGCATGCAAGTCAGTTAGGGATGCATCAGAAGAGCCGCGTCCATCCGCTGTAACTATTACTTCCATAATTCTCGGTTGCTCCTCTTCCAACAACTGATAATGTATAGCTTCCCATGTATATGTCCCTGCATCGCGACTACAGGTAGTGTCTGTGAATAATGGGGTCATTTCTAACTTCTCAGACACAGGAGCCTTACCTTTCTTCACCATTTCTTTGTGTATTACACTTTGTGTTTTCTTCCTGAAAGTTGTAAACAGAGAGCAAAAATATGATAAATATGCTAGTGAATACAGGAATAATCAATAGAATGATGAAAATAAGGTGATGGGAGGGATTTTAACTTTGAATCACATCAAAAGATATCAACTTGTTTCAAATGGTCCTTTACACTGATCCTAATCGTTCTTTTAATAAATGACCACTAATTAACCGTTATGCTAAACTTTAATGTTCATAACTTTGCATCGAACGTCAGAAATTACTCTCTTAGAAACCCAAGCCCTTCGAATTGCGATAAAAGCAATTTTGTGATTTTCTTCGCAATATCACAGATTGCTATATCGCAAAACCTGTTTTCGTTAAAAACCGCCGCCACAAGAGTTGCTGCAATATGCGATTTGTGAGATGCTATCGCATTTCATGATATTTTCTTTTGTTTCATCAAGTAGTGCCGCGATATTGAAATTTGTGATGCGATAAGGTTATAGGATTTATGATCTCGCATTCTCGTGGATCGCATTTTCAAGGGGTAACTTTTATAAGGGATGTTCGCCATAACTTTTTACGATGCGAGAATAATCTTTTCTAAAGTGGGTTATTCAAAATTTACCTTAATGTTCACGAATTTCCATTATAAAGTTATTCTAAGTCTTTTTACTATATAATGCCTTTTATAAGGAACTCGTAGTTTGTGAATTTTTATGCCCTTAAAGTGTGAAAAGGTAAATTTCCATGTTTTAGCAAGTTCTAATTTGACATTTTATTTTATTCTAAAAATAAGAAAGGCATGATTAAATGCCAATATTTGATTTTTTTGAAGGGTGCCCATTTATTAATGTTATTATTAATACTAATAAATGGGGGGGTTGTTGACAAGAACAATAGATTGTAAACCATTATTTAACTGAGAAAAGGGATATTATTTGCTTCTCTCTCATACTTTGCTCACCTTATGCAGTGAGATGGTGCTTTATTGGACCTTAGGAAAATGAAACCTAGGTGACCTAATGGAATCTTGAATGACTTAACTTGAGGTGGACTTGCTTGACATAAAAACATGATGAAATGAACCTTTCTAGTAAATGGAGGCTCAACAAGGCACATGAAGGTGGGCCAGCAAATACACATTTTTGAGAGGGGACTGTGATTTTTTATTTTGGGCTACCATTAGTGAGTAAATTTTTACATGATGACTTAGGTGGAATGATAAAATTTCAAATGGGACAATAATATGATATAAAGAGGAGTTTTGATCACTGATGGCAGTATGCAAATATTGATCCTAACAAGTACCAAGAAGAAAAAGTGTTCATCACCTCCTTTTGTAAGTGACTCCAATTCATATGATTCTTATGCAATAAAACCCTCCTTTGGTTATTCATATTATTCTTAAGCCCAACCCAGGCCATGTTTGAGTAAAACATGCAAAGGGTACTCGAACAAAAGGAGTGGGATGGGCCAAAAGTCTGTCACATTCTACCAGACAAGTGCAAATATGGATTGGGACATTCACCCATATGGGGAGAAGTTCATCCACAGAACGAAAGGGTTTGATAATATGGAGAAGATTTAATTAAACCATTATTCATGTGTCATAATTATTGTGAATGAAAATTTCAGAATATGCAAGAATACACAAGAAATGACAAAAAAATGCATGAGATGGGATGTGTTGTTAAGGAATGATAGTGGTATCAAGAATGAAAGATCAATAATTATGTATTCACTAGATAGTGAAGTTCCAAAGGCCTTGATGTCACAATGAATCATGAGACAACAACAAACTAGACAATTTGTGAAACCATGAGGTCACATGGTTGATTTTCATTATGCAATAATATTCCCTATGACAAAATCCTCTTATCAGTTCTCTAGGATTAATAATTATGTGAAAGAGAGTATTTTTGTAGGTTATCCTTATTTAAGGGTTCTCAGATGATCATGTAATGGTGGATAGAGAAATACACTATCGAGATAAAGGGTAGAGGGTGGGAGGCTATGCAATTAGTTAAGTTTGGAACTTGGCCTTGATATATATGGATTTGCAATGTGCCGCCAAATTTTGCAGCGGTATCATGAATATGAAACAATTTACAAGGAATAATAAGAGGAGAGATTAGAAAGATGATAGTTCTTTCTAGAAATGTATGTGATTTTTCCCAAATATCTACCACAGATTCACAATCAAGTGAAAGTTGCAATCATTTTTTAAATGACTTTCTGATACAATTCCTAATGCTATTGCTAGCATGGAGAGAATTTATCCTCACAAGATATCCAAAATAGATGATGTGAATTAGGAAATGCAAAACCATAAAACTAAAACATGGTCACAAATAAGACCATATCTAGATGCCATAGAATAGAATCTGAGTTTCCATGTTAGGAAGAGGAACATTTCTTAAGTCATTAACAAGGAACCCAATAGTGGAAGCAAAAGTCTTTCTTTGTGGGAACTCAAGCTATTAAAATATGGCAATCTTGTCCCTTTAGAGGATTCATAGGAAGAGTTCTATGATGTGGAGTGATCCAATATAGGATGCATCCACAAATGATAGCATAGTGTTTGATTCTACTACAAATTCTGCTCAGGGCTCATATGCAGAGTCATGTTTTTGGAAATAAGAATTAGAGAGCCTTGTTTGTGGAGGTGTCCCTATGGCTCTTAGAAATTATCCTTGAAAATATTTTGTTGGAACTCGAACAAAAAGGATGGAGAAATGTTATAAGAAGTTACTTATTCTAGGAGGTGATCAAGGGTTTCAGAGAACAAAAGATGGTGGTATTCTAAGTAGTACCGCCATGAATATTATTTTTGAAACATGTGTTGCTAAGAAATGTAAAAGCTAGATTGAGAAGCATTTTCCTTGAACCTTTCTAGGTCATCTAGTACTGGGTGAAGATGGTCAAAATTCTTTGATATGATTGTTGACTGAATATGCAGTCCATAATATACCAATAATATGGTGGAAGCTCAAGTGGACCAAGTTGTTATTTTCAAAGGAATAATAGATGAATATGTGACAAAAGTTGTAAGAAGAAATATCTATTTACATTTTGGGATATATATCAAGAGGAACCAAGCAAGGTTTCAACAATTGAAGTTGACTTGAACTATATTATATTGGATGGAGAAATAGGAGTCTTGATTAAGGATGTGAGGTTGGAAATGGTTTTTATGGATATAATAAAGTTACATGATGGAACTCTGTGGCATTTTCTAATAAGACAAAAATATTGAAATCTAAACAATAAAATATGACAGTTGCATAGAGTATGATGAAGATGATTATGAGTTTGTTTTTCCATAGTGCATGAGAACCTCAATGATTTTAATATTTATTTAAATGTCTCAGTACTAAATGATCTCTCATATTCTCAAAAGGAGAAATGGTTTTGTGATTTACCATAATTTTTTGTGACATTGAGTTGATGAGGCAAGTTATTAATCCCAGAGCACTCATAAGACAATTTTCTCATAGGGATTATTAATGCATCATGAAAATCAACCATGTGACCTCATAGTTTCAACGTTTTGTCGAGTTTGTTGTTGTCTCATGATTCATTGTGCCATCAAGGCCTTGGGAACTTGACTATCTGGTGAATACATCATTATTGATCTTTCATTCTTGATACCACTATCATTCCTTAGAAACACATCCTATGTCATGCATTTTTTGTCACAACAAATAGGCATGGTTTCCTATTCAAACCTAATATCTCTGAATAATTTCTTCAATCAAATGACTTCCTTGGTTGTTTAAGAAACTGAAATGTTCTCTGCCTCAATACTTGATTGGGAAACCACTCATGTCCTCTTACTCCAACTCAAAATTCCTTCAAAACAAGATAAATAGATAAGCATAGGTAGAATTTCCATTGTGCATATCATCTTCCCGTTCAGCATCAACAAAACCATCCAACTGAAGGTTTTTACCTCCATCTTCCTCATAGACAATAACATAGTTATTAGTGCCCATATGTACCTATAGATCCCCTTTACACTTGTCCAGTGCTATTTTTGAGGACAAGAGATTTTCTGACATGATGCATGTGAGGCCATGTGGATTCCATTTTCCTTTACCTCAAAATATGTTGGTTTTAATTATGGCATTAATTTTTTTTTTTCTTACACAGTAACTATCTTCTATGGAATGGAATGGTTCTAGAGAACCCAAGTTGGTCATCTGAGGACAGATCATAAAGATGACAGTTCTTTCTAGAAGCTTATGTGAATTCTGCCCAAGCATCTACCTCAGATTCACTATCAAGTGAAAGTTGCAATCATTTGTTTAATCATTTTATGATACAAGTCCTAATGCTATTACTAGCATGGAGAGAAGTTCTACTGACAAGCTATCCAAAATAGATGATGTGAAGTAGGATATGGAAAACCATAAATGAAAACATGGTCACAAATAAGACCATCTCTAGATGCCATAGAATAGAATTTGAGTTTCCACGTTAGGAAGAGGAAAATTTCTTAAGTCATTAACAAGGAACCCAACAGTGGAAACAAACGTCTTTCTTTGTGGAAGCCTAGGCTATTAAAAGATGGAAATATTGTCTCTTTAGAGGATTCATAAGAAGATTTCTATGATGTGGAGCGATTTAATCTAGGATGCATCCACAAATGATAGCATAGTGGGTGATTTTGCTGCAAATTCTGCTTAGGGCTCATATGCAGAGTCATGTGTTTGGAAAGAAGAATTAGAGAGCCTTGTTTGTGGATGTGTCCCCATGGCTATTAGAAAAGAGCCTGGGCAAAAAAAAAATTGGAACTCGAACACAAAGGATAGAGAAATTTTATAAAAACTTATTCTAGGAGGTGGTCAAGAATTTGAGAGAAAAAAGTCTAGTGGTATTCTAAGCAGTACCCCCATGAATGCTACTTTTGAAACATGTGTTGCTAAGAAATGGAAATCTTAGATTGAGAAGGATTTTCCTCAAACTTTTCTAGGTCATCTGACACTCGACAAAGATGGTAAAAATGCTTTGAGATGACTATTGAGTGAATATGCATGCCATAATGTACCAATAAGATGGTGGAAGCTTAGGTGGACCAACTTGTTATTTTCAAAGGAATAACATATGAAGATGTGACAAAAGTTGTGAGAAGAAATATATGTTTACGTTTAGGGGTAAATATCAAGAGGACCCAAGCAAGGTTTCTACAATTGAAGTTGACTTGAACTATATTATATTGGATGGAGAAATAGGATTCTTGATTAATGATGTGAGGTTGGCAATGGTTTTCATGGATATCATAAAGTTACATGATGGAACTCTATGGCATTTTTTAATAAGACAAAAATATTGAAATATGAACATAGTTAACAACCACAAATCAAAGAGGGCCCACAAGGGATGACACCAAAACCACTTAGTGATGTTAACAACAGTGTGAAGGAGGATGCTTAAAATTGGAGACCTGCACTCCAAAGGAATGGTATCCCAACATGGGAATGTGCCACTTTGGTAATGAGACTTGAAACTATTACAAACCCCATATATATAGTCATTATTATTAGTATTATTTCGAAGGAAAATCTCATTGGAAATCCAAGGGATGGTTCCCCACATTTATGGATGATATGCCTTGTAAACCTGTTGACATAGACTTGTTTGTTTAACCTAGGGGGATTTGGTTTGGAGCTTTAGAAGAAAATGAGCAACTATTGGAATAGCCCATTTTAGGAATTTTGAGCATTTTCAAGTGAGTGGAGGCATAGTGCTTTATCTTTCTTTGTCTTTTCATAATCATGTGATTGCTTATGGTTTGGATTCAGTAGGCATGTGTGTTTGGGTCATGCTTGTGATTTAGGACCACATGATACATTTTTCTATTTTCCATTCCCCTATCCATAGCTTTGACCAAGAATAGTTGTGGAATTGGATGGCCTCTTCTTTGTTGAAAACTTAATGCATCTTTAGGGGGGACCTGACCATGTTTGAGTGCAAAGGAGACAAATGCGGAGGTGGGGTTTTATATATTGTACATATGTAGCAGTTGTATCCCTTTTTCTATTTTGTCTCTTTTTGATTTGACAGATAGTGTGGGTGTTGCCCAAGATTCTTATTACATGATAATCCTTTGCAAGGTCACTATTAGGGACAATGATATGTTGGTTCAGGATATTATGAGATATGATTTATGTTCTTCCTTTAATTATTTTCAAAACTGAAAGTCCTCAAGATTGGATGGTTTTCCCTATGAAGTCTCTAAGTTCACGTGGGACTTTATTGGGGATCATATTTGTTGTTTAGATGAACTTTTTTTTTTATAGGTTCCTCTTTCAGTCCCTCAAGTCTCAATGATGGATTGATGAAGCTTATTCCTAAGAATTCAATGAGAGACTCTATAGATGGTTGGTAGATTATTACTTTGCTTACCATTTCTTGCAAATTTGTGGCAAAGGCTTTTGCTTTGAGAATCTGGCGAGTTTCCAAGTATGTAGTGTGATTGAAGTGGACTAGGTTTTTCCAGGGGTCTGGTCATCTTGGGAGGCAATGGAGTGGTCCAGAGAGATAGGGAAACAATGCCTTAAGTTGAAAATTGACTTTGAAAATCCTATGATCGAGTTGCTTGTTCTTTCATCTTTAAGATACATTGATGTGCTTAGGTATCATTCACAGTGTGTGGGTATAATGAGTGATCTTTTCACCAATTCCTCGGCCTTCATTTTGTCATAAAGCCTTATCCCTACACATAGTGTTACATTAGTTGATTAAATAGTGGCATCCTTTGGTGCCTTATCTATATTTATGCACTGTTTATGCCTTATGTTTCTTCTTGGGTGCAACTTTCATTGTAAGGAAGATAAACATTATTATGCTTTTAGATGGTTGACAAAGGTTAATAACGATTTTGAAGATGACTCTTACTTTCTTGGACACCTTTTCTCGTGTCTTGTGTGCCATTTTTAACCATCATAAAATTGATTTTTGGCTGTTTAGGTTCAATTTGTCTCTGCAGTGGACTCCTACTACCTAGGTTATATTTGTCATGGAGTGATTTTGAGATTTGATATTCTTTTTGGGGCTGGGTTATCACCTATGGACTCATGAGATGCAAAAAAATTATCTATTTTATTGAATTTATTGAAACTCAACATTTTATTTATATTAATTACTTATATCGGACCTCTCAAAAACTTGATTTATCCCCAACCTAGGAATTGAGTATAGATAAAATTTGTTGTTACCAGGTTTTCACATTTTCAAATGGAACCTTGTGAATCTTCTTGCCTAATTTCCTTACCTTTCAATTTGCATAAGTTGTTGACTTCAAAAGTTCATTTGCTTGCTTCTATAACATTGATGTTTTGGAAGATCTATTTCAATATTAGATTATGTTAATATTGGTATGGGCCTCATAAAATGTTGAGCTATTCTATTTGGTAGGCATTATAAAATGTCGAAAAGGAATGAGTGGGATGATTGAAGGGCATAGGTGACAAAGAGGGAAAAATAAGTGGGATGCTTGAAGAGGAAGGAAACACGAATTGAAGGGGAATGCAACATGTTGTCAAAGGGTTCCTGCAATAGGATCTATGATGACAATGGAAGCAAGCTCCTCCTAGAGGGCAAAGTGTACATGCACATAGAGAGAATAGGGGGTAGAATGAGTGAGATTAGAGAAGGAAACAAACTATAGAAGGTCATCTACAGTGGGAACTATGGAGGAGACAACAACAACCCCCTTCTAGAGGGCAGTGTGTATAGGCAAATAGAGAGAACAAAGTAGAATGGTTTCCGCAGTGGGATCTATTGTGGTGATGGAAGCAACCACCTTCTAGAGAGTAGCGTGTATAGGCATAGAGAGAGAACAGAGTATAATGGACTTTTCAATGGGATATATGACGATGACGACATCAACCCTCTTATGGAGGGCAGTGTGTACAAGAACATAGAGAGAACAAAGTAGAATGGCTTCTATGGTGGCATCTACAACAGCGACAATGAAGCCCCTTCTAGAGGGAAGCGCGAATGACAAGGTTTCCTATGCCAACTTATGCGCTTCCATGCCCAGAAAATTCCTGAAGGAGCCCTACAAATTTAATGCCATCTTATGCAAGAAGGTTTAGTATACTTTCAGCAAATTGGTCGAGAGAAAACCAAAAAAACCAGTCACACTAGATCTTCCTTCTGAGGACTGATGATCCATTTGCAATGCAGTTTAATGAAAGGGTTATTTGAGGAAGGCAAGTCATTAGTTGGTTGGTTGGGGTGTGCCCCCAGTCGATATTCAATCTTGGGGGAAATTGAAGGGTTATAAGGTGGCGTATGTACCTTCTCATCCATTGTTACTTTCCATTCCGAACTGGATTCCGACACTTGCGATTAAGGTCTCTATTGAGTCTAGCCAGAAGGGGAATTTGCAAAAATTATAATTGATAATCCGATGTAACGGGTCTATTACTTTCATCCAGAGGGGTTTTGTTCATCTTCAAACAAATTTTCATTAGGTGCCTTCCTATGGAAGCCTGAATGATGTAAACGTCTTCCCCACATAAGTCAATGACACATTAATTAGTGTGGACTGGTGAAATAATGTACATAGGTAGGAAAATTCATATCTGTAGCTATTGCAAGTAAATTTTCTCACAAGAATATTATTAACCATTTCGTTCCTGCTTTGCTTCTTAGGACTAAACTCCTAAGCAGCTACGACTTACATCCAAAACACCACCCCCTTGATACCATCTAGGTTGTGATATTTATATAGTTTAACTAGGCACAAGAAACTTATTAGGGGACAATTACTATAAAACCCACAAAAATTAGGGGTCGACATAAGCTCTATAATCAAATTTAGATGAGAGTTCACAAAGATATTTAAATTCTGATTTGAATTGTTGTTGTTTTAAAGAATGGTCTGAAATCACGTTGTATTTCATTGCATTGTCAATATTTTAAAAAAATTAAAGACTTCCGATGGGCAACAAGCCCATGTAAAGGTTGATTTGATATGCAATAAGAGATTGCTAGGGTTGAGAAATTTAGGGATCAATTGATATTGTGACGGGGATATTTTTTAGATCCCCTTTTTCCTCATATTTTCCTCTATATTTTCAACTAATTTTTTCCAACTGGATCCCTCATGAAAACCATTTTTTATCTGGAAATTCTACTAGTTCTAGAATAGAGTATTTCCCTACCTGTTGAGGCCTCGAAAATCGCTGCCACAACAAAGGGGAAACCACCCGGTCCGGAACCTTGAAAGCAGCTCCTTTTCCGTTTGGAATAGTGGCTCCGACTGGGGATAATGGGACCAGTTTCCCAATAATAGATAAAAGTGGGATGGACGAGTAGCTTATGCGGTAGGATAGTGATAAGCGAATAACTAAAACTATCAGCAAAATATATAATCCAATAATCTAATCCCGAGACTTATCAATCTTTCAAAGCGTAGCGTTTGATAATCTGTGCTTTAAGGCAGGCATATAGATGACTCTAACAGTTAAGCATAGATGTTTAAACCATTTAAGATTGCTCTGCATAATTAGTTATGCAGAGCGATTATAGCGAATTACTACACTTAATCATTTATATCATTGATACATGCATGGGTGAAAGAGATAACAAATCACCAAAACATTCAATAGTGAAACGAAATGAAGATTCGCTGTTATATCGCATACATGCATTCAACAATAGCAAAGATAATAACACAGTAATTCATATAATAAGAAAGAACACAGATACAGATAATAGTACCATGTAAGCTGCTCGATCAATCCAGTATATTAATCACTATGTCGCAGTCCTTCCTTCAAATCAGAAAGCATTCCAAACAACAGACAGTCGTGCGCAATTGTGTAAAACAGCCTTCTAATCAAAATTAAGAACTGTTGGTCGAGTTTCACAAAAGAATATAGACTGAAGCACAATAGTGCAAACTTCAGCCTTTAAGTCTATTACAAAATTTTACGACCCTTTCCAAAACAATGAAAGGGTCTATAAATACTATACTAATCTAAATATCTAAACAACTGAAAAGCTATTAAATTGGCATCAATAAATGTTTTTTCCATCTTTCTTGGCGATCTGGTAGTTGGCGGCAATGCTTCATTCGGTGGGTTATTTGCCTTTACTCCTTAGCTGACATATCACCAGCATTGGCTCTACTTCCGGTGGAGTGTTGAGACGCGAAGTTAGCTGGGCATCATATGTAGTATCCTGAATGTCGGGGATCAGGCATCCGAGGGCATCTGTTAAACACTTGAGAGCAGACCTTTGAGTATGTGGCTTGACTAGAAAGAGCCAATATGCATCAGAGGTTAAAGTATTTACTCCAGTAATTAACTTCCTCTGTTCCTCCAAGTCATGATAACTTGTTTGTTCAAGCATATCTGCTGTTGTTATGCTTCCAGGTGTGCACTTGGAGATCATGTTTTCCAAATAAAGTGTATCATTGACTAGGTCGATCATATTGCTGGCAATTATTTTACACCTGGAAGCCGCCCTTTCTTCTTTCATTACCTGAGTGTTCCATTCCGTGAAGAGTATGTCCTTGTACGCTTCATGGATTCGGGACAAATTCGCCGCTTTCCCTTCTTCAGTGTCTTGCCACTCAAGATAATCGGATATGGCTTCTTCGGCCTGATCTAGCTCATTTCTGGCCTTCTCTATTTGTTCACACACTGTTGTAGATATTTCGCATAATGGCTCAGCCTTAGCAAGTTGTTGACATAGAAGTCTGATCTGAGACAGTAATGCGCTATTTATTTGAGTTGCCTCTGCTCTGAAAACTTTCACATTCTGTGTGCTCTTGATACCTTCGAGCTGTGCTGATAGTTGAGCTATTCGCTCATCTTTCGATTTCATCATCAGCTCATTTGATGCTTTCAACTGTGACAATGCCTCCGACAATTCTTTTGCCTTCTGAGTTTCACTTTGGTCTATCCTTTGTCTTTCAATTTGCAGTTGTTGGGTTAACAAATTGTTTTCCTGCTGTTGAGCCAGCAACTGCTCTTCCACCTGTGCTGCTTTTTTTTTCGCTTCAATTACCTCTACCTGTAATGCATATATTTCATGGTCCTTAGTCTTCAACAGAAGACTTACCTCCGATGCTTTGTCGATAGTTGCTACAGAATAAGCTTCTGCGAATTGAGACAGCTTTGTTAGATCATCAGAGGGATCCAAATCCTCCTTCCAGACCATATTTCCCGTGACTGTTTGCTCAGGAAAGATAGAAGGTTAATCAAGCCTTCGTCTTTTCTTAGAGCGCTTAATAACGACTCTATGCTTTGGGCTGTAGAAAATATCCAGGGGAGGAATTTCTTCCACCTGGAGAACAATTTGATCGGAAGGGTCCTTATTGATTACCTCGACATCCTGTGAAATGGGTGGGCCGCTGTTTCCTCCTAGAACCTGAGAAGAAATGGTATCGGGCGCATCGCTCGTTTTAGAGGTGTCTGTGTTTTTGGAGCCTTCCTTACCACTGATAATGGAATCGAATTGGTTCCATTGTTTAATCAATTCAGGATCGGTGGAGGTTTGCTTATGTTGCTCTGTAGGGGCTTTGCTCCGTTCTTTTTCTTGTTCTAACTTCTGCTGTTCTTCAAGTGCTTTTCGCTGTTGCTCCTCTTGCGTTTTTCGCTGCTGCTCCTCCAATTCCTTTTTCTGCCTATCTTCTAGTTCTTTTTTTAGTTTCTCTTCTTCCTTCTTCTTCCTCTTCTCTTGATCCTTCTGTGCCTTTTGCTGCCTTTCTATCTGCTCCTTTTTCTGCCTCTCTGCTTGCTCTTTTCTTTGCTTCTCAGCCTGCAGCTTCTTCTGCCTTTCCTCCTGTTGTTTATCCCGTTCTTTAGTTGTAACAGGAGGTGGATGTATCTGTTGCCGACCAGGCTCGCTTGAGGAAGACGCTGGGGTTGTGGATAATAAATCTAGAGGCAGAGTTTGCAACCTCTGCTCCCTAAGTTTATTAAACTCAGTCAACGCCTCATCGTTGTATTTCATTCTGGCAAGCTGTTTGGTTTGACCTATTGTATCGGCACCTGCGAACAGGTCATCAAGCATATCCTCTTGATGATCAAATTTTGTTAATTTTGCTTGTTCTAGGGCAGTATAGGCAGTTTGCTTTGGATCATAGAGTCTGTTTGGGATAGTGGCCAGGGATAAAGCTTGGAGTTTTGTCGCTTCTTTTTCTGCATGCTTGTAATTAAGCAGAGTAAAAACCCCAATTCTTAAAGGAAAAGAGGGCCAACCTCTCTTCTTCTCCTCTTTGAGAGTTTGTGTGACACTCTCGGCCATAATCTCGTAGCAGATTTCCCGGGCTAACAGTTTGTCTGGGATATATAAAGGGAGGACATGCGGCCTAGCCTTACTCCCAAAAACTCTGATATAGGTGAAATGCTCTTCCCCGAACCAACTTGCTACGGCTGGTAAGTCAAAAGAGGCTTCATAGGAAATTTGTTGGCATTATGATTCAAGTGTTGTCCTTGATGGCAACTCACTCAGAGGTTGGTACAGGTGCTCAGAGGTTGGTACAGGTGATGGCAACTTAATCAGAAGACAGATCCTAGTACAGCATGCCAAGGAAGTTCATATACGCAGGTTCGTTAAGCCCAAGTTGCGTGTACACGCCGGTTGGCTTTAGCAAAAGCGCGTGTATGTGGAAAAGTACCTTTGGTCCATGGCGGTTAGTCCTTGGAAGTTGTGCCTATGGTTTCGGACCATTGTGTCTCGGCGGGCGTGTCGATCCCTAGTTTTGAAGTTGATGGTATTGTGTTACTATGGTTTTGGCTCTTGGTATTGAGCAAGGCCTAAGGCTATATAAGGAGAAGAAGATCATTAGGCAACATCATCTTTTGGACAAGGCTTGAACATCTGAAGAAGAAAGAGATCTGGTATGCAGGTTCTGGGTTGCTTGATCTAAGCTAAGGAGAGATCACTTTGGTTGATGAAAGACTAGATCCAAAGGATAGATCGGGATCTAATGATTTGAAATGCACTATTATGATATGGTTGATTATGCGTATTTCTAGATCTGCATACTGACGCAGTGTTATGTTCTGGGTCTAACTGATGTCTGGTACAACTGCAAGTTGATAGAATTTATTTTTAGATCTGTACGCAGGTTGGCTTCGGTAAAGACGCGTGTATACGCGGGTTTCTCTCATTGAAGTAGCGTATATATTTTGGAGCTTGATTTTTGAGTCACAGTTGCGTCTGACTGTTATTGCAGAGTTCTGTAGTCTGCTCTGTGTTCTGGTAACTGGTGTTTGACAGGGTTTCAGTGGTTCAGTGATTGATGATGCTAGTATTGGATGTTTTGTGCTTCAATGATTTGTTGTGAAAGTTGAATGAATTGTGGTCTTCAGATTGTAACATTGTGCTTCAGGAATATCCAGTCTGAAAATGTATGAAAGGTGGTACCTGAAAGAAAGAGGATTGTAGGCCAGCACCTACGTACTAGTATCTTGGCTAGTACAAGAGCAAAGGGGGTTGGAGCTCCCTTCCAAGGAAGTTTGGAGAACGAGAGAAGGTTGTAGCCTTCTGCAGGTTGTAGCCTGCGTACTAGTATAAGGCTGCACCAGTACAAAAGGATTGTAAACTGAAGTTTCATAGTAAAGATAGAGACGACTTGCAGCAGGTGGTTTTCACCCACATTGGGTTTCCACCTTATATCTTGGTGTTCATATGTGCGGTTCTGTGTGATCTGTTCTACTGCATCTGTTTACTCTTAATATGGTGAATAATGTCCTCATGCACTTAACTGAAGATAAACTGACTGAATTATAAGATTTCTAGTTATACGTTGTTTTCTTTATTCACAGTTGCGTGTACACGCTGGTTCACTTAACGAAAGTAGCGTATATGTTTCTGAGCATTGAAAAAGTTTTATAGTTCTGATAATACTGATTCACCCCCCCTCTCAGTATTATTTCCAACAATTGGTATCAGAGCAGGTCCTTCAGAGAAGCTTGATCGCTTGAAGGTAGATCGTTCACCATGAGCAACTACGAGAGAGAAGAATCAAATTTTGTCAGAAGTCTTCAAAGGGGTTCTGGAAGGTTCAGAGGTAAGCTACCTTTCAAATGCTTTGCTTGTGGAAGAGTAGGTCATTATGCTGCAAAATGTCCTTATAAGGATAAAGGAAAGGAACCTGCTAGATGGAACAAGAAACTAAGTGCAAATAAGAAAAGCTACTACACCCATGAAGATAGTGATGGTTTATCAAACAGTGATGAAGATGAACAAGGTAATAAATATAAGTTGTTAATGGCATTTGAAGATGATGATTATGAGGATGCTGTAGATGTGAATAACCTCTATGATGAAATTACTAGACTCAAGAGATGTATAGAAGAAAAGAGTGTGATCATTGATACTCTACAATTTCAAATTGATGAAAAAGAAAAACATCTTGAAAAACTAGAAGGTGAAATTGTTGGTCTCAGAAAAGAAATTGAGAAAACAAAAGCTATTAATCTTAAGTTTGTCAAAGGATCTAAAACCTTGGATGAGATTATCAATGTGCAGCGATCTCCTCTGATCAAGATAGGTCTTGGATATAATGGAGAAACATCTCAAGCCTCTACCTCTAAAAGTTATCTTGATGCAGCAAGGAGAAGCGAGCAAAAGCCAAATAAAAGTCATCAGGTGAATCAGGGACAGGTTATCTCAAGAACAAATAAAGACCATCAAGAAATTCAGGGACAAACAGCCTTAAGGACAAACAGAAGCTACAATCAGCCACAGGTAAAATCTTCCCAATTTGCTCCAAGAATGAATAGAAGCTATAATCGGTTGGATGATAGATCTGATTATCGCAGAAGTTTCTTTAATGGCCAATGCTTTTCTTGCCATAACTTCGGTCACAAAGCAGCTCAATGTGTTGCCTACAAAACAATCATGACTAGAGAAGCTCAAAAGCAAGGGAGAATCACTGGAACCATGAAAAGGACTTATAACAATTTTTCGGTTCTTGAAAATGAAGGTGAATGCTCTATTTGTAATAACTTTGGTCATGAAGACTCTGAATGCAGGAGCAGATTCCGGAAGACAACTCAGAAGGAACAAACCTCAAATGTTAGAACATGGAGAATAAAAGAATCACAACCAGAAAGATGTGGGATAGCCTTTTATGCAGAAGGTCAAGAAAGTCTATGGTACATTGACAGCGGATGTTCGAAGCATATGACAGGGGACAAAGAAAAGCTTGAGTCATATACCACATTAGAAAAGGGGAAGAAAGTTTCTTTCGGGAACGATATCTCTGCAGCCATAAAAGGAAAAGGTGTTGCTCCGTTGAAAGAAGAGGTCAAAGCAGGAAATGTTTTATATGTTGATGGATTGAAGCATAATCTTCTCAGTGTCAGTCAGATGTGCGATCAAGGAACTGAGGTAATATTTAGATCAAATGGATGTTGTGTTCGCGATCTTGATACAGGTAAAACAGTGATCAAAGGAAGAAGGACTCCAAATAAACTATATATCTTTGAGGAAAGACAACAATGCTACTTAAGCAAGGATGATGAACATTGGCTATGGCATCGGAGGTTGGGGCATTTAAGCTTTTCACAAATAAGGAAAGCATGCAAATATCAGGCAGTTCGTGGTCTTCCAGATATCAAAATTCCAGACAATACCATATGCAAATCTTGTCAATTTGGAAAGCAAACCAGAACTAACTTTCCAGAAAAGGAAGGATCAGCTAGCATGCCTCTCGAGCTAGTCCATACAGATGTATGTGGTCCATTTAGGAAGAGGACACCTCGAGGAGAAGAATATCTAATATTATTCATTGATGATTTCTCCAGATTTGTTTGGTTAGGGCTCATGAAGCACAAAGATGAAGCATTCGAAAAATTCAAATCCTTCAAAGCCTTGGTTGAAAATGAATCAGGACACAAAATTAAGTGCCTCAGATCTGACAGAGGTGGGGAATTTACCTCAAACGAATTTTTCGATTTCTGTGAAGAACATGGGATAAGAAGAGAATTCTCTACAGCTAGAACTCCTCAGCAAAATGGGGTTGCGGAAAGAATGAACAGAACAATCCAACAAATGGCTCGTGCAATGCTTGATGAATCAGGTACTCCCGCAACCTTCTGGGGTGAAGCTGCACATGCTGCGGTTATTATTCTTAACAAAACAAATGTCCGAGTAAACAGCACTCAAACACCTCATGAGCTCTGGAGTGGTGAGACTCCTTCGGTGAAGCACTTCAAAATCTTTGGGAGCAAATGTTATATTAAAAATACTGATGAGCAACTTGGCAAACTTGAACCAAGAGCAGATGAGGGCATTCTTCTTGGTTACTCTCCACATAGCAAAGCATACAAGTGCTACAATAAAAGACTTGGCAGAATTGTTGACAACATTGATGTAGTGATTGACGAGAAGGGATATATTCCTAGGCAAGTTCATCATGAAGACATTGAAGAAGATGAAGGTTACCCCCAAAGGCGGAATGATGAAGAAGAAGAACCTCAAGAAGAAGAAGAACCTCAGGAAGAATGAGAGGAGCAGACAAGAATAGAAGAGAAGACTCCATCCAGATATGTTCAAAAGAATCATCCATAATCTCAGATTGTGGGGCAGAAAGAAGCAGGAGTACAAACAAGAAGGACACTTGCAGAAGCTTCAAGCTATTTGGCATTACTCTCCTCCACTGAACCACAAAATGTTAAAGAGGCTTGCAAAGATGAATGTTGGGTCAAAGCAATGGATGAAGAACTTGAGCAGATCGAAAAGAACAACACTTGGGAATTAGTTCCTAGACCAAAAGATAAGAATGTAATAGGAACAAAATGGGTCTTCAAGAACAAATTAAATGAAAATGGAGAAGTAATTAGAAACAAGGCCAGACTTGTTTGTAAAGGGTATGCGCAGCAAGAAGGAATAGATTTTGAAGAGACCTTTGCTCCTGTGGCAAGACTTGAGGCCATCCGAATGTTCCTTGCTCTCTCAAGCTTTCAAAACTTCAAGGTATTTCAAATGGACGTGAAATCAGCCTTTCTGAATGGGGACCTAGAAGAAGAAGTATATATTGAACAGCCAGATGGTTTCATTCTTGGGAATGATCCAAACCTTGTATGCAGATTAAAAAAGGCTCTCTATGGACTCAAACAAGCTCCAAGGGCTTGGTACTATCGGTTGGACAAATATCTTCACCAACAAGGCTTTTCAAAAGGATCAGTAGACAGCAATCTCTATATAAAAGTTGAAAATAACAAATTGCTAATTCTTGTTGTTTATGTAGATGATATTATCTTTGGCAGCAATGAAGAGACCATGAGTCAAAACTTTGCCTCGGTTATGCAGAAAGAATTCGAAATGTCACTACTTGGAGAATTGACATATTTTCTTGGATTGCAAGTTCAACAAAATGAAGGAGGTATCTTCTTGTCTCAAACCAAATACCTCAAGCAGATCTTGAAGAAGTATGGCATGGAAGAGTCAAAGCCAGTATGTACACCCATGGTTACAGGATGCAGCCTCAGTGCAAATGATGAATCAACAGCAGTTCACCAACCCACTTATAGATCCATGATTGGGAGTTTGCTCTATCTGACAGGTACCCGACCAGATATTACACATGCAGTAGGAATTGTTGGAAGATTTCAAGCCAACCCAAAGGAAACTCATCTTCAGGCAGTCAAAAGAATCTTCAAGTATCTTCAAGGGACCCAAAACTATGGCTTATGGTATCCTAGAAATACAAATCTCACTCTTCATGCTTACACAGATGCAGATTGGGCTGGAAGTGTGGATGATAGGAAAAGCACAAGTGGTGGTGCCTTCTTCATGGGTTCCAGATTAGTATCTTGGTTCAGCAAGAAACAGAGTTCGATTGCCTTATCTACAGCTGAAGCAGAATATGTGGCTGTGGCATCTTGTTGCACACAACTTCTTTGGATGATGCAGACCTTGCAGGACTTTCAAATCACTTGCATTCCACCAGTTTCTATCTTATGTGATAATACTAGTGCAATCAGCATTTCAAAGAATCCAGTCATGCACTCAAAGACCAAGCACATACCAATCAAGTACCATTTTCTCCGGGAACAAGTGCTTGAGCAGAAGGTCAAGTTGGAGTATGTTCCTTCTAAGGAACAAGTTGCGGATATTCTCACAAAACCACTGCCCAGGGAAACTTTTGAATATCTCAGACAAAAGCTGGGAGTAGTTGATGCTTCATCCTGCTGTTGAAGCTTGTCTGTTCTACAGAAAAGTTGGTATACGCAAGTTACGTAAGGTATATACGCGTATACACGCCGATTTATGAGGGGAAAGTCGCGTGTATGGAGTACGCTTGTTGCAGAGATTATATCCGCGTGCATACGCTGTTTTGTACAGGATAAATCGCGTATATGGAGTTCTGAGCAGCAAGGGCAAACTCTGGTTTAAAAGATCTGAGATGGGTATGTCAGAATTCTTCAGACACAGTTTCAAGGGGTGCAGCAGGCACAGGTTCAGGGGGAGCAGCTTAAAAGTCTCATAAAGCATTGTTGGCATTTCGATGTTTTGGTTATTGGTTTCTCAGAAAGAAATCCTGGTTGCTGATCTAAAAGATGTTTATCAGATGCTGCTGGTGACTTTCATAAGTCTTGGTCTAGATCTGTTGTCTCTATGTCATGCCTCTCTTTTATGATATTTCTTTTATGGTGTCAAGGTCATGTAACGGCCTATGTTGGTTTCCCCACTATGCCTGGGATGAATGCTGTAATATAATTGGTTGTTTCTGATATGTCCCCTCTTGGTACGGAGTATGGATGTATGTATTGAGTCTTTTGGTGATAGGAAGGTCCCTTATTGTGTATAAGTCTTGGTTCTTGTTGAAGAACATCTTTTGCAGATCTGGCCTAGTGTCAGGGGGAGCATGAGTCAGCACAGCCAAGCAGAGGTATCAGCATGTCCTCAGGGGGAGCACAGCCCTTTGCCCTTGATATCAAAGGGGGAGAGTGACTTGGTGTGGTGGTTGCCATCAAGTCCAAAGGGGGAGATTGTTGGCATTATGATTCAAGTGTTGTCCTTGATGGCAACTCACTCAGAGGTTGGTACAGGTGCTCAGAGGTTGGTACAGGTGATGGCAACTTAATCAGAAGACAGATCCTAGTACAGCATGCCAAGGAAATTCATATACGCAGGTTCGTTAAGCCCAAGTCGCGTGTACACGCTGGTTGGCTTCAGCAAAAGCGCGTGTATGTGGAAAAGTACCTTTGGTCCATGGCGGTTAGTCCTTGGAAGTTGTGCCTATGGTTTTGGACCATTGTGTCTCGGCGGGCGTGTCGATCCCTAGTTTTGAAGTTGATGGTATTGTGTTACTATGGTTTTGGCTCTTGGTATTGAGCAAGGCCTAAGGCTATATAAGGAGAAGAAGATCATTAGGCAACATCATCTTTTGGACAAGGCTTGAACATCTGAAGAAGAAAGAGATCTGGTATGCAGGTTCTGGGTTGCTTGATCTAAGCTAAGGAGAGATCACTTTGGTTGATGAAAGACTAGATCCAAAGGATAGATCGGGATCTAATGATTTGAAATGCACTATTATGATATGGTTGATTATGCGTATTTCTAGATCTGCATACTGACGCAGTGTTATGTTCTGGGTCTAACTGATGTCTGGTACAGCTGCAAGTTGATAGAATTTATTTTTAGATCTGTACGCAGGTTGGCTTCGGTAAAGACGCGTGTATACGCGGGTTTCTCTCATTGAAGTAGCGTATATATTTTGGAGCTTGATTTTTGAGTCACAGTTGCGTCTGACTGTTATTGCAGAGTTCTGTAGTCTGCTCTGTGTTCTGGTAACTGGTGTTTGACAGGGTTTCAGTGGTTCAGTGATTGATGATGCTAGTATTGGATGTTTTGTGCTTCAATGATTTGTTGTGAAAGTTGAATGAATTGTGGTCTTCAGATTGTAACGTTGTGCTTCAGGAATATCCAGTCTGAAAATGTATGAAAGGTGGTACCTGAAAGAAAGAAGATTGTAGGCCAGCACCTACGTACTAGTATCTTGGCTAGTACAAGAGCAAAGGGGGTTGGAGCTCCCTTCCAAGGAAGTTTGGAGAACGAGAGAAGGTTGTAGCCTTCTGCAGGTTGTAGCCTGCGTACTGGTATAAGGCTGCACCAGTACAAAAGGATTGTAAACTGAAGTTTCATATTAAAGATAGAGACGACTTGCAGCAGGTGGTTTTCACCCACATTGGGTTTCCACCTTATATCTTGGTGTTCATATGTGTGGTTCTGTGTGATCTGTTCTACTGCATCTGTTTACTCTTAATATGGTGAATAATGTCCTCATGCACTTAACTGAAGATAAACTGACTGAATTATAAGATTTCTAGTTATACGCTGTTTTCTTTATTCACAGTTGCGTGTACACGCTGGTTCACTTAACGAAAGTAGCGTATATGTTTCTGAGCATTGAAAAAGTTTTATAGTTCTGATAATACTGATTCACCCCCCCTCTCAGTATTATTTACAACAAAATTCTGGGAATGGGCTTGTCATAAATAGAATAGTAAATGGGCACCATGAAACCATTACAAATTTGGTACAAATGGTCCTTGTAAGAGGACTTCCACAATTTCTGATGGTACAAATGAATGGGTGTTGGATCTTGGGTGGTCCATCTCCAACCGAGGACAGGAAACTCAGAATTAAAACACAGGGTATCCATAATGTAAGCAGTATAATAAAATGGCGGGATTTTCCTTTCGGTGACTATAGTTTTCGCTCTAAATTCACGAATAGCTACGACCAACTTATCAGAAAGAATAGTGGCCCAATCCATAATTATACTATTGACAGCCGCTTCCATTAGGGGAACCATGTCAATATTGATATTAATGGAGTCATGTAATCCCCACAATATACACATCATAATCCCCGCATAGCAATAGGGAGAAGCCAAAGAAACGTTGGAGTACTTACCCGAGCTTTCATGCTTGTGTTTGGCTGGGTTCTGCCTCCAATCTCGGAGGGGTTCGGATGGTGATTCATTTTCTTTTGCAAATTTCTCCACGAAGGCTCTGTTATAGACTAGCTCCGGTTCAGGCAAATGATACATTCGCCTCAGGTCATCAGGCTTGAACGACCCGAAAATCCTTCCATCCCTTGTTTGAAAAGTTCTATCAGTGATGGGGATTTCTTCAATTGCCCAGCGCACCACATCTGTGTAAGGGAGAACCTGCTCTCTGGCCGCTATTCTGTGTAAAAAGGAGTCGGCCAAGTCTTTGAGAGTTGCATCAGACTTCCTTAGTACATCTACACTAGCCGTTCTCACTGTCTTTTGTGGTTGCTCGGCCTCCAACAGATTATATGTGCCCTTCCATGTGGTCCTAGCAAGACCAGTGCACGTAGTGTCCGAGATTAGGCCTTTCTTCGAAATTGTAGCAGCTTGACCTACAACAGGTGTTGCAGTGGAACCAGTAGTCCTCTTATTTTTCTTCCCCATCATGTTTAGGTTTTTCTCAACAAACGAACTCTACACAAATGCAAGAGAAATCGTAACACGAGAAATAATGAAGACAAAGCATAATGGGAAAGATATATATCACTTGAAGCGTGGCGATATTAATTTTCAAGAAGTGGCTGCGGATCCAATTACTGGTAAGAGATCGCATATGCATTAATGGTGTTTTTAAGGCCTGCTACCCATTAAATGACCTTTACACTGTTATTCAGTTGAATGACCTCCTAACGCGTGCAACAGATATGATAATGCTTTAGACGCAAGTATTCGTTAATCGAAGGGGCAAAGTTATTAAACACGCATGCATTACCTTATCCCTGCATTTAACGGCATTTTGAAATCTGCGCTTTATCAACCGGATTTAAATATAATTTTAAGACTCAAAGCAATTACTTTTTAAGAATGCCGATTACCGCTGAACAATATCGCATCGCATCAGGGGAAAGAGTTACACTATCGTTTGAAAGTAGTCCTGGCGAATGCCGATTGCGACATCGCATCGGACTAGCGCGTGAACACATTACCAGATGCATATTAAGTGATTTGCCAACTTCCGATAGCGATATCGAATCGCATTGGGGAAAGACCTGATCGTCTTATGAGAGTGCATGGGATACCGCCGATGGCCGATAGCGATATCGCATCGGGTCGGGGTTTATAACTTAAAGCGTTTTCTCACAAGAGGCAGTGCTGATAGCCGATCGCCGATATAGCGTCGCATCGGGGTGTAAGATATGTGCTATTTTTGTGTATGCATTGAATACCGCCGATCGCCGATAGCGATATCGCATCGGCAAAGACCAAAGTGCCATTTAAATGCGTCTCTCTTGTTATTGCGATATGCGATCTTGCGATCGCTTTATCGCAATAACGAAAGATTGGTTTTATTTTGGGAACATTGTTATTCGAAAAAGGCTTCAATTCACAAACACATTTGATTATCATATCCTTTTCGAACAAAATCATTAATGCCAATTAATTTTTTAAAAGGGACCCATTTCATATGTTGATTGTTATGAATACAGATGATATGAAATGGGGGGGTTGTTGTAGGGCACAACAATTGGCGATTCGTTGGTAGAACCAGTTATCTCTGAAATTAATACAAACACTCAAGCTTTTCAAAAATAGAAACTCAATCAGAAGGAGAAATTCTAATATAACTAGATATTCATGTGTTCTGACTAAAGTGAACTTCATTTTGTTAACTTCTTCCCATTTAGTTTCAAGAAACCAAATACATAATAAGTTTCAAAAATAAGTCTTTATTGGTTCATAGTGATAAAATAGAAAACCTTCCCACATCAGCTTTTATAATTAACCCCTTTGTCATAGGTAGAGCCTCTGTTGCCAGCAAACATTTATAGTCTCGACAGGGATACCTTTTAACCATAGTATTGTCCACTTTTCCATTCACATAAGAGTGTGATTAACAGAATGAATCCATAAAATGTTTTCATATTTTATTTTTCATCTGTTTTTCTTTGTAATTAATAAGATAAAAAGCCATTGTCCTAGTTTGGTAGCCAGCTTATGACAATGCCATTCACTGGTAATAATTTAACTGATCAAGCTGGCTCGTGATGAGACCCCTTGTCTTGAAATTTCAAGCCATTACCCTGTTTTGGTAGGCAGTATTGGTAATGTCAGTCAACCTATTTTCCTATGAACATGGTAAGCAGGCTTATGATAAGACCTCTTATCTTTAATCTTTTATATTTTAGAATTACACTCTGAGTAATCACAACCTTTAGTGAATGGGGTGAACAATCTTCTCCTTAAGAGAAAATGGATGACAGGTGAAGAGTTGAAGATACTGAAAATGGGTTAGCTTCTATCTTTTAACAGATAACCTTTGGAGACTAGTTTTGAAAACAGAAAATGATTCAGAACTTTTACCTCTTGAGAGGAGTCTTCAAATTTTAGATTATAGTTTCAGAACACAAGGATATCTAATTTCCTAGAAACTATTTCTTTTGATTGAGGGTTCTATTATCTAATAACAAATATTTATATTATTTTTGTGAGACAGCTTCCTCAAACACAACAAAAGGTCAATGGAGATACTCTACAGTTTTATTTCCTACCAATCCTACAAACTACGCAAATCTACAAAAGGAGAAGGGGTTACCTTCTCAATTAAAGAATTTCTTCAGGATCAGGCCATTGACGGGGAGAGAATCTCTCAACCCTGATAAGTCTTGCAATATAAAAGTTGAATGGCCTATCTTTTCACAGATCTGAAATGGTCCAAGCCACATTTTCTGAAATTTGGTATGCTTACCTTTATCTTCATGGGCCTTGTCCCATTTGAGAACTAAGTCACCAACTTGAAGTTGTTTGGAACCGGATGATGCTGAGTCGAAGGATGCTTTGATGATTTGTTGATGTCTGGCATGAGTGATTCTGGCTTTTTCCCTCTCTTCTTCTAATTTGAGAATTTGGTCATGTCTAAGTTGGATAGAAGAAGAAGGAGTCTCTTCAATGTACTGTACTAGGGCTAAAGATGGAAGAACAAGATTGGTAGGCAACACGGCTTCTTTTCCATACACCAAATTGAAAGGAGAGGTCCCTATAGAAGCCTTTTGTGTTATTCTATCAGCCCATAATGCAAAGACCAAAGATTTATGCCAGTTTCTATGATTTTGTTCAACAGTTCGCTTAATGATTTTGATGAGATTCTTATTAGTAGATTCGGCTAAACCGTTTCCCTGGGGATAATAATTGGAAGAATATTTCAGTTTAAACCCCCTTTTAATAGCAAAATCATATATAGCGTTTCCTGAGAAATAAGAAGCATTATAAAAAACAAGAGCGTTTGGAACACCAAACTTGGTAATGATGAATTGGTCAATGAACTCGATAATTGCCTCTGCATTTGCCGCCTTCAAAGGAATAGCCTCTACCCATTTAGTAAAATAATCAGTAGCAGTAAGGATATACCTATGTTGTTTGGAAGATGGTGGAGTAATTTCCCCGATGATATCTAATCCCCATTGTTCAAATGGTTGTTCAATGTTGACAGGTTGCAGAGGGAAAGCTGATTTTCGTTGTCTTCTACCAGATGTTTGGCAATTAAGGCATTTTCTTACGTACTCATGGCAATCTCTAAATAGAGTAGGCCAATAATATCCAGCATGAATAATCTTGTGAGCTGTTGTGTCAGCTCCAAAATGTCCCCCAGCTGGTCCATCATGTAGCTCCTGCAAAACCTTTTGAGCTTCAGGTTTCTCAAGACATCTTAACAGGATAGAATCATAATTTTGTTTAAACAACACATCATCAATGAGAGTGAAATTCTTAGTTTTAACCTAATGGCCCTTTTATTTTTGTAAGATAAATTTGGAGGAGCATAACCGTTGCTTAAATAAAATATCAAATCAGCATATTGAGATTCAGAATCAGTGACACTTATCTGATTGATGGATTCAATCTGATCCTCATCGCTTGATTCGTGAATGTTTGATGCTCCTGCCAATATCCTGCAAAAACCTTGGCCCCTAACAATCTTTGCTGGCTTTATTTCTAAGTCATACTCTTGAAGCGCTGTAACCCAATTGGCTCTTTTTTCACCCAATTCTTTCTGAATTAATAGTTGTCTTACCGCTGGGAAAGGAACTATAACTTTTGTGTGGGTTTTCAAAAGGAAGGGTCTATAATGTTTGACTGCTTTGAACACAACAAAGGCTTGTTTCTCCACATCAGAATAATTCAATTCGGCACCTTGAAGATTTGAACTGAAAAATGATATGGGTGCTTCTAAGTTGTTATCATTCAGTTGTGTGAGTACTGCGGCATATGAAGTGTTGGATGCAATAGTATATAGTGTAAAATGATTAGAAAAATTTGGAGTATTCAAGGCTGGGGCATTGATTATTGACTGTTTGATAACATCAAAAGCTTGCTTTTCTTCTGATCCCCATTTGAAGACTGAATTCTTCTTGATCATTGTCTGAAGTGGTAATACAATCTGCAAAAAATCTGGAACAAATCGTTTGACAAAATTAATCTGACCCAAAAATGACTGCATTGATTTTTTGTTATGTGGGAAAGGGATTTCAGAAATTTCATTAATCCGATCAGGATCAATATAAATACCATCTTTGGATACTATAAAGCCTAAGAGTTTTCCTTGGTCAAGGGCAAAGAAGGACTTCTTTGGGTTTAGAGAAATACCATATCTTTTGCATCGCTGAAAGATCTGATTTAAGTCGTGCAAATGATTATCTCTCTTCTTAGAATACACAGTAATATCGTCTAGATAGACGACTACTGATCGATTAATTAACCCTCTGAAGGCAATATCCATAGCTCTTTGAAATGTCGCTCCGGCATTTATAAGACCAAAAGGCATTTTCTGATATGCATAGGTTCCCCATTTTGTTCTGAATGTAGTTTTAAGCTGGTCATCAGGATGTACCAGAACTTGATTGTACCCTGAAAAACCGTCTAGAAAAGACATCAATTCAGAACCTGCCACCGATTGGAGAATTTGCTCCATAGTAGGCAATGGGAAGTTGTCTTTTAAGCTCGCTTTGTTCAAATTCCTGAAATCAATACAGATTCGAATGTCGCCATTTTTCTTTCTGACTGGCACCATATTAGAGACCCAGTTTGAATGTCGGACTCGAAAGATAATCTTGGCTTTCAAGAGCTTGTTAAGTTCCGACTTTATCTGGCTCTCCAAACTTGGATGTATTTTTCTTAACTTTTGCTGAATCGGTTTCTGATCAGGAAGCATAGGAATGGTATGCTGGATAATAGATGTATCATATGTCTTTAAGTCATCATATTTCCATGCAAAAACCTGTTTGTTTTTTCTTAACAATTTAATAAATGCTTCCTTTTCCTTCTGAGATAGTCCTGTTCCTAAATTGATGTTTTGAGGAGACTCATTGGTTCCTAGATTTATCAATTCAAACCTAAGGGTAGAACTCTGAAGCTTTCTATTAATTACAGGTTTAAACCTGTCTTTGATATCATAAAGATCTTCTAATTTTACCACTGGTTTAGGGATCAAATTTTCTTTGGGCACTTCTTTCATCTGGGAATCATGATCATCTTCCTCAATAACTTGCTTATCATAAGATTTCTCAGAAGTTAAAAATTGAAAAATATCATCATCATGATTAAATACTCTCCAATTAGTGACATTGTCAGGAATTGAAGGTCTGAAAAGTAATTCTACAGAAAATCTATCAAGGCTGTAGTCTTCAGAAGGTAGAAGCTTTGAAGCTACATTGGCTAGTAAATCTGCGGCGGAATTTTGAGATCGAGGTATAGAAGAAATGTTGAATGCCAAAAAGTGTGAGGTAAGCTCTTGAACGAGCGATTGGTAATGTTTAAGGTGAGTTGAAAGGCAATGAATTGCATTTCTAACCTGTTTGACAATGATTTCCGAATCGCCGAATACCTTTAGATATCGCACCTCCAGGCCGATTGCTTTGTATAATCCTTGGATTAAAGCTTCATATTCGGCTGTATTATTAGTGCACTCAAACTCTAACCTACAAGACAACATTGTCTTTTCTCCTTTCGGACTAACCAATATACATCCAGCTCCTGAACCTTCAGCGGACTTAGAGCCATCAAAATACAGAGACCAAAATAAAGGAATATTAACAAAAATATCTACATTTTTCTCAGCATCATTAAAACATCTGGACCTATCAGTTTGTGAAAAATTTTCTATTTGAGATGTAAAATGATTGACTGAAAAAGGAGATGGTTGGGCAACAAAGTTGCCAAAGAATGATTCTGCCGAATAGTTCCCCAAAATGTTGTTGTTGAATGCCACGGGTTGGTTTTCTTGCTCGAATTCAGTAACTGTGTGGGTCATATGCTTCTCACGATCGATCCTTATTTGATTTGGCTTTCCCTTGTAGGGAAGCCACATATGTGACCAATCTGTGGAAATATACCCATGTAGTTTTTCGGACCAATCTCTGCTTAAAATCAAACCATAAAATTCAGGTATGTCAGTGATTAGGATGTCAATCCTTTGAACAATTCTGGGGTCGGCTGACAACCTGATGGTTACAAAATTAATTTCTCCCACAACCTGCACTTTAGTTCTATCCAACTGTACAATATGAATGGTAGACTTCTGGGGTTCAATGTTTAGCTTAGAGCAAACTGAAGCTGGCATTATATTAGATGAAGCCCCTGAATCAATTAAACAGTTGTGCAGGTTTCTATTATAAATCTCGTACGTCAGCAGGAAGGGTGGAGTGTGAGAATTTGATTTATCTCCGATTAAGACTGAATCGGTAATTTCAACCATACCTGCGGGAGGCTGGCCTGAATCGTTGGCAGCTCTTGCACTGGGAAGGGGAATAGAGGGAACAACATTTAATTCTTTGAGAAGTAGCTTTTGCTGATGTTTCAGTTTACTAAGTTCAAACATGGTTATATTTGCCTTGGTTTTCTTCATGTCATCAACAATGTTATATTCCATTGAATCGGATACCACTAGAGTCTTGGATGTTGAAGGAGAACTAGAAGTTGAAGGTTGGTTTTGAGGAACTACCACAGGTGACTTCTTTGGGGGAACTCTTTCCTTTGCTGTAGTAGCGCCTGCGCTCCTCTTCTTTGAAGTTGCCTGGGCGGGTTCAGGAGTACTTTTACTTCTTGTAGTAACCAGAAAGGCTTCTTCTTCATTCTCCATATCAGAGTTTGGGAGTATAAAATCCCACATTCCGTGGCATTCAGCTACTTCTTCTTCATCATCGGTCTGTGAAGGTGTTTCCTCTTCCTCTTCTTCTTGGTCCGAATCAGCGTTAGATATAACATTAGGTGGCTTTGATTCGGTTCTCTTAAAAGTCCTAAATGGTCTTTTGCTTGAAGTTTCGGCCACCTGCTTTTTAATCTCAACCATTTCATTAGACAATGTTTTAAGGACCTTTTGTAAACCTTCCATGTCATATGGGTCCTTCGGGGTTTTCTTCTTGGAATCTTCTTTGAACGAGACTTTTTTAGCTTTTCTATCTTCTAGAGTAGCTTTCTTTTCAAGAGCATTGATGCGCTTTTCAACGGCAAGTGCCTCTCTCATATTTTCAGCTAAGGTAGGTTTGCTAGCCCTGTCTACAAAAATGGCTATGTTGGCAGGTAGGGCAGTGATGTACCATTCGCTTCGGATTTTCTCACTTGGTTTAGAAGCGGTAGGGATTTTATTCAGTAGTTTATTAAATCTGGCATTAAACTCCTTTATTGGTTCCCTGTGCTCTATTCTCAAATTGGAGAGGTCATTTATTAAAGTTGCTAGGGACCTATCATCTCCATATTTGGTGAGAAACTGCTCTTGGCATGTATTCCAACTGGTAATCGAACCAGAGGGTAAGGAAAAATACCAGGATCCTGCTGATCCTTGTAAAGTGTAAGGGAAAATTCTTACAACAACATCTTGCTCTGTCACTCCTTTTAGGTTAACTGCTAACATGAAGTTGTTGATGTGTTCTTCAGCCTGGATCCCATCATCTGGATTGAATTTAGGCAGCCATTTTTCGGGATCATTGGGTAGATCATGCAATGGTCCAGGCATGTTGACTGCTCCTGGCCTAGTCCATGGATCTGCCATTATAATGGCGACAGTGGTTGGGACTACTGCTGGGATTCCGGATGTGTTGGAAAGGGTTGAAGATGAGGAGTGAATAGATTGGGGTATTGAGGCTTCTGTTCCCTGATGAACGACAATTTGTAATGGGGGAGTGGGTGGTTGACTTTGCAAATGAGGAGATGAAATGGAGGATGTGGAAGAAAAATCCCCACTATCAGATCCTTCAGTATTTTTCTTTGGCTTTTTCCTTTTGGGTAAAGGAAACTCAGTGGGTTCAATACCAAGTTTTTCGCTCTGAAGTCTGGTAAGAGGATGAGTGAGGTTGAACTGCGAAGTCGCACTGCTTTCTGATATCTCAGATTTCTGTGGTGAGATCGAGAAGCTCTGAAGTTTGTGGATTAGAGACTGGACTTCAGGAGATTCAAGACTTAGCTGTTCTGGGATATGATGGGATTGAGCAGTGGTGGTAGATTCCTCTTCTTCTTGGTTATGGGCTGGCGAACCAGCATGTAATTGAGAAGAACGAGGAGATTTGGAGGGAGAATTACTCTTAGAATGACTTGCCGATTTGGGTCTGCTTGCCATTCACAGTCAAGCCCTCCTTCTAGCGCCAATTTTGTTGAGGCCTCGAAAATCGCTGCCACAACAAAGGGGAAACCACCCGGTCCGGAACCTTGAAAGCAGCTCCTTTTCCATTTGGAATAGTGGCTCCGACTGGGGATAATGGGACCAGTTTCCCAATAATAGATAAAAGTGGGATGGACGAGTAGCTTATGCGGTAGGATAGTGATAAGCGAATAACTAAAACTATCAGCAAAATATATAATCCAATAATCTAATCCCGGGACTTATCAATCTTTCAAAGCGTAGCGTTTGATAATCTGTGCTTTAAGGCAGGCATATAGATGACTCTAACACTTAAGCATAGATGTTTAAACCATTTAAGATTGCTCTGCATAATTAGTTATGCAGAGCGATTATAGCGAATTACTACACTTAATCATTTATATCATTGATACATGCATGGGTGAAAGAGATAACAAATCACCAAAACATTCAATAGTGAAACGAAATGAAGATTCGCTGTTATATCGCATACATGCATTCAACAATAGCAAAGATAATAACACAGTAATTCATATAATAAGAAAGAACACAGATACAGATAATAGTACCATGTAAGCTGCTCGATCAATCCAGTATATTAATCACTATGTCGCAGTCCTTCCTTCAAATCAGAAAGCATTCCAAACAACAGACAGTCGTGCGCAATTGTGTAAAACAACCTTCTAATCAAAATTAAGAACTGTTGGTCGAGTTTCACAAAAGAATATAGACTGAAGCACAATAGTGCAAACTTCAGCCTTTAAGTCTATTACAAAATTTTACGACCCTTTCCAAAACAATGAAAGGGTCTATAAATACTATACTAATCTAAATATCTAAACAACTGAAAAGCTATTAAATTGGCATCAATAAATGTTTTTTCCATCTTTCATGGCGATCTGATAGTTGGCGGCAATGCTTCATTCGGTGGGTTCTTTGCCTTTACTCCTTAGCTGACATATCGCCAGCATTGGCTCTACTTCCGGTGGAGTGTTGAGACGCGAAGTTAGCTGGGCATCATATGTAGCATCCTGAATGTTGTGGATCAGGCATCCGAGGGCATCTGTTAAACACTTGAGAGCAGACCTTTGAGTATGTGGCTTGACTAGAAAGAGCCAATATGCATCAGAGGTTAAAGTATTTACTCCGGTAATTAACTTCCTCTGTTCCTCCAAGTCATGATAACTTGTTTGTTCAAGCATATCTGCTGTTGTTATGCTTCCAGGTGTGAACTTGGAGATCATGTTTGCCAAATAAAGTGTATCATTGACTAGGTCGATCATATTGCTGGCAATTATTTTACACCTGGAAGCCGCCCTTTCTGCTTTCATTACCTGAGTGTTCCATTCCGTGAAGAGTATGCCCTTGTACGCTTCATGGATTCGGGACAAATTCGCCGCTTTCCCTTCTTCAGTGTCTTGCCACTCAAGATAATCGGATATGACTTCTTCGGCCTGATCTAGCTCATTTCTGGCCTTCTCTATTTGTTCACACACTGTTGTAGATATTTCGCATAATGGCTCAGCCTTAGCAAGTTGTTGACATAGAAGTCTGATCTGAGACAGTAATGCGCTATTTATTTGAGTTGCCTCTGCTCTGAAAACTTTCACATTCTGTGTGCTCTTGATACCTTCGAGCTGTGCTGATAGTTGAGCTATTCGCTCATCTTTCGATTTCATCATCAGCTCATTTGATGCTTTCAACTGTGACAATGCCTCCGACAATTCTTTTGCCTTCTGAGTTTCACTTTGGTCTATCCTTTGTCTTTCAATTTGCAGTTGCTGGGTTAACAAATTGTTTTCCTGCTGTTGAGCCAGCAACTGCACTTCCACCTGTGCTGCTTTGTTTTTCGCTTCAATTACCTCTGCCTGTAATGCATATATTTCATGGTCCTTAGTCTTCAACAGAAGACTTACCTCCGATGCTTTGTTGATAGTTGCTGCAGAATAAGCTCCTGCGAATTGAGACAACTTTGTTAGATCATCGGAGGGATCCAAATCCTCCTTCCAGACCATATTGCCCGTGACTGTTTGCTCAGGAAAGATAGAAGGTTGATCAAGCCTTCGTCTTTTCTTAGAGCGCTTAATAATGGCTCTATGCTTTGGGCTGTAGAAAATATCCAGGGGAGGAATTTCTTCCACCTGGAGAACAATTTGATCGGAAGGGTCCTTATTGATTACCTCGACATCCTGTGAAACGGGTGGGCCGCTGGTTCCTCCTAGAACCTGAGAAGAAATGGTATCGGGCGCATCGCTCGTTTTAGAGGTGTCTGTGTTTTTGGAGCCTTCCTTACCACTGATAATGGAATCGAATTGGTTCCATTGTTTAATCAATTCAGGATCGGTGGAGGTTTGCTTATGTTGCTCTGTAGGGGCTTTGCTCCGTTCTTTTTCTTGTTCTAACTTCTGCTGTTCTTCAAGTGCTTTTCGCTGTTGCTCCTCTTGCGTTTTTTGCTGCTGCTCCTCCAATTCCTTTTTCTGCCTATCTACTAGTTCTTTTTTTAGTTTCTCTTCTTCCTTCTTCTGCCTCTGCTCTTGATCCTTCTGTGCCTTTTGCTGCCTTTCTATCTGCTCCTTTTTCTGCCTCTCTGCTTGCTCTTTTCTTTGCTTCTCAGCCTGCAGCTTCTTCTGCCTTTCCTCCTGTTGTTTATCCTGTTCTTTAGTTGTAACAGGAGGTGGATGTATCTGTTGTCGACCAGGCTCGCTTGAGGAAGACGCTGGGGTTGTGGATAATAAATCTAGAGGCAGAGTTTGCAACCTCTGCTCCCTAAGTTTATTAAACTCAGTCAACGCCTCATCGTTGTATTTCATTCTGGCAAGCTGTTTGGTTTGACCTATTGTATCGGCACTTGCGAACAGGTCATCAAACATATCCTCTTGATGATCAACTTTTGTTAATTTTGCTTGTTCTAGGGCAGTATAGGCAGTTTGCTTTGGATCATAGAGTCTGTTTGGGATAGTGGCCAGGGATAAAGCTTGGAGTTTTGTCGCTTCTTTTTCTGCATGCTTGTAATTAAGCAGAGTAAAAACCCCAATTCTTAAAGGAAAAGAGGGCCAACCTCTCTTCTTCTCCTCTTTGAGAGTTTGTGTGACACTCTCGGCCATAATCTGGTAGCAGATTTCCCGGGCTAACCGTTTGTCTGGGATATATAAAGGGAGGACATGCGGCCTAGCCTTACTCCCAAAAACTCTGATATAGGTGAAATGCTCTTCCCCGAACCAACTTGCTACGGCTGGTAAGTCAAAAGAGGCTTCATAGGAAATTCTGGGAATGGGCTTGTCATAAATAGAATAGTAAATGGGCACCATGAAACCATTACAAATTTGGTACAAATGGTCCTTGTAAGAGGACTTCCACAATTTCTGATGGTATAAATGAATGGGTGTTGGATCTTGGGTGGTCCATCTCCAATCGAGGACAGGAAACTCATAATTAAAACACAGGGTATCCATAACGTAAGCAGTATAATAAAATGGCGGGATTTTCCTTTCGGTGACTATAGTTTTCGCTCTAAATTCACGAATAGCTACGACCAACTTATCAGAAAGAATAGTGGCCCAATCCATAATTATACTATTGACAGCCGCTTCCATTAGGGGAACCATGTCAATATTGATATTAACGGAGTCATGTAATCCCCACAATCTACACATCATAATCCCCGCATAGCAATAGGGAGAAGCCAAAGAAACGTTGGAGTACTTACCCGAGCTTTCATGCTTGTGTTTTGCTGGGTTCTGCCTCCAATCTCGGAGGGGTTCGGATGGTGATTCATTTTCTTTTGCAAATTTCTCCACGAAGGCTCTGTTATAGACTAGCTCCGGTTCAGGCAAATGATACATTCGCCTCAGGTCATCAGGCTTGAACGACCCGAAAATCCTTCCATCCCTTGTTTGAAAAGTTCTATCAGTGATGGGGATTTCTTCAATTGCCCAGTGCACCACATCTGTGTAAGGGAGAACCTGCTCTCTGGCCGCTATTCTGTGTAAAAAGGAGTCGGCCAAGTCTTTGAGAGTTGCATCAGACTTCCTTAGTACATCTACACTAGCCGTTCTCACTGTCTTTTGTGGTTGCTCAGCCTCCAACAGATTATATGTGCCCTGCCATGCGGTCCTAGCAAGACCAGTGCACGTAGTGTTCGAGATTAGGCCTTTCTTCGAAATTGTAGCAGCTTGACCTGCAACAGGTGTTGCAGTGGAACCAGTAGTCCTCTTATTTTTCTTCCCCATCATGTTCAGGTTTTTCTCAACAAACGAACTCTACACAAATGCAAGAGAAATCGTAACACGAGAAATAATGAAGACAAAGCATAATGGGAAAGATATATATCACTTGAAGCGTGGCGATATTAATTTTCAAGAAGTGGCTGCAGATCCAATTACTGGTAAGAGATCGCATATGCATTAATGGTGTTTTTAAGGCCTGCTACCCATTAAATGACCTTTACACTGTTATTCAGTTGAATGACCTCCTAACGCGTGCAACAGATATGATAATGCTTTAGACGCAAGTATTCGTTAATCGAAGGGGCAAAGTTATTAAACACGCATGCATTACCTTATCCCTGCATTTAACGACATTTTGAAATCTGCGCTTTATCAACCGGATTTAAATATAATTTTAAGACTCAAAGCAATTACTTTTTAAGAATGCCGATTACCGCTGAACAATATCGCATCGCATCGGGGGAAAGAGTTACACTATCGTTTGAAAGTAGTCCTGGCGAATGCCGATTGCGACATCGCATCGGACTAGCGCGTGAACACATTACCAGATGCATATTAAGTGATTTGCCGACTTCCGATAGTGATATCGAATCGCATCGGGGAAAGACCTGATCGTCTTATGAGAGTGCATGGGATACTGTCGACGACCGATAGCGATATCGCATCGGGTCGGGGTTTATAACTTAAAGCGTTTTCTCACAAGAGGCAGTGCCGATAGCCGATCGCCGATATAGCGTCGCATCGGGGTGTAAGATATGTGCTATTTTTGTGTATGCATTGAATACCGCCGATCGCCGATAGCGATATCGCATCGGCAAAGACCAAAGTGCCATTTAAATGCGTCTCTCTTGTTATTGCGATATGCGATCTTGCGATCGCTTTATTGCAATGACGAAAGATTGGTTTTATTTTGGGAACATTGTTATTCGAAAAAGGCTTCAATTCACAAACACATTTGATTATCATATCCTTTTCGAACAAAATCATTAATGCCAATTAATTTTTTAAAAGGGACCCATTTCATATGTTGATTGTTATGAATACAGATCATATGAAATGGGGGGGTTGTTGTAGGGCACAACACTACCATAGGCTCCTTAAACAGGACAAGCATTGTAGATACTTTTCCTTCTTCATAACGAGGTTCGCTTTTATGCACTTTCCTTTTCCTGCTTTCACCCTCTACCATTTGAAAGGTGGATCCTTTACACTGACATGAATTCAAAATAGAACCATATTTAAACAATAATTTTCCCAGTTATAGGTATTTAACAAAGTCCGTGATAGAAACAACTAGGTGGATTTGCTCCAACTGAAAGGTACTCACAGTTAATTTAGTTTATAGCACATTGATTTCCTTTAGGGCACCAATCCAATGCCCAGAGAGATCCACCCACATTTAGAACAAATTCATTCCGAAAGTTGGAGAGGTTAATTTTGGATATATTGTAATTACAATATTGGATTAATTCCTACACCCCTAAAGGTCAGTATTAGATTTATTGTAATTAAAATCTTAGGTAACAACTATTCACATGGGTGATATATTCAAATATTTATCATTTCCACCAAATAATTTTGGTATTGGATGTATTGTAATTAAAATATTGGATAACAACTGTTCACATGGGTGATATATTCAAAGATTTATGATGTCTGTTGGCAATTTGGCACAGGTGTAGTGCTATGGTACAGGTGTTGTCCTTGATGGCAACTCACTTTGGTGATAGATCTCAGTTCAGGCGCTCAGAATGAAGGAAATCTTGTATACACAGGTATTCCTTGCCGAAGACGCGTATACATGCGGGTTATACGTTCAGAAGTTGCGTATGCGTATACACGCACTTTTATGCACATAAAAGCGCGTACATGGTGGGAAACTTATTTTTGGTCCATGGTTGTTAGTCCTTGGAATTTGAACCTATGGTTGTGGACCATGGTATCTCGTCAGAAGAGTTGACCCCAGGTTTTGGGCCCTTGGTATTGCTTATTATGGTTTTGGACCGTGGTATTGTGGAAGGCCTAAAACTATAAAAGAGGAAGGAGATCATGTGGCAAAGGATCATCTGAATTATTGAATATCTGATATTGTGATAGATCTGGAATACTGGTGATTGGGTTATGGTGCAGATCTAGATCTGAATGAAGGAGGAACCTGAGCGCAAGAAGGATAAGGACTATTGATGGGTCAAAATCTCAAGGCTTGAACATTGGTATCTCTGTATGATTTTAATCTGTTTTATGTGGTGCACTCTTGATCTATAAGTCTGGGTTAACTAATGTTTGAATGCTTAAAAGAATAAATTATCCTTTATAGATCTGTACGCAGGTTCAATGAATTGCAGACGCGTATACACGCTTTTTCTGTGAATGAAAGAAGCGTATACGCAGGTTGGTTGTGGTACAAAAGCGTATACTCACAGGTTTCTGAACAGTGAAGTAGTGTATATATCTTGATTTATGTTCTAGCTACTTCTGTTTTATTGCTGCAGTGTTCTGGGTTCAGAATTGGTGTTTGATTACAATTACTGTGTTCTGGGTACAGTGGTTAGAGAAGTGTTTATTTGTTTCAGCTTTTGATTGGTGAAAAGAAGTTTGGGTTATGCAGAAATTCTTGATGTTTGATTGATGTTACTTGTGGATCCAGTCTGAAAATTAATGAAACGAGGTCCCTGAAAGCAAAGAGAAGGTTGCAGCCTTCTGCAGGTAGAAGCTTGCGTACTAGTATCTCAAGCTAGTACAAGAACTAAGGGGGTTGGAGCTCCCTTCCAGGAAAGCTGGTGAACGAGAGAGAGTTGTAGCTCTCTGCAGGTTGCAGCCTGTGTACTAGTAAAGACTGAACAATTACAAAACATTGTAAAGAAAAGTTTCTAATTAAAAAGAAGATAGAGATGAATTGCAGCAGGGGGTTTTCACCCACATTGGGTTTCCTCCTTATATCTTGTGTTCTTGTGTGTGACTGTGTTCTGCTCTGTTTCACTATTTCTGGTACTGTTTATTTTCTTCTGATACACAAATTAATAACTGACATCTGAAAGATAAATCAAATCATAAGTCTGCTTTGTATACGCGGGTTTCTTTATCTGTAGTTGCGTATATACGCGGTTTTTATTAACTGAAGTAACATATATCATCTGGAATTGAAAAAGGAAATATTTGACTTGATAATACTGATTCACCCCGCCTCTCAGTATTATTTCCAACAATTGGAATCAGAGTAGGTCCTTCTGAAGAAGCTTGATCACTTGAAGGAAGATCTTTCGTCATGAGCAACTACGAGAGGGAAGCATCAATCAGGCCACCGGTTTTTGATGGGAAAAACTTCGTATATTGTAAGGTAAGAGTTACTGCCTATCTTCAATCTTTGGGTACAGAAGTTTGGGATATCATAGATACGGGATATACTTTTCCAGCAGCAACTCCTACAGATCCAGATGAGAAGAAGAAATATGAAACAAATGCAAAGGCGGTCAATACTCTATTGGGATGTCTATCGCAATCAAAATTTTCAAAGTTATGGAGTATAAATCTGCAAAAGAAATATGGGACAAGATTGTTCTAAGCTATGAAGGAGATGATCAGGTAAAAAGAGAAAAACTTCAAACCCTCAGAATTCAGTACGAAAATCTCAGAATGTATAATGATGAAAGTGTGGCTAACTATTTTCTTCGTGTAGATGAGATTGTTAATTGTATGAAAAATCTGGGTGAAGAAGTAAAAGAGGTTGTTGTAGTTGAAAAAGTTCTAAGATCTTTGTCCCCCAGATTTGAGTCTAAAGTTTCTGCAATAGAAGAAAAGGAGAATCTTCAAAACCTTAAAATGTCACAGTTGCATGGAATTCTAACTGCTTATGAAATGAGGAAAGGAGGACCTTCAGATAGGAGAGAAGCTGCCTTCAAGGCTTCTGGCAGAGGAGACTATTATGAGTCAGGACACATATCAGAAGAAGAAGAAGAATCAAATTTTTTCAAAATTCTTCAAAGGGGTGCTGGACCATTCCGAGGTAAGTTACCTTTCAAGTGCTTTGCTTGTGGAAGAGTAGGTCACTATGCTGCCAAATGTCCTCATAAGGATAAGATTGACAAGGGAAAGGAACCTGTTAGATGGAACAAGAAATAGAATGCAAATAAGGAAAGCTATTACACTCATGAATATAGTGATGGTCTTTCAAATAGTGACGAAGATGAACGAGGTAATGAATATAAACTTTTAATGGCTTTTGAAGATGATGACTACATGGATGCTATAGATGTAGAAGGTTTTTGTGAAGAGATGACTAATCTCAAAATTTGCTTAGAAGAGAAAAGTGCAATTATTGATTCTCTACAATCTCAACTGGCTGAAAGGGAAAAACATCTTGAAAAATTGGAATGTGAAATTGTTTGCCTTAGAAAGGAGATTGAGAAAACAAAAGCTATTAATCTTAAATTTGTTAAAGGATCTGAAACTCTGGATGAGATTATCAATGTGCAGCATTCTCCACTAATCAAGATAGGTCTGGGATATAATGGAGAAACATCTCAAGCATCCACATCCAAAAGTTATCTTGATGCAGCAAGGAGGAGCGAGCAAAGGCCTAATAGAAATCATCAGGTAAATCAGGGACAGTTTAACTCAAGAACAAACAAAGACTATCAAGAAAATCGAGGGCAAGCTACCTTAAGGACAAATAGAAGCTATAATCAGCCACAGGTAAGATCTTCTCAATTTGCCTCAAGAATGGATGTCAGTAGAAACTACAATTGTTTGGATGATAGATTTGATAATCGCAGGAGTTTCTTCAATGGTCAATGTTTCTCTTGCCATAATTTTGGTCACAAAGAAGCTCAATGTGTGGCCTATAAGACAATCATGACTAGAGAGGCTCAAAAACAAGGGATCACAAAAAGGACTTATAACAACTTTTCAGCCCTTGAAAATGAAGTTGAATGTTCTATTTGTAATAACTTTGGTCATGAGGATTCTGAATGCAGGAGTAGGTTTTGGAAGACAACTCAGAAGGAACAAACCTCAAGTGCCAGAACATGGAGAATGAAGGAACCACAACCAGAAATATGTGGGACAGCTTTTTATGCAGAAGGACAGGAAAATCTATGGTATATCGACAGCGGATGTTCGAAGCATATGACAGGGGATAAAGAAAAGCTTGAATCATATACTACATTAGAAAAGGGAAAGAAGGTTTCTTTTGGAAATGATACCCCTCAAGCTATAAAAGGAAAAGGCATTGCTCAGTTGAAAGAAAAGGTCAAAGCTGGAAATGTTTTGTATGTTGACGGATTGAAGCATAATCTTCTGAGTGTCAGTCAGATGTGCGATCAAGGAACCGAGGTAATATTTAGATCAAATGGATGCTGTGTTCGTGATCTTGATGCAGGTGAAACAGTGATCAAAGGTAGAAGAACTCCAAATAATCTATACATATTTGAAGAAGGACAACAACAATGCTATTTGAGCAAGGATGATGAACACTGGTTATGGCACCGGAGGTTGGGGCATCTAAGCTTTTCACAAATAAGGAAAGCATGCAAATACCAGGCAGTTCATGGTCTTCCAGATATCAAAATTCCAGACAACACCATATGCAAATCATGTCAGTTTGGAAAGCGTCCCAGAACTAACTTTCCTGAGAAGGAAGGATCAGCTAGCATGCCTCTTGAGCTAGTCCATACAGACATATGTGGTCCATTTAGGAAAAGGTCACCTCGAGGAGAAGAATACTTGATACTATTCATTGACGATTTCTCCAGGTTTGTCTGGTTAGGACTTATGAAGCACAAAGACGAAGCATTCAAAAAATTCAAATCCTTCAAAGCCTTGACTGAAAATGAATCAGGTTACAAAATTAAGTGCCTCAGGTCCGACAGAGGTGGGGAGTTTACCTCAAATGAATTTTTCGATTTCTGTGAAGAACATGGAATAAGAAGGGAATTATCTATAGCTAGAACTCCTCAGCAAAATGGAGTGGTGGAAAGGATGAACAAAACAATCCAACAAATGGCTCGTGCTATGCTTGATGAGTCTGGAACTCCCGCAACTTTCTGGGGTGAAGCTGCATATGCTGCGGTTGTTATTCTCAACAAAACAAATGTTCGAGTGAACAGAACTCAAACTCCTCATGAGCTTTGGTATCGTGAGACTCCTTCGGTAAAGCATTTCAAAATTTTTGGGAGAAAATGCTATATTAAGAATACTGATGAGCAGCTTGGAAAACCTGAACCTAGAGTAGATGAAGGCATTCTTCTTAGTTATTCTACCTACAACAAAGCATATAAGTGTTACAATAAAAGACTTGGAAGAATTGTTGATAGCATTGATGTAGTGGTTGATGAAAAAGGATACATCCCCAGGCAAGTAAATCATGAAAATATCGATGAGGATGAAGACTACTCTCCAAATCAGGCAGATGATGAAGAAGAACCTCAAGAGGCACCAGAGGAACAAATAAGGATAGAAGAGAAGACTCCATCTAGATATGTTCAGAAGAATCATCCATAATCTCAAATTTTGGGGTAGAAAGAGGCAGGTATACAAACAAGACGAACAATAGCAGAAGCTTCAAGCTATTTGGCATTGCTCTCTTCCACTGAACCGCAAAATGTAAAAGAAGCATGCAAAGATCAGTGTTGGGTTAAGGCAATGGATGAAGAGCTTGAGCAGATCGAAAAGAGCAACACTTGGGAGTTGGTTCCTAGACCAAAAGACAAAAATGTCATAGGGACAAAATGGATCTTCAAAAATAAGTTGAATGAAAATGGGGAAGTGATTATAAACAAGGCGAGACTTGTTTGTAAAGGGTATGCTCAATAGAAAGGAATAGAATTTGAAGAAACTTTTGCTCCCGTTGCTAGACTTGAGGCCATCAAAATGTTCCTTGCTCTCTCTAGCTTCCAAAAGTTCAAAGTATTCCAAATGGATGTGAAATCAGCCTTTCTGAATGGAGACTTAGAAGAAGAAGTGTACATAGAGCAACCAGATGGCTTTATCCTTGGGAATGATCCAAATCTTGTATGCAGACTTAAAAAGGCTCTCTATGGGCTTAAATAAGCTCCAAGGGCTTGGTACTATCGTTTGGACAAATACCTTCATCAACAAGGTTTTTCAAAAGGATCAGCAGATAGCAATCTCTATATAAAAATTGAAAATAACAAATTGCTAATACTTGTTGTGTATGTAGATGATATTATCTTTGGAAGCAATGAAGAAGCTATGAGTCAAAGCTTTGCCTTGGTGATGCAGAAAGAATTCGAAGTGTCCTTGCTTGGAGAACTGACATACTTTCTTGGATTGCAAATCCAACAAAATGAAGGCGGTATCTTCTTGTCTCAAACCAAGTACCTCAAGCAGATTCTAAAGAAGTATGGCATGGAAGATTCGAAACCAATATGTACCCCCATGGTTACAGGATGCAGCCTCAGTGAAAATGATGAATCAGCAGTAGTGCATCAACCAACCTATAGATCTATGATTGGAAGCCTACTTTATTTGACAGGTACTCGACCAGACATCATGCATGCAGTGGGAATAGTAGGAAGATTTCAGGCAAATCCAAAGGAAACTCATCTTCATGCAGTAAAGAGAATTTTCAAGTATCTTCAAGGAACTCAAAACTATGGCTTATGGTATCCTAGAGATACAGATCTCACTCTTCATGCTTACACAGATGCAGATTGGGTCGGAAGCGTGGATGACAGGAAGAGCACAAGTGGTGGTGCATTCTTTATGGGTTCCAGATTAGTATCTTGGTTCAGCAAGAAACAATGTTCGATTGCTTTATCTACAGCTGAAGTGGAATATGTGGCTGCTGCATCTTGTTGCACACAACTCCTTTGGATGATGCAAACCTTGCAGGATTTTCAAATCACTTGCACTCCACCTGTCTCTATCTTATGTGATAATACAAGTGAAATAGGCATTTCAAAGAACCCAGTCATGCATTCAAAGACCAAGCACATACCGATCAAGTATCACTTTCTCCGGGAACAAGTGTTGGAATAAAAGGTCAAATTGGAGTATGTTCCTTCTAAGGAACAAGTTGCTGATATACTCACCAAACCACTGCCTAGGGAAACTTTCGAGTATCTCAGATAGAAGTTGGGAGTCGTTGATGCTTCATCCTGTTGTTGAAGCTTGTCTGTTCCAAAGAAAAGTTGGTGTACGCGAGTTGGATGAGGGGTATCTGTGTACATACGTCGATTTATGTAGGTGAAGTCGCATATATGGAGTTCTGAAGAAAATCAGCAAGGGCAGACTCTGGTTGGAGAGAGTCTGAGATGGGTCTGTCAGAGACCATCAGGCACAGGTTCAGGGGGAGCAGTTAATCTTCTGATAATGCATTGTTTGCATTACCTTAGAATTTCTTGGTTCGAGTACTCAAGCTGTTTTTGGTTCAGGTGGATCAGCTGTAGAAATAAGATCAGAAGGAGAACATGATTGCTGATATATACAGTGATTATCAGATGCTGCTGATAGTAGTTATTGGTGATTTGCATAGTCTTGATATTTCGTCTCTATGTCATGTATATTTTTATCAAGGTCATGTAACGGTCTATTTTGGTTTCCCCACTATGCCTGGGATAATTGATGTGATTGGTTGTCATATGTAAATCTCTGATGTATCCCCACTTGGTTGGGTGGATGATCCCCACTTGGTTGGGTGATGGTTGTATGTATTGAGTCTTTTGGTGATTGGATGGTCTTTTATGATGTATAAGTCATGGTTCTTCTTGAAGAACACCTTTTTGCAGATCTTGCCTACAGTCAGGGGGAGCATGTTCAACACAGCAGAGCACAAATATCAGCATGTACTCAGGGGGAGCACAACCCTTTGCCCTTGATGACAAAGGGGGAGAATGACTTTCAGGATCTTGGGGTTGCCATCAAGTCCAAAGGGGGAGATTGTTGGCAATTTGGCACAGGTGTTGTGCTTGATGGCAACTCACTTTGGTGATAGATCTCAGTTCAGGCGCTCAGAATGAAGGAAATCTTGTATACGCAGGTATTCCTTGCCGAAGACACGTATACATGCGGGTTATACATTCAAAAGTTGCGTATGTGTATACACGCACTTTTATGCACATAAAAGCGCGTACATGGTGGGAAACTTATTTTTGGTCCATGGTTGTTAGTCCTTGGAATTTGAACCTATGGTTGTGGACCATGGTATCTCGTCAGAGGAGTTGACCCCAGGTTTTGGGCCCTTGGTATTGGTTTATTATGGTTTTGGACCGTGGTATTGTGGAAGGCCTAAAAATATAAAAGAGGAAGGAGATCATGTGGCAAAGGATCATCTGAATTATTGAATATCTGATATTGTGATAGATCTGGAATATTGGTGATTGGGTTATGGTGCAGATCTAGATCTGAATGAAGGAGGAACCTGAGCGCAAGAAGGATAAGGACTATTGATGGGTCAAAATCTCAAGCCTTGAACATTGGTATCTATGTATGATTTTGATCTGTTTTATGTGGCACACTCTTGATCTATAAGTCTGGGTTAACTAATGTCTGAATGCTTAAAAGAATAAATTATCCTTTATAGATCTGTACGCAGGTTCAGTGAATTGCAGACGCGTATACACGCTTTTTCTGTGAATGAAAGAAGCGTATACGCAGGTTGGTTGTGGTACAGAAGCGTATACTCGCAGGTTTCTGAATAGTGAAGTAGCGTATATATCTTGATTTATGTTCTAGCTGCTTCTGTTGTATTGCTGCAATGTTTTGGGTTCAGAATTGGTGTTTGATTACAGTTACTGTGTTCTGGGTACAGTGGTTAGAGAAGTGTTTATTTGTTTCAGCTTTTGATTGGTGAAAAGAAGTTTGGGTTATGCAGAAATTCTTGATGTTTGATTGATGTTACTTGTGGATCCAGTCTGAAAATTAATGAAACGAGGTCCCTGAAAGCAAAGAGAAGGTTGCAGCCTTCTGCAGGTAGAAGCTTGCGTACTAGTATCTCAAGCTAGTACAAGAACTAAGGGGGTTGGAGCTCCCTTCCAGGAAAGCTGGTGAACGAGAGAGAGTTGTAGCTCTCTGCAGGTTGCAGCCTGCGTACTGGTAAAGACTGCACCAGTACAAAACATTGTAAAGAAAAGTTTCTAATTAAAAAGAAGATAGAGACGAATTGCAGCAGGGGTTTTTCACCCACATTGGGTTTCCTCCTTATATCTTGTGTTCTTGTGTGTGACTGTGTTCTGCTCTGTTTCACTGTTTCTGGTACTGTTTATTTGCTTCTGATACACAGATTAATAACTGACATCTGAAAGATAAATCAAATCATAAGTCTGCTTTGTATACACGGGTTTCTTTATCTGTAGTTGCGTATATACGCGGTTTTTATTAACTGAAGTAGCGTATATCATCTGGAATTGAAAAAGCAAATATTTGACTTGATAATACTGATTCAACCCCCTCTCAGTATTATTTCCAACAATGTCGACCAAAGCATTTTGACACAGAGAGCAAGTAGTAACACTATAGTTCTTGAAATCAGGATTTTTTTTTAGTGGATAGAACTATTGCATCCAAATCATCATCACTTCTTCCATCAACCAAAATAATGTCCTGAGAATATAAGAAAAGGTTTTCCTTTTCAAATTTTATCACTGGGTTAAATTGGTGATCTCAGCCAACATCATAGAAGCCATAAGGTAATTGATCATTAATGCCACAGAAAGACTGAATCCTATATTTTTGAGATGTCGAGGATAATTCTTCCATGGATTTTATTTCTTTGGTTGGCTTATAGTTTTTGATAAAAATACCATTTTTTTTATCTAGAACTTCTAATAGTTATGGAATAGAGTATTTCCCTACCATAGGCTCCTTAAACAGGGAAGGCACTGTAGATACCTTTTCTTCTTCATAATCAAGTTCACTTTTATGCATTTTCTTTTTTCTACTCTCACCCTCTTCCATTTGAAAGGTGGATGCTATACACTCACATGCGTTGAACATAGAAGTAGAATTAAATAATACTTTTCCCAGTTATAGGTATTTAACCAAGTTTGTGATATAAACAACCAGGCAGATCCTCCATGTGCAATGTACTCAAAGTTAATTTAGTTTCCAGAACCTTGATTTCCTTTAGGGAATGAATCCAATGCTCAGAGATATCCACCGGCATTTAGAAAAAAATCATTCCGAAAGTTGGAGAGGTTAATTTTGGATATATTGTAATTAAAATATTGGATTAATGCCTACACCCATAAAGGTTAGTATTGGATGTATTGTAATTAAAATCTTAGGTAACAAATGTTCACATGGGTGATATATTCCAATATTTGTCATTTTGACCAGAGAATTTTGGTATTGGTTGCATTGTAATTAAAATCTTGGATAACAATTGTTCACATGGGTGACATATTCAAAGATTTATCATTTCCACCAAAGCATTTTGACACAGACAACAAGTAGTAACACTATAGTTCTTCCAATCAGGATTTTATTTTTAGTGGATAGAGTTATTGCATCCAACTCCTCATCACTTCTTATATAAAACAAAATAATCTCCTGATAATATAAGAAAAGGTTCTCCTTTTCAAAGTTTATCGCTGGCTTAAATTATTGATCTCAGCCAACATCATAGAAGCCATTAGGTAATTGATCATTAATGCCACAGAAAGACTCAATTCTATATTTTGAGATGCCCAGGAGAATTCTTCCATGGATTTTATTTATTTGTTGGGCTTAGAATTTTTTATAAAAATACCATTTTTTTATCTGGAACTTCTACTAGTTCTCAAATAGAGTATTTCCCTACCATAGGCTCCTTAAACAGGGCAGGCACTGTAGATACTTTGTCTTCTTCATAATGAAGTTCACTTTTATGCATTTTATTTTTTCTACTATCACCCTTTTCCATTTGAAAGGTGGATCATTTACACTCACATGCATTGAAAATAGAACCATATTTAAACAATACTTTTCCCAGTTATAGGTATTTAACCGAGTCTGTGATATTAACATTAGGTGGATCCTCCAACTGCAAGGTACTCACATTTAATTTAGTTTCTATCACCTTGGTTTCCTTTAGGGCAGCAATCCAATGCCCAGAGAGCTCCACCCAGATTTAGCACAAGTTCATTCCGAAAGCTGGAGATTTAGCACAAGTTCATTCCGAAAGCCGGAGAGGTTAATTTTGGATATATTGTAATTAAAATATTGGATTAATGTCTACATCCCTAAAGCTTAGTATTGGATGTATTGTAATTAAAATCTTAGGTAAAAATTGTTCACATGGGTGATATATTTGAAGATTTATCATTTTCACCAAAGAAATTTGGTATTGGTTATATTGTAATTAAAATATTGGATAAGAATTGTTCACATGGGTGATAGATTCGAAGATTTATCATTTCCATCAAAGCATTTCGATAAAGAGAGCTAGTAGTAACACTATAGTTCTTCAAATCAGGACCTTTTTTTAGTCGATAAAGCTATTGCATTGAATTCCTCATCACTTCTTCTATCAACCAAAATAATCTCCTGAGAATATAAGAAAAGGTTCTCCTTTTCAAAGTTTATCACTGGCTTAAATTGGTGATCTCAACCAACATCATAGAAGCCATCAGGTAATTGATCATTAATGCCATAGAAAGACTCAATGCTATATTTTTGAGATGCCCATAAGAATTCTTCCATGGATTTTCTTTCCTTGTTGGGCTTAGAATTTTTTATAAAAATACATATTTATTTATTTATTGTTTTTTATTTATTTTATTTTATTTTATTTTTTATTTTTTATTTTTAATTTTATTTTTAATTTTTTAATTTTAATTTTAATTTTAATTTTTTTTATGTCGACTTCTACTAGTTCTAGAATAGAGTATTTCCCTAACATATGCTCTTTAAATAGGGAAGGCAATATAGATACTTTGTCTTCTTCATAACCATGTTAAATTTTATGCATTTTCTTTTTTCTTCTCTCACCCTATGCCATTTTAAATGTGGATCCTTTACACTCACATGCATTGAAAATAGAACTAGATTTAAATAATAGTTTTCCAAGTTATAGGTATTTAATCAAGTCTGTGATATAAACAACCATGTGGATGTGCTCCAACTTCAAGGTACATAGTCATTATAGTTTCCAGCACCTTGATTTCCTTTAGGGCACCAATGCAATACCTAGAGAGATCCACCCACATTTAGCACAAATTCATTCCGAAGGTTGGAGAGCTTAATTTTGGATATATTGTAATTAAAATATTGGATTAATGCCTACTCCCCTAAAGGTTAGTATTGGATGTATTGTAATTAAAATCTTGGATAACAACTGTTCACATGGGTGATATATTCAAAGATTTATCATTTCCACCAAAGCATTTTGTTATTGGATGCATTGTAATTAAAATCTTGGATAACAACTATTCACATGGGTGATATATTCAAATATTTATCATTTCCACCAAAGCATTTTGACACATAGTGCAAATAGTAACACTATAGTTCTTCAAATAAAGAATTTTTTTAGTGGATAGAGCTATTGCATCCAACTCCTCATGAATTCTTCTATCAACCAAAATAATCTCCTGAGAATATAAGAAAAGGTTCTCCTTTTCAAATTTTATCAGTGACTTAAATTGGTGATCTCAACCAACATCATAGAAGCCATCATGTAATTGACCATTAGTGCCACACAAAGAGTCAATGCTATATTTTTTAGATGCCCAGGAGAACTCTTCCATGGATTTTCTTTCTTTTTTGGGCTTAGATTTTTTTATAAAAATACCATGGTGCTTACTCGGCATGGGAAAATCATCATTGTTGGCCTTAGAGAAGCAATCTAATTGACCACTCTCCTTCACAACACCAAGGGATGTTCCACTTTGATCTATAATTGACATAACATTAGAAATGACTATTCAAAAATTACTGCTAATGGAATTAGTAAACTTACAATTAAGGTCATCCAAAGGAAAAATTCCTTTTACTGTTGATTTTTCACTAGAGATATGGAATCATTTTCTTTGGCATTAATGCACCTAGAGTCACCTGGATCTTGGATCTTTGCCTCTTGTTAGCACATCCCTTATCTTAGGATCCAGCTCTTTTTCACTACAAGAAATTTTATTATCAGTGCCTCACCCCTCTCTTGTCCATGCTATAATTTCCCATTTGACATAGGCACTCACTCTATTATAATTTCCATGTTTTGTCTTTCTTTATGACCTTCAATACAAAGCTTCCTACTATTGTTCAATCACTCTTGACGAGTCTATAATTGTTGATTATCATGGTGCTACCACTTCCACAGTTTTCATGGTCTAAATTTAAGAGAATATATAATAGTTGACATGCTCTTAGAGGAATGGTATGAATGTGATAGAATATCTAATAATTGACACATTCTTAGAATAAAGGCTTGACAAATACATTTTAGAATCTCCTTTAGATGGATTTTTTATTTTTTCCTTACATAAATTTGAATCAAATACCTCTTCCTCAATAGAAAAGTTTATTGGCTCACACTCAAAAACCCCTTATTCCAATGCATCATTTCCTTCCAAATTATAACTCATCTAGACAAGAATTTGCGAGTTTTTGCAGAGTTTATTGTGCTGCTAAAAATAGTTGGCAATATAAGAAGATAAAATTTCCTCATGTATGTCAATTTCCCTCACTCACATCTTGGAAAACAAGTTTATAGATTCCAAATATGTCAAATATTGTTGAACACATCAATAGTTTGTAGGTTTGGTGGACTTGATAGCCCAAATGGCAAGTCCACTAGTTTGTTGCTTGCTACCTTCAAAATTTATAAAGCCATTAAATTGGAAATATGATTTGGTAAAGTTATTAGTTTATTAAAGGATATCAAGCTCCTCTAGATGCTTGATTGAACCAATATTAAATGGTATAAATGATATCGAGAAGTGAAAATTGAGAGATACATGATGGATTTCAAGCTCAAAATCTCATTCGAATGGTAAAATATAGAAGTGAAAAATGGTACTTTATAGAGCTCCATTTCCTCTAAATTAGAACAAAAATCAAGAAATGAACTCTACTTTCATGTAGGAGTCATCTGAAACCTTAATTTTTGGGCTTAATATGATACTTTGAACATCATTTTTCCATTTTCAATTTTTTGTTGCACAATGCATGTCACAGATTAATAGTTCAATAACTGCTACTGAGGTGGGAAAGTATTAATTGGCGTTTAATATTGTTGAGGGTACGTAACACTTAGGAACCAAACTGTGTAGAATTTGAAGCAAATCTATTTTTTATTATTATTATGCCATGCAGAGTAATCATATCAAAATCCATGTTGAACCTTCCCACTAGTCTCACACGTAAGAAAATATTAAAACAATATAGATTAAAGGTGCTAAAGCACATAATGCATACTTCACACATTTTCTATGATATGATATATATTATCTTCATTATTAGTAGACTTAATTGGTAATAACTCGCTCTTTTGAAATGCATTTTACTTATATTGTTCCAATACATGGTGCATCATGCAAAAGAAACAACTGTGAATCATGTCTAGACCATTAGTTGCAGATAATACAAAAATATACATACAAAAGAAATAGTACTTTGATACACCAAATTCTCTCTTTTAAATAAGAAGAATAACTTAAAATTATCTCTGCTTCTAGATAAATATGTACCGAGCTTAAATATCAAGATATAAGATGAGCCAAAGTTTTGTTCATAATATGGCTTGTGCAAAGTGCATATGGAAGCCTGCATTCAATCCAAAATAACAGAAAGTAAAGAATGTCCATTAAGAGCGATTTAACTTGGCCGTGAATGTCCATGATTGGCCGCATAGGGTGGGTGCCCACCTCAAAGGATTGATCTGGAATTATTGCCAGACATATTACTTGTCTGAAAAAAAGAAGAATTCCCATTGAAATGATTGCTAAACATATTATTTGGTTGAGATAAAGGAAAACTATCGTTGGAATGACATGCCAGATTATTTGGCTTAGAGAAAGGAACACTCACATTATCTTCTGTAATGCCACTTTGAAATTATTGATTTGGATTCCCTTGAAATATACGTGAAATTTGTCCCCATGGCATGGGACATGGAAGAATATTTTGTTAAGGAAGAGATCCAATGTTGCAAATATTCATTCTAATGCTGGCATACAATCCTGGCTTTTGTGTAACTAGAACTCCAACAAAAGTTTGCACCTAATTAAACAACATAGGGTTGGAAGCCCTCTAATTTGCATCCTATGATGGTACTTGAAGGCCTCTAGCTACTTGGCCATAGTGTTTCCTAGTCCATGTTGTGTTGAGTAAGCTAGGATGAATGTTATTATCTTGTGTTGGTTCTCACATAAAAGTAGAATGCATTGGCCTGTAAGAGAAACTCATGAGGTTGGAATTCATCTAGCTCTGAGTAAGAATAACTCAACCAAGAACAAGGGCTTGGACTTGGTGAAAACCTTCAATAGAGTCTAGGAAACATGGCCTAGAATAAGGTTTCCCTGGTTGAATCCCTCGAGCTAGATGATGTTGAGGCCTTGAGAAATTTTGTAAGTGCAGATTTTGTTTGAATGGAACATGAAAATGCTTAGCAGGAGGTTGTTGCCAAGAGAACATCCCTTCGGCTTGATCATATACTGGAATAGAATGAATAACACTTGCTAGGTTTGCCATAAATTTACTATCACAAACAAGGAAAAAAAAATAGGAGGCTAGGTAGGACACATCCCTTCAGTAGCATCTTGAATAGGCTTTGTATGGAATGCTCCCCAAGGAGGAGGTTCACTTGGAAATGTAATCAAACCTTGGGTGTGTTCTCTAGAGTATGCCAACAGAGTTGTAGGTGGTATTGACTCTTAATGGACCACTTATGGACCTTGAAAGTTTAGGAGGTTGTTATTTAAGGTTGCTTCTAGTAGTTTGATGTATTCATTGAGATTAGACAAGTGAGGATCTATATGGAGTTGGGGTTCTAGGCCTTTTGCAATTTTGCATCTGGATTATAGCTATAGATGGTGGCAAACCAAAGAAACTATTATGAAATGGTTTCTTCAAAGAAAATCATGTCTACATAGAATTTATAAGAAAAAGTCAGAGGATCCTGCTATGATAAATCTATAAATCTATTAAATAATAAGGTATTTCTACATACTAGAGATTACTCCCTCAATCCATTTACATTGTTCAAATTATTTTGTAAGTGACCACCATGATATTCTCTCATCCTTCTATCCACAAACTCTTGTTTTCTCCCACATTTTCCTAATTCTTTTCCTGGAGATTTTCTCTTGAATTGGATCCCCTCTTCACAAGTGATCTTACTTTTTTAAACTCTCCCTCGTTCTCATCATCCGAGAACTCCACTTTATCAAAAATCTCTTCATCATGTTCACTAGAAGAATCATATCCTTTTCTATACAAACTTGGGTTATTTTTAGTACAAACTTTGCAAATTTTGGAACATATGAAACATGTACCCCTTCCCTTGCATAATCGGGCACATCATCAACAATATTATACAAACTGCGCTTCTAGCTCATCAGTCATATACAAAACCCTCATTTTAAGCATCTATTGGTTATTTCCATAAGGAATCTACTATTATGTCTATAAATCAATTACAATAAGTATATATCAATATCTTTTAACATAAATCATATGTCTAGATACTCTTTTTTATAGCCATAAAAAGGCACAAATTCAGATAATAGAGCTTGTAAAATGACCAAGGATGACCAAAGGTGGGTAATGGTATTTTAAGTAATGTGAAGTGTAACATATCAATGGGGTGCCCTAGGAATATATAGGCTATGTATATGAAGTGATGTAAAGAAACATATACCAAAATGCTATATATCTATGTACTCTAACACAACTATAAGTAATTTAGGAATTTGTGCACTCTTATAAATTATTATAATGTATCCCAATAGTTATTGAAAAATATCATTTGAAGAACCCTCTAACCTAACCACACCACGGTGAAGACAGTTGGATACCATGCAGTCACCTGGAAGCTTGGAGAGAATGAGAGAACAAGGGAGCGGTGCTAGATTGGGGTGTAAATTTTAGCTCATGGCAGATGGTGGTGGGTTGGATTGAATTGGCATTGGACTTCTGCTAGAAAAATCAATTATTAATTCTCAGAAGGGGAAAGTCTCTTATAGATAGTGTTCATGGAAAGTCAAACACACCTATCAGAGCCTTAATCGACATATTGGAGCCTTCCACCAGAAATTGCGGTCAGAACACAACCTCTTGCTGCCCTCCATAGGGAAAACATTGAGATAAAAAGAGGTAAGGAAATACAAAACAGAACCCCAATGGGCATCTCTTCTCCTTTCCACTGCCTTCAATGAGAGTGTAAATAAAATATTTGATGGTTATTGTAGAAAAAACCAATGTCCCTAAATCTGGTGGCCTCAAGGCGCAGCAGCCTGATTTATCCAATCAGAAAGCTCTGGCCACCATCATGAACAAGATGAAGCCTCCAAATTCTAGACTAGCATCCTACATCTACCCTCACAAGGTGGAGAATAATACCAAGGGGGGAGTCTCTGGATCATTTTCTTATGCTAAGAATGGGTGAGTGGGGATTATAGCTCCAGCGACTCTAGGTGATATTACGAATGGGGTGGAATTGTGTAAGGCTCTGGAAATCGCACCTAAATAGAGGAAGGGTCACAGAAATGTTATGAAAATGGGTCCTGATCTGAGAAATGAAATTACAGAGGAGGAAAAGTAGAACACGTATACATGGGCTGGTGATGGAATCAAGAGGGTTCAATTTAGTGGTAAAGACATGGAGGTGTTGAAGGAAAGAATTGCAGAAGAAGATATGTGGGTTTTTTAAGGCCATCTTTGTTTTGTTGTTGGTATCTGTGTGTATTTTCATATTTTATTCTTTGCAGGTGTTTTATCTTGGGTAGATTTTCCCTCTCCACTTATGAGAAGGCTCATATCTCAAATCTGTAATGGTCCAAGTTTTGTGAGATACTTTTTTTTTACTCGGTTCAAATATCTCCATGACCAATAGACACTCACATTATCACCTACCCTTGGGAGGTCCTGATGAATTTGAAATCATCACATTCTTTTTTCTTACAATTAAATTCACTAACACTGCACTTGCCACTAACTACCAGAATACCCATTTCTTGTCTCATCCCTCTTCTAGTCCCCATTCCCATCTCGACAATATAGTAGTACATGAATAATCAAGTGGAGCAAACTAACAACTATTGTTAGGTCCCTATACTACTAGTGTAACCCCTTATTGTTATTAGTGAAAACCCCTTATTATATTGTTGTGGCCATGTCGTCCCATATTTTTATTATTGTGCCCCATGGAAGCCCACTATTGTTACTGTTGTACCCTTACATTATTATTGTTATGTCAGCTTTGATTATATTATGATCCCTTAGACTCCTATAAATAGAAAGGAGGTCTTTTCATTTATATCATCCAAGAATTGTTCATTTGTGTAATGTAAAGGAGGTTCCCCCCTCAAAGAGGTTGATTTTGAAGTCCTTTATCTACCTTTTCTATCTTTTTGTGAGCTGGTTTCATAAAATTTGGTATTCGGGCTCTGGATTCTAGGGTTTCGCTGCTCCAAAGAGGCCATCATGGCATTTTTGACAAAGTTTTCTTTCTACAAACTTTTAGAAGCTAAAAAAAAAGCCATTTGAGCTGAAATCATTTTGAACCCTAGATTTGACATTCATATGTTGTCTCGCTATATTTTTGGAGATATGATTAGAGGAAGTTAGGGTTTTTGCAAGCTCCAGAATTCCATCTCAAACAAGTCATCGTGGAATTTTCACTATAATGTTTTTCTACGAAGGTTCAAACCCTGAAATTAAAACCCACTTGAGCCCAAGTTGCAGTTAAGTTTGGGGCCTAATTTTAGATCTTCTTTCACTATATTTTTGGAGATACAGTCCAAGACATTTAGGGTTTTTGAAGGCTCCCGAATTACATCCCAAACAGGTGACCTGGGGAAAATCGTCATAACTTTCTCTTTGAGCATCAAATTGAAATTTCATTAGAAGTTACAGAAATAGGATAGACAATAATTTTCTTTGTATTGTTTTCAGGTCTGAAGGTCAAAACAGTAACACATGGCACTTCGTACAAGTTCACTCTATGGATAAAGTATATAAGAAGGTCATCTTGGGAGATTGGGCATAACTCTTCCTTGGAGAATTGAATTTTGATCAAACTGGTCGCATTGGAAAGAGGGAGTAAAGGGCTACTGTAGGTTGCAATTTTAGACATCGAAGATCTAAAATTTCAAAGATACAATAGATTCAAGATCGAGCTACTAAAACAAAGAAAAATAATGACTCGAATCAAGAAAATAGAAACACCTAGTAAGAAAAATTGAATGGAGGATTTGAAGAATGCGATTGAAGCTAAGATAAATAGTTTTATATGTGCCATGGAGTAGATGAAGCTCATGATGAGAAAAAAATAAATAGTAATCATGATTTCATAGAATCTAACATTAGATTGAAGACACATGATATTCCAAATATTGATATGAGGAAGTTTGATGGAAAATATCCCATAACATGGATACTACAGATGGAGAAATATTTTGATCTACATGATGTGCAATTGTTACAAAAGGTACGTATTGCATCTTTATATTTACAACCGAATCAATTTTTATGGTATACATGGCTTTGTTCTCGTAAACCACTTGTCACCTAGTCAATTTCCACAGAGGAAATGATAGCACATTATGAGGATACATAGAGAAACACCTTTTTAAGCCAATTGATAAATCTCAAACAAAAGGGTTCAATGGAAAAGCACATTGAGGACTTCCAAAAATTGAATATAAGGTTAAATGATATTCAAAAGAAGTAGAGGAATGATGCCTTCATAGGGACTTTAAAGGATAACATTGAAAATGAGGTTTTCCTTTGGGAACCTAATTCATTGGAGAAGGCATACATGTTGGCAAGAAAAATAGGAAGAAAAATTATGGCAACAAGAAAACCTACCAGTCATAACTATAAAGATGGAAGTGTTGTTGCTCCTAGCCTTTCACCACCTACAAGGTTGAGACCACAACAATTGGAAGCAAAAAGAGCAAAAGGGCTTTGTTACAATTGTAATATAAAATACACTAAAGGTCATAAGTGTCCTGAGAAGAAATTAATTGACATAGATGGGGAAGAGGAGCAAGAAAAGGAACAAGAAATGTCAAAAATAGAGGATATACACCAGGAACCATTCCCAGAGAAGGAATAAATGAATTTGACCATATCTTGTAATGCATTTACAGGAATTACCACTCCTCAAACTCTCAATATAGAAGGGCATATCAAGAAGAAAAAGGTAACATTGTTGATTGATTTGAATAGTACCCATAATTTTATTCATTGTAAGATAGCCGAGGAATTGAATTGCTTCCTATATCTGGCACCATAGTGTCAAGTAATGGTTGAAATAGAGGAACAATAAATTTATATGGAAAATGCCATAATATCAAGCTATCAATGGGAGAATATGTCTTGAATAGTCAAATTCTTTCCATTCCAATGGGTGGTGCATATGTTATACTAGGAGTACAATGGCTACAATCTTTGGGTATGATAGCTTTTAATTTTCAAGAACTTTTTGTGAATTTTTTTTGGGGAGGAAAGGAGGTTGAATTAAGGGATACCGCAGAGAAACCGAGGAAGGTAATCAACTCTAATAGGATGACAAAGCTTCTAAATAAAGAACAACAGGGAGAAATTCCACAATTATGTTTACTAGAGGTACCCACATCGAAATCATCTATTTCTCCATATCTCCAAAACATTATGGACAATCATTCCAAGGTATTTGTGACTCCCATAGGCCTCCCACCTATTCCTGATCATGATCATGCTATTCATTTGATTCCAGGAAGTGTTCCCCCAAACATCATGCCTTACTGATATCCATATGCCCAAAAGAGTGAATTGAACGTATGGTTCCAAAAATGTTAGAGGTTGGTATAATTCAACTTGGTCAAAGTTCTTTCTCTGCTTCAATGGTATTGGTACACAAGAACGATAGATCATGGTGCATGTTTCCAGATTATAGGGAGCTCAAAAAGCTTACTATTAAAGATAAATTTCCCATTCCTATCATTGATGAATTATTGTGTTGGAAATAATACTAAGAGGGGGGGTGAATCAGTATTATCAAACTCTTTTCAATTTATACAAATATTTGCGGATCTTACTAATGAAACTTGCATATACCTTCTAGAATTATAATTTAATATATTCTTTAGATGTGGATTATTAATCTGTGTGTCAGAACCATATAACAGTAAACAGGAATAGAGCAAACAGTCACACCAAAGAACACAAGATATAAGGTGGAAACCCAATGTGGGTGAAAACCACCTACTGCAATATGTCTCTATCTTCTTTTAATTAGAAACTTCTTTTTACAATGATTCTATACTGGTGTAGTCTTATACCAGCAAGTAGGCTTCAACCTACAGAAGGCTACAACCTTCTCTTTTCCCACGTTTCATGAATTTTTAGACTGGATCCATGAATATCAATCAAACAACAAATAGATCTGAAATTAACCAACTTCCTTGTGCAACTACTAAATCAATAACTTCTCAGAACACAGTACCAGTAAACAATTCAGAACCCTGAACACTGCAGTAATAAGCAGAAGCAGCTAAACAATATTTCAAGAAAAGTCCATAACTTCACCAATAGTAACCTGCGCACATCCGCGCCTTCTCTGTGTCGAATTTGCGGGTCTCCGCGCCCACACTGTGTCTGTCTTGCGAACTTCGCACCTGCAGTGTGCAAAACCTGCGAACCTCGACACCTGCGCCTTGACCGGCCTATGGGTCTCCACACCTGCACCTTGACTACCTGCGGTTCTCCGCACCTGCACCTTGACTGGTCTGCGGGTCTCCGCACCTGTGCCTTGACTGGCTTGCGGTTCTCCGCACCTACGCCTTGACTGGCCTGTAGTTCTCTGCACCTGAACCGCGTCACACCTGCGGTCCTGCGGGTATAGATATTTTTTAGACTTCAAGTATTCCCCAGACTAACAGATTTACAGATCTGATCCTGCACCAAGGAGATCTCGACCCATCAGTAGATCTGTCTTGTAATTCTCAGGTTTCTCCTTGATTCAGATCCAGCTATCACTCACCAACCGATCACCAGAATTTCAGATCTTGCTCTTCTTAAGATATTCAACACATGAGTTCTCAGCCAAATGATCTCCTTTCCTTTTTATAAACGAGCCCTTACTCAAATCATGGACCAAAACCATAGAAACCCAATACAAGGGACCCAAAACTTGGGTTCAATACTTTAGAAGCAAAACCACGGACCAAAACCATAGGATCAAAAACGTCAGACAAATACCATGGACCATCCATAAGATTTCCCACATGCACGCGATTTTCTCTGCATGAAAGTGTGTGTACTTTACGACCACACTTTTTTGTTCGGTACACCTGCGAACATATCCACACCTTTTGTTCTGTGCGCCTACGGAACCTGCCGATGACCGCAGCTTTGTGAACAGGAACCTGCGAACCTGCCATTTTCTACCATTCTGAGAGCCTGAAACTTGTGATCTGCTACTTGAGTGAGTTTCCATCAAGGACAACACTTATGTCATCGAGCCAAACTTGTGTCATAATGCCAACAATCTCCCCCTTTGGACTTGATGGCAACCCAAAGTCACTCAAGGTCTTTCCTCCCCCTTTGACATCAAGGGAAAAGGGTTATGCTCCCCCTGAATGCATGCTGAAATCTCTGCTCTGCTGTGCTGTCCAAGCTCCCCCTGACATATGGGCAAGATCTACAAGAAGATGTTCTACAAAAGAAATGTGACTATACACATCATAACTGACCTTCCTATCACCAAAGACTCATACATACAACTCCCAACCAAATGGGGATACATGATATAATAAGCACACTACATTATCCATCCCAGGCATAGTGGGGCAACCAAAATAGGTCGTTACATGACCTTGACAAAAGAAATAGAGACAAAACATCAGCAGCATCTGTCAATCATTATTCAGATCAGAATCCATGTTCTCCTTCTGCACTTGCTCCTCCTGAAATCAAAAACAACTGAACCAAGATCTTCTATGATAATGCCAACAATGCATTATTAGAAGAATATATGATCCCCCTAAACCTGTGCCAGAAGGTCTCTAACAGACCCATATAAGCTTTTCTTCAAGTCGACTGCACCTACATAAACCAATGTATGTATACGTATACCCCATATGAAACTCACGTACAACAGTCTTTGAACCAGACAAGATTCAACAACAAGATGATGCATCAACTACCCCCAACTTTTGTCTGAGGTATTCAAAGGTCTCTTTGGGTAGTGGTTTGGTGAGGATATCAGCAACTTGTTCCTTGGAGGGAACATACTCCAATTTGACCTTTTGTTCAAGCACTTTTTCTCGGAGAAAATCATACTTGATTGGTATGTTCTTAGTCTTTGAATGCATGATAGGATTCTTTGAAATACTGATTGCACTTGTATTATCACAAAAAATGGAGATAGGTGGAGTACAAGTGATTTGAAGATCTTGCAATGTTTGCATCATCCAAAGGAGTTGTGTGCAACAAGATGTAGAAGCTACATATTCTGCTTCAGCTGTAGATAATGCAATAGAGCTTTGTTTCTTGCTGAACCAAGATACTAATCTAGGACCCATGAAGAATGCACCACCACTAGTGTTTTTCCTGTCATCCACGCTTCCTGCCCAATCCGCATCTGTGTATGCATGAAGTGTGAGATCTGTACCTCTAGGATACCATAAGCCATAGTTTTGAGTTCCTTGAAGATACTTGAAAATTCTCTTAACTAACTAAAGATGAGTTTCCTTTGGATTTGCTTGAAACCTTCCAACTATTCCCACTGCATGCATAATGTCTGGTCGAGTACCAGTTAGATAGAGTAGACTACTAATCATGGATCTATAGGTTGGTTGATGTATTGCTACCGATTCATCATTTGCACTGAGGCTGCATCCTGTCACCATAGGGGTACATATTGGTTTCGAATCCTCCATCCCATATTTATTCAAGATCTACTTGAGATATTTGGTTTGTGATAGAAAAATTCCATCTTTGTTTTGTTGGACTTGTAAACCAAGAAAATATGTGAGCTCACCAAGCATGGACATTTCAAACTCTTTCTGCATCACCAAGGAAAAATTTTGACTCATGTCTTCTTCATTGCTACCAAAGATGATATCATCAACATACACAACAAGTATCAACAACTTATCATTGTAAATTTTTATATACATATTGCTATCAGTTGATCCTTTTATAAAACCTTGTTGATGGAGGTACTTATCCAACCAATAATACCATGCCCTTGGAGCCTGTTTAAGGCCATAGAGAGCCTTTTTGAGCCTGCATACAAGTTTTGGATCATTTCCAAGAATAAACCCATCTGGTTGTTCAATATATACTTATTCATTTAAGTCTCCATTCAGAAAGGAAGATTTTACGTCCATCTGAAATACTTTGAACTTCTGAAAGCTAGAGAGAGCAAGGAACATTCTTATAGCCTCAAGTCTGGCAACTGGAGCAAAAGTTTCTTCAAAGTCTATGCCTTCTTGTTGCGCATATCCTTTACAAACAAGTCTTTCCTTATTTCTAACCACATCCCCATTTTCATTCAGCTTATTTTTGAAAATCCATTTTGTCCCTATGACATTCTTGTCTTTTGGTCTAGGAACCAACTCCCAAGTGTTATTCTTTTCAATCTGCTCAAGTTCTTCCTCCATGGCCTTGACCCAGCATTCATCTTTGCAAGCCTCTCTTACATTTTGCGGTTCAGTGGAGGAGAGCAATGCTAGATAGCTTGAAGCTTCTGAAATGGTTCTTCTTGTTTGCACACCTGCCTCTTTCTGCCCCAAAATTTGAGATTCTGGATGATTCTTTTGAACATATCTGGATGGAGTCTTTTCTTCTATCCTTATCTGTTCTTCTGGTGCCTCATGGGTTTCTTCTTCATCATGAATCTGATTTGATGTTGACAGATAGTCTTCTTCGAAATCTTTAGATTTTACCTGCCTAGGAGTGTTTCCTTCTTCAACAACCACTACATCAATGCTTTCAACAATTTTACCAAGTATTTTGTTGTAACATTTGTAAGCTTTGCTGTGGGGAGAGTAGCCAAGTAGAATGCCTTCATCTGCTCTAGGTTCAAACTTGCCAAGATTTTCATCAGTCCTTTTAATGTAGCAATTGCTTCCAAAGATTTTGAAGTATTTAACTGTGGGAGTCTTACCATACCAAAGTTCATGAGGAGTCTGAGTGCTGTTTATGTGGATGTTTGTCTTGTTGAGAATAGTAACAGCGGAAAATGCGGCTTCACCCCAGAAGGTTGCGGGAGTTCTAGACTCATCAAGCATAGCACGGGCCATTTGTTGAACCGTTTTGTTCATCCTTTCCACTACTCCATTTTGCTGAGGAGTCCTTGCAGCAGAAAATTCCCTTCTGATTCCATGTTCTTCACAAAAATCGAAAAATTCATCTGAAGTAAATTCCCCTCCTCGATCAGATCTAAGGCATTTGATTTTGCGATCTGATTGGTTTTCAACCAAAGCTTTGAATGACTTGAATTTTTCGAAAGCTTCATCTTTATACTTCATGAGTCCTATCCAACACATCCTTGAAAAATCATCAATGAACAATATGAAATACTCTTCTCCTCTAGGTGACCTCTTCCTAGTTGGACCACATATATCAGTGTGGACAAGTTCAAGTGGCCTACTAGCTAATCCTTCCTTCTCAGGGAAATTAGTTCTGGTTTGCTTACCAATTTGACATGATTTTCATATTGTATTGTCTGGAATTCTGATGCCAGGAAGATCACGATCTGCCTAATATTTGCATGCTTTCCTGATCTGAGAGAAGCTAAGATGCCCCAGTCTTCTGTGCCATAGCCAGTGTTCATCATTCTTGCTTAAGTAGCATTGTTGATGTTCTCCCTTGAGTACATATAAGTTATTTGGAGTTCTTATGCCTCTGATCATTGTTTTTCCTGTATCAAGCTCACGAACAATACATCCATTTGATCGAAATATTACCTCAGTTCCTTGATCACACATCTGACTGACACTTAATAGATTATGCTTTAAGCCATCAACATACATCACATTTCTAGCCTTGACCTTTTCTTTCAAACGAACAGAGCCTTTACCTTTTATGAATGCCGAGGTGTCATTTCCAAATGAGACCTTCTTTTCCTTTTCTAAGGCACTATATGACTAAAGTTTTTCTTTATTACTTGTCATATGTTTCGAGCATCCACTGTCGATGTACCATTGATTTTCATGTCCTTCTGCATATAAGGCTATCCCGCATCTTTCCGGTTGCGTTTCTTTCTTTTTCCATGTTTTGGAACTCAATGTAGCTTGCTCCTTGTGAGTTGTTTGCCGAAACCTGCTTCTAGATTCAGAATCTTCATGACCGAAGTTGTTACAGATATAACATTCTATTTCATTTTCAAAAGCAGAGAAGTTATTGCAGGTTCTTTTCATGATTCCTGTCATACTCCTTTGTTTTTGAGCTTCCCTAGTCATGATGGTCTTGTAGGAAACACATTGAGTAGCTTTATGACCAAAGTTATGACAAGAAAAACATTGGCTATTGAAGAAATTTCTGCGACTATCAAATCTACCAGCCATATGATTGTAATTTCCATCTATTCTTGAGCTAAATTGAGAACGATTTACCTGTGGTCGATTGAGGCTTCTGTTCATCCCTGAAGTAGATTGCCCCCGATTTGCTTCATAATCTTTGATCATTCTTGAAGAAAATTGTCCTTGATTTACCTGGTGATCTGCATTATGCTTTTGCTGTCGATTGTCAACTTGTTCATTTCTCCTTGTTGCATCAAGATAACTTTTGGAGGTGGATGGCTTTTGCGCTTGCTTCTAAGCTTGAGATGCTTCTTCGGAATATCCGAGACTTGTCTTGATTAGAGGAGAATGCTGCACTTTGATAATTTCATCTAGAGTTTCAAATCCTTTAGCAAATCTAAGATTAAGGGCTTTTGTTTTCTCAATTTCTTTTCTAAGTCCCACAATTTCACATTCTAACTCTTCATTGTGTTTATATTTTTCAGCAAGTTGGAATGTTAGAGTATCTATAATCATATTATTTTCTTCTAAACAAACTTTAAGTTTAGAAATTTCTTCATAAAGACCTTCTTCATTTATAGCATCCAAGAAATCATCATCTTCAAAAGCCATCAAAAGTCTATCATAATTACCTTGTTCATCTTCATCACTATTTGACAATCCTTCACTGTCTTCATGCATGTAATAGCTCTTCTTATTCTGTTTTCTGTTCCATCTAACAGGTTCCTTACCTTTGTCTAGTTTATCTTTATGTGGACATTTTGTAGCATAATGACCAACCCTTCAATAAGCAAAGCATTTGAAGGGCAACTTACCTCTGAATCTTCCAGTTCCCCGTTGAAGGTTCTTGACAAAATTTTATTCTTCCTCTTCTTCTGACATATGTCCTGACTCATAGTAATCTCCTTTTCCTGAAGCCTTGAATGCAACTTCTCTCCTGTCTGATGGTCCTCCTTTTCTCATTTTGCAAGCAGTTAGAATTTCGTGCAGCTGTGACATGGTAAGATTCTATAGATTCTGCTTTTCTTCTATGGGAGATACTTTTGAATCAAACTTAGGAGACAAAGATCTTAGAACCTTTTCAACCAAAACAACTTCTTTTATTTCTTCACCCAAGTTTTTCATACAATTTACGATCTCATCTATACGTAGGAAATATCTAGCCACACTTTCATCATTATGCATTTTGATACTTTCATATTGAATTCTAAGAGTTTGTAATTTTTCTCGTTTTACCTGTTCATCTCCTTCATAGCTCAGAATGATCTTGTCCCATATATCTTTTGCGGTTTTGAGCTACATAACCTTAACAAATTCTGATTGAGATAGGCTTCCCAACAGAGTCTTGACTGCTTTTGCATTTGTTTCATACTGCTTCTTACGAGCTGCATCTGTAGGAGTTGCTGATGGAAATGTGTTTCCTATTTCCACAATATCCCAAACTTCTGTACCAAGAGATTGAAGATAGGCAGTAATTCTTACCTTCCAATAGACGAAGTTTCTCCCATCAAAAATCAGTGCCCTGATAGATGCTTCTCTTTCGTAGTTGCTCATGATGAATGATCTTCCTTCAAGTGATCAAGCTTTTCCTGAAGGACCAGCTCTAATGCCAATTGTTGGAAATAATACTGAGAGGGGGGGTGAATCAGTATTATCAAACTCTTTTCAATTTATACAAATATTTTCGGATTTTACTAATGAAACTTGCGTATACCTTCCAGACTTATAATTTAATATATTCTTCAAATGTGGATTATTAATCTGTGTGTCAGAACCATATAACAGTAAACAGGAATAGAGCAAACAATCACACCAAAGAACACAAGATATAAGGTGGAAACCTAATGTGGGTGAAAACCACCTGCTGCAATATGTCTCTATCTTCTTTCAATTAGAAACTTCTTTTTACAATGATTCTGTACTGGAGTAGTCTTATACCATCATGGTGGCTTCAACCTGCGAAAGGCTACAACCTTCTCTTTTCCGATGTTTCATGAATTTTTAGACTGGATCCATGAATATCAATCAAACATCAAATAGATCTTTAATTAACCAACTTCCTTGTGCAACTACTGAATCAATAACTTCTCAGAACACAGTACCAGTAAACAATTCAGAACCCTGAACACTGTGGTAATAAGCAAAAGCAGCTAAACAATATTTCAAGAAAAGTCCACAACTTCACCAATAGTAACCTGCGCACATCCACGCCTTCTCTGTGTCGAATCTGCGGGTCTTTGCGCCCACACTGTGTCTGTCCTACGAACTTCTCACCTGCGGTGTGCAAAACCTGCAAACCTCCACACCTGCGCCTTGACTAGCCTGCGGGTCTCCGCACTTGCGCCTTGACTGGCCTGCGTTTCTATGCACCTGTGCCTTGACTGGCCTGTGGGTCTCGACACCTGCGCCTTGACTGGCCTGCGGTTCTTCACACCTGCGCCTTGACTGGCCTGCAGTCCTAAAGGTATAGATATTTTTTAGACATCAAGTATTCCCCAGACTAACAGATTTACAGATCTGATCATGCACCAAGGAGATCTCGACCCATCAGTAGATCCGTCTTGTAATGCTTAGGTTTCTCCTTGATTCAGATCCAGCTATCACTCACCAACCGATCACCAGAATTTCAAATCTTGCTCTTCTTAAAATATTCAACACATGAGTGCTGAGCCAAATGATCTCCTTTCCTTTTTATAGATGAGCCCTTACTCAAGCCATGGACCAAAACCATAGAAACCCAATACAAGGGACCCAAAACCTGGGTTCAATACTTTAGAAGCAAAACCACAGACCAAAACCATAGGATTAAAAACGTCGGACAAATACCATGGACCATCCATAAGATTTCCCATGTGCGCGTGATTTTCTATGCATGAAAGTTTGTGTACTTTACGACCGCACTTTTTTGTTCAGTACGCCTGTGAACATATCTGCACCTTTTTTTCTGCGTGCTTGCAGAACCTGCCGATGACTGCAGCTTTGTGAATAGGAACCTGCGAACTTGCCATTTTCTACCATTCTGAGAGCCTGAAACTTGTGATCTGCTACTTGAGTGAGTTGCCATTAAGGACAACACTTATGTCATCAAGCCAAACCTGTGTCATAATGCCAACATATTGGATGAATTACATGGAGCAATTTACTTCACCAAGTTGGATCTTTGTTCAGGATATCATCAAATTAGAATGAAGATTGAATACATTCCAAAAACAACATTTAGAACTCATGAGGGTCATTATAATTTTTTGTCATGGGCCTTACTAATGCACCCTCTACATTTCAAGGTTGGATGAATTCCATTTTCAAACACTTACATAGAAAATTTGTGTTAGTATTTTTTGATAATATACTAATCTACATCATGTCTTGGAAGGATCATGTTCAACATGTTGATAGAGTGCTTAGACTATTGGAGGAGAAAAAATTATATGCAAAAATCTCCAACTGTTTCTTTGAAGTACAAGAGGTGGAATATTTGGGTACTCAGTTAACTCACAGCTCATCCTACCATCCTGAATTTGATGGGAAAATTGTGATAGTGAACAAATGTTTGGAAGGATATCTTTGTTGTTTTGTATCTGATAAAGAGGCACAATGGGTCAAGTGGTTTCCTCTAGCCGAATGGTGGTATAACACTTCCTTCCATACTACAAAAAAAATGAACCCATTTATGGCACTTTATGGATATCATCCACTATCCATCACATCATCTTTAAAAGAAAATTCTAGGGTTCAAGCAGTGGCATATCACATCGAGCATCAACAATAAGTTCTAAAACTCTTAAAGTATAACCTCACTTTGGTGCATAATAGAATGAAACAACATGTAGATCAACATTGCAGTGAAAGAAGTTTTGATGTAGGTGATTGGATATTTCTACGACTACCACCATACAAAAATTGTCCCTCAAGCAAGCTAAGAAGGATGATAAATTATTGGCAAAGTATTATGGTTCATACAAGGAGTTACAAAAGATTGGTACTATGCAATACAAATTGGAGCTTGCTTCATCTTCCCTAGTGCACCCAATTTTCCATGTTTCATGCTTAAATAAGGTTATAAGTGAGAAGCTCCCAGTTCAAACATTATTGTTAGAACTTGATGAGGAAGGAAAAATCATATTGGAACCTAAAGAAGTCATGAAGATAAGAACCTGATAGCTATGAAATTGATCAATTTCAGATTATCTTGTCAAGTGCAATAACTTACCCATTGAAGATTCCACATGGGAGGATGAGAATTTTATACAAAAGCATCCATAAGAACTCAAGCATTGAGGAAAACACCTTTTGAAGGAGAGGGGCATGTTAGGTCCCTATACTACTAGTGTAACCCCTTATTGTTATTAGTGCAGCCCCCTTGTTATATTGTTGTGCCCATGTAGTCCCCATATTGTTATTATTGTGCCCCATAGAAGCCCAGCCTTTATATTAATATTGTTATGTTGGCTCTGATTATATTATGACCGCTTAGACTCCTATATATAGAAAGGAGTTCTTGTCATTTGTATCATCCAAGAATTGTTCATTTTTGTAATGTAAAGTAGATTTCCCCCTCGAAGAGGTTGATTTTGAAGTCATTTATCTATATTTTCTATCTTTTTGTGATATGGTTTCATAAGAGTTATTTTCCCCAAAATCCTTTGTCCCTATTTCTTATTTCATTCTCATTTCGCTTTCGAGTTCCAATTTCTAATAACATAGCTAGATGCAAATGAACTGTTGGACAATTTTTGGTATTCTGTGCGTCTTTGGATGTGCACTCAAATTTTCTCTATTTCTGGGCTATACGAAAGTCGATAAGTGATCCAAATGGAAAATGGCATCAAGCCATGGTATTCATCCACCCATGTTATTCATCCACCCATGGAATTTGCCCATTCTACTGTAAGTGGCATCCACCCATGGTATTGTAAGTGACATCCACCCATGGTATTCATTCACCCATGGTATTTTCTCATGGTATTGTGACATCCACCCATGGTATTCATTCACCCATGGAATTGACCCATTGTATTGTGACATCCACCCATGATATTCATTCACCCATGGAATTGACCAATGGTATTGTGACATCCACCCATGGCATTCATTCACCCATGGAATTGGCCCATGGTATTGTAATTGAAAAATACTATAAGTAACAAGTTGCATTTTATAAAAGGAGAGTTGGTATGCCACAATGTAGCTTTTATAGTTATTCTTCATTTTAATACAAAAAATATTTGTGGTTTTGTTTATTGGGCATTCTCCTCTTTTTCTTCTGGCATTTCAATTTTTTAGATCTTGGGGGTCTGCCCCCAAGATCCAAATTAGTGTTATCAGAGTAGGTTATGATTCCATGGGAATGAGGGTTTGATGCATATTTTAGTTTCAAATTTTGCAGCAATATTCAACAAACTTTAAGCATGTGTTATGTCCTCCACATAGCATTTTCTTGGGCTAAGCGGGAAGAATTTTTATTTTTTAATTTTTTTGCAGGAATGTTTTTGGGCGGCGAGTTTATAGATTAGATATAAAATTTTTGGTGAAAAATTTATGAAAACGGATAACATATCTGGATTCCCTATGAAAAAAAATACCCGAATTCAAAAAAAAATTAGCCGAATCGGAGTCTGGATGAGGGAGATATTGCTGATTTAAAATCAGTTATGTTGCATAAATGTTTTTGATGACAATTTGTGGATGGCGACTCTCCTATCTTTTTCTTTGCACTTTGTGTGAAAATTTTTAGAAAATTGATTATAGATCTAAGCTACTCTAAAAAATTCACGCAATTTAAAAAAAAAATGGGTCGAATCGAAGTTCATATGTGGGAGATATAGCTGATTTAAAATCAAATATTTTTTCAGAACGTTTTGTTAAGGCAGAACAATTGCAGCGCAAATCTTAGATTCAAAGTGTCTAGATAAAGATTTCCAACACATGAGAAGATGCAGAATGGTCATTCTATTTCAAAAAACAGGTTATAATAAGGATTTTGAGTTATATTGACTAAGTTATGTCCATTTTAATTTTGGAGCAGCATTCAGAGCGGGTTCCCTTTCAAGATGTTCCCTCCCACCCCACTTTAGTAGGCACTTGCTTCACATTCATCGCTTTTAACATAGCAACATTCGGCTTGGGTTCTTTGGAGATGTGGCCTCCCACCCCAGGCTATGTAGGCACTTGCTACTTCATCAACAACCAACATCACGGTTATGGGTCAACCACACAAAATCCTTGTCATCGAAGTCCATTTGCTAGGCCACACACTGTTAGCATCACAGTTGGTCACAAGCATTACAGGGTATCTCTATCCTCGGATCTTTGTTTGTCATGGTTATGGGTCATCCACAAACCCACACTTCATCGAAGTCCATTTGCTAGGCCGCACACTGTCAGTATCATAGTTGGTCACAAGCATTACATGGTATCTCTATCCTCGGATCTTCGTTCATCATGGTTATGGGTCATCCACAAACCCACACTTCATCGAAGTCCATTTTCTAGGCTGCACACTGTCAGTATCACAGTTGGTCATAAGCATTACAGGGTATCTCTATCCTTAGATCTTCGTTCATCATGGTTATGGGTTAACCACATAAAACCCTTCTCTTCAGTGACTCTTCATATTCAACAAAGGCTTCCCACGAGGGAACTTCATGCAATGGGGACCATTGCTTCTTAAGGAGGGAGGAATGATTCGAATGGAAAATGGCATTGACCCATGGTATTCATCCACCCATGTTATTCATCTACCCTTGGAATTTACCCATGGTATTGTAAGTGGCATCCACTCATGGTATTTATTCGCCCATGGTATTGTAAGTGACATCCACCCATGGTATTCATTCACCCATGGTATTTGCCCATGGTATTGTGACATCCACCCATGGTATTCATTCACCCATGGAATTGACCCATGGTATTGTGACACCCACCCATGGTATTCATTCACCCATGGAATTAACTAGTGGTATTGTGACATCCACCCATGGTATTCATTCACCCATGGAATTGACCCATTGTATTGTAACTGAAAAATACTATAAGTAACAAGTTGCATTTTGTAAAAGGAGAGTTGGTCCGCCACAATGTAGCTTTTACAATTATTCTCTATTTTGATAAAAAAAAAATTGTAGTTTTGTTTATTGGTCATTATCCTCATTTTATTCTGGCATTTCAATTTTTTAGATCTTGGGGGTCTCCCCCAAATATCCAGATCAATAAGACCCCATAAGTGAAATTCCGCTAGTGTCACTCACCTGTGTGATTTTCCAGACAACCACCTGAAAATTCTATTGTGTTTGGTGGATAAAGGGGTGCCCTGCTAGGGCTAAATATTGTAAGTGAAACTTTTGCAAGCCTTTCTAGAAGAAGGTTGAATTTGATTATTGGAATTTGACTACATTTGGCTGAATAAATTTCCTTAGTGTCAAAGAATTACATGACATATGGTGACTTAGTAAAGATGATCTCTCTTCCAGCTTTGCATTTCATGATCTCTGTTTCAACTCCATATTTCATCATCTCTGCTATTATTTACATAAACGAGGATTTATCTTACATGGAAATTGTGGCGCAAGCTGGCCATTCCCGTTGTCTGTAGTACATAATATTTATAACCATGTAACACTTGAAATATTGAATTTCTATAGGAGTCAAAGTCATTAAGAAGTAGTATTTTAGCTCCTTGATGCTATTACAAAATTTCTAAAAAGAATATTCATTTCATTATCCAAATAAACCAACACAAACATGATTTTTGGATTGGAGTCTCCCTCTCACTTGAATAGCCACTTTAATAAGTCTAGCTTCTCTTGGATTCGAGATGCTTACATTGCCTGAATCTTTGTTCCCATTGCTAAGACCTTAGTAGTCTTCTAGTACAATAGTGTTAATGATTGACTCTCATTGTTCTTGATTTTAGGATGGGGTTCTTTCCATAGGTTCGAAAGTGGGAGTTCTCTTTCATTAGCATGTAAGATAGTTTTGTTCCACCAGAACTGTTGGTTCAAAATTTGATTTCATCTCTTCTTACAGAAAATTCTTAGTATGGTCTGATGAAATTTCCTTAAAGTTGTTTCCGATTTGTAAGAAACTTTCATGCAGTAACTTAGAAATTATTTTTCAGTTTCTAGTAGTGATACATTTTTGATATAGAGTTCTTTACAGTTTGAGTGAGTTGGGAAGATCCTTCAATATCTAGTGCTTGTGTATAAAGGATTGTTTATGTATAGTAGTGGTGAATTAAATCTAGATGGCCAATTGGATGCAATTGAAAACATGGACACTAGAGGGTAAATATTGAAATTAAAAAATATGCAACCTCAACCTTGGTGACTACACTTTAGCTTGGTAACCTTAAAGGTGCATATTAAGCTCACTTGGCAACCTTAGGGTGCATATCGAAATTGGGTTCATATTGTTTTGTTATAGTATTAATTTAGCCATATTTTGTCTATTTTTACAAAATAAGAGTGAAAGTATAGAAACTTCTCTTGTTTAAGATGAGGATGGTGGTTGGGTTTCTCTTAGGCTATGTCTATCGTGAGGCTACAGATTTTTCGAGAAGCCTTAATAGCTATTTAGTGTGTTAGTTATAGGTGTTTTTTGTTACTTTGGCATTCATGTTTGTGAAATAATAGATAATATGAAGATATTGTAATTCTCTATTCAGAATAAGGGAAGATGGCCTATGCTATGGGTAGTATGACAATAGTTGCCACTTCTGTCTCCATGGGTAACATTGGAAAGGAGAGGGATTTGGGTGCAATATGTTCGAAAATTTTTAGGTAATTTGTCTTCTCTTGTTGCTTTTTCACCCATATCCTTCAATTTTTTAAGAAGAAGGTAGGCCACAATATTACATAGCAGAGAGAGGGTAGTCAATCCAAGAGATCTAGCAAAGGAGTTGTACTTCAACCAAGATGGGTCAGCAACAAAAGAATTGCAGGTCACAGAAGAAAAGGCCATCTAAAGGAAGGTTCTTTTCAAATAAAACTTTACTGCGATAGATATTTCTTTGTCCATATACATTTGATGTTAATGTGTGGTTTGTATGTAGGTTTGGTATGACATATATTCCAGCATTTTATTGTGAATCTATTGAAAATATTTTCAAATTGTGTTGCATTCAAGTGTGAACAAGCTTGTTGATCTTGTCGGAGTCACCCTTGGACCAAAGGGCACAAATGTTGTTTTAGAAAGCAAGTATGGTTCTTCGAAGATTGTCATTGATGGTATGACAATAGCTAAGGATGTAAATTGTAGATGTGGGTTTTAAATTTTATATATTCTATATAGTTTTGCTTTCCTAAATGTCTTACTACCTTATACCTCAGAGAAATATTTCTCACAGGTCATAGACAACATATTTCTCTTTTGATGGTCTACCTGATTTATGGAGTAGCCACAGTAAAGTAATGAATCAAGATTTAAATAGTTGAAAACAAAGACTTGTGTGCCATATGTTGATGAGTCAAGGTCAATTGTTATTACCATTCTAGTTAATGCATTTAAATGCTACACCCTGCTTCTGACAAGTTGAATTAGAGGACCCAGTTGAAAATATTTTGGCCAAGTTGGTAAGACAGGATGCAACAAAGATAAATGATCTAGATGGTGATTGAGATCGCACAGATACACACCGACACAGGTGGCCATATATCTAGTGACTGTGGCATATGTTTATTAGAGATACAACTAGTTTAGGCCATGAAACACTATGGCATAGATATAGCTCTGCTGGGTACAATGCTAGTAGCTAGGGAGACGAATATTATCTAGCCAAGGAGAGAGAAGGAGAGCCTATAGACGGAGTTAAGGGGATATAAGGAGGCTAGTAGGTAAGGTAGGAAGAGGTTAGTGACATCACATACAATGAGAAGTGATAGAGTTATGAGAGTGAGGACTACCACCTCACAAATCACCCTATGAGGCATGGGATATAGATGTGGATAGGGCTTGTAGTAGATACTGACAAATGATCCTCTTGAGGGAGAGGGCTAGAGCCATAGTTATACTCATCTCCTGATGTACTGAGTATACATGATGTATCCACGACACACCTATGATGTATTCCATGCGATTTTTTCACTCAATCATCATATTTTTTATGCAGCTAGCCTCAGGGATGTGAGTGCATAGTCATACACTGATATTGTGTACTCGTGACTAATGAAATAGATATATATACTGATGCAGAAATAAAACAGATCCTATAATTTCTTTCTGTACTACCTCAGTATTGGATGCTTAGCTTGACATTTTTTTTCACCTTTTTGATATATAGCTTGGAATCACCCACAATCTTCAACATTTTCATTCCTATCTTCCTAGAATTCTTAATACGTAACACCATGGGTTCATACTTAGCCACATTGTTGGTACATTAAAACTCCAATCTAAAGGAAAAAGAATGATGAGTAGCCATAAGAGAAACTGGAAAAATAGTTACCCCAAACCATCTTTAGAAAAATCTAGATCAAAACTAATATTCCATAGGCAAGCAAGCTCATGCCTCTCATCCTCATTCATCAAATCCTTAGAAATTTCCACAAGCTCAACATTAAGACTCACTACATATTCACCCATCTCATCAGTTGTAGACATGAGATAATTTTTGTAATTGGTAGGGTTCCCTCTATAATCTACAAGTTCTCCCTGTGAAGACAAGGATTGTGGCCTATTACAAGCCAAACCCAATATTTCCCTGTCATGCGGAAAGAGTCAATTTTGCGGACAAAACCGACCTCCCTAGAAGCTAAGGCTTTCTAGTGACAAACAAGACAACCAAGCACTATCTTTCCCTAAATATGCATTTAAAATAAAAGCAACCAGGTGTTTAAGGCATACCTTTAGTCCAACGCTGTTTGTAGCAGCCAAGCCTCTTCGATCCAGATGAGCTCCTCCTTCTCTTTGAAACCTACATTCACTAACAAGCAAACGATTACATAGCACCTGAATAACTCATATAATAAAACATATTCATCATAAAGACCAAGGAGTATATGAAACAAATTATATATAACAACTTGTTGAGAAAAATGAACTTAATTATATTAATTGGAAACAAAAGAAACCATTACAACTAGTGCCTTGGTGTTGTGCAGGTCCCTCCCAGGGTCCAGCAAGAGTTCTCCTTTACTTTGATCAGCTCACCCACTTCCAAATGAAGCTAAGAAAGGATGGGAATCTCTCCTCTCAAGCTCTATAAGGGAGTCCTAATTTCAGCAGCATCTATCCTTAGGAATGTTCAGCTTTCAACCTCCCCTCCCTCTGGCCCAATGCTTGTATTTATAATGCTTTGGAGGAAGTTAATCAGGTCCACCATGAATGGGATAAGCCCCTCTTTCAAAGGGATAGCTCCCTTCTTCATGGGATAAGTTCCTCTTTCATTGGGATGCATGAACCATCTGGTGGCGCTCAATCCACGTCAAACCATCTTCTAGAATGCTCTAGATTCGACCACAAGTAACTTTTTTGAAGTAAATCTTGTGCCTTTTGACCTTTACAGGAGTACGCACCCACCCCTTTACAGACAGAGCGTACAAGTACGCAGGTATTATGAACTTGAGGTGCGTACACGCAGGTAAGGGTAAGAGAAACTGCGTAACTAGAGTTATATTGATTTTTAAGGACTTTCTCTCTTTCTTGGAGTTTGACATGAGGAGCAGAGGTATAAGACTTGCCAAGGAGGACAATATGACAATTAAGGGAGCCATACTGACTGCAAATAGTCATGGTGACAAATTTTAGTGTAATAGATTGCCCCCTAAAGTGCGAAGCCTGTAGTAGATTATGGTTTTATATCATCTAGGAAGGGTGAAGCACTTTATCATTTCAAGGATTATCTTGTGGAGATCCCAGTCGGAACCTGCAAATATTCAACACAAAATACATATGTGAGATCATATCATCGCTGAGGTAGACATTCCCATACTCAGATTGAAAACTTTAACTAACAAACTAACTACTGCTCTGATATAGGAATGATTTCGCAGTACATCATAATCATAGACTAATGTAGACACAGTATGGACGCAGCCATCTGTTTATGATTAGTCTACTATATAATGAATACAAAACTCCTTGCAGCCTGGATGGTGGAAACTAGATCCAGGGTCTTCATTTCTACTTCCTGAAATAGTACGATTTTATCCATGCGAGTAAATGAGTTGATGTCGAACATGGTAGAAACCACTTGATTACCAGTCGATGATGTAAACTGTTAACAAGTGTGAGAGAGACCACCAGTGATGTCAATGGTTCTCAAAGTACCCAATACAATCCATGAGATGTGAATAAATGTATTGATGTCGAACATGTCACGGAATCCTTCAATCGAAAGTCAATGATGTAAACTATCGTCAAAGGCGAGAAACCTGCCATTGATGCATGCAGATTTCAAGGTACTGACGATTTCTAGGTCATCTTGCTAGATAATGTGCTGATGTCGATAGAAAGCGATCCGTTGCAGGCAAGCCCACAACATGAAATCATAGTTCAAGTTGAAGAAATGTAGCTGTAAGGACTGACTCAGGGATGTTCAAGATGGATGACAGATATTTTGCAGATGAATGGTTTATTTGCAGTGACCTCTTGAACACATAACGACACAACAGATGGCTTGGTGACGAGTGACCCAAAGTTAATACCCAGAAACCGGCTGAAGATTTTCAATGTGGTTTGATCAACTATTAGGCAAAGGATTTCCCAACCCAGGTGAATGAAAAGTGTTGTGTTCAAGAGTGGTGATAAGGTTTTTCTGTGACAAAGGATAACAAATAGGCTCATTTTTCTCTCTTTTCCCCCACCATTTCTGGCAAGTACCTCTTTATTTTTTACAAGCTTGAGGAGGATAACATTTGCTTGATTATAAGCTCATCCTTCGGATGAGTCCAACTTAGTTTAGATTTGAACCCTAAGAAGGAGTGGTCCGTTCCTGTTTGTAATCGAACAGGTCCTTTACTGTGAAATTTTAACGAGTCCAGTATAGGAGAAACTCGCCGTTTTTTAATTTTAGAGAGTCTGAAAAAACTTAAGAAGACTCCAGGGTTGACCTTTTTCGTAAATTTGTGTCTCCCAAGCCCGAAAAAGTATAAAATAATACTTGAGAGAACCACTTGATCTTTACGACCAAGGAATACTTTCATGATTAGTGTCTCTGATCTGAAAAGTAAAAAGTGACCAAGGACACATCGTTTTATTTCCAATATTGAATTTGAAACAACAAAAATCCGGCAATCTTTTCATGTTTTTACGGTCAGAAAAGGGCTGTAAGAGGACCGTCTTTTAATTCCGTTTTAACGAGTGTAAAAGAAACGCTTGATGATCTTTTCATATTTTGAGAGTCTGAAAAGGGCTTAAAAGAGAACTCCAAGGTTTCACTTTTTCGTAAATTTTAACGAGTTCGAAAAAATGATAAAAATGTACTCATGGTTTTCATTTTTTATAAAAATGTACTCATATGGCCGACTTTCAATTTAATTTACGAGCAGGAAAAGACGGAAAGAACTCGACATTTTCATTTGTTTTACGAGAATGAAAAATGGAAAAATAATCTCGGGATTTTCATGAGTTTAACAAGTCTTGAAAATAACTGAAATTGACTCGAGATAGGTTTCATTTTTACAAAAGCTTGAAACAGAGAAAAACTGTGCTTCAAAGTAGTTTCATTTTTACCCAAGCTTGAAACAGAGAGAAAACTGTGCTTGATGCCCCCTAAGCATAACTGCTAGAGTGCATGCCCCCCCCAGCTTCATTTCATTCAACTAAGTACATTAATTAATAGCTGGATGGAATGAAGGTTCAGTTACGAGATCATTTGAAAGACTCGACCTAAAACTGTAAGAAAATTATGCAAAACACTGAAATAACTAACCTAAATATACAACTTAACATTTATGAGATCTAGTCAAACTCTCGACTTAAGTAGAGGAGGATTTGTTTCATTTTTTAACGAGCTTGACACAGGAAAAGAACTATGCTCGGATTCGGTTTCATGTTTACGCAAGCTTGAAACGAAAAACTATGCTTGTTATAAGTTCGCATGCCCCCAGCATAATGACGCAAATCAAGGTACATGCCCCCCAAGCTTCATTTCATTCAACCAGGTGGATGAAATGAAGGTTAACTTTCAATATTTAACTTGAAAAGGGAGTTGTTTCATTTTTAAGGAGGTTGACACAAGAAAATAACTATCCTCATACCTGATTCATTTTTTAACGAGGTTGACTCAGTAACAGGAACTATCCTCAAAATCCTACTTTCTACAATCTACCTACATATCCTAAAATCTAGCTGATTCATTTTTTAATGAGGTTGACTCAGTAAAAGAACTATCCTCATACTAGCCTGTTTCATTTTTTAACGAGGTTGATACAGGAAAAAACTATCCTCGTACACACTGATTCATTTTTTAATGAGGTTGACACAGTAAAAGGAACTTTCCTCACACTCACTGATTCATTTTTTAACGAGGTCGACACAGTAAAAGGAACTTTCCTCGAACTCACTGATTCATTTTTTAACGAGGTCGACACAGTAAAAGGAACTTTCCTCGAACTCACTGATTCATTTTTTAACGAGGTCGACACAGTAAAAGGAACTTTCCTCGAACTCACTGATTCATTTTTTAACGAGGTCGACACAGTAAAAGGAACTTTCCTCGAACTCACTGATTCATTTTTTAACGAGGTTGACTCAGTAACAGGAACTATCCTCTAACCTGATTCATTTTTTAACGAGGTTGACTCAGTAACAGGAACTATCCTCTCTACATCCAGTTTCATTTTTTAATGAGGTTGAGACGGGAACAAACTATCCTCGCTCACACTGATTCATTTTTTAACGAGGTTGACACAGTAAAAGGAACTTTCCTCACACAACTGATTCATTTTTTAACGAGGTTGACACAGGAAAAGAACTGTCCTCATGGAAGCATGTTTCATTTTTTAACGAGGTTGATACAGGAAAAAACTATCCCCGTACACACTGATTCATTTTTTAACGAGGTTGACACAGTAAAAGGAACTTTCCTCACACTCACTGATTCATTTTTTAACGAGGTTGACATAGGAAAAGGTACTATGCTCTAAAATCCTTGATTCATTTTTTAACGAGCTTGACACAAGACAAGGAACTATGCTCTAAAATCCTTGATTCATTTTTTAACGAGCTTGACACAAGACAAGGAACTATGCTCATAACTACTCTCTACCTATATAACCTAGAAGCTACCTGATTCATTTTTTAATGAGGTTGACTCAGTAACAGGAACTATCCTCAAACCTTATTCATTTTTTAACGAGGTTGACTCAGTATCAGGAACTATCCTCGCTTCTACTCTCTACGATCTACCTACTTAACCTACCTTTGTTTCATTTTTTAAAGAGCTTGACACAAGACAAGGAACTATGCTCTAAAAAACCTTGATTCATTTTTTAACGAGCTTGACACAAGACAAGGAACTATGCTCTAAAGAACCTTGATTCATTTTTTAACGAGCTTGACACAAGACAAGGAACTATGCTCATACTCACTGATTCATTTTTTAACGAGGTCGACACAGTAAAAGGAACTTTCCTCGGACTTGATTCATTTTTTAATGAGGTTGACACAGGAAAAGAACTATCCTCATACAACCTGTTTCATTTTTTAACGAGGTTGATACAGGAAAAACTATCCTCGCGGACACCTGTTTCATTTTTTAACGAGGTTGGTATAGGAAAAGAAACTATCCCCGTGCTCACTGATCATGACTTCCAACTGGAAGAAAGACATGTCAATGGACACACCTTGATCATGGCTTCCAAGAGGTTTTCATCAGAAGGAAGAATAGTTCTCTGGAAAGAACACATGTCAAGGGACTCAAAAGGGATAAGAACATCGTGTTCAAGTAATCTCATAGAGTTTTCCATGTCAATTACCGGATCTAAATCAAAGGAAGATGAGCAAACAGTGAGAGGTTCACTTACATCGGTAACTGAAAACATGGGACCAGTTGCCACATAATTAACCCGTGGCGGGATAGATACCACTTTAGAATCAAGAACATTTAAGGGTGTCATATTATTTGTAGTTGAAACAAGACTAGGGAACGAAAGCTGGTCTACAGTCACAATATTTCCATTGTGAGGGAAAGACATCACGCGAAAGAGTGTCGATACGACAGCTTTCATTGCATAAACATAGTCTCGCCCAAGGAGTAAATTGAAATCCAAGGGACCTCGAACTACCATAAGATCAATATAGACAGTTTTACCTTCCAAGGTAATGGAAAAATTAGGAAGGATCCCTAAAGGTTCATTAATGGTTCTGTTAAAAGCTTTCAGATTCTGCGTAATAGGCGCAAGCTGAGGGGAACCCAAAGCTTTCCAAACAGTTGAGGATAAAATACTAACAGAAGCACCTTCATCTACCTGAGTACGATGTATGTCCCTACCACCAGCCTTAATAATGATTTGGAAAGGGATGGAGGAAGGAAGACGAGGTTCTGTCAGTCTATTCCAATCAAAGGAAAAGACCTCAATACTTGGAGGGGGTTCTGTATGAACAGGTGAAATGCCCCCCGGCATAGAAGAATCTGATGTAACAAGAAGAACCTGAGCGGTATGAAGTTCACTCTCTAAAGGGAAAGTGGGATCGACCGAATGTGAAATTGAATCGACCACTTGATCAACTAATGGATCATCAACTTGAGTGACATGAGTTTCACTCTCCAATGGAAGAGTGTGATCGAATATACTTGAAATTAGATCAATCACTCCGTCAGTTGACGGTAGGTTGGGAGAAAGTTTACGGTAACCAGTTGGAAATTCTTGCTGTGGAACAGTAAGGTTTTCCAACAATGTTGAGGCTTCATCCATGTGAGGGAAAATGTGAGTTTTATGACTCCCTTTGCATAACTTACAAGGAAACCTAACTTTACCCTTTTTCCCAGGAACCTGACTATCACTGGTTGATGGATCAATGGAAAGTTGATGAGATTTTTCTGACCATACTTCCAAGACCTTTGGAATACCAGGACAATTGATAAGGAAGTGGTCACCCTTACAGAGCTTGCAAGGGTATTTGGGTTTACGATGCATGTCGGAGTTTTCCTCAACACAACTAACACTTACAGTCGTGGTTGGTTGGTTGACCTCTTTCTTATCTTGCTTCTTCTTCTTCTTCTTCTTCTTCTTCTTCTTCTTCTTCCCTTTCTTCTTCTTCTTAGCCACCTGGTTACTAGCATCAAGGCTTTTACCAAGCGAAGAGGAAGAAATGGAGGAAGAAAAATTAGGCGAAGAAGGTAAAGGGCCAACAGAAGGTTGGTGATGTTGAGATGGTGAACTCTGTTGAGGTGAAGCATTCGGTTGAGGTGGAACAATTGGAGTATTTTGGGCCAACGAAGTTGAAAATAACCATATCGGTAAACCTATTGTAAATCCAGGTAATGACAAAGTAGCCATATAAGGAGGACCAACATTTCCAAAGTAAGGAAAAGTACTAGGATTCTCGTTAGGAGGGGTTCCTAGGTTGGTAAATTCCGGAACATTTGCCATTATATTCAACTTTAGTGAATTTTATTAACAATTTAAAACTTAAATTAACAATTCACAATTCACACTTAACAATTAAAATTCACAATTCACACATATGGTCTCTAAAAGTAAAAAATAAACAAATTAACACGCGCTATCAAATCTAGGAGTCAAACCACACACAAACAGTAACCTTCCAGACCAAAAACACTAGTTGGTGATGAAATCCAACATCGCAGAATTCGGTACAGAAGTGGCGGGTGGAACAGTTACCCCGGCAACCTGCTTAATGAATAGACTGGACCAAGTTCCTCCACTTTAACCGTCTCGAGTGAAGTGAACCCCCCAGAAAATCCAAGTGAGTCTAGCCGACGTCTGCTCCAGGTACAGTGGGATCTTCCCTCCACCGTCACCTTGGGTAGAACCCTAAAGATAATAGTCACTAAGGTCACCAACAGCAACAAATATACCTGGGGGAACAGTCTACGATCCGATAGCACGCAAGGGCAGAGTAACAAGCTCAATCCCCTTGCCGGCTCCTTGACAATAATCCAAGGTTTACTGACAAGTGACCCCAGGCTCCTCGACAATGGTCAATCCGAGGTTTACCATTTGTAGTACGTGCGTATCTGGCGTCACTCCCAATGAAGGAGGATTGATTCCCTCACTGGTTCGGACACGATCTCGTGCTTCTCCTTTAAGAGGAGCTTTCCCAGAGTATAAATGTAACAGTTGGATTTATCCTACCGCAAGATAAGCTACTTGTTTGGTTTTACTGTCTTGGAGAGTTAATTACTCTCCTACTCCAAGACACTAGCCTAAGCTATGTTGGTGTATCAGAGCCCTAGAAATGTAAAAATTACTAGATGAATTTTAATTAAGCGTTGTGTTATTAAGGTTGTTATTACTCAAATGGGTAAATGGATACGAAACCAATGGTGTTATGACCCGACTCAACTGAATGCAATCGAATATGATAATGTAATATTTTCAATTCGATGAATCCTATCTAAAGTAAGGAGAGAGTTTCCATTCACTTCCAACAATGCAAAAATTGATCACTAAGAGAAAATATAACAAATTCTCTAATGCACTAATTTTATCAAGAAAAACTAATGCAAATCAATTCCAAACCATTTTTTATTTTTTTATTTTGACAAAGCATGAAAAACTACTTAACAAAAAATCAATTTTAAGATCTATGAAAATCTAAGAGAAATCTACCTAAAAGCAAATCTAATGAGGTAAAAGCTTACAAAATATAATTCCAGGATGTTTTACTCGGTTACAATTCAACCAAGGACTAATTCATGCAGATCATAAATCAATCAAAAACAAAAATCAAAATCTTTTGTTCTATTTCTTAAGAATGAAATTCACAGCTTTAACAAACAAGCTTTCTCGAAATTCCGCAAAGAGACAACACAAAGGTAGGTTTCTCACAAAGGTGGATTTTACGAAAGGTCCGACTCCTAAGAAGACTGAAAAGACCAGGGATATCCAAGGTTTTTACAACTTCCAAAGCCAAAGTCACTACAAGACCAATGCAAAAATCAAACCTAGGGCTAGAACTTATATGAACTTCACTAAAACCCTTGATACTAATGAAAAAAACTTAGATGAAAACTTTTAACAGGTAACCAGTGGATCTGGGCAGCAAAAAGCAAATTATAAACAAAATCTAAGAGGCAAAAAGGAAAAAATGGAATTTTCTCAACTTTTGACAGGGTACGCAGGTAGCCTGTTTGCACAGGTGCGGCCACGCTCTGTGTACAAAGCTGCAGTGCGTACAAGTACGCACTGTGCTTAACGCAGAGGGTGCATAGTGCTAGAAAAACAAAGAAAAATAAAATCTAACTTAACCCTAAGCTATTCCACCCAAATTCACAGTCAATCAGCCAAAAACTAGAAAGAAATCGACTTTTCTCAAATCAAAGTATGAATCAAAAAGAAATCAATCAAATCCATGGATTCCCCAGTGGAGTCACCATTTTTTCATGCGGAAAGAGTCAATTTTGCAGAAAAAACCGACCTCCCTAGAAGCTAAGGCTTTCTAGTGACAAACAAGAAAATCAAGCACTATCTTTCCCTAAATATGCATTTAAAATAAAAGCAACCAGGTGTTTAAGGCATACCTTTAGTCCAACGCTGTTTGTAGCAGCCAAGCCTCTTCGATCCAGATGAGCTCCTCCTTCTCTTTGAAACCTGCATTCACTAACAAGCAAACGATTACATAGCACCTGAATAACTCATATAATAAAGCATATTCATCATAAAGACCAAGGAGTATATGAAACAAATTATATATAACAACTTGTTGAGAAAAGTGAACTTAATTGTATTAATTGGAAACAAAAGAAACCATTACAACCAGTGCCTTGGTGTTGTGCAGGTCCCTCCCAGGGTCCAGCAAGAGTTCTCCTTTACTTTGATCAGCTCACCCACTTCCAAATGAAGCTAAGAAAGGATGGGAATCTCTCCTCTCAAGCTCTATAAGGTAGTCCTAATTTCAGCAGCATCTACCCTTAGGAATGTTCAGCTTTCAACCTCCCCTCCCTCTGGCCCAATGCCTGTATTTATAATGCTTTGGAGGAAGTTAATCAGGTCCACCATGAATGGGATAAGCCCCTCTTTCAAAGGGATAGCTCCCTTCTTCATGGGATAAGTTCCTCTTTCATTGGGATGCATGAACCATCTGGAGGTGCTCAATCCACGTCAAACCATCTTTTAGAATGCTCTAGATTCGACCACAAGTAACTTTTTTGAAGTAAATCTTGCGCCTTTTGACATTTACAGGAGTACGCACCCACCCCTTTATAGACAGAGCGTACAAGTACGCAGGTATTATGAACTTGAGGTGCGTACACGCAGGTAAGGGTAAGAGAAACTGCGTAACTAGAGTTATATTGATTTTTAAGGACTTTCTCTCTTTCTTGGAGTTTGACATGAGGAGCAGAGGTATAAGACTTGCCAAGGAGGACAGTATGACAATTAATGGAGCCATACTGACTGCAAATAGTCATGGTGACAAATTTTAGTGTAACATTCCCCCCAAAGGAGTACCCTAGTTGAGTGACATCAACAAACGATAAGTAGGATGGACATTTACGATCATTGATTGACTACATCCATCATTACGTGCTTTCATGGAATATGTACCAGATTAACCACTAGATATTTAATCATTCCAATGTAGGGAACCTTTCTAGGAATAAAGAAATCCTTCTTAAGTAGTCCCCCTGGTATAGGTACTCGCTTCATCGTTCACTAGATTAATTGTGAGTTCAACATGCTAGATTAGTTGATCCTAAATTTTAGCTAGAGTTTATTGAAGACTTTAGGGTAGAATATTGAGGAGATACTTGTGAAACATCTAGGACAAATGTTATCTGTAAGGGAGTGTACATGGAAAAACTTAAGACCTTGTAATCGGCATTATTCTCTAGGTTGAAGATAGTGAATTAGCAGATGTTTATACAGTAAGTGTTGGGAATAATTATGAAATAGGAAACATGATATCATAGGCTATGAGTAAAGTTGGAAGGAAATGTGTTGTAACACTTTAAGAGGGGAAAAGTGCAGAAAAAAATCCGTATGTCGTTGAGGGAGTGCAATTTGATCATGGATATATTTCTCTATATTTTGTGACATACAGTGAGAAGATATCTGTGGAGTATGAAAATTGCAAGGTAATTGATGTGAATTGAAAGCTTCTTTCCTTCTTTTTGTGTTGTTATTTGTTAGTGCTCCTTGTAATTAAAATAGAATCGATAGAAATCATGTGTAACATTTTTAGAATAAACTCTCATGCAAGTTGTGGAATTGTTTCCCGATTACCTTCATCTGTCATATATTCATGGCACATCCTTCTAGTTCAATTTGGGTTGGTGTTGGTTTTGTATGGAATTTTAAAATATGTTCCTTATGAACCTTCTCTTATTTCTTGAATTTGTACAATGTTGGATTTAGAATACTGGTCACAAAGAAATATGACCACTACTAAGCATGGGAAGACGGTCTCTAAATTTCTATCTATTTGCGCTTGATTTTTAAAATTTATTGATTAGGAATTTTGAAATGAACTTCCATATTTATAGTTTCTTATAATCTGAAGCTATTATTGGTTGAAAAAAAGATCACAACTGCAAGAGCCTTGACCACAATATTGGAAAAGGTCGTCCGTGTGGGTTGTCCTATCTTGATCATTTTCAAGGACATTGAGCAAGAAGCCTTGGGTACTCTTGTTGTGAACAAGCTTTGTGCTGCATTGAAGGTTGTCACTTTGAAATCTCCTCGATTTGGAGAGAGGAAAATCCAATATTTGGATGACATTGCTATATTGACTCGAGGTATTTTGCAAGTTTAGCTACATTAAGTAGTTACATGCACTAAGAGCTTAAGTACAAAGCTTGATGTGTCTATAAGCAATCTTATATCATTTTTTGTGGAAACAATCTTTATTTGGTAATGGGTTTTCTCTACAAGTTCAAATTTTCATGTTAATAGGATAAATTCTTACTGAGTGAGAGGTGTTGAGAATAAAATATCTCCACTATGTCTCTAGTCACAGGTTTCTAATATCTTATGTAGCTCTTGTTTTTTTATTCTTTCTCTGTGCAAGCACTGTTATTGGGGATGAGGTTGGATTTTCCCTTGGATAAAGTTGGAAGTAAGGTTTTGGGTATTGCTGCCAAGGTGGTACTTACCAAGGATTCAACAACGATAGTTGGTGATGGGAGCACTCAGGAAGCTGTTAATAAAAGAGAGTCTCAAAATAGAAGCTTGATTGAGGTGTGTTATTTCTCTATAACTTAAAAATAGGTTTCTTTATCTAAATGGAGGATTGAAGTTATTGTCTTGTTTGCTTTGTATGGCCAAAATATATTATAAAGTGGCCATCACCTTTTGGGGAGGGATATCCTCATTAATATCATTCGTGATGATGGTATTAATCTCAAATTTGAGTTGTGAGTTGTCAAGACAGGAATACAGAAAGCAAAAAATTTGATGCACGATTTATACTTCAAATATATGTGCCTCCGAAGGAACATGCAACAATAATTATAAACATTAAATTTAAATAACTTAAGGTTGCTTTAATATCAAAATATGTTTGACTTGATGGTTAACTTCCCTATCAATATATTTTATTAAAGGTTTTCACGAATGATATCATTCTCACTTTCTTTGCAGGTTGCAGAACAAGACTACAAAAAGGAAAAATTGAATAAAAGAATTACCAATATTTCTGGTGGATTTTTTGTTATCGAGGTAAAGTTTGGCATGATTGAATTAATGGTAGCTATTTGTAACAATTCACTATTATTGGCATTATAGCAATCTAAATCTACTTGATGGATGTTGGTGACTGCGTTTTAATGTATATTTGTTTAAAGTAAGAATGGGGGGTATATGATAGTGTTCATAATTGTTGATAGCTTGGAGCACAAATAAAGACAAAGTTGAGGAAAATAATTTAAGAGTGGAAGATGCCTTGAATGCAACAAAGGTATGCATGTAGAACATTATGCATAATCAATTACGGAATCTGATTCATATTTGCAAAAACATGTTGTCATCTGAAATAAAGGTGAATAATGAATGTTAATTGAATCATGTCATTCATGGAGCTACTATTATATTAGAGGGGTATAGGAAATAAGTGCTTGTAGCTTGGACTCATTTGGAGTTAGGCTTTCAACTGTTGCTATGTGGGATTGGTGTTTTCAATAGTTTTAAGCTAAGCATCATGTCCAACAACATAAGGATCTAATTTTCTATTTATTAACAATGGTTGGGAGGATGTATTATGTTTCACGTTAGTTTTCATAGTTAATTATAATGTTGGTCTTTGGAATAGATCTTACATTCCTATTTATGGTCAAAGTATGGTCGAGAGAGGGTCAATTGCCCATGAATTAGAGAGCGCTTGGTTTGATTGATTTGGATACTTGTAACTTGTAAGTGTATCCTTGCTATGAAATCGTTTGGAGGGGAATTCCCTTGTAGGGGCTCTTACAACATCAATTTTCTCTACTGTAGCATGTTGGCAACGTGTTGGTAGTCTTTTTTCTTCCTACCTATTCTGGGTCTCTTTTTGTCTATCTTCAAAAGTGTTTGGATGATAGTCAACTTGTTTAGATGGAACATGCATGTGAGTAGAGAAGGTTTTGATTTGGAATTGGAGGACAGGGTAATTGTATCTCTTTTGGGCTCATCATATAAGTAGACAGGGAATTTAGTGGTTTATTTGTCCCTTGAGAATCTAAATTGAAAGAAGGATAATAAAAAGAGCTTAAAGATGTTAAGTATAGATGAAACATTACCCTAGTTTTGGTAGAAATATCATGGTTTTGGTTTGCATCATCATTTGATAGCAACCTTCATTCTCTGCCCATTCTTTATATTTGACTCCTTATTATCTTTTCTCTATGATCCTACTTTATCTAATCTCTAGATATATCTAGAACTTGGAGTCCATTTTCTAATTATCGTTGGGTGGTGTTCTCGGAAGTTAAGGGCAATGCAATATTTCATTTTTATTTTCTTAATTTATTATCAAATGCAATTACAGTTCAATTAATGGGTGGCTTGAATTGCTTGATTGGCCATTGGAGTCTATGTATCGTTCATTTTGAGGATGTGATTTCCCTCCCAACTGTCAAATGACTTGAACAATAGCTTTAGCTTTACTGACATTTATTTCAATTTGGATAGTCGAAGCGTGAGAGAAACTAGTGAGATGGGAGATTATAATTTGAGCCCCCCACATTGCAATGTTTTTTGAAGTAATATTGCTCAATAATGGAACTCCTTTTAGAAGAGATGATGATTTTTCAATATTACTGTTTGTTTCCCTAATATTCCATGAATATTTCAACAATGTTTGTTCCTTTGCAATATATATGACTCTTTGCAAGCTTGAGAGGGCCTAGTTACCTTTCGGGGCTGATCAATGATAATGCATACATCCTTTGACTATAGATCCACTTGCTACTATCACTACTTTATGAGTTATTTTGGGAGTATTGGTTCTCTTGAGCTATTCTTGATTTATGATGCCTTGATTTTGAGATATTGGTTTAATATTCCATGTTGATATCCACTTTTTGTCGCTTTGAGTTAGATCTCCACTACAAATTTTATCTGTGCAATTTGTAATGATAGTTTATGTTGTCAAATTAATATTATATTTTAATATGATTTTCAATGAAACTTTGAATTTTACAGAGTCTTTTAACAAAGTTTAACTGTAGGGGTACTTAGGAAGTTTTTCCATCGTCTCTTCGGAAATTCTTCCACTTTAGGCCAATGCTTTTCTTACTTTGAATTATTATGTGAAATGGAAATTTTATATCAATGTCCAGATGGACTATGTTCGATCTGTTTTTGTACACATAATTCATTGTAAATGGGTTGAAATTCAAGTTACAATTATTATGTAAAATGGACAATTTAAATCAATATCTTGGGTGATTAGGAAAATTTCATTAACCTGCAGCATATAGTATGTTAGCAATATGGAAACAAGGTTTTTAGTGGGTTATGTGGATGACTAATATTATTGGTGCTTTCATGCTGAGATTCATTCTTATGCTGATAATATGGCATTGTAGCAATACATTTAGTGGGCTCCACAAGTTGTGTGGGTCATGCTGAAGGGTGTGGCATTCAGGGAACTCCCTTGAGTTATTTTAGTAAGTTAAAATATGGTCTGCATGATTATGGTTTTTATAAAGATTATATATCATGTGTTAATAATTTTTTTCTTAAATCAATAGCTATAAATGTAATTTTGCGGATTGTCATAAGTCTTCACATAATCCTTTAAAGTGTGCTAGCTCAATGGAAGAGTGTCTGCCTTACAAGCGGGAGGTTGGTGGTTCGATTCTACTGTTCCCTAACATGAATTAATCAATGATTTTGTAGTTTATTTTTAATTAAATGTTTTTATATTGATTTATTTCAATGGTGAGATATTTCTAGATTCATTGTTTTATATTTTCTTTAAAGAGACAAAAGTGATCTTTAAATAAGAAATCTATTGTCCAAGAGCTAGTATTAAAGAAATATTGTCTCTAATCCGAGTGTTGTCTCTAGAGAGACAAAAATGAAATTGTCTCCAGAGAGATAAAATTGAAATTGTCTCCTAAGAGACAATAATGCTTGTGTTATATATTGTCTTTGTAGAGACAATTTTTGAAGACAATATTTTTTAAGACAATAATCTTTAACACAATAATTTTTGAGACACCCACTTAAAGACAATATTTAAGACAATACACAAGTTTTTCTTTTCTTAAGTTAAAACAATTTACCCAAAAATTATCTCAAATATTGTCTTAAAACCCTCCTTTATGTAGTAGTGATATGTGTTCTCACTAATTCAATAGGAGAGAAATTTTTACACACTAATGACCATGCTATTGATTATGCTATTGATAGTCCATATCTCGTGAATTGGGGTGCATTTTTACTCAAAAATATTTCAATCCATTCTAGAAAAATGTCATAGTAAGGTAAATATATTCCTACCTTATTGACAAAAAAATGTAAGCACTTCAAGAAATAGAAATAAAATGCACAATTGTATCTAAATAGAGTAGCAAATCAAAACTTGTTCAATAAATTCTATCAATCACATACGAAATCGTTGTAAATAAGCAATGAAATGAAACATAAATCAAATAGAATATCCAAACATTACCAATGTATTATAGAGTATAATTAAATATAACCAGAAATACAGAAACCATGTGTACATAAGTCCACATGTAAAACTTCTTACAAATAAATCCAGTTCTACATTTCATATTCTCTTGAATCCCAAAATTGAGTATTTTTAATGTTGAGAAATAATTACCCACACGACCAATAGCCAGTCATTGAAAATACATAAGCATACCACACAGCAATCTAGGCTCCACCTCTAGCTAATAATAATAACTCATAAACTACATTTTATTAAAACATCTTCTCAATATCACATCCTTGACACGAATCGTACTCAAAATTCCACCGTAATCTAGAAGGGCACTTCGAGTAGGTATGGCCAATGCTAAACCTGTATTAGTACCACTCCATATGCAAGAGAAGCCTTTCTAAAAATGGCAATGAAACAAAATTACTATTGTTTGTAGAAGAATATGTATTCTTAAGTTACATGTGTTATAGACATTTTTGTGCTTTACAGCATGAAGCATGAAATGTCCATAATCAAAGGGATCCAAAGTCCCTAAACATGTTGTTCTTACCCCTAGAGGAACAAGGTCAGCAAACCACAGCACTTCAAATCAGTTCTCCACCTGAAAACGCTAAAAAACAAGGCAATCCTGGATCATGTCAACTGCTACACTGGCTACCTGCACTGAATGTCAACTGCTACACTGGCTACCTGAACTGAATGTCAACTGCTACACTGGCTACCTGCGCTGAATGTCAACTCCAACACTAGCTACCTGCGCTGAACGTGTTTGGACAAGTGGCAGGCTCATTTCTCAAGGTGTCAATGCCCAGGAAGCTTCCAAAATGACACTTGGATCAGGGAGTTCGCCCAGTGATGAGTAAGAGGTTCTTAAACTCCAAGTGGAAGCAAGGATCTCCAAGTGGACTCAAGAACTGAAGTATAACTGAAGTGGGAGAGGACACTAGTCAGCTTGAAGCCAGCCTCAAGCTGACTCATCCTTTCTCCAAATCTCCTATATATAGAGCTCTCTCATGAGGTCTAGGGAGGCTGGAATTTTGTGCAAAGCAAGGAAGTGCTGTTGGTTTACAGTTAGAGCTATTGGGTGATTGCTTTTATAGAGGTGAAGAGGAGATTTCTTGCTGCTGGGGAGGTGCTGCTGGATTGGAGCCATTGATGGTTGTAACCTTCTCAGAACCCTTTTACTTCTATCAATAAAGCTTTGAATGTTCTCCTATATACTTGTATTGCATTGATGTATTGTATTTACTTGTATATCTGATTCACTCTAATCCATGCATCAGTTATGAGTACATGTTTCTTGTAGTTTCCATCTCTTGTTTGTGCAGGATCTGTGTGTAGCTGGGCCGGCAAAGGGAGCAAGGAGCTGGGAACAAGAGAGAAAGAGAGAGGACAGGATCGACAAAAGCGAAAGACACCGGTTGGTCAATCTTTTCTTCCTTCTCTGTACTTTCATAAAGGAAAATATCAAAGCTTTACTTTCAGTTGTTGCTAAGGACTGTCACCCTTAGAGTAGGGATAGGGTCATCCGAGTCGGATACTTTTCCCCACAACAAACTGGCGACTCCGCTGGGGAGCTAGTATCTTGTTGGTTTATTGTGTTTCTTGCTATTCATCTCATAAACAAGGAGAGCACCAAATCGAACTGCGATTGAGTCCTTCAATTGCAAAGTAGAGGGCAGCTGCTCTGGCTCGGTTTCTGAGCAAGTTTATGATTTGAAGAGCTAATCCACAAGGACTCTTGTGCTCTTTATGATAGCTTTTCATCCTCTTGATCATCCCTTAGCTTGTACTTGACCTATAGCTTTTTATTTCAGCAAAAACAGTGAATTTTTGAGCTTTTTATGACCCGAAAACCCTTGTAAACGCAACTCTCGTGTCTCAGTGCAGGCTGCCCAAAGGCAGTCTGCATTTCAGCGCAGGTACTCCCTTCGGGAACTGCGCTGAAAGTCAGTTTGACAGACCAGAGCCTGCGCTGGACCAGTTAGCCAGTGTCTTGCTGAGGTTTCCTACTGAGTCTTGGCCCTGTTTTCACTGTTGTTTTGCTGCTGATTGCTTGTCATTTGTACTTGCTGTAAACCAACTTTCCTTGACATTATTCCGCCTCAGTTGTGTGATGAAACTGTGATTGTTCTTTCAGTATTTCTTGTTTCAGTTACAGTTTCCCATTGTGAAAAGCAAACCAGTATAGCTGTGGCCTCTTAGATCTTGAACTGTAAAAGTGTCGTAGTGGTCTTGAGAGTTAGTTTTATTGCTGTTCATAGCTGATTGAGTTTGTTTGTTTTTCATACTATGGTTTGAATTCATACATTTTTAGTGTCGAAACAAGTACCTGTAAGGCGTCTTTTGATTTTAGACAAAACTTGTTTGTTTACGCTTCAAATTGAATTCGAAATTATACAACAGTTTCCTTTTTGTCTTACATCAACATTAAGGAAAAAAGAAAAGAAATACCTGCATCTTGCATTTGCATTTTTTGATAAGTTTGCGTGATTGATCTAGGAGAAAGTGCATTAGTTTGTGCTTTGTGATCTGTGTGAAAAGATGATGTCTTTCTTTTCCCTCAGTAGTTAGGATTTTCAAAGCTAAATAGATTGAAAAGCTTGCTTATCATTTTAGCTGCATTTAGGAATTTGTACCAATACATCTCGTGGTGATCCTGAAAGACAAACTGCTAAACAAGATCAACTTAAAATATATTGAATGAATCTAAAAACGCTTTGTAACATAATGCTCACAATAGAGGTCTAGGTAGAGACGTGTTCCGGCGTCGTTAAACGTAGTGACTGTCGATCTCTACGAAGGTGGGTGATTCCTCCTGAGGGACGATAGCACTAATACGGACTTGTGCTCCCGCGTACCGTCGCGTATATTGGGAGACCCCTATAGGCATTTATCCTTTATCCTTAGGAAGCCGTGTCGGCCGCCCTACTGATCGCGATGCAGTGAACACAGCATTCACGAAGATCGACCACCCGTACCGTAAAACGTATTCTGTGGTTTCGCGAAAGGTTTGGCACACCCTCTGCCTAGATCTCCAGAGCAGTTTCTTTTGGCCTTTTTCAAACTCTATAACTGAAAAAGTCCAACCGAGCATTTGTCACTTCAGGCTCGTTAATACATCGAAGGCGACTAGAGTCATCTTTAGCTTTTTCTCGACTCTTAAAACATGAAAAAGCAAAGTTGTGTCTAAAAGCGTCTAAAAAAATTCATTCAATACGGAAACATAATTCCCCTTTTTGTATTTTAGTTGATCGAGTAATCCGCAACCGTGGAGGAAAGTCAATTAGAACTCCGTCGTTCGAGGAGACTCGCGAGTCAACCGTCTTTGTCTCCGGAATCGAGAGTAGTACGGACGAAGCAAACTCGCTTGACCGGGTCAAAATCTCCCATTAAAGTTAGAACAACAGTTCCAACAACATCTGAGATTCTGGTCACTCCTAGTATTTCTGGAAACCCTGCCCCTATTGAAGAAGTTCAACAGCAACAGAGGGACAGTTGTACTGATCCTAGTCTGAGAACAAGCACTTGCATAACTGAACCAGTTCCATCTGAAACCGGTCCACAGAGTCTTGTCACTCAAACAACTGTCGCTGTCGAAACAACCCCTTCTTCAGCACCAGAAATCTTTTACGGACCTGACGGTCTTCCTCTTCCTCCTGGTCTGATTGCAATAGAGGAAATCGTAGAGGACCAGCAAGCAAATACTCCAACTCATTTTGGAGTGGGCGCCACTCTTTTTCCTTCTGCATCAGAAGTTTGTCCATCGCCACTGGAAGTTCCTGTAGAATCGTTAGGCAGTTTATTGGATAGACTTAAAATGTCTGAGCAACCGTCGACATCTAGGACTGTGCCAAATGACACAGCAACAGCAGAAGCTCCTGCTGTCACTCCAACGATGTTTGCCGGCATACCAGCTGTCCCGACTAGCTCTCATCAGCTAGAAGGAGTCCACCCAGGGACTATTACGACAACTTGGTCTGTTCCAGTTTGTTCTTCCGGTATAATACCCGGTAATTCTTATGTTGAAACTAGACAAATTGATCTCTTTGGAAATCAGTTTGGACCATCCAGTCCTCAAAGGCAATCTATACCCTTGAGTTCCGGATTGTTACCATATGGGGGGCAATATGCCCTTTCACTTCCCCTTCCGGGGGGATACCCATACGGCAGTTTTCAACAACATTCAGGTTTGACTGAAGTAACGACGAGTGGTTGGGTACCTACGTTACCCCAACAACCAAGAGTTGTATATTCCATGCAACAGTGTGTACCTATGTCTAGTATCCCGACGACGCCAGCAATTGTAACCGTGTCGCAAGTTCAATCGATGCCTGTTGTATGTCAACCCCAAGTTGTAATGCAACAGCCCATTGAACCTGCAACACAACCACAATCGCCAACTGCCGGGACGACACAGACACAAACGGGAACCATAACCCCGCATCTTGGTCCGTCGGTTAGTATCGCACAGCAAAACATGGCTTCGCAACCATGGATGGTGCAATACCAACAACCTCAGTTTCAACAGGTGTACCAGGGATCTGAACAACAGATCTTTGCGAATAGTGGGCAACCCTATATTCAGAACGGGTTAAATCAACCACTTTACAGTGGCCAAGCCCACCAGCCATATCAGTCATATCAACATCAGTTGCATTATGCTGGTATGCAAAGGCCTACTGCTCAGGCGATTCCATCGTATCCTGGGTACGCCTCGCCAAACCTGAATCAGCAGTTGCCATTCGTGGCAACTCTAGAATTACCAGATTTACATCGATTGACGAACGATCCAATCGCCTATGCCCATTGGTGGCCAGCGATTCCTCACAAACTTCCTTCGGACATTCCTAAATTCAATGGAAATCCTGGCGAAGACCCGTCGAATCATGTGATGACATTCCATCTGTGGTGTTCGTCGAATACCTTGAATGATGATTCGATAAGGCTTCGCCTTTTCCAGAGGACATTGACTGGTCCGGCGGCTAAATGGTATATTGAATTACCTAGAGCCTCTTTCGACAATTTTAGTTCCCTAGCCACGACTTTCTTAACACACTTTCAGTTACCTATAAGGTACGAAACTGGAACAGAGATCTTGACCAATTTCAAGAAGACAACGGCCACACATATATCAGATCATATACATGAGTGGCGTCGTCGTCGCAGAATGGTAAAGACCTATGTCCCAGATCAGCTATTAGCTGAGTGGTTTATAAAGTCGCTTCTTCCTGCTATAACAGAAGATGTGGCCAAGGGAGGCGTCGTAACAGAGGAGCAGGTTATTGCTCGTGCTCAATATTTGGACTTAGTATATACTCAGTCGGGCACGCTCTATGATAAGATACCTGACGCCCCCAGACCGGAATTTTCAATCCCTCCTCCTCCCGGATCAAATAGTGACTCGCATGCCGGCGATGGTGTGATTGGCACTGCAAATGCAAAGTCAACACGGGATTCGTCTAAGAAAGCCCGTACGACTTCGAATCAAAATGCAAATGAAGAACTTCTTGCCTCGGAAGTAAGTGCCGTGTCGGACGACAAGGGCAAACAACTGAAGCAACCAGGAAACAAGAAGAAAAAGAAAGGGAGAAAAGGGAAACCCCCTTCGGGGTGTCATATATGCGATGAGGATCATTGGACAGCAGATTGTCCATGCAAAGCTGAGCTTAAAAGATTCTTTAAGAGTCCGAAAACTTTAGCTGTGTTGACTGATCCGTTTCCTAATCCTGGTCAAAATCTGGTTGCTAATCAAAATGCTTCCCGATCCCAAGTGCTTATGTTGTCTACCTCAAAGCAGCAGAATAATGCTTTGACAAGGAATAAAGATTACGGGAATCCATGGCTGTCAAATAACAAGGCTAATGAACAACCTAGTAGTTCGACGACAGCTTTGACCAAAGTTGTGCCACCCATCATTCCTGAACCAATGGTAAAGTTGCCAAAGGGAGTAGTACACAAATCGACATTTAATCCTCGTGCCAAAATAGCACAGAATTATAATATAATAGATGACCTGGCCCAATCGCCGTCCGCTATGTCGACACTTGAGGTACCGCAAAATTGCCCCTCCCAAGAGCAAACTTTATTATCAGCAATAGGTGGGATTGGCCCAATGGATTCCAATCTTGTGGCCTTTGATCATAAAGGATATGACCCTAAGTTACCAGCTCAACTAGCTTTCCTTATTCAAGTGAAAGCCCTCAACAAAACTGTTCATCGAACAATTATTGATGAGGGGGCATCTACATGTCTTATGTCGATGAGTTGCTGGAAAAATTTAGGCTCACCACCCTTATCGAAATCGTCAACGACGTTAAAAGCATTTGATGGACGATCATACACTCCATACAGGATTTTAAGTAACTTGCAAGTTGAACTGGGGGGCAAAACAGTAGGAATTGATGTTGAAGTAATTGATGGAAACCTCGATTACAACATCCTACTTGGAAGACCATGGATCTATTCCATGGCCGCAATTGTGTCAACCTACTTCAGGAAGATTGCATTCCCCTTCCAAGGGGGAATTACAATCGTTGACCAACAAACTTTTCTCCACGACAGTTCACAAGTTACAGAGAGCATTCCAATGATCCATGGAAGGAATCATTTGCTCCAAAATATCGGAGTAGGTCTCCTAAAAGACCCTGCCTTAATGGGTACTTTCGCCCTACCGCCTCCAAGTAATCTGGTGGGAGTGGCCACAGTGGAAACCTACAAAATGAAATCTAATCCATTCTTCTGGTTGGATTCGGAAGATTCCTAGATATTTTGTCGGCTTCGAGGATAGTTCCTATCTCAGGTCAACCTCGTTAAAAAATGAAAAACCATGAGGATAGTTCTTTTACTATGTCAACCTCATTAAAAAATGAAACAATCCCCTTTCCAGATCTCAATGGTAAACCTTCATTCCAATCAACAAAGTTGAATGCAATGAAGCTTGGGGGGCATGCACCTCGATTTGCATTATTATGCTGGGGGCATGCAAAGCAATCATCGAGCAGTTTTAGCAATGTTCATGCTCGTTAAAAAATAAAAGCAATCATCGAGCAGTTTTTGTGCAGAAGTTCATGCTCGTTAAAAAATAAACGTAAATTGTGAGCAATCTTTCCCTAGCAGTTCAAGCTCATCCAGAAAAATGAACCAGTAAACAACTTCGAGAAATGTAACCTTTGAAAGCCATATTAAAAGCCCTTGGTCATGTTTATATGCCATCACCTCCATCTATTCATTTGGCCAATCGTTCACCTCCATATGTTTGTTTACCCATTTTGAGGAACAGCTGCGAAGAGTGATTTCACTTAGCCATCCTTGTGACACTGCCGTGATTGGAGAATTCCAACCTGTACCTGGAATCTGCTGCTATCCCTGTTCATCACTCGTTCCTCAAAAGACGAGTCTTCTTTAAGCTCTTTTCACTGACTCGTAAAATATGAAAAGTTTGCCGAGTTTTGGCCTTCCAGCTCGTTAAAGCGACCGGAAACCTATCCCTCCTCTAGATTTTAATCTTTTTGGACCTGAGGGATTATTGCACAAAAAGATCGAGCGCTTGTTTTGTTCGGCTCGTTAAAGCAACCGAAAATTCATCCCTTCTGTATTGTTTTAAACTTTTTCGGACTAAAGGGATTAGATGACGAAAAAGGAATTTTGAAGTTAACTTTTCGTACCTTTTCAGACTCTCTAAAAATGAAAAGGACCGAGTTTTCCTTGTCGTTAGACTCGTTAAAATGATTAAATAGTGACAAACTTGTCTTTAGACGAGAACGAGTTTCCCTATCACTAGGCTCGTTAAAACATAGCGATGGGCTTGCCCGAAGGGCAGGTTATAGAACAAGCATATGTTATCCTCCTCAAGCTTGACAAAAATAAAGAGGTACTGGTCAGAAATGACTGGGGAAAAATTGGGAGAACATCAAAGCTTAATGGTAGCAAGTCGCTCTTGAACATGACACTTTTCCTCCGTACCACATCGGGTTGGGTTGTTTCATTCACCGGTCTCATCGCCATGGTCTTCGCCAAACCATCCACATTTTGGGGTAATGCTACCGATCCATCGCATCAGTGTCGTTATATGTTCAAGAGAGGTCATTCTGAAAGTGTCAACCGTGTCCCATCCACTGCCATACATTATCCTTCATCCATTCATGATCGCCACCCTGAATCATATGTCACAGTTTTTTTTCACCTCCACTAAAATCATTAGCTCCGTTTCGTGTCATTGATGTGGGATTCATTAAGGCCCTCCTTTGACGGATCGCTTCTTGTCGACTTCAGCTCATTATCCAAGAAGTTGATCTAGGAACAACCCCATCAGTACTTTGAAGCTTGCATGCCTCAATGGCAAGTTTCTCACTTCCGGCGACAGGTATACATCAATGACCTTCGACCAGAAGATTTTGCGTGGCGTTCGACGCCAAGTCCTTTATTCACGCCACGAGAATTGTACTGCAGTACCTTGAGGGTCATTATCATTATCGGTGATTCCTCTCACGCTTGTTAACGGTTTTCATCATTGACCGGTAATCAAGCGATGTCTTTCCATGTTCGACTTCAGTGCAATTCTCACATGGATCGACTTGTACTTAGAGTGAAGATCGAGCGAGTTTGAAGACCCCGGATCTAGTTTCATCCATCCGGGCTGCGAAATATATTCAGGAAATATAAAAACATTTGTCATGTACATCATTGCAGCAGATGATCATCCTATTCAAAGGATGATAATTTCAGCAGAGAATTATCAGTCTACCATCAGACGATCGTCTGTTCTATGTACCAAAATGTATTTATAAAGTTGAGCATGGGAATGCCCGCCTCAGCTAGATCATGAAAACAGAATGAAAAATAATGTATTGTATTGTATCGTATTACAGGGCACCTCTCAGCACTTGAATGAACTTCGGATCCTCTGGATAAAGCATTTCACCCGATAAACGACCTCATACTTTAGGGGGCAACTGTTATAGACATTTTTGTGCTTTACAGCATGAAGCATGAAATGTCCATAATCAAAGGGATCCAAAGTCCCTAAACATGTTGTTCTTACCCCTAGAGGAACAAGGTCAGCAAACCACAGCACTTCAAATCAGTTCTCCACCTGAAAACGCTCAAAAACAAGGCAATCCTGGATCATGTCAACTGCTACACTGGCTACCTGCACTGAATGTCAACTGCTACACTGGCTACCTGAACTGAATGTCAACTGCTACACTGGCTACCTGCGCTGAATGTCAACTCCAACACTAGCTACCTGCGCTGAACGTGTTTGGACAAGTGGCAGGCTCATTTCTCAAGGTGTCAATGCCCAGGAAGCTTCCAAAGTGACACTTGGATCAGGGAATTCGCCCAGTGATGAGTAAGAGGTTCTTAAACTCCAAGTGGAAGCAAGGATCTCCAAGTGGACTCAAGAACTGAAGTATAACTGAAGTGGGAGAGGACACTAGTCAGCTTGAAGCCAGCCTCAAGCTGACTCATCCTTTCTCCAAATCTCCTATATATAGAGCTCTCTCATGAGGTCTAGGGAAGCTGGAATTTTGTGCAAAGCAAGGAAGTGCTGTTGGTTTACAGTTAGAGCTATTGGGTGATTGCTTTTATAGAGGTGAAGAGGAGATTTCTTGCTGCTGGGGAGGTGCTGCTGGATTGGAGCCATTGATGGTTGTAACCTTCTCAGAACCCTTTTACTTCTATCAATAAAGCTTTGAATGTTCTCCTATATACTTGTATTGCATTGATGTATTGTATTTACTTGTATATCTGATTCACTCTAATCCATGCATCAGTTATGAGTACATGTTTCTTGTAGTTTCCATCTCTTGTTTGTGCAGGATCTGTGTGTAGCTGGGCCGGCAAAGGGAGCAAGGAGCTGGGAACAAGAGACAAAGAGAGAGGACAGGATCGACAAAAGCGAAAGACACCGGTTGGTCAATCTTTTCTTCCTTCTCTGTACTTTCATAAAGGAAAATATCAAAGCTTTACTTTCAGTTGTTGCTAAGGACTGTCACCCTTAGAGTAGGGATAGGGTCATCCGAGTCGGATACTTTTCCCCACAACAACATGGTAGATGGAACATCAATCTGTGGTAAAAAATTATATATATATATATATATATATATATATATTTGAAAATTAGTCACGAACAAAAAAAACACACTTATTGAATGATCTTGCAAAAAACACATAGATTTCATTTATACTGAAAACAACTAGGAGGACAAAGAGCAATTATCTCAAATGTACCTCCCTAAGGACACATTAGAGGGCACTTCACTTTAGCAATAACCTATGAAAACATGAAACTTTAAAAACTAAACATCATAGTACAACGTAAAGTAGGGGTATGAAGTAAAACAAATGGCCAATCAAAAAGAGAATCAAATAATCACAACATATGCATATTATAAATTCCAGGCTAAGTTAACAGGTTAAAACATGAAACAAAAATATAATAACGAATTTCATAGAATAAGAAGACTAGTAGAGCTTTTATTAAATACCAAACTAGATGGGTCAAGACATTTAAGATTTAAACGTAGGTTAACAAAAGTAAAATTCCCCAACATCATATGCTAAACCCATCAACACTTATTGTTTTTAGCTTTTTACAACTTAGAGCTAGTCATCGTGGTGATGTAGTTGAGAGTAGGGAGTGCAATGGATTTAGATATAGAAAAAATCAACAAAATAATGTGAAAGGACCTTTGTGATTTTTGTGCCAAGGTGAGTAAATGGTTAAGCCATGCATGTTCCGAAGTAAGTCATTTTGCACATTTTCTATCTTGCTAATTTAGAAATGCAACCATCAAAAAATAATTATATTTTAAACAATGAATAATTCAAATAAAATTTAGCTTCAAAACAACATGAAAGTCATATCACGCTTTACATTTTTTTCATTTTTCATTGTGGGAAAACAATACTTATGTTTAACACTAAGCATGAAACTCATCTCAAACATGAATTTGTTTTTATTTTACACTGTGACAACTACTGTAAGTCTCAAATACCACATGAAAATCAAATTCAAGCTCAAAAACGGTCATGTTGGACACATGACGCACGTTAGACTCTCGAGTAAGTTATGGAGGAGTGCTTTTTATTGAACAAGCCATGGTGCAAATTATAGAGAATGTTTTCGGATGTTGTAGGATACATTCTTTTTTTCTAGGTAACTCAAAAGGAAGCTTCTTCCATGATGCTTTTTTGTTTTCGTGTATTACTAAGGAATGTGGATATGATACTATGGATATAGAATTTTCTTATACGTCTTTGCCTAACATTATGACAAATATTTTCAATTTTTTGAAAACCATTACTTTCTTCAAAAATGTTTTCTTATCACAAAAAAATTACAAATTTATCATGGTGACTTGGATGCTAACATATAATGAAGTGTGCAAAAGATAGGTAAAGAATATCAAGTGAGAAGGAAGAAAATCAACAATTGCAGAGATATGATAGTTCTTTGTGTTTTCATTTTGTATTTTTTAGGTTGGAGTAAACACATAGGACAACATCAAAACCACTTCGGAAGTTGGGATCTAGCCTTGCGAGCTTCAAAGAGGGATCCCTATGTAAAATTTAGATATGTTTGGTGTAAATTTTAGGCTAGTTATTAGTGTACTTATTGTTTTTTGATTGGATTGCTTGGTTGATCAAATTGTTATAATTCCATTGGGATATGGAGTCAAAAGATTAACTAGATTTGCATCAATTTTCAAGGAGTTTCAGAGGGAAAGCTAGGTTGCACTAGTTGGATCTTTCATAATTTTAAATGGATTATGAAATAGAAGAAATCTAAGGTCTAAGGAGCAATGAAGAATTCCTTAATTTGACTTTAGAAGAAAACATATAAATTACGAACAACGAGAATAGGGTGTTATGTATAACATATCCTATTCATCACAATTTTTGTTATGTAATTAAGCATTTCCGAAATGACAGAGAAAAGAAACAATGGTTAAACACATGAACAAAAGAAAAACATCACCAATTCATACACCACATGAATCCTGTGAAGAATGTCCTTGTATTATTGATGCTTCGAGCAACTAGAAAATTACAATTCGTAGAGGAAATTATATTCAACAATCAACATCTATTACTTCAAACTTTGAAGTATTTATATAAATTGTAAACTAAAATATCTCGAAAAATTATCAAGATTTGTTTACAAATATCTCAAAGTGTCTTAGACAAACAGAACTAAAATATAGGACATTCAAAACTAATGAATCTACTTGGCACTATGTTTGTGGATTGCTGGTGACAAAGAAGAGAAATTTGATTTCGATAGGAACTCTTGTTTGATGAGGTGGCCTCCAAGTCATTAACTCTCCTTGAGCTTTTTCCTCCTGAAATTCTGAAAAATAGGATCGAGTCATACCTTTGAAGATATCAATCCGAGCTAGGTAACCGAAAACTGAGAGAGGTTTTTGTAGATTAGCATCTGAGGAAAAACAAATGCCACCAGTTTACCAAAATTCATTTATGATTATCCACAATATGCTCTACAAAAAGGTGACTAAAACAGGAAATTTCTGGAAAATATGCCTTCAAAGGATCATTAGCATCTCCCAAACCATAACACATGTTAGAAAACTAAGGGATTTTTTTGTAGAAGAGGATGTTAGAAACAAAAACCTCTTTCAATATTCAAAAACATGTTCTGAGTTGTTTGTAAACCATGTTTGAAAGTACTGTGTTGTATAGGGAAAAACATGGTTTTACTTGGCCATGAAATAGATGTATGACGTGGAGGCGAGAGGTGATATGGAGGTGAGGGATAATATGGAGGTACATGGTTGGCGAGAAGGTGATTAGGTAGGGACAATGTTAAATAAGTGAAGGGGAAGCAGTTTCAGAGGGGGTAGGGAGTGGTTAGTGGTTTAGGCTGGGGGGGTGCGAAATGTAGAGAGCGGGCCACATGGTCATGGGACCCGGTGGGGAATACCACCTTTTGGAACCCCCCCCCCCCCTCGACGGTAAAGATAGGATGGAAAGGGGCGGGGAATCTATGTCATCGATTTGAAAGGTAGGACGATCGCTCAGTGGACAATTGTTGCTCTTGTAACCATATGCAACAAATCTCCTTTTGTCGTGGTCAATTTTACAATAAAATCAAGGCTATGGTACCAAGGCCTTATTACAATTTATTTAATCACATTTAAATGATGTGATTAATTTAATCTAAACACACTTAATTATTATATAATGCCGCATTTCGACTTGCGAGGATATTTTTTTATTTTCTCAAGGTTTTGACCCTTTTAGGAAATAATTTACATTATGTAATATTATTTACAACATCTGAAATATAATAATCATGAGCTAAAAGATCCCATAAAATTATATGACCCTAACATAGGCTCCAGTTGGTATGGTAGTCTCCTTGGAAGTGCCGAGAACAACATAGACTAGTAGCCTGATGATGGAGAGCGTGCAGGCGTTAGAGACAATCTCTCTAATCTGCAAGCAAGTTCTTCAATGTTCTGATCAACTTCCCTTTCTTTAGGCGTATCAGTCATTAAACTGATATATTCATTTCTTTCTTTAACAACCCCCTAATCGGGCTTTGTTAACACATAGTGGCTGTATTGGAAAATTCTTAAAAGAATTTTCCAAGTGCTATTGGCTAAAACAGTGGCTTTATTTGTATCGGCAGTAATTCTAAAAGAATTACGCCAACACAATATCGGAGGTCTTATAAGAAGGGTCAAAACCCAAACACTATTGGCGATCACTTTACAAATGGAGGACTTATACAATATAATCTATCGGGCAGTAATTCTGGAGAATTACCTTATAACATACCCCGCTTTATAATGTCTCTTTAATCTTTTCCCCGATGCGATATCGCATCGGCGATCACTATCGGCGGCTTTGCAATGGAACACAGGCTCCGATATATTACGGACCCGATGTATATATATATTCCCCCCTATGTTGAGTTCGGGTCCAATACATGTATCAGCAGTCGCTCCAACCAATTGATCTCCTCCTCCGAACTAAACGGACCCGATGCCTCCTTCCAAACTTGCCCTATAAAGATTTCGGGTCCAGATCTTTCAAGGCCTCCACGGACCCGATTCACTTATATACACGCCTTATTAATTTCGGCGGGTCCGCTTTTCGGCAGTCGCCACAATTAACAATTCTCCCACCTCCGAACTGTCGGACCCGGCGATAAATATATTGTAATTTATATGATTTCGGCTCCGGTTATGGAAGCTCAGTCGAAGGTTTTGCGCTATGGGATCCTTTCGGACCTGAAAAGCTTTATGCACCGGCCTCTATAACAAATCGGCTCCAGAAATTCAGAGTGCACAACTAAGTGTTCCAAAGGTTCTCCCCGACGCCGATATGGGTTCCGACCCGATATGGGTAAGAACTTACAATTATATTATTTCGCGTTCGCTACAACCACTTAATGAAAGATTTCAAGGATTCTTAGCATAAACAGAAATATATGCGCAGTTTTAAAATAAAAGTAACAGCCTGTATAAACATAAATGAAAGGGAAGGCGACTCAGATGTTAACACACAATATTGCAGCATGCGGAAAACAGTCACACATTCAACACTATTAAGGCACTACACAATAATCAATAATCTATGCATGCATATTAAAGAGTCATTTAATAAGAGACGCCGAGAGAACAGTTTTTAAAATAATGCTATGGCACTCGCTCCTCTCCTCCCTCTCTTTAGAGCTTCGCTGCCTCTTTATTTATAACTAAGGATAGGCCTTCTCAATCCTTATCCGATACAAAGAAAAGCATGCTTTACAGGATGATTTAAAGCTTGAAAAGCTCTGTTACAAATAGCATGATTTATTGCTAGAATTTATTCTATTTTTAACTAAGAAAGCATAGAAATTGCAGGCTAAAGGACCCCACTCCCTTGCCTGTAATTTTTTTTGGATTTTTGGAATAATTTGGAAGATTTTTCCCCTCTGAGTCACATGCTCCCGCATCAGACTCCTGAGGACAAAATTCTTCATGGGCTCCTGTCCATGAGCTCATCTACAGATTTGCCCAATTTCTGTAGAATGTCTTCTGTAACCCAAGTAGCTTCAGCGATCGGCTATCCCTTCCATTTCACCAGATACTGGAAATACTCTCGTGCCCTTGTCTTCTTATACACTTTCTTATCCAGAATTCTTTCTGGCTGTAAATTCTTGGCTGTGGGTAACTGTTTTACCCAGTCAATCTCTGGAGTCTCTTGATCCTGTGCTGTATCATCTGTAGTTTCATTCTCATACTTGTACAAGTCTGCAACATTAAAAATTGGTGATATTCCCACACCAGGTGGTAATTCAATCTCATAAGCGTTTGCAGAGAACTTTCTCAGTATCCTGCATGGCCCAATTTTCTTGGATTTTAACTTATTATATGCTCCCTTTGGAAATCTCTCCTTTCTGAGGTGTGCTAAAACCAAGTCTCCAACTTCAAATTTCATTTCTCTTCTCCTCATGTCAGCTTTGGTTTTATATTGAATGTTGTTGTCCTGTAGCTACTGTTTCACCTGTTCATGTATCGCCTGCATTCTTGAAGCAAAGTCTTCACCTTCTGCACTTCTCACTTCTTCTTTTCCCAAATTCCTTAATTCAGATATTCCCCTTGGGTGCATTCCATAAACAATATGGAATGGACTCTGTCCTATGCTCCTATTTGGTGAGTCATTATATGCATATTCAACTTGTGGTAACACTTGATCCCATTGCTTTGGATTCTCTGCAGTGAAGCTCCTCAAAAGATTGCCTAAACTTTTGTTCACAACTTCACTCTGTCCATCAGTTTGTGGATGATAGGCAGAACTGAAATTTAATTTAGTTTCCAGCTTCTTCCATAGTGTTCTCCAGAAATGTCCAACGAACTTTGAATCCCTGTCTGAAACAATGCTTTTGGGCAATCCATGTAATCTTACAATTTCTTTAAAAAATAAGTTAGCAATATGAGAAGCATCACTAGTTTTATAACATGGAATAAAGTGTGTCAATTTTGAAAATTTGTCCACTACAACAAAAATTGAATCATAGCCTCTTTGAGTCTTTGGCAATCCTAGCACAAAATCCATACTTACCATATCCCAAGGCCTATCTGGAATTGGCAATGGAATATACAACCTTGTGTTCTGGCTCCTTCCTTTTGCATACTGGCAGACTTTACAATTTCTTACATACTTCTCTACTTCAGATTTCATTTTCGGCTAGAAGTAAAATCTGTTGAGCTGTTCAAAGGTCTTCTCTCTACCAAAATGTCCTACAAGTCCTCCACTATGCTTCTCTTTGATTAAATTCTCTCTCATTGAACAGTTGGGTATGCAAAGCTGATTTTTTTTAAATAACAGTCCATCTTGTATAAAATAATCCAGCCACTTGCTCCTGTCCGCCAAAACAGGATTCTTACAAGCCTCCAATGCCTCTTTAAAATCTGAATCGGTCTCATATAATTCTTTAAGAAAATCAAAACCCAACACTTGGATTTGACTTTCTTGCAGCAATACACTTCCCCTACTTAAGGCATCTCCCACTTTGTTTGATTGTCCAGTTATATGCTTCAACACAAAATGAAAGCCTTGAAGATATTCTACCCATTTAGCATGTCTCTGGCTGAGTTTTGGCTGCTGCATTATAAACTGCAATGCATGGTTATCTGAATAAAGGATAAATTCCTTCGACATTAAATAATGCCTCCACTTCTTTAGTGCCTGCACAACTGCGTAAAAATCCTTATCATAAGAAGAATACTTCCTTTTGGCATCATTTAGCTTTTCAATGAAATAAGCTATTGGTCTATCTTCTTGGCTTAAAACTCCTCCAATTGCTTCTGCACTGGCATCACACTCAAAAATACTCTTGGGTGAAGGCCACTCCACAATTGCTTTGATCTTTTCTGGATCCATCTTTAATCCTTCAGCTGAGATAACAAATCCCAAGTACACCAGCTCCTCTTTCATGAATAAACATTTCTTCAAATTCAACAATAATTTTTCTTACTGTAGCTTCTGTAAGACATAATGTAAATGCCTCAAGTGCTCCTCTTTGGACCTGCTATAGACTAATATATCATCTAGATATACTATTACAAATTTACCAATGAATTCTTTAAGAACTTCATTCATCAACCTCATGAATGTACTTGGTGCATTGGACAACCCAAAAGGCATCACTCTCCACTCATATAATCCTTCATTGGTCTTAAAAGCGGTTTTCCATTCATCCCCTTCCCTTATCCTTATCTCATGATAGCCACTTTTAAGATCTAACTTTGAAAAATATTTTGCGCCAGACAAGCAATCCATTAAATCTTCAATTCTAGAAAACGGAAATCTATACCTGATTGTAATCTTATTGATGGCTCTTGAATCTGTACACATTCTCCAGCCTCCATCTTTCTTCGGGCTCAACACTGTTGGCACTGCACAAGGACTCAGGCTTTCTTTGATCAACCCCTTGTCAAGCAATTCTTGCACCTGTTTCTTAACTTCTTCATTTTCTGCAGGAGTCATTCTATATACTGCTTTGTTAGGTAAGCTTGCTCCAGGATTCAAATCTATATGATGACTGATTTTTCGTATTGGCAGTAATTCATTAGGCAAATCATCAACAATAATATCACAATAATTCTCCAGCATTTCTTGAATTTCAATGGGTAATTCAGAAATTTTAGTAGAAGTCAATATTACCTTAGGCTTGCAAATTACAGCAAAGTTCACCTCATTTTCTTCAATCTGCTTCAAATATTTCTTCCCTCCAAGCAACAGAGTTTTTGGACTAGTCTTCTGCCCATGCGCCTCTTCTTCTTGCAAAGGCAACAATGTATGATTAACACCATCCTTTCCAAACTTGTAGGTGTTCCTCTTCCCATCATGTGTGGCTCCTCTGTCATATTGCCAGGGTCTTCCAAGCAATATGTGACACACGTCCATTGGCATCACATCACAAAAATTTTATCTTTGTACTTGCCCACTTGAAATTCCACTTCACACTGTTCACTTACCAACAGTTGATGTCCCTTTTGTAACCATGACACCTTATAAGGTGTTGGATGCTTCATTGTCTTCAACTTCAATTTCTCCACTACTTCTGTAGAGACCAAATTATCAGTGCTGCCACTATCAATGATCATCTGGAAACATTTCCCTTGGACTTTGCACACTGTCCTGAATAAAGTTTTCCTTTGTGGTGGTTCAGCAGCCACCTCCTTCATTGGCTTAAGTAAGACTTTATTAACCACCAAAGATTCTCCTCTTTCTGGTGTATTTTCTTCTTCTGCTACCGCTGTCGCTGGTGCTTCTTCTTCAGCTGGAGCAACAATTGCATTCGTCTACTTTATGTCTGCATTTTCTGGGCACTCAAAAGCTCTGTGTCCCAGCTTGTTACATTTGTAACATCTTAATTCTCTGCCTCTTCCTCTGCCTCCTCTTCCTTTGGAAAAACTCCCTCTGCCTCTTGCATCACCTTCTCTGGGTGCATGTTGGGTTGAGCTACTGCTAGCTCCATCTCTAGGTGCTGTAGATCTTCCTCTACCACCTTGGCTTCCTTTTCCTCTGAAAGTCCCTCTCCCTTTGGCAGACTGCTTCCTCATGAGTTTTTCCTCAGCTTTCAGCGCTATCTGATAAGCTTCCTCTACTGTTTCAGGAGACATCAAACTTATCTCATCCTGAATGTCCATCCTGAGGCCATTCATATATCTAGCCACCTTCTCATCTGTGTCTTGGGCTTCTCCAGCTCTTATGCTTACTTTATAAAACTCTTCTGTATATTCTTTTACTATTAAAGCTCTCTGTCTAAGATTTTGCATTTGTCTAAACAATGTTTGCTGATAATTACTTGGCAAGAACTTACCTCTTAACTTTGCTACCATTCGGCTCTAGTTCTTGATTGGCTGCTTACCAAGTCTCTTCCTTTCCACCTGCACACCATCCCACCACAGTGCTGCATGGCATTTTAACTTGGTGACAACAAACTTTACTTTCTTCTCCTCTTCTGTTTCTTCGTAATCGAAGAATTTCTCCATGCTGTTAATCCAGTCGATCAATTCTTCTGGATTCAATCCTCCTTGATATAGCGGTACTAATTGGTTCCATGGCCTGGCTGTGGATTTTAACACTGACTGAAAGAATCTCATCTCAGGAGTAACCTGTACAGCTTCCTCCTCTTCCGCAGCTTCAATTTCGGGCTCACTGACATCTCCATCATCTATATTTCTATCTGAAGTTAATGCATCTACTCGAGCTCACAGCTCTTCTACTGTTTCCATTAGTTCAACATTTGCAACAAGTCGTCCTCTTCCACCACGTCCTCGTCCTCTTCCAACTCTGAAAGCCATCCTTCTTCCACTCCTGAGATTCAATTCAATGTCAGTTGATGGCTCTGATACCACTAATGATGGAGAGCGTGCAGGCGTTAGAGACAATCTCTCTAATCTGCAAGCAAGTTCTTCAATGTTCTGATCAACTTCCCTTTCTTTAGGCGTATCAGTCATTAAACTGATATATTCATTTCTTTCTTTAACAACCCCCTAATCGGGCTTTGTTAACACATAGTGGTTGTATTGGAAAATTCTTAAAATAATTTTCCAAGTGCTATTGGCTAAAACAGTGGCTTTATTTGTATCGGTAGTAATTCTAAAAGAATTACGCCAACACAATATCGGAGGTCTTATAAGAAGGGTCAAAACCCCAACACTATCGGCGATCACTTTACAAATGGAGGACTTATACAATATAATCTATCGGGCAGTAATTCTAGAGAATTACCTTATAACATACCCCGCTTTATAATGTCTCTTTAATCTTTTCCCCGATGCGATATCGCATCGGCGATCACTATCGGCGGCTTTGCAATGGAACACAGGCTCCGATATATTACGGACCCGATGTATATATATATATATATATATATATATATATATATATATATATATTCCCCCCTATGTTGAGTTCGGGTCCGATACATGTATCCGCAATCGCTCCAACCAATTGATCTCCTCCTCCGAACTAAATGGACCCGATGCCTCCTTCCAGACTTGCCCTATAAAGATTTCAGGTCCGGATCTTTCAAGGCCTCCGCGGACCCGATTCACTTATATACACGCCTTTATAATTTTGGCAGGTCCGCTTTTCGGCGGTCGCCACAATTAACAATTCTCCCACCTCCGAACTGTCGGACCCGGCGATAAATATATTGTAATTTATATGATTTCGGCTCTGGTTATGGAAGCTCAGTCAGAGGTTTTGCGCTATGGGATCCTTTCGGACCCGAAAAGCTTTATGCACTGGCCTCTATAACAAATCGGCTCTGGAAATGCGGAGTGCACAACTAAGTGTTCCAAAGGTTCTCCCCGACGCCGATATGAGTTCGGACATGATATGGGTAAGAACTTACAATTATATTATTTCGCGTCCGCTACAACCACTTAATGCAAGATTTCAAGGATTCTTAGCATAAACAGAAATATATGCGTAGTTTTAAAATAAAAGTAATAGCCTGTATAAACATAAATGAAAGGGAAGGCGGCTCAGATGTTAACACATAGTATTGCAGCATGCGGAAAACAGTCACAGATTCAACACTATTAAGGCACTACACAATAATCAATAATCTATGCATGCATATTACAGCGTCATTTAATAAGAGACGCCGAGAGAACAGTATTTAAAATAATGATATGGCACTTGCTCCTCTCCTCCCTCTCTTTAGAGCTTCGCTGCCTCTTTATTTATAACTAAGGATAGGCCTTCTCGGTCCTTATCCGAGACAAAGAAAAGCATGCTTTACAGGATGATTTAAAGCTTGAAAAGCTCTGTTACAAATAGCATGATTTATTGCTAGAATTTATTCTATTTTTAACTAAGAAAACATAGAAATTGCAGGCTAAAGGACCCCACTCCCTTGCCTGTAAATTTTTTTGGATTTTTGGAATAATTTGGAAGATTTTTCCCCTCTGAGTCACATGCTCCCGCATCACCTGATCCATTGGGTTGATCTCGAATATGCAACTTGATCTCTCATAATAACCTTTGCAACTAAAAACCTTAGTCATTTGTTCTAAACTTTAAACATAAATATGATATGTGTACTAAAATTTGAACTGAAACTATAAACTGAACGTTTTATGGAAAACTATAAAACTACAAACTAACAACTGAAATCACTGTTGCACACTGAAAATATGAATGTTGAAAAGTTGCTTACCTAGTAAGCTTATTTATATATATACAATCCTATTCTAACACCAAATGCTTGACTTTATGCAATGTAAAATATCTAATATAACCAATCAAAAATTTGATCCAATACATTAGCTCCTTCACCATATTTAAGAAGAATTAGAACTAGAGCTTGTAAGGGCACTAGAAATTGATTGTGACCTTTATCTTCATGACAGAGAGCTTTGGAATCATGAAAAACATGGGAGGCACTAGAAATTGATTGGGACTCTATAGTGAAAAATTTCTCCATATAGATAGCTATGCGATCATGAAAGACATGACCTATTACTTGATGCTCAATTTATTTTTCAAATTTATGGTCATGATTAGGTATTCCACATATTCTTTCTATATCATTATACAATTTCTAATATGGGTCATCTAATTTACTCTCAAAACAATGCTAAATTTCAACATCAAAATGTAGCACTAATATTTCTCATTTGGGAGGAGGGAGAATTTCCAAGAACTTTTTAGGATCTTGGAAGTTATATGATTGGATTTGAACATCCAAAAGCTCAATATCCTTTTCAAACCTTTCAACAACTAATTTGGAAAAACAAGTTTTACCTTCATGAGAAAACTTGGTAGATCTCAAACAATGAAGTACAATCGTTGAAAATACTTCATCTATTTGAAAATCCACTAACTCGTCCCTAATTTCTTTTATAACTTCACAAGATACACGGTTTACCACATACCATGGAATCTTGTTTTTAGTAAACAACCTGATGAGTAAGTAGTGGAGTCGCAATGAATGTCTTGATTTCTCGATTCTTCTGCCAGTGGAGTCTTCCGATTGACGTGAAATTGTGTTTGCGAGGTGGGTGATTCATCTTTCTTGTGTATGATCACTGTCCACCATCAATAATCAGATCTGGAACTTGATATGATTTTCTTAGGAACCTGAAATGTTCAGGTCCCCAGTATGGTCGTCAGTATGTTGTCATTCTGTATTTTTGAGGTTGAAGGAGTAAACACATAGGACAACATCAAAACTACTTTGGAAGATGGGATCTAGCCATGTGAGCTTCAAAGAGGGATCTCTCTGTAAAATTTAGCTATGTTTGGTGTAAATTTTAGGCTAGTTATTAGTGTACTGATTATTTTTTGATTGGATTGCTTGGTTCATTAAATTGTTATAATTCCATTATGTTATGGAGTCTAAAGATTAACTCGATCTGCATCAAATTTTGAAGGAGTTTCACACGGAAAGCTAGGTTGCACTATTTGGATCTTTCAGAATTTTAAATATATTATGAAATAGAAGAAGTGTAACATTGAGTAGAAACTAAGGAGTAATGAAGAATTCCTTAATTTGACTTCAGTAGAAAACATATAAATTACCAACATCAATAATAGGGTGTTTTGTATAACATATCCTATTTTTCATAGTTTCTGTTATGTAATTAAGCCTTTTTGAAATGACAAAGAAAAAAGACAATGATTAAACACATGAAGAGAAGAAAAACATCACCAATTTGTACACCACATGGATCCTGTGAAGAATGTCCTTGTACTATTGATGCTTCAAGCAATTAGAAAATTACAATTCACACAGGAAATTATATTCCACAGTCAACATCTATTAATTCAAACTATGAAGTATTTATAAAAATTCTAAACTAAAATATCTTGAAAAAGTATCAAGATTTGTTTACAAATATCTCAAACTATCTTACACAAATAGAACTAAAATATAGGACATTCAAAACTAATGAATCTACTTGGCACTATCTTTGTGGATTTATCGTGACAAAGGAGAGCAAATTGAATTTGATAGCAACTCTTATTTGATGAAGTGGCCTCCAAGTCATTAAGTGTCTTTGATCTTTCCCACCCCCAAAATTATGAAAAATAGGGTCGAATCATACCTTTGAAGATGTCAATCCGAACTAGTTGTTTGAAAACTGAGAGAGGTTTTTGTAGCTTAGAAAGTGAGGAACAAAATCCTCCTCCAAAAATCTTAGCTTAGCTTACCTTACCAAAATTCATTTCTTCTGATCCACAATATGCTGTGCAAAAACATGACTAAAACATGAAATTTCTCGAAAATATGCCTTCAAAGAATCATTAGCATCTCCCAAACCATAATAGCTGTTAGAAAACTCACATATATTTTTTTACAAGAGGATGTTAGCAACAAAAACCTTTTTGAGTATTTTAAAATACTTTCTAAGTTGTTTGTAAATCATGTTTGAAAGTACTATGTTGTATATTGAAAAACTTAGTTTCACTTGGCCATGAAAGAGACTTATGACGTGGAGGCTAGAGGTGACATGGAGGTGAGGGATAATATGGAGGTACATGGTTGGCGAGAAGGTGATTAGGTAGGGACAACAGTAAAGAAGTGAGGGGGAAACGGTTTTGGAGGGTAGGGAGCAATTAGTGGTTTAGGGTGGGGGGTGCGAAACGTAGAGAACGAGCCATGTGGTCATGGGACCTGGTGGGGAATATTGCATTTTTGGACCCCCTTGGTGGTAAATTTAGGATGGAGAGGGGGGCGGTCGAAAACAAATATGCGTGGTGGATCTGAAAGGTAGGACGATCCCTCGGTGGACAAGTGCCGCTCTTTTAGTTGTAGGCTCCTCGTCAATTTTACAATAAAATGAAAGCTATGGTACGAGTTCCTTATTACAATTTATTTAATCAAATTTAAATGATGTGATTAATTTAATTTAAACACACTTAATTATTCTCTAATGATGCATTTGGACTTGCAAGCATATTTTTTTATTCTATTTTTGGAAATAATTCACAACATGGAATATTGTTTACAACATCTGAGATATAATAATCATGAGCTAAACTATTGTGTAAAATTATAGGACCCGAACACTCTGAGTAAAGGGATAAATGTTAATAAAAAACTCTAATTCCTTCCTTAATTATCTTAATTGAGAAATTATCAAGTCAAATATCACATGCTACATATACAAATGAATGAATTGATATATTACTTAAAAATGGAGTCACACCAAATGTAGATTGCACATTATTAGTTGAATGTCCCCACTCAACTCAAATCACACAACCAATTATTTATAACATTAGAATGTTGATTGGAGAGAAATACAAAAACTCACATTCTTTTCCTCATTCACAAAATAATTAATTGATGAACAACTTTCTAGCATTGAATTTATGGCATTACTCAAACAATTTTTTGACCAGAACATGTGGTTGTAGTTTGATATGATGCAAGACACTCATGATATAATGTTCTAGGAAATAAACCAACATTGACCTAATTTAAGAGACCACTTGACATCTTGGGTAATTTATAATTTGGGCAATGTGTAGCCTTGAGGGAGAATTGCTTAGCAACATCTCACATACATAAGTACATTGCCATAACCAACATCATGATAAGCAAGGAAAAAAAATCAAGCACCATAAGCATATCCATTTACATGAGTTATAATCCTAAAATTTGTTGAGGTAAGGCATCTTAAAGACATTGTGGTATAGGTCCCATAGCTTCCTCCCCTTTAAAAACATTGAAGATCATAGAACTCATTGACAAAAACTTCCCTAGTTTATTGTTTAAGCTTGTATGCTCCCAAAAACTCAGTGATTATATCCTTAAAATCTTCATTTATTGTCTCTAGTTTGACATCTAAATTAAACTGTAAGGGCTTTCCTAGGTTGTCACTTTTCTTATGAATTCAAAATCCTTCTCCACTAGAATACTTTCAAGTTTGTACTTTGTTATGAATTCAAAATCCTTCTCCAATAGAATACTTTCCTCTAGTATTAGAATGCTTTTTGTTCTCCACTCTTCTAACTTTGTCTTAGTGATTGTCAACCAGTTCTTCGCTCAAGACCTCAAGGCTTTCCATCATATCATGCAATGAGTTACAAGTTTCTGAAGTTGAGGTACATCTTTAAACCATTTTCTAAGACATTAAGTGCAACATTTTTTTCATCCATCAAGTAGTACTCTCTAATTATATACCATTTTTTAATTTTTGAAAGCACAGACCAGTAAGAAACCACTTCAGTAACGTTGTGAGAAAGCCACCTAGGCCTGTACCACTCCTCAAATAGTGGAAAATATTTTTACCTTTTATATAACAAAAAACAAAATAAACAACCACCTAGGCTTGTACCACACCACAAATAGTGGATAATATATTTAGCTTTTTATATAACAAAAAACAAAATAAAAAACCAGCATTACAAAGTAATAAATCTAAAACTCAACAATGCGTGTGAGAGTAACATAAATCAGAGCTTTATAGATTGTAACAACTCTATCGAACAATACAATGCGGAAGTGGCTTTCCTAAGAAATAGTGGGCATCAATCTCAGACTTGAAACTCTCTTAGACTCATACAGATGTTGCATGTCGACTACTCAGTCTCTCAAGGCTAGATGTAAAAATAATAATAAAAAACATGAGATGTAAAAATAATAAAAGACTAAATACTAGTGGTCTTGAAAACCATGATTTAAAAATTAAATTAGAACTGAGATCTGACAATGAAATCTGATGACCAACCAACCACAAAATAACAAATTGAACAAACTTATCCCATGTTGATTCTTTGATTGCATGGTAAATCTAATTGAAAGAAACTACCCGTTAGATACGACTCAAATGTTACCATTTCAACAATCCTTAATGTCTAGAAGTCTGATTTATATCCACTTAGTGTGAATTAACAACTTAAAAACTCATCGAACTTAATGCGAGGTTCACATTGTAATCGCCTTCCTGGAATTTATCATAAGGTGTATTCCAATAGAGAAACATAAAACATATTTTATTTACTGCATTTATGATGTTTGTCTGAAAGTTATATTTTCTAGAAGTAAGAGAAGCTACCACATGAAAAATAAATCATATATTGTTCACATTGACACATTTATTGATTAGTGCTGGAAACTCCTTTTCCTAACTACGTTTTTGACGTTGGTTAGGGATGTTTTATAGTTAAAAGTTTGAAATGCATATCTGATACTTGTCTAACTTTGACCTTGAAAAATTAGCTTTTCAATCTTTGTGGGAGGAAATATTAAATGTATATAAGCACATATATAAAGTTGAGAACATTGACAACCTACTATAGCCAAAATCCAAATAAGGTACAATGGAAAATGGAAAAGTTCATTGAATAATAATGGGTAACCAATTATATTGGAGAACTCTCAATCAATACCTGAAGCTTTGGGCTATGGAGAGAGCTGCTTTCCCCATACTTTTTCAATTGATTCCTAAGGAAGAAATTTGTTCAACTAAACTTGAAGGTTCAAAAACCCATCCCAAAAGACAAATGGTCTTATGAGAAGTTATTTATATACAAAAAACTGAATATATTTATTTTATGATTCAACCACATTAACTTATTCATGAACTTCTTCATCTAAAGTGGACCTTTCAAGATCATAAGACAAAATGGATTAGGCAGTGTCAATATATTTGGAAGTTCCTCTCTTCTTTTAAGTCTCAATTACTTAGGTGGCTACTTCTTCATAATTGTTAGGTGGTTAACTATTGACTACATGCTTCATAATTGTAATGGCTTAACAAATAGATGTTGCATGCTTTGCAATAAGGCATAATCAATTAAGCATGTTATATGAAATGGTTGCCAAAGTCTTTTGGGCATGGCTTATTGTTTAGTATAATAATATTTTTGTGTCTCCTCTTCATGGAAAGGGATCTTTTATAAGAATAAATGGATGATTCCACACACTTGAAGGAAAGTTTAGGGGGTGATCAAATTTAGTGTCAAAAAAAACTTTTATTAAGTAATTAATCTGATCCATTTGGAAAAGCTAACAAATTGTAGATCGAAGTTGGCTATTAAACTCAACCACTATGGATAATTTTAAGAAAGATGTAAATTATCCTAAGGTGAGTGCCAAATAAGAGATGCTTCTCCTCCTCATTATGAAGGGAAGAGTACAGGTGTGGTTGTTATTTTTCTTAATCTATTATTTGTGATGTACTTTTCTTATCATTGATGAAATATCTCATCTTGAAAGAAAGAAAAAAAGAATACTAAATATACGGAATCATTCTAAGAAAAGGGAAAATTTGAATATTTCAATCATTGACAAGGAAAATGGACATTTTGATTATTATATTACTATGTATGTTGCTGACATTATTTAGTTGCTCTAATGTTCACATACCTCATTAATAAAAGAGCCACATGCTAGTTGTGATGGATCAAAGCATACTTTCAATCCTACATGGTTTCCGTATGGAAGATTTCCAAGATAAATAGATCAAAAAGCTTCCAAGACCTATTGTTTCCATGAAACTATTTGTTGCCTATTTAATTTCATTGAAGGTAAACCTTCTTGCTGCATTCCAATTTCTCATGTCTACTTCTGCAAATCAAGTGATATACCATATTTAAGTAGTGTAATATAATTGGATTTTAAAAATAGTTCAAGTGAAACAAGAATTAGGAGAATGGGTATAGCTTAAACTCAAATGTCCATGGAACCATACTTGACATGGACCTTCCATCCTCCAATTTGTGTTTTCTTTTGTACCATATTAACATAGTTGAACACATGATTATGACAAATTCTATTCCACCTACAAGGCCTCCAATAATAACCTTCATGTGGATTTTTCTTTTGGATATGTTAGGTTTTATAACTTTTACCATCTCAACTAAAGGAGGTGCATGAGAACATCTTGTATGAGGGGAAGTGAGACATGGATTGCCTCATTTTCTACATAGGAAACAAAGGAGAAAGAAAATTTAAATTACATCATAACAATATTCTAAATTAGGTAAAAAAAAATAACATATTAAGTTTGTATTCAAAGATACATTAAATTGGAAATTTTACCAACCCATGCCTTAAATCCAGTGTGGTCTTGTTCAACTAGATGGGTAAGTTCCCATCAAGTTGATAGTTTCCAAATTTTTGTTCAAAATTGCATTAACCCATAAATGTCTCTCAATTATAACTTTCTTTTCATTCTCAACAAAATCCTATCATTTTTTATTATATGGAAAATTAACTCACAATAAATCAATACTTGGCAATCTTCCGAGGCTCTCTGGAACTTTCCCGTGAAGAATGTTGTTTTGCAAATCCCTGCACAAGGCACATCACAGAAGGGAATAAAACTCCTACCTGTTAATACTTGGTAAGAAATGGACAAACTCAGGCCGGGAAAACCTTCATAATAGCTAACAACGAGAGAATAGGTATCACATCAAAGTTTGTTTCAATAGATTTTCTACTAATGATGCCCTTTGCCACTCATCTTTCCAATGGTCAGACCAAATAAGATATGGATTTTTGTATAGATAATATTTGGTATCCTAGCCATGACTAGTGCACCTTGAGGGTGGAGCTTCAACAACTCTATATGTGTTAAAAAAAAATTCATGTCTAAAAGAACAAAATGCTTGGTGAACTAGCTGAAGCATCTCCATTAGAAGTAAAAAATAGAAAATAGATGATCTAAAACAATGTTACATGAATCAGGGATGAAGCAGTTGCATTTTTTGGAAGCTAAGGTCCCAAACTATATATATATATATATATATATATATATATATATATATATATATATATATATGACAAGAGGAGAAGAATCTAGATTCTAAATGGTTTATGCTCAAAGAATTAATCATTTATGTATTATGGATGCCATATTCTATCTTGATTTGTGTACAAAATGCATGCTTTGAGCATAAACCATTTAGAATCTAGATTCTTCTCCTCTTGTCTTGCCTATGCCTCTACCTCTATTCTCTAGGGATATTAGTTAGCACTTCCCAATTTTGATCAAATTGCATAATCTAAGCCTCAAAATATGGTAGAAAAAACTTAACATGATTGATCAATGATTTTTACTTCAGTGAAGGGTACATTTTTACTAAGGGGATCACAAAGAGTTCAACAATCAACACCACAAACACTTAGGTGCATATAGGGATTGGCACTCTTGATTAAATGCCAATCACATCCCCTCATACATGGTATAATGTAATGAAATTCCACAATCTCATTCATCCCAAAATCATGAAAACTATTAAGTCTATTGAATTTTGAATGGGATATGAAATTTTGTTTTCCCCATATGAAGTAGTATTGTTGGTTCGATCAATTGATAAAGCAAGAAAGAAATGAAAACTCAATGGAAAGAAAAAATAAATTACACAAGTAAAACACAATGTTTACATGGTAAAACCTTGACACGATGTCAAGGAAACATCCACGGGGCAAGGGATTGGATTATTTATTTGGTCAAGAATGATTCTCCATGATACAATAGTTTGGGAATTCATGAGTTTTATATAAGAGCCTCCTCCTTTACATAACCATTGTTTCGGTATAAAACTAACTGAACAATAACTAATACAGTTTTACACATATTTACGTAATTTGTTGTCAAATTCAACAAGCTCCACCTTGACAACAATTTTCCTAATCCCTTGCCCATGCCCATTGATCATCTCTTCTGCAAGCCAAGAGAAGCTAAACACCATCGCAACATCTCTAGTGTAACTAGCTTCATGAATATGTCTCCATAATTCTCCCATGTATGGACCTTCTTGAGAGCTACTTTTCCACCATCGATCACATGTCTCAGGAAATGATACCTTACATCAATGTGCTTGGTGTTGGTGTGATAAGCTGGGTTCGTAGCCAAGTGAATAGCACTCTGACTGTCACAGAGTACATTCACTCTCTCCTGCGTCCTTCCAATCTCATCAAGTAGACCCTTTAACCAGATTTCTTCTTTATAGGCATCTTCTTTCGATAGTAGACAACGCAATTGTTTCTTGAAGCTTTGACATCCAACTAATTGCTCCACCTGCAAGGGTAAAAACATAACGTGTTGTAGATCTCCTTTTTTTTCAAAATCATCTGCATAATCAACATCCACATATCCACAGACCCATCCTTCACTACCATTAAAGATGGTGCAATGATCACTTGTGCCTCTTAAATATCGAAGCACCCATTTCACTGCTTGCCAATGTTCTTCACCTGGATTTTCCATGAACGTGCTCACAACTCCAACTGCGTGTGAAATGTTAGGTCTTGTAGATACCATCGCATACATTAAGTTTCCTACAACATTTGCATATGGTACATGATACATATATTGTTTTTCTTCATGAGTTCTAGGACTCAAAACCAAAGAAAGCTTAAAATGGGAAGTTAATGGAACATTAACAAGTTTCACATTGTTCATATCGAACTTTTCAAGTACTCTTTCCAGATACTTCTGTTGTGATAACCAAATCTTACCATTTTTCGTTTCTTTGTGTATCTCCATGCCAAAGATATGTTTTTCTACTCCAAGATCCTTCATATCAAACATCCTAGAGAGTTGAGCCTTTAACCTGTTGATCTCTTCCATCCTTTTGCTTGCAATAAGCATATCATCAACATACAAAACTAAGATAATGAATATGCCACTCAAACTCTTTAAGTATACACAATGATCATACTCACTTCTAATAAATTTCTTGCTCACCATGAAGGAGTCAAACTTCTTGTACCCTTGCCTCGGAGACTGCCTCAGGCCATACAATGATTTCCTGAGTTTTCAAACTAATCTTCTGCTAAGACCTTGTACAAAACCTTTTGGTTCTTCCATATATATCTCTTCAAATCACCATGTAGAAAACATGTTTTAACATCTAACTGTTCTAACTCAAGGTTAAGTAATGAAGTTAGTGCCAACATAGTATCAATAGAAACAATTTTTACAACTGGTGAAGAAATATCATGAAAGTCAATACCTTCAACCTAAGAATACCCTTTTGCTACTAGTCTCGCCTTATACCTTTTGATACTGCCATCAATTTTCCATTTCAATTTGAAGACCCATTTGCATCCAAAAACACTTCTCCCTTTAGGAAGTTCTACAAGATCCTAGGTATTGTTCTTGGCTAAGGAATCCATTTCTTCTTTCATAGTTCTTTTCCTTTTTTCGCTATCTGTATCATCTACTACTTCATGATAACAAGAAGGTTCCCCATCTTCAATAATCAAGGCAAAAGATGAAGCATAATCTTCATACCTTTTGGGAGTTTTTCTTTCCCTTGTAGACCTTCTTAGAGTGATTGGTTGTTGAACTCGTTCAAAAACTTCAACAACCTCCTTTGTATCTTCAACACCTTTTCCTCAAGAAGTCTCTTCTTCCTTTTAACTTTCAAGAAAAGGTCTAGCCTCGAAGTGAATTTGTTGATTTGGTGATACCTGTCCCTGTTCGATTCTTTCAACATTTGATTTTAAAAGAGAAGATTCATCAAAGTTTGAACGCTAATTTTTACGAATAACAGAATATGCATCATAACCAAATATCCTTAAATGTGAATAATCACAAGACTAACCTCACCAAACTTCTTCAGGAATTTTACAATGAATTGCTACTGAAGGTGATCTATTAAGTAAGTAACAAGCAATGGATACTACTTCTGCCCACAACTCCTTTTGCGGGTTAGCATTGTTGATCATGCTTCCCACTCTTTCCATAAGAGTCTGATTCATACATTTAGCAACACCATTTTGCTGAGGAATATAAATAGTATTTTTGTGTCTAACAATTCCTTCATCCTTACAATACTTTTCAAATTCTAGAGAAGTAAATTCACCACCATTGTGAGTTCTTAAACATTTAATTGATTTTCCTGTTCTTTTTTCTACCATTGCTTTAAATTGTTTAAAGACATTGAATACATCATCTTTCTTTTTCAACATAAAGACCCAAAATTTACAAGAAAAATCATCAATAAACGTTAAAAAATATAAAGCACCTCCATACGATACAACAGGAGATGGTCCCCACACATTAGAATGAATATAGTCCAAAATTTCTTTACTATTATGACTTCCAATTTTAAACCTATCTTTACACTCTTTTCCATACACACAATGTTTACAGAAATCCAACTTCAAGGATTTCAAATTAGCAAGTAATTCACGGTTCATGAGTACCTCAAGACCTTTCTCACTCATGTGACCCAATCATTGATGCCATAGGTGAGTACCTTCTTCTTCTTTCTCTGACACAATCGTAGCTTCATTGACCTAAGTACTTCCTTTGAGTCTATAAAGGTTTCCGACCTTTTCTGCTTTCATAACAACTAGGGTGCCTTTTGAGACTTTCAGTACTCCATTCTGACCTGTAAACTTATAAACATCTGAATCCAACACTTCCAAAGAAATCAAATTTTTCTTCAATTCAGGTACACGTCTAACACTAGTTAATGTTCTAACTGTGTTATCATACATTTTAATCCTAATATTTCCTATCCCAACAGTGTGACATGATACATTATTACCCATAAACACAGAACTACCATTTACAACTTCGTATAAATTAAACCAATTCCTATGTGGACACATGTGATGGGAAGCACGAGAGTCTAACAACCAAATTTCAAAATCTTGAGAGACATTACACATAGGTAAAGTTTCATCTATCATACATAATTCTTTAGCAAATAAAAACTTCGTCTATCATACCTAAATGAACTTGATTTGCTTCCTTCTTTGGGTTATGAGACTCTTTTCATTTCCAACAGTCTTTCTTGAGGTGTCCAATTTTATTCGAGTGCCAACATTTTGCCTTACAATTCTTTCCCTTTGATTTTGATTTGGAAGATCCCCTTATTTTTTCTCCTCTATCCTTTGACCATCCTCTAGCTCTCATGGCTTCTCGTGCAACTCTTTGAGTACTGCATTTCCTTCATAATTATTCAGACAAGAGAGCTCCCACAACTCATTCAGATTTCAAAGAATGAGCAGTACTCAAACTGATTGAAGATACAAAGTGGTATTTGACTTGCGCAGAGAACACAAGAAGGTTATAGCTTTGTCTTCTTCCTCAGTTTTAACTACCATATCTGATAATGGGCATATAAGTGTATTAAAAATATTTAAATGCTTTGCAACTTTTGTACCCTCCTTCATTCGTATACTGTACAATTGTCTTTTCAAATAAATTCTATTGGTTAATGATTTTGTCATATATAGTTTTTCCAGTTTTTCCCATAAACGTGTAGGTGTACTCTCTTCAACAATGTTGAAGAGAACTTCATCTGCCATGCATAACTTGATGGTAGTGAGAGCTCGGGCATCCAAGTCCTCCAAGTCCAAATCTATCATGGTAGCACGTTTCTTACTCACCTCATCCAATTCTTTGTGCAACCCTTGTTGCATAAGCAAATCCCTAAATTTCAGTTTCCATAAACCAAAGATGTTCTTGCACGTTAACTTCTCCACCTTGAACTTTGCATTCATTATTTTTTCCATTTCTTTCTATAGGGCTATTAAAATCTTATTTCTAGATTTTATTTCTAGGGTTTATGAGTTCACTTTATGCTTTCAAGTAGGGTTTCTCTCAATTTGTCTTCCTTTGATTTCTTTTATAAAAAAAATGTGACTATGTTCCCCTTTAATAAATTTCCAAAACTTCCACAAAAAACTTCAAACCCTATTCAACTTTTTCTGTATCCATTTTAGTTCAAATTTTCATTAAAAAAAAAAAACAAAAAACAAAAAAAATTCCTTCTTCCTCTTTTTTTAATAAACTCTACTCATCTTAAGTTCAAAATTTCCCTACTCCAATTAAAAAAAAATATCTTTGTTTCTGCTATAAAAAAATATTACCTGGATTTCTTTAAAAATAGGAGTTGTTCTTCAAAAAGGGGGCTTTCTGCTTCTTTCTGCTGTTTTCTACTTTGACATGGACTCTCTAAATTCTAATGCTACCGGGACATTTTTTTTCTTAAATTTACACACTTCAAACAGTCGCTGTCTTCTAGCAATCTGCACGACTGTCTCGGTCGATGCCTCTGCAACTCTCAATTTTTTATTTTTTTCTCCAAAATACTTTACACATAGATTGGAGAGATATTTCTTCATGACAGGCTCCTCCCTCTGGTGTCAGGATTTAGTAATCGATCGTTCTTCACGACAAGCAGACAACGGCATTAGAATTCAGTAGTCGACCTTTCTTCACGACGGGCAGACATCGGTGTCAGACTTGAGCAATCGACAAATGACCCTTCAGGAAAAATCGTCTTCCTCACCTCTTTCCATTAGCTAGATTCTTTCCCTATGACAATGGGCTCCAACACACATTGCATCTCTCTCCAGCGGTGAGCAACTGACAACCCTCTTCCTCAACAATGGCAACACAACTCTTTCTCTCACGGTGGGCTTCAACACATTGTGTGTTTAACCTCAAGCTCTGGTACCAATTGTTTGTTCGAGCAGTTGATAAAGCCTGAAAGAAATGAAAACTGAACGGAAACCAAAAATAAATTACACAAGTAAAACACAATGTTTACATGGTAAAACCTTGACAGGGAGTCAAGGAAACATCCACGAGGCAAGGGATTAGATTCTTTATTTGATCAAGAATGATTCTCCATGATACAATAGTTTGGGCATTCATCAATTTTATATAACATAAGAGTTGTTTCGGTATAAAACTAAGTGAACAGTAACTAATATAGTTTTACACATATTTACATAATTTGTTGTCAAATTCAACACATATGAGATGGGAACCAATCTCATACATCCTAATTCATTTCATGGTAACAAGGATAATTTTAGGGGCGAATGTTCGCCCTTTGGCGAAATTAAGGGGTTTTAAATTTTTAGTGGGCGAATATTTTGTATCATAGTACATTTTTACAAATCACCTCAAATAGCCCACCTTATTTTAAGGGAGAGGGTAAAAAAGGTAAATTTAGCCCTTGAAATTAGGAGTTACAACCTTCCATTCGCCCATTTTCAAGAATAGGTTTTATTTAAGTGAATCATATGGGCCAAATACCATATTTATAAAAGAGGTATGGTAAATTAATAAAAATATAAATAAATGAGAGGTATGGTAAATAAATAAAACATTTTTTATATTTACTCCATAAGTCACCTGGTGTAAATAAATAAAAATATAAGTAAAGTGGAGGTATGGTAAATATATAAAATGTATTTTTATACTTACTCAAAAGGTATGGTAAATAAATAAAAATATAAATAAACTAGACGTATGGTAAATAAATAAAACCTCTTTTTATATTTAGTCCATAACCCTCGTTATATTTATGAAGGCTCAAGAAAGAGGTTTTATTTAAGTGAATCCTATGGGCCAAATACCATATTTGTAATAGAGATATGGTAAATTAATAAAAATATAAATAAACGAGAGGTATGGTAAACAAATAAAACATCTTTTTATATTTACTCCATAAGTCACCTTATATTTACCAACACTCAAAAAATGGGTTATATTTAGGTGAAACCTATGGGCAAAATACTATGGGACAAATACCATGGACTAGATTGTTATTAATACCATGCAAAAAACCATTATTAACCCTAATATTAGAATTAATAAAAATAAAAATGGCACATGGTATTGACCCATGGTATTCACCTGGAATGTAGCCTATTTAAATGGGGGAATTAAACCAACATAGATCCATCTTTACTCTGGATCTACTAACCCCCGAGAGGTATCAAATATCATGATATGCAAACTAGCATAGAGTGAAAAAATATTTGATCCTCTTGGGGCTTGGTCAAGAGTAAAAATGGATGTTGTAATTTAATGTAGGTTAAACATTTTAGCTTGGTTAAAATAAAAAATAAAATAAAAATCAACTATTAAATTTAATTTTTATAAATTACTAATAGTAATTTTTAAGCTCCAGGTTTATGATAACGCATGGTATTGACCCATGGTAATACCATGGTATTCATGTGAGCATAGACTATTTAAAGGGGAAATTCTATCGTCTTAGATCCATACAAAGTTTTATTATGAAAGACTCGCCAAGATCTTACAAGATTTTATAATTGAGTAAAATATTCGCCATGCCTCGTGAGAGATTCGCCAAAATATTATATATACATATTATATTATTGATAAAATCGCCTTCCATTTTTCCTATATACCATGGAGATTCGCCCATTTATTATATTTATAAATTTAGGGGGGGTTCTTAAAATTTTCCCTGCATGGTAATGTTAAAAATTTAAGTAAAAGTGACATTCTCATTTCATGAAAGGATAGAAAAATGTCACTTTTACTTCAAGAATTTAGAATTACCAATAAAGAGCATCTAGAAAGCATCTAGGAAACATATGGGAAGCATCAAGGGAACAACTTGAGATATTCAGAGAAACAAAGTTCCTCACATAGTGTTTGAATTATGGTTCATCCTAAAGAACCATAAATGGAACCATCACAGTTCCCACAGTTATAGGAACCACAATTTTCCAAGTAAAGCATGGCTTGGAAATTTTGGTGTAGAGTTCCATTTACAGTTTGCTCACAAATTTGAGTAGTTCGTGGCTCTGGTTTCCAATTTGTTGGAGGGGGGTGGTTCATGTAACACTATTATTATAGAATATAAATTTCTCAAACCTGGATCCTAAGAAACTACCAAGGAGATGATACAAAGGAAAGATATTTGTGCACATGAAAGACATAGAATGGAACATTATCTTCTTAGATTGTTCTTAGTTTACTAAATGGTTTAAGGAACGATATCTACTACTGTCATAAAATCAATCAGACATCTACTCAAGTCTTGTTTATGCTTGTATCCAGCCTTAGTCATGTTTTTTTGTATCGTTCTATTGTTTTCTATCAAGATTCATGATCCTTTGTTTAATACAGTTAGTCTTAAAGGGTTATTTGTTCTGGGTTATAGAAAGGGAATATATTATCAATAATACAATGAAACTTACTAGAATTCCCCTTTCCATCCTACTGAACAAACATCCTTTTTAAGCATGTGCTTCTAGTAATATGAGCATATATTTAAATAAATAAAAATTATTTTTGTTTATAACCACCAAAACAATGAGAGAAGAAGACTCTCCTTGAAGAAGAAAAAGGCATAAATAAAGAGGAGGTGGTGCAAGTTAGACTAGTCCTTTTGATGAGGATCTCCATGCACAAGCATTTAAGCTCTAGCACCATATTAAGGAGAGTAAAAGTGAAAGAAGTTGACCCCACAAAATGATCTCAATGTATAGTTGTCTAAATCATAGAAAATAGTTTATTTAGTCATAAAACAAAATGGCCATCTCTAAATTTGCAAAATCCAAATATTTGAAGCAATCAAGTTGCATAATATACTTGGAAAAGTACCCACATAAAATGAACACTCCATGACTAGTATTTTATATTGAGACTGCTAACTTAAAGGATGCAACGAGTTTCTCTAGATTCATTATATTTTCATTTTGAGCAAGTTAATTTCAAAAATGAAACTCAAGACCAACACCTAATCACATATTGACATAGATGTGCATATGGTACAAGAACAGATACAACATGGATAAAAAGAAAATGGAAAATGGGACTCACAATTTCTGTGAGCGTTAAAGAACTCAGGTTAGGTATGTGTGCATTAGTTTGTTGAAGCTCAAATTTCTGCAGAATATAATACTATTTAATACTTTCTATGTGAAAGGTATATCAGAACATGTATATGTTGTGAGAATCTCATTATAAAAATAATGCTCAGAATGATTGAAATAGAGAGAGAGTATTAATGTTCTCAGTTTGTCCAATTAGTGAGAGTTATTATGCAAATTCCTGTAGTAAAAAGGCTTCAATAAGGCTAAATAACTTCTTTTACTCAAATAAGTCTCGTGATATCTAGTTACAAGCAATACAAAATAAAAACAATACTATATTTGTCATTTAGTAGAGGGTTGAGTTTAGAGAACAAGTTTTGAAGCTCCAGAAGATCCCCAAATGCAACAGATATTGGTCCTTGCAGATTCATGTTTGAGAGGTCCCTATAAAGTGAATAATTGTTCTTTAGTAATTTTAAATCAAACATTTTACATCTTAATTATGAATTCCTCAATTATTTTAGATAATTCCACGTTGTGAATATTACTTCTTTTCAATTATAACTAGTACACAACATATTCTCAAGGTTTTCAGGATTCCGAGGTCATTCACCATGGTCATTGTACTACTTACAAAAAGACAATCTCATTTGCTTCATTACATTGAAGACATATCCATGGAACTAGAGAACATGGATCATTTTCCTAGCCCAAGTTTAAAGGATAAGCTTTTTGAATAGCCTGAGAAGCAAACAGTGCATTTTGATCACATTATACAGCAGACCCCGCTATTAAATTGGATGTAAAAGTGACATAATTCATTATGCAAGAAATGAAAATCTTATTAATATGCCTCAATATCTAAAATGAGAGGTAAGAAACATGCTATGTTGAAAATCTCTACCTTGACTTTGTGAACTTGCTAGAGGGATGTAAGCTATCGGGCATACTTTTAGAGCATTGATTTGTGGAGGAAAGCTGACATTGTTGATTGTGATATTTATCACAAAACTATTGTTTGAAATGGAAGAAATTGTTCTTGTCTCAGAGATTTGGAAAGTGTAATTGGATGTTAAAATATCTTCGTTAACCAATACATGAAAATAATAGTGTGCTTGTACAATCCTCCCCAAATAGGAAATTACAAGGTAATTTTCCCCTCGTCAAGTTGGAAGTTGTAAGATAATGTATCTGTTTGGACCAATATCCTTGCTGATTGAAGTACAACATCAGGAGGGATTTTTGGAACTCCATAACTCTTTATCTTCACTGGTATATCAAACCCTATAGTGAGGTGACTTGTTGAAAAGTTTCAATCAACATCCTAAATGCAATCATAAGAATCAACATGATACCTCATTCAAGAAAAAATTTATAAAGATTTTACTCCATTGACAACCACATATAAAAATCACTATAAGGGCCACATAAGATTCAAGAAAATATTCATAACCTTTGGAAGATTTGCCGGGACCTTTTTCCATCATTTGAAAATGAGTCGCGCATAAAGGAAGTCGTTTTTGTGAAAGCACTTTCCGGAGGAGTATGTAATTATGCTTTGGCGGAGGTTTTCACATCTTTCCCTCTCCCGGTGGTCGAGCGTTCGTTGCCTCTCCCAGAGGTCGAGAGTTCGACAGGCTCACCCTCACCCTCCTATTATAGCATTTTCAGGAGGCGGAGGTTGTTGAAACAATCACGGAAAACTTCGAAAATGATTTCGATATTGAACCTTGGACATATAACAGTTCCAATGAAAAATAAGATCGTGCATTATTGTTATGAAACTAGCTCACAAAAAGATAGAAAAGATAGATCAACGCCTTAGAATTTAGCCTCTTCGAGGGGGTAACCTCCTTTATATTGCACAAATGAACAATTCTTGGATGATTCCAATGACAAAACTTCCTTTCTATATATAGGAGTCTAAGGGGCCACAATATAACCAAGCCGACCTAACAATAATAATATAAAGGCACAAAAATAACAATAGAGGAATTCTATGGGGCATAATAATAACAATATGGGGATAATAGGGGCACAACAATAACAATAAGGGATAGAACGACAATAGTAATGGGGGAATCACTAGTATTATAGGGACCTAACATGCCCCTCTCCTTCAAAAAAGTGTTGTCCTCAACACTTGAGTAGTTCTGGATGTTTCTGTATAAAATTCTCATCCTCTCATGTGGAATCTTCAACGGGTAAGTTCTTCCACTTGATGAGATACTCTGAAATTGATCGATTTTGTAGTTGTCGAGTTCTTGTTTTTTTCACTGCTTCAGGTTCCAATATGATTTTTCCTTCCTCATGAAGTTTTGGCAATATTTTTTAAACTCTAAGCTTGTCACCTATAACCTTCTTTAAGCATGAAACATAGAAAACTAGGTGCACTTGGGAGGCTGCAGGAAGCTCCAATTTGTATGCCATAGTACCTATCTTTTGCAACACCTTGTACGGACCATAACACTTTGGTGATAATTTATTATCCTTCTTAGCTTGCTTGAGGGACATTTGTTTATATGGTTGTAGCCATAGGAATACCCAATCACCTACATCAAGTCTTCTTTCATTGCGATGTTGATATGCCTGTTGTTTCATTCTATTTTGCGCCAAGGTCAGGTTATCCTTTAAGAGTTGGAGAACTTGTTGTTGATGCTCGATGTGATATTCCACTACTTGAACCTTAGAATTTTGTCTTAAATATGATGTGATGCATGGTGGATGATATCCATAAAGTGCCATAAATGGGGTCATTTTTGTTGCACCATGGAAGGAAGTGTTATACCACCATTCAGCGAGAGGCAACCATTTGACCCATTGTGTTTGTTTATTAGATACAAAGAAATGAAGATATCCTTCCAAGCATTTGTTTACTATCTCAATTTGCCCATTAGATTGAGGATGATAAGATGAGCTATGAGCTAACTGAGTACCAAGAGAAGAAAATAAATCTGTCCAAAAATTGCGAGTGAAAATGGGATCTGTGTCACTTACAACAATCTTTGGGTTTCCATGTAGCTTTTGAATTGCTTCCATAAATGCAATAGAAATTGTACTGACTTTAAGTGGATGAGATAATGCACAAAATTGTACATACTTGGTAAGTCTGTCAACTTCCACCATGATAACACTCTTTCCTTAGGACTTGGGTAAACCTGTGATAAAATCCATTGAAACCTCCTCCCAATGTTGGCTTGGAATAGATAAAGGTTGTAATAGTCTTGGGATCTTAATTGTTTCAACTTTATTTTGTTGGAAAGCCAAACATTCCACCACAAACTTTTGAATATCCGATTTAAGGCCATCCAAAAAAAACCTTATTAACCCTGTGGTAGGTTTCTAGAAATCCTAAGTGCCCTCCTAAGGGAGAGGTGTGCAATTCCCAATGAATCTTTGTTTGAGTTGGGAATTCTTACATAGGTATAACCGATCCTTCTACCATAACGAATCATTTTTCCATCTAAATGTATCAGATGTACTAGTATCTTGTTGTATCTTTTGAATGAGTGTCCACACTTCCTCATCATTCTTCCATTCATCCCTTGCCTCATTTATCCAATCTAGTTGGATAATAGAAATGGCCCAAAGAAATGTTTCCACATCCTCATCCTTTCTTGAGAGTGCATTTGCCACAAAATTTGGCTTCCCTTTCTTGTAGAAGATTTCAAAGTCATAACCCAACATCTTTGGGACCCATTTTTGCTACTCTTCTGAAGATAATCTTTGTTCTAAAAGGTATTTAAGACTATCATGATCTGTTTTTACCTTGAAGTGTCTTCCCATTAGGTAGGGTCACCATTTCTTAAGTGCATGTAGTATTTCCAACATTTCCTTCTCATAAATAGCTTTGTGTAAATACTTTCCTTTGATTGGATGACTTTCTAAAACAATGGGTCTTTCTTCTTGCATTAAAACAACACCAATTCCATTTCCTGAGGCATCACATTCTACAATAAAGGTTTTTGTGAAGTCTGGTGTAGTTAAGACTAGTGCTTGGCACATTGCCCCTTTAAGATGTTCAAAGGAATTCATTGCTTCTGAAGTCCATGAAAATGCATCTTTCTTCAATAGTGTTGTTAGAGGTGCTGTTATTCTCCCATAATTCTTAACAAACTTGCGATAATACCGTGTCGACCTGAGAAATCCTCATCGATGCTTTATGGATGTGGGTATTTTCCATTCCTTAATGGTTTTAATTTTGCTAGAGTCTACCTTAACACCTTCATGAGATACAATATGACCCAAATATTCCACCTCTTGTACTCCAAAGAAACTTTTGGAGATTTTTGCATATAATTGTTTCTCCTCCAATAGTTTGAGAACCATGTCAACATGTTGGACATGATCCTTCCAAGACTCGCTGTAGATTAGTATATCATCAAAAAAATACTAACACAAATTTTCTAAGGAATGGTTTGAAAATGGAATTCATCAAACCTTGAAATGTAGAAGGTGCATTAGTAAGGCCAAAAGGCATGACCAGAAATTCATAATGACCCTCATGAGTTCTAAATGCTAATTTTGGAATGTCTTCAGTCTTCATTCTGATTTGATGATAACTTGGTGAAGTAAATTGATCCATGCAATTCATCCAATAATTCATCAATGAGAGGAATGATAAAGTTATCTTTAATAGTGAGCTTGCTGAGCTCCCTATAATGTGGACACATTCACCATGATCCATCCTTCTGGTGAACCAATACTACTAGAGCAGAGAAAGAACTTTGACTAGGTTGAATTATACCATCCTCTAGCATTTCTGTAACCATACATTCAATTTCACTCTTTTGGACATAAGGATATCTGTAAGGCCTCATGTTTGGAGGAACACTTCCTGGAATCAAATTAACGAATAGGTGGGAGGCCTTTGGGAGTCTCAAATATCTTGGAATGATTGTCCAAAACTTTTTGGACATCTAGAAAAATGGATGATTTCGATGTGGGAACCTCTAGTGAACATAATTGTGCAATTATGCCTCATTGCTCTTTCTTTATAAGCTTTGTCATTCCATTAGAGCTCATTATCTTTCTCGGTTTCCCTGCGATACCCCTTAATTCAACTTCCTTTCCTTCTAGAGAGAATTTCATGAAAAGTTCTTGAAAATTAAAAGCTATTGTACCCAAGGTTTGTAGCCACTGGACTCATAGTAAAACATCAACACCACCCATTGGAATGAAAAGCATTGGGATATTCAATACATATTCTCCAATGGATAGCTTGATATTATGACACTTTCCAGAGAAATTTATGGTTCCTCCACTTGCAAGCATCACTTGACACTCTCGTGCCGGATATAGGAAGAAATTCAATTCCTTGGCTATCTTACAATGATTAAAATTATGGGTACTTCCCAAATCAATCAATACTATTACCATTTTCTTCTTGATATGCCCTTCTATCTTGATAGTTTGAGGAGTGGTAATTCTAGCCAATGCATTACAAGATATGGTTGGATTCATTTCTTCTTTTTCTAGGGTTTATTCCTGGTGTATATGCTCTTCTTTTGATGTTTCTTGTTCCTTTTCTTCCTCCTCTTCAAAATCTATGTAAAATAATTTCTTTTTCGCACACTTATGACCTTTAATGTATTTTCTATCACAACTGTAACAAGGCCCTTTTGCTCTTTTTTCTTCTAATTGTTGTGGTGTCAACCTTATAGGTTGTGGATGGCTAGGAGCACCAAAACTTCCATCTTTATGATTGTGAGTCATAGGCTTCATTGCCGCCTTAATTTTTCTTTCCATTTTTCATGCCAACCAGAATGCCTTCTCCAATGAATCTCATTCCCAAAGGCGAACCTCATGTTTGATGTTATCTTTTAAAGTCCCTATGAACACATCATTTTTATGCCCCTCTGGAATATATTTTACTCTTATATTCAATTTTTGGAAGTCCTCAATGTGCTTTATCATTTAACCCTTTTGTTTGAGATTTATAAATTGGCTAAAAAAAGTGTTGCTTTTTGTATCCTCATAATGTGCTATCGTTTCATCCATAAAAATAGCCCAAGTGACCATTTTTTTATGAGAGCAAAGCCATCGATACCATTCAAACTGATTTGGTTCGAAATATAAAGTTGCAATGCGTACCTTTTGTGTGTTTTGCACATTATGGAGATCGGAAAATTGTTGCATCTGTAGTATCCATGTTCTGGGATCCTTGCCGTCAAACTTCCTCACATCGATGTTTGGAACATGGTGGTCCTTCGATTCAATGTTAGAGTCTATGAAATCATGATTATCATTTATTTTTTTCTCATCATGAGTTTCCTTTACTACCCTTTCGCCATTAGTAAGCATTTCTTGTAGAGACTTTGTGAAATCTATCTTCAAATCTTCCATGCCTTTCTTTAACTCATCAATATTAGCTTCCACGCCATCCATCTTAGCTTCCATGCCGTCCATCTTAGCTTCCACTTCATTCATCTTAGCTTCTACACCTATCTTTAAACCTTCCATATTAGCTTCCACGTCATTCATCTTAGCTTCTATGCCTTTCTTTAAATCATCCATCTTAGCTTCCACGCCTTTATTTAAACCATCCATCTTAGCTTCTATTCCTTTTTGTGCGAGTGAAATTTGTTGCACTTGGTTTCGTAATTTTGATATATCATGTTGCATTTCTTCCTCTTGTTCATGAGTCATGCTAGAGCTTTCAGATTGCTTACTAGGTGTTTCCATTTTCTTTCTTCGGGGCATGAATTACTGATAGTAATGCTTCACTATGCCCTTTGAATTCCTTCAAACTAATTTTTCAAACCAAGCTTATGCAAAAATTTAAAGAAAAACTACACACCCTTTTCTTCACTTTGTAGGAGGTCAATATTGAATCTGATGTATCTCTGTAATTTTGGATCTCCCAGGTCTGAAATTTCTTTGTGTTGTAAACCTTCAAGTAATATTTCTAACCCCACAACTCCGATCAATATTGGATTCTCCAATGAAGAGTTATGCCAAATATCCCACGATGACCTGAGTATAGACTTGTTTAGTAGATCGAACTTTTACGATGTGCTGTGGGTCCCTTTTTCAACCTTAGGTTATGAAAATGATACCCAAAAAACTACAATCTGTCCACTTTCTGTAACTTCTTACAAAAATTCAATCTAATGCTCAGAGCGAAAGTTACGATGATTTCCCCAAGGTGACTTTCAATGTAATTTGGGGGTCTACAACAACCCTAACTTCCTCAGATTATATCTCTAAAAATATAGCGAGACAAGATCTGAAATTAGGAGCCAAGGTACAGATTGATTTCTTCTCATATGGGTTTTTTTAGCTTCTAAAACTTCATAGCGAATGTGTTATAGCACAAATTCCATGATTACGTGTTTAGATGAAATTTTGGAGCTTACAAAAGTTCTCACTTCCTCAAATCATATCTCCAAAAATATAGTGAGACAAGATCTAAAATTTGGACCCGAAGTTCAACACGATTTAGTCTCAAATTGGTTTTTTTTCTTCTAAAACATTGCAGAAAAAAGGTTATAGTGAAAATTCCACGATGACCTATTTGGAGCAACGAATCCCTTGAATCCAAAGGTGTGATACCAAATATTATGAAACCACCTCACAAAAAGATAGAAACGATAGATCAACGCCTTAAAATTCAACCTCTTCAAGGGGACAACCTCCTTTATATTACACAAATGAACATTTCTTGGATGATTCCAATGACAAAACCTCCTTTCTATATATAGGAGTCTAAGGGATCACAATATAACCAAGCTGACCTAACAATAATAATAGAAAGGCACAAAAATAATAATAGATGAATTCTATGGGGCATAATAATAACAATATGGGGACAATAGGGGCACAACAATAACAATAAGGGATACAATGACTATAGTAATGGGGGAATCACTAGTATTATAGGGACCTAACAATTATTGTATATAAAAATTTTATGAGTAGTTTTTGGATTCTGGATCAATCCCGGGATAATGTTTCATGGTGGGGAGGGAGGAGAGGAAGTGAAAAAATGTTGTTGTTCTCATGCTCCAAAGGGCTACCAGCATGTAGTAGTTCTACTTTCACACATATTATTTACACTATCATTGCATGTCTTTCCTTGTGAGAAGTTAGTTTCTCTCCTCACAAAATAATGTGCACGACTATTTAGAGTTTAATGCATGTGCAGCTATTATTAAGGCTAGAGCTAATCTTTCTTAAATGATATTAAAGACAAACATGGATACTATAATGATATACAACAACAAATTTGGCATGCCATCTTTGTTCAAATGTTCAGACTTTTGCGGTGTCAAAAATAAAATTTTAAAATTTTAATTTGTAATTTTTTTAAAATTTTAACTCAGAGCACCCTTTGATGACCCATACACCCACTTCTCCCTTTCCCTAGATTTTGAAAATGGTGTACCATAATAGCGCCTACATCTCCTAATAACTATGGTATTATTTTATTTTTTCTCGAATTCCAAAGTACACAATAAGGCTGAGCACTTCAACACAAGCTAGAATTTTAACTAATATAAGACGCAAATTGTTGTAGAATATGAATTTATATGTAGATAATATTAAGTAAAAATACACATCAAACAAATTGATTTTACAATTTCTAGATAATAATTTTACGTGAAATAAGAGGATTTGAAGCATGTGATACAACAACAAGGATGTTCTCATGCCCTATTGTAGTGACTACTAGAGCATGCAAAGAAATAACAATTTTATGTGATATAACACAATATATAAATTATATAGACTATACCATGCCAAACGTAATAAGGACCTCACCTCACATCTACAAGAAATAGAATGACAACAAAATCTTGGTCAGGCTAAGTTGTAGCATGATCCTCCATAAAGAAAAAGGATAGAATATGTCATTTAGAAGATGGGTTGTAATAAACCTAAGGTTTGAATTTGGTTCCATTGATGTCTTATCTCAATTCAAATTCAATGGCAGAATTTGCCTTGTATGTCTTATTTTTCTTGTGTACATGCTTTGATCATCAACTTACATCTCTTGGTGTAAATTGTAATTCACACTCCTAGAGTTTTTGAACAGTGCATTTTGGAGTGATGATTATTTAGATTGAGTCAAGGGTTGAGCCCACTACCTAACAATTTACACACTGAAAGACAAGAAACATTAGAGAAAGGGTTGAGGCCACTCCCTAACAATTTGCACAAGTAAAAGACAAGTCCATTAGAGAAATTTTAGCTTAAAAGTGCCCATGAAATTTTCACATAATTTCCATGTCATAATATGTAACCTAATCAAAATACTTTAAATTTAAAAAGAGTTACATGTATTAAGTAATTTTAAGTTGTTTAGTTAGGTTATGGGTGAAATATTTTTTTATTAATTTATATATCCTTGAAATATTTTATTATTAATTTTGGTATTCCAGAAATATTTTATTAATGTTATTTAACTACCTTACCCATATGACCTAGAGTCTAACAAAAGTTATTAATGCAATGTAAATCTTAATGTTAGTGAAAAAACATAGATTAAAAATGATGTCTCATTGTATCATTAATAGACACGCAAAAAAACACCAAAAAAAAAGTTAAATATAAAATATGTAAAAATAAAATATAGTTATAGGTAAATATAAAATAGCTAACTAGTTAAAAAATATTTTAATAAATAGTTAGTTGAAAAACATATTCCAAAATGACAAATTACTAAATTACTAAATGACAAATTACTTAAAAATTAGCTAAATAGCTAAAAAAAATATTCCATAAAGGACAAATTAGCACATTCCTGTGAAAAATATAAAATATATAATTAAATAAAAAATAGTTAAACAATAAAAAGCAGCATCCAATAAAGTACAAATTTCTAGATTGTGGCCAAAAAAATATATTTGGGAACACAATAAAAAGTATAGTTAAATATAAAATATACATAGACACTTAAATATAAATATAAATATTGACAATTAAATTTAAATATAAAATATATATAGAGTTGTTTTAATAAAAGTCTCATATAGAGGGTTAGTGTGAGGAAGGGATTTTTTGTTTAGATGGATAAATTGAGAAATTGTATTAGTGGAATCTAGATATTACTTCAAATAATCAAGAAGAATGACATGACCTCTTGCAAGGAATAAAGTTAGCTAAAAGTGTTTCAATCCATAAGTTAATCATTCTAGAGGGCTCAAACAATGCCATTCTACATTTGAGTCTAATCATTAATATAGCATATCTTAAGTTGCTCCTTTCGCTATATAATGATAAATCTATGTTTAAATTCATTTTCTAGGATCAAAGTCTTTCATGTATTATTCATAATGTATTTGACTTAGTTGTAATCCTACTCCCATTTTGGATAATTTGTCACCCTTTGAACTTAATTATGTGTGATTGTGATCACATAATATAAAAGTGAAGTTTCAAATAAGCTCCATGATTCTAATCATTCACTAATCCAATAAATAAGTGTTTAAGTATAAGCTTTTAGTCAATCTATAACAACCTTTGAATATTACACCTAGTAAGTTTAGATTCTTGAAGTGACACAATTAAAATTACTAACATAAACTACTAGTTTCTATTATTGTAATACTTGTTAGATAGTAGTATTTTTGTTCCTAGACTAAATTAGTATTTCACATTAGTCATTTTTATTTGTGTCACTTATTAGCTAGTCACAAGTTTTAAACTACGACTAAATTAGTTGTTTGTGTTAGTAGTTTTTAGTTTGGTCACCTAAGCATGCTAATTTTTGGTAGTATTTCAGTTGGGAAAGCTACGATGACTAAAGTTTTTAGTCATTAGTCACTAGTTTTATCATTTTCTACTAGTGTAACATGGGTCAATATTGTGCATAATTTGATGGTATTTTTGTGACCAAGTCAACCATTTAGTACATTTTAACACAGAGGACCAAATTAAATATTCTCATCATTACCATGAGAAATTGTCACTATTAAGGCCCATTATAGTTCTATCTAGGTTTATCATAGTCTAAAGTGACATCGAGGCCAACACATTAGGCCATAATGACAACAACCTCCCCCTTTGGACTTGAGGTCAACCTAGTGCAAAACACCAAGTCCTTCTCGTCCCTTTTGACATCTAGGGCAAAGGAGAATATTGAACAAAGAGAAGTACTCCCCTTGAAGTCTTTCACACTATGTTGACTAATCTTCTGCAAGTAAAACAAAGAACTTGGTTGCACAATAATATTCTCATATGAACCCTACTCCCCTAACGACAACTTATAGTCATATATAATGCAGGTACAAGGATTTATGAAGCTAGTACATGGTTTTACATTGGAATGCCTAATGACTCTATTGCCACAATATACGAGATAATACATGGCTTCAACACCCAATATCCCATACATGGAAGACAACATGGGTCTTTTCATGACCAATGCACAAAAATAAGAGTGAACGATGATACATTACTATTCAAATACATGTATATGTCCTCTCCTCAATACATGATCAATACAATGATATATGAAACATACATAGCATGAAAATATAAGTAAATCACATGGATACTCTCAATACCTTAGCCATATATATAAATCACAAGTGAGTAAGGAAGATAAAGTTGATCAACAACATATCAAAGACCCAACAACACGAACAATTAACTAGCAACCACCATGCTTTGTATATTTAACTACAACCTAATGATATGATAACAAAAATGGCCTAGTGATAACAATATGTACCTCCTCCATATCAATTAAAGTATCAAGCAAAAGTAAGCAAAGCATTAGGGAAGAAATATAAGGAAACTTAAGGAAACCCATACATCGACAACAATATAGGATTTCATAATTGGACATCATGAGAAGCCCATGAGTTCATCATAGGTCAACTATCCCACATACGGTATTGGTATCAATGTGATATGTAGAAATTTCATGGGGTTATAATCTAGCGACACATAGGGTTATCATTAAAGTTGAACAAGTGAAATAGCACACATGCGTCACTCCCTCGAGATCATGCACCTCCTTCTAACATGTTACTCTTATGGACCTGATTATCATAAATCTATCATATGCTTCACATTCACTTCCATAATCCTTTCGGAAATATGCATATGGTATGATTGAATGAAGTGGGGACTATCTTCCCCTATGTAGAATATGAGGAGAGGAGACTAACCTCTTATGTTTTTTAATATTTTTCTTTAGTACATATAACTTGTATGCATTTTTAATTTATTTTATTATCACCTTTCTAGTGTCTTTTTCTATAATTTTGAATCCTATTGAGGTAAATATAAGTACATTCTCTTTATAATTTATTTTACCAACACTAAGAATGTTCTTCTTTATCCCTTCAACCACAACCCATTATTTTCTTATGTATTTTTGACATCTAGATCATCTCTACCTTTTTTAATTACCTTTGTGAGTGCTTTGTTTCCAAGAATTACTTTACCCCCCTTTGACTTCTTAAGAGAGATAAATCTTCTCTTATTTCTTGACATGTGATGAGAGAATATATTGTCAATGTACCACTAAACTTCTTCTTCTAGTGCACAAAGAGCAAGGTCACACTTCACTTGTATTTCTTCCTTTTCTCTAATATGATCAATGTAGATTCATCTTCTTCAAGTCTTTTGATTGCTAAATTCTTATTTAGTTGCATATCTTGGATAGCTTCTACTTCTTGTCTGAGATGTTTGAATGAATTCATTGACTTGGTACTCCATTCTTTTGCTACATGTCTAAATTTATTTTGTGTATAGCACCTTACATGAGGAGAGAATGGGGCAAGAGAATCATAGTATTTTCAATTAGTGGTTTTCTCATTTCTATATGATATGAAATCAATATATTTATAAGAAAATAAATTACTTGTCAAAGAGTACCCTTTCAAGAAATTTGAGTACATGTGAAATGGTGATTTTCCTATGGAGAGACTATTTTCTTGAGGTACGAAAAATCTTATTTTGCAATGACATATAAAAATTTTGATATCATTGATCAAGGGAGAGAATGAATTTTTGTTTCTATTTCTCCCATACTCATTGGGAGCAAATGATTTCCTTTAAAAGTTGACTTTTCTTTGTTCCTAATTTAGTTGTATTTTTAATTATTTAGTATGATTTTCAGAGTTTATTTTTTTTGTATTCAAAATTTCTTACACAAGCTTGTGATTTAGATTCTCTTTTAATAGTTTTATGGAAACCAAAGGTTAATTTGATGAAGGGGGCCTTTGACTACTAAGAAAGAATTTCAATATATTTGTACTATCTTGAAATATCGAATGTTTCTCCTTTTGTGTTACTTTATCTTTTAATGATCTTACCTTATCCTCTCTTTATCATATTATCTCTTCGAGTTATGTTCTTAACTAGGTAATTTTTTCTTTAAGCCCATTTTCATGTTAGTCAAATACTTGAAGTAGTTCATGACTTTGTTTATTTGACTTTTCCACATCATACTTCACATCTGAGCTTTAAGTCCTTCACAATATGGTTTCTTTTGTTTAGTTATTCAGTTAGTGACGTATTGCTTAATGTTTCATCATATTTTTTGTTTTCATATTCCTTCACCTTAACCTTAACATTGTGAGTTGTTTTCAAAGTAGAAACAAATTGCCTTCTAAGTTTAAATACTTCCTCTAATCTCTCTTCTTCTAACTTAGTAACACCATTTGATATGGTCAAGGTTATTTGATGACCATACTCATCTTTTGATGGGATACCAATTTATTCTTTAGAGACATTGAATATTTTAAAAGCAATATTACCTATTATTTTATATTACAAACTTCTTCAGTAATTGTATTTCCTTTTCCTTCATAGATATCCCATACCACTTTCATAGATTCATAGCCCAGGATTTTCTCAAATTCCAACTCAAGTATGTTACAATAGATTGCATTTAATTAGTGACATTTTCCTTCTCAAATTTGGACTCAGCTATGCTACAATAGATTGCATTTAATGAGTGATAATTCTTCTACGATTCTTGACTAGATGGGGGAGTTTTACTACACTGAAAATCATGACATCCAAGAGCCATTAACCTAGATTAATCATTTCTTTCCAATCATGTTAATTTGCATCATTAAGTAGAGGCATACCTTCATTATCCATGGCTTGTGCACATAGTGATTGACCTTGATCTATAATTGTTTATACTACTAGTGCATGTGTTACATCACTAGCACAATCATAACTTTCATGAATTGATTTCTTCCATTGAGTTATCTTCATATTGTGCTTCTTTCCCATGGTTTGTCATCTACTCTCAAGTAGTTAGGCTTTACCAGGCAGTCATGTAATAACTATTTTTAGAAATAATGAGCCTAGGGATTGAACCAACCTATCATTAACAATATAGTATACATTAGATCTAGGCATGTGTACTAAATGAGTAAATCATGAACAACATGCAATGTAAGAGCAAGTAAATCATAAGAACACATCATTGCATCAACACATAAGGACACCAAAAATTTTAGGTGGAAAACCAAAGCAGGAAAAACAATAGTTGTTATTGTGTTTTTCTTCCTCTTATTATTCTTAAGATTTTGGTCAACAAAATCATTTTCATTGAAATATTATTTTTGCAGGTAAATAGTGTTACATCTTGTGCTATTGCATACTCTTACTATTGCTCAAGCTCCTACCTTTTGGAGGCTACAACCTTCTCTTTTCTTTAGCTACAAGTGGAAGGAATCTAGCACTTCCTAATGAAGTTTACCACCCACTAGTGGCATGAAGCTACCACTCTCACACTCATAGTTCCAACTCTAAATCAGCCAGCATGAAGCTACCACTCCCACACTTAGATTTCCAACTCTAAGTCCTTAGTGGATTAGCTTAAAAACTTTCACACAAGATCCACCTATCTCAAACACAACAGAAAACCTACAAACCATGTTTCATCCAATTTTCAAATTAGACTCACATCAACCATTATACTCAATCATAATAACCAAAACCTTTTTTTTCAAAAAATCTTCCATCAATAGAGAATTTTGCTTATTAAACCATCAAACCCTAATTATACAGTATACATGAATGTCTTTAATGAGATCAAACCATACACTCTACAATAGTCAAAAAATCTAAAGGAACATTATAAAAATCAACCATTCCCTATGTACATAATCAATCTTGTGCATAAATCTTAGTAACCAATCAAGCCTCACAAGGCAAGATTTACCATCAACATCAAATAGTCATACTTAATGATAACAGAATTCCCAATGCAAAACATATTGATAAATACATCCTTAACAATTAACAACCCACAACTCTTAATAATGCCAAACCCCTTTATGCAGAAAACCCTAGCTCATGCTAGACTATCAAAATCAATGCACTATCAAAATCAACAACAATCTGTTACTTGGCCAATGCCTAACAATATTGACCAAGGAACATTTTAAGGGCCAATATTGGCAAGTCTGCTCATTTTGCATGGTTTTTCCAAAAAAAAATCCCCATTTTCCAATATTTTCTAAAGTCATTCGCCCAAAGATTTGGATATCTTCAAAAAATATCAAGAAACTTTTTATAGTCTACATATTAGGGACACATAAGATTTGCCAAGTTTTGTAAACTTAATTAAGATAAATTTTCATCCTTAAAATTTTACTTGATATTGACATAAATCACAATGCATCATAACATAAGGACACAAAATATCTTCTTTTGTTCAATATATGCTTCCACTAGCAAGCCCTCTTACAATTCAATCTCAATACAATCATACTTCAACTAAACCAACTCAATGCAAAAATAATTTTCCTCTAATAATACATCAACATATATGAATGCCTTCTAGAACATCATTACAATATCAGACTCAAGTGCCACAATGCATCATAACATAAGGACATCTCTTATTTTTTTCAATATATGCATCTACTACCAAGCCCTTGTACAATTCAATCTCAATACAATCATACTTCAACTAAACCAGCTCACTACAAAAACAATTTTCCTCTAATAATACATCAACATATATGACCATGCATGCAGTGCCTTCTAAAACATCATCACAATATCAGACTCAATTGCCACAAGTTCTCATACATCAACACTACATATTTTTAAAGGCAGACATCAACTAACTCATAATCACCAATAAAACAAATACACAACTTATCAATTCAGCATAACCATACCTAAAATAGTCCTTTGCATAATACCAACAAAAACTATCTCAAAGAATCATGATAGGTAGTGTCAATACTGTCATCAAGATTGTCTTAATCAAAACTCCGTATCCAAAATGTCAAACCTTCAATGTATGGATTTCTTCCGTGTGCTTTCAATCTCTGCAATATGGAGAAATAAAACTTCAAAACAAGCAATAAATCCTACATATACCCTATATTTGTAAACCTTTGTCAAATCGACACTCTATCAATTGCACACAATAACATCCTAAGTATAGATAACTTCTATCTTTCCCACTACTGGCTCTTGCATACAGTATTTAGCAATCAATTCTCTGTAATATTAGTTATGGCATAACACTTTGTTCTCTGGAGCATATATAAATCTGTATCAACTAAAACAGAATCCATTAATTGGATTACTAGTAGAAACAAACGAATGATCTCTGCAGAACAGTATATCTCTATGTATTTATTAAAAGGGTGCGCATGGTATATATGGCCTTCAAAAACCTCCAATGATAAAACTATTAAAAAAATGGCCAACGATCCTCATGAAAATGGAGATTTAGTTCAGAATGTGTAGTTGATCCAAGCACCACGCATGCCGTAGTAAACCCTTCTTTTGGATTCTTATTAGATTAATTAATGCACAAATAGTTACAATATTTACGCGTTGGTGCGTTTGACCCTACATTGGTTTAAAAATCATATCATCAATGCACTAGTAGTCTCATCCATCCACACAATACTTTCTACATGTAATCATTTTGCATAAAACACTGCTGTATTTTTGTCATTGCAACAATAGCAGGGACATGAAGATCGATTAAAACCCACAAAAGATTTTATGACAATATCTGGAGGACAATATAAGCCATGTCATATAGTGCACATACAAATGATACCAATGCACTGTTCCCTACAATTTATTTCTTCAAAATTCATTAGTCACTGCAATAATTAATTCGAGCACACTCTTGTGACAACTTTAACTATATGTTCTTATTACCAGATCAAAGTTTTCCATAAATACGTTATATACTACGACTGCCCTGCACACATTAAAGAATAGATATATCCTTGAACACACCAGATATAAAAACTCAATACACTCACTAAATTGCATACATCAGAACTCACACCCTTAGACTTAAATCAAGGGTCCGCTCCATATGCACCGATTTTCTGGTAGTAGCGCTCCTCACACACAAACTTGTACCACTGAATGCTTCATTGATCTTGTATGTTCATAATACCAGATTTTAGTATTGATCTCAAATCGCAATTTTGTTCGAGATATTGACATAGTGGTCGATCAACAAATGTTTGTATCGATCTCTGCAGCACTTGTGACCTATGCTAGAGAAATATAAATGAAAATCCAAAACAATACAGAAGAAGTGGTGTTGTCAACCTCCTCAGATCACATATTCATGAGAGATTTCCATCACAGATCAATATATCAAATGCTCCTTTTGGTGAGATATTTATAATTTTAGACCCAAGATATACCATGGGCCAATATTATAGACAATTTTAAGGTAATTTAGTAACCAAATCAACCATTAAGTACACTTCCACATGGAGGACCTCATTGAACATTCTAGTCATTACCATGAGTAATTACTATGGTTAATGACCACGATACTTTGATCCAACAGATTAGGCCATAATGCCAACAGAAGTCTAACATATGAGCATACTTGCATCCTGCTAATTCAAATATTGTTAATTTTGATCCAACGTTGCAGCAGAATGGATGATAGAATTATGGCAAATCTTGTTAGGCATTCTATGGAGTAGGACTCCAGTAGTGACTGCACATAGGAGTTCGTTTGATGGAGAGGGGTAATGGAGATTTATGGTGATGGATCTCTCATTGAATTCCACTTGCAATAGGGTTGTATGCAGTATGGAGTACCTGGCAAAGCAGGAGCAAGACGATGAATTGAAGGTGTAATTGGCCTCAAGCATTGAATTCCACTTGCATTAGGGTCCTATGCAGTATGGATTACCTGGCCAGACAGAAACAGGACGATTAATTGAAAGTGTAATTGGGATTAAGCATGTCCTATTTATCTTTTCTTATCTCCACTGAAAGAGGAAAGTAGCTTAGGAGGTGAGCGGCCACTTTGCTCTACTTAGTCCGCAGTTGGAATCAATGCTAGTCGCCATGAAATGACTACAGACGGTTAATAGTTTGTTAGTGAGATTGGACAAGATTAAATTGACAGTCAACGACTCTAGAAATTTTTAAAGAATTGTTCGCGTTAACAAATGGTTTGTCGAATGGAGGGTAAGTAGGGTAGGAGGATGAGGAACTTAGGGAGAAAACGATGGAAGAAGCCCCTCCTCAATAACTGGAATTCATTTAGGCATATCATGCTAGAAGCTCTTTACCTCGGAAAACTGCAAAGATCATGTTTTAGTTTTTTTTAAATATGCTTGGTAAGTATAGAGTGTATTTGGAGTCTTTTGGTTTTAGTTTTTTTATATGTTTGGTAAGTATACAGTGTATTTGGAGTTTTTTTGGAGCCTGGTAAGTATATAATGTATTTAGGAGTCTTAATAAAATAAGTGTGGTAAGAGTCTTCGTTAGCAGTTGGTAAGGTAAGAAAAAGTGTTTTACCTTGTAATTTTGGAACATTAAAGTTGAAGAATTTGTTTTGAATGTAAAAGTATTGACATTCAAACCAATTAATTTAATACAAAATTCTCATTTTAAAAAAAATATTTCAAAATAAACATCTATGTGCGTGATTAAAAATACAACTTATTTAGATATAATTAAATTACAGTTAATTATTATAACAATTTATATAATTTTATTTTAATATTATAATTCTTTTCCTAATATAACTTTCATTTATGTTTTCAAAATTGAAAATATCACTCCCATTTGCATAATATGCTTTATAATAAAATATAATATTATAATATTATATTATATTATGTTATAAATTATACTTCAAAACAAGTATCTATCTATATAATATCAAGTTCAACTCTAGATAATTTAAATTAGTTTGTGTTTCTTTATATAATATTCATATCAAACTATATTATTTAATGTGCACATTGAAATATTTTATTTGTAACTAACAATGCTTTTTTTTTATTAAAATATTTTTACTAACTATTATATGAAACCTAGAATAAATCACATATGATGTTATATAATTATATTATTTTTACATGTGAGGACACAACTTACAAATAGTTTTAATATTTAAATGTAAATTATTTCTTTTTGACTTTACTTTCAATTACTTTATTTTTATTTCTATATAAAGTTAATGTAAAATTCACGGGAACTTAAAGTATTTTATTAATGACCAACATTAAATATTTTTTGTTATTATTATTTTAAAATATTTGTTATTAAAAATATTATTATGTTATTTTTAAAAGTAAATTCAAGATTTTAAATTTATTTGTATTTTAAAATCCAGTCTCCTGTATTTATGTATTATTTCATCTTAATTTTACTTTTATATATATATATATATATATATATATATATATATATATATATAACTATTTTATATTATAATATAATATTCTAACATTATATTATATCATAAATGATATTCCAAAATAAAAATGTATAAATATGAGTAAAAATACTATCTATTTTAATTATTGTAATATTTTACATTTTTATTTTGATAATATAATTTCTGTAACACTCTCTCACTGCACTTTTTTTTTTTTTTGGTAAAATTGCATCTAACTTAAATTCTCCTTATTTATTTCCATGTAATACTGCTCCCAAGATATTTCATTATGTGTATTTATAGATATGAGAGAAAAACCCCCTCACTATCCACTTATATGGCATTATACTTTTTATAAAGTAATGGCATTATACTTTTTATAGAGTAATCTTCAGGTTTGAGGTTAATGCACTTAATCCACAATGAGTCATAATACAAAACTAACAATTTTGGGACATCCTATTTTACTTGTTTTAGGTTAACTTTATGATTTTCTATTGTGAGTGTTCTTTTAAGTTGTTCCTTGGATGACCCCAAGGCTATGGTGAGTTAACTCCAAAAAGTATACATTCTTGCACAACTATTATTGAATAGTTTTATTGGTGAATATTCTTATATAGTCTTAAAATTCATTTTGTTGCTCCAAAATGAATCTTACTTGGACTTTGCATGAATATGGATATCAAGCCTACTCTATGCATAATGCATAATATCAAGCCTAGTGGTATTAAGATATAAAAGGTTTACTAGGATTGAGCATCTAACTTTTCAGCTCCATGAGAAATTTTTTCATTTGTATTGATGGGTGTGGTCATGGCTTTACAATTTCCCATTTTCCATTTTCTAAGAATATTTGAAATATGTTTTTCTTGTGAAATAAAAATTCCATCATTCATTTGTGTCACTTCTATGCTAAGAAAATAATGGACCAAACCCAAATGAGTCACTTCAAATTCATTCTTGTCATCATAGTGTGAGTGAACTCTTCCACTAACAAATCACTTGAATATGTGTATATCAAGTCGTCTACATATAAGCACACAATTATTATATCATTACCATTTGACTTGATATATAATGTGTGTTCATTTTCGCTTCTATTAAACCCAGTTTTCAAAAAATAAGTGTCAATTCTACTATACCATGCTCTTAGAGCTTGTTTAAGCCCATAAAGAGCCTTTTTCACTTTGTAGACTTTGTGTCCATTTCATGCTTCCTCATATCTTTGGCACTTGTGAACATATACATCTTCTTTCAAATCACCATTTAAAAGGCTCATTTAACATCAAATTGATAAACTAACCATTTATATTTTGTTGCCAATGCCAAAACAAATCTCATTGTATCAAGTCTTGCAACACCAACATATGTTTCATTGTAGTCAATACCTCTTTGTTGAGCATATCCCTTTGCTACTAACCTTTCTTTGTGCCTTTGTATTGATCCATGAGGTGCAGACTTGGTTTTGTACAACCATTTCACCCCCATGACTTATTTTTCAGTAAGAGGAGCTTCCATCTCTTCATCCATTGTTGTGCACCAAACTAACTATTTTTACTGCATCTTCAAAACATCTTGGCTCTCATTCAATCTTAGACATCAAAGAAAAATTAGTATAACCATAAATTTCATTTAATGATTTTGTCTTTTATGGAGGAGGACTTGGACAAAACATAACTTGAAGTAGCAGAAGATGATGGAGTCGATGTGGCCTCTCAAGTATTTTGATTACTCAATGCATTTGCAGAAAGAAAAGATTCATGTTCTTGTACAACAATACTTGGAGTTTGTTGTTGCACATCATGATTCCACTTCCATTCTTCTTTCTCATCAAATAACACAACAACACTAATCATTAATTTTTCTGTTTCTGGATTGTACAATCTATAACCTTTGGTTTCCTCACAATATCCAATAAAAATGAATTTCACACTTTTATAATGAAGCATTCTTCTCTTTTAAGAAGGAACATGATCATAGGCATTGATGAGAAATATTGGGTTTTCTTCCACAACATGCTTCATAAGGTGTAATATTTTGCACACTTCTTGTTGGGCATCTATTAACCAAATAAAAAGATGTAGCTACAACGTCACCCAGAAAATTTTTGGAAGGGTTTTACCTTTCATCATTGTGGCGATCTCAACAATTGTTCTATTCTTACGTTCAACAATTCCATTATCTTTGGGAGTATAACTAGTTGTCAATTGCCTTTGAATTCCATTAGTTTTACAATAAGAATCAAACTTATTAGAACTAAATTCTCCCCCTCTATCTGTGTGTAATGTTTTTAGAAAATAACCACTTTGCTTTTCCACAAGAGCTTTAAATTGTTGAAATATGACAAATGCACCAGATTTTTCTTTAATGAAATATACCCATGTTCTTATATTAAAATCATCCATAAAAATAATGAAATACTTATTTTTGTTGAGAGATAAGGTTTGCATAGGACCACATATATCTGCATGCACTAGTTCCAATGGTTTACGTTCTCTCCATGACTTTCCTACCTGAAATGAATCTCTATGTTGCTTACCAAGAATACACCGTTCACAGAGACTTTATCACTAGAACCAATAAGTGGTAACCCTTTGACCATTTGCTTGTTATATAACAATTTCAAGCCTTTCATATTCAAATGTCCATACCTTATCTGCCATAGCGAGGAACTATCATCATAAGCAACATTTAATGTTCTACTTGGTTTACAGGCGAGATTTAAAGCAAAAAATCTATTTTGTAGCATATTAGTCTTAGCAATAATTTTACTGTGATCATATTTATCATAGATAATGCATTGTTTGTTCTTGAAAATAATTAAATATCCCTTTTCATGGAGCTGCCCCACACTCAACAAATAATGTGGTAGACTAGTAACATATAAGACATCATTAATGTGCTTTGATTTTCCTTGTTTTGTCTTCACAACAATTGTTCCCTTACCTTTAGCTTCATCTCTCTTTTCATCTCCCAATAGTACATCATATTTTGTAGATTCATCTGTCTCTACAAACCCATCTTTGTTTCCTATCATGTGATTGTTGCAACCACTATCCATAAGCCACACCTCTTTGGAAACATTATTAGTTGAATGAGAAGCCAAGAATAAAGTGCCAACCTATTCTTGAGAAAAAATAGCTTTTTTTATTTGTTTTTTTCCAACAATTTCTTTCATAATGGAAAAATATTTTATAGTAAAAACACTTAACTTGGGATTTATTAAATCTTTTACCTCCTCTTCCTCTTCCTCTTCCTCTTCCAAAATTTTTCTCACTTTCCTCATGAGAGGAACCACTTTTGTCTTTGAAAATATCTCCTCTTGCTTGAAAAGCTTCGTCAATAGATTTTTCAGAAGATCTATTGATTCTTTGCTCATGAGATTAAAGACACCCCATTAGCTCATTCACATTCACACACAACTAAGTTAGACCCTTAGACTCTTCAATAGAAACAACAACCCCATCAAATTTTGCAAGCAAACAGCTTAAAATCTTCTCAACATTTTTTTGATCTTTTAAATCTTCTCCATAAGACCTAATTTCATTCACTATACCCATAACTCTAGTGAGAAAATCTTGAATAGATTCATAGTTTTGCATGCACAAAGTTTCAAATTCTCGTCTTAAGGAATGCAACTTAACAATTTTTACCTTATCACTTCCTTGATATGCTTGATGCAAAGCATCCCATGCCTCCTTTGATTTTGTTAATCCAACTAGTATTGGAAAAATAGAATCATGCATTGATTTTGGATTAGGAAGAGAGCCTTTCAATCATTCTTATGATTTTCCTTTAGATGGTTTCTTTGGTCTTGAGTCAAGTGGACAAGTGTTTGATCATGTGGTTTTGTATATCCATTCTCTACGAAATCCCACAAATCTTGTGAGAGAAACAATGTTTTCATCTTATTGCTCCAAAAACCAAATTTCTCACCTTTAAACACTAGTATTTGTTGCTTAGAAATATTCATATTGTTGGCCATTCACAAACTTTTGAAACCTCCTCCCAACAACACACACTTTACATATAAATCATCTCTCTTAACCTAGTTCCAATACCATGTTAAATATATCAAGAGCATACATATGAAAACATAAACAAAACTAATGAACAAAAATAAGAGAAGTCTTATTCTCAATCCATGAGTTGAACTCTCATTGGAATCTCATATCTCCATAGGAGCAATGAATACATTATTATAGCGAACATATTTCTAATTTGATTATTTATTATGTGATTAATCTAATACCCCGTAATAATTTGTTGAATGATAAGTGACTACATCTATAAATTTGTTGCCCTAATTCTGATAACCCAGAACACAAAATTTTCTAGCTAATTTGTGAGTAATTACATAGGTTATTTTAAGCATTATCCCCAACAAGGTTGTATTACTATTTCTCATTGAAATAATATATATTGTTTTCCTCTCGAAGTGAGGCCTTCATAGACCTAGATCTTAAGAGTTTCAACATTATAGATTATGATAAATGTTGGGTGTGTATTGAGGTTTATATTATTAATTGGGTTATTGTTGTAGTGAGGTAAATTAAGGTCACAGTGACATCTTCCTTAATACTTCTTTTGTACCACTGTAATCGGGTTCTGAGTTTTGCAATATGCTCCCTAACCAATATTTATCTTGACGCGTCTTATTATTAATTGACAATAATTATTATTGAAGAATTTTCATGCTAAGGAATAGGTTATGAGAATATGTAATGCTCTCTAAAATATATATAATTATTTTTTAACAAAGTCTTGTCAATTATAGGGGGAACCAATCGTTGTAAGTGCCGAAGTGTTTCAGTTTGCCTCTTAATAGAATTAGCATTGTTCTCGTGGCTGTGGAGTAACCTGATTAGCTTTCTAGGTAATGTGGTCCTATTGTTTGAATTATCTAAACTATTATCATATGAGAGTAACCTACTTAGCTTTCTACGGCATCTGGCCTTATTGTTGGATTATCTAAAGTATTATCATATCTAATATATATGCATCAAAGTGAGTAATTTCTCAATCACATTATTATACCACTATGAACCATTAAAGAGAAAAATAATAAATCACATAAAACAAATGAGGTTACTTATATTCTCTTGAATTGTTGGGATCTCACATAAATCACTAGGAAAAAGGAGTGCTCCACCCAACCAATGATTATTGTTCTTGCACCACAAGACTCTCTCTAGCTAGTATCTTAGGACAAAATAACTTGACAATGAACTTTTAAGGTTTGTTATGAGGCATCAAGACTTTACAAGTCTAGAGACACAATCACAACACTCTCTTAGTGTTCCCACTAGTCCCCAACGAGCTCACCAAGACCCTAACTAGCAGGGTCATGCTTTACCATCAACAACATCATGTTCCATGTTCCAACACTTACAACTTCAACTCCTCTCTTGGACCTCCTTCAACCATGTACCAAGTCTTGAAGGCTGCCTCGGGTTTCTTTCCTCTCACCCTTGTTTCTCCCTTGTCCCAAATAAGATTATTTAGGTGTAGGGAGATGAATAATTGTGTTCTAAATGTCAGGTAAAAGAAAATCTATTTTAGCAAATTTCAAAGTAATTTTATGGTTGTTTAGAGCTTATATTGTTTATAAAATAAATTGAAATAGTAAAATAACATTTATGTTTTACCATCCACCAACGCTAATTGGCCCACAATTTTTACGAAGTATTTTGTAAAAGAAAATATTTACATCTTTTAGGTGGGTGTTACATCTCCCCCCTTCAATGAAAGTAAGTCCTCCCTATTTTCCTATCCCTGAACATAGGCTATAACATTTGTGGTGCATATAATCTTCACCTTCAAGGTAGTCTCTCGAAGATGAAGTGCCTTCACCACACTTATTCTGAGTGATCCTTCACGTCCTCAACATGATTTTGTCCACCTAAGAACACATAGAGGTTTTATCATGAACTTTCATTTAAATTGACTTATATATACCATCATCAAGGGATCCTTAGTTTTCATGGATTATTATTTAAAATACATACACATATCTATAATCATTCAGTGTTATCATAGACATCACCAATTTTTATTCATGTACCCAAGAAGGCCATCAACACCACTTCTTAAGATTAACAACCCACACTCAGCAAGAGTTAGCAACATCATTATAGCTTATCAATGATAACCTTTATTTCTTTTTTACTTATGTGGTTCTATCATAAATCTAATTCATAGAAGAATCAATTTTTAACATGGTACTAACATTATAAAAGTTCTTACTTTTCCTTTTTTAAAGATGGATTACCCTTAGGGAATTATTGTACTTGTTAGCATCACTATATTCTTATGCTTTTATGTTACATATGCATTAATTATTCTTCAAATAGAGTTTGAGACAACTCCCTTCTCTTCCTTTTCTTGCCTACTTACACAAGAAGCATCTTTTATGTCCATCTTAGATTTCTTGTTGTCTTCTTGGATGGCAACATCAAATGTTACCACTAGTTCATTTTTTCCTTTTGTCATGATGCACTTCACTTGACACATAAAACATGTATGCCATTTTCTTCCATAATTGGTCATAAAAATTATCTCTTTTACATTGTAAGTATATAAACTATCCCATACTCCCTCAATAGTATAGTATAGTGTTTTCCTTATATATATATACCAGTTCTTACAATTTCATTTGCCTCATTCAATGAGCAAGTAACTTTAATATCTTTAATATGGGTTGCAAAAAAAACAAAATTATCTCTATACACTATTAACTATTCATTCTACTCTAAGAATATTTGTTATCACCATCATTTTGTTATTATTTTTTTTAAATCTAATACCACCAAAATTTAAAAGCACGAGTTTTTATTAATGGAGTCACCGTGATGACTTAAGAACACAACTTAGAAGAGTACTTATAACCAATCAACTAGGATAAAAAGTTATAGTAACCAAATTTCTTAACAATATTTTGCTAACCTTCCTCACTTAGGAGTTCCTCTTAGCCTTCATATTGGTGTTTGTGTCCTTTTGTTCTAAAACTACTAATTAGGGAAATCCCTTTCCCTTCAATACTTCATCAACATGGGGTGATCTTTCTATATTAACTTTATATTTTGCTAACCTTCCTCACTTAAGAGTTCCTCTTAGCCTTCATCTTGGTGTTTGTGTCCTTTTGTTCTAAAACTACTAATTAGGGAAATCCCTTTCCCTTCAATACTTCATCAACATGGGGTGATCTTTCTATATTAACTTTATAAGGTACTTATCCTAGTAACGTTAAACTTGTAATATACTATCAACCTTACCCCTCTTTTTTTACACTTTTTCCACATTGCTTCATTATATTACTCCACTATCTCTTCATTTCATTTGAACCTTCTACGCATTCTCCAAGGAGTGCGAGACATACACTTATATTTTATGATGTCTATTCCAACTCTATGATGTTGGCCATATTTTTTTTGATAGTAAAGGTATCAAACGAGTAGGATCAAAATTTATAATTGTGTCATTTGGTGTGAATATAGTTTCCTACAATTACCCCAAATTACTCAAAACTTTTAATATACATTTACTCTTGTTGCTTAGTGTATCAACTTATCTCAAGTATTTTAAATTTCAATTAACTTAATTACTATTGTTATATTGATTATTTTCCCATGTTTTAGAATTATTATACAACTTAATAAATTTCCATGGTTTAACTGTGATCTTATTTATACATGCTAAATTTTAGATAATGTGGATATTTTCTATAGATCATCTCAAAACTTTTCTGACCGGTGTTCACATCTATTTGGTATTAGGAATAACCCAATACATTTTCTATTCTCTTTCCAACTTAAAGATTCCAATATATTGTTTACTTATTACTTTCAAGATTATCATCCTTCCATCCAATTTATCACACTTATATCTATTTGGAGTTTTTCAACTCCCACTCACAATCACTTATAATTATCCATGCTAACAGTTTGTGTGAGATGCTCTACTATGGTAACCATTGTCATTATCTTTATCTTTGTGTGACCAAGACCACCCTAGAAGGAATTAGCAAGCCACACATGAGAAAATGTGTGAATTGGTCACTAGAAAACCAAATTTAAGATTTTCTACAAAAATAAGTCATTAGCCCATACCTGCTATGGTGAATAGAATCTCCATACAAGAAGAAATGGACCTTTTAATTTTGTACATATGTTTTTTTATCATCAACATCCTAAGTCTTCATTCAACTTGAAACAAAATTAATCTTCAGTATGCCCAAGAGACTTCCTTTAGTATATCCATATACCCTATACTTTGCTTTATATATAATAGGTGTTGTTTTTTATTTTTATTTTTTATTATTTTTAAATGAGTTCATCATATTGATTTTTTATAACATTATGGATCATATATAACACATACAAATTTAATCCTTAGTTCAAAATTTCAAGCTTTTCTGAGAGGCTAAGATAACTCTTACAATAATTAGTATTCCATTATCCACGTGACAAAATTACTTTGACTAGCTATGTTCATAGATAATTTTGTCTGTGATACGTGAGAATTGTCTCTATATCATATTAACATTAGTTCCTGTTTAAGGTAGCCAATGTTTCCATATTTTAGGAACAAGGTTCTCTATCTTATACGAGGATAGTTTTATTTTATTTAATATTCTATGTACATGTTTAAGTACATATAATATAGAAATATGTCTGTAAGTTCTCTTTATATCCAGAAATAATAAATAATAATCTTTATGTTACTTTTTACTGTTTTTGCAAAGTAATACTATATTTCTTTTTCTAAGTTAAATTTAGTACATTATTTTTTATTTATTTATGCATATTGCTCTCATAAGCTAGGTATTGAAAATTAATAAAATAATTTCACAACTCTAAATTTCTCAAAATAATCTTACAGGAAACACCCATATTCCCTCTTAAGACTTTTCTCTACTGTATTAATATTTTGATTTTTTTATACACCTCATTCCTTATCGCTTTATATTCAAGGTCGGTTCATTGTCCAATGCAGTGACATAACATGATTTACATAATTATCAATAATTAAAAAAATATTTCAAGGAGTTATTTGTTCTCTTAGGAGCTCAATAACTCAATCTTTGTAAATGAGGCTCGCCTTCTAAATGAGTAAAAATTAATATTTTGATAATTAATATTTTAATAAATTAATTCATGTTAGGGAAGTTTTTCAATAGATTCTAGAAATTGAGGCTTAGTCAATATGAAATCCTTTACTGTCTACTTAAGGTAAATATATTATGTTTTTACAGGGAACTATTTTTAAATTGATTTGCTAAGAAGTCATTGTGGATTTGACTCAAACAAAGACAATAGAGTATAATGATGTAATAAATGAATTTTATTAATGGAAAAAGAAAAGGTTAAAAATTGATTGGGAGAAAATCATTTCAGTAAAAAAATCTTGCTTGCCAAGATCCTGAAAAGAATGTAGTGGGTAGGATCTAGATATTTTTTCCTTAAAATTTATCAGTTGTAAAAAAAATCTAGACTAGTGGGTTGGTAGACCCATGGAAGGGGAGCTAAGGAAAAATCTCTTGAGAAATAATGTATAAAATACATTATTAGGAATCACAAGAGTTGGTTGGTTCAGAAAAATGCATCTCCCTTAGGGAACCTGAGTATTTGGTTCAAGGTTGGGAGGAAAAGTGTTTTCCTAGTTGAATTGTGAGCCGTTAGTCCCTCAAAATTCTCTTTATTGTTAAATTGCGAATTTTGTATATTTGAAACCTAATGTTAAAGTTAATCGTTGTTGTTTACCTAATTTTATTAATACAATTTTTGAGATATGCAATAGTTAGCCGAATGGAGGGAATGGATAAATTAGTAATAATTTCTCTCGGCATGGGTTATGTGTGTATTGAGTCTACATAAGTTTAAGTGTGAGATAAAAATTGCAGTGGGAAATGTGAAAGCAAGATGTTCATTAGGGTTACTCTAATTGTGTTATATATGATTAATGAATACATTCTTACCCTTAAATATGGGTGATGAGTAAATCCACATAAAATATCGTGTCGAGCACAAGTAGTAGTTAATATTCTTAGGTGAATTTATTATTATGTTAGATCCTACTAAGTTATAGACTCATTTCTTAAGCTATAGAAATCCATTTTAATGGCTCATATGCCTGACTATATTTAAGAACTGCACACACTACAGATAAAAGGTATGCCTTTTCCATAAAAGTAAGGTTTTTTGACAACTGATGAATTTTTTAGAAAGGCGTTAGTAGTAACCCTCATAATCTGGGTACTAGCTCAAATGGGTTGGGCTAGTATGAATCCCACATGGTGGAACAATTTGTAAATAAAGAAAATAATTGCAATGGAGTATTTTGTAATTTCTAACCATTCGTCTAGTGAGACTCTATGCTAGTAGAACTAGGTGGGATTTAGCCTTAAAACCAAATCCACCCAACAAACCACTGATGCCATTATTTAAAATAGGAACAATTAGCTTTAGTAGTTGTATTGATGAGTAGTAGGGAACCACCACAAAGTAACCTCAGTCTAGGAATTACAATTATACAATATGAGACATCTAAGATGAAAATAAAGTAGATAAGTAATAAAGAGGGTTATATAGTTTATACGAGTCAGTATACAAAATTAGTAAAACCCAAGAAAACTGAAAGATTGATTTAGGCATGAGTATCTAAGTCGTAATTCCTATAATGATTACTTGACCATGAATTTAAATCTATCAAGAGAATATATATGAAAACATAAACAAAACTAACGAACAAAAATAAGAGAATTCGGATTCTCAATCCATGAGCTGAACTCTCATTCGAATCTCATATCTACATAGGAGCAACAAATACATTATTATATAACTCACATATTTCTAATTTGATTATCCATTATCTCACTAATCTACTGTCCCTAATAATTTTATGAATGATAACTCACTACATCTATAAATTTCTGCCCTAATTTTGATAACTTAGAACACAAAATTTTCTCCCTAATTTGTGAGCAATTACATAACTCAGTTTAAGAATTATCCTCAACACTCCCCCTTAATGCTCAAAGAGGTGATTCCAACCATATCTGTCATGTATTCAAACTTCCCTTTAGGCAGTGCTTTGGTAAATATATCTGCAAACTATTCATTTGTTGTACAAAACTTTATTTCATTTCTCCTTTTTCCACATAGTCTCTTACGAAATGATATTTTATATCAATGTGTTTGGTGTGATTATGAAACACTGGATTTTTAGTTATGGCAATGGTAGAAAAGTTATCACAATAAATAGTTGTGGCATATTTTGGTTCTTGTTTTAGATCTAACAATACTTTCTTGAACCAAATTGCTTAGCATGTCGCTGTTGCTGCTGCAATAAACTCTCCCTATAGACAAGACAATGAAATAGTTGGTTGCTTCTTTGAACACCATAATACTGCACCTCTCAAGTGATTTTTCTATCATCAAAAGATCCAGCCAAGTCACTATCTGTATAACCAACCAACCCAAAATTATTTGATGAAGTATACCAAATTCCACAATTTCTTGTTCTACACACATACATCAAAATTCTTTTTGTTGCTCCAAAATGAATCTTACTTGGACTTTGCATGAATATGGAAATCAAGCCTATTTCATGCATAATATCACTCCTATTGGTAGTAAGATACAAAAGGCTTCCTACCACACTCCTATAGGATTGAGCATCTACCTTTTCACCTCCATCTTCTATAGAAAATTTTTCATTTATATTCATGGGTGTGCTCATGGGTTTACAATTTCTCATTTTCCATTTTTCAAGAAGATTGGAAACATATTTTTCTTATGAAATAAAAATTCCATCATTCATTTGTGTCACTTCTATGCTAAGAAAATAATGGATCAAACCCAAACGAGTCATTTCAAATTCAGTCATCATAGCCTCCCTGAACTCTTCCACTAACAAATTACTTGAATATGTGTATATCAAGTGCTCTACATATAAGCACACAATTATTATATCATTACCATTTGACTTGATATATAATGTGTGTTCATTTTCACTAATATTAAACCACTTTTTCAAAAAATAGGTGTCAATTATACTATACCATGCTCTTGGATATTGTTTAAGCCCATAAAGAGCCTTTTTGAGTTTGTAGACTTTGTGTTCATTTCCTTCTTCATATCCTTGGGGCTAGTGAACATATACATGTTCTTTGAACTCACCATTTAGAAAGGCCGATTTAACATCAAATTAATAAACTAACCATTTATATTGTGCTGCCAATGCCAAAACAATTCTCATTGTATCAAATCTTGCAAGAGGAGCATATGTTCCATTGTAGTCAATACTTAGTTTTTGAGCATATCCCTTTGCTACTAACCTTGCTTTGTGCCTTTGTATTGATCCATCAGCTCCATACTTGGTTTTATACAACCATTTCACCCTAATAACTTCTTTTTTCAGTAGGAGGATCCACAAGCTCCCACGCTTCATTTTTTTTACTCCCTGTGATCTCTTCATCCATTTCTTTTCACCAAACTAACTATTTTACTACATCTTCAAAACATCTTGGCTTTGCTTCAATCTAAGACATCAAAGAAATTAGTACAACGATAAATTTCATTTAAAGATTTTGTCTTTTTTGGAGGAGGACGTAGACTTGAAACACTACTTGAAGTAGCAGAAGATGATGGAGTGGATGTATGGATTTGAAGAAACAAAAGATTCATCTTCTTGTACAAGAATACTTGGAGTTTGTTGATGCACATCATGATTCCACCACCATTCTTCTTTCTCATCAAATAACACATCACGACTAATCATTAATTTTTCAATTTCTAGATTGTACAATCTATAACCTTTGGTTTCCCCCAATATCTAACAAAAATACATTTCACACTTTTATCATCAAACTTTCTTCTCTTTTCAGTAGGAACATGAGCATAGGCAATGCAGCGAAAGACTCTTAAATGAGAAATATTGGGTTTTCTTCCACACCATGCTTTCTAAGGGGTAATATTTTTCACACTTCTTGTTGGGCCTCTGTTAAGCAAATAAACAGATGTAGCTACAACGTGAGCCCAAAAAGTGTTTGGAAGGCTTTTACCTTTCATCTTGCTCCTAGCCATCTCAACAATTGTTCTATTCTTATGTTCAACAATGCCATTCTATTGGGGAGTATAACTAGTTGTCAATTGCCTTTGAATGCCATTCAGTTTACAATAAGAATCAAACTTATTAGAAATTAATTCTCCCGCTCTATGTGTAATGTTTTTAGACAATAACCACTTTTCTTTTACACAAGAGCTTTAAATTTTTTAAATATGACAAATGCATCAAATTTTTCTTTAATGAAATATTCCCATGTTATTCTACTAAAATAATCCAAAAAAATAATGAAATACTTATTTTTGTTCAGAGACAAGGTTTTCATAGGACCACATATATATGCATGCACTAGTTCCAATGGTTTACTTCCTCTCCATGACTTTCCTACTGGAAATGAATCTCTATTTTTCTTACCAAGAATACACCCTTCACACACTTTGTCAATAGAACGAATAAGTGGTAACCCTTTGACCATTTTCTTGTTATATAAGAATTTCAAGCCTTTCATATTCGAATGTCCATACCTTATGTGCCATAGCGAGGAACTATCATCGCAAGAAACATTTAATGTTGTACTTGCTTTGCAAGGGAGATGGAAAGAATTTTTTTTGTTTTGTAGCATATTAGTCTTAGCAATAATTTTACTTTGATCATTTTTATCATAGATTATGCATTGCTTGTCCTTGAAAACAATTAAATATCCCTTTTGAGGGAGCTTCCCCACACTCAACAAATTATGTGCTAGACCATGAACATATAAACATATAAAACATCATTAATGGGCTTCGGTTTTCCTTGTTTTGACTTGACAACAATTATTCCCTTGCCTTTAGTTTCAGCTCCCTTATCATCTCCCAATAGTACATGAGATTTGTAGATTCATCTATCTCTACAAAGCCACCTTTGTTTCCTATCATGTGATTTCTGCAACCACTATCCATATGCCACACCTCTTTGGAAACATTATTAGTTGAATGAGAAGCCAAGAATAAAGTGCCAACCTCTTCTATTTCTTCAGAAAAATTAACTTGTTGTTTTTTCTTTTCCAACAATTTCTTTCATAATGGCCAAATCTTTTACAATAAAAACACTGAACTTTTACCTCCATCACTCTCACCATTACGTCTTCCTTTGTTGTATGTAGAAAAAAATATTCCTCTCCCTTTGCCTCCTCTGTATGTTTTTCCTCTTCCTCTTCCTCTTCCAAACGTGTTATGGTTTTCCTCATGATAGAAACCACTTTTGTCTTTGAAAATATTTCCTCTTGCTTGAAAATCTCGCTCAATAGATTTTTTAGAAGATCTATTGAGTCTTTACTCATGAGATTGAAGAGACCCCATTAGGTCATTGACATACAACTGAGTTAGATCCTTAGACTCCTTAATAGAAACAACAACCCCATCAACTTTTGCTAGAAAATTTCTTAAAATTTTCTCAACAATTTTTTTATCTTTTAAATCTTCTCCATAAGACCTAATTTCATTCACTATACCCATAACTCTAGTGAGAAAATCTTGAATAGATTCAAAGTTTTGCATGCACAAAGTTTCAAATTCTCTTGTTAAGGACTGCAACTTAACAATGTTTACCTTATCAGTTCCTTGATATGCTTGCTCCAAAGCATCCCATGCATCCTTTGATTTTGTTACTCCAACTAGTCTTGGAAAAGTAGAATCATGCACTTCTTGCTAGATTAGGAAGAAAGACTTTGAATATTTCTTAAGATTTTAGTTTAATTGATTTCTTTGATCTTGGTGTTTGAGCATCTGGTTTTGTATATCCATTCTCTACGAAATCCACAAATCTTGTGAGAGAAACAATGCTTTCATCTTAATGCTCCAAAAACAAAAGTTCTCACCTTTAAACATTGGTATTTGTGGCTGAGAAATATTCATATTGTTGGGCATTGCTCCTAACTGCTCATCACTCCCACCAATAACTTGAATCTGCACACACTTCACAAAATTATGAAAACTATTGCGAATGGCTTTCACAAACTTTTGAAACCTCCTGCCAACAACACACATTTTACATATAAATCATCTCTGTTAGCCTACCTCTGATACCATGTTAAATCTAACAAGAGCATACATATGAAAACATAAACAAAAATAATGATCAAAAATAAGAGAATTCTGATTCTCATTCCATGAGCTGAACTCTTATTGGAATCTCATATCTACATAGGAGCAATGAATACATTATTATATAGCGGACATATTTCTAATTTTATTATCCATTATCTCACTAATCTACTGTCCCTAATAATTTGCTAAATGATAACTCACTGCATCTATAAATTTTTTGCCCTAATTCTGATAACTTAGAACACAAAATTTGTTGGCTCATTTTTCAGCAATTACATAATTCACTTTAAGCATTATCCCCAATAGAATCATAAACCCAAAAGGTACTATGTAGAGTTGTTAACTAGTGTAGTATTAAAAGTTGATTCCAAATTAACTCAAAAACATCTGTAAATTACAACACGTGTTAATGAAGGTATATAAGTTGATGACACCTTGTTTTAAATAAATTGATGTATTCTTAGCAATTGTAAAAAAAAATTATAAAGACAATTTGTATGCAGAGAAAACCATAGCCCACTATACACAAACAAATCCAACCAAAGTACTAACATTTCGTTGTTACGTTACTGATATACTTCACGATTCTTGAGCAGTAAAATAAATATGTGGGTTTGGACCTTAGAAATTATAACAGTCAAAGAGGATATTTAAATCCACATCACAATTTATACCAGTGAAGGAGGACATATAAAACAACAATGAATACTGTCGAGAGAAAATGCAATGCATATGCACAAGAACTAGCACTATAACCTTAATTTGAACCAAGTAACTACATCATCATATATAAATAAATTTGGTTGATTTAAGGAATATAAATCCATTCTAAAACTCATAATAAACCATAGTGCACACAATGGGTAATGATAATAAACCATGAGTACATTACTTCACATGTTCTTTTAGAAAGTGTAAAGAACTTCCTTTCGAAATATTCAAAACATGATTGTGAGCTATTAAAAAAATCATGTCTCCTTATACAGTGATTAGCACATAGTAAAATCAACATAATATTACAAACAAAAATCTTTTTCTCATGGGAAAATCCCAATGCTTATGTTGACCTCCATTTTAATTAACGACACCAAGATCATCACGGAAGGAATACACCTTAAATGAAGGAGTACACTTTTAAGGGCAAGTGTAGAGCACCAACGTGGAGGGATAATAAAACTATATCAGCCATGAACGAACAAAAGAGAAAAAGTAGAAGTTCAGTTAGCTAGGAAATTCCAAGGGCACCATTATGGTGCCTTCACAAAGTGAGAAACTATAGGGTCCATAAATTAAAGAGTTTACAATAATGTTTTCAATCTCTCTTGGACAGTCTTGAAGCTCTACTCAGTGAGTTTCAACATCTTGAAACTCACAGGTTCAGTATTCAATACCCAATACAACAGCTACTATGCACCAACAACACACAGTTTTGTAAAAACCACTCAACTTGTAGCAACAACACACCACACAGATACAACTTAGCTCACTTCATATCATTTCATACAAGATTCACAACGCACAAGCCTTTTTTTGGCTCTCCAACAACAATACACTCTCAGGTTTGGCAGCATGTTTGACTTCACTGTTGAGATATTAATCTCACTGTTAGTTAGTTGTCAATTAGCTATTATCATATTGATTCTGTTGTCTGCTAGGTGTTATAGACAGTTTAGTTTTACTCAAGTTTTACTTGAGTTCTACTCCATAGGTGTGGAGTTTTACTTTAGTCATTTATTATTAATGTTTACAATGTAATCTATTTAATCATTCAGAATATGGAATAACAATCTACTCCTTTCACTCATAGTATTAGATTTTAGATGGCATAAAACTCTTTCAAAAAGCATCATAGTATTAGATTTTAGATGGCATAAAACTCTTTCAAAAAGCAGCAGAGTTAGAGTAAGGTTGCATAAGACTAATTGAGATTAGCATTTCATTAGTGTGTGTATTCACAAGAAAAAATAAAAGATCACAACAAAGGGAAGCCTCCTGCTGCAAAAGGGAAAGTTGTTGCGAAATCATTAAAAAGTTGTTGGGAAAAGAAAACATGTATTTCTTTAGAAAGTAAAGCATCAAAGAGTTTGGAAAGTAAAGCATCGAGTAGTCAAACCACAACCTTATTAACGTTTAGTGGAGTTTCCTATTTCAAATTAACCCGGCATAGTGGTACAAGGAGCAGTGTTAGAGATATTAACAGCTCTACAGGAGCCACCAAAAATCAAATTCAAAGAGTTAAGTCATTTATTTCTATTATCTCTTTTTCAAGTATTCATATATATTCTCTAAGCTCCATCGTATTCTAAAAGTTCATTGCATATTTTTAAAAATGTATGTTTTCTAAAAATGCATTTTTTTAAAAATGTATGTTTTCTAAAAATTTAACAGTACGAAGTTTTCTTAAGCTTTAAAAGAAGTATTAAAAAAGAGTATTGGGTTTGTAATTTTTTTAAAAACTTTTTTTAAATAAAAAATTGGAGTAAAAATAAAAGAGTTTTTTTAATAAAAAGTTGTAAAGCAAAAGGAATTTTAAAGGAGATTTAAAAGAAAAGATGCACATTTTGCATTTAAAGAAATGGTTTCCTTGAGCCACACCCTAGGCACCCTGATTCTCATTGGCAAAAATTATGAGTTTTGGTTTTGATAATGAAGATGTTCATGCAATCCCAAGAGTGTTGAGATACACTTCAGACTGCATATGTAGAGTTGACTCAAGAAGCATGGGTGGCCATGACTAATAATCAAAGAAATGTTGTGATTGAACTAAGAAAGAAAGAACACAAAACGAAATGTTGGATTCAAAATTGAGTGGATGACTCTATTTTCAACAAGATAACTCGGGCATCTACAACACATGAAGATTGGGAAATCTCGAAAGTTGTGTATCAAGGTAATGATATAGTGGAGAGAGTGAAATTACAGAAATTGAGATCACATTTTGAAACCCTAAAGGTGATTTACACAGAAAATGTGGATCAGTTCATGACTAAAGTCGTGGGAATAGTCAACGAGATCAAGCTCATCGGTGAAACAATTTCAGATGATAAAATTGTTCAGAAAGTCCTTCGATGTCTACACAAGAAATATGACATGATTGTAACAACCATTCTAGAATCCAAAGATTTTACAACTTTCTTAGTAGAACAATTGACCGGATCACTTCTAACACACGAAACAAGACTCGACTTGACAAAAGATTCCATGGAACAAGCTTTGAGAGCACAACCTTCTTTTGGCAGAGGCAGAGGCAGAGGATATAGAGGCGGAAACAAGCAAGTAAGAGGCCGAAGCAGAGGCAAGATGAGAACATCATCATGCAGCAGAGCAGCGGAGACCTCAACAAAACCAAACTCAACGAAACATACCATGGAGAAAATATAATGTGGAGTGTTATTACTACAATAAATTTGGGCATTATGAACATGAATGCAAAAATAAGCAGTCAGATCAATACATAGGCAATTTCCGTCTCTCCAACAATGAAGGAGAATCCTTTGAAACAATGTTTATTTCATGCAATCTTTATGAAGACATTGACAACAAGGACCTTTGGTTGCTATACAGTGGTTGCAGCAATCATATGACAGGTAACAAAAACCTCCTTTCTTATCTTGATGCTTCCATAACATCAGAAATTACTCTTGGAGATTGTTCTTGCATTAAAGGTGAATGAAAAGGTATTGTTCCTAATTTTACTAAACATAATCAGCAAAAATACATTCGTGATGTTATGGAAGCATAACATCATTAGTGTAGGGCAATTGATGGAACATGGTCATGATGTAATATTTCAAAGGAAAACATGTTATATCTATAACAAACCTCCCAATAGAAGACTCATAACAAAGGTTGAAAAAACCAAGAATAGGATGTTTCCTTTGACTCTTAGAAGTCAAAATCTTTCACAGTCTTTTGTCGATAATGTGTCAAGAATAGATGAGTCTCAGCTATGGTATTCTAGAGATGGCCTCACACCATTCAAAAGTCTAAGTCAGCTTTGGAAACAATCAATCGTCATTGGTCTCCCTACTATGAATGAAAAAAATTGTAATTGTGAAATTTGTGTTTTGTCCAAGCATAAAAGAGACAACTTTCCCACATATTCCTCTAGAATAAAACAACCTTTAGAGCTTGTCCATACAAATATATGTGGCCTAATGAAGACACAATCTATTGGTGGTAGTCTTTATTTTTTAACATTCATTGATGATTATAGCAGGAAGACATGGGTGTATTTTCTCAAAAACAAATGAGATACATTCTCAAGGTTCAAATAATTCAAAGCAGAAGTATAAAAGCAGAGTGGAAAGCCTTTGAAAGTACTCAGATTCGACAGAGGAGGAGAGTACAACTCCAATCACTTCAAAGCATTTTGTCAACAACAAGGAATCATAATGCAGAACACAACAAGATATACTCCAGTGTATAATGGAGTAATAGAAAGGAAAAATCAGTTAATCATGAACATGGCTAGATGTGTCCTTCATGAGAAGAAGTTGACAAACAATTATTGGGTTGAAGTAGTTTTCGCAATAGTGTATGTTCTCAACGAATCACCAACAACCACTCTCCAAGATACAGTACCTCAAGAAGCATAGGATAGTAAAAGGGTAAATGTATCTAACTTTAGAATTTTTGGATTAGTAGCATTTTCACATGTTCATGATAAGATAAGAAATAATCTTGATGATAAGAGTGAAATATGTATTTTCGTAGGCTATAGTGAGGAGTCAAAGGCCTATAAACTTTATAATCCAGTTACAAAGAAGTTTGTTTTAAGTAGAGATGTAATTTTTTTTGAAAACAAATCTTGGTCTCATCAAGTTGATGAAGCTTCAATTCAGTCTTTTTATCCTCCAAAACCACCAAGATTGTAGGTTGAAGAAGATCCATACCATTATGAAAATGGTACATCGTCAAATAGTGAATCCACTAGTGATTCAACAACTTCACAAGACAATCAAAAAACAAGAAGCGTTAGGGAAATATATGAGCAAGAGCATGAGTTTGACCAACATAATATGTTTGCATTTCTTTCATCTTAACTAACTCATTTTGAGGAAGCAACTGAAGAAAAGCATTGGGTAGAAGAAATGAACCAAGAAATTGCTACCATAGAGAAGAATCAAACTTCAGAATTATTTGATCTCCTAAGAGACAAAACCAAAATTGGTGTAAAATGGGTATATAAGACCAAGTTGAATGAGAAAAGAGAAATTGAGAAACATAAGGCAAGGTTGGTTGCCAAAGGATTCTCACAACAGTTTGGTGTCAACTATGGTCAAACCTTTGCTCCAGTAGTAAGGTTAGACATTGTTAGAACCTTTTTTTCCACAATAGCTCAACACAAATTGAAAGTCTATCAACTTGATGTAAAATCAGCTTTCCTAAATGGTATATTGCAGAAAGAATTTTATGTAGAGAATCCTCCTCGTTTTTAAGTTCCAGGATAGGAGCATAAGCTTCACAGATTGAAGAAAGGCTTGTATGGTTTGAAACAAGCTCTGAGAGCTTGGTACAGTCGCATTGACACCTATCTCATCAAAAGTGGCCATTGCACAAGAAATCATGAGCCAACTTTGTATACCAAAATGCATGAAGGTAAATTTCTCACTGTGTGCCTTTATGTAGATTATCTTCTTTATACAGGAAATATGATTTTAGAAGGTTTCAAAGGAGCAATGCAAACAAATTTTGATATGACATATCTAGGAGTTATGAAATACTTCTTAGGCATTGAAATTCATCAACCTGCTAATGAAATTTTTGTCGGACAACGAAATTATGCCACTAATATCAACAAAAAGTTCAGAATTACCAATTGCAAACTTGCAGATACACCAATTGCTCAAGGAACAAAATTAAGCAAAGAAGATGCAACACTACGAGTTGATTCCACAATATATAAAAGTCTAGTTGTTAAATTGTTATATCACACTTCAGCTAGACCTGATATTATGTTTGCAACAAGTTTTGTCTCGAGGATTATTAAGTCACCTAACATTTCTCATTGGAAGGTTGTGAAAATGATCATAAGCTATATTGTAGGGATAATAGACTATGGTTTGTTCTATACACATTCTGAATCTGATTGTTCTCCTTGAGCCAACCGGCTCCCTAACCCATGCAACATTGCATATCATATTTATAGCTTCCATTTCTCTTATTTGTAGATCGAAGTCCTGAAGACGAGCATGTTCTAGACTCGAAACGTAGAAATAGAAAAATGTAGACATTGGAATATCTAAGTTCTCAAAACCAACAGTTACACAACGAAAATCTCCAATTTATTATTCTAAATTTTTTTTCACTTTTAGGTTATATAGACAGTGATTATGGAGGGAGTTTAGATGATTGCAAAAGCATGTGAGGGTATGATTTTTATCTTGGAACCAATTTGATTTCATGGGCATCCAAGAAACAGTCAATCGTTTCAATATCTTCTCAAGAGGTATAATATGTATCAGAAAATTCAACAGCTTGTCAAGTTGTGTGGTTGAGAAGATTATTGAAATATATTTCAAATATTCAGAAGGATCCAACTCCAATGTACTCTAATAACAGTTCAACAATTTATTTTAAAAAAAAATCATGTTTTCCACAAAAAGAGAAAGCACATTGACACTCATTTTCATTTCATTCATAAGCTTTTCAACAATGGGGACATACTACTTGCTTTGTGTGGTTCCAAAGATCAACTAGCAGATATTTGCACAAAGCAACTAGAAAAGAATATATTTGAATTTCAAAGAGAACAATGAGGTATTTTAAGTGTAACTATATGTAACAGTTGAGATTAGGAGAGGATGTTGAGATATTAATCTCACTGTCAGTTAGTTGTCAATTAAGTGTCATCAAATTGATTATGTTGCCTACTAGGTGTAATAGACAGTTTAGTTTTACTTGAGTTCTACTCCATAGGTGTCGAGTTCTACTTCAATAATTTATTATTGATGTTTACAATGTAATCTATTTAATCATTCAGAATATTAAGAAGAGCAATCTCTACTCCACCTTTCAGTTTCATTCTTTGTCATTCACTTAACTCACAAGTTTGAATCTTGCATAACTAGCACTGCATTAGCTTCAATAAAATGTTGAAGCCCACTCTGTGATTCTTCAAGCTTACTTTGTGAGTTTCAACAACACTAAGCAAAAAAGAAATACAAACCGTGAGGATAGAATTGGGCAGAGTATACTTGGTCAATGGAGAGTTGATCTATGTATGCTCCTATAGGAAAGGAAGGACATATTAGCTCCCAAAGAAAAATAAAAAGGAAAAAAAAATTAATGGTGAACATTCAACTTGAGAAAGAAGAAACAAAAAAAACCCATTCGACAAGGAAAAGGGGAAAACTAAAAGAAAACCTACTCTAGTTGCAGGGTAAGTCCTTGGAAAACTCTACTTCCTCACCAACACCATCATAACCTATGAAAGAGGCGCAACATTTAGCCAAAACTTAACAATAGGAAATAATCGATTAACTTTAAAAAAAAGAGCTAAGGGTAGGAGTGCGTCATCCCCTTGTCTTACCACAAGACTCACCTTAATTCTATGGCATCATCCAGATGTTAGCTAGTAGAAGGGAGGGATTCTTGGAGGAAAAGACACCTTTAGTAGTTGCATGGCAGATGGGGAGGACCAAGACACCTTCAGTTGTTCTACAACCCAAAGGTGTTGGAAAATATGCATAGAAGGTATTGGGGTTTCGAATCTCAAATGCATATCATTGGCTCTAAGAGAAACCATCTTGGCTGTCGATTATACTACAGTATGCCAATCCTAATGCATGGTACATGAATCCTCTGGAGTTCACATGAAGGTAGGTGATAAACCGGGTGGGCATGGTCTCATGGAACCAATTAATTGGGCGAACAATTCGAATTATTCATGTTTCCATATCATTAGAAGGTTTTGGAATGGAGAAATGAAATGAAATGGAATACCTCTCATAGAGCACAAGACATATATCAATAGGCTAGTGATACAACTTTGGTTATTGAAATCAATAAATTAACATGGTTATAATAGGTTCCATCCATGTGATGGTTATGTAAGAAAAAGCACTCCATGATTAACAAATTTTATTGTACCTTCTGCTATGGTAAAACTATAGGTCCTTTAATATTTAACATTTGGCTGAAATTCCAATGAGGGAAGAATGCACAAACATAGTAATTCATAATAGCACCTTAAAAGGAGTCGACACTTATGAACAAACAATATCATAGGAAACAGATTCCACATATAGTGGGATTAAAGACAAAAATATCTTAGAGTTCTATATTCTCAGTTCATATGTATATAAAAGAAGAAAAAAATTTCTATCGATGTTGACCTAGACACATGACAAAATTGTATGAGAGCTCTAGGTTCAATTCTTGGACCTAATGGGCTCTGTTGTAAAATTAAGTACGATTGAATATCATTAGTGTTATGTTATCATAGCCTCATCTACACTATTTTGTGTGAGAAAAATATAGTGCATAAGAAGGTGAATACCTTTTTTAGGATTTGTATATATTTATAGTAGTAGTCTTAAAAATATAGTTGCTATTAAAAGTTGTCGAGCTTTGAAATATGATCACTTGTTGGGGATTCGGTTTCTTAACAATTATATGTATATGTCATTCTTCTGAATCTAATGAGTTTTCAAGTTTCTTCCCAAGGTCTTGATTCTCTAGTCATAATTTTTGGTCCCATTCAAATACAAGACCTTATAGGAGTGGTGCTTGATGCTTGACTTGCAAGTTAAACTTCTTTTTCTTCAATTCTTGGCTCACAAAGCTACACCAAAGAGTAGATCAACGACCCATAGTTACTAATTAATGGACCCAGAAACAACCAAGTTGAAGGAATACGGATCCTACAGTTGTTTTGTATCCACTCTCACTATGTCTAACCAGGTTAATCTAGTTGATCTCAATATGTTATGACTCACTCATCATCAGTCCATTCATCATAATTTTGTGTGAGATGATATACACCAATCAATAAAGATCACACTCCTTTGTTGTGTTACATGTATGAAATAATTTGGTCCATTTTTCTTTAAGTTTATGATTCAACATTGTAGCAAAGCCTATATTTTGAAGTACAATTTTCTTGGATATTAATGTGGATGTACCTGAATGGACATTTGGACACTGATTTAGCTTACAGTTTTCTATTGTGTCAAATGAGCTTTAGAATATATAAGTATTATGAAAGCTACTCTAAAATCAACTGCTTTTTGGAAAGGGCCAAAATTGTATTTAGCTAATGATGGTGATCCAGAGACGGTTGCATGGCAAGACTTACGTGGCAGCTAGCTCGTCCTTGGTCCTTCTCGCGCTGGCACACACCGAGGTTTGGTGAGGGTTTATGGCACCTTCAATGTGCATACGGTTGAGGTTGGTCTCATTTTGTGTGAGAATGATGTCTATGGTATGGATCGACTTGGACTCATTTGCATTGTTGTTCGTTTGAGTTATGCTTCCGTTCCTCTATGGCTTGTTTGGTTCAACTCTGGAAGAAGATGGGTCTCTGTTGCCCGCTATCCTCTTAGCTCTTCTCTAGTTCCAGTCCTCTATCATTTTCTAGTTATATGAATGTTTTTCGTTGGACATGGTGGCTACTGTACACTTGGTTTTCTGTGGAGGTCTCAGTTTTGCTTTTTCATTCTAGGTATGCCTTATTTTGACTGTGTGTGAATGATTCGTTTACAACTTGCTGGTGATGTTTTCTAACTGGGTTTTGGTCGCATTTCATAGGCCCTCTGCCTATTACTCTTGTCGATGGTTTGGATTCTTATTTGATAGGTAGAAACCCTGTTCTGATTCCACTGTTTCACCTTCCTATAGTTTCTATTAACAGACTTGCTCCTGGTGAGCAGGTTGTGGTATCATGGCACTTCGGCCATTGGTTTCGCTCAGGTTGGGGTTTCAATTCGTGGCTTGGTTGTGGAGTCCAGCCTCCCCTTCAGGTATTCGCTGTGGGTCAAGTTCCTTGTTTTTTCTCTAGTGTTGTTGTGTGATATATAGCTATGCTTCCTCTGTGAAAATCTTCTTATTACTGTGCATGTATCCCTATCCTCTTTGTTCTAGTTGCAAGGGGCTGGCTCTTGGGGATGAAACATCATGGTCTCGTCCTTGAAGATTTGGATCTGATGTGCTTAAATCGGGTAGGCTCCTTCCTTGACTGTGATCCGTGCTTGCATTTTGCTTTTGGTCTATAGTTGTTTAACCCTTGGGGTTTCAGTTTGTTGGTCTGTCGTTACTTGGTTGCCTCCTGTGCAACGAGCCCATCCTGTCAATTTTGTTTATGTTCTAGGAATGTGTTTCGGCCTTCTGTTGTTGGTTATCGTGTTTGTTGTTATGTCTGTGTACTACTTTGGTCTATCTGGGTTGTGGCAACCCTCCTCGACCTATCTCATTTGTATGAAGGACTATTGGTTATTTTTTTGAGGGCTCCATGTCTTGAGGCCTGTGTGGAATCTAGAAGTTATGTCCTGTACTTCCGTGGACCCGACGAATATGAATATATATATATATATATATATATATATATATATATATATATATATATATATATATATATATATATATATATATATATATATATATATCTATATATATATATATGTAAATTTCTAATTTAAATCAAATAGTATGTATTTGGTAATGTACCTGGATGGTTTGGCTCTATCCTATTTGATCCTTTCAGTCTCGGTGCATAGTTTGAATGTTAATCACATAATTTGTTGTTTAATTTCTATGCATAGTAATTTATACTTGTTGCTTCTGAAACAGTGAATACCTATAATATTTCCTTAAATTCATAAAAAAATAATTGTTCAGAGTTATGCTTTCTTTCCTTTCTATTCATCTAGATGGCAGCAACCCCACTTTTGATTCCGGGTTGCCTATTTATGCTTGCTAGCAGCCTCATACTATTGAGAAACCACCCTCAGTTGCATTATAGTTACTTTCCAGTTTCAATTCTAACTTATTTTAAAGAAATCCTATTCTAACTACTGTTCAGTTTATAAATAAAAACATTGGCTATAACAACTTTCATTTTAAAATAAAAATAAAACTAACTAAAAGTGAACTTAATCAAAACAGCTTGTCAAGCTGTCACCTTCGTAGTTGGATGCTCCTGCATCAGGCTCCCGGGGTGAATGAATCTCATGGCTCTTGTCCATGAGCTCTTCAATCGAGTACCCAACACTTTGAATCTAGCCTGCATCCAACCAAGAACTGTCCTCAATTGGATGGTCCTTCCATTTGACCAGGTACTGTAAGTACTCTTTCCATCAAGTCCGCCTGGCCACCTGAGTATCTAAGATTTGTTCGATCTTTAGAGGCTTGGCTGGAGGCATCTGTTTGACCCATGACTCAGTCTCTCCCTGGGTGTCTCGTGTGTGTTCTATCAAACTGTCCTCCACATTACTAGTAATGTAAGGGTACAGGTCTGCCACATTGAAGATGGGTGAGATCCCTATACCCAGGGGGTAGTTGCAGTTCATATGCATTTGTAGAGAACTTTCGCAGTATCTTGCAAGGTCCTATTTTTCTCAGTTTCAGTTTGTTATATTCACCTTTAGGAAACCTTTCTTTGCGTAGATGTGCCAGTACCAGGTCCCCTACATTGAATTTCACTTCCCGCCATTTTAAATCTGCCTTCTATTTATACCTTTGGCTGTTGTCCTGTAATTTGGATTTCACTTGTTCATGAAGTTCACTGATCACCTTCGCGAAGTCTTCACCATCAACACTCCTTCGTTCCAACCGACCCAAATCCCGTAACTCATGCACACCACGGGGGTGCATCCCATATAGGATCTTGAAAGGACTTCTTCCCGTACTCCTATTGGGTGAATCATTATAAGCGAGCTCTACTTGTGCGAGTACGTGATCCCATTGTCATGAATTTTCACCAATGAGACTATGTAATAGATTCCCCAGACTTCGATTCACCACCTCAGTCTACTCATGAGTGTGTGGGTGATAAGCTGAGCTGAAGTTTAGTTTCGTATCTAGGTTTTTCCACAAATTCCGCCAAAAATGACCTGTGAACTTCACGTCCTAATCTGAAACAATAAACTTCGACAAGCCATGTAATCTGACAATCTCTGTGAAGAACAAGTGTGCTACATGTGTGACATCGTTGGCCTTCCTACAGAGAATGAAGTGTGCAATCTTCGTGAAGCGATCCACCACCACCATGATTGAATCAAACCCCTTATGTGTTCTTGGCAAACCTAAGACAAAGTCTAAACTCACTGAGTCCCATGGTCTGTCCGAAATAGGCAGGGGTGTATATAATCCTGTATTTTGACTGTGTCCCTTCGCAAGCTGACCCATCTTACACCTAGCCACAAATCTTTGTACGTCTCTACGCATTTTTGGCCAATAATAGAAGTTTCTCACTTGATCCAAAGTCTTATCAATGCCAAAATGTTTGGATAAACCCCCACTATGTTTTTCCTAGATTAAGCTTTCCCTCATCGAACATTATGGAATACACAACTATCCTCCCCCAAACAACAATCCTTCTTGTATGTTATAATCTAGCCATGAACTGTTGTCTCTCAACAACGGATCCCAGCAAGCTTCGTACACTTCCTTAAATTCTGCATGTGTTTCATACAAATCCTTAAGATGCTCAAATACTAACACCTGCACTCTTCTTTCCTATAAAATTGAATTTCTTCTGCTTAACGCATCTACCACTTTGTTGGCTTGATCGCTGATGTGTTTCAATACAAATGTAAAACTCTGGAGGTACTCCACCCACTTCGCATTTTTATGGTTCAGCTCGTGTTGTTGCATAACATACTGCAAGGCGAAGTTTTCTGAGGGAGGGGTATATGTAATGCCCCACTTAATCTTATCATGCAAATTTTATTAATGTTTACATTACCTGAAAATATTGAGAAATATTGGTGAATACCTTCATTTGGGAAACTGTAAATTTTATTTACTGATGTAAAATTTATTATTTATATTATTCAAATTCCCAACTTATCTTCTCAAAATTAATCTTGGATAGGATATGGTCTCCTTCCATTATTACCAATTTATATATTCATATCATATTCCCAAATGTACTCTCACATTTACTTGGGAGAAGACATGGTCCTCTCCAATTAATAACCCAATTTTATATTCATATCACATCCCAAAATGTACTCTCACATTTACTTGGGAGAAGACATGGTCCTCTCCAAATAATTACCAATTGTCTGAAAACAAAACAAATTCATTTGCCATCAAGTAATGTCTCCAACGTTTTAGTGCTTGGACCACTCCATAAAATTCCTTGTCATATGACGTATACTTCTACCTACTATCATTCAACTTCTCGCTGAAATAGGCCACTAGCTTGTCCTCTTGGCCGAGTACTACTTTAATGGCTATCCCACTGGCATCACAACGAACTTGAAAAAGTTTGTTGAAATATGGCAACCTCAAAATTGGTCTTTCGGTGATCTTCTTTTTCAGCAGCTGAAAACCCTTTTCTGCTGACTCCATCCAATGAAAAGGTTGATTTTTCTTTTTAACGGTATCCACCATGGGTGCACAAATCCCACTAAAATATTTTATAAATTTTCGATAAAAACTCACCAACCCATGAAAGCTTCGCACTTCAAACAAACGACTAGGGGATGGCCAGCTAACTATGGTTGCAACCTTTTCCGGTTCCATCCTTAATTCATTTTCTGAAATCACAAATCCTAAATAAATCAATTCTTTCTTAAAAATAGTACACTTCTTAAAATTTAACAACAACTTGTTTTGCTGCAACTTTTCCAGGACATACCTACATGTCGGAAATCTTCTTCCTCTGTCATACTAAAAATAACGATATCATCTAGATATACAATCACGAACTTTCCAATGTATTCCTTCAGCATCTTGTTCATCAAGTGCATGAATGTGCTGGGTGCATTGCTCAGTCCAAATGGCATGACCAGCCATTCATAAAGGCCTTCATTGGTCTTGAAAGTTGTCTTCCATTCGTCCCCTTCACGAATCTGAATCTGGTGATATCCACTTTTCAAATCAATCTTCTAAAAATATGTCGCTCCACTCAAACAATCCATCATGTCATCCATTCACAGTAAAGGAAACCCGTACCTAATAGTGATCTTGTTAATTGCTTGAGAGTCAGTACTCATCTGCCATTCACCTCCTTTCTTGGGATCTAAAACAGTTTGGACCACACAAGGACTTAAACTCTCCCAAATCAACCCTTTAACCAACAACTCTTATACCTGCTTCCTCATCTCTTCATTGTCCTTTGGACTCATCCGATAAGCAGCTTTGTTTGGTAAACTAGTCCCTGGAATGAAATCAATATGGTGACTGATACTCCTTTTTGGTGGCAATTTATCTGGTAGATCATCCACCACAATGTCACTAAACTCCTGCAGCATATCCTGTATCTCCTCAGGTAAGTTAGTAATCTCAGTATGGATTAACAACACCCTTGGCCTTCGCACAATTGCATATTTTACCTCATCATCTCCAATCTGATGTAGAAACACTTTTCCTCCTAACAGTAATGCTTTTGTTCCACTGTTTTTTGTCGTATCCTCCTCTTTCATGGGTACTAGCCTATGATTTATCCCATCCTTAGCAAACTTGTAACAGTTTGTCTTCCCATCATGGACAACTTTCTCATCATAGTGCCATGGTTTACCCAGTAGTAAATGGCACACATCCATCGGCATGATATCACAAGTTAATTTATCCTTATACCTACCCATGTAAAACTCCACTTCGCATTGCTCATTAACGAGCAGTTGGTGTCCTTTTTGTAACCAAGACACCTTGTACGGTGTTGGGTGCTTCAATCTTTTTAAACCCAGTTTTTCTACCATTTCAGTGGCTACCAAGTTGTGAGTGCTCTCGCTGTCAATAATAAATTTATAGCATTTCCCATGTGATTTAGGCACAGTTCAGAACAATGCTTTCCACTGTGTCTGGTCAGCTAATTCTTTAGCTGGTTTCAACAATACCTTGTTTAGCACTAAGGCTTCTCTCGTTTCAGGCATGTTCTCCACTTCTTGTGGTGGTGCCTCTTCTTCTTCCAGTTGAGAAACATATGCTCCTCTTTGCCCTGCTTGATCACTTTCAGGACATTCGAAAGACCTGTGTCCCCTCTTGTGACACTTGTAACACTAATAGGAATTTCATCTACCTCTGCCAGATCCATGTCCTCTTCTGGAATTCTGCTTTCTGGTGATCTTTTCTTTTGCCTTTAAATCATTTTGATAGGCTTCCTCTATGGACTTGGGGGAAAGAATACTAATCTCATCTAGTATCTCCATCTGTAAGCCATTCACAAACCTTGCTATCTTTTCCAGGGTATCTTCAACATAACCCCCTCGAAGGTTCACTCTGTAGAATTCTTCCTTATACTCCTTCAATGTCATTACTCTTTGCTTCAGGTTCTGCACCTACCTATATAGAGCAATCTGATAATATTTGGGTAGAAATTTACTCTTCATCTTGGCAATCATCCTATTCCACTTTTTGATCAATGGTTTATTTAACCTTCTCTTTTCTGCCTGCACACTGTCCCACCATAGTGCTGCATGTCCCTTCAGTTTGGTGGCTACAAACCTGACCTTATTATCTTCATTGATTTATTCACATTCTAAAAATTTATCCAACTCACTAACCCAGTCCAACAATACCTCGGTAGATAAACGGCCATCATAACTCAAAATCTCTGGCTCCGACTTGCTACTTGCCAACAAAATTGATCTCAATAATTTTATCTCTAGTCCCTCTTTATTTGGCCCATCCATCGCGGCTGCAACTTCTTCTTCACTATCATCACCACCTTCTGGATCCCTATGCCTCCATGCTTCCACTGCTGCCAATCAGGCACTTAGGATCCTAATTTCTTCTCGCAGCCCTTCATCAGCTACTCTCTTGATAGCTCTACCTCGACCTCTTCTTCCTACTTCCATTTTTTTCTTTTGAGAAAACAACTTCCTTTGATACCAAAATTTGATGGTGATCCCGAGACGGTTGCATGGCAAGACTTACGTGTCAGCTAGCCCATCCTTGGTCCTTCCCGCATTAGCACACACCGAAGTTTGGTGAGGGCTTATGGTGCCTTCAATGCACATACGGCTTGAGGTTGGTCTCATTTTGTGTGAGCACGACATCTATGGTATGGCTTGACATGGGCTCATTTTCATTGTTGTTCATTTGAGTTATGCTTTTGTTCCTCTGTGGCTCGTCTGGTTTGGCTCTGGAAGAAGATGGGTCTCTGTTGCGTGCTATCCTCTTGGTTCTTCTCTAGTTCCAGTCCTCTATTGTTTGCTAGTTATATGAATGTTTTTCGTTGGACTTGGTGGCTTTTGTATACCTGGTTTTCCCTAGAGGTCTCAGATTTGGTTTGTCATCCTGGCTATGCCTTATTTCGACTATCTGTGAATGATTCTTTTACAACTTGCAGGTGATGTTTTCTAACTGGGTTTTGGTCGCATTTCACAGGCCCTTCGCCTATTACTCTCATCGATGGCTTGGCTGCTTATTTGACAAGTAAAAACCCTATTCTGATTTCACTATTTCACCTTCTTGTAGTTTTTATTAATGGCCTTTCTCCTGGTGAGCAAGCTGCGGTATCATGGCACTTCGATCGTTGGTTGTGCTCAAGATGGGGTTTCAACTCATGGCTCGGTTGGAGTCTGGCCTCCCATTTAGGTATTCGTCGGGGGTCAAGTTCCTTGTTTTTTCTCTGGTGTTGTTGTGTGCTATATAGCTATTCTTCCTCTTTGACAATCTTCTTGTCACTATGCAGGTATCCCTATCCTCTTTATTGTGGCTGTAAGGGGCTGGCTCACGGGGAGGAAACGTCGTGGTCTCATCATTGAAGATTTGGGTTCGATGTGCTTAAATCAGGTAGGGTCCTTCCTTGACTGCACTCTGCAGTTGCATTTTGGTTTTGGGCTATAGTTATTTAACCCTTTGGGTTTTAGTTTGTTGGTGTGTCATTACTTGGTTGCCTCCTGTGCAACAAGCCCATCCTGTTGATTTTGTTTTCTGTTTTGGGAATGTGTTTCGGCCTTCTGCTGTTGGTTGTCATGTTTGTTGTTTTGTTTGTGTATTTCTTTGGTCTATCTGGGTTGTGGAAACTCTCCTCGGCCTATCTCGTTTGTATGAAGGACTATTGGTTATTTTTTTGAGAGATTTGTGCCTTGAAGCCTATGTGGAATCTGGAAGTTCTATCCTGTACTTCTGTGGACTTGATGAATGTGTATATCTATATATATATATATATATATATATATATATATATATATATATATATATATATATATATATATATATATATATATATATATATATATATATATATATATAGATATTGTAAATTCTAATTTCAATCGAATAGTATGTATTTGGTAATGTACCAGGATGGTTTGGCTCTGTCGTATTTGATCCTTTCAGTCTCGGTGTGTAGTTTGAATGTTAATCACACAATTTGTTGTTTGATTTCTATGCACAGTAATTTATACTTGTTGCTTCTGAAACAGAGAATATCTATGAGCTTTCTTTAAATCCATAAAAAAATAATTGTTCAGAGTTATGCTTTCTTTCCTTTTTATTCATCTAGATGGTAGCAACCCCCTTTTTGATTTTGGGTTTCCTATTTATGCTTGTTGGCAGCCCCATACTCTTAAGGAACCACCCTCAATTACATTATAGTTATTTTTCAGTTTCATTTCTAATTTATTTTAAACAAATCCCATTCTAACTATTGTTCAATTTATAAATAAAAACATTGGCTGTAACAGCCTTCATTTAAAAATAAAAATAAAACTAACTAAAAGTGAACTTAATCAAAACAGCATGTCTAGCTGTCGCCTCCCTAGTCGGATTCTCTTGCATTAGTGAAGATCTCAGAATTCTTTAAATAATAATAATAATAGAATTAGGTACCAGTTACCAAGCCTAGTGGAAGTAAGGTGATCCTTGTTTCCTTAGGAATGTGACAATTAGTACTCTATAAATCTAACAAAAAAATTGACTCGCACTATGAAAAAACTTCAGGGTAAGCTGTGATCTATTCTAAGCCCAATAATTTAGGATAATTGAATGTTGTTTCTGTGAAACACTCCTTATTTCCAGTATGAAATAAGTCGCGGGAGTAAGAAATACCACAACATTTGTATTAAGCATATTTAGTTCGTATTAGTGGATTGTGATAATTGTGGAATGGTTGGCTACCTAAACAGACCATGTAATTTGTGTGTGAATAGGATTTGGGAAAATAATATTGGCAATCAACAAAATTTCACATCATTGATGCTACTCAAATGTTATTCCTTGCCTATGAGATGAGATACTCTAGTCTTATGAGTTAGGAAAATAAATGAAAAAACTATCATAGTAACCCATTGCTGTAAATTAAACATTGAGATGAAAATTAAATCCAACACGATAGGGTACACACAGAACTGTAAGAAGACATTGACATGGGTTGTGTTATCACTCAGGTTGTTCCCTTTGACTCCCAAGGGAATACGGCCGAGGTAACCACAAACCAATCTTTGGATTGCAGGTTCTAGCCCACCTGCAATCAGAGAGGGCTCTCTCTTTCTGATTTAGCTTTGTTTTGTAATGTTTTAGGCTAGTTATGATGCACTGAATTTTGTTTAAAGTTTGGTTGAATGATATCTTCTAACAGTTGAAATGAAATGTTTAGAGGGTTTTAGTCCATTGGGCATTGGAGTCTGTGATTATGTGTTGCTTGAGGTATTTAGTGAGAATGATGATACTGCAGAGCCAGATGGGCACTCATGAAACAATATTCAAATTTGGGAATATGGACTGTTACCAGCTAGTGAGAGGCATTTAAGAATCTTTCACTATGCTGGTGATATGGAGAAATGAAATATTACTTAGGAGCAACTCAGAATTCTTGAACAGTATTTACTATGAAAGATTCAGTGTACATGTGAGCAATTAAGAGTTTCACATTCATAACTAATTCTGAAGAAGACATGATTAACAACAGAGATTGAGTTTAGGGTGTTCAATAAACAAATCCTGAACTATTCTTTTTCTCTAATGCTAAGACTAAGAAATATACAGCATAGGCGGATTATGTAAGCGAAGAGAACATAATGACACGGTTCATAAAACTTATTGTAACATGAAATAACGTAGGAACCCTGCAGCAGCAAGCAATCTCATCACAACACTTCAAACAATGCAGAACTTCAGAAATTCCATCAGCTTCTTGTATTGAAAGTCTGAAATTACAGTATAGCTCTTCAGAAGAGAATCAACAACAACCAACAAGTTATGCGTGGGGATATATATACAATTGTTTTACAAAAATATCTTAACGATGAGTCATTTGCTTAATAACTTTCTTTACCAACTCTCAAAAATAGTAGATGCAATAGTTATTGCTACTTTAAGTGAATAATCAATGGCTGTTCACTTCTGTCAGAAATCCTTTGACTTTTGGAGGCAACCGGGGTCGGCCGAGTGCTTTGCATTGATCTTGAGAAATATGCCTTTTACTGCCTTGTCATGGTGCGGCTGCCTTAGCCCCATCATCTGCATTTGTAGGTCCTGCTTTGGTCGCCAAATTTGATTGCTGAGTTGGCCTTTTCTGCTCCTTTCCCAGTCAGAGCAACTATATCAATATTCTGAAAATGCTGACTTGTGATCGATACACACAAACCTGGTAAATAAACCTGTTTCTTCACAGCAAAGTTTGTATCATGCCCATCCACCATTCCTACGTAGGCAATTGGTGTCTCAGAATTTTACCTAAGATCTCATCTGCCTCAGTGTATTTGTAATAGTTTGGAGGCATTTCAAAAAGATGTTTAATCTCATTCATAATAAAGAATAAATTTTCTAGCTTGTCATAGAGACTCTACCCAGATGGAGGCCCTGTTCCCTCTAGGGCACTTGCTGATGCAGTGATCTAGTTTGTGGCATAGCTACTGACCCTTTTGGCATAGTGCTCATGTGATAGTAACCTTCCTGCACTAGTTACCAAGCTGGGAAGACCTCTGTTATGCAATGTTGTGATTTTTTCAATAAATTTATTCACCTCTGCCTGCATTTCTTGACACCTTCTGTCCAATGTCCGCACATAATTTCTTAAGGTAAGCACCCTCTTTATCAGTAAAATAGTATCAGTTCTACTGGTGATACCCATTCCTGCCAGCTGGGGGCCAGTGCGATTGTTAAGGACATTAATCATTCTGTTGGCTATTTCAGGCATATTCCGTAGAGATGCCCTGGCTCTCTGATTTTCTGATTGGGCCCTGCCTAGGAGATCCATATGCTCATGGATAGTTTCAATATACTGCCATTGGTCTGTAATGGATTGACCAATGTTGGCCCATAGGATTTTCTTAACTTCAGCTATAACCTTATCAAGAGTAAGCTCTTTTTCTAGTTCCTTTATTCTTTTTTCAAGAGCCCTTACCTCCCTTGTCCTCTCAGCTATGTTCTGTTTTGATTTGTCATATTTTTCTTCAAGCGTAACCAATTTTTCTTTAGCCTCATTTAGTTCTGCCATCTGAGCCTCAAGAGCTTGAAGTTCTTTCATCATATTTTGCATATCAAGGCTTGGTACCTGTTCTGATGTTGTTGCTGGTGCTGTCATTTCTGTAGCTGGTGCTGAACCTGAAGGGGCTGCCTCTGATGTTTGTCCGGTGGGAGGACCTGCTGCAGTAGTTGCAAGTGGCACATCTTCAGTGGCTGTAGATGTCTGCGCTGGCTAAGTTGGTACTTCACCTTGTTTTGCTTTTAATGCTACCTCCAATGCACCCTCTGTCTCCATCAATCTCTTATATAATCTCAAGAGTAAAGAAACCACATCCTGATCCTTCTTTTGTTCTGAAACCTCTTCAGTCTGAGGGTGAAGGGTAGCTGGCAGCTTGATATGCTTTCTCAGAGCTGCTATGTCTTCATCTCTTTTCTTCAATAGTTCTTGCACACCCTTAGGGTACTTTGGATCATGTCCCAGCTCTATAATAATTTCTTCCAAGGACTTGATTCTGTTCTCCTTGGCTTGAGATGATGCCTTTTTTAATTCTAGCTTAGCAGTAGTATTGTGTAGAGAATTTTGTAATCAGTGTGCCAATAGAGTTTTATCAGCCAACGTGGAATAGAGCATCTCCCCTATTTGCCTGTGTAGCTCGATCTGGTCTATGGGGTGGATGTCTTTGGCAAAAATTTCCAAGTTAGTTCTGATATAGTCAGCAGCTGATTGAGGTTGCTGCATAGTAGGCCTAAAATGACTGAGAGTCATTTTTTGTTCTTGAATATCATAAGCCGACATTAGCCTCTGCTGATTAGTTGGTGCCATCTTTAAAAGTTGATTGTAGATCTGGTATTTGAGAGGCTCATTTCTTTTCTTGATGTCTATGAACTGCTTCTTGATGCTAGAGTCCGCCATGGACCATTGCTTCGAAGAACTTACCTCTGTCCCATGTTGCATCTCTTGTTCTTGCTGCAAGGAGCTGGCCGATGTTTCAATGCTAGGAGGGAGCATAGTATCGGTTGGTCTTTCAGGCACTTCCTCTTCAGAGAAGGGATTTAGCCTTTGCCTTTTCTCACCTTGCTGATCCATTGAAGTGGTAGGAGGAGTATCCTCTTGCCTATCACTTTTCCTCATTCTTTCCTCATTAGTTGGTGTTTGTAAAATTTTAGACTCAACTGTTACCTCCTGCCTTAGAGGGATTTTCTCCTGTGTTTGCTGCTCTGTGGAGGCAGGTGCCTTAGCCATGCCTTCTTGTTGTTCTACTTGCTGCTCCAAATTAGGAGGTGACTCCTCTTGTTGTACTGTTTTGCCTTTAGCCATGTTTGTTGCTTGATCAGTTGCTTTGGCAGACTATTGGGGAACAGTGGACGATGAGGCAGTTTCTCCAAGATGATGAGGGGCTGAAGACCAAACCTGTCCAAAATATTCCAAGTCAACTACTTTTTCTAAATTCTTAATGGCTCTTTCTGCTAATTCCTCTTCAGAATAATCCTCCACTAATGTGCCTTCTCTCCACTCTAGTTGGTTAGCATGTTTTTCAATTTCTGGAATGCTAAAGTGATCATAGGTAGCAAGCCTATACTTGATTCTTCTGAGGCTTATGAAATGGTGTTACCGGGAAAAGTGTCTATTTAGAATTGCTCTATCCCACTAAGGTGTGACAGCTGCCTTAGAAACAAACAGAGAAAACTGCTTTTATATTTCCTTTATGAATCAAAGATAGAGGGGGATAGAAAGAACCGACCTGTGTCTTGCGCTAATCCTTTGATTCAATCCCTCTCTTCTTTGACAACTTCCAGCTACTTGCTCTCTTACTTGCCCAGCTTCACCAAGTACCTGTAAGATCACAGAAGAAGAAAACTATACAAAGACATGGATCTATATTCATAAACAGCTTAGGATCATATTTAAGCTAACCATACAAATGTAACAAGCATCAATGATACACAAGAATGGAGGAAAAACTCAAATAGTTTTATTGATATAACAAGAAGATCCAGGAGGAGTTACAACCGATGATTCCTGACCCAGCATCAACCTCCCAGCAAAGAAGCCCCTCTTCACCTCCAACAAAGCATAAATCACCTAATACTCTGATCTCTATCTCAAAACCAACAACAATTCCTTACAATGTGCAAAATTCCAGCCTCTGGATCTCTGGGATGAGGGATCCATATATAGATGTATGCAAGGAGGATGAGTCAGCCTGTGATTTGACTAGTGTCTTCCCTCTGTCAGTTCTTGCTTCCACTTGGAGACTGAGAGCCTCTTACTCATCCTTGGTCAAATTCGTTGAGGCAAGTGTCATAGGAGAAGATTCTAGAAGCTTCCATTGTCTTTCCACCTCACGGAATGGCACTGCCATTTGTCATTTCCCGCTCAACGCACCCTGATAGTGCATTTAGGTGCATTGCAATGCACCTAGCTAGTGTGTTTAGGTGCTATGCAACGCAGCTAGCCAGTGGAGCAGCTGAAATGATCCTGTTTTGACTTATTCTGAGCAGTTTCTGGCAGAGAACTTCTGGGAGAAGATGTAATTTGTTGACCTTGTTCCTTTAGGGGTTGGAACAACACTTTTAGGGACTTAGGAGCCCTTAGTTTATGGACATTTCATTCTTGTAGCTGCAAGGCACAAAAATGTCTATAACAGTTGCCCCCTAAAGTATGAGGCCGTTAATCGGGTGAAATGCTTTATTATGAGGATCCGAAGTTCTTTTAATGCTGGGAGGAGACCTGTAATAAGATACAATACAATACATTATCTTCATACTGTTTTTCATGATCTAGCTGAGGCGGGCATTCCCATGCTCAGCTTTATAAATTCATTTTCATGTACATAGGACAGACAATCGTCTGATGTAGACTGATGATTCTGATAGAGCCACCATCCTTTTGGTAGGATGATTATCTGTGCTGCAATGCTGTACATTTTAATGTCTTTATTTCCCTGAATATATATCGCAGCCCAGATGGATGAAACTAGATCTAGGGTCTTCAATCTCGTCCGATCTTCACTCGAAGTACAAGTCGATCCATGTTAGAAATGTTTTGAAGTCGAACATGGAAGGACATCGCTTGATTACCAGTCAATGATGTAAACTGTTAACAAGCGCGAGAGGAATCACCGATAATGATAATGATCCTCAAGGTACTGTAGTACAATTCACGTAGTGTGAATAAAGGATTTGGCGTCGAACACCACACAAAATCTTTCGGTCGAAGGTCATTGATGTAAACCTGTCGCTGGAAGTGAGAAACTTGCCATTGAGGCATGCAAGCTTCAAAGTACTGAATGGGGTGTTCCTAGATCAACTTCTTGGATAATGAGCTGATGTCGACAAGAAGTGATCCGTCAAAGGAGGGCCTTAATGAATCCCACATCAATGACACGGAATGGAGTAAATGATTTTGATGGAGGTGAAAACGATCTGATGATATACGGTTCAGGGTGGCGGTCATGAAAGTATGGAGTATAATGTATGGTAGTGGGTGGGACACAGGTGACTTCTCTGGATGACTTCTCTTGAACATGTCGGCGACACTTATGTGATGGATTGGTATCATTAACCCCAAATGTGGATGGTATGGCGTGACCATGGTGATGTGACCGGTGAATGACACAACCCAACCCGACTCGGACACGGAGTGGAAGTGTCATGTTCAAGAGCGACTTGCTACCAATGAAGATTCTTTGAGTTTTCTTCCCAATTTTTCCCCAGTCATTGCTGACCAGTACCTCTTTATTTTTGTCAAGCTTGAGGAGGATAACATATGCTTGTTCTATAATTTTCCCTTCGGGCAAACCCATCGCTATGTTTTAACAAGCCTAGCGATAGTGAAACTCGTTCTCGTCTAAAGACAAGTTTGTCGCTATTAGTCTTTTTAATGAGTTTAACGACAAAGATAACTCGGTCCTTTTCATTTTTAGAGAGTCTGAAAAGGTACATAAAGGTAACTCCAAAATTCCTTTTTCGTCATCTAATCCCTTAAGTCTGAAAAAGTATAAAACAATACAGAAGGGATGAATTTTCGATAGTTTTAATGAGCCAAACAAAACAAGCGCTCGATCTTTTTGTGTAATAATCCCTCAGGTCCAAAAAGATTAAAATCTAGAGGAGGGATGGCACTTCCTGTCCCTTTAACAAGCTGGAGAGGCCAATGGCTCGACAATCTTTTCATATTTTACGAGTCAGTTGAAAAGATCTTAAAGGAGACTCGTCTTTTGAAGAACGAGTGATAAAATGGGTAGCAGCTGATTCCAGGTAAGGTTTGGAATTTTCCAATCACGGCAGTGTCACAAGGATGGCTAGTGAAATCACTCTTTGCAGCTGTTCCTCAAAATGGGTAAATAATCAAATGGAGGTGAATGATTGGCCAAAGAAAAAGTGGAGGTGACGGTGCAAACATGACCAAGGCTTTAATGGCTGAAGTACTACATTCACGGTGGTTATTTACCGGGGAATAGTTCATTTTTTAACGAGCTTAAACGCAGGTGGAAACATTTTCTCGGTGCGGGTTTATTTCCTAACAAGCTTGAACCTTGCGGTAACACTGCTCGATTAATCCAGTCGTATGGTAAGAATGTCTCATATAAAAAATGGCAACTTTTAGAGCTTCGCCCCACATCCTTTCTTTGTGCAAGTTAGGAGACGACCAATCCTACGAGTTTAAAGGGTTAGAGGTCCTAAAAATTTAAAAAATAAATAGTCGCTCTTCGCTTGCATTCCAAAAGGTTTGCATGCCCCCAGGTATAAAACAGAGTTTCAAGGTTACCCCTTCTTTAGTCCATTAAAGCATTTGTTTTACCGAGAGAGGCCTACCTCTTACAGGTTACCAAAAGATTGTTCTATTCGTGGCGCAAACAAGACACTTCTTCGGCGATATCTACCTAGATAAAGAAAGGTGAGTGGCGGTGCTCGCCAACTCACATAACTTTGACAAGAGAATCATGTACTAGAATAACCCCCTCTTCCACTCATGGACGGGGGTACAGACTAGGCATATTCTCCCGCGAAAACTTACCCTATACCCGAATTTTTCCTGTCGAAGCAGACCAGGATGCATGCCCCCTGGGTTTCAGTCGTATCCCTCCGTATTACTCGCGCTCATCGGGAGGACGGACTAGAGATTGAGACATTTCTTGCGTGAAAATACCATTCAGGGATGGTATATGACTATTTGCTCTGTATGATCCGGGAAATGAAAGCTGGTCCACGAGCTTGACCACTCTTCCTTCGTGCGGAAGACACATTACTCTAAAGAGTGAGGAGACAATGGCTCCCATGTAATAAATATAATCTCATCCAAGGAGTATATTGTAATCTAGGGGTCCTTGAACTACCATTACGTTCAGGTGAATGGTTTTCCCCCTCAATGTTATGGGCACATTGGGAAGGATCCCTAAAGGTCGACTGGTTCCTTTATCAAAGCCTGTCAGATTTCTCATCTCAGGAAAAAGCGATGGCAAACCAAGCGCTTTCCAAGCAGTTTAGGAAAGGATACTCACAGAAGCCCCCTCATCTATGATGGTACCAGCCATAACCATTCTATATATTTGAACAATAATTCGGAATGGTATGCTTGCCGGTAAATGGGGTCTGCCTAGTTGATTCCAGTCGAAGGAGACAACTAGGTTGCTTGGAGGTGGGACCGAATAGACGGCCGGGTATGACTCTAACGAACTTCCTTCCTGTGGTAAAGGAACGGGTAAATTGCCCCCATGTTCGTTGGAGTCTGTGCTTATGAAGAGAATTTGGATGGTGTCATCCTTGTTCTCCTCAGTGAGTGTATCATCTGAAGATGAAACCTTTGAAGGCAAGACCGGGTCAACTACCGCCTCGACCTTTTGACTTTCGTCTGGTATGGATCCAGATGCTTTATCTTCAATGATAGGTGCTTCAGCTGACCACCTGAGCGGGCCAGTTGGATTTTCAACTAGTGATGGACTCGGCAAGAGTTTTTTATATCCAGGAGGAAGTCATAACGGTGAAACCGAACAATCATCCAAAACTCTTTTAGCTTCGTCTAAGAAGGGACAGCGGTGGACGGCATGATCGCCTTCACACAGTTTACAAGGAAATCTATATTTTCCTTTTTGTCCTGGGACTTCACTTTCACTAGTCGACGGTGTGCTTTCAACATGATTACCAGAGGTTGACGACACCGGGTTGTGTAATCTAGGAGACCAGTCCTTTAATATCCGAGGGATGCAAGGACAATCTTTGTGAAAGTGGTCTCCTTTGCAAATGATGCATGGCGATTTAGGCATGGTCGATGCAGTGTGTGGATTTTCGTTAGACGACACTCGTTTTCCCCCATTCGCCTTTGGCTCCTTCTTCTTCTTCTCTTTCTTCTTCTTTTCCTTCTTCTCCTTAGGAACTTGATTTTTGGCTTTACCAGCCCCATCAAGCGAAGAGGAAGGAGGAGAAGAAGAATTAGAGGAAGTAGAAGGCTGGTGGGCAAATCTGGACTCGTCTAGTTGCTGATTCGATTGTTCAGGAATAGTGGTGTTCTGAATGACAGAGGTTGAGAAGAGCCATACAGGCAAACCAATTGTCAGTCCTGGAAGCGACAATGTGACCATATGGGGTGCACCAACATCTCCCCAAGAGGAGAAGGGACTAGGATTTCCTCCAAGGGGAATTCCTTGGTTGGTAGACTCCATTTTCTCAACCGAAGATCAACGTAGGAAAGGGTAATGAATATTCCATTTAAAATAAATTTTAGACTCTTTGACACAACTTGTTTTTTCAGTTTTAAAGAGTTGAGAAAAAACAAAAGATGACTCTAGTCTCCTTCGATTTTTAATGAGCCTGAAGTGACAAGTGCTCAGATGGACCTTTTCCATTAAGGAGTCTGAAAAGGAATGAAAGGGACTGCTCTGGAGATATAGGTAGAGGGAGTACCAAACCAATTTCAAAACTACGGAATACTTTTTACAGTACGGCAGTCAATCTTCCCGAATGTTGTGTTCAGTGCATTGCGATCGATAGGGCGGCAGACACGGATTCCTATGGATAAAGGATTTAAGCCTATAGGGGTCTCCCAAAATATACTCGATGGTACGTGGGAGCACAAGTCCGTACTGGCACTTATCGTCTCAAAGTGGAGGAATCACCCAACCATCAATGAGGACAACAGTTACCAGGCTTTACGACACCGGAATACGTCTCTAGCCTAGACCTCTAAATGTTGTGCGTTAAGTTCCAAAGGGTTGTTAGATTCATTGAATTTATTTTAAGTTGATCTTTCTTATGAAGTTTTCCTTTCGGGTTCACCACGAGATGTAGATGTAATTCCTAAAATGCAATCTAAAGATGATAAACAAACTTTTATCTCTTTTCAACAATGAAAATCCTAGCTACTAGGGGAAAAGAAAGACATAATCTTTTCACAAAGAGCAAAGAGCACACTGTAAATGCACTTTCCTAAATCAAGCCAAACAGACTGTCAATATGCAAATGCACATGTGCATGTATTTGTTTTTCACTTTCTTAGTATTGATGCTAAAAAGAAAGTTGATGTACAAATCTGAATTTGCTTTCAAGCGACAAACACAAACAAGCTTCTTTTCGAAATCAAAAGGTAGAGATGATTACGACACTTTATGATTTTGAAATAAATACTCGTTTTGACACTAGAAAGTCACAAATTCAAACCAAAGGCAATAGTAAAAGCATAACCGACTATCAACAGCAAATAAACTTTCTCCTATGATCGAAATCGACACTTGCGACAGATCTAAATCAAAGGACGACAGTACGATTATTATACTTTTGCAATGGAAAACTGTAAATGACTCAACAAACACACAAAAACATCTACAATTCTTTTGTACAAATGAGGTGGAATATCAGTAAGGAAAAGGGGTTTGACACAGTCATATACTGATCACAGGCTGCAAAAATCAGAGACAAAACTGGAAAGAATGAAGCATAAGAACCTCAGCTGCACAGGGCTAGGCTGATCAGCGCACCTGTTACACAGAGAAACTGCATTGCAGCGCAGGTTGCGCTTTCGGGAAGTGCATTGAAATGCAGGATCTCTTCACAGTGCCTGCGGTGGGCCAGAAACGAGAATTCTATCTGGGTCTGGGTCATAGTTTGCAGTTTAGTCTTTGGTTTTTGGCCGAGTAAAAGCAATTAGTAATGCACAATCAGGGGGTAGATCTAAGGAGGGTCTAAGAGCTATCACAAAGGGCAATCAGATCATTTGTAAATCAGATGTTCAAATCATAAACAGATCCAGTGAATGGATTGAAGCAGAAGATGTCTACTTTGCATTTGTTATGACAAATGCAGTTTGAATGCTACTTATAAGTTTATGAAACAAACAACAAAGAGATACACAAACAAACTAATTAGACAATCGCTCCCACTGTGGTCGCCATTTTGTTACCGGGAAAAGTGTCTATTTAGAACTGCTCTATCCACTAAGGTGTGACAACTTCCGTAGAAACAAACAGAGAAAACTACTTTTGTATTTCCTTTATGAATAAAAGATAGAGGGGGATAGAAAGAACCGACCTGTGTCTTGCGCTAATCCTTTGATTCAATCCCTCTCTTCTTTGACAGCTTCCAGCTGCTTGCTCTCTTACTTGCCCAGCTTCACAAAGTACCTGTAAGATCACAGAAGAAGAAAACTATACAAAGACATGGATCTATATTCATAAACAGCTTAGGATCAGATTTAAGCTAACCATACAAATGTAACAAGCATCAATGATACACAAGAATGGAGGAAAAACTCAAATAGTTTTATTGATATAACAAGAAGATCCAGGAGGAGTTACAACCGATGATTCCTGACCCAGCATCAACCTCCTAGCAAAGAAGCCCCTCTTCACCTCCAACAAAGCATAAATCACCCAATACTCTGATCTCTATCTCAAAACCAACAGCAATTCCTTACAATGTGCAAAATTCCAGCCTCCGGATCTCTGGGATGAGGGATCCATATATAGATGTATGCAAGGAGGATGAGTCAGCCTGTGATTTGACTAGTGTCTTCTCTCTGTCAGTTCTTGCTTCCACTTGGAGACTGAGAGCCTCTTACTCATCCTTGGTCGAATTCAGTGAGGCAAGTGTCATAGGAGAAGATTCTGGAAGCTTCCATTATCTTTCCACCTCGCAGAATGGCACTACCATTTTTAATTTCCCACTCAACGCACCCTGATAGTGCATTTAGGTGCGTTGCAACGCACCTAGCTAGTGTGTTTAGGTGCTATGCAACGCGGCTAGCTAGTGGAGCAGCTGAAATGATCCTGTTTTGACTTATTTTGAGCAGTTTCTGGTGGAGAACTTCTGGGAGAAGCTGTAATTTGTTGACCTTGTTCCTTTAGGGGTTGGAACAACACTTTTAGGGACTTAGGAGCCCTTGGTTTATGGACATTTCATACTTGGGGCTGCAAGGCACAAAAATGTCTATAACAAATGGTTAGGGTCATATGGTGCCCAATAGAAGCTTGTCTTGAGAAGGAGGCTTTTTAGAATATTGTCTGCCTCTTCCCAAGCTTCTTCCCTCTTGTTAAAGATAAATGGACCCAGCTGGTGCTTAATTTTCAGTTGTGATTTCTTATTTCTGCTATGAAAGTGGATCATGTCTGCATTGCCAAACTGCCGGAAGTATTCTAATGCAAAAAGTCTCATCGGAACGTACTTTGGCAGTCTGTATGGGGCTAGCTCACAGCCATATATTCTTATCACTGTGTGGTCTTGGTAGAAGTACCAATCTCCAATGCTATAGTTCTTTGAAATCTGGAGGATTTTCTGCATATCATCGGTGAGTCTAGGAGGAGGGGAACTCTACAGCAGGGACAAGGCTGGATGAATGAACAGGTCAATGAACTCACAGTAGTTGTATGGTGAATAGTGAATATGGTGACAGACTGATGTCCAGAACATTACAAATCTTCTGTTTCCCTTTGCATCTAACTTCTTGAGGAAAACAGGAAAGCTATCAGGCTGATTGTACAATAGCAGATGATATATATAGGAGGTGTATTTGAATACCCTCTCTCTCTCGAGGTTCATGAACTGTTCATGAATCTTGTTGGCTATAAATCTAGCATAGTCATATTGGACAATAGGGGGCTGTCCTGGAGTGAACATGGATAGCATTACCAAGGTTGTCTCATCCACAAACTCACTGGTTTTGAATCCTAAGATGGAGGATATCATGTCTACTAGCAGTCTCCCTATGTCATTGAACCAGACATGTAGATAAGGGGGAGGCTGCCGGGGCTGGTAATCTGGGAGCATGAACAATTGGCCAATTCTTGTAATTTGTGAGTTGGACAGCTTGGCACCTTGCTCCAGCAAAAGTTGCATAGAAAGAGGAGTCAGTGGCCTTGCAGATTGAAACTGTAGCATTTGGTTGATGGCTTCAGTAGTGATATGGAATAATACAGAGCCTAAAGGACTCAGAATAGCCCTTTGATTGGGGTCAACACTTGTGCAGCATTGGTGAATCAAATCAGGGAAATCATTCACCTGAGGGAGATAATAGATTGGTAAGTGGGACTTCCAGATTCCCAAGATGTCAGTACCATCTCTGTGTTTTTTCTTTAGCTCACAAATGGTTTCTATCTGATATTTGTTACATAGTTCAACGGTTTCCTTCATTTGATAATCTCTGTCAGCAAGGGCCAACCATTCTAGGTTTTTATGTGGGGCATTCAGAGGTGAAATATTCAACGCTACAGGGGTCTCCATTGTTTAGCTGTTATTTGGAGTTGTATTGAACTTGACTTTTAGAAAAAGGTAACACAGAGCAGTGAATTTTGATGGATAAGGCAATTTGCAGAGAGAACACGAGTAAATTGGGGTGAAACAGAGTTAAAATGCTGCTGAGAGAGGTTAAAAGAGCCAATGCTGGGACTGAGTGCTGCTTTTACAATGGAATTTGTCTGCTAATGGCTTTAAGTCGCAAATGCACGAGAAGCTATGGGAGCTTGGTAAATTTTGAACAATGGGAGCCCCTACAAGTGAATTTGGGGCTTAAAGTGGGAGATGGAGGTTCTTCATGCTTAGGAATTTTTTAGCAGTTCTTATGCTTTTTTCTTTCCTCTCGTTTAATACAGTGAACTTGGAAGGACCAGGGTATGCAGAGGGAATTGATAAATACCTGGGGACTGTGTGGCCGACGGTGTTGAAGGTTGATTGAACTCACAGTGCCGGCAGCTAGGGAGCGAACTTTGGAGTTGGCAGACAGACGACGTAAACGGCATGCAGGAAATACAGTGCGCGTTTGGTAAGAAAATGGGAAAAAAAAAATGATTTTTGCACGATAATATGGAAAAATTGGTATTTGGCACCTTTTTGATGGATGATGTCAGCATGACGTCATTGGTCCGGTCGGGTACGGAGGAATGACGTGTCACCTGGTGATTGGGTCGTCGTGGACGAGTGATGTGGCGGACAGGTCGGAAAAATGGCGGAATGGAAGCTGACGTAACGCTGATGCGGCAATGACGTGGAGCGGAAAGGGAGAGCGGTAACAAAGGGTGGTTAGCGGTATTATCGGACCGCTTAAGGTACGGGCCCGGTAATGGTCAGAGGCCGCCCGATCCAGTAACAAATGGGCACGCGTCCCAGGCCCTACGTCACCCTCTGACAGATTTCGGGCGGTAAAGGACGGCGATCGGGGGAGGTCCGAAATCGCCGTGGACCGTCGGATGGGAGGGCCCGGATCCGACGGATGACGGGCCGCGAATATGTCAGCGCGATACGGCGGGACCCGGCGGGTTTTTTTTTTTATATTTTTTGCTTTTTGGTGAAGCGCGCCGCAATGTAAACATTGGAAAAACGGCTTAGAGTGGGTTTTTTCAAAAATTCACATAATAAGCGGGGAGAATACGACATTGCAGTTTATAAGGTGGGTAAGGGTTATTAAACCAACCAAATGTTAATTTAATCCCCAATTATAGTATGAACTATATACATGAAAGCCTTTGATTCTGTAACGTTTGCCGAACTTTAAATATATGGCTATAATGCCCAAGGGGGGGTATTTACATATCTTTTTTTTTTTTGGTTTTTTCACAATAATGCTATAATAGTAGGGGAAGAGGAGCACTTAGGGAGTTAGATAATAGGGTTAGAAGTCAATGTGAATTGGGGATGTGAAAGAGGAACAACGAGCTAAGTTTAAAGAGTAAACTTAGATTTAGAAGTAGATGAAAGTGAGGAATGGTTTTACACCAGAAATGTGGCTTCTTTTCGGAGAAGAAGGTCAAAACTTGTCATGAATTTTTCCAAGGAGAAATACAAGAAGGACTATTTAGGGAGGTCCTAAAGTCCTCAAGGGGATGTTAGAAAGAGAGTCTCTGGGGAAAACAGGGGAAGTTAGACATGCTTCCATATTTTGTCATCAAAATGCTGCATAGATACCTCTGCAAATGCTAATATGTGCCTTCTTGATCAAGGCCAAAACTGAATAGAATCAGGCTTCTGCAACTTCTGGCTACCTACCCAGCTTAGTACCTAGCATTTTTTGTTACTTCAGGGAGGGTGCAATTAGACTTGCAAACCCTCAGATGCTCTTTTCTTTTTGCTGCCCTCCTATGTAAATCTACCCTTATATCTTCCAAGGGCCCAGATTAAGCTGATGGGCTCCTTCCTTTCTCTATCCAGCTACTCATCTGTCAAGCTTGAACTGTTTGAACAGGTATTCATTCTCTAGTCTAGAACAGGCAATTTAAAACATGGCATGGCCCAGCTTGAACTGTTGAGCCATCCATCTAGATAGCAGTGGCATTTGGGTTGGCCACTTTCCTGGTCTTTCTTTGGGGTTCATTTCAATTATTTTTTCTGACCAATTCATTTTCTTGCCTTTTGATTATTCTTTTAAGGCATACCCTCTTTACATTTTTTAACTGTTTGTTTCTTTCACAAAAATGGAACCTTTGTATCATCAAAGATGAACATTTTTGGCACTCCCACTGTCAATCATGAAAAATGAAACCCTATTGGTATAGGAGGCTAACAGTGGCTCCACTTGGGGATGACTTTTCCAGATGAAAAGTCAAGATCAGCAGGTCAGACCGCCTTGTTTTTCCATTCTTTTTGCAGTCTTGCTTCTCTGAGTGTTTCTCATCACCTAGATAGTTCCCAAGTACCTTCTCTTGCTTTCCCATGACAAGGTCAATAATATATATAAAAAAAATGGTGCAGCACCTTAGTCTTTCTCAAAATCTACTTCACTTGGACCTTCATCTATCCGCTGTAAATAAACACACTGAAAATACAAATATTTATGTACAATATACAATTGAGCAGTGCTTGATCAAAGGGGGTCAAAATAATGCTTGAGCATCCTCCCATTGACTGGGCCTTCTTCAGTGTTTGGGCCATCCAAACTTTTCAGAAAATAGGTGTTATTGCCTTGTACAACATAAATTACATAAGGTCCCTTCCACAAGAAATCAAATTTACCATGTTTTCCTTTGTCCTCCCTCCTGGAATCCCATCTCAGCACTTTGCTTCCTATGAAGAAGTCTTCAGCTTTGGTTCTTTTGTCAAATATTCTCTTGAGCTTATCCTGCAGTACTTGAGTTCTTTGGTAGACTTCCTCTCTTGTTTGCTGTAGGTGAATTGTCTAGTTGATCCTTCTTTGAATATCATTTGGCTCAGCTTGTGTCTCCTGTAGTAACTTGATTATCGGAATGCCTAAAGATGAAGGAAATCTAGCTTCCATTCCATAAACTAGTTCGTATGGGCTTGTGCCAATGGATCTCTTGGTGGTCAACCTGTCTGCCCATAGTGCATTCACTAAATTTTTATGCCAATTCTTTTTGTTTTCCTCCAAAACCTTTTTGATGATATTGATGAGGCTTTTATTGGAAGACTCAGCTAGGCCATTTCCTTGAGGATAATAAGCTGTGGAATGACCCAAGGTCATATGATATTTATGGAAAAAGTTGATCATTTTTTTGGACTTGAAAGCAGCAGCATTGTCTGTAATAATTTTATCTGGACAGCCAAAACTGGACAAGATGTTGGTTTGTAGAAACTGTATAATGATGTAGTCATTGGCTTGCCTACAAGGGATGCCTCTATCCACTTAGTAAAATAGTCTGTAGCAGTCAAAATCCACCTATGCTGACCAAAGGATGAAGGGTGGATTTCACCAATGAAGTCTAAACCCCATTGCTGAAATGGTCTCTCAGTTGAAATAGGTTTGAGTGGTAAAGGCAACAGCTTTCTCTTCCCTTCAAAGATTTGGCATTTGTGACAAGACATTACAAATTTTCTCACATCAGTAAACAAGGAGGGCCAATAAAAACCAGCCCTTAGGATTTTATCAGCTGTGGATTTCCAGTATAAATGTCCTCCACAGTCACCTGCATGAAATTCCTTGAGGACATTGTCAGTTTCATCCAATGTTAGGCAATTAAGTAAGATTCCTTCATGATTTCTCCAAAACAAAACATTGTCTATGATACAAAATTTAGATGCTTTCATTTTCAAGAACCTTTTCTTAGTTCTGGACAACCTTGGAGGAGCTTGCAGGTTTAACAATACAAAACATATATCAGCATACCAGGGAGATTGCATAATGGCTTGGTTGATCTGTGGAGTCGCCATCTCCTGTTCGTTGTCCAGTTCATTAATATCAAGGGCTTGGAAATTGGTTTCAGTCATCAACTTGGCTAGACCTTGTCCTTTTATTAGTTTGGTAGGCTTGATTTCCATGTCATATTCTAAGATATTGGCAATCCACTTGCCCCTCCTACCTTCAATTCCTTCTTGGGTTAAAATGTCCTTAACCACTGCATTTGGGACATAGGCAATTATATGAGAGTATAGGATATAGATTCTGAAGTCTTTGATGGCTTTTACCAATGCATAGGCTTGCTTTTCCATGATCTGATATTTCAAGGGACCATCTCTAAGGTCTATGCTAAAGAATGCAATGGGTTTTTCACAGCCCTGGTCATCTTTTTGTAATAGTACCGCAACAATTGTATGCTCAGATGCAAAAGAAAAAATGATGAAATCTCTATCAAACCTGGGGCTTGTTAGGACTGGTGTGTTTGTCAATGCTCTTTTGATATCCTCAAAGGCTTGTCTAGCTTCCATGGTCCATTTGACCTTGGAATCCTTTTTCAACATATTGTTTAACAGTCTTATGAGCTCAGCCAGATTAGGAATGAATCTTCTCAAGAAGTTGATCTTTCCTAGAAAGCCTTGTAGTTCTTTGATATTTCTCGGGTGAGGCACTTGAAGGATGGCTTGAATTCTGTCTGGATCAATCCTAATACCATCTTTTGAGATGATATGCCCTAGGAGTTTACCTTCCTCCAGGCCGAACAGTGATTTCTTTGGATTTAAAGATATGCCATATTTTCTACAAATTATGAAAACCTGCCTCAAGTGTTCTAAGTGTTCTTGGTCTGATTTTGAAAAGGCAGTAAGATCATCCAGGTAGACCACCAGAAAATCATGGATTTCCTTGGCGAAGGCTATATCCATTGCTCTTTGGAAGGTGGCCCCCGCATTCTTAAGCCCAAAAGGCATTTTGACATATTTGAAAGTTCCCCAAGGTGTTGTGAAGGCAATTTTGTCTTGATCATCTGGGTGTACTAGAATCTGATTGAATCCAGAGAATCCATCTAATAATGAGATCCTAGAGGCTCCCACTACCCTTTGTAGGATATGATCCATTTTTGGTAAGGGGTAATGGTATTTGAGAGAGACTTTATTCAAATTTCTTAGGTCAACACACAGTCTGATCTCTCCCATCTTTTTCCTAGTAGGCACTAGGTTTGAAATCCATTCTGAGAACCTGATTGGAGCAATGATTCATGCTTCATACATACATTTAACTTCTTTTTCAATGAGAGGAAGGAGCATAGGGTTCACTCTTCTAAGTTTTTGTTTGAAAGGTTTTTGGTTTTCTTTTAAAGGTATGGTGTGCTGGATGACTGAGGTATCATAGGATTTGAGGTCCTCATAGCTCCAGGCAAAGACATCTTGGAACTCTTTAAATAACTCAATGTATTTCAATTTTTGATTAGGTGGTAATGCTTTAACCCCTTTGGAGGATCTGTTTGATTCAAATGATATCTCAAATTCTCTAGAAATTTTAGTTAACTGAGATTCGGAGAAGGTATCGAGTACCTGGATAGTTGCTCCCTTATAAGCTCTCAACCTTAGATCATTTGTGGTAAAGTTTCCTTTCATCTGTTGTATGATCAGATCTGAATCTCCTAAGATTGAAACTTTGGTTGCACCCAGATTTTTTATGAGTTTGAGACCTAACAAAAGGGCCTCATACTCAGCCATATTGTTTGTGCATTGAAAGTTTAACCTATATGCATGACCCTCAGCCTGGTCATTCTGCATGTTGTGAATCCAGACTCCTGCCCCAGCTCCCAACTTATTTATAGAACCATCAAATTCTAAATACCATAAGGTTTCGTGGTCAAGGCTTGGATTGAGACTCCTAGAAAGTTGGATTATGGGCAGATTGGTTTCTTGCAAGTCATTTGATGCATCATCCTTCTCTTTTGTATTATCTATATGAAAATTTCCTTGATCTTGAGAAGCACATAGTTGATTCACTCTCTTTGTCTGTGCCGCCACTAATAATTTGGAATAAGCTTTGGTGCATATGTAATCATTATACAAAATGAATGAATCCATGTCCGAATGTATTGAATGTATTGAATAGATGGGGAAGTTTTGGGCTTTCTCTTGACTGCTTACCACATATTTCATTAATGTTTCGCAGTATAATCTCTTTGGCTGTCCAAAGACTGAAATGGTAGCATAGGACATGTCTAATTGCAAAGATCCTTGGAGTTTGGCCCCCCAAGATCTGGATAGGAGCATACTGTACTTAGGTGGAATGTCAGCTACCACCACATCCATCAAAATTGTTTTGGTTGGGTATTGGACCAGGGAGACACATAAATCTTTAATCAAGTCTAAGCACCTGACTTGGCTTGAATCAAACGAGAATAGATCTTTATAAGGTCTTGCGATGTCTAAGTCGAGTTTTTCCATTACAGATTTGGGCATTAAGTTGTGTGAGGCCCTGGAATCAAACATTGCATTGTGTAGAACCTTATCATGAATGTTTAAGCTGACATAGAAGGGTGGAACCCCTCCATTAGCTATTTTTCCGTTAACCTCAGGACCAAACAGTAACTCTGGTTGATCATCTAGGACATTCACAACATCTTTATTGTCTGATATTTGGAGTGACCTATTAATCTGCTGTCTGTACACTTGATGTTTGGCCAATTCAGAAAGAGGGACTGATATCTTTAGCTTACTTATTTCTGTTTCCAAGTTAAAGGGCTTTTCTATTTGAATCTTGGCATTAAGTGCAACAGGTTTTTCCTTTTCGGCTGGGTTTTCAGTGGTCCTTTCTTCTTGGTTGGTACGATTTTGAGTGAACTTGGTACCATATTTATTTTCAGGGATGTTATTTGACCTTACCTTTAAAGGATGGGGTGGGGCTGGCTGGTTCTCAGAGGATTTTTGTTCTGAGATATCCTCCACAGTGACTTCTGTGGTATGTGGGTTTGAGTTGCCAGTAGATTCTCGAAGGACAGTCTTGTCATTAGTCTTTTTTGGCTGCTTACTGTCCCTTGGTTTAAGAGTTTCAGCTGCATCTATAGTTCTACTCCTTAGTTTATACTATTTTTGTACCTCATAGACCGCTGCATCATAACCTTCTCTAAAATCAAATGATTCTCCTGACTTAGTGTGAAATTGATTGTCATTATAAACCTCTTGATCTTCTTGTGTTAAAAAGACTTGATGTTCACTGTCTAAACCCATTAGGTTGATGTGAGGCTCCTCAGTTGGTTCGTTAGATGTTGAGGCCTCAGCATAATTTTCTTGGAAAGGAGGTCTAATGTGCTGGTCAAGATCAGTCCTTCCAACATTTGGATTTTGATTCTTTCTAAAATTTGGATTTCTAGCAGTGCTTGGTTGACCTTCCCATGATGATTTTCTTTCTATGGTTTCTACCCTGTCCCCAAGTCTGTCCATACCTTTGATGATTGCATCTAGCTTTTGCTCAAATGCTGAGGGTTCTTCCTTAAAAGTGGTTCTTCTTTCAGCTCTTGCCCGATTTCTTTTGGCAATCAGATTTGCCTCTACACTTACAGCTATGTTTTGCATGTCTGCCAGGGTCGCAGGGGCTCTTTCCCTTAGTTGATATGCCATATCAGCATCAAACCCATCCGGAAATTTGATTAAGGCTAAATCAGGTGGAGGCCTAAGATTTTGAGGAATGGCATCATAAACAGTGTTGAATCTGGTACAATAATCTAGGACAGTTTCTTGTGGGCCTCTCCTTATGGTGTCATACTCAGATAAAATGTGTAGAGGATCCTTTTTCTTTTCCCATCTGTTCAGGAAGGATTGATAAAGAGCGCTCGAATTAGCTATGGAATTTGCAGCAAGTGCTCTGAACCAGGTTCTTACTTCACCTGTTAAACTTTGGACAAAAATTTTCATTCTCACATCATCATCGTCTATTTCATAGTTTTCAAAGTAATCTTGCATTTTCTTGGTATGCTGTAAGGCAGTGTATGTATTAGTTCCATAAAAATAAGTGATCTTACTTTGGTAGTCCTGAGGCATAGCCCCAGGATTAGCAAGTAGCTGAAGGGGAGCATAACGATTTGCCATATTTGCAGGGATCAATGCGACAACAGGTAGAAGGGGAACGACTAGAACAACAGGAACAACAATAGCAGTTTGTGTATTGGGTGGAGGTGTGAATAGTATATTTTGGGAAGTGGATGAGGAAGAGAGGGAAGACTGGTTATGTGAGGATGAACCGATGGTTTAGCAAGGGTTGGGATATAACTTTGCTGAACTGCCTCAGGGCTGGACTAAGCAAATTCTTCTGGTTCCTTTTGGTTCCTAAGTGATCCGGATTTAGACAGGAACACAATAAATTACAGAGATAACCATAAACACAGAGATGCGATAACCATAAAGACAGATATGCAGCGGAAATAATACTTCATTTCATTAATGGAAAATACCGAAATATGCTTACAACCAGAAATGGAAATAAACCAGCTAGGGCGATGGTAGCTTATCTCTGAGAAGAGATGTGGTGGCTACATGCCTCTGAACTGTTCTGAACTGTGTTACAATGAGGCTCGAAGGCCTATTTATTGTTGAGAAACAATGGAAAACCTTTTACATCCCGAAACCTAACCCTAGAAGATGAAACTCCAAATTGTGGGCCCCGTTTGGGTAAATTGGTACATCAATTTCCCGGGGTCGTAACTTTGGCATACAATCTCCATTTGACGCGATAGCTCGTTAGAAAGATCTATCTAAGAACTACCACTTTGGGAAGCAACATGGGTCCATGGACCCATGTTGCCCCAGATTCCCAAAAAAACGTCTTTTAGGGCCTCAAAACGGCTCCGGAAGTTCAGGACTCGAAAAACTGCTAAAAATAGTAAAGTATTCTACAATTTATGAAACTGAAAAGACTGAAAGAGATAGTTGTGGGGGTCCAAATGGGATAGGTGGGTGGCCACCAACATCCACCTGGATCATTCCTCCCCCCTTAGGAAGCAATGGTCCCCATTGCGTTGAGTTCCTCCATCTGCTGAACTTGTCCTGCAATCTCTGATGTGTCCAGTGATGGTAGGAAGCATGGTCGACGATGGTCCACATTGAACATTTGGTGCAGGTGAAGGAATGGAGGAATGATGTGCTCCAAAGCATTGTTCCCCATAGCCTTGGTACTGCTGTAAGGACCATGTCGGAGTGGTCTGAGCTTCTGATGGGTTCTGGTAAGGCGTTCTTTCTGTCGATGCAACCAGACTTTGTTGCCCACCTGAAACTTGTGTGGTACCCGTGTAGGTGAGGAGAAGTTGTTCCTGTGTTTTTTCATGACCGTATCCCTTTGCTGCTGCTGCTGCATGGAGGAACCCTTTGCAGGGGTCATGGATGTAGCAACGATCTTCCCCTTATTTTGGGAGTGAACCAGACAGATGAATTTCCTGGTCTTTGATATGAGCTTGCTGCATTTCTTGGTAGTGATCAAAGATGTGGCAGTAGGTGGGGCTACCTCCGGTATCCTGTATAATGAATTATTCAATGAAATAATGACAGCACGACGCCTGGACTCATACACAGCATGTCGCCTCCACAAGTATGGCTGGCCTAATAGTACATCACAAACATCCAGAGGTGTAACATCACACAATACCTCATCTGTGAAGGGCTTGATGCTGTAGGGAAGGCGGCACTGCTGGCGAACTTTGAGATCTCGTCCTTCGTGAAGCCACCCAATACTGTATGGCTGCGGGTGTGGTGTAGTCGGTAGGCCCAACCGCTTCACGACCTCTGCTGAAATGAGGTTCTTTTGGCTGCCACTATCGACAATGAATTGCAGCGGCGACCCCTTCACCCACATCTGTGAGTGGAAAAGACACTCCCCCTCTTCCGGATCTGCAGGTTCATTCTTCTGGATCTTGGTAGTGGCAACAGTGGCGCTGGGATCTGCATCAATAATCTGCTTCCCTTTTCCATTCCCCTTTTCAGGTTCTGGCTCAGGGTCAGAACATGCATCTGATTCGGAAGCCTTCAACTCGGCCACCAGCAACTGCTTGGTCCGACACTCACTTGTGTTATGAGTGGGACTCTAGTGGAACTCACACCACTTTCCTGTGTCCTTCTTCGGCTCCGTGGTATTGTTCTTTTCTTGCGGCTTCGACGGGTTGTCTTGGGTCACCCCACCTTGGCTTTGTCCTTTGGGCTTCGGATTTGTAGATCCAAAGTCTCGCTTCTTCTGTTTGAACTTTTGCTCGATTTTGACAGCGTATCGGTATGCTGTGCCGAGTGAGTAGATGTTCAAGAACACCATCTCTTCCTGGATGTATCTATGTAGGCAGCCGCGGTATTTTAGTACCAGATGTAGCTCAGGATCTTTGATACCCAACTGTGTGCGAAGGGTATGAAAAATGTTTGTGAACTCCGGCACATCTTGGTCTCGTCCCTGCTGCAGTGTGGTCCATTTGATGTATTTGTCCTCATAGCTTCCGACAGGGTAGTACTGCTCCTTGATGGCATCCCAGAAGTCATTCCAAGTGGGTGCGGCTGAAAATAGTGAGCCTGTACTTTCATCCTTCTGCTCACAGTAGGTTTCCCACCAGTCCTTGACGTGGGGGGCTGATTTGAGAAGAGCGAAAAAAATCTTTTCCTGATTTGAAAATTCATGAACAGAAAAATACCCATCTAGCAGATTTAACCATTTATCTACGGCATCTGCATCTATTTGACCCTCGAAGATGGGGATTTCAAAATTAACTTGTACCTTAAACGGTGTGGCATTTCCAAAGTAGTCGTTGGAAGCCGATGTGTCGCCTCTGGGTAGCCGCTGAAGAATCTGCGCAAAGCTATCCATCATCGCGTTCCTTTGCCGCTCAAGCGCTTCTTCGAGCAAGATTTTGATAGGATCTCCTGCCCCCTCGTCTTTCTTCTCATCCGCCATGGGAGGCCATCGGGATTTTCGAGGCTGGTCTTGCAAAGGTTCGACTAGTTCAAGCCCTAACTCCTTGTATCCCGACCTCGTTGGGGACATGCAAAGAAAAACAGAGAAAAAGCAGACCGCTCTGATACCACTGATCCGGATTTAGACAGGAACGCAATTAATTACAGAGATAACCATAAACACAGAGATGCGATAACCATAAAGACAGATATGCAGCGGAAATAATACTTCATTTCATTAATGGAAAATACTGAAATATGCTTACAACCAGAAATGGAAATAAACCAGCTAGGGCGATGGTAGCTTATCTCTGAGAAGAGATGTGGTGGCTACATGCCTCTGAACTGTTCTGAACTGTGTTACAATGAGGCTCGAAGGCCTATTTATTGTTGAGAAACAATGGAAAACCTTTTACATCCCGAAACCTAACCCTAGAAGATGAAACTCCAAATTGTGGGCCCCGTTTGGGTAAATTGGTACATCAATTTCCCGGGGTCGTAACTTTGGCATACAATCTCCATTTGACGCGATAGCTCATTAGAAAGATCTATCTAAGAACTACCACTTTGGGAAGCAACATGGGTCCATGGACCCATGTTGCCCCAGATTCCCAAAAAAACGTCTTTTAGGGCCTCAAAACGGCTCCGGAAGTTCAGGACTCGAAAAACTGCTAAAAATAGTAAACTGTTCTACAATTTATGAAACTGAAAAGACTGAAAGAGACAGTTGTGGGGGTCCAAATGGGATAGGTGGGTGGCCACCAACATCCACCTGGATCATTCCTCCCCCCTTAGGAAGCAATGGTCCCCATTGCGTTGAGTTCCTCCATCTGCTGAACTTGTCCTGCAATCTCTGATGTGTCCAGTGATGGTAGGAGGCATGGTCGACGATGGTCCACATTGAACATTTGGTGCAGGTGAAGGAATGGAGGAATGATGTGCTCCAAAGCATTGTTCCCCATAGCCTTGGTACTGCTGTAAGGACCATGTCGGAGTGGTCTGAGCTTCTGATGGGTTCTGGTAAGGCGTTCTTTCTGTCGATGCAACCAGACTTTGTTGCCCACCTGAAACTTGTGTGGTACCCGTGTAGGTGAGGAGAAGTTGTTCCTGTGTTTTTTCATGACCGTATCCCTTTGCTGCTGCTGCTGCATGGAGGAACCCTTTGCAGGGGTCATGGATGTAGCAACGATCTTCCCCTTATTTTGGGAGTGAACCAGACAGATGAATTTCCTGGTCTTTGATATGAGCTTGCTGCATTTCTTGGTAGTGATCAAAGATGTGGCAGTAGGTGGGGCTACCTCCGGTATCCTGTATAATGAATTATTCAATGAAATAATGACAGCACGACGCCTAGACTCATACACAGCATGTCGCCTCCACAAGTATGGCTGGCCTAATAGTACATCACAAACATCCAGAGGTGTAACATCACACAATACCTCATCTGTGAAGGGCTTGATGCTGTAGGGAAGGCGGCACTGCTGGCGAACTTTGAGATCTCGTCCTTCGTGAAGCCACCCGATACTGTATGGCTGCGGGTGTGGTGTAGTCGGTAGGCCCAACCATTTCATGACCTCTGCTGAAATGAGGTTCTTTTGGCTGCCACTGTCAACAATGAATTGCAGCGGTGACCCCTTCACCCACATCTGTGAGTGGAAAAGACACTCCCCCTCTTCTGGATCTGCAGGTTCATTCTTCTGGATCTTGGTAGTGGCAACAGTGGCGCTAGGATCTGCATCAATAATCTGCTTCCCTTTTCCATTCCCCTTTTCAGGTTCTGGCTCAGGGTCAGAACATGCATCTGATTCGGAAGCCTACAACTCGGCCACCAGCAACTGCTTGGTCCGACACTCACTTGTGTTATGAGTGGGACTCTTGTGGAACTCACACCACTTTCCTGTGTCCTTCTTCGGCTTCGTGGTATTGTTCTTTTCTTGCGGCTTCGACGGGTTGTCTTGGGTCACCCCGCCTTGGCTTTGTCCTTTGGGCTTCGGATTTGTAGATCCAAAGTCTCGCTTCTTCTGTTTGAACTTTTGCTCGATTTTGACAGCGTATCGGTATGCTGTGCCGAGTGAGTAGATGTTCAAGAACACCATCTCTTCCTGGATGTATCTGTGTAGGCATCCGCGGTATTTTAGTACCAGATGTAGCTCAGGATCTTTGATACCCAACTGTGTGCGAAGGGTATGAAAAATGTTTGTGAACTCCGGCACATCTTGGTCTCATCCCTGCCGCAGTGTGGTCCATTTGATGTATTTGTCCTCATAGCTTCCGACAGGGTAGTACTGCTCCTTGATGGCATCCCGGAAGTCATTCCAAGTGGGTGCGGCTGAAAATAGTGAGCCTGTACTTTCATCCTTCTGCTCACAGTAGGTTTCCCACCAGTCCTTGATGTGGGGGGCTGCTTTGAGAAGAGCGAAAAAAATCTTTTCCTGATTTGAAAATTCATGAACAGAAAAATACCCATCTAGCAGATTTAACCATTTATCTACGGCATCTGCATCTATTTGACCCTCGAAGATGGGGATTTCAAAATTAACTTGTACCTTAAACGGTGTGGCATTTCCAAAGTAGCCGTTGGAAGCCGATGTGTCGCCTCTGGGTAGCCGCTGAAGAATCTGCGCAAAGCTGTCCATCATCGCGTTCCTTTCCCGCTCGAGCGCTTCTTCGAGCAAGATTTTGATAGGATCTCCTGCCCCCTCGTCTTTCTTCTCATCCGCCATGGGAGGCCATCGGGATTTTCGAGGCTGGTCTTGCAAAGGTTCGACTAGTTCAAGCCCTAACTCCTTCTATCCCGACCTCGTTGGGGACATGCAAAGAAAAACAGAGAAAAAGCAGACCGCTCTGATACCACTGATCCGGATTTAGACAGGAACGCAATTAATTACAGAGATAACCATAAAAACAGAGATGCGATAACCATAAAGACAGATATGCAGCGGAAATAATACTTCATTTCATTAATGGAAAATACTGAAATATGCTTACAACCAGAAATGAAAATAAACCAGCTAGTGCGATGGTAGCTTATCTCTGAGAAGAGATGTGGTGGCTACATGCCTCTGAACTGTTCTGAACTGTGTTACAATGAGGCTCGAAGGCCTATTTATTGTTGAGAAACAATGGAAAACCTATTACATCCCGAAACCTAACCCTAGAAGATGAAACGCCAAATTGTGGGCCCCGTTTGGGTAAATTGGTACATCAATTTCCCGGGGTCGTAACTTTGGCATACAATCTCCATTTGACGCGTTTGATAGCTCGTTAGAAAGATCTATCTGAGAACTACCACTTTGGGAGGCAACATCGGTCCATGGACCCATGTTGCCCTAGATTCCCAAAAAAACGTCGTTTAGGGCCTCAAAACGGCTCCGAAAGTTCAGGACTCGAAAAACTGCTAAAAATAGTAAACTGTTCTACAATTTAGGAAACTGAAAAGACTGAAAGAGAGAGTTGTGGGGGTCCAAATGGGATAGGTTGGTAGCCACCAACATCCACCTGGATCACTAAGAGTCTTGGGAATCAAATTAGGATTATCGAAAACAGGTGGAGGATTTGGGTCAGGATTTGACCTGGTATGCCTAGTTCTCTTTTTAGGAGCCAGCTTCCAAACCTATTTTTGGTATTTTTAAGAATATTTTCCAAATTTTCAAGGAACTACTCAAATTTTGGAACAGCTATCTAAAGCAGATAGTAGTTGAAAAATTCTTTCTGTCCCCAGTTGAGTCACCAGTTATGTTATCACTTAGGTTGTTCCCTTTGACTCGCAAGGGAATATGGCCGAGGTAACCACAAACCAATCTTTGGATTGCAGGTTCTAGCCCACCTGCAATCAGAGAGGGCTCTCTCTTTCTGATTTAGCTTTGTTTTGTAATGTTTTAGGCTAGTTATGATGCACTGAATTTTGTTTAAAGTTTGGTTGAATGATAACTTCTAACAACTGAAATGCAATGTTCAGAGGGTTTTAGTCCGTTGGGCATTGGAGTCTGTGATTATGTGTTGCTTGAGGTATTTAGTGAGAATGATGATACTGTAGAGCCAGATGGGCACTCAAGAAACAATCTTCAAATTTGGGAATATGGACTGTTACCAGCCAGTGAGAGGCATTTAAGAATCTTTCACTATGCTGGTGATATGGAGAAATGAAATATTACTCAGGAGCAACTCAGAATTCCTGAACAGTATTTACTATGAAAGATTCTGTGTAAATGTGAGCAATTAAGAATTTCACATTCATAACTAACTCTAAAGAAGACATGATTAACAATAGTGATTGAATTTAGGGTGTTCAATAAACAAATCCTGAACTATTCTTTTTCTCTAATGCTAAGACTAAGAAATATACAGCATAGGCGGATTATGTAAGCGAAGAGAACATAATGACACGGTTCAAAAAACTTATTGTAACATGAAATAACGTAGGAATCCTACAGCAGCAAGCAATCTCATCACAGCACTTCAAACAACGCAGAACTTCAGAAATTCCATCAGCTTCTTATATTGAAAGTCTGAAATTACAGTATAGCTCTTCAGAAGAGAATCAACAAAAACCAACAAGTTATGTGTGGGGATATATGTACAATTGTTTTACAAAAATATCTTAACGATGAGTCATTTGCTTAATAACTTTATTTACCAACTCTCAAAAATATTAGATGCAATAGTTATTGCTACTTTAAGTGAATAATCAATGGCTGTTCACTTCTGTTAGAAATCCTTTGACTTTTGGAGGAAACCGGGGTCGGCCGAGTGCTTTGCATTTATCTTGAGAAATCTGCCTTTTACTGCCTTGTCATGGTGCGGCTGTCTTAGCCCCGTCATCTGCATTTGTAGGTCCTGCTTTGATCGCCAAATTTGATTGCTGAGTTGGCCTTTTCCACTCCTTTCCCAGTCAAAGCAACTATATCAATATTCTGAAAATGCTGACTTGTGATCGATACAGACAAACCTGGTAAATAAACCTGTTTCTTCACAGCAAAGTTTGTATCATGCCCATCCACCATTCCTGCGTACGCAATTGGTGTCTCAGAATTTTACCTAAGGTCTCATCTGCCTCAGTGTATTTGTAATAGTTTGGAGGCACTTCAAAAAGATGTTTCATCTCATTCATAATAAAGAATAAATTTTCTAGATTGTCATAGAGACTCTGCCAATATGGAGGCCCTGTTCCCTCTGGGGCACTTGCTGATGCAGTGATCTGGTTTGTGGCATAGCTACTGACCCTTTTGGCATAGTGCTCATGTGATAGTAACCTTCCTCCACTAGTTACCAAGCTGGGAAGACCTCTGTTATGCAATGCTGTGATTTTTTCAATAAATTTATTCACCTCTGCCTGCATTTCTTGACACCTTCTATCCAATGTCTGCACATAATTTCTTAAGGTAAGCACGCTCTTTATCAGTAAAATAGTATTAGTTCTACTGGTGATACCTATTCCTGCCAGCTAGGGGCCAGTGCGATTGTTAAGGACATTAATCATTCTGTTGGCTATTTCAGGCATATTCCCTAGAGATGCCCTGGCTCTCTGATTTTCTGATTGGGCGCTACCTAGGAGATCCATATGCTCATGGATAGTTTCAATATACTGCCATTGGTCTGTAATGGATTGACCAATGTTGGCCCATAGGATTTTCTTAACTTCAGCTATAACCTTATCAAGAGTAAGCTCTTTTTCTAGTTCCTTTATTCTTTTTTCAAGAGCCCTTACCTCCCTTGTCCTCTCAGCTATGTTCTTTTTTGATTTGTCATATTTTTCTTCAAGCATAACCAATTTTCTTTAGCCTCATTTAGTTATGCCATCTGAGCCTCAAGAGCTTGAAGTTATTTCATCATATTTTGCATATCAAGGCTTGGTACCTATTCTGATGTTGTTGCTGGTGCTGTCATTTCTGTAGCTGGTGCTGAACCTGAAGGGGCTGCCTCTGATGTTTGTCCGGTGGGAGGACCTGCTGCAGTAGTTGCAAGTGGCACATCTTCAGTGGCTGTAGATGTCTGCGCTGGCTGAGTTGGTACTTCACCTTGTTTTTCTTTTAATGCTACCTCCAATGCACCCTCTGTCTCCATCAATCTCTTATATAAACTCAAGAGTAAAGCAACCACATCCTGATCCTTCTTTTGTTCTGCAACCTCTTCAGTCTGAGGGTGAAGGGTAGCTGGCAGCTTGATATGCTTTCTCAGAGCTGCTATGTCTTCATCTCTTTTCTTCAATAGTGCCTGCACACCCTTAGGGTCCTTTGGATCATGTCCCAGCTCTATAATAATTTCTTCCAAGGACTTGATTCTGTTGTCCTTGGCTTGAGATGATGCCTTTTCTAATTCTAGCTGAGCAGTAGTATTGTGTAGAGAATTTTGTAATCGGTGTGCCAATAGAGTTTTATCAGCCAACGTGGAATAGAGCATCTCCCCTCTTTTCCTGTGTAGCTCGATCTGGTCCATGGGGTGGATGTCTTTGGCAAAAATTTCCAAGTTAGTTCTGATATAGTCAGCAGCTGATTAAGGTTGTTGCATGGTAGGCCTAAAATGACTGAGAGTCATTTTTTGTTCTTGAATATCATAAGCCGACATTAGCCTCTGCTGATTAGTTGGTGCCATCTTTAAAAGTTGATTGTAGATCTGGTATTTGAGAGGCTCATTTCTTTTCTTGATGTCTATGAACTGCTTCTTGATGCTAGAGTCTGCCTTGGACCGCTGCTTCGAAGAACTTACCTCTGTCCCATGTTGCATCTCTTGTTCTTGCTGCAAGGAGCTAGCCGATGTTTCAATGCTAGGAGGGAGCATAGTATCGGTTGGTCTTTCAGGCACTTCCTCTTCAAAGAAGGGATTTAACCTTTGCCTTTTCTCACCTTGCTGATCCATTGAAGTGGTAGGAGGAGTATCCTCTTGCCTATCTCTTTTCCTCATTCTTTCCTCATTAGCTGGTGTTTGTAAAACTGTAGACTCAACTGTTACCTCCTGCCTTAGAGGGATTTGCTCTTGTGTTTGCTGCTCTGTGGAGGTAGGTGTCTTAGCCATGCCTTCTTGCTGTTCTACTTGCTGCTCCAAATTAAGAGGTGACTCCTCTTGTTGTACAGTTTTGCCTTTAGCAATGTTTGCTGCTTGATCAGTTGCTTTGGCAGACTGTTGGGGAACAGTGGACGATGAGGCAGTTTCTCCAAGATGCTGAGGGGCTGAAGACCAAACCTGTCCAAAATATTCCAAGTCAACTGATTTTTCTAAATTCTTAATGGCTCTTTCTGCTAATTCCTCTTTAGAATAATCCTCCACTAATGTGCCTTCTCTCCACTCTAGTTGGTTAGCATGTTTTTCAATTTCTGGAATGCTAAAGTGATCATAGGTAGCAAGCATATACTTGATTCTTCTGAGGCTTATGAAATGGTTAGGGTCATATGGTGCCCAATAGAAGCTTGTCTTAAGAAGGAGGCTTTTTAGAATATTGTCTGCCTCTTCCCAAGCTTCTTCGCTCTTGTTAAAGATAAATGGACCCAGCTGGTGCTTAATTTTCAGTTGTGCTTTGTTATTTCTGCTATGAAAGTGGATCATGTCTGCATTGCCAAACTGCCGGAAGTATTCTAATGCAAAAAGTCTCATGGGAACGTACTTTGGCAGTCTGTATGGGGCTAGCTCACAGCCATATATTCTGATCACTATGTGGTCTTGGTAGAAGTACCAATCTCCAATGCTATAGTTCTTTGAAAGCTGGAGGATTTTCTGCATATCATTGGTGAGTCTAGGAGGAGGGGAACTTTGCAGCAGGGACAAGGCTGGATGAATGAACAGGTCAATGAACTCACAGTAGTTGTATGGTGAGTAATGAATATGGTGACAGACTAATGTCCAGAACATTATAGATCTTCTGTTTCCCTTTGCATCTAACTTCTTGAGGAAAACAGGAAAGCTATCAGGCTGATTGTACAATAGCAGATGATATATATAGGAGGTGTATTTGAATACCCTCTCTCTCTCCAGGTTCATGAACTGTTCATGAATCTTGTCGGCTATAAATGTAGCATAGTCATACTGGAAAACAGGGGGCTGTCCTGGAGTGAACATGGATAGCATTACCAAGGTTGTCTCATCCACAAACTCACTGGTTTTGAATCCTAAGATGGAGGATATCATGTCTACTAGCAGTCTCCCTATGTCATTGAACCAGACATGTAGATAAGGGGGAGGCTGCCCGGGCTGGTAATGTGGGAGCATGAACAATTGGCCAATTCTTGTAATTTGTGAGTTGGACAGCTTGGCACCTTGCTACAGCAAAAGTTACATAGAAAGAGGAGTAAGTGGCCTTGCAGATTGAAACTGTAGCATTTGGTTGATGGCTTCAGGAGTGATATGGAATAATACAGAGCCTGAAGGACTCAGAACAACCCTTTGATTGGGGTCATAACTTGTGCAGCGTTGGTGAATCAAATCAGGGAAATCATTCACCTGAGGGAGATAATAGATTGGTAAGTGGGACTTCCAGATTCCCAAGATGTCAGTACCATCTCTGTGTTTTTTCTTTAGCTCACAAACGGTTTCTATGTGATATTTGTTACATAGTTCAATTGTTTCCTTCATTTGATAATCTCTGTCAGCAAGGGCCAACCATTCTAGGTCTTTATGTGGGGCATTCAGAGGTGCAATATTCAACGCTACAGGGGTCTCCATTGTTTAGCTGTTATTTGGAGTTGTATTGAACTTGACTTTCAGAAAAAGGTAACACAGAGCAGTGAATTTCGATGGATAAGGCAATTTGCAGAGAGAACACGGGTAAATTGGGGTGAAACAGAGTTAAAATGCTGCTGAGAGAGGTTAAAAGAGCCAATGCTGGGACTGAGTGCTGCTTTTACAGTGGAATTTGTCTGCTAATGGCTTTAAGTCGCAAATGCGCGAGAAGCTGTGGGAGCTTGGTAAATTTTGAACAATGGGAGCCCCTACAAGTGAATTTGGGGCTTAAAGTGGGAGATGGAGGTTCTTCATGCTTAGGAATTTTTTAGCAGTTCTTATGCTTTTTTCTTTCCTCTCGTTTAATACAGTGAACTTGGAAGGACCAGGGTATGCAGAGGGAATTGATAAATACCTGGGGACTATGTGGCCGATGGTGTTGAAGATTGATTGAACTCACAGCGCTGGAAGCTAGGGAGCGAACTTTGGAGTTGGCGGACGGACGACGTAAACGGCATGCAGGAAATACAGTGCGCATTTGGTAAGAAAATGGGAAAAAAATGATTTTTGCGCGATAATATGGAAAAATTCGTATTTGGTGCCTTTTTGATGGATGACGACAGCATGACGTCATTGGTCCGGTCGGGTACGAAGGAATGACGTGTCAACTGGTGATTGGGTCGACGTGGACGAGCGACGTGGCAGACAGGTCGGAAAAATGTAGGAATGGAAGCTGACATAACGCTGATGCGGCAATGACGTGGAGCGGAAAGGGAGAGCAGTAACAACGGGTGGTTAGCGGTATTATCAGACCGCTTAAGGTATGAGCTCGGTAATGGTCAGAGGCCGCCCGATCCAGTAACAAATGGGCACGCGTCCCAGGCCCTACGTCACCCTCTGACAGATTTCGGGCGGTAAAGGACGACGATCGGGGGAGGTCCGAAATCGACGTGGACCGTCGGATGGGAGGGCCCGAATCCGACGGATGACGGGCTGCGAATATGTCAGCGCGATACGGCGGGACCCGGCGGGTTTTTTTTTAATATTTTTTTCTTTTTTGTGAAGCGCACCGCAATGTAAACATTGGACAAATGGCTTAGAGTGGGTTTTTTCAAAAATTCACATAATAAGCGGGGAGAATACAACATTGCAGTTTATAAGGTGGGTAAGGGTTATTAAACCAACCAAATGTTAATTTAATCCCCAATTATAGTATGAACTATATACATGAAAGCCTTTGATTTTGTAATGTTTGCCGAACTTTAAATATATGGCTATAATGCCCAAGGGGGTGTATTTACATATTTTTTATTTTTTTTTGGTTTTTTCACAATAATGCTATAATAGTAGGGGAAGAGGAGCACTTAGGGAGTTAGATAATAGGGTTAGAAGTCAATGTGAATTGGGGATGTGAAAGAGGAACAACGAGCTAAGTTTAAAGAGTAAACTTAGATTTAGAAGTAGATGAAAGTGAGGAATGTTTTTACACCAGAAATGTGGCTTCTTTTCGGAGAAGAAGGTCAAAACTTGTCATGAATTTTTCCAAGGAGAAATACAAGAAGGACTATTTAGGGAGGTCCTAAAGTCCTCAAGGGGATGTTAGAAAGAGAGTCTCTGGGGAAAGCAGGGGAAGTTAGACATGCTTCCATATTTTGTCATCAAAATGTTGCATAGATACCTTTGCAAATGCTAATATGTGCCTTCTTGATCAAGGCCAAAAGTGAATAGAATCAGGCTTCTGCAACTTCTGGCTACCTACCCAGCTTAGTACCTAGCATTGTTTGTTACTTCAGGGAGGGTGCACTTAGACTTGCAAACCCTCATATGCTCTTTTCGTTTTGCTGCCCTCCTATCTAAATCTACCCTTATATCTTCCAATGGCCCAGATTAAGCTGATGGGCTCCTTCCTTTCTCTATCCAGCTACTCATCTGTCAAGCTTGAACTGTTTGAACAGGTATTCATTCTCTAGTCTAGAACAGGCAATTTAAAACATGACATGGCCCAGCTTGAACTGTTGAGCCATCCATCTAGATAGCAGTGGCATTTGGGTTGGCCACTTTCCTGGTCTTTCTTTGGGGTTCATTTCAATTATTTTTTCTGACCAATTCATTTTCTTGCCTTTTGATTATTCTTTTAAGGCATACCCTCTTTACATGTTTTAACTGTTTGTTTCTTTCACAAAAATGGAACCTTTGTATCATCAAAGATGAACATTTTTGGCACTCCCACTGTCAATCATGAAAAATGAAACCCTATTGGTAGAGGACGCTAACAGGTTGGTAACATGCTAAATTTCTTCTTGTGGTTAAACATATTTAAAGTTTTGAATTTTTTCTATGGAATTTTTTCTTACGACAAACTTGAAATATACAGACTCGAGAATGTAATATAAAGAATCCTCATAGGTAAGTTAAAGTCCACCTACAACTTTTTTCATTGTTGATTTCCTGAAAACATCAAACAACTCAGTGACATAAATTAACACAAATACAAACACATGGGTGCACACAGTGTATAATTAATTTGATATTTCCTTAATAATCTTTGAAACAATGTTTTGGAAAACAAAGATACTCATTTTTAGTTGGGAAACCAAAATAGGTTGATTATAGGAGAAATTTATGCACCTTAACACACTCTCGATTCTGGATTAGTTATAATGATATTAATGGAACCATGGAATGTAATACTGTAAAAGTAAATAAATAAAAAATGTAAATTTACAAGTAAATAAATAGAAAGTGGAAATTTACACTTGAAATCCTATAGTAAAATGGTATTGTGGGAGAAAGAATTAAATAGAGGATTAAAAGAAACATAGGTAAGAATTTCCTACAAATTGAGTACACCAACATATTTCGAAGATTTATTTGCCAATATTTAAGCTCATGTAACAAGTAATAAAAACAAACAAACATGAATAGGCGAATAGGGGAACCTCATTAACTTATTCTTGATAGTAAAAGAAGGAAGAACTATCTAACGAAATAAGTCCATGATGTTATAATGAAAAACATAAATAGAATTCTCAGATTCAAACCTACTTGATAAAGGTTTATTTTAAGTTTTCTTCAAAAGTTATACATGTTAATATAAAGCATTAATAACCAATAAAATTTGTTCACAAAAAGAGACCTTGGGGAGCTCGGTTGGCCAATCCTAAGAGATGTGGAAGCCTTGTATAAAGTGTGCACACTACACGAGGTGGGGACATGTTTAATGTGCACACAAGAGATAGGTGAAGAATCTACTAAATAAGTGGAATATACGTGAGACAAGATAGAATATCACTGAAAATTGTGGTTAATGGATAAAGTAATCCAAAAATGAAGAAATTATATAGATGAATTACAAACTATCAAGTGAGAATAGTTGTAATATTGGTATTTTAAGAGCCTGAGAGACTAGAAAAAAACACCATGACACTCAAAGAGGGTTCTAAAATGATGAATAAACCATAAGCCTTACATATAAATGAATAAGGTAAAATGGACCAAATCTAAAATCAAGATTTAAAAAACGAGGTTTTTGAGGTGAAGCTGAATAGACCATAAAATGGTGACGAAATCCTTGATTGGGCATCAATTTTAAATATAAAAACTTTGTGGGATTAGAGATCATTATTATGGTTTTGTCAGAAACCTCGTAAATTAGATGTCAAATGAAATAAAAATGACTATAAATTGGTGGATTGTAATGATATCACTAGGAAAATTAGGAATATTGATAAGAATTACTTTGGAGTGACCTAACATACTTTAAAATGAAAAATTGCTAAATGGTGTAGGCCAATATTATACAAATCAATTGAGTGAGTTAAAACACAATAGTGAATAAGATGTAAAAAGAAAAGGAGTGTTATAGGTTTGGGAAATTGTACTTGTCTCTTAAAACATGAAATTTAAGCATATCAAAATACTCTTTAATTATCTCAGTTGTTGTTGTGAATTCCTCATTTATGTCCTCATAAATTAGACTTGTCACTTAAAACATGAAATTTAAGCATACAAAAATACTCTTTAATTATCTCAGTTGGTGTTGTGAATTCCTTGTTTATGTCCTCATACTTTTATGAGTTTATGGAAGGATATGGAAATAAGTGGCAAAACCAAAAAATGTACTTGAATAGGTCCACCTTTAAATGGAACTAGAAAAAAATATAACCATGGAAGTGGCTAAGATAGTAGATTGTATTACACTTAAGTATGCATGATAGATGCATGTTTGACACAATGGTATAAAAATAACAACATAAGATAAAATGATGCAACTAGTCTATTAATTATGATTTCCTCTTTGAAAGCAATATGAAAGGAAAAGTGGTAATTCCACACTTTGAATGATGGATTCAATAATGGCCACGTCACTTGGTATAACTATGAATAAATGTTCAAAAAAGGATTTATGGTATTGTTGTGATGCTATATTGAGGTTACTAACCTTGATTGGATGCATCTGGATAGTTTGTTGGGTGCAGGTGAAATGCATTAAGCACATGTCTAACATGTATGAAAATGTGCTAGAAAAGGAGCATGAAATAAATGTAAGCATATGTGTGCTTCAGAGTTGAGCTATAACACAAAATCAAGTGAAGTGGAAACACTTTCTACTGAAGTGAAGGTTGTAGGTATGAAAGACAATAGGCATCTCTTTTCTGCCTTTAGAAAAGATGGAATTTCCTCTGATAGTACGGAGGATTCAATAGAATATTAAAATCACATAGGACCCACAAAAAATCTATGTAGAATAAAATAAAGCACACACGGAATTCAAAATTGGCGATCATTTTTATCGAGGGTAAAACCAAGGAAAAGTACCTTAAGAACATGAATGTGTCCAAAGTTAGCACCAAAATTTTGTTGAACTTTTGAAATCTTTGGCATAATTGTTCCAGTGGCCTATGAGTTCGCTTTCCCCAATGATATTAAAATTCATAATGTTTTTCATGTATCTTTATTAAAAAAATATATTCAATATATTCCCCATGTGGTTGATTGGAAATTGATATAGCTAAAACCCGAAGGAGACTTTCTACTAAAGCCACTCAGCATATTATATCAAAAAGACATCTTGCTTTAGAATCAAGTCGTCGCTTGCATTAAAGTGCAGTGGCAACACTTTACACCTCATGAGCTGATTGGGGAGCCTGAGAATAAAATGAAATAATCTTACCCGACATTGTTTGATAAAGATGAAAATTAATAAGAAACACCAAAGATAATGTTATTTTAATAGGGTGGAAATGTAATACCCCTTTGTCTCTATGTAAATATATTTTGTTTCTAGACTAAACTATTTTTAGATTTACATGATAGGAAGCCATGGTCGACTTGAATCAAATAAACAATAGAGTATGATGATGTAATAAATGAATTTTATTAATGGAAAGAGAAAAGGCTAGAAATTAATTAGTAAAGAAACACTTGAGTAAGAGATGCCTGCCAAGATCTAGAAACCAATGTGGTGGATAGGATCAAAATAATTTTTCCTTAAAAGCTCTGAGTTGTAGAAAAATACTGAGAAATGGGAAAGTAAGATAATTTTTCCTTAAAATCTCTCAGTTGTAGAAAAACACTAAAAAATGGGAAAGTAAAGCACTGCAGGAGAGAAAAGAAGGCTTGAAAGGAAAAAAAAAAAAAAAAAGAAGTAAAAAAAGCCTAGAAGCATGGACTGGTAGACCCATGGAAGGCAGGACACTGCTAAGAAATTTTTTCTAAGAAATAATGTTTAAAATACATAATTCGGAATCATAAGAGGTGGTTGATTCTAGGAAAGTGCAACTTAGCTTAGGGGGAACCTAAGGATTTAGTTCAAGGTTGGGAGGAAAAGTGTTTTCCCAGGTCAATACTCACCCAATAGTCGGTCATAAATTCTCTTTAGTGTTAAATTGTGGATTTTGTATATTTGAAACCCAAAGTTAAACTTCATGGGTATTGTTTATGAAATTTATTAATACATCTCTTGAGGTATGCTATAGTTATTATAATGGATGGAATGGATAAATTAGTAATAATTTATTTGAGCATGGGCCTTTTGTGTTTATAGTCTACAAAAGTTTAAACTGAGATAAAAACTATAGCAGGAAATGTGAATGCAAAATGTCTGTTTGGGTTATTGTGATTCTATTATACAATATTAATGAATACATTCTTACACATAAATATGAATGATGTGTAAATCCACAAAAAATATGATCCTCGATAGAAGAAGTAGTAATTAATATTCTCATGTGAATGTATAAGTATGTTGCATCCTACTAAGTTATCGATTGATTTCTTAAGCTACACAAATCCATTTTAATGGCTCAGATGCCTAATTGTATTTGAGAACTGTGGATAATATAGATAACAGGTACTCCAATTCGATAAAAAAAATAATGGTTATTGAAAATTGCCTATTTTTTTTAGAAGGGTGTTAGTAGTAACCCTTATAATCTAGGTATTAGTTCAAATTGGTTAGGCCATTATGAATCCCACATGGTAGAATAGTTTGAAGAGAAAGAAAATAATCATAATAAAGGGAGTATTTTGTAATTTCAAACCTTTCATCTCGTGAGACTCTGTTCTCACGGAACGAGGTGGAATTTAGTCTTAAGACCAAATCCACGCTACAAACCACTGATGAAAATATCTAAAATAGGAACAATTAGCTTCAGTAGTTTTATTAGTGAGAAGTAAGGCACCAATGCAAAGGTAAACTCAGTCAAGGCAACTGAATTGCACTTATATAGTATCCCACATCTAAGATGAAAATAAAGTAGATAATTAATAAATAGGGTTATATAGTTTATACCAGTTATTATACAAAATATGTAAAACCCAGGAAAACTAAAAGGTTGAGTTAGGGGTTAGTATATAATTCATAATTTCCAAAAGGATTTCTTGACCATGAATCATAAACTCAAAAGATATGATGTAGAGTTGTTAACAAGTGTATTATTAAATGTCGATTCCAAATTGACTTAGAAACCTAGGTAAATCACAACACATTAACAAAGGTATAAAGCTATGTAAGTTGATGACACCTTGTTTTAAATAAATTGATGTACTCTCTGCAATTGTAAAAAAATAAAAATTGAAGAAAAATTATATGCAGAGAAACACGTAGCCAACTATACCCAAATAAATCAAACTAAAGTACTAATAATTCGCTGTTACATTATTTATATACTTCAGGATTCTTGAGTAGTAAAATAAATATGTCAGGTTGGATCTTATAAGTTATAATAGTCAAGGAGGATATTTAAGGCCACATCGCAATTTATAAGAGTCAAGGAGGGTATATAAAATAACAATGAATATTGTCCAGAGAAAATGCAACCCATATGCACAAGAACTAGAATTGTAGTCTTCATTTGAATGACTTTGATCTGAAAATCACCCTATGAGTGATCTCAGTTAAATATTTATGAAGGTATTATAGAATCATGTGCTGATGTGTGTCTATGTTATTTAGGCAACGGATTGATCAGATTGCAAAATACACAGAAACTGAAAATATGGAAAACAACAGAGAAACACAGTAAGCAAATACAAGAACACAACAATTAATAAGGAGTTCACCCTATCCTCCAAGGCTACGTCTTCGGTCCAGCTTTCAGTGGTGGCCCTATTTTATTGTGTCTTAAAGCAGAGAATTACAATGAAGGAGCTCAATACAAGTCTCTTAAAATAGAATTGCTTGGCAGGGTGGTTCTTGGATTCTCCAAGACACTAGAGTACACAGACTCTTTGCATTACCAACTCTTGACCTCTCTGGTATTTAATGGAAGGATCCCAATTTCGTGCTCAGTCCTGACAGATCTTCTCAAGGATGGCTTGAATCTCTCAACCTCTCTATTGCTCGATGCTGCCTTTGGTCAGCTCGGCCCTCTGTCTTCTTTCTGCTTTTTGCTTCACTATCTCTCCTTCATTTTCTCTGTCTTATTCCTTTTCTTCTCTTCTCCATCTTCAGTGTCTTCTTCTTTGTTTGTTTAGGCTTTAAAACCATTCGATCTCATGGCTATTTGATTCCCCTTCCACCTCCATCGGATTGCCTGTTGCAGCTTTTCTTAGAGTTCCCTGTCTCGGCATCATCATCAGGCTTAGAGGGAGTGGCCACTTGTCCTCTTGTGAACTGCGCCAGATTTTTCCTCGTCAGTTTGATTCTTTTGTCACATCGTGGAATAAGTCATCTACCACTTTGGTGGTTAAATCGGACGTCAAATTTCTCTTTTTAACAGCTTAATACCCTGTCAATTCCAGCGTTCCCATCAGGTGCAATCTCAGCCGTTAGATCTCGAGCCCCCAAATCTGACACCTTTCGTTCATTTCGCGTGGTTGACTTGCTTGACCATTAGCTAGCAATGAGTGGTGGTTTTCTCTCTCCTCCGCTTGCCACACGTTGGGTGCTAAGTGGAATCACTCCTTTTTTGCCAAATCTGCTTACCACCCAAGGGTGCCCCCAATAAATACCGCTGGTTTTTGGAGCGAGAAATGGCTTACCTCCTTTTCTCGATCTGGGCTTCCTAGGGGCTAGTTTCGCCTCCTACGAAGTCTCCATGGGCCTTCCAAACTGGCTGCCAACTGCCACTATTCAGAGGTTTTTCTGATCGCTCCTTTCTCTTTGAATTCAGAGTTTTCTCTTGATCTGATACAATCATGGTTCTCTGATTTTTCTTCATGGATGCAATTCGGATTAGACTTAATGACATCATCATATATAAATAAAATTTCTCAATTTAAGAAATATAAAACTGTTCTAAAATTCAAAATAAACCATAGTGTAGACAGTGGGTAATGATAATTTACAGACTAATTCCCAAATGGGTTATAGTGAGTACATCACTTCACGTGTTCTTTCAGAAACTGAAAGGAACTTCCTTCCAAAATAATAAAAACAAGATTGTGAGTTATTAAACAAATCCTACATCCTATATGGTGATTAACACACACGAGAATCATCATAATATTAGAAATGAAAATATTTTTCTCATGTGATAATCTGTGGGTTGAATTCCACTTTAATTAACGACCCTAAGCTCATCACTAAAGGGTTAAATATTTAAGGACAAGCATAGAGCAACAATCTCGAGTGGGAATAAAATATATTAACGATCAACTAACAAAAGAGAAAAACTTGAGTGAGATTAGCTAGGAACTTCCAAGGTCGCCATTATGGTACCTGGATAGGGAGAGATATGTCAATATTAAACCTTTGATGGAGTGAGAAAGCAGGGGAATAAGATAGGAAGCAGGAAGGAAAATAAAAAATAAAGCAAAAGAAGAAACCATCAGGATAGAAGGTGGCAGATTATACCTAGTGAATGGATACTTGATCTATGTCTTCTCTTGTAGGGAAGGAAGAATTTCTTAGTGCCCCAATAAAAAGAAAAAGGAAGAAAAAACTTAATGGTTAACATTCAACTTGAGACAAAAGAAACAAAAAAAACCCATCCGAGAGGGAAAAAGGGAAAACTCAGAAAAAATTGACCTAAACCAAATGAGTCCTAGGACCTGTTTCATCTGGTTAAGTGGCATCAACCCATCCACTTTTGCATTTTGACCTTTCCTGATGATAGTACACAACCCACATGGGCCACTTTGGATAAGTTATTGGAAACATTGCCTCTATTTCCAACACCATCATAACCTGTGACCGAGGGGTAACAACCAGCCAGAACTTAACAATAGGAAATAATCGATAATAAAAAAAATAGAGCTCATCGTAGGCATACACAATTCCCTCGTCTTACAACAAGACCTGTCTCAATACCACATCCTTGTCTAGATGTTAGTTGACATAAGGGAGAGAATCTCAAAGGAAGAGACACCTTTAGCAGTTGTAGGAAAGATGAGGAGGAGGAAGACACCTTTCATCATTTTGCAACCCAAAGGCGTTGGAAAAGACACATAGGAGGTATTAGCATTTCAAACCTCAAATGCATATTGTTGGATCTAACTGAAACCATATTGGCCACCCATTATGTCACAGTATGCCAATCCTAAGGCAGGGTAAATAAACCCTTAGAATTCACATCAAGGGAGGTGGTAAACCACATGGGTAGGGTTTCATGGACCCAATTAATTGGGTGAACAAGTCAAAGGATTCCACTTGGCATATGATTAGAAGGTTTTGGAATGGAGCATTGAAATTAAATGACATATCTCTCACAGAGCGCAGGATGTATATCAGTATCCTGGAGATAGAACTTTGGTTATTGAAATCAATAAATTAACATGGTTATAATAGGTTCAATCCATGTGATGGTTACATAAGAAAAAACACTCCATAATTAACAAATTATCTTATCTCTTCTACTATGGTAAAGCTATAGGCCCTTTAATATTTAACCTTTGGTCGAAATGCCAATGAGGGAAGAATGCACAAACATAGTAATTCATAGTAGCTCCTTAAAAGGAATCCACACTTAGGAACAAACAATATCATAGGAAATAGATTTCACATATAGTGGGTTTAAGGACAGAAAACTCTTGGAGTTTTAGATAGAAACCAAGGAAATAATACAATGATAATAGTATTCTCTGTTCATATGTATATAAAATAAGTTTTTTTTTTTTTTGTATAGGTGTTTATGTCAACACATGATAGTCAAGCCACATTTCTTAACCCTTCAACTTTTAGACAACTTGTAGCCCTCCCTCACCACAATATTTTTTTATAAGATTTGCCACAATTATAAGTACAATTTATCCCTCATGACTTAATAACTTAAATTCTCAATATTTGTTTTTTTCCATTTAACACTTCTCGCAACATATTTCATTATGTGGTGTGAAATTAAAGAACAATGCAACAAATCACACATATAACCATAAATACAGAGATGCAGTAGAAATAACACTTCATTTCATTAATATCAAATACCGAAATATGCTTACAAACAGAATGGAAATAAACTAGCTCAATCGATTGTAGATTATCTATGAGAAGAGATGTGACAGCTACATGTCTTTGAACTATTTTAAAATGAGGCTCCAATGCTTATTGATTATTGAGAAATAATGGAAAACCACAAACATAAAAAAACCTAACCCTAGGAGATGAAGTGCCAAAAGTGTGTGCCCCGTTTGGGTAAATTGGGACATCAGCTTCCCGGGGTCATAACTTTGGCATATAATCTCTGTTTGGCTTTCATAATACTTCATTTCAAATATCTCAAAGAGTAGGCTAAGTGGTTATCTATAATCTAGCGAGGGATTTTTTTTAGTCTCTTTTATTTTTCCATAAAAAAGTCATTTAGGGCCTCAAAATGGCTCTTGAAGTTCACGACCCAAAAAACTTCCAAAAAGAGTAAATTGTGCTATAATTAAGGAAACTAAAAATATGAAAGAGACAATGTTGGGGATCCAAGTGGAATAGGTGGGTGGCCACCAATATTCACCCAGATCAATCCTCCCCCATTAGGAAGCAATGGTCTCCATTGTGTTGAGTGCCTCCATGAGATGGGGAAACTTCTATTGAATTTGGTCCCTCGTGAGCCACTTGCCTTGGTCCAGGAGTTGGCCAGCTTTAACAACATGATAAATTTGGATCTTCTATTGGCAATTTTTCTTGATCTTTGTGTCTATGATCCAATGAGTTGTGACATGTTCCATGAAGTATGGTTTTATCTCTATTGGTGTGAGTTTTTATGCAATATCGGATGTGTCAAGGAATGGTAAAAAGTATGGCCAAAGGAAGTCTACATTCAACACTAGGTGAAGACCAAAGAATGTGGAATGATGAGCTCGAAGGCATTGTCCCCTACAACCTTGGTGATGGTGTACGGACCATATTAGAGTGGGAAAAGCTTGTGGTGGGGTCTAGCGAGACATCCCTTCTACAAATGTAACCAAACCTTGTCACGACCCTCGAACTTGTTCGATACCTAATGCTGATCATGGTGCTTCTTGTACTTAGCATTGACTCTATCCAATATATCATGGAACTACTGGCAGATGTGTTGAATACACTCATTGAAGTTGTTAGCCCTCTCAGCCTCACAATTGACATTATCAGAATCTGGTTGAGTAGCTTCAAATGGTATGGCCACATCAATGGGACATAATGGCTGAAATCACATCCCTAGCTGAAAGGGGTTGTGGCTCTTTGAGATGTGTGGAGCTTTGTTGTAGATGTGTTGGACATAGGGGAGGCTTTCATTCCATGTACATGGATGATTTTAGTTTCACATGTTGAAAATTTGTACAATCATCTTGTCGACGACTTCTGTTTAGCCATCAGTTTAGGGATGGAAAGTCGTGGACTTACTGAGTTTGGTATCCACCATCGACTAGAGACTTGAACAAAATGCACTTAGGATTCTATTTTCCCAATCTAAGACAATGGAATGTGGGATCCCAAAGTGCACCAACACTCAGTCAAAGAAGAGCTTAGCAATGGCCTCTTATGTAATACTCTTCTTACAGGTCACCATAATGGCCATCTTAGAGAATTTGTAGATGATTACGAAAATGCAGTTGTTTCCATGTTTAGTAGAAGGAAAGCCTAACATATAATGCATGGAGATGGATTCCCAAGGTCAACTAGGAGTAGGTAGAGGAGAATGTAGGTCTTGCTTCCTGGTTGTTTTTTTGGCAATGATGCAGGAAGTGTAGGATTTAATGTACCTCCCAATAGCTTGATGAAGGTTCGACCAATAAAAATACTTATGTAGTACTACCACTATTTTTTGTACTCTAAAATTACCAGTGACCCAATTGTAGGGAACCTCCAAAATCATCTTAGCACAATCACTTGAAGGAACACATATGTCTCCCAGGTGGGATAACAATGCATCCTAGAGGTGAAAATTTGGAACTTTCTTACCTTTGAGGAGTGTTTGGTATGTGCTACCAAATTTTGGATCACTCTAATGAAGATGCAATAACCCCTAAGTCTTGTGCGCAAATGAGTCGAGAAAAGTGATCAGCGCCATGAATTGTGGTCAGCTGAGGCAGTCTGCAACATTCTTGGCGCTGCACTTATTGTACTTAATGTTCAAATGGAATTCTTGCAAGTATGTGGACCATTTCGGATGGCGATCGTTCCGCAACTTCCCTTGTGTTTTTATGAACTGTAGGGGTCGGTGGTCTGTGTGGATGACCATTTCCTTCTCAAGTATATAATACTTCCATTGATGGCAAGCCTGCATAATGGAATACATTTCTTTGTCATACGTAGGATACTTATGGACTATGTTTAAAAGTGTCTCATTATGGTAAGCCACTTAATGCCCAAGTTGAGGAAGAACTGCACTAATAGCATAGTCAGAGGCATCTCTCTCAATCTCAAGTCGTTACTGCAAGTTTGGTGATGTGAGAACTGGTGCAACATAGCGGTGTCGCTTCAACTCAAAAAATTCCTTATGTTGGGTTTCACACAAAAAGAACTTCACTTTTGATCCACCCTTGGTGACTTGACTTAAAGGCCAAGTGATATTAGAGAACCCCACCATGAACCTACAATAAAAACTGGTAAAGGCCAAGAAAGCTGTAGAGCTCTGTTAGACTGGTTGGGTCTAGCCAATCCCAAATTCCTTATATCTTGGATGCATTCACATGCACACCCTTCTCATCAATGATGTACCCAATATATTAAAAGTGGGTCATGCGAAAAGTGCATTTCTCCATATTTTCACACAACTTGTGTTGTCGCAAGGTTTGGTGGACATGTTGAATATGATGGAGGTGCTCTTCCCAACTCTAGATGAAAATAAAGATGTTATCTAAATAAACCACAACAAATGCATTGGTGAAGGCTCGCAAGATGTCTTCCATCAATCTCATGAAGGTTTCACACACATTCGTCAACTTGAAAGTCATCACCAACCATTCAAAAAGGTCCTAATTGGATTTGAACGTAGTCTTCCACACATCGGAGGGTTTGTTGGGCACCTTGTGATAACGAGACTTCAATTCAATCCTACTGAAATATTTGGCCCCGTTGAGCTGGTCCATCATGTCATCAATCTATGGGATTGAGTACCTATTCCCAACAGTGATTTTTTTGAGCACCTGATAATCAATACAGAGTCTCCAAGTCCCATCCTTCTTCTATACCAATACAATTGGGCTCCCACAAGGTGATGAGCTTGGCCTTATGTTCCCCTTTTGCAACATCTCCTGAATCTACCTCTTGATCTCATCCTTCTCTAGAATAGAGCGTTGATCGATTAGATCATTGGGTAGTGGTGCGCTCGTGGTCAGATCGATGGAGTGCTTGACCTCACAGTGCAAAGGCACCACTGTAAGTGAGGCGAAAGTGTCCCTATACTCCTTGACGATGATATTGATTTGTTGTTGTTGTGCGGAGGAGCCTTGTTTGGAAACCATGGCCACAATATTCTTCTTCCCTTGATAGAAAATCATAAGGAAAACAAATTTCCTAGTTTATGAAATGATCTTACTGCATTAATTTACAAATATCAATGAGATGGTGGTAGGCGAGGCTACAGCCCGTATCCTGTACAATTTTTCTCCCAAAGTAGTAATCACAAAGAAAGGTCTAGAATCATATACAACATGTTGCTTCCACAAGTATGGTTTTCCTAATAATACATCACAAACTTCAAGAGGAGCAACATCACACAGCACCTCATCTGTGAAGGGCATGATGTTGTAGGGAAGGTGATAGTGCTACCTAACATGGAGATCTCGTCCTTCATGAAGCCACCAGATGGTGTATGGTAGTTGATATGTTGTGGTCGAGAGACCCAGAAACTTCATGACCTCTACTGAAATGAAGTTGTACAGCTCTGGTTGTCGACAATGAATTGCAGCAGAGAACCCTTCAACCACATCTATGAGTGGAAGAGGTGTTTCCCCTCCTCTAGATATTCACGTTCATTCTTCTGGATATTGTTGGTGGCCATGGTGGAACTAGGCTCCACGTTAATGATATACTTCCCTTTGTCATTCCCTTTGTTTGGCTCTCATTCAGAGTTAGAACATGCATTTGATTAGGAAGCCTTCAGCTCGGCCACCAGTGACTGCTTGGCCATGCACTCACTTTTTTTGTGAGTGAAGCTCTTATGGAACTCACACAATTTTCCCATGTCCTTCTTTGTCTTTGAGGTGTTTTTCTTTTCTTGCGAATTTGGAGGGTTGTCCTGGGTTGCCCCACCTTGGATTTTTCCTTTGTTCTATAGTCTCGTGGTGTCCTTCCCTTGCTTTAGATTTGTACATCCAAAGTCTTGCTTCTTCTGTTTAAACTTCTGCTTAATCTTGACAACATATTGGTATGGTGTGCCGAGTGAGATGTCTAGGAACTCCATATTGTCCTGGATGTATCCGTGTAGATAGTTGTAGTACTTGAGTTTCAACTATCACTCAAAATCCTTGATACCCAAGTTCATGTGAAGAGTATGAAATTTTTTGGTAAACATCGACATGTCTTGGTCCCTTCCCTGCGATAAGGTTGTTGAGTTTATGTATTAATCCTCATAGCTCTCGACAGGGTAGTACTACTCCTTGATGGCATCCCAGAATGAATTCCAAGTGGCTAGGGCTAAAAATAGTGAGGGTGTAATTACATCCTTCTTCTCATAGTAGGCTTCCCACCAGTCTCTGATGTGGGGGGCGGCTTTTACAAGTGAAAAATTAATCCTTTCCCAGCTTGAAAAATCATGAATAGAAAAATATCCTTCTAGTAGATTTAACCATTTATATACAACGTTCATGCCTATCTGACCTTCAAATAAGTGGATGTCAAATTTAACTTGTACAAGAGTGGCTGCTTGAAGAATATGTGTCACCTTTCGGAAGATGCTGAAGGATCTCAACAAAGTTTTCCATCATTTCATTCCTCTATCACTCGCGGGCTTCTTCAAGCAAGATTTTGAAAGGATCTGCTGCCCCTTGTCATTCTTATCCTCTTCCATGGGAGGCTGTCGGGATTTGTGAGGCTCGTCTTAGAAGGGTTCGACGAGTTCGAACCCTAACTCCTTATAGCCCGACCTTGTTGTGGACATGCAAATAAAAACAAAGAAAGAGAAAAATTCTCTCATACCACTCATCTAAACTTAAACAAGAATGCAACAAATCACACATATAACCGTAAATACAAAGATGCAATAGAAATAAAATTTCATTTCATTAATATCAAATAGTGAAATATGCTTATACATATAATGGAAAGAAAATAGCTTGAGCAATGGTAGCTTATCTCTAAGAAGAGATGTGGTGGCTACATGCCTTTGAAATTTGTTACAATGAGGCTCAAGGGCCATGTTTGGGTAAATTCGTATATCAACTTCCCGGGCTTGTAGCTTTTGCATACAATCTCTGTTTGGCTATCATAATACCTCATTTTGAAGACATGGAAGAGCTCAAGGAGGAAGACAAAAATTTCCAATCAACTATGATGAAACTTTTTCAATCCCTCGGTTTTCCCTAAAAATGTCATTTAGGGCCTCAAAACCACTCTAGAATTTCACAACCCGAAAAAACTCCCAAAACTGTAGGAATTTACAGGGTAAGTTCCTCAAATAGAACACCAAAGGACACTGCTCACAAACAGTTCATAGACCAATACACGAGTATTCTCGACCTGGTTAAAACCCTCAAAGAGGGAAACAGTCCACGGCCTGAGCCAATGCAGCCACTTTAGGAAATTTACTAATAAAAGAAAGAAACTTTACATAAGTTTCTCTCATGAAAGATCACCCTACAAATGACCCTCCATGCTCTTTATATAGAGATCATGGACCAATCAGGTGTTAATCCACGGATCAAGTGTCGGTAATACCGATGAGAGAATGAACCATCAGATCACTTCATGTCTAGAAAATATCATGACCGTCGGATTGTAAGTTACAAATATACATAGTAAAGAAACACACTTTACCTAACTCTACACTAGACCAAGTTATACTTAACTATTTCCTATGTGTCGGAATATCCTAACATCCCCCCTTAAGAAAAACTTGGGATAGGATTTTAGGATTGAAGGATGTACAAATATGACACAATAAGAGAAGGAAGGAGGCATTAGAGCCTATCCCCCCTTAGTTCCAACTTCGTGAACTCCAACCATAAATCGAAGTTTCGTAAACTTTGCCTCTGTGAGAGCCTTTTTAAAGATGTTTGCAACTTGATCATTGGTTGAACAATATTGCACTTCAAGAACATGGTCATGAATGAGCTTTCTAATGAAGTGCATGTGTAGTTCAATGTGTTTACTACGCTGATGTTGGACTGGATCTTTGCAAAGTTGAATGGCACTTTGATTATTACACCAAAGTGCAGTCAGATGCTGCTGCTAAAAGCCAAACTCTGACAGGATCTAATGAAGCCACAGGTCTTCCTTACTAGCTTCTACGACACCACGATACTCTACTTCTACTAAAGAAAGAGAAATGGCACTTTATGTCTTGCAAGCCCATGTAATAGGTCTAGAACCAAGAGTGAAGACATAACCTACAGTAGACTTCCGATCATTAGGGTCACCAGCCCAATTGGAATCAGTGAAACCAACCAATAGAGGAAATGCTTCTACACTATAATGAATCCCAAACAAAATTGTACCTCAAACATAATGAAGTATTCTTTTAGTTGCTTTCCAATGACTTTCATGTGGGTTTTGCGTAAACTGAGCAATAAGGCCAACAGGAAAGGAAAGGTCAAGATGGGTATGGGTCAAATACAAAAATTTTCCTACAAGCTGACAATATAAGGTAGCATCAACTTTAGGGGAAGTACAAGTGACTGAAATTTTGGCTCTAGACTAAAAGGGAGAAGGGGCTGGCTTACAGTATTCCATGTGAAAGTTGTATAGAAGATCATAGGCATACATGGACTGGGAAAGGGGAATACCTTCCTTGGATTGCAAGACTTGAAGGCCATGAAAATAATGCAAGTGTCCCAAGTCTGTCATTTCAAACTTCTTTTTAAGGCTCAACTTCACATGTTTTATAAAGTTGGGATCACTACCAGTAAGGATAATATCATCAACATAAAGAACAGGAATGATAAGATACTTACCCACTTTCTTGGTGTAGACAGTATTGTCAGAATGACACCTAGAAAAGCCAGTATCTAAAAGAAAGATATCCATTTTGGCATACCAAGCCTGAGGGGCTTGCTTCAGACCATAAGGGTATTTCTTAAGCCAACATACAAGGCTGGAGTCTGTCTATGTAGAGATAGTATGTTATTCCATATACATTTATTCATGCAAGTCCTCATGCAAGAAGGCATATTTAACATTCATCTGATGGAATTCCCATTTGAAAGAGGTAGCAAGGGACAGAGTAAGGCGGATAGAGTTCATTTTGGAAACAACGGAGAAGGTTTCAGTATAGTCAATGCCTTCAACTTGTGAATAACCCTTAGCAACAAGACAAGCTTTATGTTTATCAACTTTTCCATCTGGTCCATACTTGGTTTTGTAAACCCATTTGCATCTAACAAGTTTTCATCCCTTTGGAATAGGAACAAGATCCCATTTATCTTTGCCAATAATGAACGATATTCTTCATTCATAGTTGCATCCAAATATGGATGAACTGAAGCTTCTGCAAAGGTGTAAGGATCATAATTCACTAAAGCTTGAGCTAGTAAAGAAGAGGCTCTATCGAACTGAGAATGTGTACATCGCTAATCTGTAGGATCACCTACAAGAGCACCTAGTGCATCACAAGTAGCACGGACCCACTTTGGAAGAGGAGGAGCTGAAGGAGGATCCTGAGAAGGTGGGGGAGGATTGTCATCCTCGCTATTTTCATCTGAAGAAGAAATATTTTCAGAAGTAGAAGGGATAAATAGAGGTGTCACATCCTCCGAACTAGGCTTGTAGGTTGATATATTTTCAGCAAACTTTACATCTCTTCTAATGATAACATTTTTTTACTTAAGTGGAATAAGTATATATCCTTTGACATCTTCAGAATATCCAACAAAAATACATTTTTCACTCTTAGGTTCTAAATATGTATGTTTCTCATCTGGAATATGGGCCCGTGCTTCACTTTGAAAAACCCGAAAGTGACTTACATCTTGTTTAATTGAGCTCCATGCTTCTTCTGGAGTATATTCTTTAAACTTTAGTAGGAGTGTGATTTACTATGTAATTTGCACAGTTAATTGCTTCTTCCCAAAAATTAAGACTATGTCCTTTATATTGAAGCATATAATTAGCCATTTACTTTAATGTGTGATTCTTCCTTTCATCTACACCATTTTGTTGTGGAGTATATGGAACAATATGTTTCATTTGAATTCCATTCTCAATGAAAAAGTTGATGAATTTGTTGTTAACATATTCTCCATCATTATCAGATCTTATTTTAAGAATTTGATGTCCAGATTATTTTTCAACGAATGCCTTAAAGGCCAAGAACATCTTAAATGCTTCACTCTTAGGTTTTAAAAAGTATACCCAAGTGCGTATGGAGAAATCATCAATGAAATTTAAGAAATACTTGTAGCCAGAGAATGAACAACTGGAAGTGGACCACATAAATCACTATGCACAAGTTGTAAAGGGGCTGAGGCACGCCAAGAGGCATGTTTTTCGAAACTATCCTGATGATGTTTTATGAGTACACGTCTAGAACAAACACCATCTCTATAAGATACTATAGGAAGACCTGTCACTATATTTTCTTTACATCGATTTTGAAGGGAGTGATAGTTTAAGTGACCAAATCGTTCATGCCAAAGTTCACTCACTTCTTCGTTATGAGAAACAAATACCGAGGGAAGAGTTGATGACCCAGAGTTGTTAAAATTATATAACCTTCTAGAATCATCAACAATGCCAATAGCTAAAATTTGTCTAGGATCTCTTAAGTCCTTAATTACAACATCATGAGGTGAGAATTCAACGATTTTACCTTCACCTGAATGAGTTATCTCATATGCAGATAGAAGGTTGCACGATAAGGTTGGAACACATAATACATCATTAAATTGACCATTGTCTACATGAATAGTTCTAGTCCCTACAACATTAAGATATCTATCATCACCAACATATACATTTTTGGTGTTACAATCAATTAAAGAAGAAAACATGGCTTTGTTTCTGGGCATGTGATAAGAAGCTCCAGAATCAATGAGCCACTCATGAGAATGAGAAGAAGAAGATACATTTAGTGCATAACCAGACCAAGATGCTTGACAACCACATGCAGAAAGTACAATTCCTGAAGATGAAGTTGAAGTTGATGAGTACTCCAAATGGATGTTATGCTTCTTCATTGCTGCTTCCAAGGCATCCATATTGTTAAATATTTTGGATTCTAAGTGGCCATCTCGATTACAAAAGTTGCAATGTCTATCACTCTTATTCCATTTGTTTTTATTTGCCTTATCATTTTGTTGAATTGATTTTTCATTTTGAGATTGAAATTGCTTAAGACCCTTGTTTGGTTTAGGACCATTCTTTTTATGATATTGCTTCTTAGGATTCTTTGAATTTGGTTGTTGTTGTGAGGCTAAGGCTTTCTTAGAGGAGTTTCCAAGATTAAGAAGACCAAGATGTAAGAGTTTTTCTTTTTCTCTTATTAAATAATAACAAAAGCCATCAAAAGAGGGAGACTTGTAGTCTTGTCCTTGAGAAATAAATGCTTCTTTAGAAGAATGGAAGGTGGAAACAAACACAGAGTAGGCTGGTCCCAACTTAATGAGAATGGAATATATAAGGCTGCCATCTTCTTTCTTAACCTTAACAGCTTCCAAGAGAAGTCTAAGGGTCTTGAACTTGGAAAAAAAATCTTCAATGGAAGAAAAATTATTGGAGTCCAATGTAGGCAACTCATTTTCGAGTTGATGGGCTCTAATTTCATTTTTAATTCCAAAAACTTTGGTGAGTTGTTTCATTGCTTCATTAGGGGTATCAAGTTTTGTGATATGGAATCTAAGGTCTATAGAAATAGACATCCCTATCAACCCACATGCTTGATCTTTCCTATTTTCCCATTTGGTTGCCTTATCTTCATCTTTAGGTTTAGTTCTTAGCATGAGGCTAAAGACCTTTACTTCTAAGTAAATCAACAAAGTAAGACCACTATTGGAAGTAGTTGGTGCTGTCAAGAATAACTTTGAATGGACTTTTCATTTTAGTAGAAACTGAAGCCATAAATGATGAAACTAAGTGTTCCAAAGGAGAGATCTCAGAAAATTAGGCCGATTAAAAAAAACGGCTCTGAAAACTTCTTTCAGATGAAGTTATGGCTTTTTAAAGAAAAGTTGTTGAAGATGCCGATGAAGTGCATGAAGGCACGAAAGTGAATGATAATGTTATATTTAAAAAAAATCCCCCTCCTTCCAATCTTAATCTAATTATATCACTTTAAAAAAACATTTTATGTGACCCACTTTTATAAATAAGTGAAAGTAACTTTTACAATGGTACTTTATGAGCTTCTCACTAAATTGTAACTTAAATAAAAGATAAAGAGACTTTAGAATTATAAGTGACTCACTTTCTATAATGGATGAGAACACTTTTACATAAAGTAAATTTAAAACATAAGTTACATGTGCTTTTTGAAAAAGTAACTGAACAAAAAGAAAGACTTGAACCCAAGACCTCTATTCTCATAAAGTAACTTAGGAAAAAGTGAGCTAGTTTAAAAGGTTAGTAATTTTTGGAAAAGAGGAAGGGTTTTTTTTTTGTTTTTCGTTTTTTTTGTCACTGAAGCTTTGGGCTTCATGCTTACTTGAAAAAACCCTTTTTTCCTACAAAACAAAAGAACACACAACCCAGCATGGACATGCAAAAAAACAAAACCTTATGGCCTGAAGTTAGCTTTCGTGAGAAACTAAATATTTTCCTCAATGTTTCTCATTTTTTGAGATCACACTAAGGCGCGGCAAGAAAGAGCACACGCATGAGAAAAATTCTTCATTTGTATTTCTAATTTGCCCATATCATATAGTGTCACGGGGCAAAGAGCATACGCAGAAATGAAAGGTATAGATCCGGTAATAGAAAACAGAAAGATAAATAAACCGAAATAAAGATAGAGATGAATAACTAAAAATGTAAATAAAGATTGTATACCTGCACATCCTAGAAATGACATAGCTAAGGCTGCCAGAAACATTTACGTGTGAAATGAAAGGCGTTCCTCACTGAAACGAATTCTCCTAACACAATCGAACAGTACTCTCGGCCTGAAAGAAATTATATGTTGGCATTATGATACAGATATGACACAAGGGTTGTCCTTAATGGCAACTCTCTCAGATGAAAGATCATAGTATAGCAGGTAAACAACAAGAATGAAGAAAGAAAGGTATACGCAGGTTCACCATTGACCAAGCCACATATACACGTAGGTTCACTATATACAAAGTCATGTGTACAAAAAGGTATACGCAAGTTCACTATATACCAAGTTGCGTATACACACAGGTTCACTATATACAAAGGCGTGTATAACGTACACACGCACTTTCACAAAATGAAATGCACGTACATGTTCGAAAACATTTTTGGTCCATGGTATTTGGACCATGGTATTTTGGTATTGGTCCATGGTATTTGGTCTAAGGTATTGACAATAGTTATTGGGTCCAAGGTATCAGTCCTATGTGGTTTTGGACCATGGTATTGAGAGAGGCCTAAACCTATATAAGGAGAAGAAGATCATTAGGCCAAAGTGCAAGTGTGCAAGTGATGAATATCTGATGAAGTGTGAGATCTAGTATGCAGGTTATGGGTATGTGATGCTTTGTTAAGGATGCACCTATGTGGCGAATGAAGGTTGATGGACGGGGATCATGAAGACTAAAATGCATTATCATTATATGGTATGATCACGAATAGTTAAGATCTGAATATTGACGCATGTCTTATCCTTCATATTTGATGATCTGTGTACATCTGAAGTAAAAAATTGTAGCGAAGGTATAAGTAACTATTTTCAGATCTGTACACTGGTTCCCTTTGGTGAAAGGGTGTATACATGCTGTTTTGACACAGCTAAGTAGTGTCTACATTATGGGATTTGATATTTGAGGTTGTTGTTGGTTATAGTGGTTGTTGCGGGGTTCTCGGTTCTGCTCTGTGTTCTGGTGACTGTGTCTTGATGACAGGGTTTCAGTGATTCAGTAGTTGGGTGATTAAGAGATTAATGATGCAGATATAGTTGACGGTCATACTGCAATGGTGATTGATTTTGTATTGATGGATCGAGTTTGAAAATTTATGAAACATGGTCCTTGGAAGAAAACAGAAGGTCATAGCCTTCTGTAGGTTAGCCCCTATGTACTAGTAAATATATCGGCTAGTACAAGAGCTAAGGGGTCATAGATCCCTTCTAGTAGAATCTGGAGAATGAGAGAAGGTCGTAGCCTTCTGCAAGTGGGTGCCTATGTACTGGAATGATTCTGCGCCAGTACAAGATTGTAAATAGGTTTTACTTATCTTAAAGAAAACAGCAGCTAGTGGTTTTTGTCCCGCATTGGGTTTCCACATCATATCATGGTGTTCATGTGTGTGTCTTATGTGTGATGATTTGTTCTATTTTTACTGCATCTGGTTAATGTTTATATGGTTAATGAAGTACCGATGCACTGATTAAAGATCAACATATGATGAATTAACTTAATCATAAGTTTGTTGAATATACACTAGTTGCATTAAACACAGTTGTGTGTACACGTAGGTTCCCTTAACTAAAGTAGCGTATATGAATCTAATTATGGAAATGAAAAAGATATTGATTTTCTAATATTGATTCACCCCCCCTCTTAGTATTATTTCCAACTATTGGAATCAGAGCAGGTCCTTCAGAAAAATCTTAATTGCTTGAAGGAAGATCCATCATCATGAGTAATCAAGAAAGAGAGGGATCCATCAAACCACCAATCTTCGATGGGAGCAATTTTGTTTACTGGAAGATAAGAACCACAACCTATCTACAATCACTTGGAATGGATATTTGGGAAATCGTGGAAGGAGGATATACATTTCCATCAGCAATTCCTATAAATACGGCAGGTAGAAAGCAATATGAAATCAATGCCAAAGTTGTTACTATCTTATTGGCAAGTTTGTCAAAATCAGAGTTTGTCAAGGTCATGCAGCTCAAATCAGCCAAAGAAATATGGGACAAAATCATTCTAAGCTACAAAGGAGATGCTCAGGTAAAACGTGCTAAGCTTCAAACTCTCAGAATTCAGTATGAAACTCTTAAGATGCATAGTGATGAAAGCATAGCTAATTACTTCCTACATATAGATGAGATTGTCAATTATATGGAGAATCTAGGTGAAGAAATTAAGGAAGTTGTCTTAGTTGAGAAAGTTTTGAGATCCTTGTCTGCTAAATTTCAAGCCAAAGTGTCTGCCATAGAAGTAAAGGAGGATCTGCAAAATATCACTATGACGTAGCTTCACGGAATCTTAACTACTTTTGAAATGAGAAAAGGAGGACCATCAGATATGAGAGAAGCCACATTTAAAGTATCAACAAAGGGAAAAGAAAAACTCAATGAATCAGGATACATTTCAGAAGAAGGGTATGAGGTAAATTCTGTCAAGAAGCTTCAATGGGGATCTGGAAGGTTCAAAGGTAAGCTACCTTTCAAATGTTTTTCTTGTGGTAGAGTTGGTCATTACGCTGCTAGATGCCCTCATAATAAAGGAGAGTGACTTGGTGTGGTTGTTGCCATCAAGTCCAAAGGGGGAGATTGTTGGCATTATGATACAGGTATGACACAAGTGTTGTCCTTGATGGAAACTCTCTCATATGAAAGATCACAGTATAACAAGTAAACAACAAAAATGAAGAAAGAAAGGTATACGCAGGTTTACCATTGACCAAGCTGTGTATACATGCATGGTCACTGTATACAAAGTTGTGTGTATGAAAAGGTATATGCAGGGTCACTATATACCAAGTCACGTATACACGCAGGTTCACTATATACAAAGGCGCGTATAATGTACACACACACTTTCACAGAAGGAAAGGCACATACATCTTGGAATACTAAATTTTGGTCCGTGGTATTTGGACCATGGTATTTTGGTATTGGTCCATGGTATTTGGTCCGAGGTATTGACCCATGGTATTTTATCCAAGGTATCGGTCCTATGTGATTTTGGACCTTGGTATTGAGAGAGGCATAAACCTATATAAGGAGAAGAAGATCATTAGGCCAAAGTGCAAGTGTGCAAGTGATGAATATCTGATGAAGTGTGAGATCTAGTATGCAGGTTATGGGTATGTGATGCTTTGTTAAGGATGCACCTATGTGGCGAATGAAGGTTGATGGACCGGGATCATGAAGACTAAAATGCATTATCATTATATAGTATGATCATGAATAGTTCAGATCTGAATACTGATGCATGTCTTATCCTTTATATCTGATGATCTGGGTATATCTGTAGTAGAAAATTGTAGTGAAGGTATAAGTAATTATTTTCAGATCTGTACACTGGTTCCTTTTGTGGAAGGGCATATACACATTGGTTCGACACAACCAAGTAGCATATACGTTATGAGATTTGATATTTGAGGTTGTTATTGGTTCTAGTGGTTGTTGCAAGGTTTTGGGTTCTACTCTATGTTCTGGTGACTGTGTTTTGATGGCAGGGTTTCAGTGATTCAGTAGTTGGGTGATTCAAAGATTGATGATGCAGATATAGTTGATCATCATATTACAGTGGTGATTGATTTTGTATTCATGGATCCAATCGGAAAGTTTATGAAACATGGTCCCTGGAAGAAAATCGAAGGGCGTAGCCTCCTATAGGTCAGCCCCTACGTACTAGTAATTATATCGGCTAGTACAAGATCTACAAGGTTGTAGCTCCCTTCCAGTAGAAGCTGGAGAATGAGAGAATGTCATAGCCTTTTTCAAGTGGGTGCCTGCGTACTGGTATGAGTCTGCACCAGTACAAGATTGTAAACAGGTTTTTCTTATCTTGACGAAAACAACAGCAGGTGGCTTTTGTCTTGCATTGGGTTTCCACCTTATCTCATGGTGTTCATGTGTGTGCCTTATCTGTGATGATCTGTTCTATTTTTACTACACCTGGTTACAGTTTATATGGTTAATGAAGTACTGATGTGCTGATTAAATATCAACATATGATGAATTAACTTAATCATACGTTTGTTGAATATACACTAGTTGCATTAAACACAGTTGCGTGTACATGCGAGTTCCCTTAACTGAAGTAGCATGTTATGCTCTTAAGCTGCAAAACGATACCCAAATACAGAATATGCAAAGAGAAGATACCCATAACACAGAACAGCAATTATTTTATTATTCAGAGAGTAATGTTCACTTGCCTCTTCGAGGGGGCAACCTCCGATAGAGCAGATCTCAATAACAAAATAAGACACGATGCTCCTCGCATGGAGTCTCTATCCTTTATATATGACTCATACATGCAATACCACGGATCAATACAGTGGGTTTTATTAATACCATCTATCTAATACTACATCCCATTTGCAACTAACTGTGGTCCCGTCATTAATTGCGGGTTAACCACTTACAATTATTAATATGGGCTTTATTGACTCTTGACTATGACGTGATCCCATTACATAAATAAGGGGGTTAGGGTGGGACCCTAACATGCCCTCCCCCTTAGGACTAGCCTTGTCCTCAAGGCTGAAGCTGCGGAAACTACTGCAGAATAGTGGTTGGTTCCCAAGTTGCATCTTCCGGAGAGGTGTCATTCCATTTGACGAGGACTTCCTTAATCATGCGGCCGCGCAGTTGCTTGTCTCGTGTGTCTAGGACCTGTTCGGGTTGAAGCCAGATGGACCCTTCTTCGTCCAATTCAGGTAGACTGGTCTGAATTCTGCAATTGTTCCCAATCACTTTCTTGAGGCATGAGACATGGAAAACTAGATGGATTTTTGCAGTAGGTTGCAAGGCCAACTTGTAAGCCACTTCTCCAATGCGCTGAAGTACTTGATATGGTCCATAGAATTTGGGAGATAGTTTCTAACACCCCTTGTCTTTGAGTGATGTTTGCTTATATGGTTGTAGCCGTAAAAAGACCTGATCCCCTTCTTGAAATTGGCGCTCTGAGCAATGCTGGTCTACCTGTTGCTTCATGCGGTTCTGAGCTTGATGAAGATTCTCTCTAAGATGGTCGAGCATGGTTGCGCGGTGTTGTAGGAGTTGATCCACTGTTTGTACTTTTGAGCAACCCTTAAGATACAAAGTAGGCGAAGGTGGGAGTTGACAATATACTGCTTCATAGGGAGTCATTTTGGTGGTGGCATGATAGTTGGTGTTATACCACCATTCAACCAGAGGTAACCACTATACCCAAAGGTGTTGCTTTTCTGAAGTGAAACACCTAAGGTAGGTTTCTTGACATTTGTTGACGGCTTCGGTTTGGCCATCCATTTGCGGATGATAGGAAGTACTGAGTTTTAGTTGAGTGCCTTGTATCCTGAAGAGTTCCTGCCAAAAATTACTGGTGAAGATCGGGTCGCAGTCGGACACAATAGAAGTGGGCATGCCATGCAATTTGAAGATCTGATCCATGAAAGATTGAGTGACCAAAGTTGGTGTAAACGGGTGGGGTAGGGCGCAGAAATGAGCATACTTCGACAGTCGGTCCACAACCACCATGATGACTGACTTGTTCCCTGACTTTGGAAGACCTGTAATGAAATCCATAGAAACCTCCATCCAAATTGATGTCGGAATGGGCAATGGTTGTAATGTGCCTGGTGTGTTGACGGTTTCCCCTTTGTGGCGTTGACAGACATCGCATTCTGCTACGAAAGTAAGGATGTCCTTTTTCATGCCTGTCCAAAAAAATGATCTTCTGGTGCGAGCATACGTTTTCTGAAAGCCTGAATGTCCTGCAATGGGAGATGAGTGCAATTCTGCCAAAATGCGACTTTTGAGGGTGGATGTTGGTGATATTATGACTCTGTCCTTGTAGTGAAGAATATCATCCTGCCACGAGTAGCCCTTGGTGGAATTTGGATCTACTTGCAGTTGAGAAATGAGTTGGGAGAGCCCGGGGTGTGAAAACCATTCCCTGCGAGCCTCTTCAATCCATTCTGGAATGGGGAGGGAAATTGCTAGCAGAGTACTTTCCTCCTCAAATTGGCGAGATAAGGCATCTGCTACACTATTTTCTTTCCCTTTCTTGTAAATGATCTCATAATCATATCCCAACATTTTGGCGAGCCATTTATTTTGTTGTGGGGAGGATAGGCATTGCTCCAAAAAATATTTAAGACTGTGATGATCTGTGCAGATTTGGAAACGTCACCCCAATAAGTAAGGTCGCCAGGTCTCGACTGCATGTAAGATGGCCATGATTTCCTTCTCGTAGGTAGATTGGCCCAGATTCCTCCCACTTAGTTGTTGGGTTGTGAAGGCCAAAGGTCGCCCTTCCTGCATTAAGGCTGCCCCAATACCTGTACCCGAAGCATCACATTCAATGACAAAAGATTTGGTGAAGTCAGGTAGTGCTAAGACTGGAGTGGAACAACATGGCATTTTTTAGAGCTGTAAAGACCTGTTGTGCTTCCTCATTCCAGAAGGATGAATTTTTCTTTAGGAGTTGGGTGAGGGGCTTCACTATGCGACCATAGTTGCGGACAAATTTACGATAATAGCCTGTGAGACCCAAAAATCCTCTCAAGCTCTTCAAGGTCTTAGGTTGAGGCCATTCCTGCATTGCCTGGATCTTTTTGGGGTCCACCTTGACACCTTCACGCCCCACAATGTGGCCCAAATACTCAAATTCTTCCATGCAAAACGAACACTTGGACATCTTGAAAAATAATTTATGCTTACAGAGTAGTTGCAAGAGTAGATCTACATGCTGAAGATGTGCGGCCCAAGTGCAACTATAGATGAAGATGTCATCGAAGAAGACAAGGACAAATTTCCTGAGATATGGTTTGAGAATGTGGTTCATAAGGCTCTGAAAAGTAGAGGGGGCATTACAAAGACCAAATGGCATGACCAGGAACTCATAATGGCCTTCATGAGTTCTGAAAGAAGTCTTGGGAATGTCAACTTCCTTCATGCGAATTTGGTGGTAGCCTGAGCGAAGATCCAGCTTAGTGAATAATTGAGCCCCATTGAGTTCATCCAACAAATCGTCAACCATCGGGATGGGAAATTTATCTTTGACTGTCAACTTATTGAGGGCCCTGAAGTCGGGACACATCCGCCACTCCCCATCTTTCTTGAGCACCATGACCACTGGGGATTAATAAGGACTAATGCTGGGATGAATGACACCTACTTCCAAAAGTTCCTTGATTATTTTTTCTATTTCATTCTTTTGGGTGAACAGATATCTGTATGGGCACACATTTGGGGGTTGGGCCCCTGGAACCAAGGTGATGCTATGATCATGTTCCCCTTGCGAGGGTGGAAGCTCATGAGGCTTGTCAAAGACCGGCAGATGGTTATTTAAAATCTGTTGCATCTCAGGATGAATTGGCAGAGGCTTGGTTTCGACTGCCTGGATGGCATTAAATTGAGCTACAACTCCATGATTTCCCTTTTTTAACAATTTTTCCATCCTATGATGATAGAGGGGGCTCCCGCCTGGAGTCCACGGAGGGTATGTGTGTAGTTGTTTTGCTTAAAACTCATATATAACTCCTGGAAATCCATTGTGATTGGCCCAAGAGTGCGGAGCCATTCAGCGCCGAGGACAATGTCCCAACCCCCCATGTGTATGGAAAACATGTGGGTTTTCAACTGATAATCCCCCATTTGAAGTTTGACATTTTCACAGCGGCCTTCACATTTCATTGTGCCTCCATCCGCAATTTGGACTTGGAAGTTAGAAACTACTCGTACAAAACAATCCACTGCTTCTACGACTTTTTGATGGATGAAATTATGTGTACTTCCACTATCAATCAAGACTACTACTAGGCGATGTTTAATAAAACCTCTGATTTTGAGAGTTTGAGGGGAAGAAATCCCTGCCAAAGCATGCAACGAAATAACTGGTTCATTAGAGACATTGTCCTTTTGGTTGTCTTCTTCTAGCGGCTCATGTTCCTCAAGTGGTGGATCTTCCTCTGTTGAGCTGTAGTCAGTGGCATCAATTTGAAAAAATTTGGGCTCCTTGCATTTATGACCTGGGGAGTATTTTTCATCACAGTAGTAACATAGGCCTTGCTTTCTTCTTTCGGCCATTTCCGTAGGTGACACCTTTTGGACCTTAAGTGTTTGAGTCGTGTTGTGAGCCTGTGGGGGGTGACCTTTAGCAAAGAAATTTGGGCGAATGTATTGGGCTGCTAATGCACGTTCCACGTTACGAGCTACCTTGCAAGCCTCTGTCCATGTGGGAGGGTGGTGCAGTAGGACTTGGGCTTTAATAGCTTCTTTAAGACCGCTGATAAAACATTCCATGTAGAACACATCTAAGAGACCCCAAGTGCGGAAGGCTAAGGCTTCAAAAGCTGTAATATATTCATCCACTGTACCAGTCTGTCGGAGCTTAGTAGGACGACCCAAAAAAGAAGATTCCTGGTCAAAGCGGTCTTGAAGAGCTTTTGTGAATTTGGTCCAAGTCCTAAAAAGTCCATTGCAACGTTGATGCCATTCCCACGATTGCCACCTTTCATTGTCCAAGTACATGCTCCCCACCATAAGCTGAGTCTCATCATCTAAGATGTGATTCAAATTGAAATACTGCTCCATTTGGGCTATCCATGCCGACAGGTGAGAACCATCAAATTTATGCATATCCAACTTGGGAGGTTGTTGACGGGGTTGTTGGTGGGTGTGCCAGATGTGAGGAGAGTGGCTAGACTCACCCTCATTGTGTCCATTGCCAATATACACCTCCTCATGGGCATGCTCCTTGCCCTTCTAGATCATGCCCTCGACCAGGCTACTTAGTCGGTTAAGCTGAACGTGGACGGTTTGCATGGATTCTTCAAGTTTGTCCATCCTTTCATTGGCCATTGCTTGAGCTCTAGTTTCTACCATACACCAACCTGATTTTTTTGAAAGTTGGGACCGCCTAAAAAATTTTCACTAAGAATTGAATGGTACCACTGTGCTCAGCTCATCGTCCTGATTCTGATGGGCTAGATCACCAATAAGCACCCCGGAAGATCTCAATTTTTTTTTTTTTTTTGTAAACTCCTAACAGAGTTTTACTCCTCCTTTATCAATATTGCAATTGCCAATTCCTCAAAATGTAAATGTAGTCAAAAGTCCTGCGAAAATTATACCCCGGTATAGGAACCCTTCACAACGAGTCCGATCTGGTGGATCTGAGATATCTGAATGGCGGATCGGATAGCTCTGGGCTGCAGAACAGACTACTGCTGTTGATCTGATGGATCTAATAGATTGGAATGGTTGATCTGCGAACTCGAGACTGTGGGACTGATGTCTGCTGCTGCTGCACCCCTTTGCACAAGCGGATCTAGAAGAGATGATGTGTGATCCCCTGAAAGAAAAGGGAACTATGGTCTTGAGGAGTGTCAGGTGCTACAGATCGCAATATACATAAGGGTTTGGCAGTAGTACTCGGCCCAATGTTTCAGGGCTCTAACTAAGGAGAATTGACCGTACCCTTAGCCGTACAACCTGACTACCCTATCGTACGGGCGAGTAATCTCTGTGAGTGCTCTTCTCGGTGTACTGTAGCCTCAAGACGACCGACAGTTTATCTATGGTGAGGTTTCAAGGGAGCCTAGGGGGCTTCCGATATACCCAGAGGGTACGTGGAAGACAGTCCATGCGCGGTTCTGTCTAATGCGCAACTACTCGAAGGGGTACCCACAGGGGTTACAAGGGAGTCCAACAGACGTGACCACCTCTTGTATTTCCTGCGTGCATGCCTCCCCAAATCTGCATGTTTATGCACTCAACAATAGATCCTGTGGTTTAAAGACGCCGGAACACGTCTCTAGCCAAAAAAAAATTGCTAAGAAATGGAGATCCCACCGGCCCAGGAAAGTGATCTGATACCACTTGTTATGCTCTTAACCTGAAAAACGATACCCAAATACAGAATATGTGAAGAGAAGATACCCAGAACATAGAACATCAATGATTTTATTATTCAGAGAGTAATGTTCACTTGCCTCTTCGAGGGGGCAACCTCCGATAGAGCAGAGCTTGATTACAAAATAAGACACGATGCTCCTCGCAGGGAGTCTCTATCCTTTATATATGACTCATACATGCAATACCATGGATCAATACCATGGGTTTTATTAATACCATCTATCTAATACTACGGCCCATTTGCAACTAACTGTGGTCCCGTCATTAATTGCAGGTTAACCACTTACAATTATTAATATGGGCTTTATTGACTCTTGACTATGACATGATCCCATTACATAAATAAGGGGGTTAGGGTGGGACCCTAACATAGCATATATGAATCTGCTTATGGAAATGAAAAAGATATTGATTTGCTAATATTGATTCACCCCCCCCCCCCCCCACCCATCTCAGTATTATTTTCAACAATTGGAATCAAAATAGGTCGTTCAGAAGAAGCTTGATCACTTGAAGGAAGATCCATCATCATGAGTAATCAAGAAAGAGAAGGATCCATTAGACCACTAATCTTTGATGGGAGCAATTTTTTTTTCTAGAAGATAAGAGGCACAGCCTATCTTTTTTTTTTTTTCACTTACTGGTTCACGGATACCCGGGTCAGTGGGTAGCCGCTACGTCCAGGGTTTTTCAACACTGAGTGGACACCACCCAAAGGGCATCAAAACCCCTCGGCCTATTTACTGACCTAAGCCCAAGAGCTTTCGGGATTCGACCCTGTGACCTCCCATTGGCGAGGCACTTGATTTGAGGCACAGCCTATCTACAATCACTTGGAATGGATATTTGGGAAATCATGGAAGGAGAATATACATGTCCATCAGTAATTCCTACAAATACGGCAGGTAGAAAGCAATATGAAATCAATGCCAAAGTTGTTACTATCTTATTGGCAATTTTGTCAAAATCAGAGTTTGTCAAGGTCATGCAGCTCAAATCAGCCAAAGAAATATGCGACAAAATCATTCTAAGCTATGAAGGAGACGCTCAAGTAAAATGTGCTAAGCTTCAAACTGTCAGAATTCAGTATGAAACTCTTAAGATGCATAGTGATGAAAGCATAGCTAATTACTTCCTACGTATAGATGAGATTGTCAATTGTATGAAGAATCTGGGTGAAGAAATTAAGGAAGTTGTCTTAGTTGAGAAAGTTTTGAGATCCTTGTCTGCTAAATTCGAACCCAAAGTGTCAACCATAGAAGAAAAGCAAGATCTGTAGAATATCACTATAACGCAGCTTCATGGAATCTTAACTACTTTTGAAATGAGAAAAGGAGGACCATCGGATATGAGAGAAGCTGCATTTAAAGTATCAATAAAGGGAAAAGAAAAAATAAATGAATCAGGATACATTTCAGAAGAATAGTATGAGGTAAATTTTGTCAAGAAGCTTCAACGGGGATCTGGAAGGTTCAAAGGTAAGCTACCTTTCAAATGTTTTTCTTGTGGTGGAGTTGGTCATTACGCTACTAGATGCCCTTATAACAAAGGAAAGATGTCTGAGGAAGGTAATAGAAGTTATTATACTCATGATAATAGTGATGAATCATCCAATAGTGATGAAGATAATCAAGAAATTAAACTTCTCATGGCATATGAAAATAATGACGTAGAAAAAGAAGAAGTTACCAGATTAAAAGTTCAGCTGGAGACAGTAACCAGAGTAAGGGAGTAGATGCAGGATGTAGTAAAAGATCAGAGCATAACAATCCAGAGACTTGAATCTAAGATCCTCTCTCTAAAAGAATATCTTGAAGAATCAAAGAAGCAAAATGAAGAAGCTCTTGAAGAACAAGAACATGAAGTGCTCGAATTAAGGCAACAAGTGGAAAAAGGAAGAAAAGCTGAAGAAAACATAAAGAAGCAATATCTAGAAAAGGAAGAAAAATATCAGGTTGAGGTAAATATCTTAAAAGGTAAATTAGAAGAAAAGGATAAATTGTTACGATTTCAAGATAGTACTAAGATTTTGGATGATATTCTTAGTATTCAAAGATCCCCTGCTATAAAAAATGGTCTTGGCTTTTGTGAAACTATTGAAAGTGAATCTAGCTCACAGGGTGAGGCAAAGAACTCTAATGCGAAACCAGAAATTCTCAACAAGGAGATAAGAGGTCAAACCCAGCAACAACGAAGGAAAGAAATTATTCAAAGAAAATATTTTGCTTCTAACTGTGGAAGTGATAGAAGGTTATTTCCTTCAATGAATAATGTTGAATGTTATGGATTTCATAATCTTGGACATGTTGCAGCCAAATGCAGAAGTAGAATAGTTCAAGACCATCACACAGAAAGATCATCACGTTCCATGTACTTAAAGGGATATTATTTTGCTTGTAATATGTTTGGTCACAAAGCTATTGACTGCAATAAAAGGAATTCGAAACATGTTATGCATGTAACAAGTTTGGACATAAAGTAAAGGAATGCAGGAGCCAAATTCGGACACCAAAGCAAAAGGAGCATACATCATCTCAATCCTAGGTATTGAAGAAGACAAAATTAGTGTCAGAAAGATGTGACATAACTCAGTTAGCAGACATAACAGACCCAGGGGAAGCTAAAAGTGTAAACCTTCAGTATTCCAATTTGCATACACAGCAATTATGAAGAGAAGTCGTGTATATACTCGAGTTAAGTGTTGCAGAGTCGGGTATATGGAGCTCTGAAGAAACAACAACAGAAGAGATTCAGGAAAAGAAGTCTGTTATGGTTCAGTCATGGTATATGTTGGTTGGCACATGTTAAGGGGGAGCATATGCTTCGAATAATGCATTATTGGGATTATGGTTAGAAGTCTTTGGTGATGATACTTATGTGGCTAAATGATACATCTTACTACTTATTATTGGTTACAAGTCTAGATGCTAGTGACAGATGCTTATGGTGCAGATCATATATGGTGTACGATAGTTGTTGAAGACTATCATGGTCTTGTTTAGATTGCTAGTCTTTGTTATAAAAGTCATGAATATCATTTGGTGTAAAGGTATTGCAAAGACCTAATTTGTACCCCCACTACGCATGGGAAGGATGATGTAATAATTTCTATTTTCAGTCATCTATAAACATTTGGTATACCCCCACTTGGTTGGGTGGATGAGTCAAAGTGGTGTATCCCCACTTAGTTGGGAGATTTATGTACGTATGAGTCATTGGTGATAGGAAGGTCATACTCACTTAGTTGAGTTGTAGAGTCATTTTATTCTTTTGAAAAATATTTTTGCAAACTCGGCATTTGCTCAGGGGGAGCATGGATGGATTGACACATCTTAGCATGTACAAAGGGGGAGCTCAATCAAAGATTTCAACATGTACTCAGGGGGAGTATGGACAGCAGAATGTATACCAAGGGAGAGAATATCTTGGTCTACCCTTTGCCCTTGATGTCAAAAGGGGAGATTGACTTGGTGTGGTTGTTGCCATCATGTCCAAAGGGGGAGATTTTTGGCATTATGATACAGGTTCAACACAAGTGTTGTCCTTGAAGGAAACTCTCTCAGATGAAAGATCACAGTATAACAGGTAAACATCAAGAATGAATAAAGAAAGGTATACGCAGGTTCACCATTGACCAAGCCGCGTATAAACGCAGGTTCACTATATAAAAAGTCACGTGTACAAAAAGGTATACGCAGGTTCACTATATACCAAGTCACATATACACGCAAGTTCATTATATACAAAGGTGCGTGTAACGTACACATGCACTTTCACAGAAGGAAAGCCATGTACATCTTGGAAAACTAAGTTTTGGTCCATGGTATTTGGACCATGGTATTTTGGTATTGGTCCATGGTATTTGGTCTGAGGTATTGACCCCAGGTATTGGGTCGAAGGTATCGGTCCTACGTGGTTTTGGACCATGGTATTGAGAGAGGCCTAAACCTATATAAGGAGAAGAATATCATTAGGCCAAAAAGCAAGTGTGCTAGTGATGAATATCTGATGAAGTGTGAGATATAGTATGTAGGTTATGGGTATGTGATGCTTTGTTAAGGATGCACCTATGTGGCAAATGAAGGTTGATGGACTGGGATCATGAAGACTAAAACGCATTATCATTATATGATATGATCATGAATAGTTCAGATCTGAATACTGATGCATGTCTTATCCTTTCTACCTAATGATGTGGGTATATTTGAAGTAGAAAATTGCAGCGAAGGTATAAGTAACTATTTTCAGATCTGTATGTTGGTTCCCTTTGGTGAAAGGGCGTATACATGCTGGTTCGACACAGCGAGGTAGCATATACATTGTGAGATTTGATATCTAAGGTTGTTGTTGGTTCTAGTGGTTGTTGCAGGGTTCTGGGTTCTGCTCTGTGTTCTGGTGACTGTGTTTTGACAACAGGGTTTCAGTCATTCAGTAGTTGGGTGATTCAGAGATTGATGATGTAGATATAGTTGATGGTCGTATTGCAGTGGTGATTGATTTTGTATTAGTGGATCTAGTATAAAAATTTATGAAACGTGGTCCTTGGAAGAAAATAGAAGGTCATATCCCTATGTAGGTCGGCCCCTTCGTACTAGTAAATATATCGGCTAGTACATAAGCTAGGGGGTTGTATCTCCCTTCCAGTAGAAGCTGGAGAATGAGAGAAGGTCATAGCCTTTTTCAGGTGGGTGCCTGCGTACTGGTATGAGTCTGCACTAGTACAAGATTGTAAACTAGTTTTTCTTATTTTAAAGAATACAGTAGCAGGTGGTTTTTGTCCCACACTGGGTTTCCACCTTATATCATGGTGTTCATGTGTGTCTCTTATGTGTGATAATCTGTTCTACTTTTACTGCACTTGGTTACTATTTATATGGTTAATTAAGTAATAATTCATTGATTAAAGACCAAAATGATGAATTAATTGAATCATAAGTTTGCTGAATATACACTAGTTGCATTAAACACAGATGCACGTACACGCGAGTTCCCTTAACTGAAGTAGCTTATATGAATCTAATTATGTAAATGAAAAATATATTGATTTGCTAATATTGATTCACCCCCCCCTCTCAGTATTATTTCCAACAGTTGGAATTAGAGCAGGTCCTTCAGAAGAAGCTTGATTGCTTGAAGGAAGATCCTTCATCATGAGTAATAAAGAAAGAGAGGAAACCATCAGACCACCAATCTTCTATGGGAGAAATTTTGTTTACTAGAAGATAAGAACCACAGCCTATCTAAAATCACTTGGAACGGATATTTGGGAAATCGTGGAAGGAGGATATACATTTCCATTAGCAATTCCTATAGATACGGTAGGTATAAAGCAATATGAAATCAATGCCAAAGCTATTACTATCTTATTGGCAAGTTTGTCAAAATCAGAGTTTTTCAAGGTCATGTAGGTCAAATCAGCCAAAGAAATATGGCACAAAACCATTCTAAGCTACAAAGGAGACACTTAGATAAAACATGCTAAGCTTCAAAATCTTAGAATTCAGTATAAAACTCTTAAGATGCATAGTGATGAAAGCATAGCTAATTACTTCCTACGTATAGATGAGATTTTCAATTGTATGAAGAATCTGTGTGATGAAATTAAGGAAGTTGTCTTAGTTGAGAAAGTTTTAAGATCCTTGTCTGCTAAATTTGAACCCAAGGTGTCTGCATCAAAGAAAAGCAGGATCTACAGAATATCACTATGACGCAGCCTCATGGAATTTGAACTGCTTTTGAAATGAGAAAAGGAGGACCATTAGATATGAGAGAAGCCACATTTAAAGTATCAACAAAGGCAAAAGAAAAACTCAATGAATGAGGTTACATTTGTGAAGAAGAATATGAGGTCAATTTTTTCAAGAAGCTTCCAATGGGGATCTGGAAAGTTCAAAGGTAAGCCACCTTTCAAATGTTTTTCTTGTGGTAGAGTTGGTCATTATGCTGCTAGATGCCCTCATAACAAATGAAAGATGTCTGAAGAAGGTAATAGAATTTATTATACTCATGATAATAGTGATGACTCATCCAATAGTGATGAAGATAATCAAGAAATTAAACTTCTCATGGTATATGAAAATAATGACGTCGAAAAAGAAGAAGTTACAAAGTTCAGTTGGAGATAGTAACCAAAGTAAGGGAGAAACTGCAGGATATAGTAAAAGATCAGAGCATCAATCCGAAGACTTGAATCTAAGTTCCTCTCTCTAAAAGAAGATCTTGAAGAAACAAAGAAGAAGAATGACGAAGCTTATGAAGAACAAGAACATGAAGTTCTCAAATTAAGGCAACAAGTGGAAAAAGGAAGAAAAGCTGAAGAAAAAATAAAGAAGCAATATCAGGAAAAGGAAGAACAACATCAAGTTGAGGTAAATATCTTAAAAGGTAAAATAGAAGAAAAAGATAAATTGTTACAATTTCAAGACAGTACTAAGATTTTGGATGACATTCTTAGTAGTCAAAGATCCCCTACAATCAAAATTGGTCTTGGTTTTTATGAAACTATTGAAGGTGAATCTAGCTCACAGGGTGAGGCAAGGAACTCTAATGCAAAACCTAAAATGCTCAACAAGGAGATAAGAGGTCAACCCTAGCAACAACCAAGGAAAGAAATTCTTTCAAGAAAATTTTTTGCTCCTAACTGTGGAAGTGATAGACAGTTATTTCCTCCGATGAGTAATGTTGAATGTTATGAGTGTCATAATCTTGGACATGTTGTAGCCAGATGCAGAAGTATAATGGTTCAAGACCATCACATAGACATATCATCACGTTCCAGGTAATTTAAGGGATATTGTTTTGCTTGCAATATGTTTGGTCACAAAGATATTGATTGTAATAAAAGGAATATGAAACATGTAATATGTTATGCATGTAACAAGTTTGGACATAAAGTAAATAAATGCAGGAGAAAAATTCAGACACCTAAGCAAAAGGAGCATACATCATCTCAATCCTAGGTATTGAAGAGGATAGAATTAGTGTCAAAAAGATGCGGCATAACTTAGTTAGCAGACATAACAGACCCACGGGAAGATGAAAGTGTAAACCTTCAGTATTCCAATTTGCATATGTAGCTATTATGAAGATAAGTCATGTATATACGTGAGTTAAATGCTGCAGAGTCGCGTATATGGAGCTCTGAAGAAAAAGCAGCAAAACAGATTCAGGAAAAGAAGTCTGATATGGTTCAGTCATGGTATATGTTGGTTGGCATAGGTTCAAGTGGAGCATATGCTTCAAATAATGCATTGTTGGCATTATGGTTAGAAGTCTTTGGTGCTGATCCTTATGTGGCTAAATGATACCTCTTGCTACTTATTATTGGTTACAGGTCTAGATGCTGGTGACAGATGCTTATGGTGCAAATCAAATATGGTGTACGATAATTGCTGATGACTATCATGGTCTTGTTTAGATTGCTGGTCTTTGTTATAAAATTCATGAATATCATTTGGTGTAAAGGTCTTGCAAAGACCTAATTTGTACCACCACTATTCATGGGAAGGATGATGTAATAATTTCTATTTTTCAGTCATGTATAAACATTTGGTATACCCCCACTTGGTTGGGTGGATGAGTCAAAGTGGTGTATCCCCACTTAGTTGGGAGATTGATTTATGTATCGGTCGTTGGTAATAGGAAGGTCATACTCACATACTTGAGTTGTAGAGTCATGTTATTCTTTTGAAAAATATTTTTGTAGATTCGGCATGTGCTCAAGGGGAGCATGGATGAATTGATACATCTTAGCATGTACAAAGGTGAAGCTCAATCAGAGATTTCAGCATGTACATAGGGGGAGTATGGAAAACCGAATGTATATCAAGGGAGAGAATATCTTGGTCTGCCCTTTGCCCTTGATGTGAAAGGGGGAGAGTGACTTGGTGTGGTTGTTTCCATCAAGTCCAAAGGGGGAGATTGTTGGCGTTATGATACAGGTATGACAAAAGTGTTGTCCTTGATGGCATCTCTCTCAAATGAAAGATCACAGAACAGCAAGTAAACAGCAATAATGAAGAAAGAAAGGTATACGCAGGTTCACAATTGATGAAGCCACGTATACGCTTATGTTCACTGTATACAAAGTCGAGTGTATAAAAAGGTATACGTAGGTTGATTGTATGCCAAGTCATGTATACACGCAGGTTCACTATATACAAAGGCGCATATGATGTAAACACGCACTTTCACAGAAGGAAAGGTGTGTACATGTTGGAAAACTAAGTTTTGGTTCGTGGTATTTGGACCATGGTATTTTGGTATTGGTCCATGGTATTTGGTCCGAGGTATTGACCCAAGGTATTGGGTCCAAGGTATCAGTCCTACGTGGTATTGGACCATGGTATTGAGAGAGGCCTAAACCTATATAAGGAGAAGAAGACCATTAGGCCAAAGTGCAAGTGTGCAAGTGATGAATATCTAATGAAGTGTGAGATCTAGTATGCAGGTTATGGGTATGTGATGCTTTGTTAAGGATGCACCTATGTGGCGAATGAAGGTTGATGGACCGGGATCATGAAGACTAAAATGCATTATCATTATATGGTATGATCATGAATAGTTCAAATCTGAACACTCGTGCATGTCTTATCCTTTATATCTGATAATCTGGGTATATCTAAAGTAGAAAATTGTAGCGAAGGTATAAGTAATTATTTTTAGATCTGTACGCTGGTTCCCTTTGGTGAAAGGGTGTATACACGCTGGTTCAACACAACCAAGTAGTGTATACATTATGAGATTTGATATTTGAGGTTGTTGTTGGTTCTAGTGGTTGTTGCAGGGTTCTGCGTTTTGCTCTATGTTCTAGTGACTGTGTTTTGATGACAGGGTTTCAGTGATTTAGTAGTTGGGTGATTCAGTGATTGATGATGCAGATATAGTTTATGGTCTTATTGTAGTGGTGATTAATTTTGTATTGATGGATCCTATTTGAAAATTTATGAAACGTGGTCCCTGGAAGAAAAGAGAAGGTTGTAGCCTTCTGTAGGTCGGGCCATATGTACTAGTAAATATATTGGCTAGTATAAGAAATAGGGGGTTGTAGCTCCCTTTTAGTAGAAGCTGGAGAACAAGAGAAGCTCGTAGCCTTCTGTAGGTGGGTGCCTGCATTCTGGTATGAGTCTGTGCTAGTACAAAATTGTAAACAAGTTTTTCTTATTTTATAGAAAACAGTAGCAGGTGGTTCTTGTCCCGCATTAGGTTTCCACCTTATATCATGATGTTCATGTGTGTGTCTTATGTGTGAAGATCTGTTATGTTTTTACTGCACTTGGTTACTATTTATATGGTTAATGAAGTACTGATGCACTGATTAAATATTAACATATGATGAATTAACTTAATCATAAGTTTGTTGAATATACACTAGTTGTCTGTACACTCAGGTTCCTTTAACTGAAGTAGTGTATATGAATCTAATTATGGAAATGAAAAAGATATTGATTTGCTAATATTGATTCACCCTCCCCTCTCAGTATTATTTAATACAATTAGAATTAGAGCAGGTCCTTCAGAAGAAGCTTGATTGCTTGAAGGAATATCTGTCATCATGAGTAATCAAGAAAGAGAGGGATCCATTAGACCACCAATCTTCGATGGGAGCAAATTTTTTTTACTGGAAGATAAGAACCACAGCCTATCTACAATCGCTTGGAACAAATATTTGGGAAATCGTGGAAGGAGGATATACACTTCCATCAACAATTCCTACAAATATGGTAGGTAGAAAGCAATATGAAATCAATGCCAAAGTTGTTACTATCTTATTGGCAAGTTTGTCAAAATCAGAGTTTGTCAAGGTCATGCAACTCAAATCAGCCAAAGAAATATGGGGCGAATTCATTCTAGGCTACGAAGGAGACCCTCAGGTAAAACGTGCTAAGCTTCAAAATCTCAGAATTCAGTATGAAACTCTTGAGATGCATAGTGATGAAAGCATAGCTAATTACTTCCTACGTATAGATGAGATTGTCAATTGTATGAAGAATATGGGTGAATAAATTAAGGAAGTTGTCTTAGTTGAGAAATTTTTCAGATCCTTGTCTGCTAAATTTGAACCCAAAGTGTCTGCCATAGAAGAAAAGTAGGATCTGCAACATATCACTATGACGTAGCTTCATGGAAGCTTAACTCCTTCTGAAATGAGGAAAGGAGGACCATCAGATATGAGAGAAGTCGCTTTTAAATTATCAACAAAGGGAAAAGAAAAACTCAATTAATTAGGATACATTTCAGAAGAAGAATATGAGGTAAATTTTGTCAAGAAGCTTCAAGGGGGATCTGGAAGGTTCAAAGGTAAGCTACCTTTCAAATGTTTTTCTTGTGGTAGAGTTGGTCATTATGCTGCTAAATGCCCTCATAACAAAGGAAAGATGTCTGAAGAAGTTAATAGAAGTTATTATACTCATGATAATAGTGATGACTCATCCAAGAGTGAGGAAGATAATCAATAAATTAAACTTCTTATGGCATATGAAAATAATGATGTAGAAAAAGAAGAAGTTACCAGATTAAAAGTTTAGCTGGAGATAGTAACCAGAGTAAAGGAGCAGCTGCGGGATGTAGTAAAAGATTAGAGCATAACAATCCAGAGACTTAAATCTAAGATCCTATCTCTAAAAGAATATCTTGAAGAATCAAAGAAGAAGAATGAAGAATCTCTTGAAGAACAAGAACATGAAGTGCTCGAATTAAGACAACAAGTGGAAAAAGGAAGAAAAACTAAAGAAAACATAAAGAAGCAATATCTGGAAAAGGAAGAACAACATCAGGCTGAGGTAAATATCTTAAATGGTAAATTAGAGGAAAAGGATAAACTATTACGATTTCAAGATAGTACTAAGATTTTGGATGATATTCTTAGTAGTCAAAGATCCCCTGCTATCAAAACTGGTCTTTTTTTTTATGAAACTATTGAAGGTGAATCTAGCTCAAAGGGTGAGGCAAGGAACTCTAATACAAAACCTGAAATGCTCAACAAGGAGATAAGAGGTCAATCCCAGCAACAACCAAGGAAAGAAATTCTTCAAAGAAATTCTTTTGCTTCTAACTGTGGAAGTGATAGATGGTTATTTCCTCCGATGAATAATGTTGAATATCATGAATGTCATAATATTTCACATGTTATAGCCAAATGCAAAAGTAGAATGGTTAAAGACCATCACACACAAAGATTATCATGTTCCAGGTACTTTAATGGATATTGTTTTTCTTGCAATATGTTTGGTCACAAAGCTATTGATTGCAATAAAAGGAATATGAAACATGTAATATGTTATGCATGTAACAAGTTTAGACATAAAGTAAAGGAATGTAGGAGAAAAATTCGGACACCAAAGCAAAAGGAACATACATCATCTCAATCCCAGGTATTGAAGAAGACAAAATTAGTGTCAGAAAGATGTGGCATAACTTAGTTAGCAGACATAACAGACCCAGGGGAAGCTAAAAGTGTGAACCTTCAGTATTCCAATTTGCATACACATCTATTATGAAGAGAAGTCGCGTATATATGCGATTTAAATGCTACAGAGTTGTGTATATGGAGCTATGAAGAAAAAGCAGCAGAACAGATTTAGGAAAAGAAGTCTGATATGGCTCAGTCATGGTATATGTTGGTTGGCATAGGTTCAGGGGGAGCATATGCTTTGAATAATGCATTGTTGGAATTATGGTTAGAAGTCTTTGGTGATGATGCTTATGTGGCTAAATGATACATCTTGCTACTTATTATTGGTTACAAGTCTAGATGCTGGTGACAGATGCTCATGGTGCAAATCATATATGGTGTACGATAGTTTCTGATGAGTATCATGGTCTTGTTTAGATTGCTGGTCTTTGTTATAAAATTCATGAATATCATTTGGTGTAAAGGTCTTGCAAAGACCTAAGTTGTACCCCACTATGCATGGGAAGGATGATGTAATAATTTCTATTTTTCAGTCATGTATAAACATTTGGTATACCCCCATTTGGTTGGGTGGATGAGTCAAAGTGGTGTATCCCCACTTAGTTGGGAGATTAATGTATGTATGAGTCATTGGTGATAGGAAGGTCATACTCACTTAGCTGTGTTGTAGAGTCATGTTACTCTTTTGAAAAATATTTTTGCAGATTCGGCATGTGCTCAAGGGGAGAATGGATGGATTGATACATCTTAGCATGTACAAAGGGGGAACTCAATCAGAGATTTTAGCATGCACTCAGGGGGAGTGTGGGAAACATAATGTATATCAAGGGAGAGAATATCTTGGTCTGCCCTTTTCCCTTGATGTCAAAGGCGGAGAGTGACTTGGTGTGGTTGTTGCTATCAAGTCCAAAGGGGGAGATTGTTGGCATTATGATATAGGTATGACACAAGTGTTGTCCTTAATGGCAACTCTCTCAGATGAAAGATCATAGTATAACAGGTAAACAACAAGAATGAAGAAAGAAAGGTATACGTAGGTTCACCATTGACCAAGCCGCGTATACACGTAGGTTCACTATATAGAAAGTTGCGTGTATGAAAAGATATACGCAAGTTCACTATATACCAAGTCGGGTATACACGTAGGTTCACTATATAAAAAGTTGCGTATAACGTACACACACACTTTCAGAGAACGAAAGGCACGTACATGTTGGAAAACTAAGTTTTGGTCCGTGGTATTTGGACCATGGTATTTTGGTATTGGTTCATGGTATTTGGTCTGAGGTATTGACCCCAGGTATTGGGTCCAACGTATCAGTCCTACGTGGTTTTGAACCATGGTATTGAGAGAGGCCTAGACCTATATAAGGAGAAGAAGATCATTAGGCCAAAGTGCAAGTGTGAAAGTGATGAATATCTGATGAAGTATGAGATCTAGTATGTAGGCTATGGTTATGTGATGCTTTGTTAAGGATGTACCTATGTGGTGAATGAAGGTTGATGGATCAGGATCATGAAGAATAAAATGCATTATCATTATATGGAATGATCATGAATAGTTCAGATCTGAATACTGGCGCATGTCTTATTCTTTATATATGATGATCTAGGTATATCTGAAGTAGAAAATTGCAGCGAAGGTATAAGTAATTATTTTTAGATCTGTACGCTTGTTCCCTTTGGTGAAAGGGTGTATACACAGTGGTTCAACACAGCGAAGTAGTGTATACATTGCAAGATTTGATATTTGAGTTTGTTGTTGGTTCTAGTGGTTGTTGCAGGGTTCTAGGTTCTGCTCTATGTTCTGGTGACTGTGTTTTGATGACAAGGTTTCAGTGATTCAGTAGTTGGGTGATTCAGAGATTGATGATGCAGATATAGTTCATGGTCATATTGTAGTGGTGATTGATTTCATATTGATGTATCCAGTCTGAAAATTTATGAAACGTAGTCCCTGGAAGAAAAGAGAAGGTTGTAGCCTTCTGTAGGTTAGCCCCTACATACTAGTAAATATATCTGCTAGTACAAGAGCTAGGGGGTTGTAGCTCCTTTCCAGTAGAAGCTGGAGAATGAGAGAAGGTTGTAGCCTCCTACAGGTGCGTGCCTACGTGTTATAGACATATTTGGGCACTGTAACCCCAATCTTATATGTTCATAAACCAAGGGCTTCTAAGTCCCTGAAAGTGTTGTTTCATACCCTAAAGGAACAAGGTCAGCTAATTACATCATCTCCCAGAAGTTCTCCATGAAAAACCACTCAGAACTGGTCAAAACTGGACCATCTCACCTACTCCATGGTCAAAGTGTGATGCATCCCACCTAATGCACACAGGGGGTGTGATGGATAGTAAAAATCCCTTCTATGGGGTGCAATGGGCAAGAGTAGACAAATGGCAGAGACAATTTGCAAGGTGGATGATCGTGAAATCTTCCAGAAACTTCTCCTTTGACACTTGCCTCTCTAAATTTGCCCAGGGATGAGTAAGAGATCATGAAATCTCCAAGTGGAATTGAGAACTATCAGAGAAATGACACTAATCAAAAACCTAGAAGCTGACTCACCCACCTGCAAACATCTATATATGGATCCCTCATCCTAGAGATCCAAAGGCTGGAATTTTGCATCTTGTAAGGAAGTGTTGTTGGTTTCTTTGTGGAACATCATAATGTTGGGTGATCTAGCTTTTCATGAGGTGAAGAAGGGATTTCATGCTGAGAGGATGGTGTTGGGTTAGATCAATGGGTTGTAATCCTCTCTTCTACTACTTCTATCAATAAAGCTATTTGAGTTTCCCTCCATATTCTTGTATGTCTGAGTCGATATATGCATTGCTATGGTCAATATATATCTGATCCTATATTGTTTATGATTTTAGATCTCTATGCTTTGATGGTATTATGCTGCTTTGACTCTACAGGTGTTCTTTGAAGCGAGACAAGAGAGGAAAGAGTGGTAAGGATCTATCAAAGGGGAGAGGAAACAAGCAAGGAGCCAAGCGAAAGACTGAGGTAGGTACTCTCTACTTCTCTCTCATCTACTTCTCATAAAGGGAAATGCAAGTAACTTTAGTTTGTTTGTTTCTAAGATAGCTACTTGTCTTAGTGGGACTAGCAACTCTGAATGGACACTAGTTTCCCGATAACAAAATGGTGACTCCACTGGGGAGCGAATAGCTTGTTTGCTTATTCCTAGTTTGTTTACTTTATAAACTACAGACGGAGCCTGAAGTTATGCCAACTAGCCTTCGAACTGCTTTTGCTATGCAACTGCAAAGTAGATAAACGTTGCTTCAACCAATCTCTAGGTTAGTTTATGAATTGAACATCTAACTTGCAAACATCCTAAGTGCCTTGTTGGTTGCTCAAGTAACCTCATTAGATCAGCCCCTATGTTTTGTATTTACTGACTATCATTAGCTCAGCCTAAATCCCTGAACTAAGCTACAAACTATGACCAAAAACCAAGTTAAAATCTCGTCCCTGGACCATCCCACTGTATTGTTTTGACAGTCTGGATGCATCACACCTCTCGTGTGCTGTAGGTGAGATGCATCCCTATTTCCCTATGTTACAGGTGCGATGATCAGATAAGACTGTTTCTGCCTCCAGATTTTGGTTTTTCTTCATTCTCTTCAGCTTTATTTAGGAGTTTTTTTGTCTGTGATCAGTATACCACTGTTGAAACTCCCTTCCTTTGCATTATTTAACCTCCATTGTATGAAGAATTATGAATGTTTTTATGTATTTTTCGCCATTTACAGTTCTCCTTTACAAACAGTAGCTTAATTGAACTGTCGTCTTTTGATTGGAAAGTGTCGCAAGTGTCGTTTTCAGTCAGAGAAAAGAATCCTCCTCTTTTTGATAGTCAATTACACTGTTACTCTTGTATTTGATTTGAATTAATAGTATTTCAAGTGTCGAAAGAAGTTTCAATTCAAAATCGCAAAGTGTTGTCCTTCTCTTCCTTTCGTCTTTTGAAAAGAAAATTGTTAGTACTGTCACTTTGAGAGAAAAGATAGTTCAAATTTGTCCTTAGCATTCTTTTTGTCATTCACACATCAAGAAAGAAAAAAAAAATATATGCAAGTGCATTTGCATTTAGACTGCTTGTGGAAAGAATTTCGCTTCTCTTTCCTTAGTAGCTAGGATTTTCATTGCAAAAAGAGAATAGTAAACGATTGTTTATCATCTTCGATTGCATTTTTAGGAATTGTATATCTACATCACGCGGTGAACCTTAAAGGCAAACTTCTTAAGAAAGATCAGTTGTAAGATAAGTTTCAATGAACATAAAAATGCTTTGGAACCTAACGCACAACATTTAGAAGTCTAGCCTAGAGACGTATTCTGGCGCCGTAAAGCTTGGTAACTATCCCTTTCATCATAGGTTGGGTGATTCCTCCTCTTTGAGATGACAAGTGCCAGTACGGACTTGTGCTCCCACATACTGTTGATTATATATTGGGGGACCACAATAGGCTATATCCTTTATCCTTAGGAAGCTGTGTCTACTGCCCTATCGATCGTAATGCATTGAACACGACATTCAGGAATATTGACTGTCGTACCGTAAAAAGTATTCTACAATTTCGCGATTGGTTTGGTAATCCCTCTATCTAGATTTCTAGAGTAGTCACTTTCATTCCTTTTCAGACTCCTTAAAAGAAAATTTCCATCTGAGCACTTGTCACTTCAGGCTCATTAAAAACCGAAGGTGAATAGAGTCATCTTTAGCTTTTTCTTGACTCTTAAAAATTGAAAAAGCAAGTTGTGTCAAAGCATTATAAAATTCATTTAATTTGGAATAACATTTTCCCCTTTTTATTTTGAGTTGATCAAGTAATCCGCAAACGTGGAAGAAAGTCAATCAAAACCCCATCGTTCGCGGAAACTAACGAGTCAACCATCTTTCACTCCAGAAACAAAACCATTCCGGGCCAAGCAAACTCGTGTAACTGGGTCAAAGTCTCCTGGTTTGTTTGAAACTTGTGTTTCGACATCCTCAGAAACTGCAGTTACTCCAACAATTTCTGGTATCCTTGCCTCTATAGAAGAAGTTCTACAGTTACAAGAGGACATTAGAACTGATCCTAGTGTAACGGTAAACACTTCTATTTCTGAACCAACTCCATCTAGGGCTGATTCGGAAGGTGTTACCCCTCCAATATCTATCACTGCAAAGTCTATACCTTCTTAGGCACCATAAATATTTTATGGACCTGACAGTCTACCTCTTCCACCTAGACTGATTGCTATAGAAGAGATTACGGAGGATCTCCCATCCAGTACTCCATTGCATTTTGGAACTGGGATCCACCTATATCCTTCTACTTCAGAGGTTAGTCTCCCTTCATTGCAAGTTCCTATAGAATCATTAAGAAATATTTTGGATAGACTCGATATCTCTGAACAACCATCGACATCTAGGATTGTGTCATTCGACATAGCAGCAGCAGAACCTCCTGCTGCCACTCCGACAATGTTCGCTGGTATACCATCTGTCCAAACTAGCTCTCAACCGCTAAATGAAGTCCATCCAAGGACTGTTTCGACAGTATGGTCTGTTCCCTTTATTCGTCTGGAATAATATCTGGAATTTCTTATGTTGAGTCTTAGTAAATCGATCCTTCGCAGTAGTATCAATTTGGACAGTCCAATCTCTAAAGGCCAATCTTTCCTTTGAACACTAGATTGCCACCATATGGGGGGAAGTATGCCCTTTCATTGTTCCCTCCGGGAGAACAACCGTATGAGAGTTCACAACAAAATTTGGGTCAAGCTGGAATCACATCCAGTGGTTGGGTGTCAATACTACCTCAACAACCAAGAGTTGTATATTCAATGCAACCGATTCTACCTATGTCGAATATCCCCACTACACCAGCTATTGTGACGGTGTTGCAAGTACAAGCATTGCCTATTGTATGTCAACCTCAAGTTTCTCAGGTTGTAATAAAACAGCCTCTTGTCTCCACAACACAAACGCAATCGTCGATTAGTGGCTCCTTAACTGGAGCGACTTAGGCTCAAATAGGTACTATTACCCCTCATCTTGGTCAAACATCTGGTATTGGACAACAGCAAATGGCTTCATAACCATGGCTAGTGCAATATCAACAACTGCAACTCCAACAAGCCTACCGAGGACCTAAGCAACAAAGCTTTGCGGGGAATGGGCAGCCATATATTCAAAATGGTCACCATCAATCATATCATAATGGTTATGCCCATGAACCTTATCAAAGTTATCAGCATCAAACACATTATGTTGGTATGCAAAGACCCACTGCTCAGGCAATCCCATCTTATATTGGGTATGATTCGCCAAACCTGAATCAACAGTTGCCCTTCATTGTGACTTTAGAATTACCATATCTAAATCGACTAACAATTTATCTAATTGCTTACGCCCCTTGGTGGCCGGCGATTCCTCATAAACTTTCGTCAGATATTCCTAAACTCATTGGAAATCCGGGTGAAGATCCATCAAATCATGTGATGACCTTTCATTTGTGGTGTTCATTCAACACTCTCAATGATGATTCGATTAGGCTTCGCCTCTTTCAACGAATGTTAACTGGTCCGGCAGCAAAATGGTACATCGAATTGCCTAGAGCTTCATTCGATAACTTCAGTGCCCTTGCCACAACCTTTTTAACCCATTTTCAGTTACCAATAAGGTATGAAACAGGAATGGAGCTTCTTACCAATTTCAAGTAGATGACAGCCACTCACATATCTGATCATATTCATGAGTGGTGACGTCATCGTCGAATGGTAAAAACATATGTCCCTGATCAACTACTAGCTGAATGGTTTATTAAGTCATTGTTACCTTCTATTACGGAAGATGTGGCTAAAGGGGGGGTTGTCACTAAAGAGCAAGTCATCGCTCATGCACAATATCTAGACTTGATCTATACTCAATCTAGCACACTCTATGACAAAATCCCTTATGCTCCTAGACCAGAGCTTTCCGTTCCTCCTCCGGCAAGGGTGTGATAGGAACGACAAGCACGAAAATCGCAAAGGCTACATCTAAGAAAGCCCACATGGTTTCTGGTCAAAATGCAAATGAAGAACTTCTTGCCTCGGAGGTTAATGCCGTGTCAACTGACAAGGGCAAAGAACTGAAGCAACCAGGGGGCAAGAAGAAAGTGAAAAGCAAAAAGAAGAAAAAGGATGATCCTTCTCCTGAAAAATCTTTTGCAAACCCTTTTGGGCAAAGGAAACCTCCTTCGGGGTGTCAGATATGCAATGAGGATCATTAGACAAGAGATTGTCCACATAAAGTTGAAATTAAAAAATTCTTTAAGAATTCAAAAACTTCAGTGGTATTGACCGATCCATTTCCAAACCTAGAAACCAATCTGGTTGCTAGCAACAATGCTTTCCCATCCCAAGTGCTTATGTTGTCCATTTCGAAACAGAAAAATGAATCTTTGATATCGATAAGGAATAAAGATTACGGGAATCCAAAGTTGTCGAACAACAAGGCCACTGATCAACCTAGTAGTTCGACAACAACTTCGATCGAAGTTGTGCCACCCATCATTCCCGAGCTAACGATAAAGCTGCCAAAGGGAGTAGTACACAAATCGACATTTAATCCTCGTGCCAGAGGAGCACCGAATTATAATATAGTGGAGGACCTGGCCCAATCACCGTCTGCTATGTCAACACTTGAGGTACTGCAAAATTGCCCCTCCCAAAAGCAGGCTCTATTATCAGCAATAGGTGGGATTGACCCAGCGGATTCCAATCTAGTGGCCTTTAATCATAAAGGATATGAACCTCAATTACCAACTCAACTCGCTTTCCTCATTCAAGTGAAAGCCCTTTGCAAAACTGTTCATCGAACAATCATTCATGAGGGGGCATCTACCTGCATTATCTCAATGAGTTGCTGGAAAACTTTAGGATCACCACCCTTGTCACGATCATCAATGATGTTAAAAGCATTCAATGGATGGACATACACCTCGTATAGGATTTTAAGTAACTTGCAAGTTGAACTGAAGGGAAAAACAGTAGAAATTGATGTTGAATTTATCAATGGAAACCTCGATTACAACATCCTACTGGGAAGGCCCTGGATTTATGCTATGGCTGTTGTCGTGTTGAGATAATTCAGAAAGATTGCATTTCCTTTTCAAGGTGGAATTACAATCGTTGACCAAAAAACCTTTCTCCCCAACAGTTCACAAGTTACGGGAAGCATTCTGATGATCCATGAAAGCTCTCAATCACTTCAAAATATCAGGGTAGGCTTGCTAAAGGACCCTATATTGATGGGTACTTTTTCCCTACCACCTCCAAACAATTTGGTGGAAGTGGCCATAATGGGAACTTGCAATATGGTATCTTCTATTCAGAGGATTTCCGAACATGATGTTAACATGGATCATCACCAGGTGCTGCCTCCAAGCCCCATAGAAATATTGTAGCAATCAATGTTCTCGGCTTGGGTGGCAAACCCAAAGAAACACTCATCGAGCGTTTGGGTAGATAGGACTAAGGAATATGGTACCTCTTCAAATCCTTGGTCACAATTACATTATATAGAAGAACGAATTGTTCAATCGATGATGATAGGGGAGGCACCATGGGAAAATTTCCACCATCTTTCCAATCTTCCTGATTACAACGAAGATTCTTCCAGTGACCTTAATCATCCTTCAGTTTTTGATTTTTTATCAAATACTATAAATATGATGGATTCCGATCGAAATCTATCCAATATTGAAGAAACTATTGCCATAAATATCTCGACCAAACCAAATGTTGTAGAGAATATTCATGTCGGAAAATCTTGTTCTTCTTCAGAACTAGAAGTATATTACGCTCTCTTTCTTGAGTTTAGATTGCATGGTCATATGAAGAAATGCTAGGCATTGACTCAAGCATAGTTGAACACGAAATTAAGATGTATCCAGATGTCAAACCAGTACGACAACGGCTTCGGCAGGTGCACCCGAAGAAAGCCGCTGCCATCAAGGCAGAAGTTGAAAAACTTCTCCATGCTGGTTTCATTTACCCAGTTCCTCTAACTGATTGGGTATCGAACATTGTTCCTGTGATGAAAAAGCAAGGAACGATTAGAGTGTGCGTCGATTACAGGGATGTAAATCAAGCTTGTCCAAATGACAACTACCCTACACCCTTCATCGACCAGATAATTGATGAATGCGCCAAATGCGAAATCTTTTCGTTCATGGATGGATTTTCCGGGTATAATCAAATAAATATCCACCCACAGGACCAGTCAAAGACTGCATTTATCTGTCCGTGGGGCACATTCACGTACCGCAAGCTACCTTTTGGTTTAAAGAACACAGGGGCAACTTTTCAGAGGGCTATGAATTACGCCTTCCATGACATCAAGAACATCCGGCTCATTCGCGAAAGTGGACTGATCATCCATGGAATTTGAAAGCTATATTTCTACGTTGTCGACACTACAAGATATGACTCAATCCGCAAAAATGTGTGTTTTGTGTCGATTCTGGTCATTTACTTGGCTTTGTGGTTTCAAAGGACGGGATTCACCTTGACCCATGTAAGGTTCATGCAATCATCTATTTTCCTCCACCTTCAAATTTGCTTCAGATTTAGAAACTCCAAGGGAAAGCAAACTTTCTGAGGAGATTCATTCCAAATTACGCCGAACTTGCTAAAGGTTATACGCATCTATTGAAAAAATAAGTTCCCTTCAACTGGGATCAGGTCGCGCAAGCTTCCTTTGATGCTCTAAAGGAATCCCTAATAAAAGCATCATTAATGTACGCCCCTGACTATCAAAAATACATTAACCTGTATCTAGCTACAGTAGATACGACCATCGCAATGGTTTTAGTTCAAGAAGACAATGGAATCGAAGATCCTGTCTATTATTTAAGTAGAAACTTAAATGATACTGAAAGCAAGTATTCCTATGTTGAAAAGCTGGCTCTCACAGTTGTTCAAGCAGTACAAGATTTCGACATTATATCCTCTTTCGTAAAACTACCATTTTGTCAGATTGCAACCTAATGACTTACATCTTGTTGCTACAGTTGCTTGGGGGAAAATATTCGAAATGGATAGCTATTTTGCAAGAGTTTGATCTGGAATTCGTAAAATCCAAATCAAAGAAATCTCTGGTTTTCACGGAGTTACTATTCGACTTCCCATCGTCATCCAACGATTCAACATCCAAAGCAACAATTGTGGATGAATCTTTTTCTTGATATTGTTGAGTGATCCGTGGTATGGAGATATAATCATTTATCTCCAAACACAAACATATAGGCCTAATACCTCTCACTCAGAACAATGACGTACTCGATACCAAGCAAAAGACTACATGATTGTCGGTGATACACTTTACCGTCGCGGTATCGATACAGTTCTGTGAAGGTGCCTCACCCATGAGCAGGCTGAAAAAGTCCTAAATGATTGTCACTCAGGCGTGTGTGGGGGGCATCAATCTGGTTACGCTACGGCACAAAAGATTTTACGAGCAGGTTACTTCTGGCCAACAATGTTCAAAGATTGCATAACCGTAGTCAAACGTTTTCATGCATGTCAAATCTACGATCGCAAAACTAGAATACCACCTGCACCTCTACATCCAGTAATTGTTGTTGGGCCATTCACCAAATGGGGCTAGATTTCATGACATGTAACCCCACCATGGCCGGGGGGCATGGGTATATCATAGTCGCAATTGACTATTTTACGAAATGGGCCGAGGTGATGCCTACATTAAAAAACAGCGGTGAAACGGCTACTCTTTTCTTTTTCAATTATGTAGTCTCCAGATTCGGTGTTCCACAAGCTATAGTCACAGATCATGGATTGCATTTCCGCAATCACATGATGGTTGAATTGGTTGCCAAATTAGAACTGTCCCATGATAGCTCTACTCCATATTATCTGCAAGCTAACAGGAAAGTTGAGGTGATCAACAAAGTCCTGAAGCGCATGCTGTAAAAGATGATTGGAGTCCATAAACGGAGTTGGCACCTAATCCTATACTTAGCCTTGTGGGCATACCGGACATCGGTGAGAAATGCAACCGGGTTTCCTGAAGTGCATGCTACAAAGGATGATTGGAGTCCATAAATGGAGTTGGCACCTAATCCTGTACTCAGCCTTGTGGGCATACTAGACATCGATGAGAAATTCAACTGGGTTTACACCTTTTCAGCTGGTGTATGGCATGGAAGCAGTCTTACCAGTTCAGTATGAAATTTCATCTCTTAAGCTCGTAGTCAACCTTCTCCCCAGAACTTCAGAGGAAGAGGGCTCATTTCTTGGAATTAATCCAACTGGATGAAACCCGTTGTGACGCCGCCATGGCTAACGAAGGGTATAAAAAATGAGTCAAGGTGCAATTTGACAAGAATGTCAAACTCTGTGTCTTCTCAGAAGGTGACCTGGTCTTACTTTACGATCAGGAATCCGATAAATTGGGAGCAGGTAAGTTCCAGTCTTTATGGTTGGGTCCCTATATTGTTAAGCGTGTATTAGCAAAAGGAGCCTACGATCTAGTAGATTACGATGGGATTCTACTGTCGCAACCCCGAAATGGGTTGTACCTTAAGTGTTACTATGCTTGACTAAGCGTAGTAACCTCTTCATATGCTTTTGTTACATTTTTTTTTTGTTAAGAGTGATCGTTTTGGTTAGGTAATCCACTTTTTCATTTTTTGCAGATGTCAAACCTATTGGAATCATTTGTTGGATATTCTGACGGAGCAAGTCGTAGTACGCGGAACCTATCTTCTACAGCCCGGGCCATCTTTGATCCAAGCGGCGAGTTAGTGAGTTTTAGAGGGGTATGTATTGGTCGATCGACGAACAACATCACTGAATACAGCGCATTGATAGAGCTCCTCTCTGATGCCATCATGCATGGCATACACCGACTTTTTGTCAGGCTAGACTCACTACTCATCATTCTACAACTTACTGGCATCTATTCCATTCGGAATATAGCTATCTATCTTATGTTCCTAAGGGTCAATATTTTGGAAAGGCAGTTTGATTCTATTCAATATCAACACATTTCCAGAAACTTAAACACATTAACCAATTCATTAGCAAATTATGTGTTAGATAGACATTTGCAACATTTATAAAAGAAAAACATTTCATCAATATTTGCATCAGGATCATATAACTTAACCAAAATAAAGCTCCGAAAATCAAAAATATATATAACTATTTATAGTTTGTACATAGTGTTCTGTGTCCAGGACAAAATTGGTCATATGACCCAAAAACTCAAAATTCTAGGGCGCACCCTAGTCTAATGGTGTTGGTGATAACAGGTCACCGCATGTGCAATCATGTGTAAGAGCCTAGTCCATCGGCTCAGCACACCAGTGGTATGGTGTTGTAATCTTAGAGGCAACTCATCAGTCCTCACATCCTGAATACCAAGGGTGAGACCCTCGATCTAATCCTGCAACACTGCAAGATTCTCAGCTACATCCAGATCGCGAAGGACAACCCTCCCTACAGCCTCTCCTGCTGGAACAGCAGCTGCTGTTCTCAGGCGCATTGCTGGTCGCACTAGTCCAATATCTACACGAACACATGAGTTTTGATTAGTCTTGATAAACATATAAAAAGCACAATAACATTATAAAAGCAATAAATAGAGATATGGTTAGAGATTTTTACCTATGACACCCCACTTCTTGCCAGCCAGCAACACCAAATCCGGGTCACCCCGGAAATCCATCCCAGCATACGGACACTCGGCATAAACCATCTACTGATGATTGAACCACTCGAAGAAGGCATCAGAGAAGGAAACCTACGATTGACCAGCATGTCTGGCCATAAGGTCAACCCATCTCTGCATCCGTGGCTCAGTCAATGGTGGCAGACCGAGTGAAATGTACTGTGGTTGCATTAGTGGGATCTTCTCCAAGGCAAAAGCGGTCAGAATAGAACCATAGCCAAAGTTATTGGATCTTCCATTTTTCACCTTGGTAAGTTGTTCTTTTATCACTAGAAGTACTGCATCACACCAGTTGAATACCTTTGGTTCGAGGCATTCCAAGGCGTACTGCATATAGGACCTGTTGGCCAAGTGAAGGGTCGCGCTACTAGCCAATCTAGCAAAGGTGAATAAAATAGTCCTCAAGGACCAGTTAGTGACATCTCAGATACTGATATTGCCGTCCCTGCTCAGCTGAGATCCTTCTCTACAGTATCGGTGAATATAATCCCTCACAAATTCGCCCCCACGGGCGGAACCTAATAGTGAGAGAGGGGCACCACACCTCGATAAACTAGTCAAGAAGTAGATGTCCTCAACAGTTAAAGGGATGGATTTTCCTCTAATTTGGAACACTTGGTTGGTAGGATCCCATGCATCGAGGAAATATTGCAACAAGTTGATTTGTTCCCTCATGCTAGATATGCGGAAGAACTTGAGCAAGCCACAGTTCTGCAATGTAGTTACCATACCTGGATCTTGTAAGGCAACCATTTCCTCTTCTTCATGCTCACGTTCATGCCATGTAACAACCATTTTTCTTCGATGAATCTCTAAAAAAAAAATAAGAGAAGAATTAGGATCCTGATTTGGCAAAAAACAGGCAAAATTTCCATGAAAATTCAGTGCAAAAGTTTTCCTCCTTGTGCCCATCGGACCCTAGCTATGTACTGGCTAGCTAGTGGCTAGCCTAGTATACATCACACCTTTCGATGTATACTAGGTGCCATGGAGGTAGAATGAATTTTTCAAATCCCATAGGCTTAGAAAAGTAGGAAAGCATGCTCAGAATTCAGAAAGGAAATAATGTAATTGAAGAGCTCAGGTTTAGCTCCTACCTAGTCTAAACGGTGCCAAAAATCGTCCACATAATCTTCCGGAATTAGCTGATGAAAATCAAGGGGGAAAACACCTCCAGAGCTCCAACAATCCCAAATTCAAATGAAATGATAAAATGAGGGGTAAAAACTACTTTTAAGTTACTTTTCACGTAATTCAAGTAGTTATTAGTTTTTAAACTCATTTTTCAAGCATGTCTTCTCATTTCTAATCAGTTTGATGGAGCAATTGAACAGGTAGTACAACCATCAAAAGAAAATAGTGTTAATGGTGAATCGAATATCAATGATCATTATCATGAGCAGTTTTACGTGAAGTTCAAGCTCATTAAAAAATAAACCTAGTAATGAGCATATGTTCCACCAGAGTTTAAGCTCATTAAAAAATGAACCCACCTTCGGTAAATAACCATTGTGATCGCATTATCATCAACTTTTGAGACTTGGTCGTGTTCTTACCATCACCTCTTAGCCGATCATATGCCTCCATTTGATTCTTTACCGCTTTTGAGCAACAGCTACGATGAGGGATTATGTTAGCCATATTCTTTACACTGTCGTGATTGAAAAGTTCCAAGGCTCACCTAGAACCAGCTACTACCCAGAAATATCACTCGTTCCTTAAAAAACGAGTCTCCTTTAAGCACTTTTCATTTGACTCATAAAATATGAAAATATTTCCAAGCAATTGGCCTCTCCAGCTCGTTAAAATGATCGGAAGTGCTATCCCTCCTCTAGATTTTAATATTTTTGGACCTGAGGGATCATTACACAGAAAGATCAAGCACTTGTCTTGTTCGGCTCATTAAAACGATTGAAAAGTCATCCCTTTCGTATTATTTTATACTTTTTCAGACTTAAGGGATTATATTACGAAAAAGGATTACTGGAATTTTCTTTCCAACTCTTTTCAGACTCTCTAAAATTGAAAAGGACCGAGTTTTCTATGTCGTTAAACTCGTTAAAACAATAGCGACAAACTTGTCCATGTAGACAAGGACAAGTTTCATTTTCGCTAGGCTCGTTAAAACATGGCGACGGGTTTGCCCAAAGGGAAAATTATAGGACAAGAATATGTTATCCTCCTCAAGCTTGAAAAAAATAAAGAGGTACTGGTCAGCAATGACTGGGGAAAATTTGGGAAGAAAACTTGAAGAAAATTTATTGGTAGCAAGTCGCTCTTGAACATGACACTTTCACTCCATCACCATGATTGAGTCGGGTTGGGTTATTCTATTCACCGGTCATATCACCATTGGTCCACCGTACCATCCATATTTGGGGTTAACGCTACCAATCCATTTCAGTGTTGCCAATATGTTCAAGATAAGTCGCTTAGAGAATTCACCAACCCAGCTTGTGTCTCATCCGCTGCAATACCTTCACCCTTCATTCTTTCATGACTGCCATCCTAAACCTTGTATCATCGGATCGTTTTCACCTCCACAAAATCATTTGCTCCATTTCATGTCGTAGATGTGGGATTCATTAAGGCCCTCCTACAATGGGTCACTTCTTGTCGACATCAGCTCATTATCCAAGAAGTTGACTTAGGAACAAACCTTTTAGTACTTTGAAGCTTGCATGCCTCAATGACAAGTTTCTCACTTCTGGCAACAGGTTTACATCAATGGCCTTTGACCGAAAGATTTTGCACGGTGTTTGACGTCAAGTCCCATTTTCACACCATGTGAATTGTACTGCAGTACCTTGAGGGTAATTATCATTATCGGTGATTCCTCTCGCACATGTTAACAACTTACATCGTTGGCTGGTAATTAGGCGATGTCTTTCCATGTTCGACTTCAAAACATCTTTTCACATGGATCGACTTGTACTTCGAGCGAATATTGAATGAGTTTGAAGACCGCGGATCTAGTCTCATCCATCGTGGCTGCGATATATTTAGGAAAATAAAGACATCAAATGCACATCATTGCTACATAGGTAATCATCCAAGCCAAAGGATGATGGCTCTACCAGAATCATCGGTCTACCACACAGACGGTTGTCTGTCCTATGTACATGAAAATGAATTTATAAAGATGAGCATGGGAATGCCCACCTCAGCTATATCATGAAAATATTATGAAGTTAATGTATTGTATTATATCTTATTACAGGTCACCTTCTACTTGGAAAAACCTCGGATCCTCATGATAAAGCATTTCACCCGACATCAAAAGATTTACGACCTCATGCTTTAGGGGGCAACTGTTATAGACATATTTGGGCACTGCAACCCCAATCTTATATGTCCATAAAACAAGGGCTTATAAGTCCCTAAAAGTGTTGTTTCATACCCTAAAGGAACAAGGTCATCTAATTACATCATCTCCTAGAAGTTTTCCATGAAAAACAGCTCAGAACTGGTCAAAACTAGACCATCTCACCTGCTCCATGGTCAAAGTGCGATGCATCCCACCTAATGCACACGGGGGGTGCAATGCATACTTAAAAGCCCTTCTATGGGGTGCAATGGGTGAGAGTAGACAAATGGTAGAGACAGTTTGCAAGGTGGATGATCATGAAATCTTCCAAAAACTTCTCCTGTGACACTTGCCTCTCTGAATTTGCCTAGGGATGAGTAAGACATCATGAAATCTCCAAGTGGAATTGAGAACTATCAGAGAAATGACACTAATCAAAAACCCAGAAGCTGACTCACCCACCTGCAAACATTTATATATGGATTCCTCATCCTAGAGATCCAGAGGCTAGAATTTTGCATCTTGTAAGGAAGTGTTGTTGGTTTATTTGTGGAAAATCATAGTGTTGGGTGATCTAGCTTTTCATGAGGTGAAGAAGGGATTTCATGCTGGGAGGATGGCATTGGGTTAGATCAATGGGTTGTAATCCTCTCTTCTACCACTTCTATCAATAAAGCTATTTGAGTTTTCCTCCATATTCTTGTATGTCTGAGTTGATATACGCATTGCTATGGTCAATATATATCTGATCCTATATTGTTTATGATTTTAGATCTCTATGCTTTGATGGTATTATGCTGCTTTGACTCTACAGGTGTTCTTTGAAGCAGGACAAGCGAGGAAAGAGTGGCAAAGATCTGTCAAAGGGGAGAGGAAACAAGCAAGGAGCCAAGCGAAATATTGAGGTTGGTACTCTCTGCTTCTCTCTCATCTACTTCTCATAAAGGGAAACGCAAGTAACTTTAGTTTGTTTATTTCTAAGATAGCTACCCGTCTTAGTGGGAATAGCAGCTCTGAATGGACACTAGTTTTCCCAATAACACTACGTATTGGTATCAGTTTGCGCCAGTAAAAGATTGTAAACTGGTTTTTCTTATCTTAAAGAAAACAACAACAGGTGGTTTTTGTCTGGCATTGGGTTTCCACCTTATATCATGGTGTTCATGTGTGTGTCTTATGTGTGATGATCTATTCTGTTTTTACTGCACCTGGTTACTGTTTATATGGTTAATGATGTGCTGATCCACTGATTAAAGATCACATATGATGAATTAACTAAATCATAATTTTGCTGAATATACACTAGTTGCATTAAACACAGTTGCATGTACACGCGGGTTCCCTTAATTGAAGTAGAGTGTATGAATCTAATTATGGAAATGAAAAAGATATTGATTTGCTAATATTGATTCACCCCCCCCTTCCCCTCTCAGTATTATTTCCAACAATTGGAATCAGAGCAGGTCCTTCAGAAGAAGCTTGATCGCTTGAAGGAAGATCCATCATCATGAGTAATCAAGAAAGAGAGGGATCCATCAGACCACCCATCTTCGATGGGAGAAATTTTGTTTACTGGAAGATAAGAATCACAACCTATCTACAATCACTTGGAATGGATATTTGGGAAATCGTGGAAGGAGGATATACATTTCCATCAACAATTCCTACAGATACGATAGGTAGAAAGCAATATGAAATCAATGCCAAAGCTATTACTATCTTATTGGCAAGTTTGTCAAAATCAGAGTTTGTCAAGGTCATGCAGGTCAAATCAGCCAAAGAAATATGGGACGAAATCATTCTAAACTACAAAGGAGACGCTTAGGTAAGACATGCTAAGTTTCAAACTCTCAGAATTCAGTACGAAACCCTTAAGATTCATAGTGATGAAAGCATACCTAATTACTTCCTACGTATAGATGAGATTGTCAATTGTACGAAGAATTTGGGTGAAGAAATTAAGGAAGTTGTCTTAGTTGAGAAAGTTTTGAGATCCATGTCTGCTAAATTTGAACCCAAAGTGTCTGCCATAGAAGAAAAGTAGGATCTACATAATATCACTATGACACAGCTTCAAGGAATCTTAACTACTTTTGAAATGAGAAAAGAAGGACCATCAGATATGAGAGAAGCCGCATTTAAAGTATGAACAAAGGGAAAATAAAAACTCATTGAATCAAGATACATTTCAGAAGAAGAATATGAGGTAAATTTTGTCAAGAAGCTTCAATGGGGATCTGGAAGGTTAAAAGGGAAGCTACCTTTCAAATGTTTTTCTTGTGGTAGAGTTGGTCATTACACTACTAGATGCCCTCACAACAAAGGAAATATTTCTGAAGAAGGTAATAGAAGTTATTATACTCATGATAATAGTGATGACTCATCCAATAGTGATGAAGATAATTAAGAAATTAAATTTCTCATGGCATATGCAAATAATGACGTAGAAAAAGAAGAAGTTACCAGATTAAAAGTTCAATTGGAGATAGTAACCATAGTAAGGGAGCAGCTGCAGGATGTAGTAAAAGATCAGAGCATAACAATCTAGACACTTTAATCTAAGATCCTCTCTCTATAAGAAGATCTTGAAGAATCAAAGAAGCAGAATGAAGAAGCTCCTGAAGAACAAGAATATGAAGTGCTTGAATTAAGGAAACAAGTGGAAAAAGGAAGAAAATATGAAGAAAACATAAAGAAGCAATATCTGGAAAAGGAAGAACAACATCAGGTTGAGGTAAATATCTTAAAAGGTAAAGTAGAAGAAAAGGATAAACCGTTATGATTTCAATACAGTACTAAGATTTTGGATGATATTCTTAGTAGTCAAAGATCCCTCGCTATTAAAACTCGTCCTGGTTTTTATGAAACTATTGAAGGTGAATTTAGCTCACAGGGTGAGGCAAGGAACTCTAATGCAAAACCTGAAATGCTCAACAAGGAGATAAGAGGTCAACCGCAACAACAACAAAGGAAAGAAAATCTTCAAAGAAAATCTTTTGCTCCTAACTATGGAAGTGATAGATGGTTATTTCCTCCGATGAATAATGTTGAATGTTATAAATGTCATAATCTTGCACATGTTGCAGCCAGATGCAGAAGTAGAATGGTTCAAGACCATGACATAGAAAGATCATCACGTTCCAGGTACTTTAAGGGATTTTGTTTTGCTTGCAATATGTTTGGTCACAAAGCTATTGATTGAAATAAAAGGAATATGGAACATGTAAGATGGTATGCGTGTAACAAGTTTGGACATAAAGTAAAGGAATGTAGGAGAAAAATTCGGACACCAAAGCAAAAGGAGCATACATCATCTCAATCCCATGTATTGAATAAGATAGAATTAGTGTGAGAAAGATGTCGCATAACTCAGTTAGCAGACATAACAGACCTAGGGGAAGCTAAAAGTGTAAACCTTCAGTATTCCAATTTGCATACACATCTATTATGAAGAGAAGTCACGTATATACGTGAGTTCAATGCTGCAGAGTCATGTATATGGAGCTCTGAAGAAAAAGCAGCAGAACAGATTCAAGAAAAGAAGTCTGATATGGTTCGATCATTGTATATGTTGGTTGGCACAGGTTCAGGGGGAGCATATGCTTCGAGTAATGCATTGTTGACATTATGGTTAGAAGTCTTTGGTGATGATGCTTATGTGGCTAAATGATACATCTTGCTACTTATTATTGGTTACAAGTTTGGATGCTGGTGCAGATGCTTATGGTGCAGATCATATATGGTGTATGATAGTTGTTGATGACTATCATGGTCTTGTTTAGATTGCTATTCTTTGTTATAAAAGTCATGAATATCATTTGGTGTATAGGTCTTGCAAAGACCTAATTTGTAACCCCACTATGCATGGGAAGGATGATGTAATAATTTCTATTTTCTTCATGTATAAACATTTGGTATACCCCCACTTGGTTGGGTGGATGAGTCAAAGTGGTGTGTCCCCACTTATTGACATATGTATGAGTCGTTGGTGATAGGAAGGTCATACTCACTTAGTTGAGTTGTAGAGTCATGTTATTCTTTTGAAAAATATTTTTGCAAACTTAGCATGTGCTCAAGGGAAGCATGGATGGATTGATACATCTTAGCATGTATAAAGGGGGAGCTGAATCAGAGATTTTAGCATGTACTCAGGGGGAGTATGGATAGCAGAATGTATATCATGGGAGATAATATCTTGGTCTGCCCTTTGCCCTTGATGTCAAAGGGGGAGAGTGACTTGGTGTGGTTGTTGCCATCAAGTCCAAAGGGGGAGATTGTTGGCATTATGATACAGGTATGACACAAGTGTTGTCCTTGATGGCAACTCTCTTAGATGAAAGATCACAGTATAGCAGGTAAACAACAAGAATGAAGAAAGAAAGGTATATGCAGGTTCACCATTGACCAAGCCGCGTATACACGCAGGTTCACTGTATAGAAAGTCATGTGTACGAAAAGGTATACGCATGTTCACTATATACCAAGTCACCTATACACATAGGTTCATTATATAAAAATGCCGCGTATAATGTACACACACACTTTAACAGAAGGAAAGGTGCGTACATGTTGGAAAACTAAGTTTTGTTCCGTGGTATTTGGACCATAGTATCTTGGTATTGGTCCATGGTATTTGGTCCGAGGTATTGACCCCAGGTATTGGGTCCAAGGTATTGGTACTACATGGTTTTGGACCATGTTATTGAGAGAGGCCTAAACCTATATAAGGAGAAGAAGATCATTAGGCCAAAGTGCAAGTGTGAAAGTGATGAATATCTGATGAAGTGTGAGATCTAGTATGCCGGTTATAGGTATGTGATGCTTTGTTAAGGATACACCTATGTGGAAAATGAAGGTTGATGGACCAGGATCATGAAGACTAAAATGCATTATGATTATATGGTATGAACATGAATAGTTCAGATCTGAATACTGATGCATGTCTTATCCTTTATATTTGATGATCTCGGTATATATGAAATAGAAAATTGCAGCAAAGTTATAAGTAATCATTTTTAGATCTATATGCTAGTTCCCTTTGGTGAAAGGGCATATACATGTTGGTTCAACACAGCTAAGTAGCATATAAATTACGAGATTTGATATTTGAGGTTGTTGTTGGTTCTAGTGGTTATTGCAGGGTTTTGGGTTCTGCTCTGTGTTCTGGTGACTATGCTTTGACGACAGGGTTTCAGTGATTCAAAGATTGATGATGGAGATATAGTTGATGGTCATATTGCAATGGTGATTGATTTTGTATTGATGGATCCAGTCTAAAAATTTATGAAACGTGTTCCCTGGAAGAAACGAGAAAGTTGTAGCATTCTCTAGGTCGGCCCCCACATACTAGTAAATATATCGGCTAGTACAAGAGCTAGGGGGTTGTAATTCCCTTCCAGTAGAAGCTGGAGAATGAGATAAATTCGTATCCTTCTGCAGGTGGGTGCCCGCATATTGGTATGAGTCTGTGCCAGTACAAGATTGTAAACAGGTTTTTCTTATCTTAAAGAAAACAGCAGCAGGTGGTTTTTGTCCTGCATTGGGTTTCCACCTTATATCATGGTCTTCATGTGTATGTCTTATGTGTGATGATCTGTTCTATTTTTACTGCACCTAGTTACTGTTTATATGGTTAATGAAGTACTGATGCACTGATTAAAGATCAACATATGATGAATTAACTGAATCATAAGTTTGTTGAATATATGCTAGTTGCATTAAACACAGTTGCGTGTACACATGGGTTCCCTTAACTAAAGTAGCGTATATGAATCTAATTATGGAAATGAAAAAGATATTGATTTGCTAATATTGATTTACCCCCCCCTCTCAGTATTATTTCCAGCAATTGGAATCAGAGCAGGTCCTTCAGAAGAAGCTTGATCGCTTGAAGGAAGATCCATCATCATAAGTAATCAAGAAAGAGAGGGATCCATCAGACCACCAATATTTGATGGGAGCAATTTTGTTTTTACTAGAAGACAAGAACCACAACCTATCTACAATCGCTTGGAATGGATATTTGGGAAATCATGGAAGGAGGATATACATTTCCATCAGCAATTCCTACAGATACGACAGGTAGAAAGCAATATGAAATAAATGCCAATGTTGTTACTAACTTATTAGCAAGTTTGTCAAGATCAGAGTTTGTCAAGGTCATGCAGCTCAAATCAGCCAAAAAAATATGAGACAAAATCATTCTAAGCTACCAAGGAGATGCTCAGGTAAACCGTTCTAAGCTTCAAACTCTTAGAATTTAGTATGAAACTCTTAAGATGCGGAGTGATGAAAGCATAGCTAATTACTTCTTATGTATAGATGAGATTGTCAATTTTATGAAGAATCTGGGTGAAGAAATTAAGGAAGTTGTCTTAGTTGAGAAAGTTTTGAGATCCTTGTCTGCTAAATTTGAACCTAAATTTTCTACCATAGAAGAAAAGCAAGATCTGTAGAATATCACTATGATGCAGCTTCACAGAATCTTAACTGCGTTTGAAATGAAAAAAGGAGGACTGTCAGATATGAGAGGAGCCGCATTTAAAGTATCAACAAAGGGAAACGAAAAACTCAATGAATCAGGATACATTTCAAAAGAATAATGTGAGGTAAATTTTGTCAAGAATCTTCAACAGGGATCTGGAAGGTTCAAAGGTAAGCTAGCTCTCAAAAGCTTTTCTTGTGGTAGAGTTGGTCATTACGCTGCTAGATGCCCTCATAACAAAGGAAAGATGTCTGAAGAAGGTAATAGAAGTTATTATACTCATGATAATAGTGATGACTCATCCAATAGTGATGAGGATAATCAAAACATTAAACTTCTCATGGCATACGAAAATAATGATGTAGAAAAAGAAGAAGTTACCATATTAAAAGTTCAGCTGGAGACAGTAACCAGAGTAAGGGAGTAGCTGCGGGATGTAGTAAAAGATTAGAGCATAACAATCTAGAGACTTGAATCTAAGATCCTCTCTCTAAAAGAAGATCTTTAAGAATCAAAGAAGTAGAATGAAGAAGCTCTTGAAGAACAAGAACATGAAGTGCTCGAATTAAGGCAACAAGTGGAAAAAGGAAGAAAAGCTAAGGAAGAACAACATCAGGTTGAGGTAAATATCTTAAAAGGTAAATTAGAAGAAAAGGATAAACAATTATGATTTCAAGACAACAATAAGATTTTGGATGATATTCATAGTAGTCAAAGATCCCTTTCTATCAAAACTAGTCTTGGTTTTTATGAAACTATTGAAGGTGAATCTAACTCACAGGGTGAGGCAAGGAACTATAATGAAAAACTTCAATTTCTCAACAAGGAGATAAGAGGTCAACCCCAAAAACAACCAGGGAAAGAAATTCTTCAAAGAAAATATTTTTCTCCTAACTGTGGAAGTGATAGACAGTTATCTCCTCCGATGAGTAATGTTGAATGTTATGAATGTCATAATATTCGACATGTTTCAGCTAGATGCAGAAGTAGAATGGTTCAAGACCATCACATAGAAAGATCATCATGTTCTAGGTACTTTAAGGGATATTTTTTTTCTTGCAATATGTTTGGTCACAAAGCTATTGATTGCAATAAAAGGAATATGAAACATGTAAGATGTTATGCATGTAACAATTTTGGACATAAAGTAAAGGAATGCAGGAGCAAAGTTCTGACACCAAAGCAAAAGGAGCATACATCATCTCAATCCCAGGTATTGCAGAAGACAGAATTAGTGTCAGAAATATGTGGCATAACTCAGTTAGCAGACATAATAGACCCAGGGGAAGCTGAAAGTGTAAACCTTCAGTATTCCAAATTGCATATGCAGCTATTATGAAAAGAAGTCGCGTATATACGCGTGTTAAGTGCTACAGAGTCACGTATATGGAGCTCTAAAGAAAAAGCAGCAGAATAGATTCAGGAAAACAAGTCTGATATGGTTTGGTCATGGTATATTTTGGTTGGCACAGGTTCAGGGGGAAATATGCATCGAATAATGCATCGTTGGAATTATGGTTAGAAATATTTGGTGATGATGCTTATGTGGCTAAATGATACATCTTGCCACTTATTATTGGTTATAGGTCTGGATGTTGGAGATAGATGGTTATGGTGCAGATCATATATGGTGTACGATAGTTGCTGATGACTATCATGGTCTTGTTTAGATTACTGGTCTTTGTTATAAAAACCATGAATATCATTTGGTGTAAAGGTCTTGCAAAGACCTAATTTGTACCCCCACTATGCATGGGAAGCATGATGTAATAATTTATATTTTCAATCATGTATAAACATTTGGTATACCCCCACTTGGTTGGATGGATGAGTCAAAGTGGTATATCCCGACTTAGTTGGGAGATTTATGTCTGTGGGTCATTGGTGATAGGAAGGTCATACTTAGTTGAGTTGTAGAGTCATGTTATTCATTTGAAAAATATTTTTGCAGACTTGGCATGTGCTCAGGGGGAGCATGGATGGATTGATACATCTTAGCACGTACAAAGGGGGAGCTCAATCAGAGATTTCAACATGTACTTAGGGGGAGTATGGACAGCAAAATGTATATCAAGGGAGAGAATATCTTGGTCCGCCCTTTGCCCTTGACGTCAAAGGGGGAGAGTGACTTGGTGTGGTTGTTGCCATCAAATCCAAAGGGGGAGAGTGACTTGGTGTGGTTGTTGCCATCAAGTCCAAAGGGGGAGATTGTTGGCATTATAATACAGGTATGACACAAGTGTTGTCCTTGATGGCAAATCTCTCAGATGAAATATCATAGTGTAGCAGGTAAACAGCAAGAATGAAGAAAGAAAGGTATACGCAGGTTCACCATTAACCAAGTCGTTTATACACACAGGTTCACTGTATATAAAGTCACATGTACAAAAAGGTATACACAGGTTCACTATATACCAAGTTGCGTATACACGCAGGTTCACTATATACAAAGGCACGTATAATGTATACACGCACTTTCACATAAGGAAAGGCACTTACATGTTGGAAAACTAAGTTTTTGTCCATGGTATTTCGACCATGGTATTTGGTCCAAGGTATTGACCGCAGGTATTGGGTCCAAGGTATCGATCCTATGTGGTTTTGGACCATGGTATTGAGAGAGGCCTAAACCTATATAAGGAGATGAAGATCATTAGGCCAAAGTGTAGGTGTGCAAGTGATGAATATCTGATGAAGTGTGAGATCTAGTATGTAGGTTATGGCTGTGTGATGCTTTGTTAAGGATGCACCTATGTGGCGAGTGAAGGTTGATGGACCGAGATCATGAAGACTAAAATGAATTATCATTACATGGTATGATCATGAATAGTTCATATCTAAATACTTATGCATGTCTTATCCTTTATATCTGATGATCTAGGTATATCTGAAGTAGAAAATTGCAGTGAAGGTATAAGTACTTATTTTCAGATCTATACATTGGTTCCCTTTGGTGAAAGGGCGTATACATGTTGGTTCGACACAGCCAAGTAGCGTATACATTATGAGATTTAATATTTGAGGTTGTTGTTGGTTCTAGTGGTTGTTGCAGGGTTCTGGGTTCTGCTCTGTGTTTTGGTGACTGTGTTTTGACGACAGGGTTTCAGTGATTCAGTAATTGGGTGATTCAGAGATTGATGATGCAGATATAGTTGATGGCCGTATTGCAGTGGTGATTGATTTTTTAATGATGGATCTAGTCTGAAAATTTATGAAACATGGTCCTTGGAAGAAAAGAGAAGGTCGTAGCCTTCTGTAGGTCGCCCCCTATGTACTAGTAAATATATCAGCTAGTACAAGAGCTAGGGGGTTGTAGCTCCCTTCCAGTAGAAGCTAGAGAATGAGAGAAGGTCGTAGCCCTTTGCAGGTGGGTGCCTGCATATTGGTATGAGTCTGCGCCAGTACAAGATTGTAAACAGGTTTTTCTTATCTTAAAGAAAACAACAGCAAGTGGTTTTTGTCGCGCATTGGGTTTCCACCTTATATCATGGTGTTCATGTGTGTGTCTTATGTGTGATGATCTATTCTATTTTTACTGCACCCGGTTACTATTTATATGGTTAACGAAGTACTGATGCACTAATTAAAGATCAACATATGATGAATTAACTGAATCATAAGTTTGTTGAATATACGCTAGTTGCATTAAACATAGTTGCATGTACACGTGGGTTCCCTTAACTAAAGTAGCGTATATGAATCTAATTATGGAAGTGAAAAAGCTATTTATTTTCTCATACTGATTCACCCTCCCCCCATCTTAGTATGATTTCCAACATCAAAAACAATAGATCTAGGAAATGACAGTCGTATGCAGTTCTACCAGCTTCGGATTTGGATCACCAACAGATGTGGCCCTCAAATAGATCTGATACCATGTAGGAATTTACAGGGTATGTTCCTCAGATAGAACACCAAATGAAACCACTCACAAACATATCACATATCAATACGCCAGTATTCTTGGCATGGTTAAAACCCTCAAAGAGGGAAACAGTCCACGGCGTGAGCCAATGTGGCCAATTCAGGAAATTTATTAATAAAAGAAAGAAAATTTACATAAGCTTCTCTCATGAACAGTCACCCTATAAATTACCCTCCATTCTCTTTAAATAGAGATCATGGACCAATTGAGTGTTAAGCCACGGATCAAGTGTCAGAAATACCGAGGAGAGAATGAACCATCAGACCACTTCATGTCTAGAACATATCATGACCATCAGATTGTAAGTTACAAATGTACATAGTAAAGAAACACACTTTACCTAACTCTACGGTAAACCAATTTATACTTAACTATTTCCTATGTGTCGGAATATCCTAACAAAAAATAGTAAATTGTGCTACAATTAAGGAAACTCAAAGAGACAGTCTTGGGTATCCAAGAGGAATAGGCGGGTTGCCACCAATATCCACCTAGATCATTATGTTTATACACATATATGAGGCAAAACCCCCCTTATTGTCTAGTTATATTTCATTATACATATTATAAAGTAACCTTCCCATTTTAGGTTAATGCATTTAATCCACAATGAGTCATAATGGAAAGGTAATAATTTAGCCTACATACTATTTAATTTGGTTTATGTTAAATTTATGCTTTTCCACCCCTATGATTTGTATTGTGAGTGTTATTTTAAGTTATTCCATGGATGACCCCAAGGCTATGGTGAGTTAACTCCTGAAAGTGTACATTCTTACACAACAATCCTTGAATAGTTTCACTTGTGAATAATATTATATAGTCTTGATGTCAGAACAATGGTTCTTGAATCATCATGAAGGGATTGGATTACGTGCCACCTAGCAATTTGACACCCTTGGGAATGGTGAATTGAATTAGACGGTTGAATAAGGATTAGGGGGCTACAAAGTATCCACCCTCCTCCTTTACATCACATGAAGCTCGGATGCCCCCTCGTTGTGTGTCGATCATTTCTATGCAATTACTATGGATAAAGGAAAGTAAACTCCACACAATTAACTCCTCGTCGACCCCTCTTCTGGTGTAGATTACAACAGTTAGATTGATTAGCTAGTTTTCTATCAACATTCAAAGAATTTTCCTTGTTCCAAATGGTTTTTTTCTTCTTTATTTCCATAAGTCACTAGGTAGCACTCATTTTTCCTTTTTAAATAGGAGAGCTAGTTGCTGGAAATTTCTAGAACGACCAAGGCCATGATTGTTCTCTGAATATTTTTGTGAGGTTAGAGTATGAGGAAGTTTCTTGTACTTATAAACCCCTTAATCCCTTGTGTTAAAAATAAAAATTTGTGTTCAGTTCGAAGTAACCCTATATGTTTTTTTTTGCAAGTTTAACGTTGGAGGATTAGCGAAGGAAAACATTGATGCAGAAGTAACCCATTACCCAAGACATACTTTAGTTGTTTCAGTATATTATATAACATATATAGTGCAATTTAATGTTCTTTCTATTTCATTCTTTTGGTAAATAAACCTTCGATGGCGAATATTTGTGTTGCAATTTGGGAAAAATATGACTCTTCCATGTTATGCTTGACATTGTGCTTTAATATATATATTGCACATGTTTGGAGCAAACTTGTGTTAGGGCTTTTTTTTCTTCAAGAGTGCTTTGTTTAAATCCTTCCCAGATTTTAGAGTTATAATAATGTGATTGACAAATCACGAGCTCTGTTTCATATATACTAGATATGGTAATATTTTAGATAATTCAAACTCGAGACCCACGTTAGCTAGCAAGCCATGTTGATTATTTGATAGCTTAGAGAATAGTCCTAAGTCCACTAAGAGACAAACTGAAACATTTGGGCAGTTTCGAAGATTAGTTCCACCCAAAATTGAAAAAACTTCATTAAAAATGAATTATAGATATTGTAGAGAGAATTACATATTATAATAACCTATTCCTTAGTATGAAAATGATGCAGTGATAATTATTTTCAATTAATAATAGGATTGTTCAAGATAAATACTAGTAGGGAGCCTATTTCAAATCAAAGAACCCAATTGGAGTGGTACATAAAATGTTCTAAGAAAGATGTGGGAGATAAAGTTGGTATTTGTGACCCTAGTTTACCCCGCTGCCACAATAACCCAATTAATAATAAAAACCTCAGCAAACACCCTGTGTCTATCAGAATCTAGAATGTTGAAACTGTTAAGATCTATGTATATGAAGGCCTCACTTCCACACGAAGAAGAATAAAAAATACATTATTTCAGCTAGAGCTAGTAATAACAATGTTAAATGTAAATTTTGTGCTAGATATGATGTGTTAGGTTTCATGATGGTTTATTGAGGATCACTTGATTTTCAGTCTCACATTTCAATATCTTAGTATTCAAATGGAATCATAGCAAAAATTTGAGAAGCAAGACTTTTGTAGAACACACATATATTCAGAGTGCAATGATTTACTTAAGGGAAAATAAATTTATTTAGCTAGAAGTAGAATTTGGTGGGATGTACATTCAATATTGTTTGTAACATTTCAAATTGATTAAGTAAAACCTATAAGTAATAATTACATAGAAGTTGTGCAAAGGGCATATAGCAATGGCATAAACACCATAAAATCCATAAGAGGTGTGTCCAAAACAAATAATAGGGTAATTGGTAGACTCCCAAATGTATTTTTCTTGCTTACCATTGAGACTCGAGACTCCATACTTATAACTAATCTTGTCTATATTAATTTTCTTCTTTGAGCTAGTTAAAAGAGAGAGATACTTTTGATCTTCTAGGGTGGGGTTGATCACCTCCTTATAATATCTTAATTTTATTTTAGCTGCTAAATCTTTCTCACACCACACTTTTTCTTTGAACTTAGAAGTAACAATATTTTTAATGTTATTAATGTTTTGCAATGTAACATTCTCGTCGATCTTCCAATGGTTTAACGAGGCCCGTGTCTTTATACCAACCTTGTTTGAGCCTTAGGTGTTTTTGGCTTGAATTTAAAGCTAGCTTAGGAAGTCTATGGTCTCATATGCTATTGAGTTTGTGCTTGTACAATAGAAGCCTAGTCATAGCTAGGCTGTCGATAGGAGAAAGACCCACGTCTATAAGGAGAATATGTTAGGGTGTGTTTCTTTTAATTTTGAGGTTATACGTTATAAAATGCTTCTGGATTTGCTCAATCTTTCTCGAGGATTCTTTAGAGATGCTACAACCCCAAACCTCACATCCATATAAGATAACCGGAGTGACTAAAGTTTCAAAGAGGAACTTCTTTCTATCCCACATTACGAGGTTTGTCATTTTACAATTATTTTCAAGACCAAAATAAGCTTTCCATTCCCCATTAATCCTTTTCTCAATGCTATAATTCCACTTGAGCTTGTGATGAATATCAATTCCTAGGTACTTATAGGAAGACACTTCCTCCGAGTTATTATTGTCATACATAAAATTAGCGTAAGTGTCCTTCTTGGATTTCATAATCATAACTTTTGTTTTGTGCATGTTAACAATCATACCCATGGTAGAACAAAAATCCTTAAGAAGTATAAGTTGCTTATCAATATCAAATGGGCACCTTGCGAGAAGAACAATATTGTGAGCGTAGAGAAGAAGGATGATGACTACCCTAGCTAAGATCATGCCAGAACATCACGCTTCCTCTAAACAACCTTCTAGCTTGTCAATGTAAATGCCAAATAGGGTAGGGAAGAGGGGGAAACCTTGTTTAACTCCGATATTACACTTAATATCTTTAGACCACCCGTCATTGCTCTTTAACTTGGCAATTACATTCTCATATAACCTTATAGGAGTAGCTCTCAACTCAAAAGGAACCTTTAGCTCTTCTAATCTGTTCCAAAGGTTGTTTCTAGGAACTATATCGAAAGCCTTTCTAAAGTCCACAAAGCAACAAAAGAGATTGGATTTATCATTGCGGCATTCCTCCACAATGATCCTAAGCATAATGAGGTGGTCTATTGTTGAGTGCTACTTTCTAAAACCCACTTGGCCTTTAGCCCACTTACCTTCACTTTCAAGCCATATGCTCAACTTCCTTTCCAAAATAATACCATATAACTTGGCTAGGAGAGGGTTGATCATAATTGTCTCATAATTAGACGGGTTATTTGTATGCCCACTTTTAAAAATAGGGATAATGAGGCTATGAGTCCATGTTTTAGGGAACCCTTGCTTGATCGCTTGATTGAAAAGCTTGTGAATGTGGGGGATGAGGAAATGACCTCCAATTTTTAAGATTTTTGCCTGGTAACCTTCAGTTTCCTTAGCTTTCCCCTTAGCCAAGGGATTAACCCCAAAATCAATGTCTTCTAATGAGAAAACGTCTTTCGTTGTGAGTAGGGTTACAAAGTTAACCATGACATTTGGAGATTCATGAAGCTTTTTAAGATAGGAATTCTAGTCATGTAAAGCAATTTTATTATTATCTTTAGTTTTCGTAGTTAGAATCTACCTCTAGAATTTCTTAGGAGCTACCTTAGAGCGGTGTAAGAGATTCTCTTGTCTTTTACAAATATACTACCTTTTTTTTTCTTTTTAGTTAGGGCTTTGTATATTTTTATCTTGCCAATTTTAAGAGATTCATCAACAACTTCCTTAATTGCTCTCCTCGCACTTTTACAATGTTTGTCATACCATGGGTTGGTTTTGCTATTTCTTTTGTTACTTGAAACTTCAATTGACAACTTGTTAATAGAATGTGAGAGGGTTGTAGTAAAATTATGATAGAGATCCTTTATGTTATCTATACTAGATAAAAGAAGTAAATTAGTTTTTAATTCATTTAGAAAGAGATCTTTTTTATTTCTATCAAAGATTAACTTCTTTTGGCTATAATGATTATCTTTTATGGGATCTCTATGTATTATAAATCATATTTCAAAACAAACACTTATTTATGTAATTAAAAATATTGTCTACCTAAATAGAATTAATTCTTATAATCCTTTATATATTTCTATTTTATTATTATATTTTTTTCCCTTATATAACTTGCACTTATCTTTTCAAAAATGAAAATATCACTCTGATTTATATGATATGACTTCTATTAGAATATAATAATATTATATTATGCTATAAATTATATTCCATAACAAATATCTATGTATATAATGTGAAGCTTATATTTGAATGGTATATATTAGTTTTCTTTTATTTGTATATATTTGACATAAAACTATGTTATTTAAAGTGGATATTGAAATATTTTATTGATGATTAACAATAAAATATTTTATTATTTTTACATATATCTCTAATCTCTTTAATATTTAAAAACAAATTATTTTTTCCTTTATTTTCAATTATATTATTTTTTATTTCTATATAAAGTAAAAATAAAATTAAAGCGAAAATCAACTTATTGCATAACACCACCTAAAGAGTCCACACAAATTTAAAATTTAAAATTTGGTGGTATTTACAGAGTTGATCTCCATCTTAATCTTCGTTATTTAAACCATAATAGTTATATACATATTTTATAACATCTCTTCCTATTCACAATAATTTTATTTTTTATAAAATTTGAATACAATCATCGATCCTAAGCAATTAATTGTATACAGGTGTTTGTAAAGTTTATACTCTCTAAATGTTATTTTTTTTATTTTTATTTCCATCATTAAGCTAATTAATTGTTAACCTTGTTGAACATATCATATATCGACGTGGATATATGACCGATTATTTCGTTTGGCCTTGTGTTTTTGCATTGCAGCAAGTCTTTGGTATAATCGATGTCATAGGGGGCGCCCGCATTATGGTGAGGCATACGATATCACTTGAGCCCTACGCTCGCTGACATTCTCTGCCTTGCTTTGTCCTTAGAGACGTGTCGTGTCTGGAATGCCATCTAAGTGTCAACACACCCAAGAATGTTAAGAATTGGTTAACTATCCCCTTCTGCCGTCACTCTATGCAACCCCCATTTGCACTCTCCAGTCTACTGGTTAGGATCTGTAGTCTGTGTTCAAACCCTCTGTTATATGCCTATTAATTTTGTTCCTTGCATAGCCACAGGTATATGCCTATTCACATCACTCATGATTACGTTCTTTGTGTTTTTATGCCCACGTGTAGGTTATAATGTTACCCTTTCTGTTGTTTTTGGTAGGATTTTACCCTCATACCTAGCGTTTGACAGACATCATACGTTTTCAACTTCCGGGAATTATTGCTTTCCTCTACAATCTAGGTTCTCTGTATGCTTTCCCTCATTCGTTTACAGGTTTTGTGAAATTCCTAAGGGTTTGACACCGATAGTGGAACCCTAATACTTCCGTTCCCTAGTCGTTGCGGAATGTTCTAGACCTCGAACCCGAGGGAAGTATCCTAAAGGGTTTCGCGGAGGAAATTTGAGATTTTGTCGCAAAACTAATTTTTAGTTCTTAAGTGATTAATTAATACAGTCAATCCTTTGTTAATGGCAGCCCTTACAAGCTTAGGTTATTGTTGTAAATCCTTTGTTAATGGCAGCGCTTACAAGCTTAGGTTATTGTTGCAAGGGGATTAGGTTATTGTTGCAAGGGGATTTGTAAATATTTGGGGGATAATGTATATTGGATTATTTTTCCAAATTTATATTTCATATGTATACATGAGTCTCTCTTGCATTCAAATACACAAACCAACTTTTATTGTGTAATTTTGGGAAATTATAAGTTTGAAGAACTGATATTCGTTTAATTTTTATCATTCTATCAGAAATTTGTTTCGAGTTATGGATTTACCAACTTAGCCATGTTCACCCAGGTTATACTTTTAGTGATTCTTTTGATTATGGGACTATATGATTTTTTTTTGTAACTATATTAATATTTTGGTATTTAGCAAAATAACTTTTTGAAGTTGTAAATTATTTCCCTATTCTTGTGACTTATGATGAGATTATATAATTAGTTACAAATTTTGCTATACAATTTATAGCTCTTTTTTACTATTTCCAAGCTTCTAGTCTTTTCTAGAACTAATCTAACTTGTCACATGGAAATAATTATTTCATGGACTAATATTAAGATCATAATAGACCAACTTTAATTGTTTCATTAATCCTATATACATTAGATCTTGATAGAACAATATTAATTATTCCATTAGTCCTATATACATACCTTTATCCATTATGAAAGAAACATGCCATAGAATTTATACAAAAAAATATACAACTAGAAGGAAACCAAAACATTACATGTATGTGACACTTATCTCCTAATTCAATTTAGGCTTTGAGGAAAATAGTTTAGGCTTCCAGGGAAATAGCATAGCACAGGAAGAAGATTAGTGCATGTAACCAATGAGAACAACACTCACTACTAGAGCTCCCTCCCAAGTGAGTTTCACTTCTAGAGCACTCTTTTGATATAGACCACACTAGGTCCACCTAGGGCTTATATGATCACACTAGGTCTTTCCTAGTGTTTGAGAGGCCTTATAGCTCTAACTAGGAATTCTCAACTCAAGAATTCCCTTTCCTCCGTGCCTCCCTTAGTAGTGCCTTATCTAAGGTTCCAACCTCCAATTTTCCTCTAATGGGTCTAGGCAACCTCATTTTTTTCCCTCGCACCCTATCGGCTTATTTTTCCCCAAATGAGATGATTTATCTATAGGAAGAGGAATAACTACATTCTAATTGTCTCTTAAGTGAAAATCTCATTTAGTATATTTTTCTTAGCTAATTTCCATAGTTGTTCATAACTAATTTATTAATGAAATTAAAAATATAAGCATTCATGTTTATTATAGTTTGTCAAGTTATTCAATAAAAGTAAATTAAAATATTTACAATCTACTCAGGGGTATTACATCTTCCCCCCTCTATCAAAGAATTGTACTTAGTGTTTATTTTAAGGCCTTTAGAATAGGTTGGGATATGCTTCATGCATTCAATTTTCATCCTCCCAAGTTGTCTGTTCTTAACTAAAGTGCTTTCACTGCACTTTTGGGATATGCTTCATGCATTCAATTTTCATCTTCCCAAGTTGTTTGTTCTTGACTAAAGTGCTTTCAGTGCACTTTAACAACACAACTACCTTCCATAACATGATTTCTCACATGATTTCTCTCTGTAAAAGATTGAAAAGGAACTCTCCATCCAGATTGAACTACAATCACATTGGTTAGATTTCTCATTAGTTTCCAATCAAAGAAGAAACATATATAAAATCATCTCAACTTGATTGTTTTACTTGTACATCTTGTCAAATAATTATGTGTCTAGGTTCATATACATACCTCTTTAATAGAGAGACATGAAACATGTTATGTACACATATATGACTAGGAGAATCCAACTCATAGGCTACAAGTCCAATTCGAACTAATATTTGGAAAGACCCACATAATAGGGGTGCCAATTTTTCACAACTTCCCCACCACAAAGTGCTCTTCTTATTCTTGACCCTCACATACACATGATCACCTACCTAAAATTTAGTGTAGGCCATTCTTTTCTCTACATGGTTTTTGTCAATATTTAGCTACCTTTTGTCTACAAGCCTTCTCTTTGGTTGTTATATAATGTACTTCCTTGGAATGTCTTCCAACACTTGATTAACTCCTTCAGTTTTCCCACATGTCTATGGCTTTAAGGAAATATTGAATTGTACTTGAATGCCTTATATTATAAAAAGAGCCTTCCAAAAATGAGAGTTAAACTTCACATCTCTATCAAAAATTACTGCTTTAGGTATACCATGTAAATGAAAAAAAATCTCTCATGAATACGAGCAATTTGAACATTTTTATAAGTTGACTATATAGGAAACAAATTTTGACATCCCCTAATAACTAATCATTACTCTATGTAGGTGTGTAATAAATGGGGATAGAGCCAAACAATTGGATTATAAGTTGACTGTATAGGAAACAAATTGTGACATCCCCTAGTAACTACTCATTACTTTAAGTAGGTATGTAATAAATGGGGATAGAGCCAAACAATTGGATTGATTATTGTAAATAATTGATTATAAAAGAAATAATTATTTGTGCACTCACCCATGAGACACATGAGATAAGATTGTAAATTCTTCATGATTAGAATCTTTAAAGATTCTAAATAAGATAAGGGAGGGAGATAAAGTCCCTTAGAAACATCTCAACAGGAGAAAAAGTTTAGCCTGGTTTCCTTTAAAGGACGGTGGGTGAGAAAGGTGGGCTTTAAGAGCAAAATCCTAGGCAAGAAAGCAAGTAAGCTTACCAAAAAAAGGATGTCATTGAAATAGAAACATTATCATGAAGAAAAGGAATTAAACACCCTTGGAGGAGATCAACAAGAGGTTGTTGATTCTCTCGGAATTTACACTTGAGCTTGAGGGAGAACTAGAGGCAGTTCATGGTTGGGAGGTTGTTGATTCTCTCAGAATTTACACTTGAGCTCGAGGGAGAACTAGAGGCAATTTTTGGTTGGGAGGATAGTGTATCCTTCAATCCTCTAGTTTGGCTGATGTTATTTTATGTTGGATACAATTTCAATTATGTAAACTTTTACACAATGCAAGATAATCTCAAGTTAGAGGTAGTTTTAATTATAGATGACATATGGGTAATTATTAGGTGTATAGTATATAAATAAATTTTGTGTATAGTGTTGTAACAGAAAATTAACATATGGGTTATTGGTTTAATATATTACTATCAATTCCAACAGAAGCTTAGGTTCAAATACTAGTTATTGAATTACAATATTTCTGTTGATTTTAGTGCAAAATGAGGAATAAACTACTAATGATGGAGTTAAAAGAATATTGTAGTTTTATGTAAAAATATTGTTGCATAATTGTAATGTAGTGTAGTATGACTTTTATATAAATTAAAAACAGTAGGAATGATATGTCATAGATGACATATAGAGAAAAGAAACTTAGCACTAGTATGAGCATCGATTTTGGAAGGAAATGCATAGCTAATTATAAACTATAAATATAAAATTATAAGTTAAAATCCTACTACTCTATGTAGTAAACTTTAGCATGCAGACGTAAATATTTAGTAAGTGACACTTAAATATTACATGTTGAATTTCCACGATTTTGGGTCTAGGATAGAATCTTAAAATCTTTGACCCTACCAAACCAAGAATCTCAACCATAAACTACTTTGCACAGTGGAATATAAATGACAGTAAATCACACATGCATAAAATATAGACAACTTTTTACACTTTTCAACCCAACTACATTATATTAAACAACATATAATACAACAGTCTAGGGTATGAGGGATAATGGCCCTCATATATCCACTAGTACAAGATACAAAATTAGGGCTTGGTGTGAGTCCATCCACAACCAATCTAACCTCAACAAGATACTCTCACCATTTGGCTTATGTAGTCGATGTTAGAAAATTATATATTACAAAGCAATGGAACACATAAAATATATTGCAGAAATATATAAACACACAAAACACATAAAACAAGAGAGACACAAATGTAAGTGGTTTACCCAATTTGGGCTACGTCCACGGAGAAATAGTGAGTCCTTTATTAGCGAGAAAAATGAAGAGATACAACCTACACCAGATCCGTTGTAATTCCTTATTCTCTCTCACACAATCTCCTCTCTCTTTCACACTGAGAATACAGATCTACATATACATAATATAATTCCTTCATATATAGCAAAGGGTTCCTTCTAGGGAAAAAAACCCTAAGTTAAACATAACTTCTAGAGTGAGATCTCCTCCTAATGAACGAGACCCAGATTGACTACGAAATTACAACATTTTACAAGGCAATTCTACATCTATTTTTAGCTTTGGGGGCACTGCCCCCAAGGCTACAAATAATCACCATGACCCCCCATCGCGGCGCACATTTACGAGCGCATTGACACCACATTACAAATTGGGGTTGAATGCGGCGATACCTCTGAATAAAGAAGATAATCAGGCTCCACACCCAACAGTCGAATATCTAAGCTCCCCTCAGTCGTACCCTGTACATTCCCAATCCTTCAGCTCGAGATCTATAGCTCCTACCTCTATCAATGATCTAAGTCCATCTCACCAATGAATCTCGACTATCGAATCTTCTCATTGGTTGTGCCTTAGTCCATCAAGGCATCAACACATCGAGACTCCTGTAGAGTTATTCATAGCTCTACTTGTGAAAAAATCTCGATCTACCCACTACTGCTCCTCAGATACTTAGGGACTTCAACCCACTGTGGTCTTCTCGTGTTTTTTTCATGAAGACCAACATAGGGTATGAAAGGTTGCCACCTATCACTACAAGATGTCCATCTCCTATAATGAACACAGTCTAGGAGGAGTATCCATCATATAATATAGATTTCCTTCTCCACACAGACATTTGAGGCTCCATAAACTACTCCTCGTTGATCAGACCCTTGAGCTCAACAACTGCCTCTCTCGCAACTAGCTTTTTCCATCAAAGTGTTGCTCACTGAGCTCCAACTTGGACATTATCTCGCTGTCCTCTAGCAGACCATAAGTTCCCAATCACATCCACACTTGGTCCACTCTCACGCTGCCTTGCAATAGTCCATGAGTGACCAATCCTCGTTGTAGCATCTGCTCCTAGTTAGGGCATCCAACACCTAGGAAACCCTTCCACATGGCTGTTAAAAGACTTCCAAATTGTCCTCCCCTAAGACATCATCCATTAACATCAATTCAACCTTAACACGTCAATAAAATAAATACTTAGACTGTTCCTGCACTCATATTCCCGCACTCGCGTTCCTACACTCATTCGTTCTCGCACTCGCATGTTTCTTCACTCTCGCATTCATGAACTTAGTGCTTTCCTACACTCGTGTGTTCCTATACTCGTGTCTGTTCACTCACGCATTCCTGCACTCGTGTGTTCCTGCACTTGCATTCTTGTACTCGCACTACCCGCACTCGAGATGGATTTCTTGATGTGTAGACTATGAAATATGCTTCTTGGATGAGTGATATGACATTCCAATCACCTCTTATTTATATGCACAACAAGAGCTTCCAAAATTTCCTATTTGAATTAACATGTCCATTGGGTTCTTCAAGTCGGCCTATTTGGCATGCAATAATAATTAGGTTAACTTCAAAAATTCATATCTCTTTAACGACAAATCAGATGCAAACGATTTTCAATGCGTTGGAATCTTCTTTCTAAGAACTATCATCTACATCCATCACATGTCATAAATTCATCAATGTTTTGTCCCAAATCTCGATGGATGCGAAAACCCCACACTTTTGTTCCAAGTGCACAAGTTTCCCTTATGGTGCTTTTCCCTCCAAATGCTGAACCTTGGGGCTTGGAGTACCACCCAAGCTAAAAAAAAATTAACACTCCCTCTTAGCAAGGGAGGTACTTCCAAGACTATGAAGTAACCATCATCATCCGGTAACGACACTAGCCCATCTGGCATCCATCACTGCAGCATACCCTATAGAATAAATCCGGCAATGACGGTAGTGCCTCTACCTCATCATATCTAAACCTAAATATCCTAAACCTCCATAAGGCTTCTCCCTCTGAGGCTAGACTCCCTCTGAGCCTAATCGATCTCCACTAGCTTAGTCCTGCAAACACTCATCCTCCTGGATCAAATACCACTCGTGAAAATGCCACTAGTCTCAGATATGCAACATCACAATCCGATGAATACTCTAGCCTATCAATCTGAAGTCCATCACATGAATCCATCTTGACCAACCTAATCTCGTCCATGCCAAAGAAACCCTCAAGTTGTCACAACCATCCATTAAAAGACATAGGAAGTCCACGATCTACAAACTGCCACACAACATACTGAAGTGCAATAGGTTCACCATCAATCCACGAGAACTCCTAGCCCAAATCATCATGTAGTATATCGATACCACATCACCATTTCTCCAGTTGAACTCTCTGCTCCATGATCTAGTCACCCACGACTCCCTTTGAGTTGCTTCATTGTGCACTCTCTGATTCATTGTCCCTCAAAGTAGCTCAGATACCATGTGATACCATGTTGAATTTCCATGATCTTGGATCTAGGATAGAATCTTAAAATATTTGACGCTACCAAACCAAGAATCTCAACCATAAACTACTTTGAATAGAGGAATATAAACAACATTAAACCACACATGCACAGAATATAGACAACTTTTTACAATTTTCAACCCAACTTCGTTATATTAAAAATATATATAATAAAACAGTCTAGGGCTCCCGTACGAGGGATAATGGCCCTCATAAATCCACTAGTACAAGATACAAAACTATGGCTTGGTGTTAGTCCATCGACAACAAATCTACCCTCAACAATATACTCTTACCATCTACCTAATGTTGTCGACTTTCTCAGCCCCCCTCGGTCATACCGTGTACTTGCCTCATCCTTCGGCTTCTGATCTGCAGCTCATACCACTATCAATCAAAGTCCATCTAGTCAATGAATCTTGGCTATGCAATCTACTCACTAGTTGTGCCTTTTTCCATCAATGCATCAACAAATCGAGACTCTTGTCGAGTTTTTCACAGCTCCATATATGAAAAACTCTCGATATACCCACTGTTGCTCTTGAGCTACTTAGGGACTTCAGCCCACTATGGTCTTCATGTTTTTCACCGATGAATACCAACATAGGGAACAAAGGGCTTCCACCTATCACTACAACATGTCCATCTCCTTCAATGAACATGGTGTCTATTCAATTTAGTGTCCTAAATTTTTCTACATAAATTATCAATCTAGGTATCCTAAACTGATGAAGTGTGGTGCACCATATGTGCTTAGTTAACCTCTCTCTTACTTCGTTGTTTTATAGTTTATGTTGTTTTTGGGGGTTTTGTTTCTTATGCTTAAGGAAATTAATTTAAGAAAGAAAAGCAATGCTTCTAGGTGAAATCTCTAAATGTTAATGGACAATTAAATCTAATAACTTTCAATGTTAAAATCTAATTTCTAAAAAAATGAGAAAAGGAAACAAATCAAAACTTTGAACAGTTAGATTAATCTAAGACGACAAAATGTCTATGAAATGAAAGCAAAAAAAAATGATAACAGCTACATGAAATTGAAACAAAATCTTCATCATCCTAAAAGAAGTAAACATGAAAATGCAAGGAAAAACTTAGTCATTAGTAAAACATTTCACCACTTAGTCTTAGGTTCAAACCATCAACGAAGGGATTTTGGAAATATCTATTTAAATCATGAGTTACTAAATTGATAAGAAAATGGCATTAAGCTATCTAACTCTAAGCTATTGAACATCAAGAAACCTCATTCATAAACACAACATTTCTCCATTTAGTTTGAGGATAAACCATCAATGAAAGGCTCTGGAAATATTTGTTTATATCATGAGTGACTACACTAAGAAGAAAAAGGCATTGAACAACAAGAAATCTCATTCATAAACTCAACATTTTGCCATTTAGTTTGAGGATAAAACATCAATGAAAGGCTTTGGAAATATTTGTTTATATCATGAGTGACTACACTAAGAAGAAAAAGGCATTGAACAACAAGAAATCTCATTCATAAACTTAACATTTCGCCATTTAGTTTGAGGATAAACCATCAACGAAAGGCTCTGGAAATATCTATTTATGTAATGAGTGACTACTCTAATAAGCAAATACAAAAACATGTAAAGGAAAACTAATCTATTGTGTGCTCTAATGCTCCAATCACCAATTGGAAAATACTTTCTTGGAATATTTTTCTAAGCATAGATTACACAGTTAGATAAATCTACAATCAACTGGTTGAACACACTTGCATGAATTAAACTTGCATGAATGGAAAATCTAAACTATTAAACTTGAAAACAATAAAATGACATACTTGAATGAAATCAGAGCAAAACTACAAAACAAAATCTACTCTACCTTACATTCTAATATGCTCCATGACATCTACTTCACATCTCCTTCCATGTTGAGAACATTCGAGCTTTATTCAAATTCTTCAAAATTATAAAGTACAACAAAGCTCTCCAAAGCTTTCCAAAGCTACCAAAAAAACTACCAAATGAAGGAGAGATATCTCTTATTTATACAAAAATATGAGAAGTCATCTCATTAATGAGAGTCCATGAATCTCTCCCTATACCTCTAGAGTTCTAATCAAAATAGGAAATGATAAGACACATGTCTTCTTAGAGTTTCAATACAAATAGGAAATGTGACACATATCCTCATGATCCCATGATCCTCTCCATTCAAATTCGAATTTGGCCTTAGGGTGCCACATAAAGGTCTTCTAGAAGCCTCCTTTTGACCTACACGTGTCAACAATCTCAACCCACTTGTTAGGTATAATCATATGCACATTATTTTCTAATTTTTAACCACAAATTCACTTAAAAAGGCTAAGAATTAATAAAGTCTAGAAAAACATATAAATGTGACCCAATGATAATGAAAGTGAGATGAATGTAGTGACATGGTAGTGAAATGAAGGTGAAATGGAGGTGATATAATGGACATAATGGTGAAAGTGTAATGGAAATGTATGACAATTTCAAGGCCCAACACACAGGCTAGGAGGAATACCCATCATCTAATGTATATTTCCCTCTCCACAAACATGTCTCGGGCTCCATAAACTGCTCCTCAGTGATCAGACCCTTGAGCTCAACAACTTCCTCTCTCACAACTACCTTTGTCCATCAAGGTGTTTCTCACTAAGCTCCAACTTCGACACTATCTTGTTGTCCTCCAATATACCATAAGTTCCCAATCATGTCCACACTTGGTCCACTTTGAGATAGCCCTCCAATATTCCATGAGTGACCAATCCTCTCTATAGCATATTCCCCTAGTTAGGGCATCTAACACCTCAAAAACCATTCCACATTACTTCTAACACACTTCCAAATTTTCCTCTCTTAGGACATCATCCACTAGCATCAATTCAACCTCAACACATCAATACAATACATACCTAACCCGTTTATGCACTTGCTTGTTCATGTACTCACATTCTTACAGTCATGCATTCCTACACTCACATGCTCCTGCACTCACATTCCTACACTGATGTTCTTGTACTCACATTCCTTCACTTGCATTTCTATAGTTGAGTGTTCATACAATCACGTGTTCCTATACTTCACACGTTCCTTCATGCATTCCTGCACTCCTGCATTCCTGCACTCGCATGTTCCTCGATTCGCGTTCCCATACTCCCACTGGCCACACTCGAGATGGATTTCTTGATGTGTAGTCTATGAAAGATGCTTCTTGGATGAGTGAAGTGACACTCCAATCACCTCTTATTTATATGCATAATAATGGCTTCCAAAACATCATGCTTGACGCAACATGTCCATTGGGTTCTTCAAGTCAGCCTACTTGACAGCCAATAATAATTATGTTAACTTCAAAAATTCATATCTCTCTAACGACAACTTGGATTTGGACAATTTTTTATGTGTTGGAATTGTCTTTCCGAGAACTATCATCCTCATCAATCACATGTCGTAAATTCATCAATGTTTTGTGCCACATATCGATTGGTGAAAAAACCCCACACTTGGGTTCCATGCACACAACCTGCCCTTATGGTGCTTTTCCCTCTAAACCCCGAACCCTAGGGCTTGGTGTACATTCCAAGTGACACAAAAATCAACATTACAAAGTGGTATGGTAAAAATGCAACCTCGGTTCTTAAATGAAACGTATTTACAATTAAATAAAAGCCTCACTCATGAGTACATTGTAAGTGAAATGAGTAATGTATAATAATATCCCTCTTATTTAATGAGAGTACCATTGTTGCTGTCACAAAATATTAATTTCAGAAAAATAAACTAATAAAAGGGGGAAATAAAATTGACTTCCAAGAGAAACGACACCACTCCAAGCAATTATATTTCCTGGAAATGAGTGAATACAGAGTGCCATTCAAGACAAATGATTAAAACATGAAAAGAAGTCGTCATACAGGAATTTGGTTAAACAACAGTTACATAAGTATACAGTCAAAAAATATAAGCCTAATGAACAGTACCCAAATTGAGAAATTCCAAGAAGATATAATTTATATAATTTAATTAACTCTTACGCCTACAAATTATAAAAGAGTGAATCATATATCTAATATTGCCATTAGTTAATTACGCCAAAATATATCAGGAAAGAAAGACCCATGGTTCTTAATAATTATAGAAGCAGAGCCATGCATTAACCACTGAAATGAAAGGTACTAAAAGATAGATATAGTATGTTGTTCTATATTAAATTGAAGAACCATTAGAGAGGCATCACAGTTAGTACTAATACTATCAGGCTACTGTGGCAATCCATCTCATTGCTAGTATTGTACTTCAAATGGAAAAATTATATAGCTTACAAATGTGTATTCGGCCTTAGGCCTGACGACGAGATAGAAACAAAAATAATTCACTTGCAAACTTGAGGGACAACATCTCTCTGTGCAGACCGATGAATAAAACTAGTCTACAATGGAAGTGTAGGGTTACACAAGTAGTATAACCCCACCATAGAACATACAGGAGAGAGGTCTGGGCTAGAGCAATTGGATGCTGAAAATAAATTAGGGATAAGCCATCGGGGTTAACCTAAAAGATGAGGAAAGCAGATGAGAAAGCGCTACGCGAGTGGGTCACAAAAACATAACATATATAGGAAGTGTTAAACTAATAAAATGATGTAAACTGTAACCAGGAAATCTCAAAATGGGTTCGAGGAGTATCCGAGGATAAACACAAAGAACATTGTGTGTCCATAAAATTTATGATCCTCTAAGACAATCACCCTATCTATTATGGTCTTAGAGTAATAATGTAAAGAAGAGGTTTTTATTCATCAATCAAGGGTTCTATGAACCATACCTGGAGATGGATGGTGCTTTTGAAAAGGGGTTCATGCTCTATCCATCAAAGAAGTTGGGGGAATCCTCTTCTCATTGTGAGTATGCCTGTAATGACCCATAAAGCGTGGCAAGGCACCATTTTAGTAAATACCCAGTAACGTCAAATCAAAAATAGCTTAACAAGGAATCATGGTAAGAATACCTCCATTACCTTAAGGATTTTTTGGAACATTAAGGTTTTCCCTAGTGTGCCACACATATGCATACTTGTAGCAGTGCCGTAATAGCTAGAGCCTCCTCGACAAAGAAAACATAGGAAACTTCCATATGTTAGTGCCGAAACAGTTTAACCATAGCATGAATATAAAATGTGGTAATTTCAGAGACAAAGTCCTCATGCATGTCCAATAATACCATAGATTTCATGGAAATACCTTCGAAAATATTGAAGCCTTGGACAAACTCGCAGGGGAGAAGTAGCATCAAAGGAACATGGCAAGCCAAAAGAAGAAATGAGAGGCGAAGTTAGGGTTAGAGTGACAAAAGCGAAGGAGATCGAATCTGAATTTTCGATGGAATCCATACAATCTCAGCCATCCACCCATCCCAATGAGGAGATGCCATGTCCACCCATGTGGGTTAGACTAGTTGGCAGTGAGGTGTTCATCCACCTGGACTTTGGAAGGAACATTAACATGTGGAAGAAAGGATATATTAAGGAACCATTAAGGAGGAGCGATATATATGATAGGTTACATTAATCAATCATTCAAGAGGGGGAATTATAAATAGGTTACCATAGTTGCAATTAACTTTTTAACTAAACGAGGAGGTAAATACCTTTATGACATCTCCCGATAGTGTTATTTAGAGAGGAGTTAGGGATACTTTAGGGAGCATTAATAATGTAATAACACAAAATATGATCATAAGACTTGTGACATTCTAGCACACAAAACATTGTTTTGATACAATATAATTCCGATCAGATATCAACATTGAATTGATTATTGGACCATGTGTGATACATGATGTTGATATACATGCATAATCGAATTAGGGGTACCCTTAATATAAAAATAAATAAATGAATCCACGTGGACCTTAAATTAAGTAGATATTAAGAATGTTCACAATAGTAAAGAAAAAAATCTAAAGATAGGTATATTACATATGGTATCAGAACCCAGTAACACCACTTGACCTCGTAATTGGGAAAGATTGATTTACTATTTATTACACAAATTTTGCTACTGATTTAATGATTTTCTTTCAATTATTTTCAAATAATACTAAATTAGTTTTGTGTAAATGTATTAAGTAGAAAAGTTAATTGGAGGAGGAAATCCCAACCAACCCTGTGTTAGAAAATTATATATTACACGGCAATGGAACAAATAAATATTGTAGAAACACAAACACAGAAAATGATAAAACAGGAGAGACACAGATATACGTGGTTCACCCAATTTGGGCTACATCCATGAAGAGATAACCAATTCTTCCTTTTATATTATCCAACAAAATGAGGAGATACAACCTACAACAGATTCGCTGTAATTTCCTCTCTCTCACACACAACCTCCTCTCTCTTTCTCACTCAAAATACACATATTCACGACCTCAATACAATTCCCTCATTTATAGTGAGGGTTTTCCTTCTAGGGAAAAAAACCGTAAATTAAGCCTAACTTCTACCGCTAGATTATCTACCTAATGAACATCTCATATTGGCTATGAAATTACAACATTTTACAAGGCAATTTTACATCTATTTTTTAGCTTCGAGGGCAATGCCCCCAAACCCTCTCTGGCCCCTGGACTCCTGCAGGGGGGGTTGGGGAAGTCTCCCCTCTATGGAGGGGTGTACAGTATTCTTGGGGTATACATCTAGTTGAAATAAATACCTTAGAATAAAGAAGATAATTAGGCTAACACCGACCAACCTCCCACCTCGAGATTGATTATAGAAATTCCACCACTGCTTCATTTGCTGGAAAAGGACTCCACTTTAGACCTTGTTGTTTCTCATATTTATCATCATATTTGAAGACCAATTGAATACGAGCAGAATCTGAGTTTCTCCCTGGTTACAACTTTTGTTAACATATTTGCACGATGAGGCTAGTGTGTATGTTTTCCAACTTCAACTGTCCATGTTCCAACATTGGCCTTATGAAGTGGTACTTGAGTTGTATATGTTTAGTATTGGAATGAAATGATGAGTTTTTTGCAAGATGAATGGCACTCTGGATGGAATTGTACAACCTGCCCAACTCCTTTTCTTACCCAATTCATCCAAAAACCTCTATAACCAAATCATTTTTTACTATCCTTTGTATTATAAACATACTTTACTTCTGTTGTTGAGAGTGCAACAAGTCTATGCAATTTTGAAACCCAAATCATAGTTGTTCTGCCTACAGTAAACACATACCCTGTGGTGCTCCTACTATTATCTCTATAACCTGCCATATTTGCAACAACATATCCCTGTAGAGCAATGTTTGAACCACCAAATCATATTTATTGATATGTGGTACTGCTCAAATACTTGAGAATCCACTTCACTACCATCCATTGTCCTTTTCCTGGAATTTTCATGTACATGCTTACAAATCCCACTGCATGTGCAATATCAGGTGTTGTGAGGACCATTGGATACATTAAGCTTCCAACTGCTCATGCATATGGACCTTTAGACATCTCTTCGTGAGTCTTGGGACACAACTCCTTACTTAGTTTGAAATGGCTAGCCAAAAGTATACTAACTAGTTTTGCATTGTGCATATTAAATATTTTCAACGCCTTTTATTTGTACTCAATTTGAGACAACGTTAATTTGTGATTTTTTGTGTCTCTACTTATTCTCATACCAAGTATTTGTTTCGTAGCACCCAAATCCTTCATTGCAAATGAATTTGCCAATTTTCATTTGAGCACATTTATTTCCTACATGTTACAACCTGCAACAAGCATGTCATCTACATACAATAATAATATAATATAACCACCCTCATTTTTCATTTTCAGATAAAAAAAATGATCAAAGTGACATCTAGTATAACCTTGTTCAAACATAAACCTATCAAATTTTAAATACCAATGCCTTGGATCTTGTTTTAAACCATACAACCTCTTCTTCAACCTGCACACTAGTTTCTCCTTCCCTTTGACCTATTATCCTTGAGGTTGTTGCATATTTATCTCTTCGTCCAAATCCCCATGGAGAAAGTTCATCTTTACGTCTAATTGCTCAAGATGCGACTCTTCTGCTGCTACTAGACTTAAAATAGTTTTGATTGAAGTCATTTTAACAACAGGAGAAAATATCTCATCAAAGTCTACACCCTTTTTCTATAGAAACCCCTTCACCACAAGTTTAGTGTTATACCTTTTTCTACCTCAATCTTCTTTCTTCAATCTGTAAACCCATTTACTCTATAATGTTTTTTTACGTGTAGGCAACATGACTAAGTCCCAAGTCTAGTTATGTAACAAGGATTCCATCTCTTATTTCATGGCGATCTTCCACTTCTTCCTTGTTTATACCTTCATTGCTTCTTCATAGAATTTTGATTCACCAGAATCAATAAATAATACATAATATAATGAAGGAGAATATCATTCATGTGGTTTACTTTTCCTCGCAAATCTTCTAACACCACTTTCAGGTGTTTTAGGTGCCTGTTGCTCTTTTGGTTTCTATTGTTTTTCTAGTTTTGATCATTATTATTTTCAGTCACCTTTACTTTTTCTATGATCTCATCAGGCACTATGTATTCTCTATTTTCTTTTTCCTATTTCTTTTCCCGCATCTGATCCTTATATAAAACATTTTCATTGAATATGACATCTCTTCTCCTAATGATTTTGTGATTTTCATAATCATACGAGTGATAACCAAAATCATTAACACCATATCCGATAAAGGTACATTTCTTTGATTTTTCCTCAAGATTTGTTCTATTTTATTTATTAATGTGGACAAAGGCTTCACAACCAAAAGTCTTTAAAAGTGAGTAGCGTACCTTTTTGCTTGTCCATGCCTCCTCTGGAATACCTCCATCCAAGGAACTTGGCGGCCCTCTGTTTATTATATAACTAACACCATGTTCTGGAAATTGTAAAGGTAATATTGCATGCAATCTCATGCACCTTTCACACTCCATGATTGTCATGTTCATCCTTTCTAACACACCATTTCTTGTGGTGTTCCTGGAATTGTATTCTCTCTGCAAATTCCACGCTCTTAACAGCACTTATCAAACTCCCTATTGCAATATTCACCTCCATTTCCTCATCTGAGACACTTCAACCTTTTCCCTCTCTCATTCTCAACCAAATATTTCAATTTCTTGAACGTATCAAATACATCATATTTATTTAGAATACAATAAATCCAGGTTTTTCTAGTTGCATCATCAATAAAATTAACATAATATTGAGATCCATCGAGAGATGATACATGAGAAGGTCCCTATATATTTGTATGTAGAAGCTCTAATTTTGTGTTCTTCTTTTCTGTCCCAACTCTAAAAAATCTGACACAATTTTCACAGAATTCCAAATCAACATGCTTAAAACCTTACCACAAATTTCTTAACTGAAAAATATTCATCCCCTCCTCACTCATGTGGTTGAGCCTATGATGCCACAGTGTTGTATCTGCTCCTATAGATGTTAAAGAGTTAACAGTATTAGAAATTCCATTGCATAAATACAATGCACCAACCTTTTCTCCTTTTTCTATTACTAGGGATCCTTTAGTGACCTTCCAAGTTTTATCTGTAAAAGTAGTTACACAACCTTCAATTTCCAACTTCCCTATTGAAATTAGATTTTTATTCAAATATGGAACATGCCTTACCTCCTTGAATAACCATTGGTTTCTCATAGAATTCCAAACCAACATGCTTCAAACCTGACAACAAATTTCTTGACTGAAGAATCTTCATCTAGTTCTCACTCATGTGGCTGAGCCTATGATGCCACAATATTGTATATTCTCCTATAGAAGTTAAAGAGTTAACAATATTAGAAATTTCATTGCATAAATACAATGCACCAACCTTCTCTCCTTTCGCTATTACTAGGGCTCCTCTAGTGACCTTCCAAATTTATCTGTAAAAGTAGTTACACAACCTTCACTTCCCAACTTCCCTGTTGAAATTAGATTTTTCTTTAGAATAGCCATTGGTTTCCATTATGTTTTTTAATGAAAACTTTACCCATTCCAATGATTTTACAGGGTTTATCATCACCCAAACAAACGTGTCCAAAATCTCCTTAAACATAGTCATGAAAATGTTTCCTATCATGTGTGGCATGGAATGAGGCCCCTGAATCTACCACCTAGGCATCAATAATATTTTCTAATGAAATAATGAAATCATCTTGCAACACATCACCTATCACATTCGTTTCATCATTGTTTTCTTGTTGCACGTCTCCTTCTTTTCCCTTCTGAGACTTACAAACATTCTTCAGGTGTCCTTTCCTCCCGTAATTCCAACACACTATCCCCGATCTAGATTGGGATCTACCTTTCCTTCATTTACTATGATATCTTGAGCTCTTTCCTCTTCCCATTTTTCTTCCCCTAGTCTTTGTCGTCAAAGCATTACCTCATTTCTCACTTGAGCTTTTCCATCGCATTTCCTTGCTAAGAATTGCACCGACAACATCATCAAAATTTAAAGTACTAGATCGAGAGACAGAGTTACTAATGGCCATAGCTAATCCATTCCAACTTTCCAGAAATGAGCATAGAAATGACAAATCTCTAACTTCATGATCAAAATTTACCCCTACAAAAATTAACTAACATGCAATCGTATTAAATTAATTTAAATGATCAAAAACATATCCACCTTCTGACATATTCATATTAAATAAATGATTCATAAGAAATACCTTATTTGATGAAGAGTGTTTTTAATATCGTTTGGACAATGCTAACATTAAGCCCTCTCTTGTCATTTCTTTTAAAATATTAAAGGCTACTGATGTTGCTAAGCACAATCGTATTGTTCCAATTGCCTTTCTATTGGGAATATCCAATTCTTTGTCTGTCATACTCGTCGGCTTACTTTCCTTTCCACTCAATGGTAGGTACAGGTATTTTTGATATAGATAATATTCCATATCCATTTCACATGGCTAGTAGTTTTGGCCATTAAAATTTTCAACCCTAAACCTACCATCTTCTGGCGAGCAACTCAAACGAGGAACCATTCTCTCCTATGAGTTTATTAGCCAAATAGACCTTTAGCTCTCATACAAGTTGTTAGAAAATTATATATTATAGAGCAATGAAACACATAAAATATTGTAGAAATGCACACACAAAAAAATGCATAAAATAAGAAAGACATAGATATACATGGTTCAACCAATTTGGGCTACGTTCATGGAGAAATAGTTAGTCCTTCCTTTTATATTATTGACAAAAATGAAGAGATACAACCTGCATCAGATCCACTGTAATTTCCTCTCTCACACACACAATCCCCTCTCTCTTTCTCACTCAGAATACACATATTCACATCCGCAATACAATTCAATCATATATATCAAGGGGTTTCCTTCTAGGGAAATAAAACCTAAATTAAACATAACTTCTACCATGAGATCATCCACCTAATGAAAAAATCAGATTGACTAGGAAATTACAACATTTTACAAGGTAATTTTACATCTATTTTTTAGCTTCAGGGGTAGCACCCCCGAACCCCTGCTGACCCCTGGTCCCCCACACTAGGGGGGATGGGCCCCTTGGACCCCTGTAAGGGGGACAAGTCCCCCCCCCCACACCCCCCGTCATGGAGGGGTGTACACTCTTCTTGGGGTATACATCTGGCTTAAACAAAGACCTCAGAATAAAGAAGATAATCAAGTTGCACACCCAATACCATGGAGGTGTGGGATTATATGTTGAGCTAGGCCAGGGGGCCACCCCAAAAAATACTTAATTTCTGGAACTTATAAAAAATTTACAGCAATAATTGGTACAACTTAGGGACAAGAGAAGATAATCAGGGTATTGACAGAAAAGTCTAGTCACAGAACACTGTAACCAGAAGTAGAGAAAACAGGGAAAGAAGGGAATGAGCTAGAACCTCCTGAAAGTGGTGGGGATTCTAATAGAAGTTAACCACAAAATCAGAAGAAAAATAATCAAGTTGAGCTACATGGAGAATTTTGAAAGATAAAACCCCCTACCTTTGATGGAGAAAAGGAAGAAGATGTAGAATCATGGCTGTTAAATATGACCAAATACTTTCAGGTATACGAATATGAGAGTAATTTGAAGGCACGGTTGCCTATTTACCAATTAAAGGGGAAGGCATATCTCTAATAGGAGGAAGCTAAATGAATACATTTGCTCGAAGAGAGGACTGTTTCATGGGAAGAATTCTAGAAATGGTTTAAAAATCGGTACTTAAGCGAACAATATTATGATGACCGAGATAACGAATTTCGTGAACTCAGGTTGGGACAACTCTCAATGGATGAATTTGTTGCAAAATCCACCAACCTGCTGTGATATATACCCAACATTAAAGAAGAAAAAGTTAAGGTAAAATACTTCCTGAACTATCTTCCCACCATGTATAAGGAGTGGATCGAGTTTGATAACCTGAAGACCATGGAAGAGGCGGTTAGAAAAGCCCACCATTTCTATCAATAGTTTCAGAAAAAAAGGGGAAAACTTGAAAGCTTTGTCAAAAATGGATTGGAGTAAAATTTTTACTGGCACAAAATGATATAAACCCACATATCTGAATTTTTTTGGAAAATATCATATGCGAAAAAGACTTAATAAGGGAAATACCAATCCCCTGGAATAGTCTCAAGTGGGGTCAAGGACGATGAACTTGGATGGAAGGAAAAATGGAGGAGGGAAAGAAAGAGAACCTCTAAAATGCTGGGGATGTGGTGAGCCTCATTCGCTAAGAGATTGTCCCCACAATCTTCGATCTGTACGTAATCTGCATATTGTAAGAAACCACCACTATATATGATCCGAATTGGATCCTACAACACTCTCTAAGTTTTTATGATTGTTTCAAATTATGCTAAAATATTCAAGTCTTAGAAAAATCAAAGCTACCAGAAGGAATCCTCGTGACAGTTACAGTTGTGTCCAGAGCGGAGCAACAAGGACCCTCGGTCAAGCGCACAGACCATTGGCCCATGGTAACGCGTACTGGCGCAAACTAGCAAAACCGAAGCCCAAATCGAGAAACAGGGGTGGTTTCTGATACGCGATTAGTGTTAAGTGCTAATCACGTATCGCAGGGCGTCCCTCTCAGTGAAGGAAAGCCCTGAAGCACCCAAACCTGAAGTCTCTATAAAATTCAGAAAAGTAACGCATTCAGTTCCATAGCACGAGATTCCCCAAACTGGCCTCGAGGCGGTAAGAAGTTTTGGCTGAGTCCCACCCGATGCCACACATCGAGTGACGTGCATCTAGAGGATGAGAGAGAAGACTGCCCTCATCGGACCCAGATCAATGGCAGAGATGCGTCTCGATGACTGACTAGATTTGACAAAGTCAAAAAGCAAGATGACAGGGGATTTGAAGTCTGACATGGATGATGAGTTGGAAAATGATTCATGATTCGTGGGCAATATTGAAGCAAACGAAATTAACAGCCATTCAAAAATGATTCAAGGAATCTGACACCTAGTTCGTTGGGAAACAGGTGGCCACCTCCCTGCGAGGCGTTACCCAGTGATGATGACGTAGAGTAGAGGAATTCGAATGGACATAGGTAAGGAAACTAGAAGGTCAGGAAGCGGAAATGAACAGTCAAAATAACAAACTGGCTTTAAAGCCGTGACCTGACAGAAGACAGGAGGGCAGACAAGAGTTAGATAGACGCAGGAAGCTAATAGCAGAGAACAGAGAGTAGAAGCCGAGCTGACCTAAATGTAGCATCGAGCCAAACAGATCCAGAGAGAGTCAAAGAGTCTATGTACTCCATTAGAGTCTTGAGAGGTTCAAGCAAACTCCTCGGCATAAGCCTGTCATACTACTGTGACTCTCAGAGGTCGAGTTTCAGTAAGGAGAGTCTGTGCAATCCATTCCTACTGATTTCATTCTATTTAGTGAGTCTCGAATCGAGCTCACTGTTGTAAAAGCTCTACTTGAAAACATTATAGAGAGGCCACCACTGAAAGGCTGGATTAGGAGGCGTAGCCTAGGAGCATTGGGTGAACTCCTTATTAAGCTTTTTTTGTTTTCATGTTTGACTTTTATGTTTTCTCTAACTACCTCAGTGCCTATGTATTTCACAATCTTATCGATCCATTGCATAAAGTAAGCTAGGCACATCCATGCACATGAGTCTGTATTACCTTTAATTCTTTGTCCTGGATAAATTCCAGATCAAGTGGTATCAGAGCCAGGTTACTAAGGTTAGACAATCTTGTGTTGGATCTTGTTGTTGAATGCTAACTAGATCAAAGCTTAAATTAGTATAAGGAGAGTTGGCTTAAACTAACTCGGAAATTGGAAGTCTATGAGGAAAATGTCAGAAGAAAATCTGTCGGAATCAGACCCCCAGTTTATGGATAGTTTTATGAAGATGAGATCCATGGTGGAGGAAATGCATAGGGAATTTAAGAAAAACAGAGATGAAGATTCATCAAACTCCAAACAAGACAAAGGAGTAGAAGAATCTCTCCTCCATGACTACTCTAAAGGCAAAGGGAAAGAAGAAAAATTTCTCATGCCTCCTAATAGCCCTGAAAATAAAAAGAAGACATATTTGATTAAATTAGATGTTAAATTTGATTTACCAATATATGATGGAGAGTTGAATGCAGAGAAGCTGTATAATTGGATCATACAGATTGATTTTTATTACAGAGTGTAGAGCATTGACTCAGACAAGAGTAAGATTCAGCTGGCCAGCCTACGACTTGGAGGCACTGCCTTGGTATGGCGGGAAGGCAGGACATAAGTTGACATGAAGAAATATGGTAAGATTCTTTCTGTCTGGAGTGAATGTGTTTCTGCAATTAAAAAGCAATTCTATCCAGTAGCCTACATGCAACAAGCCATGATGAGCTGGCAAACTCTTTGACAACTAAAAGGGCAAAGTGTATAAGGTTACACCCAAGAATTTAGGAAAAGAGCTTTGATTTTAGGAATTTCTTTAGACTCACCTAAGACTCTATTGAAGTATATAGGTGGTCTACATAGCTACATGAGGCACACTATCCTCATGTTTAATCCCACCAACATAGATGAGGTATCCGTTTAGGCTATGCATCTAGAAGATAGAGGTAATAATGGGAACCCAGAAGTTGGGGAATCATCCAAACCCACTGAAACAAAAAATAAGGAGAAAAGAAAACAGAAATGGAAAGAGAGGAAGACAAACACTGTACAGAAAAGCAAGTCTTCATGCACTCACTGTAAGAAGGATGGACATGATGATGAACACTGTTGGATTCTGCATCTGGAGCTGAAACCTAAGAAGTTTGATGGCAAGAAGAAGAAAATTGTTGCAGCTATTCAAAAGGATTTGGGGTCAGACTCAAGATAAGAAGCCACAATCGTAGCCACAGGTATAAAAGGTAAAACTTCTGAAGCACCTACAAGTAATTCTGCACAATCTACTGATAATGAAGAAAATGAGAGAAAAATACATGAGCTTTTTCATATTCGAGTTATTTCCAATCATCAAAAGGTTGATACTTTGTTCGATAGTGGCTCACAAGTAAATTTAATTTCTAAAGCAATTGTAAAGAAGTTGGAATTATTAACCACACCTCACAAGAAACCATATCCATTAGGTTGGTTATGTGAAAAAGCAATGCTACAAGTGACTAGACAATGTAAACTTAGGTTTTCTTTTGGGTCAACATTTGTAGATGAGGTTAAGTTAGATATAGTTCCTTTCGATATATGTGGAATTGTTTTAGGAAGTCCTTACTTGTATGATAGAAAATCTATTTTCTATAGAGTTGAGAACAAGTATCTACTCAATAAAGATGGAATCGAATATATTGTAAGAGCTCATAAGCTCAAGAATAATTATACTCTCATAAACTCAGGGTAGATGAAACAAATTGTAAATTCATGCAAACAATTTTTACTAATAGTTGTAAAGGAAAAGAAACTTGATAAAACCTATGTATTTGAGGTTGTGATGCTAAACAGCAAGATGATTTAGAAAAAGTTGTTTCAGAATATGATATATTGTTTCAAGAACCTAAAGGTCTGCCGCCCAAAAAGGAAATAGTGCATGATATTAATTTGCAGCAAGATGCTCCATTGCCTAACATCAGAATCTACAGGTTGTCTGCTTTAGAGAATGCAGAAATCAAGAAGCAGGTACAGGAGCTGTTCAAGAAGGGGTTCATTAGACCTAGCACATCACCATGCGGGTCTCCAATTGTTCTGGTGAGAAAGAAAGATGGCTCGTCGAGAATGTGCATTGATTACCGAGCATTGAATAAGATAAGGATCAAAAATCGTTATCCCCTTCCTTGCATAGATGATCTACTAGATCAGTTGAAAGAAGCTTTTATTTTTCCAAGTTAGACTTGCATAGTGGCTATCATCAGGTCAGAGTTGCAAAGCAAGATGCATGGAAGACTGCTTTCAAAACAAAGCAGGGACTGTATAAGTGGTTTGTTATGCCTTTTGGCTTAACTAATGCTCCTGCTATTTTCATGAGAGTAATGAATTATGTACTTATACCTTTTCTTGTTGATTTCATTATTGTATATCTAGATGACATTCTTATATTTAGCAAAACGTGGGAAGAACATTTAAAGCATGTCAAGCAGACTCTAGGTGTTTTGAAAAGAGAAAATATTTGTGTTAACCTCTCAAAATGTGAATTTGGCAAAACATCTTTGAATTATTTGGGACATATAGTAGGGGGTAGTGAATTGAAGATAGATCCCTCTAAGGTTGGAGTCATTGTAAACTGGCCTAAACCCAAATCTACTACAGAAGTTAGAAGCTTCTTAGGAGCAGCACAATATTGGAGAAAATTTATTTCTAACTTTTCCTTAGTTGTAGCTCCCTTACATGCTTTAACAGGATTTAACAAGGTGTTTCAATGGGGAGGCAAACAACATAAAGCCTTCACCTTGAAAGAAAAGATTAGTACATCCCCAGTACTAGCATTGCTCGATCTTCAAAGACCATTTGAGAATGAAACAAATGCCAGTGACTATGCCATGGGAGCAGTGTTGATGCAGCACTGTAAACCCATATGTTATCATTCTGAGACATTTAATTCTGCAGTAGTTAACTATCCCACATATGATAAAGAATTGTATGCATTAGTACAAAGTGTGAAAAAGTGGAAACATTACTTAATGGGAAAAGAGACAGTTATACTTAATAATCATCAACCACTTCAATATCTACACTCCCAAACTAAGTTGCAGCAATCAAGACACTATATATGGATGGGTTTTCTACAACAGTTTCATTTAGTCATCAGATCTATGAAGGGAATACACAATAAAGTTGCAGATATGTTTTCCAAACCAATTATAAATGCATCTACTATACTTAAGCATAATTTAGTATTGCATGAGAGCTACATTGAACAATATGCTCAAGATATAGATTTTAAAGATGTATATGCAACTTTAAGTCAAGGCAAACGGGTAGAAGAATTGGATTATCATGTTAGGGACCAACTCTTGTATCATTTTGGGAAGCTATGTATCCCACAAACTAAAAGAGTAAAGATAATTCGAGAAGCACACACTTCTCTAATATCAGGTCACTTTGGTGTAAGTAAAACATTTGCACAGCTGCAAAGAATTTGTTATTGGCCAAAAATGAATGAGACGGTTTCTAGATATGTAAGAGGGTGTACCATGTGTGCTAAAAGCAAGCCCATCAATAGAAAACTAGGCTTGTACACTCCAATACTAGTTCCTTCTCATCCTTGGGAAAGTGTTTCCATGGGCATTGTTGGAGGACTGCCTAAATCTAGGAAATTTCATGACTATTTATATGTTGTTGTGGATAGGTTCAACAAAATGTGTATTTTAATACCTTGTAACAAACAGATTACAGCTGAGAAAAATGCAAAGTTGTTCTTCGAGCATGTATGGGTCCATTTTGGATTACCCACTTCCATAATATCATATCGAGATACCCGATTTGTTGGAAAATTTTGGTCAAGTTTGTGGTAATTGATGGACACCAGGCTAAAGAAGAGCACAACTTTTCATCTGCAAATAGATGGCCAAACTGAAGTGGTCAATAGGACAGTGATCTAGTTTCTCAAAGGCTATTGCAGCAAGCATCCCAAACTTTGGGATGAACATTTATGTTATGTGCAACATGCTTATAGTCAAGCTAAATATTCTTCTACACAAAGATCTCCTTTTGAGACCTGTTTTGGTTTCACACCAAGTCTCCCTTGGATTTTGTCTTTAGCAAAGACATAGTAGTTGATGGACATGGTGATGTGGACAAGGGAACCAAGTTCATTGAACAAATCCAAGAGATTCACTAGGTAGTATAGGAACTACTGGAAAAGAGCCAAGCCAAGTACAAGGAAAGGCATAACAAGCATCAGATGGAGTATAGTTTCCAAGTTGGTGATCAAGTCTGGCTGTATATCAGCAAAGACAGAATGCAAGGTGAAGGTAAGAAGCTAAACCCAATAAGGTATGGACCTTTCAAGATACTTGAGAAAATTGGTGAGAATGCTTTTCACCTTGATCTACCAGCTTACATGCACATCTACTCAGTCGTTAATGCAGAAAACTTGAGGCTATTTGAACCTTCATTAATCGAAGATGTCGAAGAGCAGAGTCAATTGCCTTCTATTGATGATTTGTTGCCTAATTATCTTAATGAATTGCAGGAAGATATAGTTCTAGACAGGAAGGTAAGAACTATGCGCAAAGGGGATGTTGAATACCTCAGGATTGGACTCAAAGGTTCAAAACCAAGCAGTGCAAAATGGATAGAAATTGAGCAAGCGAGGAAGAAATACCCTCACTTGATTGATGCTTAAAAGAAAACCAACTTTTGGTGGTCCAAAAGCTTTTTCAGTGGGAAGGCCGTGATCCAAATTGGATCCTAGAACACTCTGTAAGTTTTTATGATTGTTTCAAATTATGCTGAAAGATTCAAGTCTTATAAAAACAAAGCTATCAGAAGGAATCCTCATAACAGTTGCAGTTGTGGCCAGAGCAGAAAAACGAGGACCCTCGGTCGAGCGCACAAACCATTGGCCCATGGTAATGTGCACCGGCGCAAACTAGCAAATCCAGAGGCCAAATCGAGAAACGAGGGTGGTTTCTGATATGTAATTAGTGCTAAGTGTTAATTGTGTATCACATGGCATCCCCCTCAGCGAAGGAAAGCCCCGAAGTGCCCATAGTCGAAATTGCTATAAAATTCAAAAAAGTAACGCATTCAGTTCCGTAGCACGGGATTCCCTAAACCGGCAGGATATCGGAAGGCCTCGAGGTGGTAAGAAGTTTTGGATGATTCCCACCTGATGCCACACATCGAGCAACAAGCATCCGGCAAATGAGAGAGAAAACCGCCCGCATCGGATGGGTAAACATCGTGCGACTTTTCCACCCAATATGAAGGATGAACGTAGGATCTGGGGGACCCAGATCAACGGCGGAGATGCATCCCAATGACTGACCGGATTTGACAAAGTCAAAAAGCAAGATGACAGGGGATTTGAAGTCTGACGTGGATGATGAGTTGGTAAACGATTCATGATTCGCAGGTGATCTTGAAGCAAATATAATTAACAGCCATTCAAAAATGATTCAAGGAATCTTACACCCAGTTCATTGGGAAACAAGTGGCCACCTCCCTGCGAGGCGTTACCCAGTGATGATGACGCAAAGTAGAGGAATTCAAATGGACAGAGCTAAGGAAACTAGAAGGCCGGGAATCGAAAACAAATAGTCAAAAGAACAAACTAGCTTTAAAGCCATGACCTGACAGAAGATAGGAGAGCAAACAAGAGTTAGCTGGACACAGGAAGCTAATAGCAGAGAACAGAGAGTGGAAGCCGAGCTGACCTAAAGGCAACATCGAGCCAGACAGAGCGAGAGAGAGTCAAAGAGTCTATGTACTCCATTAGAGTCTTGAGAGGTTCAAGAAAACTCCTCAGCATAGGCCTGTCATACTACTGTGACCCTCAGTGATCTGAATCAGATCCATAAATGACTGTCAAAGAACCATGACTAAATCAGGTCAAACAAATCTATAATGAAATCCAAAACAGTAATTGAAAACACCCTGAACCAGTGTCCATGGCAGCCGACGTGGAATGACGAGGACCTCGGTCAAAGCGCGCTGACCGAGGCCCATGGAGACTGCGCAGGAGGTCGATGTAGCCCCTGGGAGCCTCGGAACGGGAAAATGAGTTGATTTTCGATGCACAATATGGGCAAACAGGGCCGAAATGGAGGGGCCTTAAGCCTTTGGTCATGTTGGGAGCTAGAGGACCGCGGGCGGAAAAAGGGCTAACGTACGAAGGTGGGACCCGCACCCTGGAAACCGGTGGTTTTGATCAGGGTGACCTTGAACGGTAAGAGGTTTTGGAGGAAGCGGAGCAATCACACTCAGTGATCGACGCATGGTAGCAGAGGTGAGAGAAAAACCATCATGATCACGCATTATCGGTCGAGCAAGTCAAACGTGCTCGACGTGCGTATGACGTTGGATCTGGAGGAGCCCAGATCGGACAGCTGAGATTGCGCCTGATGGAAAGAAGTGGAATCGATAGGAAATTAAGCCGCATTCTAAAGGGATTTGGAATCCGTTTGACCGCAACGGTGGAGAAAAAACAGATACATGATGTAACGGAAGAAATGAATCGACGATAAGGCTAGCATTGTTCCAATGGGGACACATGGCTACTTCCCGAGCATTCATGTTGACGCTGAACAGGGAGCTCCCAGCTCACAGGCAGAAGGAGAATCGACGCAGGCAAGAGAGGAACCGAATAGGCATGAGGATCAAATGGCTAAAGCCATGAACAAAGACAGTCGAATTAGGGACGAATAGAGAGGAGTCCGAGCGACCAAGAAAGACAGAGAACAGTGAACAATGAGAGGAGGACTGAGCATAGAGAATAGTAAAGCCAAGCAAAGGAGACAGAGGGCCGACCTGACCACAGGCAGCATCGAGCACCAGAGAGCTTGAAGATTCAAGCCTTCCCATAGAGGAATCTATCCGGATTGAGCATCACAGTTGGCTCTTTCCACTGTAGACCGAAGGTCACAGAGCTGGTAGGAAGAACAAGAGTCTATGTACTCTGAGTGGCTTGGTGAATCCAAGAACCACCCTACCAAGCAAACCTATTTCAGGAGAACTCGCATTAAGTCCCTGTATTTGTAAATCTCTGCTTAAAGACACAATAAAACAAGGCCACCACTGAAGCTGGACCGGAGACGTAGCCCTAGAGAATAGGGTGAACTCCTTATTAAAAAATTCTTGTGTCTTTGTGTTGCTTACTAAGTTTCTCTGCTATTGTTCCATTTATTTTCTGTGTATTGGAAATCTGATCGATCCGTTGTTTCAATAACACAGAACACACACACCATCACATGAATCTGTAATACCTTTTGTTTTAATAAATCTTTAACTGATGGCACTCATAGAGTGATTATCGGATCAAGTGGTATTAGAGCTCTAGGCTGTAAGGTTAGACAAGCTTGTGTTGGTTTAGCTATGAATGCTCACTAGATCAAATCTCAAATTAGGAGAAGGAGAGTTGGTGGAAACTAATCCTGAAATTGGGAGAGTCTATTCTCGGAAGACAATGTCAGAAGAAGGTTCTATAGGGCTAGACCCTCAATTCATAGAAAGTTTCCTAGCTATAAATTCTATGGTAGAAAAAATGTATAGGGACTTTAGAAAGCATAAGGATGAAGATTCATCAGGATCTAAGAAAGATAAAGAAGAAGATGAATCTCATTCCCATGACAACTCAAAAGGAAAGGGGAAAGAAGAAAGCTTCCCTACACCTCCTAATAACCCTGTGCACAATAAGAAAGCATCTTTGATTAAACTAGATGTTAAATTTGATTTTCCTATATATGATGGAGAGCTAAATGCTGAAAATTTGGACAATTGGATTAGACAAATTGATGTGTATTGCAGAGTACGGAACATAGACTCAGACAAGAGGAAGATTCAGTTGGCAAGCCTATGCCTAGGAGGCACTGCCTTGGTTTGGTGGGAAGGCAGAACCCAAGCTGATATGAAAATACATGGTAAGGCCATCTCTATCTGGAGTGAATTTGTTGCTGCAATCCAAAAGCAGTTCTATCCATTGGCCTACATGCAACAAGCCATGATGAGTTGGAAAACTCTTCGGTAGTTGAAGGGGAAAAGTGTGCAAGGGTATACTCAAGAGTTCAGAAAGAGAGCATTGATGTTGAGTATCTCATTAGACTCACCAGAAACTCTTTTGAAGTACATTGGTGGTCTACACAGCTACATGAGGCATACCATCCTCATGTTTAATCCCACTAGTATAGATGAGGTATCTGTACAAGCTACTCATCTAGAAGCTAGAGGAAAGAATGGAAATCCAGAAGTTGGGGGACCATCCCAACCCACTGTAAGCAAGAGCAAGGAGAAAAGGAAGCAGAAGTGGAAAGCAAGGAAGGCTAACACTGTACAAAAAGGAAAAGCTTCATGCACCTGCTGTAAAAAGGAGGGGCATGATGACGAGCACTGTTGGATTCTGCATCCAGAGCTGAGACCTAAGAATTCTGAGGGCAAGAAGAAGAAGATTGTTGCAGCTATTCAGAAAGATTTAGGGTCAGACTCGGGAGATGAAATAATCATTGCAGCCACAGGTATAAAAGGTAAGAATTCTGAAGCATCTACTAGTAATTCTGCTTAATCTATATTTGATTAAGAACATGAGAGAAAAAGACATGAGCTTTTCCATATTCGAGTTATTTCCAAAAATCAAAAGATTGATACTTTGTTTGATAGTGGCTCACAAGTAAATCTGATTTCCGAGGCAATTGTAAAGAAATTGGGATTAGCAACTACGCCTCACAAGAAGCCATACCCATTAGGATGGTTGAATGATAAAGCACAACTACAAGTGACTAGATAGTGCAAACTCAAGTTTTCTTTTGGGCCAGCATTTGTAGATGAGGTTGAGTTAGATCTAATTCCTTTGGATATATGTGGAATTGTTTTAGGAAATCCTTACTTGTATGATAGAATAGCTATTTTATATAGAGCTAAGAACCAGTATCTACTTGTTAAAGATGGAATCGAATACTTTGTAAGGGCTCATAAGCTCAAGAATAATTATACTCTCATAAACTCAGGACAGATGAAAAGAATGATAAATTCATGCAAACAATTCTTACTAATGGTTGTAAAGGAAAAGAAATCTGATAAAACCAATGTATTTGGGGGATGTAATGTTGATCAGCAAGCTGATATAGAAAAGATTGTTTCAGTGTATGATGTCTTATTTCAAGAACCACAAGGTCTGCCACCCAAAAAGGGAATAGTACATGATATTATTTTGCAGAAAGATGTTCCTTTGCCTAACATTGGGATGTACAGGTTATCTGCTTTAGAGAATGCCGAAATCAAGAAGCAGGTGCAGGAGTTGCTCAAGAAAGGGTTCATCAGGCCTAGCACGTCACCATGTGGGTCACCAATCGTTTTGGTGAGAAAGAAAGATGGCTCGTGGAGAATGTGCATTGATTACCGAGCACTGAATAAGATAACAATAAAAAATCGTTATCCTCTTCCTCGCATAGATGATATTTTAGTTCAATTGAAGGAAGTTGTTTATTTCACCAAGCTAGATTTGCATAGTGGATACCATCAGGTCAGAGTTGCAGAACAAGATGCATGGAAGACTGCTTTCAAAACAAAGCAGGGATTGTATGAATGGTTGGTTATGCCTTTTGGCCTAACTAATGCTCCTGCTACTTTCATGAGATTAATGAATGATGTATTGAGACCTTTTCTTGATGATTTCATTATTGTGTATCTGGATGACATTCTGATTTTTAGTAAAACGTGGGAAGAACATTTTAAGCATTTTAAGCAGACATTAGATGTTTTGAGAAGAGAAAAACTTTATGTTAAACTCTCCAAATGTAAATTTGGCAAAACCTCTCTAAATTATTTGGGTCACATAGTAGGGGGAGGTGAATTGAAAATAGATCCCTCTAAAGTGGCAGTCATTGTAAACTGGCCTAAACCCCAGCCTGCTACAGAAGTGAGAAGCTTCTTAGGAGCAACACAATATTGGAGGAAGTTCATTTCAAATTTTTCCTCAATTGCAGCTCCCTTACATGCTTTGATATAATTGAACAAGGTGTTTCAGTGGGGAGGCAAACAACAGAAAGCCTTCGACACCTTGAAAGAAAAGATTAGTACAACACCTGTACTGGCACTTCCAGATTGCAAAGACAATTTGAGATCCAAACTGATGCCAGTGACTATGCCATGGGAGCAGTGTTGACACAGCACGGTAAACCCATATGTTATCATTCTGAGACTTTTAATCCTGTAGTAGTTAACTATCCTACCTATGATAAGGAATTGTATGCATTAGTTCAGAGTGTGAAAAAGTGGAAACATTACTTAATGGGAAAAGAAACGGTAATACATAGTGATCATCAACCACTTCAATATCTACACTCCCAAACTAAGTTGCAACAGTCAAGACATTACAAATGGATGGGTTTTCTACAACAGTTTCATTTAGTCATCAGATACAAAAAGGGCATACATATCAAGGTTGCAGACATGTTATCTAGACCCATTATAAATGCATCTACCATACTTAAGCATAATTCTGTGCTGCATGAAAGCTACATAGAACAGTATGCTCAGGACATGGAATTTAAAGATGTATATGCAACTTTGAGTCAAGGCAAAAGAGTAGAATAATTGGACTATCATGTGAAGGACCGACTCTTATATCATTGTGGGAAACTCTGCATTCCACAAACTGAGAGAGTAAGGATAATTAGGGAAGCACATACTTCTCTGATATCAGGTCACTTTGGGGTAACTAAAATAGTTGCACAGCTGCAAAGGTTCTGCTATTGGCTGAAAATGAATGAGACAGTTTCTAGATATGTAAAGGGATGTGCTATGTGTGCTAAAAGCAAGCCCAGTAACAGAAAACTAGGCTTATACACTCCATTACCAGTTCCTTCTCACCCTTGGGAAAGCATTTCCATGGATTTTGTTGGAGGACTGCCTAAATCTAGGAAAGGTCATGACTATTTGTATGTTGTTGTAGATAGGTTCAGCAAAATGTGTATTTTGATACCCTGTAGTAAACAGATTATAGCTGAACAAACTACAAAATTATCTTTGAACATGTATGGGCTCATTTTGGATTGCCCACTTCTATTGTATCTGATCGAGACACCCGATTTGTGGGGAAGTTTTGGTCAAGTCTGTGGGAACTAATGGACACCAAATTTAAGAAAAGAACAGCTTTTCATCCACAAACAGATGGCCAGACAGACGTAGTTAACGGGACGTTGATCCAGTTACTGAGAGGATATTGCAGCAAACATCCTAAGCTTTGGGATGAGCACTTGTGCTATGTGCAGCATGCTTACAATAGAGCCAAACACTCGTCTACATAGAGATCTCCTTTTGAGACTTGTTTTGGTTTCATACCAAGGTATCCTTTGGATTTTGTCTTTGGCAAAGATACCATGGTTGATAAACACAGTGATGTGGACAAGGCAACTAGGTTCATTGAACAGATCTAGGAGATCCACCAGGAAGAACAGGAATAGTTGGAAAGGAGCCAGGCCAAGTACAAGCCTCGACATGATAAGCATCGGATGGAGCCTAGTTTTCAAGTTGGAGACCAAGTCTGGCTGTATATTAGCAATGACAGGATGCAAGGTGAAGGTAAAAAGCTAAAACCTATCAGGTATGGACCCTTCAAGATACTTGAGAAGATTGGTGAAAATGCTTTTCACCTTGATCTACCAGCTTACATGCACATCTACTCAGTCATGAACATAGATTGCTTGAGGTTGTTTGAACCTTCAATGATTGAGGTCCCTGAAGAGCAAAGTCAATTACCTTCTGTTGACGACCTGCTACGATACAGTGCTGGACAGGAAGGTAAGGGCGACGCACAGTGGACAAGTGGAATACCTCAGGATTGGGCTTAAAGGTTTGAAGCCGAGCAGTGCAAAGTGGATTGAGATTGGACAAGTGAGACAGCAGTTTCCTGACTTAGTTGATGCTTGAAGAAAACCAACTTTTGGTGGTCCAAAAGCTTTTCAATAGGGAGGCTGTGATTCAAATCGGATCCATAAACGACTATCAAAGAACCATGACTAAATCAGGTCGAACAAATCTATAATGAAATCCAAAACAGCAATCGAAAACACCTTGAACCAGTGGCCATGGCAGCCGACATGGAACGACGAGGACCTCGGTCAAAGCGCGCTAACCGAGGCCCACGGAGACTGCACAGGAGGTCGATGTAGCCCTTGGGAGCCCCGGAACGGGAAAAGGAGCTGATTTTCGATGCGCGATTATCGCTGGGCAAATAGGGTCGAAATGGAGGGGCCTTAATCCCTTGGTCATGTTGGGAGCCAAAGGACCGCAGGCGGAAAAAGGAAAATGGGCTAACGTACGAAGGCGAGACCCGCGCCCTAGAAACCAGCAGTTTTGATCAGGGTGCCCTTGAACGGTAAGAGGTTTTGGAGGAAGCAGAGCGATCACACTCAGCGATCGATGCGTGGCAGCGGAGGTGAGAGAAAAACTGCTATGATCATGCATTATCGGTCGAGCAAGTCAACCATGCTCGACATGCGTATGACGTTGAATCTGGAGGAGCCCAGATCGGACGGCTGAGATTACGCTCGATGGAAAGAAGCGGAATCAACAGGAAATTAAGCTGTGTTCTAAAGGGATTTGGAATCCGTTTGACCGCCACAGTGGAGAAAGAATGCATACACGACGTAACGGAAGAAATGAATCGACGAGCAGGCTGGCGCTGTTCCAATGGGGACACGTGGCTACTTCCCGAGCATTCATGATGACAATGAACAAGGAACTCCTAGCTCGTAGGCGAAAGGAGAATCGACGCAGGCGGGAGAGGAATCGAACATGCATGAGGATTGAATGGCTAAAGCCATGAACAGAGACAGTCGAATTAGGGAGGAATAGGGAGGAGTCTGAGCAACCAAGAAAGACAGAGAACAGTGAACCCTGAGAGTAGGACTGAACACAGAGAACAGTAAAGCCAAGCAGAGGAGACAGAGGGCCGAGCTTACCATAGGTAGCATTAAGCACCAGAGAGCTTGAAGATTCAAACCTTCCCATAGAGGAATCTATCTGGATTGAGCATCATAGTTGGCTCTTTCCACTATAGAACGAGGGTCACAGAGCTGGTAGGAAGAACAAGAGTATGTGTACTCTGAGTGGCTTGGGGAATCCAAGAACCACCCCACCAAGCAAACCTATTTCAAGAGAACTCGCATTGAGTCCCTATATTTATAAATCTCTGCTTAAAGACATAATAAAACAAGGCCACCACTAAGGCTGGACTGGAGACGTAGCCCTGGAGAATAGGGTGAACTCCTTATTAAAAAATTCTTGTGTCTTTGCATTGCTTACTGAGTTTCTTTGTTGTCTTTCCATTTATTCTCTGTGTATTGGCAATCTGATCGATCCGTTGTTTCAATAACACAGAACACACACACCATCACATGAGTCTGTAATACCTTTTGTTTTAATAAATCTTTAACTGATGGCACTCATAGAATATTATCAGATCACTCAGAGGTCAAGTTTCAGTAAGGAGAGTCTGTGCACTCCATTCCTACTGATTTCATTCTGTTTAGTGAGTCTAGAATCGAGCTCATTGTTGTAAAAACTCTGCTTGAAAACATAATAGAGAGGCCACCACTGAAAGGCTGGATCAGGAGACGTAGCCTAGGAGTATTGGGTTTATTAAACTTGTTTTGTTTGAATGTTTGACTGTTATGTTTTCTCTAACTGCCTCAATGCCTATGAATTTCACAATCTTATCGATCCATTGCATAAAATAACCTAAGCACATCCATGCACATGAGTCTGTAATACCTTTAATTCTTTGTCCTAGATAAATTTCAGATTAGTAAATGATATTTCCCAGAGTATTCCCAAGATAAGTGATTCCTTAGAAGACATACAAACAAAAAATTGATCAACCATGATTGAAATTGAAGGTATTATCCTAAACCAACCATTTTCTATTTTAATTGAACATGGGGCTAGTTTGAGCTATATTGGACCCCATATAGTAGAAAAATCCTCTCTTAAAACTGAAAAATATAAAACTGCATGGTTAGTACAGCTAGCCATGGGTACTAAGAGAAGAGTAACTACTCAAGTTAGACAATGCCCTCTAGATTTACATGTATATACGACCATGATAAATCTGAATGTTCTTCCCTTAGGATCACACGACATTTTGATAGGTATTTATTGGCTTAAAAAGTAGGGAGAAGTAATAAACTACTTGACAAATCCAGTAAGTTGTTTAGGGTAGTATGGGTAGAACCAGATTATAGAGGGTGTGCTCAAGACAGTATCGATGCGGTAAATTTTCGCAATGCAAATGAAGAAGTGTGTGCAGAGAGGCTGTGAGTTGTATTTAGTGCAGGTGGAGGAATGTAAATAGCAAGGGAAAGAATTGACTTTGGATACATTACCAGTCATTAATGAATTTCAAGATGTGTTCCTGGAAGAAATTTACAACTTACCACCACACATGGATATAGATTTCACAGTAGAATTGGTACTTGGTGCATCCCGAGTGTCAAGAGCTCCTTCTCGAATGAGCCCACCTGAACTGCTGTAATTAAGAATGCAGTTGCATGAATTGTTAGACGAGAGATATATGAGAGCAAGTGTGTCACCATAGAGGGCATGAGTGTTGTTTGTTAAAAAGGATGGTACCTTCAAGATGTGTATAGGCTACCACCAAATGAACAAGTTAACAATAAAAAACAACTACCCATTTCCCTGCATTGATAATTTATTTGACCAAGTAAGGGGGGCAATGGTGTTTTCAAAGATTGATTTCAGGATCGTTTCCATAAAACAACATTCAGAACTATTTCAGCCTTACCAATGCTCCGGCAAATTTTATGTGCCTAGTGAACAACATACTCAAAAAATTCCTAGAAAATTTTGCATTTTTATTTATTGATGATATCCAGATCTACCCCTGGACTGAGGCGAAACACAAGGAGCACTTAAAACTAGTTTTGTAGACATTAAGGGAAAATCATTTGTACTCTAAGTACAACAAACGTGAGTTTTACAAAACCAAAATATGGTACCTGGGGCATATTATTTCTAAAGAAGTGTTAGTCGTTGATCCGAAGAAGGTGAAGGCGATGGTGAACTGGACCATACCAAAAGATGTATCGGTTGTTCGGTATTTTATGGGGCTAGGAGGTTATTACCACCAGTTGATTGAAGGTTTTTCAAAAATAGCTCATCCCATCACCTCATTACAATGGAAGGGATTCAGGTATGAATGGACTGCAGAATGCTAGAAAATATTTGATAAGCTTAAATACTTACTTATGACAGCTCCTATTTTAAAACTGGCAGACATAATGAAGACTTCATAGTGTGTATGGATGCTAGTTTAGAAGGATTAGGAGGAGTGATTCTACAAGGGAACTCCGTAATTTCTTACGGACCCAAAAATTTAAAAGGACGTGAAAGAAATTATGCAGTATATGCTTTAGAGCTAGTTGATGTTATACATGAATTAAACATGTGGAGAAATTACCTATTAGACAAGAAATTCATCCTAACCACATATCACATCAACCTTAAATACCTCTTTAGTCAACCATATTTAAATGTGTGGCAAGCGAGGTGGATGGCCTTTCTTAGCGAGTTGGACTTCACCATAAGGCATATAAAAGGTAAGGAGAACAAAATAGATGATACTTTGAGTCGACATGCTCATAACCTAATGAACATCAATAGTAGCAGAATTACTACCCATTTTATTGGGAAAGTTAGACAATGTACACTTGTTGACCCAAAGTATCAGGAATTACAAGTAAAAATACAACAATGTAATGTTCCGGGGTATAGTGAAAATGCAGAAAAATTATTGATATATAGAAACATATTGTATATTTCTGTAATGGAAGAACTTAAACAACTAATATTTGATAAATATTGTAAAATACCTTATGCAGGAAACCCAAGATATTAGAAGATGGTCATAGCCTTAAGACATAAATTATTTTCCCAAGATTGAAGAAAGACATAGCAGAATTTCAAAGAAAATGTTTAGAGTGCCAATAGGTGAAGGTGGAACACCAATTCCCGACTGGGCTATTAAACCCCTTTCCTATTCCAGAATGGAAATGGGAAACAATATTGTTTTATTTCATAATAGGACCACCTAGAGCAAAAGGTTATCATGATTCTATAATGGTACTGGTGGATTTACTAACTAAAGAAATCCATTTTCTGTTAGTACAGTCTACCTTTGGAACTGCACAAACCTCGCAGATTTTATGAAGGATTTTTCTTTACTCCATGGGGTTCATGAAATGATAGTGTCTGAGAGAGATGCTAAAGTCACCTCTAACTTTTGGAAAGAATTGTTTGGTGATATGGGCACTAAATTAAACTTTACTAGTGCATATCATCCTGAAACTGATGGTCAGGCAAAAAGAACCAACCAGATTTGAAGGATTTGCTCACATTTTTTTTATTAATCGACCAACTAGATGGTAAGATTTTCTACATTTGGGAGAATTTTCCTATAACAAAAAATATCAGGCAACAATTAAAATGAGTCCATTTGAAGCCCTGTATGACATAAAATGCCATACCCCTCTTAGTTGGAGTCAACCAGAGGATAGGTTGATCCTTGGACCAGATGCCTTATAGGAAATGGAACAAATAGTGCACACAATTTAGCAGAATAGTAAGGTTGACCAAGATCGGAAAAATAGTTACGCCAACAAAAAGAGACTACATAAGGAATTTAAAATTGGGGAGCATGTGTATATTCGGGTAAACCCCAAGAAAATCACCTAGAGAACTGGTTCTTGCCCAAAATTGGCACCCCATTAGTGTGGGTCATTTGAAATCCTAGACATAATAGGACCTATAGCCTATCAACTAGCTCTCCCCAGTCATTTTAAGGTTCATAATGTTTTTCATGTTTCTTTACTAAAGAAATATGTACATTATTGTGCTCATATTATTGATTGGAAAATGTTACAAGTGGAGCCTGAAGGAGTATTGACAACAGAACCACTTTGCATTGTTCATCAGAAAAAGATCTAGCTTCAGAATCGATCTATTTCTTACGTTAAAGTGCAGTGGAAGCACTATATTCCTCAGGAGGCCACGTGGGAGCAAGAAGATGAGATGCAAAAACATTTTCCAACATTTTTCAATGAGCATGATTAGTTGAAGTAAACACCGAGGAGAGTGTTAAAAGAAGGGGGGAAGTATGTTGTCACATACCTCCTTGACCCAATATTAATAACCACCTATTATGCTCCCATCACTATATTTACACTTTGATTTCATTTATATTCAATAGCGGTCACATGCATAAGTATTCAATCATTCTCATAAACAAGATAACACATGCAACTATAAACATATGTTTATAGATTCAACAACATAAAGAGTGAGGAGAAAACATACAGTACATCCCATGAAATTGAATCATACCAAAGTAACTGAAAGAATGTCACTTGGAAAATCAAGCACCGCCACCAAACCTAGAATTGCCTTCCTCCAGTTCACCCCCGAGCTGAGAGTTCTTGCCATGGATTAACTTCTTGTTGTTGATCTCTTCAATAGATATTTAATAATCTCTTTCATGATATGGTTCCCTTTAGCTGCATCTCTCTTTTATGGACTTTTTTGTCCATTTTCCTAAGCTTTTCCCATAAAATCTTTCCTTCCTCTCCTGTGAGGCTTTTCTTCATAAAACCTTTCCTTTCTCTCCCACGAGGCTTTTATGTTTTTCTTAAAATTAGCATCTTTATCCACCTAAGTAACTTAATTGATATTTATCTCCCAATACATTAAGCTTATTTAGAATTGGATTCTAGAAGTCTTATGAAATAATTATCCATTCCCATTCGCTAATGGGATTTTATTTAGCAAGAATATCATCTTTTGGTGTATCAATTTCCAGGCGATTAAATTATCTTTAATTATTTAGTAACAAAGTATTTACTTTCATTGTACACCTCATACCTAGATTTTCTGTTACAACTTAGTCTTAGATTAGGTCTCCATTGACAATGTTGGACCTGCCAACATCTAGGGTATTTCCCCAGTATGAATTCCCAATTAGACCTCACACCATTTGGTGTAGGAGTCCCATTTGGTACGATGTCTTGGTTACCATTATCTTAAATATATGCCTTATCTCTTTCTTTTTAGCATGTGAGAGTGGTCTGCTTCGTCTTTGAACAAAGGGGTTCGTGTGCCTACTGAGTGCTAGTCTTACTTGTGTTAAGGTTCTTTAACCGCAGAGGGAGAGGGTGGAAGTGAGTTTTGAGTCGAAAGGGAAGAGTCTGAACTCTGGCAGAGATGCACAACACACAGGACATGCATAGTTTCTGGAGGATTAGTCCACACAAATGCGGCAGCCACAAACACATAATGAAGGGATAGCATGTACAACACCTAGTGAAGTAGTTCACACGAGTGTGACAGTCATTATAGCAAGTCCATAGGAAATGTTTCACGTGATGTCTCGTGAGGCAGCCCACGTAGGAAAGACACCATTAACAGCTTATACAACACATTTTCATAAGAATATGTATTAGAGCAACAAAATTAGTTCAATTATTTTAACACAGGTTAAAGCAACATGCATCACTGTTATGAAACCAGTGGACAAAAAGATAGAAAAGATAGGTCAACGACTTAAAAATCAGCATGCTTGAAGGGACAACCTCCTTTATATTACACAAATGAAAAATTCTTGCATGATCCAAATCACAAGACATCCTTTCTATATATCGGAGTCTAAGGGGTCATAATATAATCAGAGCCGACATAAAAATAATAATGTAAGGGCACAAAAATAACAATAGTGGGCTTCTATGGGGAAAAATAATAAAAATATGTGGACTACATGGGCACAACAACGGGGTTGCACTAATAACAATAAGGGTTTACACTAATAGTATAGGGACCTAACATGCCCCTCTCATTCAAAAAGTGTTTTTCCTCAATGATTGACTAGTTTTGGATGCTTCTGTATAAAATTCTCTTCCTCCCATATGGAATCTTCAGCGGGTAAGTTCTTCCACTTGTTGAGATACTCTGAAATTGAATGATTTTTTAGCTATCAGTTTCTTGTTTCCGTGATTGCTTCGAATTCCAATGTGATTTTTCCTTGCTTGTCAAGTTCTGGAAATATTGTTTGAACTGGGAGCTTGTCAGCTATAATGTTTTTTAAGCATGAAACATGGAAAACTAGGCACACTCAGGAAGATGCAGGAAGCTCCAATTTGTATGCCACAGTACTAATCTTTTGTAGCACCTTGTAAGGACCGTAGTACTTTGGTGATAATTTATTATCCTTCTTAGCTTTCTTGAGGGACATTTGTTTGTATGGTTGTATTCGTAAAAATACTGATTCACCTATATCAAAACTTCTTTTTCTACGAAGTTGATATTCCTTTTGTTTCATTCGATTATGCGCAAAAGTGAGGTTATCCTTTTCATTCTTGATATGTCCTTCTATCTTGAGAGTTTGAGTAGTGTTAATTTCTGCCAAAGGATTACAAGATATGGTTGGGTTCATTTCTTCTTTCTCTAGGGTTGGTTCCTGGTGTATATCATCTTCTTTTGACGTTTCTTGATCCTTTTCTTCCTCCTCTTCATAATCAATGTAAAATAATTTCTTCTCAACACAATTATGACATTTAGTGTATTTTCTACCACAATTGTAACAAAGGAAAATTTCTCATTTTTATTCCAATTGTTGTGGTGTCAACCTTGTAGGTTGTGGAAGGCTAGGAGCAACAACACTTCCATCTATATAATTGTGAGTGGTAGGATTTCTTGTTGCATAATTTTTCTTTCAATTTTTCTTTCGAGCCTAAATGCCTTCTCCAATGAATCAGGTTCCCAAAGTCGAACCTCATGTTGAATGTTATCCTTTAAAGGCCCTATGAAGACATGAATACTATACTTATCTGGAATATCATTTACCCCTCATATTCAATTTTTGGAAGTCCTCAATGTGCTTTGCCATTGAACCCTTTTGTTTGAGATTTATCAATTGGCTAAAGAAGGTGTTCCTCTTTATATCCTCATAATGTGCTATCATTTCCTCCATGAAAATTGACCAAGTGACAAGTGGTTTACGAGAAAAAATCCCTTTATACCATAAAAAATGATTTTGTTCTAAATATAAATATGCAATACGTACCTTTTGTAATAGTTGCACATCATGTAGATCAAAATATTTCTCCATCTGTAGTATCCTTGTTATGGGATCCTTGCCATCAAAATTCCTTATATCTATCTTTGGAATATGTTGGGTCTTCAATCCAATGTTAGATTCTATGTAATCATGAATAAACTTTATTTTTTCTCATCATGAGTTTCCTCTACTACATTTTATTCATTAGGGGGCCTTTCTTGTAGCACCTTTGTCCCACGTTCCTTCAAACCTTCCATGTATTTCTTCAAATGTTCCATGTCTTTCTTAAAATCTACTTCCATACCATATATATTAGCTTCCATGACACATATAAAACTATTCATCTTAGCTTCGATATCATTCTTCAAATAATCCATCCAATTTTGCTTACTAGGTGTTTCTATTTTCTTGATTCAAGTCATTATTTTTATTTCTTTTAGGAGCTCAATATTTAAATGACTATAACTCTGTAATTTTAGATCTTGAAATTCTAAATTTTTGACCTATGGTAGCCCTCTGAGTCCTATTTCTAACCCCACTAGTCTAATCAAATTTGGATTCTTCAATAAAGTGTTATGCCAAATGTCCTACGATGGCCTGATTATATACTAGTTCAGTAGAGAGAACTTGTACGACCTACCAAATGTCATTGTTTCGACCTTTGTGTTGGGTTGTGTTATATTCTTTCCATGACTAGCCCACATAGTTAACCGAGGGGTTAGAAGGGGGGCAGAGCCCCCCCCCCCCCCCCCCCTTCGTTGCGCGGATTGTGTAGCGGGGGGGTTATAGGGGGTTTGAGGGGTGGAGGTAACCCAACTCTATGAGGTCCCCCCCCCCCCCCTTCGTTGCGCGGATTGTGTAGCGGGGGGCTTATAGGGGGTTTGAGGGGTGCAGGTAACCCAACTCTATGAGGTCCGGGGTAGCGCCCAGAAAATTTTGTTTTTAGACCCTATATTAGGTTGCGCGGACCTACCTATGGTTTTCTGCATGATTTTTCGCACATGGTTTTGGACACGATGGTTTTTGGTCTAGGGTATTTGATGCTTCAGCATGTATAAATATGTATTGTAACATTGAAAGGAAGATAATGAAAAATCAAGCTGGTAGTCCTGGTTTTGGGATCCAGGGGAAAATCTTTGTGTATATGTGTTTTATGTGTTATTCTCTCGCATTGTTTATTTTCTGTGTTTTAGAAATTGTATGCAGGTAATTTCTGTACGGGGTTAAAACCTACATTTGGTATCATAGTTTTTTTGGCTTCAAGGGGACGCCTTTGTTACTGAGGGGTTTCGCTCGTGCTTGTGGTATACCCTATTCAGTGGGTGATCTACGAGACTGATTCTGGTGGTGAAAGAGGATGGCGAGCAGTGGAAAGATAGAGATCAAGAAATTTAATGGTCAGAGATTTGAAGTTATAGAAACTCAAGATGGAGGATCTGTTAGTGGATAAATATCAATGGGTCATGGTAGATCTAGCTACTAAACCAACAGGAGTGTCTGATGAAGAATGGAAGAATTTGGATTTGAAGCCTAAGAGCACAATACAATTGTGTGTATCAGGTTCAGTATTGCTGAATGTTTCAGGGGAAGCTACTGCGAACGCTTTGTGGGACAAGTTAGGGACTTTGTACCAATCTAAGTCTCTGGTGAATAAATTGTTCCTACGGAAAAAGTTGTGTAACCTGAGGATGAAGGATGGAGACTCAGTGACAGAACATCTGAATGCATTTAACATTGTGGTAAGTCAGTTATTATCTGTTGATATTAAAATTTTAGATGAAGATAAGTGAATCAGTTTGTTGTGTTCTCTACTAGATTTGTGGGATAGTCTATTTATTGCAACAGCTAACAATACAAATGCCTTGCAGTTTGATGAAATAGTCTCATCCTTGCTGACGGAGGAGATGAGATGGAAAAATATGGGGAGCTAGAATGCTGATGCCTTGTCTGTACAAGAACGGTCCCAGAATAGAAACAAAAATAAGTCATTGAGCGGGAGATCTAAATCTAGAGGGAGATCAAAATCTCCAGGAAAACCTGTAAAGGTGGTGAGTTGGAAATGCGGAAAGGAAGGGCACTAAAAAAGGGACGGTAAAATCTAAAGCTCCTAACAAAGGAAAGGGATCTCATGATGCTCCTTCTGCAGAGGCTAAAACCACCTCAGATGAAGGTGGGGATGTGTACTTGGCTTCTTCAAGTACACATGTAGATCATGAGGCAAGGTTGATTGACTCAAGTGCATCCTTTCACTTCACTCCCCATAGAGAGTAGTTCTACGAGTATGAGAAATATGATGGTGGTGATGTCTTCTTGGGGGATGATAGGAAGGCTAGAATCATGGGTCATGGAAAAGTAAAGTTGAATTTGCAAGGTGGAATGGTTAGAACACTTCTGGGTGTTCTACATATTCCTGCGTTGGCCAAAAATCTGATTTTCGTAAGCAAGTTGGATGATGTAGGTGTAAAAACAGTGTTAGAGAAGGATACCTTAAGATGGTTCAGGAAGCACTCGTATTAATGCGAGGAGTTTAGATTGGAACTCTGTACAAGCTGCAAGGTAGAATTGTTGTTGATGGGTGAGAGAGATAGCTCTGATATCTCAGTTAGACTAAGTATGTTATTATTTCTTCTCCATATTTGAAGAATATCCATATTCTTATTCCTATAATAGAAAGAAAGTTGAATCCATGGGGTTTGTTTGAAAGGTTGGAACCAGGCGCTAACTAAGCAATGAAAGCGAGTGTCTTCAGCAATGAGGATTATTTATCGATAGACAGTGGTTCCAGCGGGGGGGTCAGGGAGAAATCGCATTGGGTCTTTTAGTGAGGGAGAACCCGCTTTCAATGGCTCTTCGGAGAGAAGACCATGATGTGGCATCAAAGGCTTGGATATATTAGAGAGAAGGGCCTTCGAATACTTCATAGTAAAGGTATGGTAGAAGGTATGAGTAATAGCTCTCTGGATTTTGATTTCTGTGAAAGTTATATATATGGGAAGCAGAATCGGGTGAGTTTCCCCTTTAGTGGTAAGAGGGCAAAAAAAATATTAGATATTATGCACAGTGATGTGTTTAGACCTGTGAAGGTTCCATCACTGGGTAAGTATGTGTACTATGTATCATTTATAGATGACTTCTCAAGGAATACATGGATTTATTTCCTTAAGAAGAAATTTGAAGTCTTTGACAGGTTTAAAGAATTTAAGGCTCTGGTGGAAAAATAGATAGAGAAGAAGATAAAGGTGTTGAGGAAGATAATGGTGGAGAGTTTTACAGTAAGGAATTTGAAGAATTCTGTAAGAAGTGTGGTATAGCACGGCAGAAGACTACTCCATATACACTTGAGAAAAATGGAGTTGCAGAAAGAATGAACAAGATGTTGATGGAAAGGGCAAGAAGCATGCTCAGTGGTGTCGGGTTAGGACAAGAATTTTGGGCAGAGGCAGTGTTAACAGCATTTTACCTGGTCAACAGATCACCTTCAGGTGTGTTGGAGGATAAGACTCCACAAGATATATGGACTGGTAAGAAACCCTCTCTTTCACATCTGAGGGTATTTGGATGTGATGCATATGTACATGTTCGAAAGGATAAAAGAACCAAGTTGGATAGTAAATATGAAAAGTGCATCATTATTGGGTATAAGGATGGTTTAAAGGGTTATCAGCTTTGGAACCCAGTAACAAGGAAGGTTGTGTACAGCCGAGAAGTGGTGTTTAGAGAGGTGAAAGATGTCACTAAACATGAATTCCTCTCAAGGGAACCTGAGAAGATATAGTTTGAGCTAAAGGAGGAAGAATCAGACTCTACAGCAGAGGAGGAATGAGAAGATGAAGATCCACAAACTCCTGGTGTGAGAAGATTAGTTTGAGAAAGAAGGCAGTGAGAAGCGTATAGTCCATCTGCTTTCTGTTCAAATTTTCCTTTATCTATTACTGATGATGATCCTAGAACTGTGAAGGAAGCAGTAGATTTAGAGGACGGAAAACTCTGGAAAGAGACCATGGTTAATGAAATGGCATCTTTCAAAGGAAAGGTGGAGAAATACAAAGCTTGGTTGGTAGCAAAAGGTTATTGCCAGTTGTCGAGAATTGATTTTGGTGATATTTTTTCTCCTGTTGCCAAGGTAGCTTCTATTAGATTACTTTTATCTATTGCTATTGCTTTTGATTTTGAGGTAGAACAGATGGATGTGAAGACAACATTTCGTCATGAGGATCTGGAAGAGGAGATCTACATGAAGCAACCTGAAGGTTTTGCGGTGAAGGGTAAGAAAGAACTAGTATGAAAGTTAAAGAAGTCTATGTATGGGTTAAAACAGTCACCAAGGATGTGGTACCAGAAATTTGATACATTTATACGGGGACTTGGCTTCACTAGAAGCAAAGTAGATCACTGTGTGTATTTTAAATTATTTGGTGATCGTGTTATTTATCTGGTATTGTATGTGGATGATATGTTGCTAGTTGGAAATGACAAAGAAATTATCCAGGATTTGAAGACCCATTTGTCCTCCAAATTCGACATGAAAGATTTTGGTTCTGCAAACTGTATTTTTGGCATGGAAATTAAAAGAGATCAGACAAAGAGGAAGCTCTAGTTAAACCAGAGGAAGTATGTCAAGACAATATTACAGAGGTTTAATATGCAGGATAGTAAACCGGTGAAGGATCTTATTCCTGTAGGTGTAAAGTTATATGCTGAACAGTGTCCCAAGGCACAAGAAGAGAAAGAGGACATGTCTCGTGTTCCATATGCAAGTGCGGTCAGTAGCATGATGTATGTGATGGTCTGTACTAAACCATACATTGCACATGCAGTGGGAGTATTGAGCAGGTTTATGTCAAAACCAGGGAAGGAGCACTGGACAACAGTGAAACGGGTTTTCAGTTATTTGCGTGGCACTCGTGATTATGGTTTGTGCTACCAAGGAAGACCAGGATTGGATAGAGCATTGGATATTCATGGCTTTGTTGATGCATACTAGGTTGGAAATCTGGATCAAAGAAGATCTACAAGCGGGTATGTGTTTAACCTATTTGGAGGTGCAGTCAGTTGGATGAGTAAGAAACAATCTGTAGTGGCACTATCAACTATAGAGGCAGAATACATGGTAGCCACCCATGCAAGTAGGGAAGTAGTTTGGTTGCAAAGATTGTGTTCAAGTATGGGGTTAGCACAGGGAGCTATAAGGATAGACTGTGACAACAAAAGTGTAATTTTCTTGGCAAAGAACCCTGCATATCATTCAAAGACAAAGCACATTGATGTTCAGTATCAATTTGTGAGGGATATGATAGAAGACAAAAACATGTTGCCTATAAGGGTGGACATTTTGAAGAATACTGCAGATGCATTTACAAAATTTGTGAGCTCTGAGAAGTTCTCTTGGTGTAGAGAAACAATGGGCATTGCAGGGCTATATAAATGACTAAGCTCTCTTGTGACCCCCTATGGAAAGAAAAGAACAAGTGGGATAATGTTGGGTTTTGTTATATTCTTTCCATGACTAGCACACGTAGTTAACCAGGGGGTTAGAAGGGGCGTGGAGCCCCCCCCTTCATTGTGCCGATTGCGTAGCGAGGGTGGCTCACAAGGGGTTTGAGGGGTGCAGGGGGTTCGTGCATGATTTTTCGCACATGGTTTTGGATGCGATGTTTTTCGGTCCATGGCTTTGGATGCGATGGTTTTTGGTCCATGGTATTCGATGCTTCAGCATGTATAAATATGTATTATAACATTGAAATGAACATAATGAAAAATCAAACTGGTAGTCCTGGTTTTGGGATCCAGGGAAAAATCTATGTGTATATATGTTTTATGTGTTATGCTCTCACATTATTTATTTTCTATGTTTTAGAATTCTTATGCAAGTAATTTTTGTACAGGGTTAAAACTTGCACTTTGGACCTGAAAAAATACAAAAAAAAATAAAGCCAGTCCACTTTTTGTAACTTCTTACGCAATTTCAATCTAATTCTCAGAGAGAAAGTTATGACAATTTTCCCAAGATCACATGTTTGGAATGTAATTCGGGAGTTTCCAAAAACCCTAAATGTCTTGAACCGTATCTCCAAAAATATAGTTAAATAAGATCTGAAATACGGGTCGATCTTCACCAAGATTTAGGCTCAAATGGGTTTTAATTTCAAATTCTAAACATTTGTAGGAAAAAAATTATAGCAAAATTTCCATGATGACCTATTTGAAATGGAATTATGGAGGTTGCAAACACCCTAAGCTCCTCAGATCATATGTCCGACAATGTACAAAGACAAGATTTAAAATTCAGACCCAAGGTTCAAGATGAGTTCAACTCAAATGGGTTTTTTTTTAGCTTCTGAAACTGTGTAGTGAAAACATTATAGTGAAAATTCCACGATGACCTATTTGGAGCTGCGTAACCCTAGAATCCAAACCTCCGATACAAAATGTTATGAAACCAGCTCACAAAAAGATAGTAAATATATATCAACGACTTAAAAATCAGCCTCCTTGAGGGGGAGACCTCCTTTACATTACATAAATGAACAATTCTTGGATGATACAAATGACAAGGCCTCCTCGTCCTAATAAAATCTAAGCCTACATAAAAATAATATTGTAAGGGCACAACAATAACAATAGTGGGATTCTATGGGGCATAATAATAACAACATGGGGACTATATGGGCACAATAATACAATAAGGGCATTGCATTAATAAGAATAAGGGGTTACACTAGTAGTATAGCGACCTAACAAACAATTACAATACATGTGTGAAAATGTGTTGGCCTGTTATCAAGCTTCTGAATTAAGCGAATGTTCAAAGACACATCGGTACACCATACATCACTAACCATGTAAGAGGTGAGTTGGAGCTACTACTCGCTCCTCAAAGAAAATATTACAGACTCTCAAGGCTATGTGGGAGGAGCCAAGGTGTAAAGGCGTTTGCATGTACAAATGAGGGGTATTTATAGCCAAGGGTGAAACTGACACTTCTGACTGTTCAACTTCCCTCATGAATATTTCACTTACATGACTCTTCAAATTTAAAGTGGGTCTCTTGGACTTCCACATTACATTACATTGATTACAACAACATGGCCCACAGTAGTGATGTCTCCGATATGACTCATGACACGACTTAACACAACAGTGATGGTATGTTCATGCTGCTAGTGGTGTCCATGTTGAGCTGCAGTGATGCTAACTGATGGGTGTGCTCTTGGTGTATCATAGCTTCATCTTCAAATGGCAAGGTGTGGGAAGTCTTTGATGGTCTTGGTGTTCACTTGATGTTGCATGTGCATGTCGCTCCTTTTCTTGTACTTTGGCATGCTTCGCATGATCATCCATTCACAAAAACATCTCCTAGCATGTTATTCTGTTCGCGAAAAAATATCCTCACATGCATCATTCATTTGCAAAAAAGTGTCCTCACATGCATCGTCTGTTAGTGAGAAAATATCCTCGCATGCATCATTCGTTCACCTGTTTGTGAACAAATCACCTCGCCTGTGCTCTCCTTGTTCATCCCATCTCTCGTCATGTCATGTCTTATCCATGTACCTATATCTGCAATCACTCGTGACAAGATGACATTAAATCCATAAACCTCCTGGTCTACCATGATGCATTATCATTTTCTTATGGACACAGGTGACTGGAAGAGAGGTCAAGGCTATGAAACTGCGTAAGGCATATTTCAAGCTAGGATGCAGACTCCGGGCATTTCTTGTGAAAATTAGGAAAAAGTAAGTGGGAGACTAAGTTGGACAATCTAGATGAGTAGTGACTATCCACGAGATTTGGCTCGGCTGGTGGGAATATCTACATAACTTTTTGTGGGGAAGTAGGGTAGGCAGCAGAAGGGCTTGGAAGTAAAAACTATGCAATTCCTCCAGGGAGTTGGTAGCAGGATGGAGGAGTGCTACTTGTGAAAACTGTGCAATTACTAGGAGGTTGGCCTACTGGACATCCTATTGTAGTTTCTAACCTAAGTGGGATGTTAGGAAGATGGGTGACTGCTCATAAAAACTGCGATGTTTTTCGTGTGAGTCACACGACACCTATCTGGGTGATTGGCTTGAAAAACTATGTAATTTTTTGAGCGAGACAAAGATGGACACAGGTTGTTTGTCTGGCATGTCAGTGCAATTTCTTTAGTTACAAGAGCGAGCAAGGTCTGTAGTTTTTGTGCAATTTGTTGGGGGAGTGAGTCCCAAGGTCATTACCTGGTCAAACTCTCCGGTTGACAAGCCACAAGGTTGGTTGATTCACTTGCAAGAAACACAGATTGAGATGGCTTGCTAAGGAATTTTTGCGTTATTCTGGATGAAATTTGGTCTGGTCGATTGCAAGATTGTGAAGTGCAGGCTATCTAGGAGACAACCTCAAGCTCTACGCAATTATGGGCAGTAGTACATGTTCACTGAGGGCTAAAACTGCGAAATGCAGCTTAGCGAGGGTTTGGTTGTTAAAGGGTGATCCGCTCGTCAGAATTTCTCGAAAATTGACTAACTGTGTGGGTAGGTGAACTTATGCATACACGACCATGTAAATACACACTCAACATGACCCGATGACAAGACACCTCAAGCCATTAAGAAAATATATACTCAGTTGACCGAATGATGGTGCGAGTGGCAAGTGCAACACTTGTGATAGATCGTTGAATGACCACGATGACACTTGTACGATAGGGAATACAACATTGTGTGTGAGTGCGATAGATGTGTACATGGTGGACACAACTCAAATACAACCCTCAAAATAACCACAACAAGATTGCAAGCATGAAATAGTAATCAACATGCGATAGACGACAGTTGGTCGAATAAGTGAAAAAGAAGCAAGACATGTAGAAGAAACACATAAGATGACTTTCAACATTTGTGTACATGCATGTTACTGAGGAAACGGTGATATGACAAAGTCAAGCAGTCCTGCAAACTCAACTAAGAGGCGTACTCTGAAAGATGTTTCATACTTTCCATACTTACCCTCAATATGATCATGCATTTGATGGAGTTTGCATGTGGTCCTAATATTTTCCATTACTCAGTTCCTTGGTTCTTCTCGTCAACTCCTTGGAAGATATTTCAGCATGTCACCTTTTCCTCTAGTCACTAAGAGGTAGATCTACACAATTTCAGTAAACAGTGACTACTATCGGAATGAGGCCCTGGGAGGAACGTTTGCACAATTTATGCATGCATGACTGATAAGACAACTTGGAGAACACTGCATAGTTTAGAGGCTCAAAGCACTACTATGGGACAGGGGTCCTGGGAGGACACCTCTGTGTAATTTTTGAGTGTAGTGCATCTGGATTGCTTTGCACATTCTTAGAGAGCAGTGCTGGCAGGGGCCTTTGTGGGCTACAGGCTTTCAGCTGGCAAGGTAAGTTTGTGTTTCTGTGCACTGCGGGGTTTCAACAAGCAAGGGAGGAAGCTTGACGGCTGCAGAAGAAAAGTGCACAGTTCAAGGAAGATGGATGAGGCTATGTTTCTTGGGAAATTGGCTAAGTCTGAGATCAATAAAACATATTTAAACATGATAGGACTGGTCTATGATCGGACACAGACACTTAGTCACACAAAGTAAACAATCTAGAATGCATAAGACATAGTTTTCTTGATGCAACAACCTTCGTGACAAGAGTGTGTGAAGTGAGTGTGAAGCATGTCTATGTGATGAAAACCACTCATGTGCACATTCTTTCGCTTGAAGTAAAACATCATTCCCTTTGCATGCCAAACAACATCCATTATGCCTAAAAATGACATATGCTTCATAAACATGAGAACGTCAACAACTCTTAGGATCAAGCAGGGGAGCTTGAAATCAACAACTTACCAACAAATGACCAAGGATGATCGATCGTAAGACCCAAAGTAGGCTCTGCTATTTGCATGCGAGCCAAAATTTTGGAGGGTGGTTGTTGCCGCTACAACACTTGGTGACACATTGGTAGAACTCTAACTCTCTAAATGGACCTTTTTTCGTGAAAAGCGAGTCTAACCATTCTGGAAGTATTGTTCAATTCTTTGATGATCATGGTTTCTGCACTATCTTGTGTGAAGTATGTAGTCCCTACCATTCTCTTGATTGGTTAGCACACATTCCAATCCAAGTAAACTTAGTTATTTTGATTAGGGATGAGGGGTATATTGGTGCACAAGTAATATGACTGTCAAAGTTTAGGTTTCATCTCTGGTGTTTCTCCATTGCTAGTAGGCCTAGATAGTACCCCAACAGAGTCACATAGGAACACAAGCATCACTCCGCTTCCATTGAGACTGGTCAGTACTCCGGCAGAGTTACTTGCATCTACTCTCTGCACATGAAGCCTTTCTGTTCATTCACCTTATTAATTTTTTTTATTTTTTTTAAGAACTCTGCATAGGCATTTATTTATTTTAGATGCAAAAGAGGGATCCCAACTTATTGAGATAAAAAGAGGTTTCTCCTTCAGAGAAGTATGTTATGTAGATCTTTGACATACTTGTTAAGGTTTTCCCCCTCACCTTACTTTATTTGACTGAGATGACAATGGCTAACCCAAAGGACCGAATAAAGTAGGCGGTACCAGTTAACAGTGCAAGCATTGTGTTTTCACCAAGACTCGCTCTAAACATAATGTATTTTCCGTTAAGGCATCATCAACTAAAGAAAACAAGTTCTTCATAAAGAGAGAGTACAATAGATAAACATATGTTGATAGATGTACAAGTCCTCTTAGATTTGCGCAACTTGTCTCGAGAGCCAAACACGGTTTCACAAGAGGCTAACCTATAGGTACAAGAAAGAAAAAAAAGAAAAAAGTAGAAGTAAACAGAAAACAAAACAAGTAAGAAAAGCAAGAAAGCAAGAAAAAATAAGCAATTAAGAAAGAAATCAAAGCAAAGAAAAGAAGCAAACATTACTCCTAATCCTATGTTAAACATTGCATGAGCCTACTTACGGGAAGTGATATTTCCAATGCAGCCACTGGCCCATTGGTTGGCCCATGTTGGTGAACGCATGGTTCACGAGAAGCACAACCAAGAGAACTAGAAAACATAAAAGATACAATAATGAAGGACAACACGCTCTGAGTTCTAAAACATCAACGGAAAAGGAATGAGTAAGTGCACAAGACAAACGTTTTGTGGACTTAACATGGCACTATGACACACTGTGTGCAGATGATAAACATGCACACTCCTTGTACTAGGACATATGATCGAACATGAGAAATACCAATATCTTATGCATTGCAAGCATGCTCATTGTGTAAGATTCCTCTAAATCTTAAGCGATGGGATCATATGATTTGAGTGGAGGAAGCAAAATCTGGGTGTTTGGTTGATCTTTAATGTGGAGTAGAGAGTGATAAGGAGCCTTGGGTGTTTTGAAAAATTTCTGATCAGAAGTGGAGCTAACCTCAAGATAGTGAGGGGCTGACATAACCATTAGCCCAGGTTGAAGTGCCTCGATAGCCAGTGGGGTTTCCACTCCGTCAATTGGTAGATCATCGGAGACCAGTGGCCTAGACATAGTAACAACGAGTGAATCAACATCGTGATCAAATGACGAAGTACATAGATCACGTCAACCACGATAAAAAAATTCGGGATTTTCATCAACATCGTCATGATTTGATGTATCATGCAGAGAGGTAGATGACAAGTAAGAATGTTCACCCTCTGTGTTTTCAAAAATTATAGATGACATATTAGACAAATTTTCAGAGGAAGATGTGTCCTCTCTATAATGTAATCACATACTGACATCTGATGTGTCTTGTCAATTATTAGAGGTAGAAACATCTAGAAATGAGTTTTCACAGGGGAAATAAATAATGGCAGAATCACAAGGGATCTTAGGATAAAGCAGATGAGTCACATATGGAAGGGATTCATCCTTCACCATGGGTTCTTATTTAGATTCCCGCACACACTCATCATGAATGATAGCACAAGTTGGTTGCACAACACCAACTCTGTCAACAACTTGATCCTCATTCACAACAAGTGTGGAGTCCAAAACAAAAGAACACAAGATAGTACAATCCAGAGGATTAATGTAACATGTGGATGGAGGTTGAGAGAATGAACCCATGTGACAACTAGTGGGCTTGCAAGATAAATATGTGTAGATATCAAGAGAAAGTGGTGTAGGAGGATGTGACAATTCAATCGATGTGTGCGCACCTTCTCCCACCTTGCACCGTGGAGCTAGCACTTTTTGATGAGAAGAGGATGGGCAGTCGCTTGTGACATAGACCTCGTCCATCTTATATTTGGCGGCTCTAACAACTAGGTTTGTTGGGAGGGGTTCGAATGATTCCAAGAATTGCAGATTTTCAGATACGTAAAGAAGATACTAAAATCTTCCATCGATAAATTCCCAATTAATTTCATCTTCAAGAAATTTTTATGCAAGATTACAAAAGCATGTGTGAAATTGTTCAACATTTCATCAGGTGCTTTCTATAATTTCATAATTTCTTTATCAAGTGCTCTACGATCAAAATGATTGAAAGAATAGTCTACCTCTACCACCACATGAGAGAGAGAGTGAATAGATTTTTCATGTAGCGTGACACACCGATGCATTGGGTGCCCTCAAAGTGTGTATGTGAACAACGTGCAGGTCATGTAATCTTCAAATATTTCATGTCTTTCACAAGAGCCTACAATGCCAACCATGTGTCTCACCAAGGATACTTGGCCTCCACCATCGTATGTTTTATATGACAAGTTATCTGAGAGTTCTTCCTAGACTTCAAAGTCATTTCCATAAGACATACACTTCGGAAGAGAAACTCTGTAGTTAGTCATGATAAGTATGCAGAGATTCAAAACAAATTGTGAGGACTAAATTTGTCATCTGGCCCTCCTTCTAGTGCTAAAATGTTGATGGTATTGGACACGCCAACATTCAGGGGATATCCCTGGTATGATGTCCCAACTAGACCTCACACCATTTGGTGTAGGAGTCTCATATAGTACAATGGCCCCATTTCCATTATCGTAAATATATGCCTTATCTCTTGTTTGTTAGCACATGAGAGTGGTATGCTTCATCCTTGAACAATGAGGTTCATGTACTTGGTGAGTGTTAGTGTTACTTGTGTCAAGGTTCTTTCACCACAGAGGGAGAGGGTGGAGGTGAGCCTCTAGTTAAAAGGTAAGAGTCCCAACTCTATCTGAGACACACAGTGCACAGGACATGCATAGCTTCTAGTGGAGTAGTCCACACAGATGTGGCATTCACAAACACTTAATGAAGGGATAACACATACAACACCCAGTGGAGCAGTCTGCGCAAGTGCGACGGTCGTTATAACAAGTCCATGGGAAAGGTTTCGTCTGATGTCCAGTGAGGCAGCCCACACATGCAAGACAACATTAGAAACTTATACAACAAATTTTCATAAACATATGTATTAGAGCAGCTGAAACAGTTCAATTTTTTCAACACAGGTTAAAGTAACATGCATCACAAGTGTTCCAATATTATTCTTACAAACAATTACAATACATGTCTAAAAACGTGTTGGCATGTTATCAGGCTTCTAAATTAAGTGAAAGTTCCAAGATACATCGGTACATTGTACATCACTAACCCCATAACAGGGGCATTAGAGCCACTGCTCACTCCTCAAATAAAATATTACAGACTCTCAAGGCTATGTGGGAGGAGCCAAGGTGAAAAGCCTTTTGAATGTACAAATGAGGGGTATTTATAGCCAAGTGTGAAACTGACCCTTCTGACTGTTCAACTTCCCTCAAGACTGTTTGACTTACATGACTCTTCACTTTACATGTCTCTTCAACTTTATATGTGGGTCTCCTAGACTTCCATGTTACATTACATTAACTACAATAGTATGGCCCACAGTAGTGATGTGGCCTAGATGACTCATGACCTGACTTGAAACAATGGTGTTGGTATGTTCATGCTGCTGGTGGTTTCCATTTCGAGCTGCAGTGCTACTGAGTGATGGGTATTCTCTTGGTGTATCATAACTTCATCTCCATATGGAAAGGTGTGCAAAGTCTTTGATGGTCTTGGTGTTCAATTGACGTTGCATGTGCACTTCACTCCTTTATGTGTACTTTGGCCTACTTCACATGTTCTTCCATTCATGAAAAAATATCCTCGCATGTTCATCCCTTCGCGAAAACATCTCATTGCATGCATTGTCTGTTTGCAAGAAAATCTCCTCGCATGCATCGTCGGTTCGTGAAAACATATACTCGCATGCATCATTCATTCACAAAAAATTATGCTCGCATGCATCATCTGTTCACAAGAAAATCTCCTCAAATGCATTGTTCGTTCATCCATTTGTGAACAAATCTCCTCGCATGTGCTCTCCTTGTTCATCCTGTCTATTGTCCCCTCATGTCTTATCCATGTACTTGTATGTACAATCACACATGATGAGACAACGTCAAATCCATAAACCTCCTAGTCTACCATGATGCATTATTGTTTTCTTATGGATGCATATGACCAAGAGAGAGGACAAGGCTATGAGACTGTGTAAGGCAGATTTCAAGTTGGCATGCGAGCTCTGGGAACTACCGGTGAAAGTTGCACAGAAATCACTAGGAGACTGAGATGGACAATCCAAATCAGTAGTGACTCTACACGAGATTTGGCTTGGTTGGTGGGTATATCTGTGCAATTTCTTGGGGAAAGCAGTGCAGGAAACAAAGGGCCTTGGCAGAAAAACTGCGCATTTCCTCTGAGGAGCTAGCAGTGGGCTGCAGGAAGCTTTCCGAGAAAAAATGCGCATTTTTTTAGGGAGCTAGCAGTAGGCTCGAGGAGTGTTGCTAGTGAAAAATGCACAATCGCTAGGAGGCTGGCACGTTGAACATCACATCACAGTTTCTGAGCTAAGCAAGATGATGGGTAGCTGGTTGACTTCTCATGATAACTGCGTAGTTTTCTAGGTGAGCAGCAGGCCGACTGTCTGAGTGACTGGCTAGAAAAAATGTGAAATTTTTTGAGGGAGACAAGAACGAACATAGGTTGTATGTCTAGCATGTCAACAAAAGTTCTTTAGTTAGTGGAGTGGCAATTTCTGCCGCTTTTATGAATTTTTTGGGGGGAGTGGGTCTCAAGGTCACTGCCTATTCGAACTCTCTAGTTGACCAGCTGGAGGGTTGGATGATTCACTTGTAGGAAGTGCAGATTGAGATGTATTGTTGAGGAAATTCTGCTCTATTCTAGATGATATTCGATCCGGTCGATTCCATGATTATGCAGTGTAGGCTACCTGGGAGACAAGCTCAAGCTCTGTGCAGTTATGGGCAAAAATACATGTTCACTAGGGGCTAAAACTGCCCAATGCAGCTAGCGAGGGTTCTGTTGTTGTAGGGTGATATGGTCATTATAATTATAAAAAAATGACAAAGTGTGTGGATGAGTGAACTTGTGCATACATGACCTTACGCATACACACTCAACATGACTCGCCAACAAGACACCCCAAACAATCAAGACAACATATACTCAGCGTGACTAACCGATGATTTGAGTGACAAGCATGAAACTTGTGTTAGATCATTGAACGAACGTGACGACGCTTGTGTGACAGGTCATACAACATCATGTGTTAGTGTGATATATGTGTACATGGTGAACACAACTCAAACATAACCTTCAATCTCACTGAAATGAGGTCTCAAGAATTTCATACCAATCAACATGTGAAATATGACAATTGGTCGAACAAATGAAAAATAAGCAAGACATATAGAAGAAACACATAAGATGACTTTTTTCGTTTGTGCACATGCATGTTATTGAGGACAGGGTGATATGACAATGACAAGTAGTCCTGCAAACTCATGTAAGAGGTGTACTTCGAATGATGTTCCGTACATACCATACTTACCCTCAAGATGATCATGCATCCGATGGAGTATGCATGTGGTACTGATATTTTCCATTACTCATTTCCTTGGTCCTTCTCCTCAACTCCTTGGAAGCAATTTCAGCATGTCACCCTTTCTTGTAGACACTCAGAGGTAGATCTATGCAATTTCAATGGGTAGTGACTACTGCCAGAATGAGGCCCATCTCCACAATTTTTGCATGCAAGATCGACAAGACAACTTGGACAACACTATGCAATTTTGAGGCTAAAAGCACTGCTATGGGACAGGGGTCTTGGGAGGACACCTCTACGCAATTTCTAAGTGTAGTGAAACTAGACTTCTCTTTGTATTTTTAGAGAGCATTGCTCGTTGGGGCGTCTATGACCTACGGGGTTTTAGCAGGTATAGGAGGTTGGTGTTTCTATGCACAGTGAGGTTTTAGTAGGCAAGGGAGGAAGATTGATGGTTACAGAAGAAAAGTGCACATTTCAGGGAAGATGGATGAGGCTAGGTTGCTCTCGAAAATGGCTAAGTGTGAGATCAGTATAACATATGTAAACATGATACGACTTGACTCTGATCGCACACAAACACTTAGTCAGACAATTTAAACCATCCATAATGCATAAGACATACTTTTCTTGATGCAACAACCTTTGTGACAAGAGTGCATGAGGTGAGTGTGAACCATGTCTATGTGATGACAACCACTCATGCGCACATGCTTTCCCTTGAAGCAAAATATCATTCCCTTTGCGTGACAAACAAAAACCCCAATGGCCAAAAATGACATATGCTGCATAAAGATGAAAACATGGACAACCCTTATGATCAAGGTGAGGAGTTTGAAATCATCATCTTACCAACAAATGACCAAGGATGATCAATCATAGGATCCAAAGTAGGCTCTGAAATTTGCATGCAAACCTAAATTTTGGAGGTTTCTTGTAGCCATTTCAACATTATGGCATGATAGTAACAAAGTGTTACATACAACGGTGGGTTGTTACGTACTCCTACCCTTAAATTTACGCCGCCCTCGGTGTGCCACTGCATCTTACAATTTGTTTCCTTGCTCACAACTAGTTGTTTCCGAATTTTCAGGTTCCCATGGCCTTGCCACCTAAATCAAATCTTCTGATGTAGAGTTTACAAAGGAGTTCTATGGCAATTGTCCTTCAATTTCTACCTATCACATTTTTTCAATCAATTATGTGAGAGACTTTAGATGCCATAAAAAACAAAACTCAATTTTTTTTACCACAGTTAATGTTATAACTTGATATACAATACTTCTACTTGTGTAAATACAGGTTAATATTTCTTGCCAGTTAAATATGATTCGTCATTTTCATTGTATTTAAATAATAGGAAGAAATTCATGCTCTTCCAATGTATTTGTGTTCTTGTTGAACATTTGCTTCCTGCAATTTTCCTGCATTAGTTGCAACAAGTCAAACTAGCACATTTGACCAATCAACATGTACAAAATATCATACCTTGTTAGCTCAAAACATAACCACGAACATCTTGTTAGATTCCATAAAAAACAAGACTCAATTTTTTTTACCACAGTTAATGTTATAACTTGATATACAATACTTCTACTTGTGTAAATACAGGTTAATATTTTTCGCCAGTTAAATATGATTCTTCATTTTCATTGTATTTAAATAATAGGAAGAAATTCATGCTCTTCCAATGTATTTGTGTTCTTGTTGAACATTTGCTTCCTGCAATTTCCCTACATTAGTTGCAACAAGTCAAACTAGCACATTTGACCAATCAACATGTACAAAATATCATATCTTGTTAGCTCAAAACATAACCATGAACATCATAAACCATATGTAACCATCATAACCCCAATCATAGATCACATGAAATCATTATAGATTAGAAATCATAAATCACATATACTAGAATTGAAACAAAATACCGATAATTATCCTTTAATCAATCCTTATTTTACACCTTTATCTTGCATCTATATGCACTCTGGATCAGTTTCCCCACCAGGAAATCACCCAGTGCCTTCTCTTGAACCTTATGTATATCACACACATACACCTATCCATATCATGCAACGTCATGCAATAGCTACATCCACACTAGTACCATATGTACCACATGTACACAATACTACCTGTACAACGTGTGCACAATACTAAATGTCCATAGCCTCATGTGCACGACATATAGATGATCCACATGTTTTCAACATTGTTAGTATTATTATCATAACATCATGTCAATGTAAAAATTTCCCTTATTTATTCACACTAGCTATAGGCAAGTCGAATTAAACCATGGTCGGTTTGTTGATCAGAGAATAATGAATTCATGGACTTGTTCAACCTATGCAACCAGAGCATAACTAAATTTTTTTATGCCAAAGTATTAGAGTGATTTTACTTACCTAATCCTTTTCATGCATCTTGTGATTGCAGGAAATTTTCAACAAAATGATAACATAAATGTAATTATGCATAATACAATAATACCAATAACTTTGACTTTTGGGATTGAATTTGTCCCTTAGACAAGGTTCTAATAATAGCAAAATGTGAACTATGCTTAATCATAAAGCATACTATTGACTATGATAGTTAGTCTAGTGTGGACTTCAATGTCTTATTTGAATTTTATCAACCTTAACCTTGTCTTTAGCCAAGAAAATAATTGTTTCGTATTTCAAAGTGCACCACACATAATCTAAATATGCCATATGAGCACTTGTTAACCATGAATAATTTAGTGTATATACGAATTCAATCAGTATGAAAGTACATACTCCTCCTTTACATGAGTCATGAATGAGGGTTACAATGCTTTCAATGCCACACCCTCTAATTTTTTAGGCCTTTAGTGTACCGGGTGGTGAATCTAGGTCATTTACATGTTTACACCTAACCTTAAACATTAAACTACCCCTCGAAAATAAGAGAATATTACTCATTTATTAATTATCAAATTCATTAAAATAAATACTTTATGCAATCATTTTTATGTTGTCATATTCAGAACTAGACAACACTATCAATGCAATTTGACAAGAAACATCTCCAAAATTGCTTGATAGGAAATAGTGGTAAAATATGCATCTCATATTGTATGATTCCCAATTAATTTGAATATGTTGCTAGATATCATTTTATTGAAACAAATTATCTTTGTACACAACAATTTCGATTACCAATACCACTTAGCCATCTAGTATGGTTAAAGAATCCTATTGATTTAACAACGCATTGTTGCATTGTTCCTTATTCCCTCTCTTCTAGAACCTTTTATATGTCACACCTTACTTGGTGCATGTATTATTTTACTACTAGCATAAGACCCTTAGATCATCATAAGTTGTATTAATGTGAAACCTTTTGGGTTTACCAAGAATTTGTGTATTAATTCAGACAAACCTATTCTAAATCTAGTCTACAATTCTTGTTATTCATTAGGTTGCTCTGACTTGCTCTATTTCTACTTGAAGTGCATTGAGAACCACCATATCTAATTTGTTTTTCATTTCTATTTTCATAAAGCATGTATACTTTGTTTATATATATAGTAGAAGCACACAGATCATTTTTATCTTATCACTTCCCAGAAGAAGTACATTTGTATGATCTACAACCATTTTACTGGAAGCATCTTCTTCTTGCTATAGATTTGAAAGGTTCCTATTTGTGCGATATAATAGAACCCTATCTATGTGTGGATGGATATGCACATCAAGGTTGTGAACTTTGAGTTGCAACAATTTACATATTGGAATTTAAGTTAAGTTGTGAATGTCCCCTTGAGCTTGTATTTAATATTGTCTTATTGCTATTAATAGAGAAGTGGTAGGAGCTTCTTTTACACTCCTATTATGTATTTACCCTAGATTTTACATTTGGGTGTTGGTCCCATTGAATTAGTTATTTGGGTCATAGAATTATTAATGTATGATATCTTCTTCAACATGTATACAATGAGTTGTGTTACATGTGTGCACACACTTCACCACTCTAACCCCCGTTCAGTCTAAATTGAAAATACAATTTGTGCCTCTTACATATCTCAGTTACCATTACTGCTATATTTATTTCTTCAAAAAGGAACCTGTAGGTTCCAAACTATGCATATCTAATTAGTTATGCATGTTGCTACTGAATATCTGAATAATCACCTAGTAAGGATTAGTTCCTTTCAATAGTGTATATTTGAATCATTTCCCCATAAGGGTAAGTTAATGGTTCAACCAGTGGCCACAACCACATCAAAATGAACTTCATCATTACATGTATATGCACAAAATATGAAATTGCAAGAGAATTTTAAGAAATCCATAGTCTCATACCACATACAAATACTTGTCTTCATGAGCTTAATGATATTTCATGGGAATTTCATGAGCAGAAAACCTTCCCAATTTGTTCTAGGTTGGAAACCAATTAATTGATCATCAATTTTGGATGCTTTTGATGAACTTATTTCCTATTATTTATATAGATTTCATCTATATAATTTTATCTTAATCTTTCCTCATGTTGACCATGATCTATAGAAAAAACACTTGTCACCTTATCTATTTTTGTTTACCATTTACCTCATAAGGTTTCAATGTTTCTTCCCTTCATATTCATCATTTCCTAAGATCCCTATATGTTGGGTGTGAAGCCTGATTATCTTCTATATTCAAAGGTCTCAGCTGGATGTATACCCCAGGAAGATTGTACACCCCTCCACGTGGGGGGGTGTGGGGGGGACTTGTCCCCCCCCCCCACCCCCCCGTGGGGGTTCGGGGGGGGCCGATCCCCCCGGCTGGGGGGTCCGGGGGCCAGCAGTCCCCCAGCGGGGGTTCGGCGGTAGCGCCCTCGAAGCTAAAAATAGATGTAAAATTTCCTTGTAAAAGTCTAGTAATTTCTAGTCAATCTGGGTCGTTCATTGGGCGGATGATTTGATGGTAGAGGTTATGTTTAACTTAGGGTTTTTTTCCCTAGAAGGCAACCCCTCACTATATATGAGGGAATTGTATTGCGTCCCTGTATATCTGTATTTTCAGTGAGGAAGAGAGAGGAGATTGAGAGCGAAGAGTGTGTTACAGTGGATCTATTGTAGGTTGTATCTCTTCATTTTGATAATATAGTAAAAGAAGGACTGGTTGTTTCTCTGTGGATGTAGCCCAAACTAGGTGAACCACGTATATCTATGTCTCTCTTGTTTTATGTGTTTTCTGTGTTTATATTTTTGCAATATTTTATGTGTTCCCTTGCTCCATAATATATAATTTTCTAACAATTGGTATCAGAGACAAAGGTCTATTTTGCTGATAAACTCGTAGGAGAGAAGGGTTCCTGGTTTGAGTGGGAGCAATGGCGGAAGATGGTAGGTTTCAGGTCGAAAAATTCAACGGCCAAAACTTCCAGTTGTGGAAGATGCAGATAGAAGATTATCTGTATCAGAGAGATTTGTACCTACCATTGAGTGGAAAGACAAAGAAGCCGACGAGTATGACAGACACAGAATGGGATATTCTCGACAGAAAGGCACTTGGAACAATACGGTTGTGCCTAGCGGTGTCGGTAGCATTTAATATTTCAAAGGAAATGACAACAGAGGGTTTAATGTCGGCATTGGCCAAACTATATGAAAAACCCTCAGCCTGAAATAAGGTATTTCTTATGAAGCGTTTATTTAATATGAAGATGTCAGAAGGTGGATGTGTTGCTAATCCTTTAAATTTTTTTAATACAATTACTAGTCAGTTAAGTTCTATAGGGGTAACTTTTGATGATGAAGTTAGGACTCTATTATTTCTGTGCTCATTGCCAGAAAGTTGGAATGGTTTAGTTATGGCCATTAGTAACTTTGTCTCTGGATCTAGTACTTTAAAGTTTGATGATGTTGTTGGTGCAATCCTTAGCGAGGAAATGCGATGGAAAAGCTCTAGTGAGACATCAGGTAATGCTTTGACTGCAAAGACTATGGGAAGAAAAATGGAAAGAGGAAAGAGCCCTAGATATCGCAGTAAGTCAAGAAAAGGCAGATCCAAGTCTAGATCGGGGATAGTGTGTTGGAAATGCAGGAAGAAAGGACACCTGAAGAAAGACTGCAAGTCTCAGAAGGGAAAAGAAGGAGACGCGCAGCAAGAAACTAATCATGAAGCGAATGTAATAGGTGATGTGTTGCAAGATGCTTTGATTCTTTCTTTAGAAAATATTATTGATGCCTAGGTGATTTATTCAGGGGCCTCATTCCATGCCACACCTAATAAGAAACATTTTCATTACTATGTTCAAGGAGATTTTGGGCAGGTTCAATTGGGTGATGATAAACCCTATGAAATCGTTGGAATGGGTACAGTTTTTATAAAATAGCAAAATGGAAATCAGTGGCTATTAAAAGAGGTAAGGCATGTTCTAGATCTGAAGAAAAATCTGATTTCAACAGGGAAGCTAGGAGGCAAAGGTTGCGTAACTACTTTCACAGATAAAACCTGGAAGGTCACTAAAGGATCCCTAGTAATAGCGAAAGGAGGAAAGGTTGGTACATTGTATTTATGCAATGGTATTTCTAATTCTGTTAATGATTTAACCTCTACAAGAGAAGATATGACATTGTGGCATCATAGGCTCGGGCACATGAGTGAGAAGGGGATGCAGATTCTTCACTCAAGAAATTTTTTGCCAGGTTTGAAGCATGTTGATTTAAAATTCTATGAGAATTGTGTTTATGGAAAATAGAAAAGAGTCAGATTCCTTAGAGTTGGGAAAGAAAAGAAGAGCGAAAAATTAGAGCTTGTGCATATAGATGTATGGGGACCTGCTCAAGTATCATCTCTTGGTGGCTCTCATTATTATGTTACTTTTATTGATGAGGCAACCAGAAAAACATGGATTTATTGTATATTCCAAATAAATTTGATGTATTTCATACTTTCAAGAAATGGAAGGCTTTGGTATAAAATGAGACAGGAAAAGGGTTGAAATGTCTCAAACCATACAATGGAGGTGAATATTGTAGCAAAGAGTTTGATAGGTATTGTTCTGAGAATGGAATTCGCAGAGAAGACAGTTCCAGGAACACCACAAGAAAATGGTGTGTCAGAAAGGATGAACAGGACAATCATGGAGCGTGCAAGGTGCATGAGATTGCATGCAAGATTGCCTTTACAATTTTGGGTAGATGTTGTAGATATTGTTGTTTATCTAATAAACAGAGGGCCTTCAAGTTCCTTGGATGGTGGTATTCCAAAGGAGGCATGGACAGGTAAAAAGGTAAACTACTCTTTTTTAAATACTTTTGGTTGTGAAGCTTTTTTCCACAGTAATAAAGAAAATAGAACAAAGCTTGAGACAAAATCAAAGAAATGTACCTTTACTAGATATGGTGTTAATGATTTTGGTTATCGCTTTTATGATTATGAAAAACATAAAATCATTAGGAGCAGAGATGTAATATTCAATGAAAAGGTTTTGTTAAGGATCAACTGCAGGAAAAGAAACAAGAAAAAGAAAACAAAGAATACACAGTGCTTGACGATATCACAGGAAAAGTAATGGTGCCTGAAAATCATAATGATCAACAGCTAGAACAATAACTACAACAGCAAAAAGCACCTCAAACGCATGAAAGTGGTGTTAGAAGATCTACCAGGATAAGTAGACCCCATGAACGATACTCTCCTTCATTATATTATGTACTGTTGACTGATTATGGTGAACTGGAATGTTATGTAGAAGCAGTGCAAGTAGAAACCAGGAAGAAGTGGGAGAAAGCCATGAAAGAAGAGATGGACTCCTTAGCACATAACCAGACTTGGGACTTAGTCAGGTTGCCTGCAGGTAAAACAGCATTGCAGAATAAATGGGTTTACAAGTTGAAGGAAGAAGATGGAGGTAGAAAAAGGCATAAAGCTAGACTTGTAGTGAAAGGGTTTGCACAGAAAAAGGGTATAGACTTTGACGAGATATTTTCTCCTGTTGCGAAAATGACTTCAATCAGAACTATTCTAAGTCTAGTAGCAGCTGAAGATTTGCATCTTGAGCAGTTAGATGTAAAGACAACCTTTCTCCATAGAGATTCGGAGGAAGAGATATATATGCAGCATCCACAAGGATATGAGGTAAAAGGGAAGGAGAAACTAGTGTGCAGGTTGAAGAAGAGCTTGTATGGATTAAAATAGGCTCCAAGGAAGTGGTATCTAAAATTTGACAGGTTTATGTTTGAACAAGGTTATACTAGGTGTCACTCTGATCATTGTGTTTATCTCAAAGGCAAAATGATGGCAGCTATATTATATTGTTATTGTATGTAGATGACATGCTTGTTGTAGGTTCTAGCATGCAGGAAATAAATGTGCTCAAAAGGAAATTAGCAAACTCATTTGCAATGAAGGATTTGGATGTTGCAAAACAAATCCTTGGTATGAAAATAACTAGAGACAGAAAGAATCACAAATTAACATTGTCTCAAAGTGAGTACATAGAAGAGGTGTTGAAAAGGTTTAATATGCGAAATGAAAAACCAATTAGTATACCTTTGGCTAGCCATTTCAAATTAAGTAAGGAGGCATGTCCCAAGACTTAGGAAGAAATGGCTCATATGTCTAAAGTTCCATATGCATCAGCAGTTGGAAGCTTAATGTATGCAATGGTTTGCACAAGGCCTGATATTGCACATGCAGTAGGAGTTGTAAGCAAGTACATGAACAATCTAGGAAAAGAACATTGGATAACAATGAAGTGGATTCTCAGGTATTTGAGAGGTACCACAAATCAATTATTATGCTTTGGTGGTTCAAACATTGCTCTACAGGGATATGTTGATGCAAATATGGCAGGTGACAGAGATAACAGGAAGAGCACTACAGGATATGTATTTACTGTAGGTGGAACAGCTGTCAGTTGGGTTTCAAAAATCCAAAGTGTTGTTGCACTTTCAACAACAGAAGCAGAGTATGTTGCTGCTACAGAGACTAGTAAAGAAATGATTTGGTTACAAAGGTTTCTGGATGAATTGGGTAAGAAGCAGGAGTTGGGCAGGTTATATAGTGACAGCCAGAGTGCCATATATCTTGCAAAGAACTCTACATTTCATTCCAAGACTAAACATATACAGCTCAAGTACCATTTCATACAGTAAGCATTGAAAGATGGACATTTGAAGCTGGAAAAGATACACACTAGCCAAAATCCTACAGGTATGCTAACAAAAGTTGTAACCAGGGAGAAACTGAGAATATGCTCAGTTTCAATTGGTCTTCAAGTATGATGAAGAAGATGAGAAACATCAAGGTCCAAAGTGGAGTCATTGTCTAGCAAATGAAGTAGCAGTGGAGTTGCTATAATCAGTCTCCAAGTGGGATATTGTTGGGTGTGGAGCCTAATTATCTTCTGTATTCAAAGGTCTCAGCCGGATGTATACCCTAGGAATATTGTACACTCCTCCACGTCTTGTGAAAGTCTAGTAATTTCTAGTCAATTTGGGTTGTTCATTAGGCAGATGATCTGACGGTAGAAGTTATGTTTAATTTAGGGTTTTTTGCCCTAGAAGGCAACCCCTCACTATATATGAGGGAATTGTATTGCATCTATGTATATCTGTATTTTGAGTGAGGAAGAGAGAGGAGATTGAGAGCAAAGAGGGTGTTACAGCGGATCTATTGTAGGTTTTATCTCTTCAGTTTGCTAGATAATATAATGAAAGAAGGACTTGTTGTTTCTTCGTGGATGTAGCCCAAACTGGGTGAACCACGTATATGTGTGTCTCTCTTGTTTTATGTGTTTTCTATGTTTATATTTCTGCAATATTTTATGTGTTCCATTGCTCCATAATATATAATTTTCTAACACTATAAGTATAAACTTCATTCTATTAAGCTATTTCCTTGATTATACTACGCATATAAATCGTGCAACTCATAATTTAATTTTATTATGAGAGAAGTAACTTATTGGCACACAATTAAACATAATATTCAACTTTCCTTATCCATGATTACTCCTTTTAACACTTACATTCATATTTATAAACCATGGTGACCATAATTCATCACCCAAACTTTTAATACAATAATCATACACCATAAATTTGTTCATTCATCAAGCTCAACTATGAACATTGACAACTAGGTCTATCACGTGTAAGTATCTTAAACCACTTTTAAATCACGGTATAGAGTCTTTATGCCCTCCCAATATCATTCATCTTAAGTTTTGGAGAACATATAATGAAATAAAAATTTAATTTTCACATAATTCCTAACACTCAATAAGTAGGAAAAATGAAACAATGACCAATTTGGCCATTTCTACTTATTGAAATTAATAATCAACATGTTAATTGTTTTTCATTTCTTTGCATTACTCTCTACTCCACCCAACACTGCAATGTTTTATGTTATTTAACCCTATTACAAAATTATTTGTTCCCAAATAACTTTTTCAGGTTTCTCCTCCCCACAATGCTACTATAGATATCCACCATAGTGTATGAATGGAGCAACCTGGACCATCTGAGAAAGGTCCTCCAAAGTGGCTAACAAAGACACTTGAAAGTGTTCATCCTAATGAGGTTGTAAAGACATGAACTAGAAATTCAAACTAGAAAAATGGAGGTGATGTAGATGACTCTGATTCACCTATTGGTATGGATGTTTCTTATGATTGTGAATTGAATTTTTCTACAAATTTTGAACCAACTTCCTTCAAAGAAGTTGCTTCTCATGATGAATGGAAAGAAGTGATGCAAAAGGACTATGATGCCCTGATAAAAAATGGCACTTGGAAGCTAGTTGATCCTCCATTAGGAACGAAACGAATTGGCTACAAGTGGGTCTACAAGAACAAGTATAAAGGTAATGGCTCACATGACAAGCACAAATCCAGGCTTGTGGAAAAAGGTTTTGCACAGAAGGAAGGGGTCGATTATGAGGATACTTTTCCCCCACATCAAAACGGGCTACCATCCAGACACTCTTTGCCCTAGTAGCTAAGAACAGTTGGAAAGTCCATCAAATGGATGTAAAAACTACTTTCTTGAATGGAGATATAAAAGAGAATGTTTTTATGTCCCAACCTGAAGGATTTGTTATGAAATGACATGCACATAAAGTATGCAAACTTGTGAAATCCTTGTATGGCCTCAAACAAGTACCGCGAGCCTAATATGAAAAACTAATTGAGCATCTTCTGAAACTCAATTTCAAACATTATGATCTTGATGATGCAACTTTATATGTCAAGAAAGTTGGAAAAATAGTTGTATATCTTGTGGTATATGTAGATGATCTTTTGATGACAGGGAACAATGAAAGCTACATTGCATCCATAAAGAAGGAATTGAAGAAAGGTTTTGAAACGATTAATTTGGGCTATGTTCGTTACTATATTGGTATTGGAGTAACTCAACATCCGAAGTCTGTATTCCTTTCTCAAAAGAAGTACATTGGAGATCTATTGAACAGGTTTGGCATGAAAGAATGCAATCCTCTTACTACTCCAATGGAACAAAACATAAAGCTCACATCCATTGAAGGAAAAGGATTTTACGATGCAACAAAGCACAGACAGCTTGTAGGAAGTCTCAACTACCTAACTAATACCAGACCAAACATTTCAGTTGTTGTTGGAATCCTCTCCAGGTTTATGCAAAAGCCTTGTGAAGGACATTGGTCTGCTACAAAAAGCATTCTAAGGTACTTGAAGGGAACTCAAGACTTTGGAATCAAGTATACATAGGTGGACGACTTCAGCTCGATTAGATACTCTGATTTAGACTTCGATGGAGACAAAGAAACTGGGGTATCTACTTCAGGTTATGCTATGAGTCTTGGATTAGGAGCTGTCTCCTGGAGATCACACAAACAATCAGTTCGAGTAGATTCCACAACAGAGGAAGAATATGGGGCAGCAACTGAGGCAACAAAAGAAATTATGTGGCTCAGGAAAATTGTTGAATATTTGCAAGTAAAACAAATACAATGGACTCCACTCATGATTGAAAATACCTTGGAAATAAAGTTGGCCAAGAACCCAAAGTTCCATGATCAAATGAAGCACATAAATACTAAATATCATCTGACTCAACATCATGTTGAGGCCAAAACAATCCATCTCCGCCATTGTTCCACTAATGAGAAAATTGCAGACATATTCACCAAAGCGCTTGGAAGATAAAATCTTGAAAGATTCAGAATGATGCTTGGACACACCAACATCCCTTCAGATTAAGGGGGAAAATGTTGACACCTAATCATCAGGATTGGGTGAATAACTGAAATTGATGTAAATAAATAATAGAAAATATGAATAGTCACCGGGAGATGAAATGAACAGTCTCTCCCTCGTGTATATAATAAAGACCAACCTGAATGAATATCAATGAATTGTTTTAAGGAGTTACGTCGTGGTCTGACATGTGGCTTAAAAAAAAAATAACCAATGCATAATCATATCTCTGGAAATTTGGCCTGCAATATGATGGAGGGAAATTATTACCATGATGCTAAAAGCAATACGTGAGTCATTTGGAAATATTTACATCTATACCAATTCCCTCCAAGCATTGATTGAAAGCTTTCATGGAGGCACTTCAGCACGAAGTTGGCCTGCAATCCCAACTGTCCTCAAATTTCTGATCGCGAGACACAAAAAAATGTCTTTGAAAAACAACAAAAAATGTCAAGATAAGAAAATCACTTCAAAACAGAATCCATTCACATAAAAGCCCACATCATCCATTCACACGGTATAGTCGATTCGCCAATAAAATCACAATTCCAATTTGATAATATGGATGGAAATACATATACTCATTGGAACCCATATAAATCACACTTTTCTTTTTCAAAAATGCTTCGAAGGTTTTGGGATGAACCCGGCTGGACCTCACACTCAAATTCAAAACTAGGTTCTTCTTCCATAAACTTAGAATAGGTTTTTACCTAACTGATGTGACTTCGTTTGTGTCACACCACCTTATGGGTATTGGATAACCTGAAATGCATAAAATAATATATTTCCCTAAAGATAGATTATAGTTTTATGCCCCAATTGAGAAACATTACTCGGAAACTGGATAAACCAATATTTTAGTGATCAAATACTCCACAAATTTTATCCATGTCAAGGTAACAATTCAACCTAAATATTTGTTGCAGGTGTTGTAACATGCATTTTTATTGCTTGTAGTATTCATTTTTCATTCAAGAACTTCAAAATATTTCAAAAAAGATAAAAGCAAGAGGAAGAAATGATAATGACATAGCGGAATCGCTAAAGGGACAAGTATAAAACAATCGGTCCCAATATACCCATGCGATCAAGTTAAATCATAATATAAATGGTTATACAGAGCCATAACCGAAATATATATATACTATGTTGTAAAGCCCAAGCATAACAACAAAGTGAGAATTCGCAGAAGTCAAGCTCAAAGAGAGTTGAGCAGTGGGAAAATGAAAGGCCAAAACCCTGAAGAAAACCCTGGAAACACAAAATACTAAAGAAATGGCGCAAAGTCAAAGTGAGTGGACAGATGAAGAATGAATGCACAAGAACCGTTGGATCTTGGAGATCAACAAAAGAGGTCGAAGGAAATGAACGATCCAAACTAAATCATGTAGATTGGAATCAAGGAATAAACGACGGAGATTAACCAGAACTGCTAGTGGAAGAGAAATCTTAAGGAGCATAGCTGTCGTCAATGGTCGAAGACCTACATTCATCAGGCATGAACAAGTCTGGGCATTAACCAAGACAAAGTGCGGATTTAAAGCTATAAGCGGGATTTCGAATGGATGCAAAATGCTAAATGGTATTTAGAGGAAAGCGCCTGATTCCATTCAATGGTTGACACATAGAAACTAGAGGAGAGAGAAAAACCACTCATTTCAGGTGGGTAACTCTTGTGCAAGTAGTCCACTCGAAATTGATATTAGTCGTCGGATCCTAGGGTTGAAATCTACGATGGATAATGGACCCGATATATATATATATATATATATATATATATATATATATATATATATATATATATATATATATATATATATATATATATATATATATATATGTGTGTGTGTGTGTGTGTGTGTGTGTGTGTGTGTGTTAGCAATGCGATTAAATCACAATCGCAAAATGAAATGGCACATATGTGAAATCACCCTTGGCCATACCCAACAATTTATGCATTATGTTTTAACTCTCAGCGCATCTGGTATATCGCATATCGTTAAGTTTTGTATTGATATATCATTTGAACGGACCAATTGTGATTTGTGATATGAAGTCAATGGAGCATTGAACGGGCGGATCCGATGGATTTATGCAGCCTATTTAATTCTTTTTGAGTTCCGTTGTAAACCAAATACTAGCATTAATTTCATTGTATAAAGGGAAAATCAGTTTTAAAACCAAATCTGAAGAAAAGGAAGTTGGGCATGTTTTCTTTGTATTTTGGCCAATCAAAATGCCTGATATATACATAAGCCTAGTTTTAGGACATGTCAAAGTCTAACACAGTTAATTATGGTTAAAGAGGATTAAGAATTATTAAATCATATAGAGAGGAACTCAAGAGCCAATTAACAGAGCCGAAAAGCCAACAGTTATCCTCATCTTCTAGTTCAGTTATTTCTTGTTATTGTATGTTCTTCGGGGTGTCTTTTACCCTCTATAAAATTCTATAATAATTTTTACTTCAGATAGTTAGAGAAGCAGTTAAGTAGTTTGATAGTTTCGGAGATCAGTAACTATTCCCAATGTATAAAATAGGAAAAACTACAAAGAAAATGGTTTGTGTTGGAATTTTGGAGAACATGGAGACTAGGCCACTGTATTCCTGATATAACTATTGATTTATGAAAGAATTAGAAGTTTCCATGAATTGTTGGGTATAATTTTATAACTTCTCTGTCACGTGTCATATTATGTTTTATTCTTTCATGTATAGTAATGAAGTTGCAGGTCTTTATTTTCTTATGTAGATAAAGTTAAAATTCCTTAAAAGAGCGCTCCTATACTTGAAGTTTTCACCTTCCTTTTTAAGTTATAGATAAAAGTTTCTGTGTAAGACAACATATTATCTTTAACTTCTCCAAGGGTCACAGATAGTAGTTTCTGTGCTAAGCATCATATTTTCTATGATTCAGTTCTCATTTTCATAATTCTTCTAAGTTAAAGATAGTAGTTTCTATGAAATACCAGCATATTATCTTTAACTTTCCCAAGTGTCACAGATAATAGATTCTGTGCAAATCAACATATTGTCTCTGACTTCTTCCTTCTTCATTTATCATTTATATTTAGCAAGTAAATGGCATTCTGAGATTTTCAAGTCACATATGTATTAATAGTTAAAAACTAAGTTTTTCAGGTCCTTCATTTGAGAACACAACATATAATCAAGTGACAGTAATTACAATCATTAATGTCTTAAGCACAATTTCTACACAGCCAGGAAATTGGTTTCTTAAGGTACAACATTAATTGGTGTCGTTCTCGGGGAGAGAAGACAAGAACACTTTTCCCTGGGTTTTTCAATATTTTCCTTTGGTTGTTTAGTGAGGAGGAAATATTTGGCTGTTTTGAATCAAAGCAATAACTCTGGCTTCAAGGAGACCCCATACAAGATCAGACACTTCACAACAGAAGGTTCAAGCTCTTTTAGATCCTGAAAAGCTAGTTTCTAGGAGGGCTGGAAAGTCTAAGATCCCAATTACACCCATCCCTACATTGTCTACATCAGGCAGTAAATTATCCAAACATTTATCTGATAAAGAGTCATCTTTTTCATCATCTTCATTTCAAGAACCTAACTGTCAAGAGAAATCTTTAGAGTCCATTACTTTTCATTTACCTACTATAATTATTCAACCTGAACCAATATCCACATTACCACCTCTGCACACTCCATTTACTTCTAAGTCAGGTTCTGCATTTGTTGGTAATCAAGGTTCAATAAACATGGTAGTACCTACATTCTTGATGAATAGGTATGCACCTCTTCAATGGGCACAATCGTTAAATCAAATGCCACAGGAATACCTCAAGATTCTTCCTCATTTTACAGGGGAAGATGAACAAATTGCAGAGAATCATGTGTCAATGAAATTTTGCAGAAAACAAAAATGTTGAATATGTAGATGTTGTTCTAAGACTTTTTGTTCAGTCCTTGGATGGAGAAGCAAGGAAATTGTTTAAAAGACTTCCCAATAATTCTATTCCTTCTTGGGAAGAGATGGAACGTTTATTCATGCAGAAATGGGGAGGAAAAAATGACCATGGGTATTCATTAACAGAGTTTAATGTCATAAAGAGGAATTCTGATGAAACTATGGTCAAATTTGTCAAAAGATTTAACAAATTGTACAATATTCTCCCAACGGAGATTAAGCCTCCTCCTACTGGTGCAAAAATAACTTTTGCAGGGGCTTTTGAATCAAATTTTGGGTTCACATTAAGGGAAAGAAGATCTCCAACCCTTGATCAAATCCAAATAGATGCATTACAGATAGAAGAAAATCTGGTGGCTGCAGGAAAAGAACCAAAGACACAGCCTATCCAAGACAAGGGAAAGGCAAAGATGGATTCCTCTCAAAGTCAAGCATTGGAGGATATGTGTAATGTAATTAAAACTTTGTCATATAAGTTAAATAAATTAGAGTTATAAAATAAGAATTTTCAAAATCAAACACAGTATAATAAGAACTTTAATCCCCAATACAGAAGACAACATTTACAAATCTTGCAAAAGGAAAGAAAATATCAAAATCAAATTCAAGCACAATTATATATAGAAGCAGATCCTGGTAAAGAATAGAAGCAACCTGAAGATCAAATTTCTAAATTATATGCAGTAGATGAAGATGAACTTGGTATTGAAGAAGAAGAATATGAATATGATGAAACATATGCCATTCATGATGAAAATAAAATTGATGAATATTGGAAGCAATTATCTGATTTTATGCAGGGTGAGCTACATAAGAAATATGACTTGAGATCGAGGAAAAGATCAAGAAATCAAGAAAATGAAAGTGAGCAACAAGTTTCAACTTCCTCACCAAAGGTGACTCCACAAGAATCTCAACCTACAAAACAAGTGAATAAAGGAAAGCAGTAGCAAAATGCAAATGGCAAGACACAGATACTTCAAGGTGAGTCTTCTCAAGATCAAGTTGAAAAAATTCCTTTGGAGAAACTTGTTTCAATTCCTCAAGTAATTCCAGTCATGAAAAAATGTGAAGAGGAGAATGAAAGGATTGCTAGATAGGGTCACTTGTTTAGTCTTACTAAGGAGTTGGAAAAGGTAAGAATTTAGGTTCCTCTTACAGAATTGACAAGAATACTTATTTATCAAAAGGATATTGATGAGTTTGTTAATTTGAAATAAAATGAGATTATAAATGACACTGTAAATCTACAGGAAGAAAAACTAGTATTGGTTCTGGGTCCACTTGTTGAGGAAATAGACTCTTCAATACCACCTTTTTATATTTCTTTATTGGTCCATGATTTCCTCTTACATAATTGTATGTTTGATTCGGGAGCTTCACACAATCTTATGCCTTTGTCAGTAATGAAGAAACTAAATCTACAAGTTACCAAACCCTATAGGGACTTGTATTCTTTTGATTCGAATAAAGTCAAGTGTCTTGGGGTCATTAAGGATTTGGCAGTGTCACTAGCTCAAATTCCAGCTAGAAGCTTGGTCATGGATGTCGTAGTAGCAGATATTCCTGCTAGATTTGGAATGCTTCTATCTAGGTCCTAGGAGGCTAAATTGGGTGGTGTTTTGAAGCTAGATTTTACGTATGCTATTATACCAACTTTTGGTGGGGAAGAGAGGAGATTGTATAGAGAAACTAGATTTGTAAAAACAATTACAAAAAATGGAGCAGGTAATTCACCTGTATATAGCCAAGAGAAGGATGACTTTGCTTGTTTCATGCTACATGATAATGCAGAGCTGGCTGAAGATAATCAGAAGCAGCTTGCTTCAGCCAATGTAATTACAGAGCTGTAAACTGAAGAAGTGTGGAAATGTTTCTTTGATGGAGCTTATTCCAAGGAAGGAACAGGTGTTGGTTTTCTTCTAATTGCACCTAGAGGTAATATGTTCCCTTTTTCCTTTAAATTAGAGTTCGAGGCAACAAACAATGTGGTAGAATATGAGTCCTTGATTATTGCTTTACAAACAACTAAACAGATGGGAGTTAAGTCAATTTCTGCTTTTGGAGATTCAGAGCTGATTATTAAGCAAATAAAATATCACTGCCAAACAAAGCACACTAGGCTTAGGGCATACAGAAATGTGGTATGGGATTTGATTGAGAACTTTTTTGAAGAATTTAACATTAAATTCATTCCAAGAGGTGAGAATAGATTAGCATATTCATTGGCTGTGGCTACTAGTACTTTCAAGCCTCCTATAAATCCAAGACTAAGATATGAGATAGAGATGAGACACAGACCCTCTGTTCCTGATAATGTTAAAAATTGGTAAGTTTTTTAGTATGATCAGTAGATTAAGGAGTTTTTGACTATGGTTGAAGAGTTTCAGGGCATAGAAATTGATCAAGATGAAGAAGAAACAACAGAAGTTGCAGAAGTCAGTGGTTTAAAAGATTTAATAGCTAATTAGAAAATCTTTCAATTGAAAGATAATATTATGCCAAAGGGACATGTTCCCCTTGAAAGAATTTCTAGTCCCAATGATGTGGTTGTTGACTCAGGGAAAATTTCACACGAGGAACACATTCAGGATCACAACCTTGGAACTCAGGAGAATCCTAGGTTAGTGAAATTATTCAGTGGAGTTCCACCTAATTTTCAAGAAAGATATATTAAAATTTTTAAGAATTATGTTGATGTCTTTGCATGGTCTTATGAAGATCTCAAAACCTGTGATGTAAACATTATTCAGCACAAGATTCCCTTGAAGGAGGGAATTAAACCCTACAAACGAAAGCTTAGGCAGATAAATCCTCTACTTCTACCATCAATTGAAAAGGAGGTCAAGAAGTTGCTTGATGCCAAAATAATAGTTCCACTTAGGTATTCTGATTGGGTTGCTAATTTAGTGCTTGTGAGACATAAAAATGGATAAATAAGATTATGCGTGGATTTCAGAAATCTCAATGGGGCTTCTTTGAAAGATAACTATCCATTGCCTAAAATGGATCATGTGCTGCAAAAGGTAACACGATCTTTTAGAATGTCAATGCTAGAGGGATTTTCTGGTTATAACCAGGTGGCTATGGATAAGGAGGATCAGAAGAAAACGGCGTTCACAACTCCCTAGGGAACCTTTATGTATGCTAGAATTCCTTTCGGATTAATGAACACAGGTGCTACATTTCATAGGGTTATGGACATTTCTTTTGTTGTAGATAAGATTGTAGTAATATATTTGGATGATATTACTATTTTCTTAAAGTGTGATGAAGAACATTTGGACCATTTGAAAAAGACTTTTGATCAATGTATAAGATTTGGACTTTCCTTAAATCTTAAGAAATCCATTTTTTCTCTGGAAGAAGGAAAACTATTGGGGCACATTGTTTCTAGAGATGGAGTGAAGATAGATCCAACCAGAGTACAAGCTGTGCAAAAAATACCATTACCTAGGAGTAAAAAGGATATTCAAAAGTTTCTGGGAAAGATAAACTTCCGGAGAAGATTTGTATCCAACTATGCAGAAATTGTAAAAGAAATTACTAATATGCTAAAGAAGGATAATGAAGTGAATTGGACCAAAGAAGCTAGAGAATCATTTTCCAGGATTAAAGAGGCATTACTGGCAGCTCCAGTCTTAGTCAGCCCTGATTACCAGAAGCCTTTCCAAGTTTTTTCGTTCGCATCATCAAGTTCAATAGTTGTTGTCGTACTGCAGAAGAATGATGAAGAGAAAGAGAAGCTAGTTGCATTCTTCAGTAAGATTCTTACGGATTCTGAGCTGAAATATAATATTCTTGAGAAACAAGTGTATGCTTTAGTAAAAGCCCTGAAAGCTTTTAGAACTTATGTGCTGCAGCCACAAATCATTGCTTATGTGCCAAATGCTGCAGTGAAAGATGTATTACTATGGGGAGATGTAGAAGGCAGAAGAGGAAAATGGATAGCCAAGATCCAAGAATATGATTTGGAAATAAAACCCACAAAGTTGGTGAAAGGACAACGATTGGAAAAAATGTTGATAGAATCAAACTTTCAGGTATTGGGAATCAACTTGCTGCCACCTACGGATGAAAAAACAGCTTAAGAAAGTGAAGGAAAGCAAGATCCAGGTATGAAGATCAGCTATAAATTTTTGTGTTCAAAATGGTATAAGCATATAATTCATTATTTGTGTTTTCTTTCCTGTCCCCAATCCTTAGATAGAACAAAGTATAGGGCACTAAATATCAAGGCACAACCATATGTGATTATGGGAGGCAGATTGTACTGGAAGGATCCTACTAGAATTTTATTGCTATGTTTAATAGAGGATGAATTTACAAAAACAATCAAAGATTATCATGAGGGGTTTTGTGGAGGACATTACAGTTAGAAAGTAACTGCACATAAGATCCTTCAGGTAAGATTTTATTGGCCTACTTTATTTGGTGATACATATAAGTTTGTTAGAAGCTGTCAAAAGTGCCAGCTTTTTGCCGAGAAAAAGAGATTAGCCCCTTTACCTTTGATTCCAGTCTTCATAGAGGAGCCATTTAGACAATGGGGATTGGACTTTGTTGGAGAAATCAATCCACCTTCAAGTAGACAACACAAGTGGGTTCTCACAACAACTAATTATTTCACCAAATGGGTAGAGGCTATACCTACTAAGAAAGCAAATGATCAGATAGTAATGAAGTTCTTGGAGGAGAATATTTTCAGCAGGTTTGGATGCCCCATCAAAATTATAACAAACAATGCTCAAGTCTTCAATTCAAGTAAGTTTATTGCTTTTTTTCACAATTATAATGTTACTTTGTCCCATTCAACAACTTACCATCCGCAGGGAAATGGATTAGCTAAATCTACTAACAAAACTTTGATGAAGATCCTTAAGAAAACCATTGCAGAAAATCAAAGAGATTGGGATTCTAAGTTAAAGTTTGCTCTGTGGGCTGCTAGAGTAACTACAAGAAGATCTACAGGGAAATCACCTTTTGAATTAGTATATGGAACTCAAGCTCTGTTTCTAAGTCAACTTGTGAAGCCGGTGATTGCAATGATTCAGGAGGCGAAAGAAGAACCAAATGCTTTGATAAGAAGAATGAATAAAGTGATGGAGCTAAGCAAGAACAAGGACAAGGTAAGAGACCACTTGATTATGTATCAATCCAAAATGAAAAATATTTTTGACAGAAAAGCCAAGGAAATTGATTTTAAAGCTGCAGATTTAGTATTGATATGGAATACCAGAAGAGAGGATAAGGGTAAACATGGGAAGTTTGATCCTCTCTGGTATGGCCCTTTTAGACTTGTTGAAGTAAGATCCAATAATACCTTCATTCTTGAGAATCTTGATGGTGAAACTCTACAGTTGCCTGTCAATGGGCAATACTTAAAGCATTACTTCTAGTTCTGAAGAATAAGTGTCATTTCATTGTAAATACCAGAGTGAAATCAGTGTACAAATGCCATAGAATTTAAATTTATGCGAAGCAATATATGACTCCATGCCTGAGGTGAAGGCACTAATCTATGGTTTTTAGTTCTTCTGTGGAAAAAGCACTATCCCTAGGTGGAGCGAGATGTTGTAACATGCATTTTTGTTGCTTGTAGTATCCATTTTTCATTCAAGAACTTCAAAATATTTCAAAAAATATAAAAGCAAGAGGAAGAAGTGATAATGACATAGAAGAATCGCTAAAGGAACAAGTATAAAAGAATCGGTCCCAGTATACCCATGTGATCAAGTTAAATCATAATATAAATGGTTATATGGAGCCATAACCAAAATATATATATATACTATGTTGTAAGCCCAAGAATAACAGCGATGTGAGAATTCACAGAAGTCAAGCTCAGAGAGAGTTGAGCAACGGGAAAATGAAAGGCCAAAACCCTTAAGAAAACCATGGAACCACAAAATACTGAAGAAATGGCGCAAAATCAAATTGAGTGGATAGATGAAGAATGAACACACAGGAACCATTGGATCTTGGAGATCAACGGATGAGGTGGAAGGAAATGAACGATCCATACTAAATCATGTAAATTAGAATCAAGGAATGAATGGCGGAGGTTAACCAGAAGCATTGGTGGAAGAGAAATCTGAAGGAGCATTGCCGTCGTTGATGGTTGAAGATCTACGGTCATCGAGCGCGAACAAGTCTGAGCGTTAACCAAGATAAAGGGCGTATTTAAATCTATAAGCAGGATTTCGAGCGGATGCAAAATGCTAAATGGTATTTAGAGGAAAGTGCCCGATTCCATTCAATGGTTGACATGTAGCACCTAGAGGAGAGAGAAAAACCACTCATTTTGGGTGGGTAACTCTCGTGCAAGTAGTCCACCCAAAATTGATATCAGTCGTCGGATCCTGGGGTTGAAATCTATGGTGGAGAATGGACTCGATATATATATGTGTTAGCAATGCGATTAAATCGCAATCACAAAATGCAGTGGCACTTATATGAAATCACCCTTGTTCAAACCCAAAAATATATGCATTATGTTTTAAACTCTCGGTATGTCTGTTATATTGCATATCGTTAAGTTTTGTATTGATATATCATTTGAAAGGGCCAATTGTGATTTGTGATATGAAGTCAATGGAGCATTGAACGGGCGGATCCAATGGATTTATGCAGCTGATTTAATTATTTTTGAGTTCTGCAGTAAACCAAAGATTTGCATTAATTTTGTTGTATAAAGGGAAAATCAGTGTTAAAACCAAATCTGAAGAAAAGGTAGTTGGGCATGTTTTCTTTGTATTTTGGCCAATCAAAATGCCTGATATATACATAAGCCCAGTTTTTGCACAAGTCAAAGTCTAACGTGGTTAATTGTGGTTAAAGTGGATTAAGAATTATTAAAGCATCTACAGAGGAACTCAAGAGCCGATTAACATAGCCGAAGCCAGTAGTTATCCTCATCTTCTAGTTCAGTTATTTCTTGTTATTGTATGTTCTTTGAGGTGTCTTTTACCCTCTGTAAAATTCTGTAATAATTTTTACTTCAGATAGTTAGAGAAGCAGTTAAGTAGTTTGATAGTTTCAGAGATCAGTAACTATTTCCAATGTATAAAATAGAAGAAAATACAAATAAAAGGGTTGTTTTTGGAATTTTGGAGAACCTGCAGACTAGGCCACTATATTCCTAATATAAAAGTTGATTTATGAAGGAATCAGAAGTTTCCATGAATTGTTGGGTATAATTTTGTAACTTCTCTGTCATGTGTCATCTTATGTTTTCTTCTTTCAAGTATAGTAATGAAGCTGTAGGTCTTTATTTGCTTATGTAGATAAAGTTAAAATTCCTTAAAAGAGCGCTCCTATACTTGAAGTTTTCTCCTTCCTTTTTAAGTTATAGATAATAGTTTCTGTGTAAGACAACATATTATCTTTAACTTCTCCAAGGGTCACAGATAGAGTTTCTGTGCTAAGCATCATATTGTTTATGATTCAGTTCTCATTTTCATAATTCTTCTAAGTTAAAGATAGTAGTTTCTGTGAAAGACCAGCATATTATCTTTAACTTTCCAAGTGTCATAGATAATAGATTCTGTGTAAAGCAGCATATTTTCTCTGACTTCTTCCTTCTTCATTTATCATTTATATTCAGCATGTAAATGGCATTCTGAGATTTTCAGGTCACATATGTATTAATAGTTAAAAACTAAGTTTTCCAGGTCCTTCATTTGAGAACACAACATATAATCAAGTGACAATAATTGCAATCAATAATGTCTTAATTACAATTTCTACACAGCCACGACATTGGTTTATTAAGGTACAATAGTAGGGAAGCATCTTCTTGCACCCAATAGGTAACATTCACAATCTTTTTGGGTATTTCATGATCCTACTCAAATTTTCCATAGCGTGAGAAACTTTGTCTATGTTATCTGTAGTTTATGGCGTTATTTAAATAATTCTCTCTAACACTCCCTGTCAGGAACTTGCTGACGATGTTCTACGCACATGCCTTTATGGAGAGAGCTGCTAAAGCTAACAGTGTGTTATTGATTTTACACCTCATTGCTGCTCTATCATCTATATTTATTTACGCTAGCACACACTTTATGTATCACATATTTTAGTGATTCTTTCGGTTCTTACAATGTTTAGAATTTAATCTATACTTTTATGTAGCCATACCGAATAATCGGTTCATCATATGCACCCTACATGTAGGCTAGCATTTATGCTGGCATATGACCATGCATACCCATGTGTGGGTGGAAGATGTTAGTTGATAAAAATATGAAAACACTTGCATGCTGCAACCGCTGTAATATATAAAGACAATGTGAAATAGAAACGTACACACACGAAATACATGTAATAATACCAGTGAGCACGTCATCATCCAATGCATGCTTAAACAAATTATAAATCCCAAACAAACATATAATGTTATGTAAAGAATTCTCCTACATAAATGAAAGTATGATCATGATAGTGAATGTAGTAGTATTGATTTTAGTCTTCACTTGCTCTTTCTTTAAACATTTGTGTCCATTGTCATTACGTGCAAGGAGAAGAGGAGGTTAAATAGATTTTATGACTTTTCCACGTCCAAATAAGGATAAGCATTATCCACTAATTGTTGTTATGAGCTTGTCCATAAGGATAACCATTATCCATGAGTTTTCTCATTGGTTATTCTCCTTATCGAAACATCTCTAGATCAGTAAATAAAGCAAGCAGAGAAAAAAAAAAATTAGTATTGTAGATTGAAAAGGAAACAACAATCCTTAAGTTATTTTCTCCATAAATCTGATTTGGAAAGTGATGTTGTGCTTTAAATCTACCAATAAGCTGCACCATCTAACAACCATTTATATTTTTAAACTCGAGTTCTTTAAATATAATCAATAAAATTTAATAATATATATATATATTTTTTCTCAAGCAAGAGTCGTACCTTCTATTTCATTAAATCTTAGATCAACTTACATAATATACACCATTCCAAAGGAATACTAGGCCACAAAAAAAGCAACCGCTTATAGCCTAGGGCCCTGAACTTAAGGCTTAAACACTACAAAGTCCACAAAAATCAAACAAATCAAACAATTAAAATTTGGAGTTGGACCCGATGAAGAAATAGGGAAACAACCAAATGGATTCGGGTTCGGAAAACTCTCAAGCATGTGGAGCATGTGAAAGCCAACGATTCCCACCAAGATACGTAACCTTCCTGGAAGATAATTTTCTTGATCCGCGCCATTATCTTTGACTGTCGATCCTCCATGCCAAATCCTACGGTGGAGGATAATATCACAATGCCAAGTAGCCCAATGGTTAATCACGCGATAGCCAACCTGGACCCACAAACAAGCTCGCTTGTTCCTAATTGTAGATCCATCTTGCAAGATTCGACAGCCAAGGATCATATCGCATGGGCCTAACACACCGAAGAATAGCACGTGATGAGGGCGGTATTCCTTCCCCATACAATGCCACGTGTTGCTTGGTGAGTGGAATCGCTCCCAACTCCACAAAACCACTTCCTACATGAAGGGCGTGCAATGGATGCCAAACCACCTCCCAAGTGGTATTGAAGCTACCAAAAGGAAAATGGGGGTATTCAGGCTGTTGAGAAAGTCAGAAATCCAGCCCCTTTCAACATCCCTTCTCCGCGGTCGAATGAGCCCGTGCATAATGAAAATCTAGCTATTTGGCCGACCATCCTTGGAACTGCATCTACTCAACAACTCCCATCTAAAACTTCTGTGATCACACTGTCAAGGGTTGGGGATGCCGACATTAACTTGCATCCCTAGAATGTTCTTACTTTGGAGAAAATACTGCATGAATAAACCAAATCAACTAGACACCACCTCTGTGTCTTTGTTTCGAAACACCGTCATGTCCTCATCCACTGGTCATTACATTGCGTCTTTAATCTAATAAGAGGCATCTTAAGCCAACTCAGTGCAACCCTAATTTTAGTACTAAGTACTCCTTGATTTTCCAAGATGTCCGCCAATTTGTTAGCTATTCTTCTCACATGGTTAAAACTCATAGTACGTAATCCCCAGAGATGAAGTTGAATCCTCTGAAAGACCATGGAGCAGTCTCCATTGTTTAGAGACTTTTTCCGGCTCTGTGCCATAGCTAATTCTTTTGACCGAGTTTATGATTAACCCAGAGTCAGCTTCGACAATAACGTTCTGGAGATTATCCTACTTCAGGAATTCTAAAAATTTCTCAAGAGCCATTAATTATGCCATATTGTTAGTGGATTTTCCCAAATGGCAATGGAAAATGAAAAGGAGACTGCCATTTTCATCCCTTAGCACCCCGCCACAGCCAGCAATACCCGAGTTATCTTTGGAAGCCCCATCAATGTTGAATTTCAAAAAACCCTGAGGGGGGGATGCCAATGATCCTGCTTAGAATACATTTTCAAAACCTTCCTGTCTAGGCCCTGTGGAATAAGCCCCTGCATACCTAACTTAAGAAGTATCTACGATTCAGCTTCTGAAGGTGGATTCTTAGGGAGAGTCCTCATAATGGTGCTTACCATCTCCTTAAGTTGTCTTAAGATTTGCTCAAGAAGGCGTTGGGAGGAAATTTTTTCATTCTTAAAGATTTTGTTGTTCCTTTCTTTCTAGACAGTCCATATTATGAAGCTTGGCGTTAAAGCCCAGGAAGAGCCTAGAAGTTCAAACTCAGAGAAGTTGCATCTCCAATTGATTAGGGTATTTATAATGCTTCCTTTGTCCCTATATGTCTGCTGGAAGATAGTGGCAAAAGTATCCCACAACCAAGAGGTGAAAATACAATTATTGATAAGGTGCTCCATTGTTTCCTCTTGGGCTTCACAAAGCTGGAATTTGGAAGGGCCCATAACACCCCTCTTCCGAATGTTATGCCAAGTCAGAATTTTCCTACGATGGACCAACCACATGAAGAGTTTAATCTTCATCCATCCTTGATGTCTCCATACGTTTTGCAAAACCATGTCCGATTCATTAGAATCCAACTCAAGGAGTATGTGTTTTGCCTCCTTCAGATTGAAGGTGCCTACAATATTGTTGCCCCATATAAGTTGGTCATGCCCCCCTGTCACTAAAATTTTCCTCTGTTCCAACATTGTCAGAAGTGCCTCAGCTTTGGCTTTCAGTGGGCTATCTTCCCTGTAGTCCATCTTCTTCCAAGTTCTCCATTTTCCTTCATTGTTGGTTTGCTCCCAAAAATCTTTTACCTTAAATAATATTTTGGTATTTGTTTCTTTCTTGAGGTCCAAAAGGTTCTCACTTAACAGTGTAGGTTCTTGTTGCCATTTGTCCTCCCAAAACAAAGCAAGATCACCATCTCTGATTTCCCAGAAGCTGTTCTTTTGTACTAATCCTCTATTTCCCCAAGCCTTATTCCATATGTGTGAGCCCTTTATGATGCCAGACATCCTTATTAGATCATTATCTTGCCAGTTGCTAGCATATTTTTCTTTCCAGATTCTAGCCCACTATGCCTCTGGTTCTTTTACCCAGCGCCACCATAATTTTGCCCCTAAAACTTTACTCAGTGTTTCCGGATCATCCAGTCCAAGACCCCCATAATTTTTAGGTTTGCAGATCTTCTCCCAGGCTACCAAGGCCCATTTCTTTCTTTCCTCCCCCTTACCCCAAAGAAAGTCTCTTTGAATGGTTCTAAAATGTTGCAGCACTCCTTTTGGAGCTGGAAGGGCTGATAGCATGAAGACAGGAATTGATTGGAGAACAACTTTTGTAAGCACTAACCGGCTAGCCAAGTTTAAAGATCTAAAGGTCCATTTCCTAATTTTATCCTGCATCTTATTGATCACTGGCTCCTAGATGCCCTTGTGCAAAGGCTTATTAGTAAGAGGAACTCCCAAATATTTGGAGGGAAGGACATCCCTTTGAAAGCCTAGAATCCTAGAGATATTTTTCTGAATAGCAATATTGGTATTAAAGAAAAAAATCTTAGATTTGGAGAGATTAACTTCCATACCTGTATCCATGGCAAAGTCAGACAGGATATGCTTGTACGCTAAAGCTTCCTTGATTGTGCGGATTCCCTACAGCATAGTATCATCAACAAATTGTTGATGGGTAAAAACCTAACCAATCTCTAAAAGTTGTAGGCCTTCGATATTACCAACTTCTTTCACATGCTTGATATACTGACCCAGTACTTCCATCATGAGGATGAAGAGAAAGGGTGAGAGCGGATCACCCTACCTAAGGCCTCTGGAAGGAGTGAAGGTCTTGGAAGGAGAACCATTAACCAGAATTGAGAAGCTGGAAGAAGTTACCAGGGCCATGACCCATCTAATCCAGTTATGATCAAATCCAAAAGCAATAATGACCTTCTTTATATAGGTCCAATTCAGCTTATCATAAGCTTTGGCTAGGTCCAATTGCATAATCATTCCAACCTTCCTAATGCTTATCAAAGAGTGCACCACCTCATGCGCTTGAATGATGTTATTGAGAATTTGTCTCCCCTCCACATAACGAGATTGCTCCACAAAAACTAGAGTAGGAAGAAGTGGTTGAGTCTATTAGCAACAACCTTGGAGATTATCTTATAAACCACATTGCACAAGGCTATGGGTCTAAACCTATTTGGAGTCTGAGCATTATCCTGTTTGGGGATCAGGGAGATGAAGGAAGTACTGAGCACCTTCAAAATAGTTCTATTCAACCTGGAATCTTCCACTACATTCAGAATATCTTGTTTGACTATATTCCAACAAGCTTTAAATAAATCCACATTGAAACTATTAGGGCCTGGCGCTTTACCATTCTGCATTTCTTTGATGACCTCACTAACCTCCATTTCTGTCACTGGCCTATTGAGGTTGAAATTATCCTTTCTAGTAACCAATCTAGGAATATGCCCTATTAAATACCTGATAAAATGCTCTCTGTCTAAAATAGTTTCCTGTGCTATTCCATGAAAGGGCTGAACTAACACATCTTCTATATCTTCGTGGGAATTATGAAGATGACCGCCCTCATCCTTAATCAAAGAGATACTATTATGAGATCTGTTCGCTATGGTAGATCTATGGAAAAATCTAGTGTTACAGTCCCCTTCTTTCAGCCATTGAACTCTGGATTTTTGTCACCAAAATATTTCCTCTTGTTTACATAAATTCTCCCATTCTTGATGGTATTTGGTGACTTGGTCATTTCTATGTTTATCAAAGCCATCTGTGATAAGGGATTGATTGAGTTCCCACATTTTATTTTCCACGGCTTCTTTTGCTGTAAAAATATTGCCAAATTCATTCTTGTTCCAATCTTTAAGTCTGAGCTTGATGTGCTTTAGTCTTTTGTGAAGGTCTAACATCCTTGTACCTTGAATATGCAAGTCTTCTGTACACCATTTTGAAATGTTGCTGATGAAGTCCGGGTGGATGAGCCAGATATTCTCAAATCTAAAAGGTTTGTTCTTGGGGGTACCAATGCCCTGAACCTCAAGTTGAGCAGGCCAATGGTCCGAGCCTCCAAAGGGTAGAATTATTTCTATCATTTCCTTGTTCGTGAGCATAAGATCCTATGAAATTATGAATCTGTCTAACTTTGAGGCTACTTGAGACTCTCCTCCTCTTTTATTGTTCCAAGTAAAGAGACCATTACTCATGTCAGTGTCAACAAGCTTCATATTATCTATAAAAATTTGAAAAGTTGTAGAATCTCTGCTTAAAGTTTTGGTTCCCCTTTTTTCTCTGAAAGTGATTTGATCATGTTGAAGTCCCCAGACAAGATCCACGGTACATCAACTTGTCTGTCTCTGAGCTCCATAAGAGAATCTAGAAACTTGAGTTTGCCATCCATTCTTTGAGGGCCATATACATTCGTGACCAGATAGGTCTCCCTGTCTCCCACCGGCCGTATAACCAATGATAAATAATTTCTAGATGCCTCAGCATATATTATACCAATCTTTTGGGGGTTCCAAAGAGTAAGTATGCCCCCTACTGTGTTATCTGCTTTAACTTCTAGAAACTCAAAATGATTGAGCCATTTGTTGTGAATTTCTTTTACTTTTTGAATGGAACATTTATTTTCCTGGATAAAGATCATATCTAGAGCTTCTTGTTTCATTCTATTACTAAGAATTCTTTGTTTTCTTTTACTATCTAGACCTCTTATATTCCAATATGTAAACTTCATTATTAAAGATTCGTAAAGGAGTAGTTGGTTAGATCTTTCATCTTACTTGAATCTATCATTAGCTTTCCACATTCCATCAATAACTCATTCTGCTTTTTCCTGCCTCTTTTCTTTCCTGGATTTCTGGGTGCTAATCTCGGTGTGATTTTCATAGTTTTCACACCTTCGTTGCACTGCCTTTCATTTTTTCTCTGCCTTTCCAACCCTTTAGCCTGAGTTTTCCATAGGAACAACTGTTGTACCCTATTGAACTCTTTTGGCGGTAATGAGTCTACCCCACTCATGGTCCCCTATTTTAAGAACCCTTCCAGATCTAGGTGTTCCCTGTCAAGTATCTCTTGCAATTCATGATCCTCCATTTCCATCTCACTCTGGGTCATTTCTTGGTCCATCTCTGATTCTGCATTGCTAATCATAGTCTCTTATGTTTTTTAATATCCTGTGTTTGGACTGTGTCTCCCTCTTTCTCCTCCTTCACTGGGCTTCCTTCCATTACCTGATCTACTTTTTTTATCTCTTCCTCTTCTTCGAGTACTTGGAACTTATTCAGATTAGTCTGTGGTCCTTCTGTTTGATGTTGCTTTTCCCCCCTCTTGCCTCCTTTTCCTCTATGTACCACTTTGTGAAAGCCCTCAGTGTCTTTCATTTTGTTTTCTTTACTTCTGTTCTCTATTTTACTGAGAGGGCAGTCTCTAAATAGGTGCCCATGCTCATGGCATTTCTGGCATCTGAAAGGAATATGTTCATAGTCTACTATTTGCACCCATTCTTCATCAAAAACTTCCAAGATGACCTCATCCGGTAGAGCTCTAGAGAGATCCATCTCCACACATATTCATGCCAAGGAAGTGTACTTTCCCCTTTTGGTGGCTTCAAAAGCTTTGACAAAACGCCCTAATTTGTTTCCTATGGCAAATAACGATTTTGTTTACCAGTAATCAAGAGGTAGAAAGTAGAGTCTTAACCAAACTAGGACCGAAGTGAAAGTTTCTCTCTCAGGGACAAAATTCATCATCCACAGCCACATGTAAAGGCATGCTGCTACATAGAAGTATGGCCCTCCTTCAAACACCCTATCTTTGTCCTCAATATTTTTGAAGACTACAGTAAAGAAACCCTTAGACCCAAGATGTAGGTCAATGCTTCCTTTTGGTTTCAAATTATATTTAATCCATTTCTGTAAATCCTTTTTAGTGGGCCATAATCCCATGAATTTACAAATGATAACATAAGTCTGCATGTGGTCCCTGTGCGCCTGCAGAGCAGGACCATTTAAAACTACTCTGGGTGTGACCTCAACTTTGGGTTTACATGGCCCCTTTTGTGCTTTGATTTTCACTCCTTGTTCCTTGTCTTCTTCCTCACTTTCTTTATTGTTGTTATTCTACCTTGACTTGTTTAGTCCTTGCTCCTCTTCCATATTCCTTAACCCTTCTCCTGAAGGTCCTCTGACATTCTCTAATGGTTTCTTACCTTGGCTAGCCATTGTCTGCCTGTAGGAGGGAGTGGAGCTCCCTCCTTTGTATCCTTCCATGTATTTCTACACTTGTGATGCCTGAAAACCCTAGCTCTGCGACCCTCCCATCCGTCTTCAAGAAATGTTCATCATGGAGAGTACCAATTTTTCCGTTATAAAATTTAATAATATCAATAAGAACTCTATTTCCTAATAATTTTATATAGGAAATAATATTATTAATATAATTAACTCTCTGGAGTATAATGGCCTCGAAATGGACATTACCACCACCTTCGTCATTCACCTCCAACTTTACTAAAAAAGTAACCCATTCCTTCAATTCCCTCTCAATATGGAGCTCGACAACCTATCGAATATCTATAATTTAGAGCATATAATACATCTTTTTGTGAGCAATTGTTTGTGTGAAAATGAACCCAACTCTCCTCCATGTCCTTAATTTTTGAATATTTCCACCCTTAGCGAACAATAGGTTTTGACTGGTGGAGAGAATTTGGTTGGAAATTGGGACTTGGAGTTGGGATTGAATGAGATATTTCAAATCCGCCATCATGGGTTTCAGCTTGTCTACCTTCACTCTCTCCAATCCATCCCTACTTCATACTCTCACTAGTACAAAATTACTAATTAGTTACTAAAAAAACAACCAAAATTTGCATATAAACGACCATTTTTCAGTTGGTGACCAATAGTAGCTAATTTACAGTATCTTATAACGCGACCAACTTTTAGTTATTTTTAGCTTAGCCATTAATTGGTTTCCTCAATTTTACCATCTAGTATTATATTTAGTCATAAGTTGGTCATTTTTTTTCACTGGTTTAGTCATTAATTATCACAATTAATGACCAAATATATAACAAAATATATTACTATATGAATCCTCGAGAAAACCAATTAATGACCAAAACGTTGGTCGTGTTATAGTATTACTGTAAATAGCTACTAATAGTCATATATATGCAAATTTTAGTCACGATATAAAACCAATTAATGGCCAAAGAAATATGACTAAATTTTAGTCGTGTTATAAGATGTTGTAAATTAGCTACTAATAATCGTATATATGAAATTTTTAGTCATCATTTAATAATAGATTTTTTATCATTTACAATAGTCATTTATCTTTTTTTTTTGTATTTTCATATTCATTATATAAATGACTGATTTAGTAGTTTCTATTCATTTCATGTAGTTTCATTCATAATCATTGTAAATGACTAATTTAGTCATATATTCATTTTATTTGTGTTCATCATTAATTAATATAAACTACTAATTTAGTAGTTTTATATTATTTTATGTGTTTATTATTAATCACAATAAATTAATTAGTATGATTTTGTGCCTACATTTTAAGAAAATGTCATAAATGTGCATGTTTATCTAATATGATAACACAAAGTTACATATGTTAATTACAAGACTAAATAATATGAAGTGAAAAGAAAAATAATTTCAACCATCTAAATTTTATTATATAAAATATCAAGTATTATAATATGAGTTTCCAACTTAATATGGGTGGGGCTACAATTTCCACATGAAATATTGTTTCATCATTTCGAAACATTATCAATGTGTTGCAAAAGCATTGCAAGTGAATTCACCAACTCTAAAGGCTTGATCATCAATCTGTATGAGTGTGTCTTATGCAAGATATTGGCTCTAAGGGTATCACTAGACGGATTCTCTTGTCTCTCTCATTTTTGCATTTGTCGCTCTAGTGTTATTGTTCTCCTCTTTCTTCAATTTTTGCTTCTCTTACCATCAATATTGAGTTCCTCTCCTGAAAATGAAAGAAGATACAATGCAGAGTATAAGACATGAAAGACAATGAATACTTGAATATAAAATAAAATAGACTATAAAAGGTTTATATGACATATACCTCAACATTCGATAGTGGCCACTATGTGGCTAGATGACCTGTATAAACAAAGAAAATAAAATTTCACCATAGGAAATGGAATTGGAGGGAAATTGATCATGCATGCTAGGATTTTTTGTGTGTGCACACATCATATTGCTCACTTCTAATTGTATCAAAAACAAAGAGTATGCACAATGACATGTAGTGACATGTGGGTGTCTATTTGACTCAATGATATGCTTGAATTTTAAACCCATTCCGATCCTACCATAATTAAATTAAGAGAGACAAGGACACAAGAAGGAATACCAATAAATGGAATTAGAGACTTTAGAATGCAACTCAATTGTACCTTAATGTAACGTTAAGTATTTTCAGCTTCCTGGTCACTAATGAGCATCAAATCACACTATGAAAACTTCCTTGGATTATGATAATTTGGTTGCACCTGCACTAATCCTTTGTAGTATTACCTTGACTTGCCTATAGATATAATTTTAGAAACAATCCTACTCCTGCAATTCTTCCCTATATGGATCATCTTTCTCCCCCCTATTGATAGTTATTTTTCAATGCAACAAAATAGAACTCTCCAATTGCATCATTGCCTTTCAAAAGAATGCTTCAGTATTTTTAGGTGATTGTTCAACCAGTCTCTACTCAGGTCCATGAAATCCTTGATTTGTCTCCATCGCACAAACGCCTTTTCGTAATAAATTTATAAATCCCACATCTCCACTCCTCGTCCCTGACATACCAATTATTTACATTGGAGTACTTTATCATTTCTCCCTCGGTGCAATAGAGATCCACTACTATGGCATGGAGATGATTGGTGTCAATAAAATGGTATAGTTCATCCTTCAATATATGTCACAGAACTCCTATCACCTCAGATAACTCCTCTCATCTACAAAAATAAGAGTCCTGTCAAATGCCTAGTCTCCATCTAATTCATCCTTAAATAAGTGGATATTTCCATGGGTGACAAAGTGTGCTTGGAGATTTAATAACAGGAGCTATCACTAAAAAAATAAAAATGCAATGCAGAATAATAGTTATTAGATGGAGCAACAACCCTAGCAAGCTACTTCCTAACTAGATAAAGATACACCTGAATTATCTCTTATAACGAACAAAAGATAACCTCAACCACATATAGAGTCTAGCTATGCATGGTAGCAATGAAAACACTATCGAAAACAACATCTGCAACAATGTTGGTCAATCTCTTCTTCTATTCAAGGGCATGCCCAACTTTTGAAAAGTATCAAATAGGTCAGGTCCACCTCATCCAGGGTCTCTTCTTCTTCTACTCTCTATGTTTAGGTTCAGAATAATACCAAAGGTCTTAGAAATTGATGGGTGAGTAAAAGTTATTAAACCATTGAGTTCTTCCATTTTGAATAATTATCTGTAAGAATTGAATCTAAATTGCAAAATTCGTCCAGGTTCCTTCTTTTTAGCTGAAATTAACCTTAACTTTGGAGAGTTGTAAGGTTTAATGGATCTAAGTATATTCTACTTAAAATATGTTAAAATTGGCAACTAGGGCCAAACTACATGTGGTTCATCTTATTTATGGCACCTGATAATTTTCTTGGATCCCTCTCATTGAGAGGTGTAGGATTGATCTAAAGATCATCTGCTTCTGATAAGTATTCATGGAGTTATGAATTTATTTGTGTTATAAGACAATTCATCAAGGTCGGCTAGCAACCAAATAAACCCCACTTGTGCTCAACGTGTTAGTATAAAAGGAGATGACTTGAGTATCATTTTTCACACACACTTCTATCTTGATTTCTCTCTCCACTTGTCTTGCGTTTTAGTGGAAGAGAAATCTAGGAGTGGAAGCCCTAGACGTTGGAGGAAAAGAGGCTTCCCTAGATGCAAATGGAAGTCATCCCTAGATGCAGATGGAAGGCAGCCCTAGATGCAAACTAAAGGATTCCCTAACACAGACCTAAAGTCTACCCTAAAGGCTGGTCTAATCCAACCCTAAACGCTGATCTAATTCAGCCCTAATGCAGTCAAGTTGATGGGCCACGGTGAGGGTTTGTTTTATGTGACAGCGTGGTAAGTAAGGGCTATTCCAAGTGCATAATGCTGGGTAGATTAGGCCGAGGAAAATATGTGTGGACATCGGAGTCATAATCGCAATAAGGGGTCAAAGGAATAGCGTGGAGGCTGCCTTAGACAATGTAAAGGGGTTGAAGGGATAACGTGACCTTAGCCGCAATATGAAGGATCTAAAGGGACAATGTGGCCTTAACCGCAATCAAACAAGGCCTAAAGAAATAGTGTAGGTATGGAGGGTTATCCCCTTGGAGAACCATAGTCTTTAGAAGGTTGCGTTGCTGATTTGTATGGAAGATAAGGGTTGTAGGGTGATTCCCTATCCAATGATGCAGTGTAGTAGTGCAACATGGTGAAACAACACATGGAAGCAAGGTGACATGGTGCTACAAACTAGTACATCAAAGTAAATATATAGTTGGGCTACATGGTGCTAGCAAGATGCGTGGACAACAAGCTACATAGTGTTGCAAAGTCACATAGGACAACAACAAGGTATAGTAACTATGTTGGGACATCATTAGTAATAGGACAAGAAAGGACATAGTGCTGCTAACATGGATGGGACAACAAGGTGACATAGTGCTACTAACATGCATGGGACATCAAGGACATAGTGCTGCTAACATGCATGGGACAACAAGGTGACATAGTGTTGTTAACATACATGGGACAACAAGGACATAGTGTTACTAACCTCCATGGGACAACAAGGTGACATAGTGTTGCTAACATGCATGGGACAGCAAGGTGACATGGTGCTGCTAAGACACATGGGCAAGAACTAGATATGCTAAGACATATGGGACAACTGCAAGGTATGGCAAGGCAGCATTTGTGACATGGCAGAAGGAGCATGGTACAACAACAAGCATGGACAACATGGCTATCATGCACAACATGGATAGAAATGGCGAGCATGGTGTTGCAAGCACATGAGACATGCAATATGACAACATGGTTCAACCATGGAACATGGGACAACAGTGCAGCATAAGGTGCAGCAGTCATGAGGTCTAACATTGTGATGATGGGTGCATCATGGTGCAGCATGGTGAGGTGCATCATGATGATGAGATGCAACACAATGAGAGGTGGAGTCACCTTGGAGAATCAGTTGAAGCAGCATGTCTTCAACTGATGTCATGTATCATCTTCCTAGAGATGATCTCTGCTCTTATCTATAAAAGTCAAAGTGTTGACGTATATTGTAAATGTACTATCTCTCTCTCTCTGTTGAGCTATTGAGGAACATAAAAGAAGAATTGATCAAGTATTTCCCCACATTGGGGTTTGTCCCTGGCTAGCGCCACATCTTCTGTCCTCTTGTCTTGGCTTATCTTCTATGATTTATGTTTATGTTCTATCTGGAATTTACTTTAATGTTGATGTAATTGCTAATGTGGAAAAGATATTGAGCTAACTATGAAAATTGAAATAAATTTCTCTAACCATAGAACATAGCTAAAATTAACATGGTATCAGTGTTGAGGTGAAGACAAAGTCCAAGCAAGAGTGAAAGAGCAATCACCAGGGATAGTTGGGAAAGGACAAAAGGCTCAATGGATTCCTCATCCCTCTTCAAATTCACCAAGGGTTGAAGGAAAGGCAAATGCCTTACTAACAATAAGTTTGGCCATTATGCGAAGGAGTGTCTAAATGGTAGGAACACATCACTTGATCATAATAACAATCATTCCAGGGACATCTTCAATGATCAGAGGAATGATAAGTAATGCAGGTCATCAAGGAAATGGCCGACTCTTTGGAAAAAACAAGGAACCCCAGGTATGAAGAATCAAATGTTGTTTCTGATAAGATGAAGAAGCGTTATCTTGTATTGGCCCTCTCCTTTAGATTCTGTGGGAATCTGGCTTATTGATTATAGTGCTTCAAGGCACTTCATCAGACAGAAGGGTGCTCTCTCGAATTTGTTAAGAGATGGAAACAATTGTGGGATTATGCTTGGAGCCGATGCCACCTATCCCGGAAAATGTGTAGGAAATGTTACCCCTCAATTGAATGAGGGTAACTCTATTGATTTACAAAATCTCTTTTATGTACCTTATCGCAAGAAGAAACTGGTGTCCATTTCAACAATGGAAGTCAAAGGTTTCAAGGTGGTATTCATCGATGGAAAGGTACGTGTTTGAAAATACAATTTTCAAAGATTCTTTTTTTCATGGGTTCAGGGTTGGCAACTTGTATCAAGTTGCAGGATGGTCCATTGGGGATCATGTCAATTGACATATCTCATCTATAACACCGGAGGTCTACTTATGGGGCCCTACCTGATGTGAGTGAGATGGTGACATGGATGCCTGAGTTCAAGAAGAGCATGAAGGTACATGTTTGAGATGCACTAAAGGAAAATCTTACAAGTGGATCATTCCCCTTATGTAGCAGGTCCATAAGTTTGGAACAACCTGAGGAGTTTGAGATTCATGATTAGGAATCTCATGTATACAAGTGGAAGAAAGCCCTCTATGGATTGAAGAAAAACACCCTGGGCATAGTATGAGAGGATTGATAGCTGTCTGATCAAGATGAGATTCACTAGGAGTGAAACCAATCCAAACCATTACTCAAAGGTTGTGGATGATAAACCTCTCATACTGGCACCTTCTAAGGACGACCTATTTCTGACAGGTGCATACCATCTCATTTGTAGAAGTAAGAGGGAGTTGGATTCCAGATGTCGAACGGTAAACTACAAGCTCGTGACTACCTCAAGGATATTAATTCTTAGAATTTATATGGTAATGATGCCGGACCAGATTTGGGAAATTCCTCTGAGTTTCATCAACTCATTCACGTTGATGTTGTTGGTGAACTTCCATCCGGACATATGTTTTGCAGTTAGAATGATGAGCTCATATATGGTTGAGCCTCACTGGATTAGTGCCAAGAATATTCTGAGATATCTTTGGGGCATAATCTCTCATGAATTGAGATACACTACTGAAAATGTGAAGTTGCATGATTATTCGAATGCTGACTAGGCAAATAGTGTGCAGGATCACAAGAGCACTTTTAATTGGTGGTTCTCTTTGGATTCTTCTTTGATATCATGGATGAATAGGAAGTAGAAGTCGGTTGCTATAAGCACCACTGAGACTGAATACATAGCTACGAGTATGATCTCGTATGAAGTTTCCTAGTTTTGGAAGCTCTTCAGTGAGTTGTTTGTACACATGATGGATACCACCGTGATCTTTTGTGTCAACCAAGAAGGGATTTGATTATTGAGGTATCCCATATTCTATGATTGCTCCAACAAATAGACATCAGATTCTACCTTATCAGGGATATGGTACATCGATGAGCGAGGAGGCTCCATCGCATTGAGACTGATGTACACGTCAGAGACATTCTGTCAAAGCTCCAAGGAAAAGTCCAATTTGTGACTTTCCCAAACGACTTGGAGTCATTGAGAGACCCTCTTATGAGGGTCCTACATGTTGCATGCATTGAGCTCTGGGAGCTCTGGGGGGCTTGGGGTACTTACTAGAGCAAGATGTGACCATAGGGCGACTCTCCCTCCCCTAATGGTGCGATGTGTATAGGGTGAATGGCTCAGCCTTCCCCTGTGATACCCTAAGGTGACTTAGAGACATGATGAATGGTTCTCCTATCGAGGCATCCTAACCATGTAGTCTCAAACTCATGGATAGTACCTCTCATCTAGCCAATGTGTAGGGAAATGGGGTTAGGTACCATAATAGTAGTATTGATGGATGCATCATTGTATCCACCATACTCCCTATGTTAGGATGACATCCCTTGTTCTAGGATCAATGAAACTGATCTGGGATCAGCATGAGTGGTTTGAGACACTCTCTTGTGATATTGATCTGGGTTCAATAAAATTGACTTCAGGTCAATAGAGAATGGTATGAGACGTTCTCGATCAATTCTCCTTCTTCATGCTTTAGCAAAGCAAAGATCAACAGAGCAGAGCAAAGTAGTGCAGGGCACTAATGGCAGAGATAGTACAGTCAGACATATGGATTAGCGAATGGAGTTCTTCCTACTTGAGAGGGAGTGTTAAAATTGGAAACTAGAGCCAAACTCCATGCGGTCATATTATTTATGGCAGCTGATATTTTTCTTGGATCCCTCTCATTGAGAGGTGTAGGATTGATCTAAACATCATTCGATTTTGATAAGTATTCATGGAGTTATGAATTTATTTGTGTTATAAGACAATTTGTCAAGGTCGGCCAGTAACCAAATAAACCCCACATGTGCTCAACGTTTTAGTAATAAAGGAGATGACTTGAGTATCATTTCTCCCACACACATCTATCTTGATTTCTCTCTCCACTTGTCTTCGGGTTTTAGTGGAAGATAAATCTAGAAGTGGAAGCCGTGGACATTGGAGGAAAAGAGGCTACCCTAGATGTAGATGGAATGCATCCCTAGATGTAGATGGAAGGCAGCCCTAGATGTAGATGGAAGGTAGCCCTAGACGCAGACTAAACAGTGCCCTAACCTAGACCTAGAGGTTGCCATAAATGCTGGGCTAATCCAACCCTAAACGCTGATATAATTCAGCCCTAACATAGTCAAGTTTATGGGCCGCAATGAGGGTTTGTTGTAGGTAACAATGTGGTAAGTAAGGGCTATTCCAAGTGCATAATTTTGGGCAAATTAGGCTAAGGAACAACTCTATGGACAATGGAGTCACAGCTGCAATATAAGGGGTCAAAGTAACAATGTGGAGGCTGCCCTAGATAATGTAAAGGGGTTGAAAGGATAGCGTGACCTTAGCCGCAATATGAAGGAGCTGAAGGGATAGCGTGACCTTAGCCACAGTCAAACAAGGCCTAAAGAAATAGCATAGGTATGGAGGGTTATCCCCTTCGAGAACCACATTATTTAGAAGGCTGCCTTGCTGATTTGTATGGAAGATAAGGGCTGTAGGGTGATGCCCTATCTAGTGATGTAGTGCAGTAGTGCAACGTGGTGAAGTAATAGATGGCAGCAAGGTTACATGGTGCTCCAAACTAGTACAACAAAGTAAATATACAGCTGGGCTACATGGTGCTGGCAAGATGCATGGACAATAGGCTACATAGTGTTGCAAAGTCACATAGGATAGCAGCAAGGTATAACAACTATGTTGGGACAACAATACTAATAGGACAACAAAGGACATAGTTCTGCTAACATGCATGGAACAACAAGGTGACATAGTGTTGCTAACATGCATGGGACAGCAAGGACATAGTGTTTCTAACATGCATGGGACAACAAGGTGACATAGTATTGCTAACATACATGGGACAGCAAGGTGACATGGTGCTGCTAAGACACATGGACAGCAGCTAGATATCCTAAGACATATGGGACAAATGCAAGGTATGGCAAGGAAAAGTGAGATAGCAACTGTGACATGGTAGAAGGAGCATGGTACAATAGAAAGCATGGACCCAATTAAGTTTTTATAATTTAGATAATTTCTCAAAAACAATACAATGTGATCAAATTTAAGAGAGAGTTGGAGAGGGGTAGAGAGAGGGAGAAAGATGATGAACAAGTTGGAAAATAAAGAGAGAGAAAGAGAGAGTGAGGTGGGACAAAGGGAGCAAGAGGAAGGAAGAGTGATGAGAGAGAGAGAGAGACATGGAGTTGGAGTGGGAGAGAGAGGGAGAAAAGAACAAAGACATAGAGAGATAGAGGTGGAGAGAGAGAGGAGTGAGAAGGGAGAGATGGAGAGAGAGTGATGGAGAGAGGAGAGGAGGGAAGAGAAATAAGAGGAGAGGATAGAGATAGGGAGAGAATGGGAAGGGAGAGAGATGGAGACATAGATATGGAGAAGGATGGAGAGTGGGGGAGATAGTGATAGAGTTTGATGGAAGAGATAGAGAGAGAAGGAGAGTGATTTGTGGGGGAGAGATAGACAGAGGTGGGAGATAAGGGATAGAGAGGAAGGAAGATAGAGATGAGGAGAGAGAGACGGAATTGGAGGGGGTAGGAGAGGGAGGGAACAAGAAAAACATAGAGGGAGAAAGGTGGAGAGAGAGAGGAGGTGACAAGGGATTCATGGAGAGAGAGTGAGGAAGAGAGGAGAGTGGGAGGGAATAGAGAGAAGGATATAGATAGAGAGGGAGAGAAGGGGAAGAGAGGGAGAGAGAGTGTGTGTATGTTCCCCGTGTGATATAGAGAGAAGGAATAACAAAGAGACACATATACAAATATAGATATTATATAGTATTATATAACCAAACTAGATCCATACTAACGCTATAATTATCAAGTGCCAATAGGGATCCAATCTCTCGAGGTGAAAACATTTCCTCGAGTTTTGCACTAGAAAAAAACATTTTCACCTTGAGAGATTGGACCCCTCTCAACGCTTGATAGATCCAGTGTTAAGATGGATGTAGGTCGGTTAATATGAAATTAAAGTAGTTTTTATTTGATATTATAGTCTAAAAAATTAAAATTTCCCTTTAAATTAATTTCAAATTAGAACTAGACCTAATTAGATTCAATGAATAGATTTTTAAAAAATACGTAAAATAATTTTTTTTATTAGAAAAAATATTTTTAAAATTACAAATTATTAGAGATACATAGTGGAAAGTTGGCTCACCTGTACACCATGTGAGGATGAAGAATTGTTTGAGGAAGGATAACCTTTCAACCAATCTTTAGCAACCTTTCAATCCCCTATCACTTGTAAGTTTAGATTGCTTGACACAATTAATATGACTAACATAAAAAACTGATTCATATTATTGTAGTACTTGTTAGGTAGTTGTGTTTTTGTTCTTAGACTAAATTATTCATTCGTGTTAGTCATTTTTATTTGTGTTACTTTTTAGCTAGTCACATATTTTAACTCGCGACTAAATTAGTGATTTATGTTAGTCGTTTTTAGTTCGGTCACTTAAGATTTCTCATTTTTGGTAGTATTTCACATGGAAAAGCTATGGTGACTAACTTTTTTAGTCACCTAGTCACTAATTGTTCATTTTATACTAGTGTCTAATCAACAATTTCACTAACAAACAAAACTAGAGAAATTGTAGGAGAAACGAGGTTGTTACGCACCTTATGGCGATAATTGCATGTATGAGTTGTTCTATGATTGGAATTTCAAGATTGATTCATTCAATAGAATAATGTAGTTGTAATATACCTTGTTATGTGTGGAACAAAAGCAGACCATTGCATATATACCTTAGAAAGAAAATATGTCATTTGATGGTAAAAATATTAGGAACTGTCCAGCTACGAAACTGTATGTGGTGTGTGGTTTGAGGGATATTTCAATTATGACAAAAATCGATTTGAATGCCTGTGTCAAATCATATAAAAATAATTGGTATGGATTTTGACCAATCGAGGATTCCTAATGTATGTCATGGATGTCGACAATTTTGGCATGCATTAATGGCCTATTCCTAGAATTTCAATTTGGGTCCACGCTCGATTTGTTTTCATGTATCAAACTTATAACTTATATGGCTTTATATAATTTCTTGTATGTTCTTTAAATTAAATAAATATATTATATCTATATTTAACCTTCATCTCATAGTTATAAAATTTTATCGATAACACCTAAATATTTTGTTTAGGATAACAATTTTTCTTCCCATGCACAGTTCTACTTCCTTGTCATTTGTTGTCTTTGAGTCCCTTTTTCTTTCCAAAATTTTTTAACAAGTTGGAGAGATATAACGAGCATCAAATATTGCAACTTAAAGTGAAAACACTCTTCTGATTACATGTAAATGTGGTCATGGCCATTCTAATTTGAGATAAATGATAGATAACCCATAGCTCGGCTCTTATGTATGAATATTATTTTCTCCTATGAATTGATTCACAATTATGACATATTTCCTTACTGATATTATCTAATTAAATAATTAGATTGTCGAAGAAGAGTTGTAATACTTACATAAAACTATCACCATGCCTTCTTTACAACTACAAAATCATTAGAAATTATAGGAACAAAATTTCATCGGAATATATAAATATTTCTTGGGAAAAACTCTGTATAGGCATGTAAACTTATTCTATCCTTCTTTTTTCAATATCTACTGATATGAATTAGGGTTCTTACTACCTCTGTTTTTAAGTGATCCCTTTGTGCAATTAGAAACACCAACATTTACATGGTTTTGAAGCATTATAGGAGATTTCAGTCTTCATTACAATATCAATCTTTAGCTATTTCAAAATTCATATTCCAAGGTACTCCTCCAATAAATAATTTTAAGATTTAGTTTCAACTTTTATGAATTCTAATGCCTTAGGGAACTAATCTAGAACTCATTCATATCTTAAAGATGTGGGTTGGTCCTTAGGCCGCAATATTTTGACTTAGTGCTTCGATACCATTTGTCACATACCTCCTTGACCCAATATTAATAACCACCTATTGTGCTCCCATTACTAAATTTACACTTTGATTTAATTTATATTCAATAGTGGTCACATGAATAAGTATTCAATCATTCTCATAAACAAGATAACACATGCAACTATACACTTATCCCAAGAGATTCGACAACATAAATAATGAGGAGTAAACATACAGTACATCCCATGCAATTGAATCAGACCAAAGTAACTCAAAGAATTTCACTTGGAAAATAGAGGAGCACCACCCAACCTAGAACTCACTTCCTCTAGTTCACCCTCGATCCGAGAGTTGTTTCCATGTATCAACAACCTCTTGTTGATATCTCCAATGGATATTTAATACCCTCCTTCATGATTTCATTTCCTTTGGCGACATCCTTCTTTTATGGAGCTTTTTATCCATTTTCCTAGGCTTTTCTCGAAAAAGCTCACCTTTCTCTCCCGCGAGGCTTTTCCTCATCAAAGCTTGAATTCATCTCCCACAAGGCTTTTATGTTTTTCTTAAACTTAGCATATTTCTCTAGATAAGTAACTTACTAGATATTTATCTCCCAATCCATTAAACTTATCTAGAATTGGATTCTAGAATTCTTATCATGAAATAATTATCCATTCCCATTCACCAATGGGATTTAATTTGGAATTAATCTCATATCTTCATGTCTCATTTTCTAAGTGATTAAATTATCTTAAAAAATTATTTACTTTCATTGTTACACCTTAGACCTATATTTTCTGTTACAACTCAGTCTTAGCATAGGTCTCACAGGATAGTAACAGAGTGTTACATACAACAAGGGGGTGTTACATATGTGACATCCCCTAGTAATTGTTGATTACTTTGTATAGGTGTGTAATAAATGGCGATAGAGATTATTGTAAATAATTAAGTGTAAAAGAAATAATTATTTGAGTAAATTATGCACTCACGTGAGACACTCGAGAGAAGATTATAAATTCTTCATGATTAGAATCTTTAAATATTCTAGATAAGATAAGGGAGGGAGATAAAGTCACTTAGAAATAGCTCAGTAGCGGAAAAAGGTTGAGTTTTGTTGCCTTTAATGCATCGTGGGTGAGAAAGGGGGGCTTTAAAAGAAAAATCCTAGGAAATAAAGAGGTAAAGCTTACCAAAAGAGGGATGCCACTAAATTAGAAAAATTATCATGAAGAAATGGAATTAAATTACCATGGAGGATATCAACAAGAGGTTGTTGATTCTCTAGGAATTACAATTGAGCTCGGGGTAGAACTGGAGGCAGTTCATGGTTGGGAGGATAGTGTCTACTGGTGTAGTTTTCCGTGCAACCAGATGACATATGGGTAATTATTAGATGTCGAGTATACATATAAATTATGTGTATGGTAATGTAACAAAAAATAAACATTTGAGTGATTGGTTTAATATTTTAATGTCAATTTCAATGGAAATGTAGGTTCTCATACTAGTTATTGAATTACAATATTTCTGTTGATTTTAGTACAAAATGCAGAATAAACTACTCATGATGGAGTTAAATGAATATTGTATTTTTATGTAAAAATGATCTTACATAATTGTACTATAGTGTAGTATGACTTTTATATTAAAAAAAAACAGTTGGAATGATATGCCATAGACTGCATACGAAGAAAAGAAACTCAACACTAATATGTCAGAGCATCGATTTTGGAAGGAAATGGATAGGTAATTACAAATTTTAAATATAAACATATAAGTTAAAATGATACAGATCTATGTAGTAACCTTTAGCATGCATACAAAAATTTCTAGTAAGTGACAAGTAAATATTACCAAGTGGTATGGTAAAAATGTAGCCTCAGTTCTTAAATGAAACATATTTAAAATTAAGGAAAAGTTTTACTCATGAGTACATTGTAAGTGAAATGAGAAACATGTATTAATATCCCTCTTATGTATTCAAAGTACTGTTGTTGCTGTCAGAAAAGATTAATTTCATAAAAACAAACTAATACAAGGAGGAAAGAAAAATGAGTTCTATGTCAAACAACACCACTCCAAGCAATTATATTTCCTGGAAACGAGTGAATATAGACTTCCATTCAAGCCAACTGATTCAATCATGAAAAGGACTCATCATCTAGGAATTTGGTTAAACAACAATTACATAAGTGTATAGTCAAACAATATAAGCCTAATGAACAATACCAAAATTGGGAAATTACAAGAAGATACAATTTACATAATAAATTAACTCTTATGCCTGCAAATCATAATTGGAAATAATAATACATATAAGTTCTACCATCCATTCAGTAAATAGTATTAAAAGAAACTCAAAAACATGACATCGAAAGCACAACAGTGAAAATCATATATCTAATACTTCCATCAGTTAATTAGGTGAGAATATATCAGGAAAGAAAGACCCACCATTCTTAATACTTACAGAAAAAGAGGCATGCATTAACCACTTAAATGAAAGGTATTAAAAGGAAGATACAATATGATGTTCTATATTAAACTAAAGAACCATTACAAAGGCATCCCAGTTAGTACTAATACTAGTAGGCTACTATGGCTAGCTATCTCACTGCTAGTATTGTACTTCACCTGAAAAAATTATATAGCTTACAAATTTGTATTTGGCCTTAGGCCCATCGACGAGATAAAAAAAAAAAATTCAGGTATAGACTTTAGGGAGAGCATATGTTTGTGAAGACAGACAGTTAAAACCAGTCGACAATGGAAGCGTAGGGTTACACAAGTAGTATAACCGCACCATATAACATACAAGAGATGGGTTCAGGCTAGAGCGACTGAATGATGAAAATAAATGAGGGATAGGCCACTCGGGCTAACCTAAAAGATCAGGCAGGAAGATGAGAAAAAGATATGTCACTCGGTCGCAGAAAACTAACATATATAGTAACCATTAAACTAATAAAATGTAGTGAACCGTAACTCAGAAATCTCACAAATGGGTTCTAGGAGTATCCGAGGACAAACCTAGAGAACCCTATGCATCCATAAAAGTTCCATTCCTCTAAGAAATTCACCCTATCCGTTACGGTCTTATAATAATAAGGTAAAGAAGAAATGTTTATTTGTCAACCAAGGGTTCTCTGAACCATACCTGGAGATGGATGGTGCTTCCGAAAAGGGGTTCATGCTCTGTCTATAACAGGATTTGGGAGAATCTTGTTCTCACTATGAGTATACCTATAATGACCCATAAATCATGGCAAGCCAGCATTTCAATGAATACGCAATAATTTAAAATCAAGAATAGCTTAATGAGGAATCATGCTAAGAATACCTCGATTACCTAAAGGATTCACCATAACAGTAAGGGTTTCCCTAGTGTGCTACGCATATGCAAAATTGAAGCACCTCTAGAATGCCTAGAGCCTCCTCGAGAAAAAAAACATGGGAAACTTCCATATGCTAGTGCCGAAACAATTTAACCATAGAAGGAATATAAAATGCAGTAATTTCAAAGACAAAGTCCTCATAGATGTGCGATAATTCTAGATATTCCATGGCGAGAGCTCCAACAACATTGAAGGCTTGGATGAACTCATAGGGGAGAAGGACCGCCATAAGAACATGGAAAGCCAAATGGAGAAATGAGAGGGGAAGTTAGGTTTAGAGTGACAAAACGGTAGGAGATTGAATATGGACTGTTGATGGAATTGAGAAAATCCCAGTGATCAACGCATCCTAATGAGGAGAGGCCATGTGCATCCATGTGGGTTAGAGAATTTGGCATCGAGGTGTTCATCCACCTAAACTTTGGAAGGAACACTAACAGGTGGAGGAAAGTATATATTAAACAACCATTAAAGATGAGTGATATATATGATAGGGTACATTAATGAATCAGTCAGGAGCGGGAAATATATATAGGTTACCATAGTTGCAATTAAATTTGTAACTAAACTAGGAGGTAAATACCTTTACCACCTCTCCCGATATTATTAATTATGCAGGAGTTAGGGATACTTTAGGGAGCATTAATAATGTCGTAACTTAAAATATGATCATAAGACTCATGACATTCTAGCACACAAAACATTGCTATGATACAATATAATTGCAAGGGGATCTTGATGTTGAATTGATTATTGGGCCATGTGTGATACATGATGTTGATATACATGGAAAATCAAATTAGGGTACCCTTAATATGAAAAAAAATATCAACGAATCGACATGGACCTTAAACTAAGTAGATATTATGAATGTTCACAACAATAATTTTTTTTTTTGGAAGATAGGTATATTAAATAAATGTTTTGATTTACTTAATTCATCCACAACAACCATGATTGGATCATTCTTCCTTTTTGACTTAGGTAAACCTATGATAAAAGCCAATGTGATAATTTCTCATTTCATTCACAAATGGGTAACGGGTGAAGTAAACCTACTAGATGTTGATGTTAAACATTCATCTATTGACACTCAAAACATTTTGCTTGATATTCTTCCACATCCCTCCTCATACAACGCTAAGAATAATTCTTTTTAAAATATGTAACTAACTTTTTGTAGCTAGGGTAGGCAGCATAAGGACTTCTATGAAATTCATCTAAAGTTAGATTTTTAATTTTTTGCTGGTTCGGGAATAAATATGTTTCTATAAGTTAGAAAATTATCCTTATTAATGTCATAATCTAAATATTTGTCATAGTTATTTATTTGCCTGGTTTGTTGCCATAAAATGAGTATTCTAGGTCCCTCAAGGTCGCTTCTTTAATCTAATATATAAAATCAATGTTTACTTGGCTATATGTAATTTCATATATACAATTCAACCTTCTACTTACGACATTTGCCACCCCATATCCCTTTCCCTTTAAATGTTTTATATCAAAGTAAAATTTTGTTAGGAAACTAGTCCACAATGCTTATGAGGCATTAAGGTTTGGTTGTTTAAGTAAACTGGTCAAACTGCTATGACCAATAATTAAGATAAACTTCTTCCCTAATAAATAAATTTTTCATACCTTTTAAGGCATCAACCACAAGTGTTAACTCTAAAGCACAAGCATAATAACCATACTCATCCTCTTTCAACTTTCGAGATTCATAGGCCACTACATGACCTCCTTGCATCAAAACACGTTCTACCCCTTCCTGACATGCCTCTGTACAAACAAAAAATTCCTTTTTTGGATCTATTATCCTTAAGACAAGAGCTATAGTTAACAAATTTTTAAGCTGATAGAAACCACTTTGAAACTTTGTTTACCATATAAAATCTTTCCCCTTTTGCTTCAAAGAATTTATGGGGAAGGATACTCCAAAAAGGACCTCTATAAAATGGTGGCAAAATCTTACTAATCCCATAAAGTATTGAATATCTACAAAGTTTTTAGGAACAAGCCATTCCATCATAGTCATAATCTTTTTAGGGTCTATAACTATTCCCTCTTGGGTGACTACAAGTCCCAAGTATTTATTCTCATCATTATAAAATTCACATTTGCTATACTTAGCATAGAGTTGGTACTCCCTCAAGGTCTACAATACTATTTGAAAAGTCTTCTTATGCTATTCCATATTATTTAAATAACTTAACATGTCATCGATAAAGATTAACACAAATTTGTCAAGATACTGGTGTAATATGTGATTCATAAGGCACATAAAGACGGGTGGTAGTAAGTACAAAAGGTAAGACTACAAATTCATAGTGCCCGTAATGAGTTCTAAATGCATTTTTACATATGTCTTCTTCTCTAATCCATATTTTATGGTAGTCCCATCGCAAATCAATATTGAAAAACATAATAGCAGCCTTAGCTTGATCGAATAATTCATTGATTCTTCGAAGTGGATATTTATTTTTTACCCATAACTTATTTATTTGTCGATAATCAATACAAATATGTAGGGTTCCATCCTTCTTTCTAAAAAAGCGTATAGGGACTCCCCATGGAAAAACGCTTATGTGATTTTTTTTTTATCAAGCGGCTCTTGTAGATTAATATTTAACTCATTTAATTCTAGTATTCTCATATGATAGGGTGACTTAGATCTGCGGGTGGCTCCCAAAATTAATTCAATTGTAAAATCAATATCTCATTAAGGAGGTAACCTAGGGATCTCATTCAGAAACACATCAACGAAATATTAGACATCTGGAAGGTTTTCGAAGGTGGTTCTCTTTTATTTACAATTAGGATATCCTACTTGAACTACATAAATTTGATATCCATTTCTAATTCATTTTTCCAATTGTGAGATTGTGATTAGTCTCAACTTTGAATGTCTTTTTATCCCTTGAAATGTTTGTCTAATACCCTCTTCATTGATGAAAATGACGATTTTTTTACAATTTAGAAGGTACCAATGATTTTCAAACAAATCCATACCAATTAAAACATCATAGGAACCTAAGGGAAACATGTTTAAATTTACTTTTATTGGTTGACCAACTAATTCAATAAGACAATTCTCCAACTTTGTTATCACTCTTCTTTTTTCCCTAATGGCTAATTGTAGTAGCCACAAATTTTTAAATTTGCTAGCTTACAAATGAATAATAGAGCTCAAACTTGCTCCAAAATCTATTAAAATGGACACAACATGACTCCAAATATTACCTTAAAACTCAATCATTATAGGTTTATATTCAAACTAGTGATCTTCCAGCGTAGAATTGATTTTAGGTAGATTTTTCTCCAACTTTCCCATGATAGATGCTTCTTGTACATTCGTTGTCGACTCTGTTCTCCCATGATAAGGTAGGTTTTTAATATAGTGTGGTTTCCCACAGTCTGAGCATTGTAATGGAGGTTTTTTGGTTGACAAGTTTTAGGTTTACCTGAAAATACTAATGGCTTTGAATCATTCTACAATTGACGTTTCTATTGACATTTCCTCATAAATTTACCTTGCTAGTAAATTTACCTCAGTAATTACCTTGTTGGAGGCTTAATTTTTCTAAACTCCCTTTGTAATTTTATCTTTTATCTTTTTGTGCTTTACTTCACAGAAGTGTTTTAAGATTCTTACTCATTCTCATCCTTATCCCATTCCAACCCCTGCCTATGAATTTTATTAGGTATATTATTCTCTCTTCATCTATTAGTTAGACTCTTCATTATTCATTCTTGCTCTAGCATTAATCACTTGTTCTTAGCCTTTAAGTTGGCCATTTTTTTCTCAGTTGTTCCACTCTTTCTAGTAGGATGGCCGTTCAGGTCTGAGACTCTCCCCCGATCTAGACCCACATTGTAGGATTGGGTCCTATAAATGGTATCGAACCAAACCCTGTATGTGGTCTTACAGGTGGTGTAGTCATCACACCAGTTTCTCTCTTCATCATTCTTTCTCTATGAAACAAATACTAAAATTTGTTATTCTGTTGGGTTCCCATGCATAGGCCACAATGTGGTAACATGTATTTGATATGACGTGTAACATATCTTCCTATTGGCAATAATTATGTGCATAATTTAAAATTCTTAGCTTTATTGTGAGGTTATATGATGTTTACCCTAGGTGGCGCATGTGATGTCACTTGAACCTTTAGCTTGATGGACCCTTGGGAAAACTTAGCTGGCATTCTATGGTTGGCTCTATCATTGGAGAGGTGTCTCGTGTCGATTGTTATCTTAGTGTGTGAAAATCAATGGTTCATTATATTAGGGTTAAAATTTGATGTCCAAGAATATTGAGAATTGGTTGTGGCATATCTACCCCCTCCTCTCATCATATTGCACAATCCTCATTTGAACTCACTATCCTACTCACTGCACTTTGCAACCTATCTTCAAACCCTTAGTCAAGATCCATCATTAATTTAGTTCCATTGATATGACATACAACCAATGCAGGTAAGGATTATGATTTTGTATTTCTTAGTATAGTGTTGTTCACTTGAAGTTATTTAGATATCTTCCTAATCTTTGGCATATCTTTTTCAACTTCCTAATCTCGTGAGTTGGAAGACAAGGACTAATCCTATAACACTAGATGGAGCCAAACAATTTGGATTATTTTACATCGTACAAAGGTATTGAGAGTTTTAATTTTTCCTTAGAACTATTTTGGGGTCTAGAAAACTTTTATTTGTATAATGATCATTTCCTTTACTTCATAATGGTTACTTATTATTGTAGTATGGTGCTATAATTTCTTAGTTCATTGCAAGGCCTAGGTATATGACTCTTCTCTACTCTCTTTATTATGTTATTTGTCTTTTTATCATATTTCTGGTTCCAACTCTTATGCATGTTATAATGTTACCCTTTATGTTGTTTTCAGCACGTTGCAAGTAAGGTTTTACCCACATACCCAAAGTTTGACTCAGATGGTGCATTTTCGACTCACACAAATTATTATCTTCCTCTACAAGACAAGTCCTAATTATGCATACCTTCATTTTTATATATATTTGGTTGAATTCATAAGGATTTTCCACTAATAGTGGAACCCTAATACTTTCAGGACGTAGTTGATGCAAAAAATGATTGACCTCAAATGCCACAGAACTCTCGTCAAGGGTTTGGCTTGGGAAACCAAGGAAGTTTGGAATTTTTCCACACGATTAATTTGTACTTCTTAAATGTTTAATTAATACAATCAAATTTTTGTTAATAACAACCATCACACACTTAGGTTAATGTTGCAAGGGTGTTTGTCAATATTGTCAAGATAGTGTATAATGTATTATTTTTCCAAATTGATATTTCGTGTGTATATATAAATTGTGTCTCTCTCGCATTTGAATACTCGAACCAAATTTTACTATGTAATTTTGGGAAACTATAAGTTTAATGAACTAATACTAGTTTAATATTTATCATTATATTCGAGAAATTTGTTTTCAGTTATGGGTTTATTAACTTAGCCCTAGTCACTTCAGTTATACTTTCATTAATTTTTTTAATTATCGAATGACCTAATTTTTTTGTAACTTTACTAATTTCTTCCTATTTAGTGAAGATTTTTTTTGCATTGTAAATGGTTCTACTTTTTGTTGGAAATAATATTGAGAGGGGGGGTGAATCAGTATTATCAAATCAAATATTCCCTTTTTCAATTCCAGATCATATACGCTACTTCAATTAGTGAAAATCGCGTATATATGCAACTACGTACAAGGAAACCCGCGTATACCATGCAAACTTATAATTTACTTAATCTTACAGATGTTGATTATTAATATATATATTAGAATCAAATAAAAAGTAACCAGAAATAGTAAAACAAAGCAGAAGACAATCACACACAATAACACAAGATATAAGGTGGAAACCCAATGTCGGTGAAAACCACCTGCTGCAATTCGTCTCTATCTTCCTTTTAATTAGAAACTTCTTTTTACAATGATTCTGTACTGGTGCAGTCCTTTACCAGTATGCAGGCTGCAACCTGCAGAGAGCTACAACCCTCTCCCGTTCTCCAGCTTCTCCTGGAAGGGAGCTACAACCCCCTTAGCTCTTGCACTAGCCAAGATACTAGTACATAAGTGCTGGCCTACAAAAGGCTACAACCTTCTCTTTCTTCCAGGGACCACGTTTCATAAATTTTTAGACTGGATCCATGAACATCAATCAATCATTTAGAATTTCTGCATCAAACAATCTCCTTTTACCAATTAGAACTGAATCAAGTAGATACTTCTCTGACAGCTATACCCAAAGCACAGTAACAGTAACCACACACCAAATTCTGAACCCAGAACACTGCAACAATAAACAGAAGCAGCTAGAACCCAACTCAAGAGATGTACGCTACTTCAATAACCTAAAACCTGTGTGCATACGCTTCTATGTTTTGACCAACCTACGTATACGATGTTTTTATTTACTAATCCAGCGTGTATACACGCCTTCGCTTCACTGAACCTGCATACAGATCTATAAAGGATAATCCACTCTTTCAAATATTCAAACACTAATTAACCCAGATTATCAGATTTATAGATTAAGCATGCGCCACATATAACAAATCAAAATCATATAAAGATACTATTATTCAAGCCTTAAGATTATGACCCATCAATAGAACTTATCCTTCTCTTTGCGCTAAGGTTTTTCCTCCATTCAGATCCAGATCTGCACCATAACCCCAATCACCAATATTTTAGATCTAGCACTTATTATATATTCAATTAATTCAGATAATCCATTGCCAAATGATCTCCTTCCTCTTTTATAGTCTTAGGCCTTGCATAATACCACGGTCCAAAACCATAATAAAACAATACCATGGACCCCAAAACTTGAGATCAACACTTCTGACGAGATACCATGGTCCAAAACCATAGTTTCAAATAACAAGGACTAAATACCACGGACAAAAAGTAAGTTCTCCAACATATACACGCTTTTCTTTGCGTGAAAGTGCGTGTATACGCATACGTGCCTTTGTAACGTATAACCCGCGTGTATACGCGTCTGCGACTAGGTGACCCTGAGTATATGTCTTTTCCTTCATTCTGAAAGCCTGAACTGAGACCTGTCACCAGAGAGAGTTGCCATCAAGGACAACACCTGTGCCATAGCTCCAAACCTGTGCCATAATGCCAACACTTTTGTTATGACTTACATTGAAATTATATCATTAGTTAGAAGTTTTCCTATACAATTTATAGATCTATTTGTCAATCATTCTTGCATTTCTACCTTATATATATTTATGCAACCATTAATTGTGTTTTTCCTTTGCAAACAAACATAACTATAGATCTTTTCCTTTCTTTTAATAGTGTTAGATTGGTCTAGACTAACTTGTGTAGTCTTGTACTTTAGGCTTTCCTTCCCTCTCGAGACTCTTAATTTAGGTTCATAATTGTTTCTAGGTTGTTGGTATTTTCCAACTTGGCCCGTAAACTAATCTAACTCGCCACATGGAAATAATCATTTCACAAAATAATAATTATTCCCTAGTAACGTATACATTAGATCATAACATACCAACATTAATTGTTCCATTAGTCCTACATACATTAGATCATGAGAGACTAATACTAATTATTCCATTAGTCATATATGCATTAGTTTATAAAAGGCTTGTTGGGTAGATCTTTTCCTTTCTTTTAATAGTGTTAGATTGGTCTAGAGTAACTTGTATAGTCTTGTACTTTAGGCTTTCCTTCCCTCTCGAGACTCTTACTTTAGGTTCATAATTGTTTCTAGGTTGTTGGTATTTTCCAACTTTGCCCAGAAACTAATCTAACTCGCCACATGGAAATAATCATTTCACAAAATATTAATTATTCCCTAGTAACGTATACATTAGATCATAACATACCAACATTAATTGTTCCATTAGTTGTACATACATTAGATCATGAGAGACTAATACTAATTATTCCATAGTCATATATGCATTAGTTTATAAAAGGCTTGTTGGGTATGTGTTATATTCTTTCTACCACTTTCTCCAGGATGGGACAAGCCTATTGGGAGGACACAAGGAATGGAGAGGGACCAAAATATAGTGGGTGGACCTATCCATGGTTTTTTGCATGGGTTTTGCACATGTTTTTTGGCATGATCGTTTTTCTTCCATGGTATTTTATATAGTGGTGAAGGAAAATATGTTTATGTTATAATACATGGTTACGAATTTGGGTTTATGGATGCTCTGACATATATATATTTATTGTAACATTCAAATGAATATAATGAAAAATCATTCTAGTAGTCTCAGCTTTGGGATCCAAGGGAAAATCTATGTGTATATTTGTTTTATATTCTCGGCATTGTATTTTTTTCTGTTTTAAGAATTTGTTTGTAGGTAATTTTTGTATAGGGTTCAAACCTACAATAACTTTACCAATTATGAAACAACCATGCCATAGAACCTACATAAAATAATATACAACTCAAAGAAACCAAAATAGAACATGGATGTGACACTTATCTCTTAGTCCAATTTACATTCCTATTGAAAACGATAGGGGAAGAAGATTACTCCACCCAATCAATGAGAATGGTAATCACTACCGAAACTCCCCCCAATCCGGTTTCACTTCTAGAGCCCTTTTTTGATAGGGACAACACCAAGTCCATCCTAGGGTCTTATAGACTCTACAGGTCTAACTAGGAATTTCACTTGAACCTTTAGCTTGATAAACCTTTGGGAAACCTTAGCTCGGATTTTATGGCTTGATCTGTCATTAGAGAGGTGTCTCGTGTGGAATACTATCTTGGTGTGTGAAAATCAATGGTTCATCATATTAGGGTTTAAATTTGATGTCCAAGAATGTTGAGAATTGGTTGTGGCATATCCACCCCTTCCTCCCGTCATATTGCACAACCCTCATTTGAATGCTCTAGCCTGTTGGCTACACTCTACAAACTATCTTCAAACCCTTAGTCAGGATGCATCATTAATTTAGTTCCATTGATATGACATACCATCAATGCACGTAATCATTTTGATTTGTTATTTCCTAGTACAATGTTGTTCACTTGAAGTTGTTTACGTATCTTCCTAATTTGTGGCATATTTGTTTTCAGTTTCCTAATCCTGTGAGTTGGAAGACTTGGACTAATCCTAAAACACTCGATGGAGACGAAGAATTCACATTATTTTACATTGTACAAAGGTATTGAGAGTTTTCACTTTTCCACAAAATTGTTCCGAGGGCTAGAAAGCTTTTGGTTGTATAATGGTCATTTCCTTTACTTTATAATGGTTACTTATTATTGTAGTATGGTGTTATAATTTCTTAGTTCCTTACAAGACCACATGTATATCATTTTTCTCTACTCTCGTGATTATGTTATTTGTCTTTTTATCATATTTATGGTTCCCACCCTTATGCAGGTTATAATGTTACCCTTTTTATTGTTTCTAGCTCGTTGAAGGTAAGGTTTGACCCACATACCCAACGTTTGACTGAGATGGTGCATTTTAGACTCACAGGAATTATTGTCTTCCTCTACACGCCAAGTTCTAACTATGATTTCCCTCATTTGTTTAGAGATTTTGTTGAATTCATAAGGGTTTTCCACTCATAGTTGAACCCTAATACTTTCATGTCGTAGTCGATGGAGAAAATGATGGACCTCAAACCCAAGGGAACTCTCGTCAAGGGTTTGCTTGCGAAACCAAGGAAGTTTGGTATTTTTTCACATGATTAATTTGTAGTTCTTGAGTGTTTAATTAATACAATCAAGATTTTCCTAATAACAGCCATTACATACCTAGGTTAATGTTGTAAGGGTGTTTTTCAATATTGTCGAGGTAGTGTATAATGTATTATTTTTCCAAATTGATATTTCATGTGTATATATAACTTGTGTTTCTCTCGCATTCAAATACTCGAACCAACTTTTACTATGTAATTTTGGGAAACTATAAGTTTAATGAATTGATACTGGTTTAATTTTTATCATTATGTTCAAGAAATTTGTTTTCAATTATGGGTTTATTAACTTAGCCCTCGTCACCTTGTTTATTATTTCATTAATTTTTTTAATTACCAAATGATCTAATTTTTTTGCAAATTTACTAATTTCCTGTTATTTAGCAAATATCTTTTTAGGTTATAAATGGTTTTTCTTTTCTTGTGACTTACAATGAAATTATATCATTAGTTACAAATTTTACTATATAACTTATGGATCTATTTGTCATTCATTCTTGCATTTCTACCTTATATATATTTATGCAACCATAAATTGTGCTTTTCCTTTGCAAATAGGCAATAGTGTTAAATTGGTATGGAGTAACTTTTGTAGTATTGTACTTTAGGCCTTTCTTCCCTCTCGAGACTCTTGCTTTAGGTTCATAATTGTTTCTAGGTTGCTGGTATTTTCCAACTTGGCCCGGAAACTAATCTAACTCACCAAATGGAAATAATCATTTCACAAGCTAATATTAATTATGCACTAGTATTGTATACATTAGATCATAACATACCAACATTATTTGTTCCATTAGTCCTACATACATTATATCATGAGAGACTAATACTAATTATTCCATTAGTCATATATGCATTAGTTCATAAAAGACTTGTTGAGGATGTGTTATATCCTTTCCACAACTAGATCGAGGATGAGACAGACCTATTGGGAGGACAAAACGGTTGGGGCAGACTGAAAGACAGTGGGTGGACCTACCCATGGTTTTCTGGATGGCTTTTGTACATGTTTTGGGCATGATGGTTTTTTTCCCATGGTATTTTATAGACCGGTGAAGGAAACTATGTTTATGTTCTAATCGAGGGTTACGAATTTGGGTTTATGAATGCTTTGACATGTCTAAATGTATTGTAGCAGTCAAATGAGAATAATGAAAAACCAATCCGGTAGTCATGGTTTTGGGATCCAAGGAAAGATCTCTGTGTATATTTGTTTTATATTCTTGCCATCGTATATTTTTTTGTTTTAAGAATTCGTTTGCAGGTAATTTTTTTATAGTGTTAAAACCTACAATAAATTTACACATTATGAAATAACCATGCCATAGAATTGATGCAAGAGAATTTAGCTCAGAAGAATCATTGTATTTTAGTAGACATAGTGGGGTCTTGTGTTTTAAGGAAGTTGGTTTCCTAAGTGTTGAATTAATGTAATTACTTAGGTTTTGAGTGATTTTAATGAAAATAAGAATTAATTAAGTATTGTGAAGCATATTGTAAATGTTCTCGAATGTACGAGAACATGATAGAACCAGGATAATTGAGAGATTTTAGGATTTGAGAATTAATTGTAAAACTTAGATTAGGAGTTAGTTCATGATTTATAGGATTGAGAGGATTCTTAGGTTTTATCTGAAATTATTAAGGATCTGAACCAAAAATTGGTTATAGACTCATTTCTATATAAATGTAAGCCAAAAGGGCACAAAAAGAGTTAGTTAAGTTAAGTTAGTAGCTAGAGGTTGTGAGTTAGATTGTGAAACAGAGGCCACTGATATTGTCAAGCAGATTGTGAAACAGAGGCCACTGATATTGGAAATCAGGCTTGAGAGAAGAAACTGTGTAAATACCTGTTTATTAATACAAACAACTCAATTCTGAGTTTATGTGTGTGTATGGAGTAATTTAGTTATAATTTGTGTGTGAACTAGAGTAAGTTCTATGTAACAGAAGTTGCATGTGCAGAATCAGAGGCGAAATACAGAGAAGAGTAACAGAGAGGTGTTACGGCTTTGTACACACCGACAGTATAGGAGGAAGCCTTTAATGTTATAGTGAAGGTGAAGGAAGCATAAAGGCATGAGCGGAGTTAATCTCAGGAGGAAGTTGTGATGTAGAACAACTAAATACCAGAACCCTGGAAGAAACCCGAAACCATAGGAACACTAAGAAATGGCCTAAACGCGAAGTAGGCAGAAAAGAACGAGAACTGTCAAATTTTTTAGATCAACGGATATGAATGGTGGAGGAATAGACAGCAAGGATAGGAGAGCACGGAAATTCTTGATCAGGGTCGAAGACTCGCACTCAATCACAACCGTCGATCTAAATTTAAAATGCTTATGTTGAAGTCAACTACAGAGGTTGAGATGTTTGCTAATCCACGTGCTAGTTGAAGGGCCGGAGATTGTAGGATTTGATGGCCTCTGTTATCCAACAGATATCGGGCCATAAGAAGATCATACTTTAACTTCAAAGTTGGACCCGAACATTTATATATTAAGGATATATAATCCTTATCGGCTCTGTAAGGGTGGTTAAGTGTCGCACAAGTTTCTCTTGCGATAAAATTATTGACTGTTAGATCAAGCATACCTTAATCAAACAGTGGAGGATGGCGATTGGGTTTGTTGATCGGGTGGATCAATGACCGTCATATTGAATTATAAGATAAATGGCGTAGAGTGGAGCGCCTGTGCAAAAAGGGGAAGTCAACGTGGGATGGATGTTTTTCAGTTGTTGTTCAATTGTGGTTGAGTTGTTATTCAATTGTTGAGTGGACCCGAGAAGTTTATTGATGCGAGTTAAAGTTATTTGAGTTCCAGAGGATGAGTGGATATCAAGCGACAACCATTGATCTAATGGAATGAAATCGATGGTGGAGATTGAACCGATAAAGGTGGGCCTCAAAAAATGTGTTAAGGCCATGGAAAATGTGGAAAGGTAAGGTTAATGCGGTTTATGTATATTTCTATTATATGAGGTTATTATAGAAATAAAGCAGATTAAGGGCAATTAACCATGGTATGATTAGTGCTGAGTAAATCTGAGACCGGAGTAAGAGAGTATGGTTAATATGTGTAGGTTTAAGAATTAACTAAATTTTATGAGGGTTGAATAAAATTCCACTCGAGAGGTTAATTAAGGTTTAGACTATTGAATAGTCTTTGAATCATTTCTGCATGAGATTTTATTAAGGGGCCTTAAACCGTAATTAATGAAGGGTTGACTAGCCAGGAGATTGAAATTCCTGGGATGAATGAGATTATGCATTTTATATGCATACTGTGGGTATTGTCGACTTAGCCCGTCATCAAGAATCTACATAAAATAATATAGAACTAGAAGGAAACCAAAATAGAAAATGGATGCGACACTTATCTCTTAATTCAATTTAGCTTCCTGGGGAAATCCATAGGGGAAGAATATTACTCCACCCAACCAATGAGAACGGTAATCACTACAAGAAATCCCCCTGATCTAGTTTCACTTCTAGAGCCCTTTTTTGATAGGGACAACACGAGTTCCAGCCTAGGGTCTTATAGACCTTACGGGTCGAACTAGGAATTTCACTAGCCAACCACCTCTAGAGTTCATTTTTCTGGTAGTTTCCTACCTCACTTGGTAGAATCCTTCCTAAGCTTCCAACTTCCAATTTTTCTATCTTGCGTCTCCTCCAACCAAACTCGAAGTCACTAGGTAGATCAAGCTCTTTCACTGACACTCACTTGACTTCTTTTTTCCCAACAAAGATGATTTATCTCTACGGAGAGGAATAACTATTTCTAGTTGTCTTGTAAGTGAAACTCTCATTTAATATATTTTCCCTCGGTAAGCTCCATGGGTGGCCATAACGAATTTATTAATCAAATTTAAAATAAAATAAATATTCATGTTTATTATAGTTTTCTAGGTCATTCAATAAAAGGAAATTAAAATATTTACAATCTAATGAAGGGTATATATATATATATATGTACAATATACATATACATATACATACACATACATACATATATATATATATATTGTTAAATAATAATAAAAAAAAAAAATATATATATATATATATATATATATATATTTTGTTAAATAAAAAAATATATATATATATATATATATTGTTAAATAAAAATATAACTCTTAATTTATACTATAATACAATATTCTAATATTATATTATAAATCATATTACAAAAAAAAGTATGTTTGTCTTATTTAAAAATACAACCTATCTCAATATAATTAAACTACAATTAATTATTATAATATTTTATATTTTTTTAATTTTAATATATATTATAAATTATCTTAGAAATCATTTCAAAATAAACACCTATTTATGTAGTTAAAAATATTGTCTACCTAAATACAATTAAATAATATAATATTTTATATATTTCTATTTTAATATTATAATTTGTTTCTTAATATAAAGCTCATTTATCTTTGAAAAATCAATATATTTTTATTAACTATTTTATGTCAACTACACATAGAATGATTCACATATCATGTAAGATCAATTATATTCTTTTTAAATGTTATTTGATGAGTACTAAATAAAAAATTACATATATTTTCAATATTAAAAAGTAAATTACTATTTTCCTTTACTTTAGTTGTTTTATTTTTATTTCCATATAAAGTAGATGTATAATCAAAGTGGAAGTTAAATTATTTTATGAATGACCAATATTAATATTTTTTTGTTATTATCATTTTTACATCGAATGTGTTCAGTTTTTTAAAATGGTCACGCTAGACATTGTCTACCTTTTTCATCTCCTTTTGAAATTTGTCTGTCTATTATTTTTCCCATTAAGTGACATACGTCCTTCTCGTATTTTTCCCATTAAGTGACATCTTTTTGCTAAGGATAACCTAGGCTACTTAAATATTATTTCCATTTCCTCACACTTTGATCCACCAAATCTTACACGGTATATTCGAAGCTTACTTATTTGCTACATTGTTGCAAGCTTACTTATTCCAAACATGTTATTCCTTCACAGTTACTCAACGTTTATAGAGAACCTTTTATCAGACCTTGGAAGATAAAGGATTTACCTCTCACTGTTGTTCTACTCATATCTTTGTGTTTTTTTTTCTTCTGAATGTTACCTTCTGTTATCTTACCACCCACCTCTAGTGCTAAGAGAGAGGTAATCTTCATTGTTTTAGGTAAGAAGTTATGTTATCTTCTATGTGGTGTTTTAATGTTTGATCTTCAACCCATTTTAATTTATTTCTTATTATTTTCTTTTGGTTGTTTACAAGTATATATTTGTGTTCTGCTTCTTCCCATATGGATCTCATTTTTTGGTTTACCAAGTTCTACCTTTATTGTAATTTTACCTTAAAGAGTATGCTGGAAGAAGGCCTAAATCTTGAAAGCAATGGACCAATTTCCTCGGTTTATCCTTCGTACAATTATCTTACTTGAGATTTCTTTCAGGGAGGATTGTTGGTGAAGAATATCAAGAATATGTTCTTCATATTTAGGGGAAGGTACTGTACATTTTCTTTTACTCTTAGTCTTGCTTGTTTCTTTCCACTTTATATAATTTCATAGATTATCATGTAGTATCTTATCTGGAGTTTTTGTTATTAGCCTGGTTAGGTTAGGGTTTTATATTTAACAAAAATGAGTAACATTATAGAAAATGAAGATATTCAATATTGAAATTCATGTGAAAATCAAGGATCTCAGAAGTGAGAAGTTGCTCGAATAACTACGGGGGGAAATGGGCATAGGGAATAGGTTCCCAAAGGCAAACAGATAGGAAAGTTTTATCGTAATCCAATTCCAAACCCTTTTTCCAATAAAAACCCTAACTCAAATCCCAAAACTAACTTCATATGCAAATACAATGCTCACCAAAACTCTGCGAATCCCAATCACAATTTCAATTCCAATCCCAATGCTAGTCAAGTTCCCTGGGTTGAAGTAAATGGAGATGAGATTCATTATCGATACCAAAAAGTGGGTTTATGTTTCAAGGTTGATGTTCATGTGGAGAGCCTGCAACTGTTAGAGAACCTAGTGTTACAGTTCTATTTGGGCACATCACTCCCGACGATCAGATCAATACAATTAGGGCTCATCAAACCCTAATTTAGTTGCTACATGCCCTAGACAAGTCATAATGAACGAAACCCTATTTGCACTTAGGCCCTCTTTGACTTGCACTAGGTGAGAATGAACGAAATTGACATAGGATTCTCAGAATATTCCTTTATTCTAGAGCATTCTAGAAGGATGCCCAGCTCTTATCCCATCCTATGAGCTCGAATTTGGATAGGCTATGGATCAATTAACCCTCTATCCTCTCATCCCTTTCTCCATGGAAACTAACTGCAATTATGGAAAACCATTCAATGCCCAATTTATGACAAAACCACTTGCATTTCCCTATAAATTGACCACTCATCATAGTGATCACGAGGATGGAATTTGAATATTGTTGTGAAATATTGTTGATTTGAGACTTGAAATCATTGTCAAGTAATGTTATGCTGCTGGATTGATGTGTCATTGGTGTGATGAGTGTTTGGACTAAGCTAGATGAGTGACATGGGATCGAACTGCATTGGGTGTAACTTCTCCTTCTACAATCAATAAATTTGTTTTTTCTTTTTCCCATATTCTTGTCTATATCTATGATAAATGTATGTTCAAATGTTGTCGATTCCATTTGTTTATAGTAGATAGATCATATGCTTTGATTGTTGTCATCATCTGTTTATGTTGGCAGGTACCAATTGAGTGAATTCAGTTTGGGCAGGAGCGATGGGAGAAATTCAAAGGATATCAAATGAAGCAAAGGATCACAAGTAGGTTCCTTTATCTTATCTATCTATTGTAGGAAAAGGTTAAACAACTTTCCTTCTGTTGTTCTAAGTGTAGCTACCCACTTAGGGAAGATGTTCTTATCCGTAGGTATAAATTCCATATAACAAATTGGTGACCATACTAGGGAACAACCGTCATTCCTGGTAGTTTACCCTTATCATATTACATCCTAGTATACTTTACTTGACTTCATTGATCTCTTTTCAGTCATCTTGAAGCTTTTTTGGTCAAAAAGTGTGCTTAAATGTCTCCTGATTGGGCTCTCTGGCATCAACGCAGTGTTGGTCTTGACACAGTGCGCTGCAGAGAAGCCTTAGCTTAGAGACAGTGCTCTACAGTGCACTTTCTCCCACTCAGGATTGGGTTGATCTGTGTCAAGCCAAAAAACCCATCTTTTGCTTGGTTTTTTCAAAATTTTCTTATGATGTTGTTTTCTAAAAGATCAATGTTTTCTATGGTTCTGAAATCAATTTGCATTTCTTCTCCTAGCCCTACTTTGACCTTGATTATTTAGTGTTTCTTAAGAGATTTCTTTATCATTATCAATTCATTGTCAAAGTTAGCTTACATCGATTAGTCTTTTCTAAAAAATAATTGTCGTAAAGTATTTATTTCTTTGAAAATAATTAATTGTTGTAAAGTCTTCGTTTCTTATGAAAAGCATTGATTGATCGTTTGTGCATTTAGTTTATTTATGTTCATCTAAACATTAAAGGAATGAAAAGAAAAACATGCATTATGCATTTAGAATTTTATGTGTTCTTGTAGGAATGGTAAAGGAAAAGTTGCATTAGATGTGCTCTATGCTCTTTGTTTAAAGATTCTGATTACTCTATCCCTTTTAGTTACAGTTTTCATTGTTTAAATCAAATGAAAAGAATGTTTCTCATTTTAGTTTCATTCTAGGAGTTTCAGAAACATCACACGGTGAACCTGAAAGGCAAAATTTTAAACAAGATCAACTACAAGTTATCTTAATTAACCTAATGGAGCATTGTAACTTAACACATAACATTTAGAGGTCTAGGCTAGAGATGTGTTACGGTGTCATTAAACATAGAAGTTATTGCAAATGGTCTACAATACATTGTGAGTGTGATACCTCATTCCACGTACGTAATTATATCGTAGCTCATCCACATACTTTCTACTATATAGGGCAGTGTTATAGTACGAAAAGTATAAAGGAATTCTCTCACTGTGCAGTTTCACATTAGACAATGTTAACACCGATTGGGTCTCCACATACGTTCAGGTATATATGGGAGTACTACATTAGGTTGCTATCCATCCATAGGTAATCGAGTTGGCCATCGTGTATATTGTGATACACCGAAAACAACATTCAGGGAGATTGCATGTGCTTATGTTAAGTCCTTGGTTTAGTGAGGCAGTATATTGCACTTCACAGTTACTTGGTAATCCTTTTGCCTAGATTATCCCTCTTTTGTTTTGTTATGTTATTTTGATTAAAATAAAATTAATTGGCCATGGATAACATCCTCCACGTCACTCCTTAGTTGACCATAGGTTGAGACATATGACAATAACTCTGGAGTCCATTGATCAAGGAATTCCTATTGATGGGAATCCTAGTACTTTTCCTCCTTTTAGAAATATTAGTTCTCCTTATATGGCTACATTGTGCCTTTTGGGACTTACCATCGGCTTTCGAGTATGGTTGTTCTCAACCTCCTTGGCCCTGCAACTCAATATTATTACAACTAGAAAAAATCAACCTCCAGTTGATTCTAAAGTTGAATCCTTTACCTTCTTCGTCGGTTGTTTCTTCCACCCCTTCTTCCTTTTTTCCTGGTGAAAGTATTGACACTAGTAACCAAGTGGATAAGAAGAAGAAGAAGAAGAAGAAGAAGAAAATTTAGCAGGGCAGCAACCAAGCAAACATCACTTCGAATGCAACTTCTCATGAGAAACCATGCGATAAGCCTCACAAACTTTGATATTCGTGCAAAATTTGTATGGGAGACCACCTTCTTCCCAATTGCTCTGGTATTCCTCAGATCTTAGAAGAATTGTCTTCTCATTCACATCTTGTGTCATCAATTTCTAGAGATCATGCTAGTGACACACCATCAACAAGTGGTAGTGAAGTTCATGGAAAGAAGGGTAAAGTTAAGTTTCCCTGTAGGTTATGTGAAGGAAATCACCCCATTCACATTTGTCCCTATCTCGATGAAGCCCAAAAAGTGTTGGGTAATTGTCCTGCTTCTCCACAGCAGTTTCCATCTGGTTACAGGAGACTCTCCCTTAATCCTTCACTAGATGATGAAGTGACTGAACCAAATCAACCATAGGTCAAACCCACTCTCTCTGAATGTGAATCCCATGAGTCTATACCTAACCAATCACAGGTCAAAGAAATATTTGACCCGATTTCACCTTCAGTTAATCATACCTTTCTGTTAGAGACCGAGTATGATACCACTCAAGTTCTTTTCATTTCTTCAGATTCCAATGAACTTGGAGGCAACCCTCCTATTCCATCAAGACAAGAGGAAAATCCTACCATTCCCATAACTCAAGGGGGTAATTCTCTCGTTCTTATGGTACCCCCTCTAAGTAGTCTGGTCACTTCCTTTGATTGGAATCAACTCGCAGGATGTCGCCTTCTTTCATATCTGCCTTTCTAGATCATAGTACAGGTTTATTATATGATTGTATCTCGCACTATTATTGATGAAGGCACATCTATGAGTATCCTTTCCTCCACTGCTTCGCAGGCACTTGGTTTTCTGCCACTTGTGTCTATCACCCAGAATCTGTTGGCTTTTAACAGAAGAACCAGTCAACCATTAGGGATCCTTCCTCATTTCCCTATTACATTGGTAGGAGAAGTTGTTTATCTCAAAGTCATGGTAGTACCAAGCCCTTTAGATTAAAATTTACTTCTTGGGTGCGACTATGTTTATGACATGGGAGTTATTGTTTCAACACTCTTTCGAGTGATATGTTTCCCGCATGAAGGCAGAATTGTCACCGTTGATCGACTACCATTTCCCGGTCCATATATGGCCTCCAATCAACCATCTTCTCTAAATGGTCCTTTTGTCCCAATGGTATCTTCCATGCCATAGGTCAATTATGTGGCAAACCATTCCATGCCTACATGAAGTGATAATAAATTCTATGATGTTGTGCATTATGTACTCGGGGCATTGGAACCAGAACTCTCTAATGGATTCCTTGCTACGTATCCCTTCTAGAGCATTGTTATCCCATCTGATGAGAACCTCTTATAAGTCATGACCTCTTATGGGTCGTGATCAAGTAATCATGAGCATAGTTCCTTGTCTTGTGTCAAGCTCGTTAAAAAATGAAACAAGGAATATGAGGATAGATCTTTTACTGTGTCAACCTCATTAAAAAATGAAACAGGAATCAGAGCATAGTTCCTTGTCTTGTCTCAAGCTCGTTAAAAAATGAAACAAGGAATATGAGGATAGTTCTTTTACTCTATCAATCTCATTAAAAAATGAAACAAGAATCAAAGCATAGTTCCTTGTCTTGTGTAAAGCTCATTAAAAAATGAAACAAGGAATCTAAGGAGAGTTCCTTGTCTTCTGTCAAGCTCATTAAAAAATGAAACAAGGTCCCCTGGAGGAAAGTTCTAATTTGAGTCTTTGATTAGATCTCATAAAATCCTAGTCCAGTCTTTCACTTGATCTCTTAAATTAACCTTCATTCCATCAACCTGATAGCCACGAGTAGTCTACTTAGGTGAATGTAATGAAGCTTGGAGGGCATGCACCTAGAATCGAGTCATCATGTTGGGGGCATGTCAACCAATCTCAAGCATAGTTTTTCATTTCAAGCTTGTGTAAACATGAAACTGGATCCAAGAATAGTTCCCTATGGTTCAAGCTTGTGTAAAAATGAACCCATCTCCATTTTAACCCTCGTGATTTCCATTCTATCGGCCTCTTCCATGAGATGAGCCTTGGTTTTTCTCCTTCCATCATAACTATCTGCTTGGCCAATCATACGCTTTCACTTGGTTGTTTTACCCTTTTTGAGGAATAGTTGCAATGAGTGGTCTTATTATCCAGCCTCTTCACATAAATCAACTTGTTTTGAGTAGTTCTACCATTGTCGGAACCAGTTGCCACCCTTTATACCACTCGTTCCTCGAGGATGAGTCACCTTTAAGCTTTTTTCTAACTCGAAAAAAATGAAAAGATTATTAAGCACTTTCCCTTTTTGACTTGTTAAAATAAAATAAAAATAGGTGGTCTGCTTTTAAGATATTTTCCAACTCTTAAAACACAAAAATATTGTCGAGAGCTTGTCCTTTTCAGCTCGTAAGTGGATTGGAAATGACATCTAGTCAGTATAATTTTTACCCTTTTCTGGACTAAGATAGATTACTTACGAAAAAGGAATACGCTGATCTAACATGGTCAACACGTTATCTCTTGTATTATTTTACTCTTTTTTTGACTTCAGATACAAATTTACGAAAAAGAACTTGTGAAGTTTTCTTTTTGTCCCTTTTCAAACTCTGTAAACATGAAAAGGATTGAGTTCTCATTGTCGTTAAATGTGTTAAAACATCAAATATTAACAAACTTGTCCATCATGACAATGCCGAGTTTCACCTTCGCTAGACTTATTAAAACTTCACATAGCGATGGATTCACCCGAAGGGTGGAATTATACTACAAGCATATGTTATCCTCCTCAATATTATTAAAAAATAAAGAGGCACTGGTCAAAAATGACTAGGTAAAATGGGAAAAGGGATAAATCACTTTATGGTAGCAAGTTGCTCTTGAACATGACACTTTAACTTCATCTCTATGACTATTTGGGTTGTATTATCTGCTTGATGGTTATCATACCTATGGTCTATCACACCATCCATCACTTCAGTTTTGGGTCAATGCTGCCAATTCATTCAGTGTCCATGACATGTTCAAGAGAGGTCACTCAATAAACTTCATCATTTGCAATACTCATAAACCTTCATTTTTCCTGAACATTGTGTCGTCAGTCACATTCTATTTTCAAAATCATTACACTTGTTTCATGTCGTTGATGGGGGATACATCAAGGCCCTCCTGTGACGAGTCGATTATTGTCGACATCAGCACATTATCGAGGAAGTTGACTTAGAAACACCCTTCCAGTACCTCGAGGCTTGCATACATCAATGGCAAGTTTCTTGCTTTCGATGATAGGTTGACATCACAGGCCTTCAACCGAAAGACTTTTTATGGTGTTCGACATCAACACATTTATTCACACCATGTAGAATGTGTTGTAGTACCTTTACAATCATCATCATTATCGGTGATTTTTCTTGCGTCTATCAATAGCTTACATCATTGGCTAGTAATCTAATTGTGTCTTCCCATGTTTGACTCCAGATCATATTTTCACATGGTTAGACTCATACTTGAGTGAACGATTGGACAAGATAGAAGACCCTGGATCTAGGTTCATCCATCCGGGCTGTGATTTCGGGAGAGTACCAAATCATCTATATAATGGATTTACATAGATGGTCATCCTATCATGGGTCTATATATGTAGATGACTACCTAATTTATGTACATGTAATGAAAAGTTTATATGCTGAGTATGGGTATGATTTCCCTTAGAAATTCATGAAAAATTCAAAGATATCATGATATTATGTATTGTAATCGATCTAGGTTACCATCCGCTTCAAATCCTCCTCATCACATCATAAAGCATATCACTCAACATTATCATTTTCGACTTCATGCTTTAGGGGGTAGTTGTTACAAGTCTATTTGGGCACATCACTCCCGACGGTCAGATCAGTACAATTAGGGCTCATCAAACCCTAATTTAGTTGCTACATGCCCTAGACAAGTCATCAAATTGAATGCTTTCATCCATGAAACTTTCCTAGCTTGAAAACTTGCTAAAATGCCTCCTTGGGACACCAATGCAGCCTTGGTCGGAGGCAACTACACTGCAGAGCAGGTAGGCCCATTTAGGCCTGCACTATAGTGCACTTAGGCCACTTTGACCTGTACTGGGAGAGAATGAGCGAAATTGACATAGGATTCTCGAAATATTCCTTGATTCTAGAGCATTCTAGAAGGATCCCCAGCTCTTATCCCATCCTATGAGATCGAATTTGGATAGGATCTAGATCAATTAACCCTCTATCCTCTCATCCCTTTCTCCATGGAAACTAACTCCAATTATGGAAAACCATTCAATTCCCAATTTATGACAAAACCACTTGCATTTCCCAATAAATTGACCAATCATCATTGTGATCAGGAGGTTGGAATTTGAATATTGTAGTGAAATATTGTTGGTTTCCAACTTGAAATCATTGTCAAGTAATGTTATGCTGCTAGACTGATGTGCCATTGGTGTGATGAGGGTTTGGATTAAGCTGGATGAGTGACACGGGATCGAACCACATCGGGTGTAACTTCTCCATCTATAATCAATAAAGTTGTTTGTTCTTTTTCCCATATTCTTGTCTATATCTATGATGAATGTATGCTCAAATGTTGTTGATTCCATTTGTTTATATTAGATAGATCATATGCTTTGATTTTTGTCGTCTTATTTTTATGTTGGCACATACCAATTGAGCGAATTCAGTTTGAGCAGGAGCGGCAAGAGGATCCAAAGGAGATCAAAGGAAGTGAAGGATCACAAGTAGCTTCATTTATCTTATCTATCTATTGTAGTAAAAGGTTAAACAACTTTCCTTCTGTTGTTCTAAGTGTAACTACCCACTTAGGGAAGATGTACTTATCTGTAGGTATAAATTCCATTTAACACCTAGACAATGTGAATGTGAATTGATGGAGCATAGGGAACTGATATGGAGTCATCACGTGATAACAACATATATCTCAATATGAATTTCACTCCTCGTCAATATCTTAGGGTTCAAAGGAATCCAGGTCATAGTTATCAATATCAGCCATTCTATTCCAGTTCCAATGTGATTCACCCTCTGCGTACCTCCAAATTTCCTGGTGGTCTTTCCAATGCGAGTGAGAGTTCTCAAAGCTAAGAGAGAAGAAATTTGCTTCAAACATATGACAATGCTGAGAGAAATGGGTAATCACCTCAGCAAAATCAACAATGAAGACCATCAAGAGGGTGAGGAAGAGGCGAGCCTTTTGATAGAAATGACAACAAAAACTACTATAGGAGGATTGGGATTTTTTATCCTCCACGTAATACTGTAAACCATAGCATACATTGGCAAGAGAATGAGGAGAGGATTGGAAATTGTGTTAGTGATCGGTAGAATGAGGCATCCATTGATGAAAATAATTTTGCAAATGAGGATTTCATTGGCCCCTTTATTGATGGAAATCAACTCAAGAGTTTCAAGAATAGGAAAATGATTAACAATAGCCAATATTTGAGGTGCAATCTTCGTCCTCCTCCTCCATGGAGCTATATTGCAAACCACGACATACTTGGGCAAGAAAATGCTGAGAGGATTGGTGATTGTAATAATGATAGGTGGAATGGGATATGCATCCATGGACAAAATTACACAAATGAGAACCCTATTAACCCCTACATTAACAAAAATCAACTCACACAATCTATGGGTCAGTAGAGATGAGCAATGAAGGGTTTGAAGAATAAGAAGATGGTGAACAACATAGAGGATTGGAGGCAGAATATTATTCATCCTCTTGAGGGCTACGAGTCTATATCAACAAAGGAGGATACTAGGGAGAAGAAAATTTTGGATAGATCGAGTGTACCAAATCTGGTGCATGAAATTCAAGAGAATCTTAATAATGGAAAGGTTGAATGCATGATATGTTATGAAATATTTGTACGATCAATGAAAATTTGGTCTTGTGGTAGCTGTTATGTCATTTTTCACCTTCATTGTGTAAGGAAATGGCTAAGAGCTCCATCCTCTATAGATTTTTCTACTAGGCAAAGCCAGGGTTCCAACTCTATGTGGCTTTCACTCCCATATGATCTTTGTTACTATTGCTTCCCACATACATGTACTCTCCAATGTTATCCATGGTCTTACCCACCTTTCTTAGCAATGGTTCCCCCCCAATGTTGTGCATGTGGTAAAAAAAAATTACAAGGAGATGTTCTCATCATAAATTAATTGAATTCGGTAGATAGTGTTGTGAAAAGCCTCTCAAATGTGGAAGTCATTATTGTGAAAATTTCTGTCATGAAGGCCCATGTGATCCTTGTAAGGTTCTGATATGGCTTCATTCTTTGTGGATAAAAGGAGGAGATGGTACCTTATGGAGATATGGAGATCCAAGGGGAAATAGAATGAAAAATTTGTGTATTTGCATGTAAGAACCCATGCATAAAAATTATCTCATGTCAAAATCATAACTGCAACAATATATTTCATCCTGGAGAATGTTGAGAGTATGAACTGTCACCTAGAAAGGTCAAATATTTCCCCCGTGGTAAAATTCAGCTGCAAAATCAGAGGAAGAGTTGTATGGATAGCGTACAAACCTCTCAAAGGTATGTGAGAATATTCTCTCCTTTGGAAAACATTTGTGTATAAATACATGTCATCATGGGAAATGTCCACCTCATTTGGTTTCTCTTAATCAAAAATGTCAATGTGGCTCATCATCTAAGATGATCCCTTGATGGAATACCATGATAATCATGGAGGATAATGATGAATTCACATGTGAAAATGATTATGGAAAAAATAAAAAATGTGGTAGACATAGATGCAATGAAATATTCTTCCCTCTTGCAAATCGAGGGGGTTCAATTACTCATTCAGGTGATTGGGATCCACATTTATGTAAAATTCCATGTGGGCAAGAATTTCAATGTGAGAAGCATTTAAGCAAATAAATTTTCCATAGTGGCCACTCTACACCCTCCCTTGAAACTATTTTCATTGATCTCTCTTATGCATGTGGGAAGCCCTCAATTCCTCATGCAGTCCCTTGTGAAAAACCCATTCCTTCATGCTCATATCGCTTCTCCATTCCTTAGCTAAGTAGTCATCATGCGACTCGTGATTTCCATTTCAGGGATTTCCCTCCTTGTGTTGTTCTTGTCGCAAAAGAATGTGTGGGGGATCATGTAGCTCTAAAAAATGTTCCATTTGGTTCTCTTGACATTAGATGCAATAAGATATGTGGGAAACCACAACAATATGGAATCCATGTGTGTACAAGGACATGCCATCTACCTCCATGTGACTTAGTTTCCAAGGAAAATTCATCATCACTAGGTAGAATCCCATGTGGGAAACCTTGTGGAGCTCCTCAGAGATATTTCAGACATACTTGTACTACTTCATGTCAGCCATCTCTTCCATGCTCTAACACTAGATGTGAATTTCTTGTGACTATTAATTGTTCATGTGGTCGAATCACTACAAAGGTACAGGGGTGAATGAATATATTTCATAACTTTTGGGTGAGTTAATCAAGAGAGAGCCACAATGTGTTTCAGGTGTTGAAGAAAGGTTTAGATACTTGGTTTTTGGGAAAACGAAAGCCAACTCAAGCTGCATTCTTGTGCATGCTTTTGGTCCTGTGCCAAAGGAAAAAAGGGATATGTTGAGACATCTTGCAGAATGATGGAACTTCTCCAAATATTCATCTATATAGGAACCAAAATGTTTTCTAGTCATACAGGCTACATAGAAGTTAAGATCCCCAGTAGGTAGCATAATTCCTAAGGGTAACTTCCCACCATAGGGCCCATGCAAGCTCCACCTTTTAATTCAGTTGTACTTATGGATCCTGGGCTCATCCTTGCATTATTTGATTTACCAAGAGAAGTAGAAGTGATTTCCCTTATTTTTAGATTTGGATTTGAGTATAACTTGTATGATTAAATGAAAACAATGCACTAGCCATATTTACAGATCCTGAGAGAGCTTCAATTTCTCTTAGATGTGTGGCTCATGCTTCTATATATCAAGGTGTTATTGTAGTCCTTCATAATGGTGGATTTCCTAACTTAATACTTGGGCAACACAATATGGGACAAGAGAAAAGGCTAATGCATGGAAATAAATTAAAAATCAACAACAAAGTGTGTGTATGGAGGATTCATGAGGGGAGGATTGGTCAAATGTTGAAGTATTGATGCAAGTTTGGAAATTCTAGAGAAATCCTATTTTAACAACAAGAAATCAATATGGAGCTCTTTAGAAATATAATGAACCAGAGACTTCGTCAACTAATGTAGCCCAACAATCTTCCAATACTCTAACATCTATGGGTTCCACTGAAGTTTCATCCTCTCATGAGAATCAAAATAAGTACTCTTCGAGTGAAGTGGATGATTGGGAGAAGGATTTTGATTATGGTATTTTTTTTACCATTTTTCTTTGGTTATATAGTTTACGAGGAGAAGAAAAACATTTTGTCTCCCTCTGGCTCTAGCACGAGATCTATGGTTCAAATTTTTCAAGTCTGGCTAGAGATTTTTATAATCTTAAATTAAGCTATAGTAGTGGGATACGTTATTACTCACCACTCTTTTGAGATGGGTTAACAATTTCAGACGCAGAACACAGTTTGGTTCATTCAGTCTTCTTTTCTTGGTTTACATCAATTTCCAAATAATTGTGGAAAGTATACGTGTACACATGGATTCCTATTATGATAAACTTATTGGTTTTTTAGAGTCAATTCCCTTGACTTAAATTATATATAAAAATATATTTTCATGCTTATCTGCAATATATTATGCTTTCTCAAGTAAAATAAACCTTTATTTTGTGATAAAATTTTCTTTCATTAAGATACACTAATAGTTTAACCATTTTAGTATTGAATTTATTAAAACTCAACTTAATAGGGTAACCAATGCCAATATTAATCCTGAAGTTTAAAGGCATTACAATTATGTTTTTGATTATATAGTAGGAACTTTCAAACCGACTTCAAAGCCATGGATGTGCGTGAATTTTGACATGATTTTTCACCTATCCTTGGGAAGGAACTCTAATCTCGAACTATTGCCTACTATAATTTGTGATATTGTTGGCGTCCATATATTAATGGTAAAGATTGAAATAAAATAATGTTGTTAGAGGATTTCATAAGGAAGATTGGGAAACCAAGTCTAATATCAAGCTCCCTCTAAAAGCTCTTGAACCTTGAGAAGCTTGGAATTCTAAATGAGAAGATTTGAATTCTGAGAGGTTCTTGTTGTAGAAAAATTCAACTAATTGTTTCACCCTTGGGTGTTGCAATGGAAAGATTAATTCCTGAGAATTATATGGGAAATCTTTCTTCACTAGTCATGAGAATTATTTGCGAAATCTTTCTTCACTAGTCATGAGAATTATTTGCGAAATCTTTCTTCACTCATCATTTGAAGGATCTCTTCCTTCAAGACAATCAACATAAATGAGACAAGAAATGACACACGTATCATAGCCAATGTTGTTGAGAAGTAGAAGGTGTTTTCTACTCCCTAAACATACATATCTTTCAGATCTTCTATTTCCATTTATCTAGAACAATTCGCCTATTTTTCCTACTTTTATCAAATGAATATGAAACTAATTTGACATACCAGTTGCTAATACATCAGCCAACCTTGTATTAAGAGCCATTAGTAAACCTTTTCTGCACCTTGAATATTAGCCATCTAAAATTTTCTCCACCTTGACAATCAGCCATTACCAATCCTTTTAGTGTGAGTCACTGTGCTTTAAATTTAATCCAAATTTGTTTCCTTCATATAACATTTTTCCTTTCATATGTATTCAAGGGAAAGAGAGTAGCATAATGTTATTGCTTATCCAATGTAATTCCATTGCAAGGAATGGATATTCTTTTTAGATTGATCTCTTTTCCATTCATATGTAATATAGAGGGAAGAGAGCAGACTAATATTATTGTTTGTCATTCAATTTTCATTTCAAGTAATGGATTATTATTTTTAGATTGATCTATATGCTTCTAGTAGCATAGTAAAGTTCCATAATCTATTTGAAAATTTCAATATTTTTTCTAATTTCTATCCTTTTCAGATCACAAAAATTCAATGTAACATTTCCAACTCCAACTCTCCATCACTGATTGAAGGCACTGCTTTAAACCCTTTTGTGACAAATAAAAATAGAGAAAGTGGGAAAAGTTGGCTAGGACACATTCTGATTTGAAAAATTCGTAGCAAACACATTAATAAGCACAAAATTTAAATTAAAAATTAAAAATAGAACTAATGGATCCAAGAGAATGGCTCTAAATTAATTTAAATTTTTTAAAAGGTGATAGCTAAAATTCTAAAACAAACCCCCTTCTTTGTGTTGATTGCAGAATATCTTGGAATCTGAAAGTCACTCAAGTGAAAGAGGATATTTGCTTAATCCCATTATCAACACATTTTGACTTTAGTCATTTCCTCTTTGTAATTAATGATTCTCCTCATTATCCTCCATGTTATAGTTTGGATATAAATATGTTTTTAATATTTTTACATAATGGTGTGATTGGAAAAAATGATTTAAACGAGAATGGTGGATTGAGAAACATTTTTGAGAAAGGTATCAACACAAATGTGAGAATGTTGCAAGCCTGAACACATTTCCTCCCCTCCATCCTCCACCCTTTAAGTTGTTATCTTTCCTTTCCTACAACATTTTTGTAGTAACATCATAAGCAAGTTCTATTCCTTCGGTGTATCTTTGCACCTTCAAGGGAAATTGTTAGTTAAATATTTTTTATTACTAATAGTATTCTATAATTTTTTAAACTTAAATTAACTAACATAGTGTAAAGCACCACTTCTCGAGCAACAAAAATTGAATATTTAAAGTTTTGTTGTGTTTCAAGATTTAATCTCTAGTGTTTTGGGTGTGGGCCACCATAATCTTACTTAGTTATTATTATTATTATTATTATTATAATATATATATATATATATTTGTCAAGTTGTCTATGATCCTCGAGGCTTCTAGCTTGAGAAACCGCGAACCATGGGCATCTAATCAATCTGAATCACTCGGGGAACCTACGAGCCTAAGCCACACAAGCCCTAAGCTCACTATATTTTAGCATGTCTCCTCCCCCTAGCACCCATTAGAATCACTCGAGGAACATAATGAGCCTCGGCCACACCAGCCCTAAGCTCACTAGATTTTAGCATGTCTTCTCCCCCTAGCATGAGCGCAACAACCTCCATGAGTTTTGATGCTCAGTCCTCTTACTAATGAGGCCCATCATCAACTAGTTTTACTAGTGGGACTTGACAACTATATATATATATATATAGATAATACTAATTTCTCGTGGGTCCTCTTGCTAATGAGGCCCATCCTCCACTAGTTGTGCTAGTAGGACTTGACAACTATATATATATATATATATATATATATTATACTAATTTTAATATTATAAAATTTCTTTAAATACAACTCTCTCTATATATACATGCACTTCCATTATAACTATCATTTATATCTTGCTAAATAAAAATATAAAATATAACTCTATGTTTATACTATAATATAATATTCTTATATTATATTATATTATAATTCATTTTGGAAAATAAACATCTATCTATGTAATTAAAAATGTTATTTATCTCAATATAATTAAACCACAATTAATTATTATAATAATTTTTATTTTAATATTATAATTTGTTTCTTTATATATATGTATATATTTTTACTATATTTTTAATTACATTATAGTAGGCAATGTAAATGAGTATATATATATATATATATATATATATATATATATATATATATATATATATATACTCTCATTTACACTGCCTACTATAATGTAATTAAAAATATGGGCTATTTAAATGTAATTAATTATTATAAAATTTTATGTATTTCTATTTTAATATTATAATTTTTTTGGTGAGATAATTTTTATTTATCTTTTCAAAAATGAAAATATCACTCACATTTATATAATATGGTTTATATATAATATGGTTTATAGTAACATATTATCAATTATATTTGAAAACAAATAACTATGTATATAATATCAAACTTATTTTTAGATAATTTAAGTTATTTTTAGATAATTTAAGTTAGTTTGTTTTTATTGATGTAAATGTGATATAAAACTCTAATATTGAATGTATAAACTCAAATATTTTATTTATGACTAATAATAAAATATTTTTTTGGTTGTTTAATATAGTCTTATTTTAACTATTATTAGTTAACTAAACATAAAATTATTAGTATACCTTTCAATATCAATTATATTATTTTTACATTATTAAATAAATAAATAAATTACTTGTCTTTTTAATATTAAAATGTAAATTATTTTTCTCCCTTATTTCTAATGACTTTATTTTTATTTCTATACAAAATAGATTTTAAATTAAAGTATCTCTTTAACCACCAACACTAAATTTTCTTTGTTATTATTACTTTTAAATTTTTTTTTTTGTAAGCTAATGTAGGACCTTTTCTATTATATTCACATAAATTTAACTATATACAAACACTTGGTGACCTCAACCCGCCCCGGGGGGAAACCGGGTCTGTTGGTCACCACAAGTCTATAAGAGCCACCCTATATCATAAGTACTGAGTTTGCAAAAACATGACTGAAACACTAATCTACCATAAACTATGCTAGAATCCTATCAGATTTAGCAATTCAAAACATTTCAAAAAGAGAACTGTTTCTCAAAAAACTTAACAAAAGAACACTTGAAAAAACTAGAAGACTCAGTCTACCATTGTTTCACGCATGGTCTCCTCTTCACGTGGCCCTATGGTGAGTTTCTTCAGAAGAACTTGGATTTCCTCCAGTCTACTATCCTACATCAGAAGAGTGAGTTGAAGGTTTTCCAGTTCCCTTCTTAGATTTGAAATTCCTTGGGCCATTTCTGTCATCTCTTCAGCAACCTGCTCCATAGCCTTAGCCAAAATGCGCTTCACCACCCAGTAGACATGCAGAGACTATTTATAAAGGGAAAGACGCCCCCTTGTATTTCCTGGGTCCGGCAGAAGGTAGACCCAGTCCTCCATTTCCGAGTCTGAATCCTCCTGCATTACATTATTTTCAAGCTCTTGAATAATTCTTCTTATGTCTCCGTTTGTTCCTTCATTAAACGCCCTCTCTGCTTCCCGGATCATCTGCTTCCTGGTCTTCCTTCCTCGTTTATGTCCGGTTGAAGAAGGTGCCTTGGCTTCCTCACTCTCGTTTTGCCTTGCTCTCCCACGGCCCCTGCGTCTTCTCCCTCTGCCTGTGTTGGATATTCCACCCCTGGTGGTACCATGGCTTCCTTGGCCAGCCTCGAACGACATCTTCCTCATACAATCTTTCCTACCTGGCTCTATTTCGTCCTTGCTTCGACTACCTTCTTCTCCCGACTGTTCTTCCTCCAGCATGCTTTCCTTCACCGGTCTTCCTTGAATGCGAACCTGTTCTGTTATTCCCCGAGGTCTGTCTTCCTCCTAGCTCTTCTGCTCCTCTATCTCACTCTGGCGCTGATCCATAGCCATCTGGCCTCTCTGCTTGTTCTTATCTTGTCTTGTCTGCCTCCCTTCCTCATCTGCATTTTCTCCATCCTTCCTTCTTCTCTCAGCCATTGTCTTCTTCCCCTTTCTGCAGTGTTTGTCAAGTACTCTCTACCAAATGCTCTCTGCCCTCGTCACCTTTCTTAACCTCAGACTCTCTATTTCTCTGTCTTTACCTGTTCTTATAAGATTATTGACACCTATTTTGTGCTTCGTTGTCCGTGCGCCTCCATTCTTTACCCCAGCCTTCTCCATTATTCTCCCATCACCTCGCCTCGAATTACATCCCTGCTTGTCATCTCACTCTACTTCCTGGGTTATGATTATCTTAGGAGGTGGCTTATGTTTCCACCTACTGACCTCCATCATTATTTCTTCTAGCACCCTCTTTCCCACCCTGATCGGGGTTATTACTTTTAAATGTTTATTATTATCAATATTTTTATATTATTTTTAAATGTAAATTAATTAATACCATGTAAAACACCACCTCTAGAGATAACAAAAAATTCAAGGTTTAAAATTTGGTTGTGTTTATGTATTTAATCTTCAATATTTCATGTACTATCCATCTTAATGTTATTTTATATATATATATATATATATATATATATATATATATATATATATATATATATATATATATATATTATTGTAACATCTAAACGATATCTCATATAAATTTTAGAAATATCCATAAAATAAAACAACTTTTTTTGGCATATAGTTACTATTGACACATAACTATTAAACCATGTATATAAATATATTTAAATGGGTTCGTATCCATGGAAATATACGGCGCCGTGACTCGTGTACAAATCTTGAATGCTATGAAATGTTAAATTAAATGACACGTATGGAGATCCGACTCGGTATTCTCCTCATTAATGAGGCATGTAAATTCATGTCTTTCTCTGTTGTATGGGCCCTCTTTTGTAGCTCCACGCGGTGGGAATTTGTCGTGTGGAATGTTAACTCCATGTTCTCTTGCCCTCTCTTATGGTGTGTCGTCATTGATCTTCCCTCTATGATCTCACCGTAGAGATTGGATAGGGTTTAACCTAACCAAATCTTCGCACCGAACCGAGGTGGTCTCATTGTTGTTGTCACTCCTCTGCACCGTGCTCCTCTTCGAGGGCTCTGGCTTTAGTACTTTGTGAGAGATGAAAACAGAGGAGGCCGATAATCTGGTAAGGGTAGGTATACCCTTCACGTGTGCAACACTGAAACTTTGTTTGCTGCGTTTGAAAGTCTATTATGATTTTGGGAATTGCTTTAAGCCCGTTCTAAGGTTTTCTCGCCGCTGCTTAGGAATGACTTATGAAGTTTCAGAGGTGTTGGAAGGCAAAGTGCATCGTGGACCATCTCCAACAGGTATATGACTTTTATAGCAAGTTTTTCATGTTGAATTTTTGAACCAAGTCTCTAATTCTTGAGGGTTTTTTGTTCTAGCTTTGTCTTATGATGAATTCTTGTTATGAAACTGAGTGTTTATGCTACTTTTACAGGTTGGCAACTTGTCGAGGCCATGTCCTTAACTCAAGTAAGAACCCTTCTCAATTATGGTTGAATTTTATATGTATGAATAGAAGGTTAATTATCTCCGCTCGTAATGACTAACTCATATCCTCTCGAAATAGGTATGCCACGTGCCAAAAGGTTTATTGCTGAGAACTGCGACCCTTAATTTCTTAAGAGATTACGGCGTTTCCATTTCTTTTTAGGTTGGAGTTAAGCGTTTTGGTTTCTGTCCAAAATTAAGTTATTTACGGGTTTTAAGATGAGGTTTTTTCCCTGAGAGCTCAATTAGGTAGTAATGTTTAAACAGAGTTTTCCTTGACCTCTATTTTTCTAAGTTATTCGACCAGCTACGACTCTCGACTTTTCTCAAGTTTTGAAATGTAAGTTATGATGGATTTAAAGGCCTTTGAGCCTATTTCCGCTTGTGTTGAGGGATGACTCTTTTCATTTCACTTGAGAGGAGGTTGAGAATGTCATCACTTGTTGTTCCGATGGCATCAATCATTTCATTGTGTGCTATATTTAATCAATAGTACACTCTTATATTTTTGGCTTAAGTGTGTTATGAAAAGAATTACTGCATTTCCTCATCTTTCCTCTCCGTGGGTATCATGCAATATGAAGGAGACTAGATCTATATAACTATGTTAATCTCTATAAAAGATTCCTACAACATTATATATGGTTTTGATATATATAGATTATTCATCATGTTTTCTTTCGATGCTACCATACTATGGTAACTCGTTGTTATTCCTTTACATTCGTTAATAATAATAGTTTTCACATATTTTGCGAAGAGGCTCCTAAGCTTTCCAATGTTGTAATAATGGGTTATATGTAAATGGATGCTTTCGAGGGGGTTTATATCAGTATTGTGACCTTAAATTTTATCTTCTTTCCTTTCATACTATAATTATATAACTCGACTATTGGTGTATCTATCTTTTATGGGGTATCGAATCACTCCCTCGTTATTCGTGCAAGAGTTAGCCTCCTACCATATTTATTTCATGTAATTCAAATGTTAATAACTATTGTTTAGCAATTTTTTAACGTGTAAAATAGATATTCATAGCTACTCTACATTAAATTCTTGTATTCTTTCTACATAATTATATTTACAGTTCAGCAATAAATTCTTAAAAGTTTGCTACCTCACCTCACTTACCGTGTAATGTAAATATATATGAAAGGTCTCTCCTCCGAGCCACGAGTCTCACAATCACGTGGAGACTCTCCCCCGAGCACCTTCTATCTTTTACGCTGCATATACAAAAGGTCTCTCCTCCCAGCCACGAGTGTGGCAACCACGTCGAGACTCTCCCCCAGGCACCTTCTATCTTTTACACTCGATCTATTCTAGTTACACTTGGTACTATGGGCCTCACGACTCCTCTCCAACCTCAATCTCTGTACTCTCTTATCCACTGTCCTCAGCAAATTTTCTCACTCGTTTATTCCACCGAGCCCTAGGAGTTATTTCTCCTCTTCTCCCCTCTCTATATTACCCTTCTTAGGGAGAGGGTAAGTATTTCTTGGCAACTGTTTCTTTTAAATAAACAAAATAGTTTTATTTTTGTTAAAGTATTACTACCTATAATTGAAGTAACTACAATATATGTTTCTTGGACTTCCAGCCTAAATCAATTAATATTTCTCATCAAAATATAATAACATTTAAAATGTCTTTTAGTAAAATCTCACTTAATGATCTTAGTAATCTATATGCAACTTGGGGTGTTATTGTTATATATATATATATATATATATATATATATATATAGATGTGATGATGATGATGATGATGATTAAGGCCGCTAAGACCAATGTGGTCTATCCTACATCAAGAAAAGGGAGTCTAATTGTCATTCTTCAAAATCTTGTTTGTGTGATCAAGGAGCACAAAAAGAAGCATTCAAAGATGGCTATAGTTGGGCTCTCTTAATAAGTCAAGAAGATTGGATGTGTGGGTGATGATAGGGAATTGAGAGTAGATGTGAGCAAGAGAAGAGGAGTCTAAAAGAAGTCATTTTCATGTTCCATTACTATCACAAATGTGACAAGTTTTACTCTCCTATGGACTCACAAATGTGACAAATTCTAGGGATCGAGCCTTGGCTCATGGGAGTTAGTTCTAATCCTAACATATAAAAAAGTCTTAATATAGTATAATATAATATTGTAATATTATATTATAAATGATATTCCAAAATAAACACCTATTTATGTAATTAAAAATATTAGTTACTCAAATATATTTAATTGTCATACTATTTTATATATTTCTATTTTTATATTATAAATGTTTTTCCTAATATAACTCTCACTTTTTTTTCCAAATAAAAATATAACTCCCATTTATATAATATAGTTTATAATATGATATAATATTATTATATTATATACTATATTCCAAAACAAATAACCATGTACATAATATCAAGTTTAACTCTAAATAATTTAAATGAATTTGTTTTTCTTTATGTAAATTTGATATAAAATTATATTGTTTAATGTAGAGATTGAAATATTTTATTTAATACTAATAATAAAATAAATTTCTTTATTAATATGTTTGTATTTAACTATTATGTGTCAATTAAACATAAAATGAATCACATATCATGCAATTTGCATGCTATTTTCTCCTAATTAAATAGTAAAGAAATAACTTATCTCTTTAACATTTTAAAAGTAAATTACATTTTCTCTTTAATTTCAATTACTCTATTTTTATTTTCATATAAAATAGATGTAAAATTAAGATGGAAATTAAAATAATTTATTAATGACCAATAGTTTTTTTTAATTATTATTTTTAATAGAAATTATTATAAGTATTATTCTTTTATTTATAATTAAGCCATGTAAATCACCACCTACAGAAGAAACAAAAATTGAAGATTTACAATTAAAAGCCTTTCGAGATTTATGCCATTCATGTAAAACACCTCCAAGATTTAAATTTAATATTTTAAAAGTAAATTATCTTTTCTCTTTAATTTCAATTACTCTATTTTTATTTTTATATAAAATAGATGTAAAATTAAGATAGAAATTAAAATATTTTATTAATAACTAATAGTTGTTTTTATTATTATTATTATTATTATTATTATTAAACCATGTAAAACACCACCTCAGAAGAAACAAAAATTCAAGATTTAAAATTAAAAGTGTTTCAAGATTTATGTGGCTCCTGTAAAACACCATCTCTAAAAAAACAAAAATTCAAGATTTAAAATTAAGTGGTCTTTCAAGATTTAAAATTAAGTAGTCTTACAACTCCAAGATTTAAAATTTGGTGGTCTTTCAAGATTCATTCGGATTTCATTTCTTTCTTCAATTCCTCATTCGGAAATTCTGAAAATATTCTGTTCCATATCAATGGCTGCTTCGAATACCAAGCAAATGGCTTTGGGCATTTGTATTTTTTTCGTCTTCGTATCTCCTTTACCAACCATAGCAGCGGCGACGGCGGTGCCATCACTGCGTAAATATAACAATTCCAATTTGCAACAAAAATCTAAAAACAAAATCCGAACAGATTCCAGTTCGTTACTAATCCGTGAAATTGTTTGATGTGGGTGTGTATTTAGGGCTTAGCGAGGATCACAACGAGACAGCTGTTGGTGTTGACGCTGGTGTTGCACGGAAGGACGGAGCGTGCTGCGGACCGTGCTGTTGTCATTGTTGCTATGACAACAGCACTTGTTGCATAGCGTATTGTTGCGCAGCATGACAACGTTGTTCGCTCTGAGAATGGTGCTGCACCAGAGAGGGATCCCTGCACTTTAATGACTGTTTTTATAATAAGCATTGGTCACTTGGATTACAGTGTGTTTATTAGTTTAGATTATTCAGCATTTATTAAACTTCAAATCTCTCCTATTTCTCTTATTTTCTGAATGCAAAATTTGAATAAAGATTTGCACTTCAATATCTTTCTCTCAGAACTTGATAAATCTGAAGTGAACACGGTATTAATTTTAATTTTTTAGCTAAATTTTATTTTTGTGTGATTTCACTCTATTAAAATGTTTTAACTAATAATTTTATATCCTTTTTTATTTTTATGTAATTTGAATGGGTCAGCACATATTGAGATATAAAATTGATATAAAATTATTTTATTTAAGATAAATATTGAAATATTTTATTTATGGTTAACACTTTTTTGTTATTAATATTTCTTTTTCAATATTACATGTCAACTTGATCTTTAGCATGAATAGAATTACACAAATTTTAGGTGTAACATTACAGGGTTCAACTCTATATTGAGTCATGAGGAATTACACATGTCCCTCACACTCAAAAGAGGAGACCAGTTAATTATACAAGAAATTAGAGATTTTTCACTATAAATTATTTTATCTCTATATATAAACATAATATAAAATTAAGGTTAACATTGAAGTTCCCCATATGGGGTGTTTGCTAGAGGACAAGTACATAGGAGCATAATGCCACCACCCCAACATCCATTAATGGACTTGACATGACACTAGGCCCCACCAATATTATTTAACACAAGTCAAACTTATTATGAGCAATTGTTGAAGATGGCAAAGAGAAATTTCATTTAGAGGAACTCCGTTGAATGCTTGTTTCAGGTGTTGTTCAGCCTCATCCATGGCCTGTAATATTGAGAATCCATGGTTACTCTGGCTAGAGAATGTCACCTACATGGAAAATAGGAGAAGTTTGGTTCATGGTTTGAGATGACACTAGAGAGGTGATCTAGTCACAATAAACACCACTTGTTCGAAATCATTATCATTCTTTATGGTGCAAGAGTTCTCCTACAACAACCACTATGAGGAGGTATTTTCTCTCATGGTCTATTTAGTGGGGTTTCTTCTCTTCACTCACCTATTTTTTGGCTTAGGGTGGAAGCCTTGTGTTAGTAAATTTTTCTTTGGCTCTCCCCATCATAAGGTTTCATCTCCTTTCTTCTTATTTTCACTTTTACTAATTGAAATATTATAAATGTGTATGTAGGTTCCTTCATTCTCTGAATTTTCCACTCTTACCCCTACATATCATTCACCATCATTCATTGTTTTCCAATAGTTTCTCCACCATTATGGTTACATTTCCCCATGTTTTGTATCTATGTTACCTCAAACCGGGAACTTCCATCATCAATATAACCCATTGGCTTTGATCATTACCTCCCTCCACTACCTTAGCCCTTCCATCCACTAGAAAAGGTTGCATCCATAGACCATTTGATAGCCCCATTCTACCAGGGTCCCCCCACTACCATTTTTAAAATATCAAGTGGTTTATGTATATGTTACACTAAAAAATGTCACCTTGACTACTTGCAGTTAGTATGGCTCAAATCAACAGTCATGCTACCCTCTTAGGCAAGTCTTATGCCTCTGTTATCCATCTCAAACTCAAAGAAGAGAGAAAGTCTTGTAAAAAATATGTTTATCTCTGGGGTCGCAGGTTCTCTCTAGCCTTACCTGCGCGGACGCTGACCATGTTCACAAAATCTGCGTCCATGGACGCTCTGTATGTTAAGGGACAGGTGCGTCCCTCTGTAAAAGGCAAAATGCGCGAGTTTTATCTTGAAAAAGTTACTTGTGGTTACTTCTAGAACATTCTAGAGGTCGGTTTGATGAAATGGATGCGCCTCCAGTTGGTTCATGTATCTCTATTGAGGGGGAACTTATCCCATCAATAAGGGAGCTATCCCACCCATAGAGGGGGATGATCCCATTGATAGTGGACCTGAATAACCTCTTTACAGCACTATAAATAAAGGCATTGAGCCAGAAGGAGAGGAGGTTGGAGCTATACATTTTCTTTGGGTAAATGCTGCAGGATTTAGGTCTTCCATTAGAGCCTTTGTGAGGAGAGATTGTCTTTACTTGATTCTACTTGGAAGAGGGTGAGCTTTGTCAAAGTAGAGGAAAACCCTTGATGGACCCTGGGAGGAACTTGCACAACACCAAGGCCAGGTTGTAAGAGTTTCTTTGTTTCGTTATTAATACAAACTGGTTTATTTTTCTCAATAGCTTGTGTTAATGAGTTATTTCATGTGTTCCTTGGTCTGCATGTTGAATATATGTTTTATTATATGAAATGCAAGTGCTTGGTAATTGTTTGATTGTTTGTGGTTGCAGGAATTGACTTGAAGGAGGAGCTCATCCGGATCGTCAAGAACGGACTTCAACAACAGCGTTTTGGAATAAGGTAAGCCTAAACACTTGTAGTTTTCATGTTGTAAAAGGTGTATTTAGAGAAAGATCACTCCATTTTGTCTTGTTTGTCATTAGAATGTCTTAGACTTCTAGGAAGGTCAGCTGTGTCCGCACCCTTGACCAATTCCGTGTGACAAATTGGCGACTCCGCTGGGGAATCCATTAATGAGAAAGTCTTTTCCTTTGTGTGAACTTTGCTCTGAGAAAATCATTTTTATTTTCTAGTTTTTGACTGTGAGAATTAGTATTTGGGTGGCTTAGCTTTAGATTTAGTTAGATTTGGTTTTTCTTAACTTTTCCAGAAGGACGCACCCTCTGAGTACTGCACAGTGCGTCTTTGGACGCGCTGTTGCCGTTTGCACAGAGCGGGCCCGCGCCTGTTCTAACGGGTTGCCTGCGTCTTCCTGTAAAAATTTAGGAAAACTCCATTTTTGCCTTTTTTGCTCTTAGATTTTGTTTTTTCTTAGTTTTTTCTGCCCAGATTCATTAGTCCCTTGTCCAGAATCTTCACCTAAGCTTGTTCCTGCTCTTAGCTTTCATCAATTGGGTGTTTTGAGTCTCTTTCTTGAGAAATTCTTGATTTGATTTCCTTTGATCATTACTTGGAGGTTTGTCTCAGTCTTTTCACAATTTTGCATCTTTTTGCTTTTGTTTATGCAAAAAAATTTCCCCCTCATTCGCCGGGGGGGGCTAAATTGTGTATGAGTGTTAATCGCCTTTGAGTGTTTTTATGTTTCGATCTTTGGAACTCTCACCCAATTTTCTCAATTTGCACTTGATTGGTTCTTAGATCACATTAGAATCGTCTTGTGTTTGAGAATTCTTTTGCATAGATCACATTTGCACAATTAGAATTCTCATTTTCAGAATATTATTGAAAAATGTGCATAGATTACATTTGCATACTTTTCGAGTGAATTGTGCTTAGATTACAATTGCATAGTTTACATTCTGAAAAATCAATCGTAGATTTAGATCAGCTTTCTTTGATTTGAATTTACACAAAAATAAAAATAAAAATTGGTTTGGAATTGATTTGCATTAGTTTTTCTTGATGAAATTAGTGCATTAGAGAATTTGTTAAATTTTCTCTTAATGATCAATTTTTTGCATTGTTGGAAGTGAATGGAAACTCTCTCCTTACTCTAGTTAGGATTCATCGAATTGAAAGGATTGCATTATCATATTCGATTGCATTCAGTTGAGTCGGGTCATAACACCATTGGTTTCATCTCCATTTACCCATTTGAGTAATAACAGCCTTAATAACACAGCGCTTAATTAAAATTCATCTAGTAATTTTTACATTTCTAGGGCTCTGAAACACCAACATAGCTTAGGCTAGGGTCTTGGAGTAGGTGAGTACTTAACTCTCCAAGACTACAAAACCAAACAGATAGTTTATCTTGAGTAGAATAAATCCAATTGTTTCAATTGCACTCTGGGAAAGCTCCTCTTAAAGGAGAAGCACGAGCTCGTGTCCGAACCAGTGAGGGGATCATTCCCCCCTCGTTGGGAATGACGCCAGACATTACGTATTACAAACGGTAAACCTCGGATTAACCATTGTCGAGGAGCCAGGGGTCACTTATCGGTAAACCTTGGATTGTTGTCAAGGAGCCGGTAAGGGGATTGAGCTTGCTACTCTGCCCTTGCGTGCTGTCGGAGTTTAGACTGTTCCCCCAGGTGTATTTGTTACTGTTGGTGACCTTAGTGACCATAATCTTTAGGGTTCTACCGAGGTGACGGTGGAGGGAAGGTCCCACTGTACCTGGAGCAGACGTCGGTTATACTCACTTGGATTTTCCGGGGGGTTCACTTCACTTCGAGACGGTTAAAGTGGAGGAACTTGTGCCGGTCTATTCATTAAGCAGGTTGCCGGGGTAACTGTTCCACCCGCCATTTCTGTACTGAATTCTGCGAGGTTGGGCTTCATCACCAACTAGTGTTTTCGGTCCGGAGAGCTTACTGTTTGTGTGTGGTTTGACTCCTAGATTTGATAGCGCGTGTTAATTTGTTTGTTTTTACTTTTAGAGACCATAGGTGTGAATTGTGAATTTTAGTTGTTAAGTGTGAATTGTGAATTGTTAATTTTAGTTTTAAATTGTTAATAAAATTCACTGAAGTTGAATATAATGGCAAATGTTCCGGAATTTATCAACCTAGGAACCCCTCCTAATGAGAATCCTAGTACTTTTCCTTACTTTGGAAATGTTGGTCCTCCTTATATGGCTACTTTGTCATTACCTGGATTTACAATAGGTTTACCGATATGGTTATTTTCAACTTCGTTGGCCCAAAATACTCCAATTGTTCCATCTCAACCGGATGCTTCACCTCAACAGAGTTCACCATCTCAACATCACCAACCTTCTGTTGACCCTTTACCTTCTTCGCCTAATTTTTCTTCCTCCATTTCTTCCTCTTCGCCTGGTAAAAGCCTTGATGCTAGTAACCAGGAGGCTAAGAAGAAGAAGAAAGGGAAGAAGAAGAAGAAGAAGAAGAAGCAAGATAAGAAAGAAGTCAACCAACCAACCATGGCTGTAAGTGTTAGTTGTGTTAAGGAAAATTCCGACATGCATCGTAAACCCAAATACCCTTGCAGGCTTTGTAAGGGTGACCACTTCCTTGTCAATTGTCCTGGTATTCCAAAGGTCTTGGAAGTATGGTCAGAAAAATCCCATCAACTTTTCGTTGATCCATCAACCAGTGATAGTCAGGTTCCTGGGAAAAAAGGTAAAGTTAGGTTTCCTTGTAAGTTATGCAAAGGGAGTCATCAAACTCACATTTGCCCTCACATGGATGAAGCCTCAACATTATTGGAAAACCTTACTGTTCCACAGCAAGAATTTCCAACTGGTTACCGTAAACTTTCTCCCAACCTACCGTCAACTGACGGAGTGATTGATCTAAATTCAAATACAGTCGGTCACACTCTCCCATTGGAGAGTGAAACTCATGTCACTCAGGTTGATGATCCATTAGTTGATCAAGTGGTCGATTCAATTTCACATTCGGTCGATCACACTCTCCTTTTCGAGAGTAAATTTCATACCGCTGATGTTCTTCTTGTTACATCAGATTCTTCTATGCCGGGGGGCATTTCACCTGTTTCTACAGAACCCCCTCCAAGTACTGGGGTCTTTTCCTTTGATTGGAATAGACTGACAGAACCTCGTCTTCCTTCCTCCATCCCTTTCCAAATCATTGTCAAGGCTGGTGGTAGGGACATACATCGTACTCAGGTAGATGAAGGTGCTTCTGTTAGTATTTTATCCTCAGCTGTTTGGAAAGCTTTGGGTTCCCCTCAGCTTGCGCCTATTACGCAGAATCTGAAAGCTTTTAACAGAACAATTAGTGAACCTTTAGGGATCCTTCCTAAGTTTTCTATTACCTTGGAAGGTAAAACTGTTTGTGTTGATCTTATGGTAGTTCGAGGTCCCTTGGATTTCAATTTACTCCTTGGGCGAGACTATGTTTATGCAATGAAAGTTGTCGTATCGACACTCTTTCGCGTGATGTCTTTCCCTCACAATGGCAGTATTGTGACTGTAGACCAGCTTTCGTTCCCTAGTTTTTTCTCAACTACCAATAATATGACACCCCTAAATGTTCCTGATTCTAAAGTGGTATCTACCCTGCCACGGGTTAATTATGTGGCAACCGGTCCCTTGATTTCAGTTACCGATGTAAGTGAGCCTCTCACTGTTTGCTCATCTTCCTTTGATTTAGCTCCGGTACTTGACATGGAAAACTCTATGGGATTACTTGAACACGATGTTCTTATCCCTTTTGAGTCCCTTGACATGTGTTCCTTCCCAAGAAGTATTCTTCCTTCGGATGAAGACCTCTTGGAAGCCATGATCAAGGTGTGTCCATTGACATGTCTTTCCTCCAGTTGGAAACCATGATCAATGTTACGAGGATAGTTTTTTCTTGTATCAACCTCGTTAAAAAATGAAACAGGCTGTCATGAGGACAGTTCTTTTACTGAGTCAACCTCATTAAAAAATGAATCAGCTAGTTTTTAGGTCATATAGATAGTTAGAAATTAGGATGTAATGAGGAAAGTTCCTTTTACTGTGTCAACCTCGTTAAAAAATGAATCAGTTGCCGAGGAAAGTTCCTTTTACTGTGTCAACCTCGTTAAAAAATGAATCAGTTAACGAGGATAGTTTTTTCCTGTATCAACCTCGTTAAAAAATGAAATAGGTTAGAATGAGGATAGTTCTTTTACTGAGTCAACCTCATTAAAAAATGAATCAGCTAGACTTTAGGATATGTAGGTAGATTGTAGAAAGTAGGTTTGTGAGGAAAGTTCCTTTTACTGTGTCAACCTCATTAAAAAATGAATCAGTGTGTTTGAGGACAGTTCCTGTTACTGAGTCAACCTCATTAAAAAATGAATCAGGTTTGAGGACAGTTCCTGTTACTGAGTCAACCTCGTTAAAAAATGAATCAGGTATGAGGATAGTTCTTTTCTTGTGTCAACCTCTTTAAAAATGAAACAACTCCCTTTTCAAGTTAAATATTGAAAGTAAACCTTCATTTCATCCAGCCGGTTGAATGCAATGAAGCTTGGGGGGCATGTACCTCGTTTTGCGTCATTATGCTGGGGGCATGTGAACTTATAACAAGCATAGTTTTTCGTTTCAAGCTTGCGTAAACATGAAACCAAATCCGAGCATAGTTCTTTTCCTGTGTCAAGCTCGTTAAAAAATGAAACAAATCCTCCTCTACTTGAGTCGAGAGATTGACGAGATCTTATAGATGTTAAGTTTTTAGGTTAGTTATTTCAGTTTTTTGCATAATTTTCTTACAGTTTTAGGTCAAGTCTTTCAAATGATCTCGTACTTGAACCTTCATTTCATCCACCTTAGTTGAATGAAATGAAGCTAGGGGGGCATGCACTCTAACAGTTATGCTTAGGGGGCATCAAGCACAGTTTTATCTCTGTTTCAAGCTTGTGTAAAAATGAAACTACTTTGAAGCATAGTTTTATCTCTGTTTCAAGCTTGTGTAAAAATGAAACTACTCTGAAGCATAGTTTTTCTCTGTTTCAAGCTTTTGTAAAAATGAAACCTATCTCGAGTCAATTTCAGTTATTTTCAAGACTCGTTAAACTCATGAAAATACCGAGATTATTTTGCTATCTTTCATTCTCGTAAAACAAATGAAAATGCCGAGATCTTTCCGTCTTTTCCTACTCGTAAATTAAATTGAAAGTCGGCCATATGAGTACATTTTTATCATTTTTTCGAACTCGTTAAAACTTACGAAAAAGTGAAAACCATGAGTACATTTTTATCCCTTTTTCGAACTCGTTAAAACTTACGAAAAAGTGAAACCTTGGAGTTCTCTTTTAAGCCCTTTTTAGACTCTTAAAACATGAAAAGATTGCCGAGCGTTTCTTTTACACTCGTTAAAACGGAATTAAAAGACGGTCCCCTTTTAGCTCTTTTCTGACCGCAAAATCAGGAAAAGATTGTCGGGTTTTTGTCGTTTCAAACTCGATAAGGAAATAAAACGACGTGTCCTTGATCGCTTTTTACTTTTCAGGTCAACGACACTATTATGAAAGTACTCCTTGGTCGCAAGATCAAGCGGTTCCCCCAGGTATTATTTTATACTTTTTCGGGCTTGAGGGACACAAATATATGAAAAAGTTCAACGTGGAGTCTCCTTTTGTTTTTTCAGACTCTCTAAAATTGAAAAACGCCGAGTTTCTCCTATACTGGACTCGTTAAACTTTTACAGTAAAGGACCTGTTCAATTACAAACAGGAACGAACCACTCCTTCCTAGGGTTCGAATTTAAACTAGGTTGGACTCGTCCGAAGGATGAGCTTATAATCAAGCATATGTTATCCTCCTCAAGCTTGTTAAAAATAAAGAGGTACTTGCCAGAAATGGTGGGGGAAAAAAGAGAAGAATGAACCTATTTGTCACCTTTTGTCTCAGAAGAAACTTTATTACCGCTCTTGAACACGACACTTTTCATTCACCTGGGTTGGGAAATCTTTTACCTCACAGTTGACCAAATCACTTTGAAAGTCTTTAACCGGGTTCCAGGGGTTAACTTTGAGTTATACGTCACCAAGCCATCTGTTGTGTCGTTATGTGTTCAAGAGGTCTGCAAGAAAAAACTTTCATCTGCAAAATACTTGTCATCCATTTGACCATCCCTGAGTCAGTCCTTACAGCAACATTTCTTCAACTTGAACAATGATTTCGTGTTGCGGGCTTGCCTGCAACGGGTCGCTTTCTATCGACATCGACACATTATCTAGAAAGATGACTTAGGAATCGACAGTACCTTGAAGTCTGCATGCATCAATGGCAGGTTTCTCGCCTTTGACGTCAGTTTACATCATTGACTTTCGATCAAAGGATTCCGTGAAGTGTTCGACATCAAAACATCTATTCACATTTCATGGGTTGTGCTTGGTACTTTGAGAACCATTGACATTACTGGTGGTCTCTCTCACGCTTGTTAACAGTTTACATCATCGACTGGTAATCAAGTGGTTTCTAACATGTTCGACATCAAATCATTTAATCACATGGCTAGAATCGTACCAATTCGGGAAGTAGAAGTGAAGACCCTGGATCTAGTTTCTACCATCCAGGCTGCGAGGAGTTTTGTATTCATTATCTATGTAGACTAATCATAAACAGATGGCTGCGTCCATACTGTATCTACAAAAGTCTATAAAAAATGATGTACTGCAAGATCATTCCTGTATCAGAATAGTTAGTCCATTAGTTAAAGTTTTGAATCTGAGTATGGGAATGCCTACCTCAGTGATGATATAATCTTATCCATGTATTTTGTGTTGAAAATTGCAGGTTCCAACCAGGCCATCCACAAGACAATCCTTGAAATGATAAAGCGCTTCACCCTTCCTAGAATTACAAAACCCTACTCTATTCCAGGCTTCGCACTTTAGGGGGCAATCTGTTACACTAAAAAATGTCACCTTGACTACTTGCAGTTAGTATGGCTTAAATCAACAGTCATGCTACCCTCTTAGGCAAGTCTTATGCCTCTGTTATCCATCTCAAACTCAAAGAAGAGAGAAAGTCTTGTAAAAAATATGTTTATCTCTGGGGTCGCAGGTTCTCTCTAGCCTTACCTGCGGGGACGCTGACCATGTTCACAAAATCTGCGTCCATGGACGCTCTGTATGTTAAGGGACAGGTGCGTCCCTCTGTAAAAGGCAAAATGCGCGAGTTTTATCTTGAAAAAGTTACTTGTGGTTACTTCTAGAACATTCTAGAGGTCGGTTTGATGAAATGGATGCGCCTCCAGTTGGTTCATGTATCTCTATTAAGGGGGAACTTATCCCATCAATAAGGGAGCTATCCCACCCATAGAGGGGGATGATCCCATTGATAGTGGACCTGAATAACCTCTTTACAGCACTATAAATAAAGGCATTGAGCCAGAAGGAGAGGAGGTTGGAGCTATACATTTTCTTTGGGTAAATGCTGCAGGATTTAGGTCTTCCATTAGAGCCTTTGTGAGGAGAGATTGTCTTTACTTGATTCTACTTGGAAGAGGGTGAGCTTTGTCAAAGTAGAGGAAAACCCTTGATGGACCCTGGGAGGAACTTGCACAACACCAAGGCCAGGTTGTAAGAGTTTCTTTGTTTCGTTATTAATACAAACTGGTTTATTTTTCTCAATAGCTTGTGTTAATGAGTTATTTCATGTGTTCCTTGGTCTGCATGTTGAATATATGTTTTATTATATGAAATGCAAGTGCTTGGTAATTGTTTGATTGTTTGTGGTTGCAGGAATTGACTTGAAGGAGGAGCTCATCCGGATCGTCAAGAACGGACTTCAACAACAGCGTTTTGGAATAAGGTAAGCCTAAACACTTGTAGTTTTCATGTTGTAAAAGGTGTATTTAGAGAAAGATCACTCCATTTTGTCTTGTTTGTCATTAGAATGTCTTAGACTTCTAGGAAGGTCAGCTGTGTCCGCACCCTTGACCAATTCCGTGTGACAGTATATAGCATTCATGTAACCCCTCAACTACAAATGGAGAATGGAAGTTTAGTGGATGCAACAATAGATGTTTCTTTTCAATAGGTTGTGTAGCAGACTACTCCACCCCCTAGTGAGTCTCCATCATTGGGTGAGACATTAAAGATGAGTTCATCCATTGACAATTTATTTTCTTTATGATGAATTATAACGAGTATAGGCATTTTTTGTTTAAATTTTATGCTCTAAATCTTGAAACAATTAAAGAGTGATATAGTAGAGAGGTTAGGGGCAAGGAGAAGGAAAACACCCTTTGATTTATTAAACCATCTTTGGTGAGTTTTATGGGATAAAATTATAAAGTATTCATTTGTAAGTGTGTAATTTATTGTAGAAAGAATCTAATAAGAATATTGGTTCTTTATGCAGTCCCAAGAGAGAATAATTATTAATCAAAAGAAAAAAGTTGAGCTCCTTCTTCTAGTAAGAGGATAAAGGTCAACTTTGAGTATGAAAATGATGGTGGTGAAGGTATAAGTGGTCAAGGGGGCCATTTTGAATAAACATCATCATATGCCAAATGATCATATTTGAGCATGAAATCATATTTATATTTTGAAATCAATTTCTATTAAGGCCACCATATGTCATACTTCCATGTTTAGGCATGAGGTGTCATTTTGTAAATTGAACATGTAGTGTTATTTTCTTAAATATGTACTTTAGACAATTTTGAGTGTCTGTGTGTGTATGTATTTATGTATCTACGTATGATTTGAAGTGCATTTTTACTTGATGTTGAAGTGTTGTATTGTTAGGTTGAATTTTCATCTATGTAGCGATGATGCAATAACACTTATTGTAATGTGACCACTCTTGATATGTTGTACTCTTGAAGGTGTTTGTATTGGGTTTTTGATGAAATTTCAATTAACCATATTCTCAGTGGTAAATTAGTTGATGATACAAACAAATTTCAACAAGTTTTATCCTTGAGAAAGAACTTCTCCAAGTGCATACTAAATATGAAAATCACTTTATTAAAATAATTTATGTAATAGAAATATGTTTTTTTATCTTCAATTTCTATATTAAATCACTTGAAAATTTCAATCATATTGTTGGAAATAGGATCTCCCAATGACAATTTTGGGGCTAAAAGCCCATGTTTTGGGCCAATTTTGTAATAAAGTTGTAAAGTATCCGCATTTTGTGGTCATGGAGCGCGAAGGTGTCAAGAGTCATAAAGGGTTTTCTGCACTTATTTTGTAAAGTGAAAAATCGGCTGTAAAGATCCATCTATTGTCCGCGGACCATGAGATTTTATAAAAAGGAGCTAAGTAAGTAAGCTCTAAGTAGTCTTTGGTGGATAGTGAAGAATGAAGTGAAGAGTCTTGGTAGAGAAGTCTAACGGTTCAGGTCTTAGCATAGGTAGAGGCTTTGCAGCTGAGTGCGCAGAGGCCTAGGGTGGAAGTCCACAGCTGAGTGCGTGGACCCCTACAGCTGTGTGCACAGGGTGGATAGAGTCTATATTAATATGAAGATATCAATAAAGGGGAGTATTCTGCAAAATTTTGTGTATTTATTTCCTGTTAATGCATCTTGTTATATTGCGTATGGGTTTGATTTACAATGTTTATGTGATGCACGAATATATGTGATTATATTGGTTAATTAAACGTGAGTAAGAATATCACTTTACGCGGCGCTAACTGTGATTGATTAGTAAGATAAGTAAAACATTTAAGATAACTTGGAACCTATACGGTATGTTGTCATAGCAGCGCAAAAGTACGTGGATCGCGGGTTAAGGCTACGCGAAGGTCAATCATACACCTTTGCGAAGGTACTAAAGGGCGGAATAAAGGGGTAGACTCACAGAGCCCTAAAGCTTCGTGACCTGCGTGAAAGTAGGAACAGAGAGTTTAATCCAACATCACGACCATCTCAGGGTGCGGAAACTTGGTTCCAGCATCCCCCCATACTGGTTCAGGTGAGACTTCGGTCTGCGCTCCACGGGTTGATGCCGAAAGGGCTAGTAGTGTAGGGATTTGTCTCACTAACTAACGTTGAACCTGGGTCAGGCCCCACAAAGCCAATAATTGGTTCCATTGTGAGGATCAGAATCTGCATGAGAGATGTTTGATGTCGTATCACTGGAAACCAACTAAGAAAGAGATCCACGACTCGTTGGACAAGAAGATCCATGAATTCGTGGCACAAGAGAACAAAAATCCGTGACTGAAAAAGGAACAATGGCTGGACAAATACCTATATATAGAAATCCACGAGATTTTTTTTTATTCCTTTCCAGTTGAGTTATACTAGTGGATCGCAAAGCTAGAGGATAGCCAAGGAAGGTGGAGACTTGACAGTCCTATTGTCTGGACCCCATAGTTAATACAGAGACTAGAAGCCTCTAAGGATAAGATCGCCCATGCTGTCGATCATTGGCTCGATCACATCATAGGAGGATTTCTGACTGAATTCGCGGTAGATACCTCGGTTAGTTACAGTGAGGCGGAGCAACACTTTTTTAAAGGTACTCGAGGTAAGTACTTGAAGTCTTTAAATACCTAGATTAAGATGTTATTGTGTGAAAAATGGGTTATGCATCTACCTTGATGTTCGGAGCTACGCGAAGTGGAAAGACTTACAGAAACAAAGGAAGAAAGGGTCCTGAATATAGCCCACTGATTTCACCTTCATAGGATGACAAAGAGGCAGTAGCGCAGGCTTCTCCATGAAGTGCAATTCAGTTAATAAGACAAGGTTTCCTGCGACTTCCACCTCCACCTACACCACCTCCAACTTCACCACCATCACCTACGACTTCACCCACACCACCTCCACCTCCACCGTAGTTCAACATGGCAAATTCAGTGGAGCTGCCTTTGTTTCAAGGATTGGGAAATGAGGACTTGGACTAGTTTTGGTTCATCGTGAAGACTGTATGGGAAGCTCAGGGTGTCACAGATGACCATATGAAGAAGGTGACATTGGTTATTGCTTTCTAAGATCACGCGCTAACCTAGTACATCAAGTACTCTAATGATAACCCAAACGCTCGATTGGCACACATCGAGACCGTGCTAAATAAGGAGTTCAGTAGGCCCAAATCCGAGGCACAATCGATTGTGGGGTTCAAGGAAATCGCGATGAAACAAGGCGAGACACCTTGGGAATTGCATCAGAGGTTGAAGTGTAAAATCCGCGAAGCTAATATGAACTTAACAGATGGACATCACCGTGAATGGTCCGTGGCTTCACTCCTTCCACACCTAAGGGTTGCTCTATCACAGCAGAAGATTACAACTCAGGCAAAGGCCTTATAGATTGCAATGAGACTGCATGAAACACCGATGCAAGATCCAAATCTAGGGGTTCGGCTGATCCATGTGCAGTTGCAAAATCTTTGCCTTGAAATGCAAAGTTTGAAGCAAGATAGAACAGTCCAGTCAGAGGTGTGCGAAGAAATATGGTGCCTGAAATGTAAAGGTCAGGGGCATGACAAAGACCACTACCTGGTCTTCGCGAACTATATTGTAGGAGGAGGGCTGATGCCTTTGAGACTAGAAGCCCAAGCAGGACTAAGCGCGGGGCCCGCGTTGTGGTGCTCTATATGTCAGGTAGCAGGAAAACATATGACGGATAAATATCATTTGTTGTAGAAGTTTGTACAAACACCGCAACAACTGTTCTGTAACTTCTCTAGGTTGGTAGGGCATGATGAGCACAATAGCCGAAGTTACTAATTGATGATGGACAAAACACCTGCCTATAAGGTCAAGGCAGAAATGCGGCCTCGTGACCAAAGCGCTGGGATGGTATTAATATGCTTTCAAGGGCGCGGACGAGGCAGAAGCGGCGGAGGACCTCGCAGAGTTTGGGGACAATTGATCTGTTACAATTACGGAGGACTAGGACACTATGCCCGTGAATGCACTAATCAAATGCGGTTGTCGTGCAAATATTGTACTCAATTTGATCATGAGACAGAAGACTATCTTACGCTGATAGCGAGGATACGTGACAAAGGCGCACTACCACCTAAGTCTACTTAGAACCTATAGATGATGAGGTCTGAGCCCTGCGAAGAGGATCCAAATGTGAATATAGTGCTCCAAGGTGGAATTGTAAAAGGCGATGATAAGGGGAAACAGCCTAAAGAGAGTGCATGGGTTCGCAAAGCTCCAGTGAAGAAGCCTGAATTTGGTTTGGAGCATGCACACGAAACATTCATGGAAGAAAAGAAGAGCTTTGCTAAGGCCTATACCTCAAGGAGCATGGATAAGCCTAATCAAGAAATGGACCCTTCTATGCTTACAACCTTTCTAGAGACCTGCATGAATTTGTTGCACGATAGAAAGGTTGTGAAGGGGTTACGGGAGCTTATAAATAGATGCCAAAAACACTCTGAGTGAACCGTGCGTTGTACGGAAGATTGGTAAGTATAAATCAAGGACAAGATGAGTAATGAGATTGACCATGCAAATAGGAGAATATGAAAATTCTGGATCTCGGGTCAGACGTGAACATTTTACCAAAGCAAACTTGGGAGCGGATGGGAAGACCTATGCTACACTGGTCTCCGATTCAGTTAAGGATGGAAAATCAGCAAAAGATCATCCCCATGGGATGGCTGCAAGGAGTAACTGTAGATATTGAAGGCACGAGCGCATTGGCTGACTCTGAAGTGATAGAAATTATGGATGATAGCAACCCCTACCCTACGCTCCTTGTCATTGATTGGGGTACTGACATGAACGAGGTAATCAACCTAAAGAATCAAAATAAGATATTTGAGAATAAATTGTTCCGCGTAATAGTACCCCTAGACTCTGCTAAAGGATTGCGCTATACTGAACCAATCTGCGATTACGAGGGTGATGACGATTTGGATTACATATATAAGATAACAGCGGGAGACCAATATTGGGTGAATCCGACAGCGAACGGAAGAATTACATGGGATCACTAGAGTTCCAGCACCTCAGACTCTGATGAGGAATTAGAGTGCTGGTAGAATCATCTACATGAAGTAACCACACTGAGTTGTAACATGATGACCTAGTTGCTGCACTGTGTATCGTCAGAAGTAAGAAGTGTGCCCACTTACGATGGTTTGAATGATGTGGATGTCCTTTTAGATGCATTTGAGAAGAAAGTACCAGAGAAGTAGCGCTTCCAATCTTTGGACTAGGCATTGCATGCTACACCCGTAAGATGGCGGGGTACGTACAAGGGTAGCTTTGATGATTGGCACGAGTGCAACAGGATGATGAGAACAGGCTTTGGAAGCCAAAGGTACGAATGACAGAAAAATATGATGGGAAGGATGATCCACGCGCACACTTGGCCAAATGGGCTAAGGCTTATGGAGCGAAGCCCCAACCTAAATGGGTGCACTTGTTCAGTCACACATTGGATGTCATCCCAATGAACTGGTACATGGAAACAGAGATCTTCCATGGTATAGGTGAATGGGATATTCTGTGCGAAGGATTCATAATGACGTTCAACTTCAAAGATGGGTTTGACTATATTGACAAAGCGCTACAAGAAGTTAAAGCAACAATCTTTAGGATACTGTAAGATCCTTTGGATCTGATTCAACTCGATTGAACTACTCAGCTAAGCCATGCGCTGGAATGCTATAACGTGGTTGCTGAAGAAGCAGATGAGGATCCATGAAAGATTAATATCCCTGAAACAGAGGGTCACCACAAGGTTGAGGGATCGCAGATTGAGAATCCTTATATAATTGTGCCACTGAAAACAAAACAAGTAAATATTGGTATGGAGGGGGAGCCCAAATTCGCGAAGATTGGAGATTACTGGGATGACGCGACGGTAGATAAGGTCATTGAATTGCTTCACGAATACCAAGATTTGTTCCCTACCAAGTTTATGGAACTAAAGGGGATAATAGGAGACCTAGGCATTATGAAGATCATGTTAAAATCCGACACGAAGCCAGTTAAGCATAGAGCTCACCATCTCAACCCAAAGTATAAGGAGAAGGTCCACTTAGAGCTAGACAAGATGCTCGCGGTAGGCATCATTGAGCCCGTAGAGGAATCTGATTGGGTAAGCCCAATGGTGGTACAGGAAAAGAAGCAGAAGGATGAAATGAGGATATGCGTAGATCTCAGGAAGTTGAATGATGCTTGCGTACATGATCCCTTCCCAACTTCATTCACTGATGAGGTATTAGATAATGTAGGTGGCTAGGAAGTGTACTCCTTCACTGATGGGTTCTCTGGGTACCATCAGATCAAAATTGCACCTGAGGATAGAAGAAAGACAAACTTTGCGACTGAATGGAGATGTTTTCAGTACATTGTGATGCCTTTTGGATTGAAGAATGTGCCTGCAATTTTTTCACACGTAGTCATTGCTACATTCAAGGAATTTATTCATAAGTTTCTGGAGGTGTACTTTCATGACTCAACTATGTTTGGCTTGGTAAAACACCATGTAGAAAGTTTGTGCCTGATGCTAGATACTTGTTGAAGGTACCAAATTGCACTCAATTTGAAGAAGTGCCTGTTTTTTGTTCCTTTTATGACTTTGTTGGGTCAGGTGGTTTGTAGACAAGGATTGATAGTAGATCCCGTGAAGATTACGGTAATACTTAAGTTGGAGGTGCCTAGGAGTGTGAAACAGCTATGGGAAACCCTAAGACATACTGGGTATTACCAGAATTTTATCAAGCGCTATGCTCACATCACCGCACCTATGGAGAAATTGTTGAAAAAGGATGTCACGTTCTGTTGGAACGAGGACTACAAGAAAAACTTGGATGTATTGAAAGAAAAAATGGTCACCGTGCCAGTTTTAGTCTTCCCGAATTGGAAGAAAGAGTTTCATGTACATGTAGACGTGTCATGTATAGCGTTGGGAGCAGTACTGACACAGGCTGGCGGAGGAGAATTGGACCTTCCCATAGCATTCGCAAGTAGGAGGTTATCCAAGGCTAAGAAGAACTATTCCACCACCAAGCGCGAAGGGTTAGCTATAGTATATGTGCTCCAAAAGTTTAGACACTATTTGATGGGTGGAGTTTTTAAGATGTATATGGATCATTCTGTGTCGAAATACCTAGTCAATAAGCCTATGTTGGGGGGTAGAATCTGTAGGTTGATGCTATCATTCCAGGAGTATGATTTTGAGGTTATTGTGAAGCCTGGATGACTGAATGTGGGACTAGACCATCTTCCACGCATCAAAACAGGGGAAGAGCCCACTAATTTAGAGGAGGGATTGTCTGACGCACAACTAATTGCAGTGTGTGTTGCGGATGGTCATTTTGAAGACATCATACACTTCCTAACGACGAGAACTACCCTAGAAGGCTAGCTCATCCAACAGAAGGAGTTAGTGGTATGCACGATAGACTTTCCTGTCATTGTCGGGCATCTATACAAAAAGGTGTCTCATGAAGTATTATGACAATATGTATCGGAGTTTGAAAGGAGAAGTATCCTCGGAGACACTCATAGGGGCACCGCAGGAGGCCATTATGCAGGAAGAGCGACCGCACAGAAGATTCTATGTGCATGGTTGTGGTGTCCAACCCTCCATCAGGATTAAAAAGCTTACTGCAAGGTGTGTGATGTGTGTCAAAGGACTGGCAGGCCATCGCGAATGGATGAGCTGCCTCTGAACCCACAGATGACGTTACAACCTTTTGAGAAATGGGTGATAGATTTTGTGGGACCCATTTAGCGCCAAGGGAAGAAGATGGGAGTGTGATACATTATCACCATGACTGAGTATTTGATTCGATGGGTGGAAGCACAGCCTGTGAAGGATTTCACGGGTTCAACTACAGTGAAGTTCCTATTTGAGTATGTATTGACGCGATTTGGGTGTTTAAAGGTTTTGATGAGTGATCATGGTACGCACTTTCTGAATGAGACGATCAGCGCACTGACAGAAGAATTTCTGGTATATCACTACAAAATCACACCTTATCACCCACAGGCTAATGGGATGGTGGAAGCATTCAATAAGGTGTTGGAGAATGCGCTGACCAAGGTTTTCAACGCTCAGCGAAGTGATTGGGACCTACGCATACCTGCAACACTATGGACCCATTGGACGACATACAAAAAGTTGACTGGACAGACACTCTTTAGGCTTGTATATGGTGTTGAAGCAATGATACCCATGGAATAAATTGTGCCTAGTCTGCGCATAGTGGCACTCACGGGTAGGGAAAATTTTAAGAACCACCCTAAATTTATATGTATAATAAATGGGCGAATCCCCATGATACATAGGAAAAATGGGGGGCGATTTTATCACTAACACACACACACACACACACACATATATATATATATATATATATATATATATATATATATATATATATATATATTGGCGAGTCTCTCACGAGATTATATTATCTTGTAAAGTCATGGCGAATCTTTCACTAAATTATAAAAGCTTGTAAGATCTTGGAAAATCTTTCACTGAATAATGAAACATTTTGAAGTCTTGGCGAATGTTTTGTTAAAGTATGAAACCATATATGATAATAATGTAACATATTCATTAAACTATAATATACTAACATACATGTTTGGAAAAAAGAAAAATAATTTTCACTTCCTACAAGCAATGTTGCAAGTTTTAGTGGCCATGTTTGTCATGGTAGGATAGATTAATGTTTTCTCTACCACTTTTGTCAAGCTACCACTTTTGCCAAGCTATCAAATTTCTTTCATATTCCATAGACTCCAACTTCCAAATAAAAAAAAAACACATCAAGTTTGTTTACCCCAACACGCCAACAAGTAGCAAGCCCCAGCCATATAATATAATGAAGTAGTAGGTATCCCAAATGCCTGAAGGGGATCTAATGGAAAGAAGTGATCATTGTCAGCAGCCTTCCAATCAATATATAAATATATAAATGTAGATTTATTATTATTTTAATTGGAAATCTTCAATTAAATAATAAAATTTAATTAGGTCTCTCCCAATCTAAATTTCTTATTAGCATAATTCACTACCTTCATACCATTTTTAACAGCGTTGTAACATGTGGATTAATTTCCTTTTTGGTGCACACTCCACCTTTTAGGACAATATGGTGCAGTAACCCAACCCCTACAGATCATTACAACAAACTAAGAATAGCAGAGAAGATGAAAGGTTGTACAAACCAGCATATTTTTCAAACAACTAATCCAAGATCAGTACCTTAACTTTTTCATGAAGATATCATATTGAGAATGTTTGAAAAATGGTGGCAAATCTAGGTAGCAACTATCTCTCTTCTGCGATGGAGATATTGGTATTTTTTACTAAATTTTGTGAAGTGACTAAATGTAGCTTTAACCATTCACATTAAGATTTTTTTTACAATATAATTTCCTAAGTCGATTTAATATCTTCATTATCATAAAAACCAACTTATATCCATCTTAACTCCACATCTACCACTCATAGAGGGATGAAATCTATTTATCCCTCCCAGCACTTGGTAGACCCGGAATTAAGATGGATCTAAACTGATAGAATTTCCCCTTTAAATAGTCTATGCTCACATGAATACCATGGTATTACCATGGGTCAATACCATGGGTTATCATAAACCTAGAGCTTAAAAACTACTATTAGTAATTTATAAAAATTAATAAAATTAATAATTGATTTTTATTTTATTTTTTATTTTAACCAAGTTAAAATGTTTAAGTGACATTAAATTACAAGATCCATTTTTACTCTTGATCTACCAAGCCCTGAGAGGGATCAAATATTTTTCACTCTATGTTAGTTTGCATATCACGATATTTGATCCAGAGTAAAGATGGATCTATGCTAGTTTAATTCCCCCTTTAAATAGGGGGCATTCCATGTGAAAACCATGGGTCAATACCATGTGCCATCTTTATTTTTATTAATACTAATATTAAGATTAATAATGTTTTTTGCATGGTATTAATAATAATTTGGCCCATAGGCTTCACCTAAATATAACACATTTTTTGAGTGTTCATAACTATAAGGTGGCTTATGGAGTAAATATAAAAAATGTTTTATTTATTTACCATACCTCTTGTTTATTTATATTTTTATTAATTTACCATACCTTTTTTATAAATATGGTATTTGGCCCATGATTCAATTAAATAGAACCTCTTTTTTGAGCCTTCTTAAATAGAAAGAGGGTTATGGACTAAATATAGAAAGAGGTTTTATTTATTTACCATACCTCCACTTTATTTATATTTTTATTTATTTACAAGCTTGCGTGTCCGTAAAATATAAAGTGACATATGGAGTAATATATATATATATATATATATATATATATATATATATATATATATATATATATATATATAGATATATATACCATAACTCTCGTTTATTTATATTTTTATTAATTTACCATACCTCTTTTATAAATATGGTATATGGCCCATAGGATTCACTTAAATGAAACTTTGTTTTTGAGCCTTCTCAAATAGAAAGAGGGTTATGGACTAAATATAAAAAGAGGTTTTATTTCTTTACCATACCTCTAGTTTATTTGTATTTTTATTTATTTACCATACCTTTGGAGTAGGTATAAAAAGAGATTTTATTTATTTACCATACCTCCACTGTATTTATATTTTTATTTATAACTATCATAAATACATTTTCTTGAAAATGAGGGCGAATGGAAGATTGTAACTCCTAATTTCAAGGGCTAAATTTATTTTTTTTACCCTCTCCCTTAAAATAAGGTGGGCTAACCTCCATACCTAATTTTTTTATAAAATAAATTTGAAGCAATTTGTAACAATGTACTATGATACAAAATATTCGCCCAATAAAAAGATAAAAACCCTTAATTTAGCCCAAGGGAAAATTCGCCCCTAAAATTTTACATGCTCACAGGTATGATAGATTGTGGAGCCCTGGAAGAGAGGCTCACGCAACTTGCTGAGCTTGAGGAAGAGATATTTCTAGTTGGATTTCACCAATAAGTCCAAAAGCAGCGTGAAAAAGCATGGCATGATCAGCACATTAAGTTGCACACCTTTAAGGTAAATGATCTGGTTTTGTTATATGACAGTAAGTTTGATAAATTTCCAAGGAAGTTCAAAATGCACTGGTTAGGGCCCTATGTCATTAAGGAGATTACCGACGGTGGAGCAGTTCAATTGGTTAAATTGAATGGAGATCCCTTCCAAAGAAAGGTGAATGGAAGCCGATTGAAGCCATAAACCAGTGATCTGGCTAGATGACTATATGAGGGTAGCATAGTCTTAGTGCTCCAAGTAGCTAAAAGGAGGTGTGATACTATAAACTACACTGCTCGGGTCGAGGAACTATATGATTGGAGGATTGTGCGAGACAGGGAAATGTCACAGGGTTCATGAAAGTGTGAGGGGAGCTGCGCTACCCACGGAGAAATCACACAATTCAGCCAGAAAGTGACCATTAAAGTCATTGTTCATGATTTAATGGTAGAAATGTGTCCAAATGGAGTGGGTGGCTGGCATTTAAGACAAAATTTATGGGTAAGATCCTTGGAAATCTACCTCCAATCCGACATTAATGAACCGAATGTGGGGGGAATGCTCAGATTTGAATTCAAAATTCCCTATAAATTACATGTGGCTGCCCAACGAAAAACACTTGGCATTTTAAGAATTGAGTTGTTGAGCTCTTATGCGCACATGAACCGTGAATTCCTTGAAGCTCTGTGTTGGGTCCCTATAATACTAGTTATTACCCCATTACTATTGTAGTTATACCCCTTATTAATATTTTTGTGCCCCTATTGCCCCCATATTGTTATTACTGTGCCCCATAGAATCCCTCTATTGTTATTTTTGTGGCTTTATATTATTATTGTTAGGTCGGCTGGATTATATTGTGACTCCTTAGACTCCTATATATAGAAAGGAGGTTTTGTCATTTGAATCATCCAAGAATTGTTCATTTATGTAATGTAAATGAGGTTTCTCCCTTGAAGAGGCTGAATTCTAAGGCGTTGATCTATATTTTCTATCTTTTCTTGAGCTGGTTTCATAACATTTGGTATCAGAGCTTTGGATTCTAAGGTTTCGCTGCTCCAAACAGGTCATTGTGGCATTTTTGCTATAACTTTTTTCTGTGAAGTTTCAGAAGTTGCAAAAAAAACCATTTGAGAAGAAATCACACTAAACCTTGGGTCCAAATTTCAGAGCTTTTCGCGGGATATTTGTGGAGATATGATCTGAGGAAGTTGGTCTTTTTGCAGACTCCTGAATTACATTCAAAAGAGGTGACCTAGGGAAAATCGTCATAACTTTCTCTATGGGGATCGGATTGAAATTTCGTAAGAAGTTAAAGAAAGAGGACGGACTGTAGTTTCCTATATGCATGTTTTAGATCCAAAGGTCAAAACAGTGACTCGTGGCTTGTCGTACAATTTGCTCTACTTAACTAGTCTATAAGCAAGTCACTGTGGGAGATTTCACATAACTCTTCCTTGGAGAATCCAATTTGGGTCAGACTTGTGGCATTGGAAAGAGGACACAGAGGGCTATTACAGCTCATAAATTAGAACTAGATGATTGGAAAGCACAAAGATACATCAGAGGCAATATCAAGCTCCTACAAAGTGAAAAAAGGTGTGTAGATTTTCTTAAATTTTTGCTTAAGCTTGGTTTGAAAATTAGTTTGAAGGAATTCAAAGGGAATAATAGAGCATTATTATCGGTAACCGATGCCCCGAGGAAAGAAAATGCAAACACCTAGTAAGGAACCTGAAAGCTCTAGCATGACTCATGAAGAAGAGGAAGAAATGCAACATGATATATCAAAATTACAAGACCAAGTGCAACAACTGTCCCTTGCACAAAAAGGAACAGAATCTAAGATGGATGGTTTAAAGAAAGATGTAGAAGCTAATATGGATGGTTTAAAGAAAGGTGTAGAAGCTAAGATGGACTGTTTAAAGAAAGGTGTAGAAGCTAAGATGATTGACGTGGAAGCTAAGATGGATGATTTGAAGATAGATTTGAAGACAGACATGGACGAATTGAAGATAAATATGAATAAGTTGCTACAAGAAATGGTCCCTAAGGGTGAAAGGGTACTAAAGGAAACTCGTGATGAGAACAAAAGAAATGTTAATCATGATTCCATAGACGCTAATGTTGGATCGAAGACTCACCATATTCCAAAAATCGATATGAGGAAGTTTGATGGCAAGGATCCTGCCACATGGATATTACAGATGGAGCAATTCTTCAATCTCAATAATGTGCAAAACACACAAAAGGTACATATGGCAACTTTATATTTGGAACCAAATCAGTTTGTATGGTATCAGTGGCTTTGCTCTCGTAAACCATTTATCACTTGGGCAATTTTTACGGAAGAATTGATAGCACATTATGAGGATACAAAAAGCAACACTTTTTTTAGCCAATTGATAAGTCTCAAACAAAAGGGTTCAATAATGGAGCACATTGAGGAGTTCCAAAAATTGAACATAAGGGTAAAAGATATTCCAGAGGAGCATAGGATTGATGTGTTCATAGGGTCTTTAAAGGATAATATCCAACATGATGTTTGCCTTTGGGAACCTGATTCATTAGAGAAGGCATTCAGGTTAGCAAGAAAAATGGAAAGCAAAATTATGGCAACCAGGAAGCATACCACTCACAACTATAAAGACGGAAGTGTTGTTGCCCCTAGTCTTCCACAACCTATAAGGTTGACACCACAACAATTGGAAGAAAAAAGAGCAAAAGGGCTTTGTTACAGTTGTGATAGAAAATACACTAAAGGTCATAAGTGTGCTGAGAAGAAATTATTCTACATAGATTGTGAAGAGGAAGAAGAAAAGGAGCAAGAAAGGTCAAAAGAAGAGGATATACTCCAGGAACAAAGCCTAGATGAAGAACAAATAAATCCGACCATATCTTGTAATGCATTGGCGGGAATTACCACTCCTCAAACCATCAAGATAGAAGGACAAATCAAGAAGAAAAAGGTAATAGTGTTGATTGATTCAGGAAGCACCCACAATTTTATTCATTGTAAGGTAGCAAAAGAATTGAATTGCTTCCTATATCCAGCACCAGAGTGTCAAGTGATGATTGCAAATGGAGGAACAATAAATTTCTCTGGAAGGTGCCATAATATCAAGCTATCCATGGGAAAATATGTATTGACTAGCCCAATGCTTTCCATTCCAATGGGAGGTGCTGATGTTGTACTAGGAGTCCAATGGCTACAATCCCTGGGTACAATAGCTTTTAATTTTCAAGAACTTTTCATCAAATTTTCTACGGAAGGAAAGGAAGTTGAATTAAGGGGTATTGCAGGGAAACCAGGAAAGATAATCAGCTCTAATAGTATGACAAAGCTTCTAAAAAAGGAGCAAAGAGGTGTAATTGCACAATTATGCTCGCTAGATGTTTCCACATCAGGATCATCTATTTCTCCAGATCTCTAAAAAGTCCTGGACAATCATTCCAAGGTATTTGAGACTCCCAAAGGTCTCCCACCTATGCGTGATCATGATCATGCTATTCATCTGATTCTAGGAAGTGTTCCTCCAAACATCAGGCTGTACAGATATCCCTATGTCCAAAAGAGTGAAATTGAACGTATGGTTGCAGAAATGCTAGAGGCTGGTATAATTCAACCGAGTCAAAGTTATTTCTCTGCTCCAGTAGTATTGGTGCACAAGAAGGATGGATCATGGCGCATGTGTTCGGATTATAGGGAGCTCAACAAGCTCACTATTAAAGATAAGTTCCCCATTCCTGTCATTGATGAATTATTAGATGAATTGCATGGATCAATTTACTTCACCAAGTTGGATCTTCGTTCAGGATATCATCAAATCAGAATGAAGACTAAAGACATTCTGAAAACAACATTTAGAACTCATGAGGGTCATTATGAATTTTTGGTCATGCCTTTTGGCCTTACCAATGCACCTTCAACATTTCAAGGTTTGATGAATTCAATTTTCAAACCATTCCTTAGAAAATTTGTGTTAGTATTTTTTGATGATATACTAATCTACAGCAAGTCTTGGAAGGATCATGTTGAACATGTTGACAAGGTGCTACAACTATTGAAGGAGAAACAATTATATGCAAAAAGATCCAAATGTTTATTGGAGTCCAGGAGGTGGAATATTTGGGTCATATTGTATCTCATGAAGGAGTTAAGGTAGACCCTAGCAAAATTAAAGCCATTAAGGAATGGAAAATCCCCACATCCATAAAGCATCTGCGAGGATTTCTCAGGTTGACATAGTATTATCGCAAGTTTGTTAAGAATTATGGGAGAATAGCAGCACCTCTAACAACATTATTGAAGAAAGATGCATTTTCATGGACTTCGGAAGCAACAAAGGCCTTTGAACATCTTAAAGAGGCAATGTGCCAAGCACTGGTCTTAGCTACATCGGACTTCACAAAAACCTTTATTGTGGAATGTGATGCTTCAGGAAATGGAATTGGTGTTGTTCTAATGCAAGATGAAAGACCCATTGCTTTTGAAAGTCGTCCAATCAAGGGAAAGTTTTTAAGCAAAGCTATTTATGAGAAGGAAATGTTGGCAATACTCCATGCACTTAAGAAATGGCGACCCTACCTAATGGGAAGACACTTCAAGGTAAAAACGGATCATGATAGCCTTAAATAATTTTTACAACAAAGATTATCCTCTGAAGAGCAACAAAAGTGGGTCACAAAGATGTTGGGTTATGACTTTGAAATCATCTACAAAAAAGGGAAGCAAAATGTGGTGGCAGATGCACTCTCAAGAAAGGATTAGGATGTGGAAGCATTGTTGTGCGCCATTTATATTATCCAACTAGATTGGATAACCGAAGAAAGGGAGGAATGGAAGAATGACGAAGAAGTGTGGGCACTTATTCGAAAGTTACAACAAGATTCTAGTACGTCTAGTACATTTAGTTGGAAAAATGATTCGTTATGGTACAAAGATCGCTTATACCTCTGTAAGAATTCCCAGCTAAAACAAAAGATTCTTATGGAATTGCACACTTCTCCCTTAGGAGGGCACTCAAGATTTTTAAAAACTTACCACAGGGTTAAGAAGGAATTTTTTTGGGATGGCCTTAAATCAGATATTCAAAAGTTCTTGGTTGAATGTTTGGTTTGCCAACAAAATAAAGTTGAAACAATTAAGACACCGGGTCTATTACAACCTTTATCCATTCCAAGCCAACGTTAGGAGGAGGTTTCAATGGATTTTATCACAGGTTTACCCAAGTCTGAGGGAAAGAGTGTCATCATGGTGGTAGTTGACAGACTTACCAAGTATGCACACTTTTGTGCATTATCACATCCATTTAAAGCCAGTATAGTTTCTACTGCATTTATGGAAAGAATTCAAAAGCTACATGGAAACCCAAAGATTATTGTAAGTGACGGAGATCCCATTTTCACTGGAAATTTTTGGATAGAATTATTTTCTTGTCTTGGTACTCAGTTAGCTCATAGCTCATCTTATCATCCTCAATCTGATGGGAAAACTGAGATAGTAAACAAATGTTTGGAAGGATATCTTCGTTGCTTTGTATCTGATAAATAGACATAATGGGTCAAATGGTTGCCTCTGGCTGAATGGTGGTATAACACTTCCTTCCATACAGCAACAAAAATGACCCCATTTATGGCACTTTATGGGTATCAACCACCATCCATCACATCATATTTAAGAGAAAATTCTAAGGTTCAGGCAGTGGAACATCACATCGAACATCAACAACAAGTCCTCCAACTCTTAAAGGATAACCTCGTGTTGGCACAGAATAGAATGAAACAACAAGCAGATCAACATCGCACTGAAATAAGTTTTGATGTAGGTGATTGGGTATTCCTACGGCTACAACCATATAAGCAAATGTCCCTCAAGCAAGCTAAGAAGGATAATAAATTATCACCAAAGTATTATGGTCTGTACAAGGTGTTGCAAAAGATTGGTACTATGGCATACAAATTGGAGCTTCCTGCAGCTTCTCCATTGCACCCATTTTTCCATGTTTCATGTTTAAAGAAGGTTATAGGTGACAAGCTCCCAGTTCAAACAATATTGCCAGAACTTGACGAGGAAGGAAAAATTATATTGGAACCGGAAGCAGTCACAGAAACAAGAACTCGACAGCTACGAAATCATTCAATTTCAGAGTATCTTATCCACTTATCCGCTAAAGATTCCACATGGGAGGATGAGAATTTTATGCAGAAGTATCCAGAACTACTCAAGCATTGAGGACAACACTTTTTTGAAGGAGAGGGGCATGTTGGGTCCCTATAATACTAGTGATTACCCCATTACTATTGTAGTTATACCCCTTATTAATATTGTTGTGCCCCTATTGCCCCCATATTATTATTACTGTGTCCCATAGAATCCCTCTATTGTTATTTTTGTGGCTTTATATTATTATTGTTAGGTCGGTTGGATTATATTGTGACTCCTTAGACTCCTATATATAGAAAGGAGGTTTTGTCATTTGAATCATCTAAGAATTGTTCATTTATGTAATGTAAAGGAGGTTTCCCCTCGAAGAGGCTGAATTCTAAGGCGTTGATCTATCTTTTCTATCTTTTCTTGAGCTGGTTTTATAACACTCTGATAGCAAGTTTTGCATTTGAGGAATTACCAAGGGCAACACAAGAACTATTGAATAGCATCATGTCGACACCCGTAGAAGCTATGGACACTAAAGTAGTGACAGTCGAGGGGGTTATGCCAGAGGTTTTTAGTGAAGTAGAGGGAGTTGCGCCAGACGTTGCCAAGGTATTAGCTGAAGTTCCCAAATCACCACGGACACCTAGATCGAAGTTGACCCCAACCAAGGAGTGTGCAAAGGACAGAAAGGGAAAACATGCTACAATACCGGTGCACACGTCGCTAAGAAGAAACCCACCAAAGGATAAGCCCACCAGATAGGAAAATGAAAAAGCCATTAACCTGGAGTTGGAGGAGGAAGAAATTGAGGACATCCCGATGGATGATGAGGACTTGGGGGTAGAAGTGGAGGACGTTGAAGCTGAGGGTGCTGACCCTATCACTAAGTTGCCTGAGTACGTCCCTCCACCAAAAGGCATGACCAAGGTGCCAAAGGACATTGATAACAACAATGTCCTCTTGAAAACCCGTCTGCTACCGAACAAGATTGTCTTTGAAGGACTGTGCTTGGAGCAAGTTCCTCTTTTGAAACTAGAAGATTGGGACTTAGATAACCATGAGAAGTTCCTGCACTTAGCGATAGAACAGCTAATGCATTGTATTATTTACACAACCAACGGGATGACTGCATTGGAACCGTGGAAGTGGCTCAGAGGAGTAGATAAGGGAGGTATTCTCAACATGCTATGGGTTCCACACTACAATCACACCCCCATTACAGTCTTGGTCATCAAGTAGCTGCTATTCTTGGTGCACGATGGGTGTCTGTGGCTGGAGCAGCCAATACCCATCATCGACAGATTGATCCATAGGATCACATGGCTGCCCTACACAAGAGAAAAACTAACCATGATGTTTGGTGGAAAAGGTGGCAAGAAGACCCTCAAGGAGGCCATGAAGGAGAAATTCAAGCTTTTAAATAAACCGCAAGGCTATGCCATCTCGAGTATTAGTGAACCTGTTGTCAAGGTGGCACACAAATTTTGGCAGGAAAGGTTATAAGGAAGTGTTGCACAGATGAAGAGTCAGCACCAGTCATTCCTCTTGTAGCCCAATGCACTGAAGGAGTCCAGTTCAATTGGGTGCACTATCTCTTTGAGGATTTCCTTGTGAACTACCGCAAGTCATAGGAGCTCCACAAGACCTTCCACTATGTGTGGCTTTTGCTGTCTATTGTGTTGGTGGCATGGGAGCTGCCGGAAGATAGTCAATTCCCCTCAGTCGCGTTGGATCTTCTAGAAGCAATGAAGTATGCTTCGTTGTGGGCAACCAAGGATGCTCAACGCATTAAAGATAGCAAGATCTTTTGGATATTGATGGAAATGAACATCCACATGGCTATCAATCACAAACCGTGGTTGTCACCTACTGTGTTCGCCAACCTTCAGGGGTACACAGAGTTCAAGGCAGACTTTCACCATGTGTCGATGAGAGCACGGAAGGACCCTGCACAAACCAATGAAAATTTTAAGGAGAGAAATTTATCTCAAAGTTTAGAAACCTTGGCGAATCTTACTAGTCCCTAATGTGAAAACTATAAAATATTTGGTGATATATTTGTAAAAATATTCAAATTTATAATGATTTTTTGTATAGTCTCTACAATTTATTGGCAATATTTAAGGTAAAATAATTTTATACTATAAAAATTTGGTGAACCATTTTTAGAGAAAATGCAAAATTAGCGAATCCATTTTTTAGAAAGATCATGGAAAATTATCCCACCTCCAAATATTAGCCCCTAAAATTTTTAGTGGCGCACACATGGTATGACTTGCCTTACTTGGAAACAGATGACTCAATTGATGTAGTACTTGATCGTTGGCTGGCAAAGTGGCGCACTACATCAGACTTGGCAGTGGGGGCAAGCAAGTCCGTCGCGTAGTGCAAAAAGGAGGAGGCCAAGCTCAAGATGGTGCAGCTAGCCAAGAAGAGGAAGAAGGAGGCCGTTGACAAGGCCCAGGCAGAGTACGATACTGCCCAGCAGATAGAAAAGTAGACAATCGGAACAGAGCGAGGCTCTCAAAAAGGTGCAAGATCGCCTTCACCTGACACAGAGGAGGAAACAGACAAGAAAATAGAGCATCACAGCGCAGACCTGCAGGCAACATTCGCCCACATCAAGCATCCAAGGGAATAATAGAAAGGAGGGTTGAGGAAGAATTCCAAGGCCACTAAGACGTTGTTGGATCCAATCACCCTCACAGAGGGCGATTTTCATGACATCAGAGACACGGTGTAGGATGTCACCGCTAAGGCACTACAACAGTTTGAACAACAGCAACAACTACTATTGGGAGCCATCCAGATAGGTCTACAGGAGTTTTGGACCCGCACATCTTAGGCTAGCACGGTGTCCACCAACCTCGCTATCGGCACTTTAGAAGCTGCCAAAATGTTGTGTGCAAAGGTATCCAATGCGATAGTGCTACCGGATGGATCATTGACCACAGAGAATGAAGCTAAGAGGCCCACTTCAATGCCCTCAAGGGAGTGGGGCTAAACTTGGCAGCGCTCCCTAGTGAGGTGCTCTACCTATTGCGGGATGGAGTGATCGTGGAGCTAAGGGCTCGTGAACACTGCACTTTACATGTGATCAATGAGCAGAGGATTAATAATGAACATATGGCCCTACAGGAAGACTAAGCCATTGTCATCATGACCGAGGTAACTGACTGAAACAAGCAGATAATTCAGGTCGTGGAGTAGGCATGCCAAATGGTCTCAGAGTTGGCCATTCCTAAGGAAGGTGTGTGTCCACAAGCTTGCTACAAGAGTGTGTGACACTCGCATAGAGATGGCTAGGGTTCAGCTGGAGCTGAACCTACAGATTACATAATTATATTTGAAGGCCCAATCTTCAACTCCGCAAGAAGTAAAGGAGCAGCATGCAACCACTATCATAGAGGTGATAGCGGTAGTAGACAGTGTAGTAGCAGACTACACACAACTTTTTGAACAGTCGTTCGAGGTCCTAATGAGCCTGCAGAGGATCCTAATGTACAGCAGCTGGAGACAGAAGTGCAAGAACTACAACAATGCGATGACGAAGTAAAAGGTACAGCGGGAATCATCGCTCTCCTGTAGAGACTGGAAAAGCTGTAGGAGACCAAGTAGTTGAAAGAACGGGTAGATGCAGTGCAACACAAGGAGAAAGTGTTGAAGGTGCAATTGAAGCCCTGGCTAGATGAGGCTTATTCGGTTATGGCCTCCATTGAAGGCAAGCTTGTGAATCTGCAAGTAACTCAGTAGAAGCTTCAAGTCAAAAGTTCAGGAATAACGACCGAGCAGTTGGTCAAAGAAGTGAAGCAGGCAGTCGCACAGTGCACTGTCGAGGTTGTGGTCATACAAGTTGAGCTTAGAGGTCTTCGCATCAAGATCTATGCACCTGCAGAGTGACTCGAGGACGAGTCACCATGTTTGTGTTGGAGGCCCATTCGGAACGGGATCCCCCAAGGATAGTTTTGGGGCTAAAAGCCCATGTTTTGGGTCAATTTTGTAATAAAGTTGTAAAGTCTCTGCATTTTATAGTCACAGAGCGCGAAGGTGCAAGAGTCATAAAGGTTTGTCTGCCCTTATTTTTAAAAGTGAAACATCGGCTGTAAAGATTCATTCATGTTCCACGGACCATGAGATTGTATAAAAAGGAGCTAAGTAAGTAAGCTCTAAGTAGTCTTTGGTGGATAGCGAAGAATCAAGTGAAGAGTCTTGGTAGATAAGTCTAAGTGTTCAGGTCTTAGCATAGGTAGAGGCTCTGCAGCTGAGTACGCATAGGTCTAGAGTGTAAGTCCGCAGCTGAGTGCGCGGACCCCTGCAGTTGTGCGCGCAGGGTGGATAGAGTCTATATTAATTTGAAGATATCAATAAAGAGGATTATTCTGTAAATTTTATGTATTTATTTCCTGTTAATGCATCTTGTTATATTGCGTATGGGTTTAATTTACAATGTTTATGTGATGCAAAAATATATGTGATTATATTGGTTAATTGAACGCAAGTAAGAATATCAGTTTATGCGGTGCTAACTGTGATTGATTAGTAAGATAAGTAAAACACTTAAGAAAACTTGGAAACCTATACAGTATGTTGTCATAGTAGCGCGAAAGTACCTGGATCGTGTGTTAAGGTTGCGCGAAGGTCAATCGTATACCTTCGCAGAGGTATTGAAGAGTGGAATAAAGGGGTAGACTAACAGAGTCCTAAATCTTAATGACCTGCGTGAAAGTAGGAATAGAGGGTATAACCGAACATCAAGACCATCTCATGGTTCAGAAACTTGGCTCCAGCATCCCCCCATACTGCTCTGGGTGAGACTTCAGTCCGCACTCCGCAGGCTAATGCCGAAAGGGCCAGTAGTGTAGGAATTTGTTTGGCTAACTAATGTTGAACCTGGGTCAGGCCCCACAAAGCCAACACCTATGTTATAACAAATCAATGTAAATGACAAATCTTGAAAATTAATTAATCACGAATAAAATAAAAAATAAAAATAAAAATAAAAAATAAAAAAAAATCAAATTTGCAATCACATAATTTCGATAGAAATATACTTTATGCATATGTAGAAGAAATTAAATACACGTGAACAAATTTATCAAAAAATTGGTATAATATCTAGTTCTCCATACTATAGCAAGAAAAATTAGGAAAACCCTTGCCACCACCAAATATCCACAACAAGATAGCATCAACAACAACAATTCCTCTCCTAGTTTCAACAAGATTTTAGCACATATGCTCTTCACACTAGCATTATTTTCTTCCTTAGGGCTTACCAACCCTAGCCATTTTGCATCACGGAAGTGCATGGAAATATGGCTTTAGTCCTAGTCTACAAAAATTCTTGTCCATCCTAAGGTTTGTGTACTAAAATCCTTGGCCTTCAACTCTTATATCAACATAAACAACAACACCTACACATGACATCATCAATGATATAGTATCCAACTTGTCTTCTAGGATAAGCATCACACGCTACTCAATACCCATCAATTTCATCTCATGATGATATTTCCCTAACCTCACATCCCATAATAACAAAGTTTTAAAATAATTCAATTTGTTAGTTTCATTGTCTATGTCTTCTACTAGGTTACACAATATAGTAGTACAATAAGATCCACCACAGTCATAGTCGTCGATCACACTAAATCCATGTTCATCTCTAGGGCCCACATGCATAAAATTAATGCTAGAATCACATGATTGTTGGGTCGTCAAATTAACATAGATTTTCACTCCATTTGCACCTTTATCCTCATTTTGTCACGTGATTTTATCACATTATCATTACATAACCCTATATTTCCATTACCATATGGGTTCATATTTTCATTTTCCAAAGTTATTTATTTTATGTATTTAAAGTGAATTTATGATTAAAAGTTAGAAAAATAACATGTATATTCATATACCTAAAGGTGGAATGAATTTGGTGACATGTGTAAGTGATTTGGAAGGTTCCAAGACACTCTTATGTGGCCTCCAAGACTCAAATTCGAATTCTCTTGAATATTTGAAGGAGATTTGGGATAGGGGTTAAGCATATCTCATGGAAAAAAATCATGGATAAAGGAATATGTGTTTCATATTGGTTGTAACCATATGAAGGATTTGTGGATCTAGGAGGGATTAGTGGCTCTCCATTAATGTGTTAGTTGCTTATGTTTTTGTATAAATAGGAGTACCTCCTCCCTTCCAAATAGAAGGACTCTTGGAGAATGTATCCTAATTTATGATGGAATAGAATAAATTTTTATTTCTATAGTTTTAGATAAAATTTGTCTTAAGGTAGTATATGAATTTATGGAATAGTTTGTCACTTTGGTCTTAAGAGAATTGAGCTCACTCTAATAGGATCAAAGTAACATTTTTATTTCATTATAGATTTTATTTTCGTTTAATTACTTAGATGTTTGAATATTTTTCATTATTAATGAATGAATTTTAGCTAATTTCTAATCAGAATATGAGGGGACAACCAAGAGTCTAAGTTAGGCTCTCCTTCTATTGGTCTGAACAATAATTAAATTTCATTTCCTTTTCTTTATTTCAAGTTGTTTTTGAGTTTATGATTTGATGCAATGGTAATGTTGTTAGAATAGAACTGTGAGAAAGGATAATCAGGACCTCCTAAATTAGGAGCCTCTTCTCTTGCTTTCTATACATCACATATTGTTACTCTTTAGTTTCTTCTCTTGAGGACAGTATTGTGGGGAAGGGAAACTAGGACCTCCCGAATTAGGAGCCTCTTCCTTCACTTACTGCATCTTGAATCAAAGACTTTTTAATTTGCTTAGCTTAGAGTTAGTTGCCTACTCCTGCATATATTTTGTTGGCATCATCACAAGATTACGAGTATCCTTGGTTGATAATTTAATGAAAAATAATTTAAGCAATTAAATTGCTCAACATTTTGGCGTCGTTGCTAGGGATGGTGCTAAGAGATTAGGCATTATGAATTTAATTCAACACCAGTATTTTTCTTTATAGAAAATCTAATTCATGTTGAAAGGATAACTTGGTGACAGTTTGATCTTAGTAACATGGGGAAGAAAACTTAGATGTAAGCTAGTTAGGAGAATTGTTTAGGAATCATTTTTATTTAGGGTTAATTGCATTTAGGCATTTTCATTTAAGTTTATTCTCATATAGAAAACATAGAAATAGAACACAAATAAAAAACCCCCATTCACTAAAAAAAACAAAAACACAATAAAAACGATGAGTATAAGTTTGGAACAACTCGCTCAGATCCTAGCAATTGTCATGATCTCCTCTTCTTGCGAAGAAGAGATCTTGATAGCAGCCAAAAGTTTAACTACTCCTCAAGAAGAAAACAATGAATTAACATTCGAAGAATCCATGATGAACAATTATTTGAATAGGGGATTGAGGAGAACGAAGAGAAGTTGCAACATGATCTCAATCAGACTATGAAAGCCCTATCGAAAAGTGGTTTGGATGGTTTCAAACAAGTACGAGGTTAGATCAATTTCATTTTTGTTTTTATTGTCACACTCACAAAAACTAGATTTGATCATCCTTGTATATTTTCATTTCAAAATTGCAAAATCGTAAATGAATATATTTTTACTACTATTGTGTGAATGGTTACATTGAAAATTTAATTATATGTAATAGTTTGTAATTTCCAATTAACGAAGAGTAGGTAGGATGATATTTTATGTTTTGAATAATTGTTTTCACATGATCTTGAGTATCAAAAAGTAGAATGTTTATAAATGTTTTTAGGTTGCAATATACTTGTCTCCATTTGTTAAAAAGAAAAAAGAAAAAATCATCCTAAATCCATAAAAAAATTCTAGGTTTTTTAGGGTTAGAATAAAATTTAAATTCTTTAAAAAAAAAATGATTTTAAAACAATATAAAAATAAAATAAATAAAATTAGAATAAAATTCATTTTTTTAAGGGGATTTTAAAACAATATAAAAATAAAAATAAATAAAATTAGAATAAAATTCATTTTTTGTTTCTTAAAAAGATTTTGATTTTAATAAAAAATAAATAAATAAATTAGAATAAAATTCAAGCTTAATAAAAATAATTAGGAATGAAATTAATTTTTTTTTAAAAGATTTTTAAAATAACATTAAAAAAATTCATTAGAAATAATTTTAATTTCTTTTGTTGCAACATAAGGAATAATTTTTTTTTTTTTTTAATTTTAATTTGAAAAAAAAAAACATAAATAAAACTAAACAATAAATAAAACAAAACACAAAAAAAACCATTAAAAAAAAAATAAAACAATAAATAAATATATATATATATATATATATATATATATATATATATATATATAAACTTAAAAAACATAAAATAACAAAACGATAAAAAATAACATAATTAAAAAATAATAAATAAATAAAACAAACATACGTTAACCCTTGGCAAATAAATAAAACATTGTATACAAAAAAACCTTGACCATTTGTAAACACTAGGATGACTACAAATTCACAGAAGACTAGCAGATGGAGTCTAATCAACAATTTTCAGTCACGTTATTGGGATCTCAGCGGGAATGGGTCTGCACTCTAAGAAAGAAACCTAAACTGGATCCGCGAATTGAAGGTTGGCTGGATAATCTAGGGCTTCGTCCTCTACGTTGCCTTTCCCTATAGTCGCTATCAATTCAATTCGGAATAACCAGAAACCCGTCACCATCAAAGTCTATCCCCACATTTGTCCATCATAGCTCGCTGGTGCTTGTAACACCCTGAGAATGCACATTGTATAGAAGCGCACAGATTTTCGTTTTAAGGAATAATTCCAATGGTCAATGATCTCAAGTCACGGCTCTGTCATACGCCCATTATTTAGCACAACTTCGAAGGGAGATACCGAATGAACCCGTTGCATCGTTTGAGCTAGCCCCCATTCGCTCCTGTCATTATTTCATGCGCAATTATAGAATTACAATCTCACCTTTTTCTCTCGGCCAAACTAATCCGGATTCGAGTAGATATGTTCCAGCGAAAGCTCCAGAGCAACAATCCGCTATTATCAAGCTTGTCATCGTTGGCAATGGAGACACCGTGAAGACAATTAGTGTCAATCAGTATCTTATTGGAGAATATGAGCCAAAAATAGGCATGGAAGTTAATCCTCTTGATTTCGTTATTGTGGGAAAGTTTGATTTAATTGCTTGGATACTACGGGCTATTATCACGGGATAGTGAGCTATTATCATGTTCAAAAACACTTCCACCACCAGGGAGAGCCCACTATTATCGTTCTTGTTATAACCCCCAAGAAGAAGACCTCAGAATTTTGCCAAGAACCTTGAGAGATGCCTTCACGGCCCTTCCTACAGCATTTCAAATGTGTGTTGCATTGTTAAACATAGCTTAGTTCAAGCAGCGGACTCCATAAATGAAGAGAAATTATAATCTTCAGATACAGATACACAGTGAGTGAGTGTCAAACTGTGTATGGTTTTATTGGTGTGAAGAATATGGCAAAACTGGGTGTCACCAACTCTAAAACGTTGAGCCTATGGATGACAATCCTTCTATTAGTGTTCATGGCAGCGGAGATAGCGGGCGCTGCGTGGTAAGATGAACATTAAAAGACGTATGAGTTCTTGATGGGTGGTTGCTACCACATACGGGAAGTCATTGATTGATGAGAGGGAGGACTTGTGTTAATGAGAATAAAATCCCAAGCATAAGTATATGCCCATTTAGATTTCAATTTTTTTTATTTTCTTATATATCATTTAGCGCTCAATGTTTTTTTTAAATGTTATTTAGATTTTTATTTTATATGCCATTTAATTTTTAATATTTTTATTTTTGATGCCATTTATATATATATATATATATATATATATATATATATCTCCTTTGTTAAAAAAATCAAAATCAAAACCATACAAAACAATTTTTTTTTATTTTTTTTTTTTTTTTTTTTTTAATAACAATACAAAACAAATTTTAGTTTCAAATTTAAGTTGTGGAGAAAAAAAACAACAACAACAAAACAATTAAAAAATCAAAACGATTGAAAAATTAAATTTCAAAACAATTAAATTAAAAATGTCAAAACAATTTAAAAAAAAAAAACCAAAACAACTAAAAAATCAAAATCAAAACAATTAAAAAAAAAATCAAATAAATAAAATTAAAATTTTTGCAAATGGAAATTTCATAATCCTTGGAAACAACTTATGCTAATTAGTTGTCTTGGAGTTACTTCAAAGAAATTTGGTTGCTAAGCATTCATACTCATTCTTACATTTTATATCTTTCAAAAAGCTCTTACAGTTTTCATGCAGGATTTGTGCTAAGCTCTTACAGGTGCTCAGATGATCCAAGTTCATGGAGATGTGATCTGCTCAGATGATCCAAGTTCATGGAGATGTGATCTGCAGAAATCACATTCATCATTGAAATCTTGAAGGAGTTAATTACATATGTCATGACATTTGTGGCTACACAGAAATATTTTGCGTTATGATATGTTACCCACACTTCTCCTTCAAAGCCTCATGAGTCATCCATGTTAAAGTCCACTAACTCATTGCCTTATCCATCATGACTTCATACATGTCTACTTTTTTGAGTCGCATATATTTTTGCCTTCTTTTAAGTTCATCTTTTTGCCTCGCAAATAAACCATCCATCTCTCTACCTTGCCTTGTATTTTGATCTGAAAATCACTCATGAGTGACCTCAGTTAATGAATTAGTGAATGCAGGTATTACAGACTCATGTGCTGGTAAGTTTCTATGTTATCTTAGGCAACGGATCAATAAGATTTCAAAATACACAGACACTCGAAAATGGAAAATAGTAAGAGAAACACCGCAAGCAAAACAGAACACAAAAAATTAATAAGGAGTTCACCCAATCCTCCTGGGCTATGTCTCCAGTACAACTTTTAGTGGTAGCATTCTTCATTGTGTATTTAAAGCAGAGATTTTACAATGAAGAGCTCAAATTGAGTCTCCTGAAACAGATGATGCTTAGTAGGGTGGTTCTTGGATTCCCCAAGCCACTAGAGTGCACAGACTCTTCCTTACCAAGTCTCGACCTCAAGTGGTCTTGATGGGGTGAGTCCAATTTGGTACTCAATTCCCGACAGATATCCTCATAGGGATTGCTTGAACCTCTCAAGCCTTCTGTCTGCTCGATGTTGCCTTAGTTCTACAGGTCAGCTCAGCTCTTTGCATCTGCTTCTCTCTTCTGTCTCCTTCTTCACTATTCTCTTCTTTCTGACAGTGCTTCCCTTCTTCTATCTCACTTGTCTTTGTTCTCTGTCTTTTCATGGCTTAAAGCCAATAAGTCTCATGATTTTTCATTTCCTCTTCTGCCCCTTTGGATCACCTATTGTTGTTTGCTTGGAGTTCCCTACCTTTGCATCATCGCCACTGTGTAACGTCTCACAGGGAAGTGGCCACTTGTCCTCTCACAAACTGTGCTAGCTCTTCCTCAAACGGTTCAGTATTTTCCATTACTTCGTGAAATGGTTCATCTACTAGATCAGTGGTCAAATCGGACTTCATACTTTTATATGTTGTGGCTTAATTCTACCTCCAGATCTGGTTTCCCATCAAGCGCATCCTCCGCTATTAGATCTAGAGCCCCTAGATCCTATGGTGTTCGCTCTTATCGCATGGTTGACTTTCTTAGACGTTAGCCCACGATGAGAGATGGTTTTCTCTCTCATCCGCCGGACACGCGTCATTTTCTGTATGGAATCGTTGGGTATCCTCACAATTCTTCTTACCACCCAAAACGCCTCTGATATTCTGTTGGTTTTGGAGCGCGGGACCCGCCTTTCGCTTTAGCACTTTTCCCACGGTTTTTGGCTTTCCCTTGTGACCGAGTGCTCGGGGCCTTTCCATTTCGAAGGGTTTTGCCCAGCGAGGCGTGATTCATTAGAAATGGCTTCCATTTTCCGATCTGGACTTCCTAACTGCTAGTTTGCGTCCTGCATGGTCTCCATGGGCCTTGGTCAGCGCGCTTTGACTGAGGTCCTCATCATTCCTTGCTGGCTACAAACTACCACTGTCTAGAGTTCCTTCCTGATAGCTCATTGTCCACAAGTTTTTGAAGTTTGTCTTGATTTGATACAGTGATAGAACTCTGATAATTTTTCATGGATCCAATTCGGATCACAGCCTTCCCAGTGAAAAATCTTTCGGACCACCAAAATTCGGTTTTCAAGCATCGACTAAGTGAGGGTACAATTGTCTCACTTGTCCAATCTCTATCCATTTTGCACTGCTCGGCTTTGAACCTGTGAGCCCAATTCTAAGGTACTAAACATCTCCCATGTGCGTCGTCCTCACCTTCTTGTCCAGAACTATGTCTTCCTGCAATTCATTGAGATACTCAGGTAACAGGTCATCAATAGAAGGCAACTGACTCTAATTTTCGGGATCCTCAATTAACGAATGTTCAAATAATATCAAGCAATCTGCATTTACGACTGAGTAGATGTGCATGTAAGTTGGTAGATCAAGGCGAAAAACATTCTCACCAATTTTCTCAAGTATCTTGAAATGCCCATACCTAATAGGCTTTAGCTTTTTACCTTCACCTTGCATTCTGTCCTTGCTGATGTACAACCAGACTCGGTCTCCAACTTGGAAACTATGCTCCATCCGATACTTGCCATGCCTTGCCTTGTATTTGGCTTGGCTCTTTTCCAGTTGTTCCTGTACTGCCTGGTGGATCTCTTGAATTTGTTTAATGAACCTAATTGCCCTATCCACATCACTGAGTCCCTCAACTGTGGTGTCTTTACCAAAGACAAAATCCAAAGGAGACCTTGGTGTGAAACCAAAATAGGTCTCAAAAGGAGATCTCTGTGTAGAAGAATGTTTTGCTATGTTGTAAGCATGTTGCACATAACACAAATGTTCATCCCAAAGCTTAGGATTCTTGCTGCAATATCCTCTAAGCAACTGGATCACTGTCTCATTGACTACTTTTGTCTGGACATCAGTTTGTGGATGAAAAGCTATGTTTTTCTTCAATTCGGTGTCCATCAGTTCCCATAGACTTGACCAAAACTTCCCCACAAATCGGGTGTCTCGATCAGATACAGTGGAAGTGGGTAACCCAAAATGAACCCATACATGTTGAAAGAACAGTTTTGAAGTTTTTTCAGCTGTAATATGTTTATTACAAGGTATCAAAATACACATTTTGTTGAACCTATCCACAATAACATACAAATAATTGTGACTTTTCCTAGATTTAGGCAGTCCTCCAACAAAATCCATGGAAACACTTTCCCAAGGGTGAGAAGGAACTGGTAATGGAGTGTACAAGCCTAGTTTTCTGTTACTGGGCTTGCTTTTAACACACATAGTACACCCTCTTACATATCTAGAAACTGTCTCATTCATCTTTGGTCAATAACAAATTCTTTGCAGCTGTGCAACTATTTTACTTACCCCAAAGTGACCTGATATTAGAGAAGCGTGTGCTTCTTGAATTATCTTTACTCTTTCAGTTTGTGGAATGCATAGCTTCCCACAATGATATAGGAGTCAGTCCTTTACATGATAATCCAATTCTTCTATTCGTTTGCCTTGACTTAAAGTTGCATATACATCTTTGAAATCTATATCTTGAGCATATTGTTCAATGTAGCTCTCATGTAACACAAAATTATGCTTAAGTATAGTAAATGCATTTATAATGGGTCTAAATAACATATATGCAACTCTATTGTGTATGCCCCTTTTATATCTGATGACTAAATGAAATTGTTGTAGAAAACCCATCCACCTATAGTGTCTTGATTGCTACAACTTAGTTTGGAAGTGTAGATATTGAAGTGGTTGATGATCAGTATGTATTACTATTCCACTTTTTCACACTCTGTACTAATGCATACAATTCTTTATCATATGTAGGATAGTTAACTACTACAAAATTAAATGTCTCAGAATGATAACATATGGGTTTACCGTGCTGTGTCAACATTTCTCCCATGGCATAGTCACTGGCATCCATTTGGATCTCAAATGGTCTTTGAAGATCAGGCAGTGCTAGTACAGGTGTTGTACTAATCTTTTCTTTCAAGGTGTCGAAGGCTTTCTGTTGTTTGCCCCCCCACTGAAACACCTTGTTCAATCCTGTTAAAGCATGTAAGAGAGGTGCAATTAAGGAAAAGTTAGAAATGAACTTTCTCCAATATTGTGTTGCTCCTAAGAAGCTTCTCACTTATGTAGCAGATTTGGGTTTAGGCTAGTTCACAATGACTACCACTTTAGAGGGATCTGTCTTCAATTCACCACCCCCTACTATATGTCCCAAATAATTTAGAGATGTTTTGCAAAATTCACATTTTGAGATTTTAACATAAAGTTTTTCTCTTTTCAAAACATCTAGTGTCTGCTTAACATGCTTTAAATGTTCTTCCCATGTTTTGCTAAATGTCAGAATGTCATCCAGATACACAATAACAAAATCATCAAGAAAATGTCTCAGTACATCATTCATTAATCTCATGAAAGTAGCAGGAGCATTAGTTAAGCCAAAAGGCATAACCAACCACTCATACAATCCCTGCTTTGTTTTGAAAGCAGTCTTCCATGCATCTTGTTTTGCCACTCTGACATGATGATATCCACTATGCAAGTCTAGCTTGGAAAAATAAACAGCTTATTTCAATTGATCTAACAAATCATCTATGCGAGGAAGGGGATAACGATTTTTGATTGTTATCTTATTCAGTGCTCGGTAATCAATGCACATTCTCCACGAGCCATCTTTCTTTCTCACCAAAACGATTGGTGACCCACATGGTGATGTGCTACGTCTGGTGAACCCCTTCTCAAGTAGCTCCTGCACCTGCTTCTTGATTTCAACATTCTCTAAAGTGGACAACCTATACATTCCAATGTTAGGCAATGGAGCATCTTGCTGCAAAATAATATCATGCATTATTTCCTTTTTGTGTGGCAGACCTTTAGGTTCTTTAAACAAGATATCATACTCTGAAACAACTTTTTCTAAATCAGTTTGATGTTTATCATTACAACCCTCAAATACATTGGTTTTATGAGGTTTCTTTTCCTTTACAACCATCAGTAAGAATTTTTTACATGAATTTATCATTCATTTCATCTGCCCTGAGTTTATGAGAGTATAATTATTCTTGAGCTTATGAGCTCTTACAAAGTATTCAATTCCATCTTTAACAAGTAGATACTTGTTCTCAACTCTATAGAAGATAGTTTTTTTTGTCATACAAGGGCTTCCTAAAACAATTCCACATATATCCAAAGGAATTATGTTGAACTCAACGTCATCCACAAATGTTGATCCAAAAGAAAACCTGAGTTTGCATTGTCTAGTCACTTGTAGTTGTGCTTTATCATTTAACCATCCTAATGGTATAGTTTCTTGTGAGGTGTAGTCACTAATCCCAACTTCTTTACAATTGCTTCAGAAATTAAATTTACTTGTGAGCCACTTTCAAACAAAGTATCAATCTTTTGATGTTTGGAAATAACTCGAATATGGAAAAGCTCATGTCTTTTTCTCTCATTTTCTTCATCAATAGTAGATTGTGTAGAATTACTAGTAGATGCTTTAGACTTCTTACCTTTTATACTTGTGGCTACAATAGTTGTTTCATCTCCTGAGTCTGGCCCCAATTCTTTATGAATAGTTGCAACAATCTTCTTCTTCTTGCCCTTGAACTTCTTAGGTCTCAGCTCCGGATGCAGAATCCAACAATTATCATCATCATGCCCATCCTTATTATAGTGAGTGCATGAAGACTTGCTCTTTTGTGCAGTGTTAGCCTTCCTTGCTTTCCATTTCTGCTTCTTTTTCTCCTTATTCTTGCTTGCAGTGAGTTGGGATGCTCCCCCAACTTCTGGACTTCCATTCTTTCCTCTAGATTCTAGATGAGTAGCTTGTACAGATACCTCATCTATACTAGTGGGATTAAACATGAGGATAGTGTGCTTCATGTAGCTGTGTAGACCACCAATGTACTTCAACAGAGTCTCATGTGAGTCTAATGAGATCCCTAGATTCAATGCTCTCTTCCTAAATTCTTGGGTGTAACCTTGTACACTTTGCCCTTTCAAATATCGAAGAGTTTTCCAGCTCATCATGGCTTGCTGCATGTAGGCCAATGGATAGAATTTCTTTTTGATTGCAAAAACAAATTCACTCCAGACAGTAATGGTCTTACCATGTCTCTTCAGGTTAGCTTGGTTCCTGCCTTCCCACCAAACCAAGGCAGTGCCTCCAAGGCATAGGCTTGCCAACTAAATCTTGCTCCTGTTTGAATCAATACTATGCACTCTGTGATAAACATCAATTTGTCTAATCCAATTGTCCAAATATTTTGCATTCAACTCTCCATCATATATAGGTAAATCAAATTTAACATCTAGTTTAATCAAAGATGCCTTCTTTTTATGTTCAGGGCTATTAGGAGGTGTGAGAAAGATTTCCTCTTTCCCTTTGCCTTTTAAGTGGTCATGGAAGTGAAACTCATCTTCTGCTTTGTCTGGTTTGGAGCCTGATGAATCTTCATCCTTGTGTTTTCTAAAATCCTTATACATTTCCTCTGTCATGGACTTTATGGCTAGGAAACTATCTATGAATTAAGGGTCTGGCCCCATAGAACCTTCTTCTGACATTGTCTTCCGAGGATAGACTCTCCCAATTTTAGGATTAGTTTTGACCAACTCTCCTTCTCCTAATTTGAGCTTTGATCTAGTTAGCATTCAACAACTAAATCCAACAAAAGCTTGTCTAATCTTAACAGCCTAGGAGCTATGATACCACTTGATCTGAAAATCACTCATGAGTGACCTCAGTTAATGAATTAATGAATGAAAATACTACAGACTCATGTGCTAGTGTGTGTCTATGTTATCTTAAGCAATGGATCAATAAGATTGCAAAATACATAAACACTGGAAAATGGAAAATAGTAAGAGAAACACAGCAAGAAAAATAGAACACAACAAATTAATAAGGAGTTCACCCAATCCTCCTGGGCTACATCTCTGGTCTAGCTTTTAGTGGTGGCCTTCTTCATTGTGTCTTTAAAGAAGAGATTTTATAATGAGGAGCTCAAATTGAGTCTCCTAAAACAGGTGATGCTTAGTAGGGTGGTTCTTGGATTCCCCAAGCCACTATAGTGCACATACTCTTCCTTACCAAGTCTTGACCTCAACTGGTCTTGATGGGACGAGTCCAATTTGGTACTCAGTTTCCGACAGATATTATCACAGGGATTGCTTGAACCTCTCAAGCCTTCTGTCTGCTCGATGCTACCTTAGCTCTGCAGGTCAACTTGGCTCTCTGTGTCTGCTTCTGTCTTTTCTATCTCCTTCTTCACTATTCTCTTCTTTCTAACAGTTCTTCCCTTCTTCTATCTCACTTGTCTTTGTTCTCTATCTATTCATGGCTTAAAGCCAATACGTCTCATGACTGTTTGTTTCCTCTTCCGCCCCTTCGGATTGCCTGCTGCTGTTCACTTGGAGTTCCCTGCCTCTATGTCATCACCACTCTGTAACATCTCACAGGGAAGTGGCCACTTGTCTTCTCACGAACTGCGACAGCTCTTCCTCAAATGATTCAGTATTTTCCATTACTTCATGAAATGATTCATCTGCCAGATCAACGGTCAAATCGGACTTCAGACTTTTATATGTCGCGGCTTAATTCTCCCTCCAAATCCAGTTTCCCATCGGGCACATCCTCTGCCATTAGATCTAGAGCTCCCAGATCCTACAATGTTCGCTCTTATCGCACGGTTGACTTGCTCGGACATTAGCCCACTTTTGAGAGGCGATTTTCTCTCTCATCCACCAGACACGCGTCGTTTGCTGTATGGAATCGCTGGGTCTCCTGACAATTCCACTTACCGCCCAAAATGCCTCCAATATTCCACCGGTTTTGGAGCATAGGACCCACGTTTCAATTTAACTCTTTTCCCATGGTTTTTGGCTTTCCCTTGTGACCGAGCACTCGAGGCCTTTCCATTTCGAAGGGTTTCAGAAATGGCCTCCATTTTCCAATCTGTACTTCCTAACTACTAGTTTGCATCCTACGCAGTCTCCATGGGCCTCAGTCAGCACGCTTCAACCAAGGTCCTCATCGTTCCTTGCTGGCTACAAACTGCCACTGTCTAGAGGTCCTTCCTGATAGCTCATTATCCACAAGTTTTTGAAGTCTGTCTTGATTTGATACAATGAGAGAACTCTAATAATTTTTCACAGATCCAACATCTTGTATCTATAGTCCTACCAATCATTTTGTACGAATTTGCATTCACTGATGTGGAATTCCTTAAGGCCCACCTTTCAACAAGTCTTGACCCATCAACCTCAGCACCTTATCTGGGACAAAGACTAGAGTCATTATTAGTACCTTGAGGCTTTCATGACTTAATTGCAAGTCTTCTTGCCGATGAACAATGGGAATATATTAATGTCCCTTGTTTGTTGGATCTTGCAAGTGGCTTGACATCAACTCATTTATTAGCACTTTGCAAGATGTACTTGGGTACCTTGGCACTCATTGACATTAATGGTGAGTTTGTCTCGCATTGGTTAATGAAATTCATAATCTAATGACTTCTTTTCAATATCGACACATTTATTCACATGGAAAGAATTGTGCCACGATATGGAACGACATGAATACTATATGATTCAGTATCAGATTCAATATTGTTTTGTACTTTGGAACAGATTCAGTAGAAATAATAAAGGATTCACATTCACGCCTTCATCCATCATGTATGCAACCATGACACAGATCATATTCTTGTATTCTTCATTCCATGGATCAGCAGCAGTAGCTATATTTTTCTACATATACACAATTAGACCACTTAGGTAAGTAAAGGTATGTTCTTTTCTAGCTTTTTATCATACAATTCCTTTAATATTGAAATTATAAATTTTGAAAAATGTTTCACCATGTTCATATTCACATGCATACTCCATTATCATCTTCCATATGTCGTATATGTCCTTTATACACATGTCATTCTAACCAACATACTTTTTCCAAACAATTATTATTGCATTATGATTCAAACATTACATGTTTTGCAAATAATGATCGAAGAATGAATGGTTGATTAAATGTTTTCAAAGTCTTTTGATGCAACATAAAAACAACGGAAGTATTGTAACACAAGAACCAATACTAATGAAATTTTGGGTGTCACACAAGAACCAACCAAAATAACATGCTACAATCAAATGTTTTTCAGAAAGAAGACTTTGCAATAAGGAACAACGTTGTCAAAAAGAAAATTATGTGAAGTTAAAAAAAAAATCGATATCAGCCAAATTTCATGTAAAAGAAAAACAATTCAAAAGATCAAATCATGACCAAGGTAATAGATTGCATGAGGACATGCAATAACTTAAGTTGGGGGGTATGTTGAGCCGCCAAATTAACATACATTTTCACTCCATTTTCACCTTTATCCTCATTTTTCCACTTCATTTTATCACATTATCATTACATAACCCTATATTTCCATTACCATATGGGTTCATATTTTTATTTTCCAAAGTTATTTATTTTATGTATTTAAAGTGAATTTATGATTAGAAATTAGAAAAATAATATGTATTTTCTTATACCTAAAGGTGGAATGAGTTTGGTGACATGTGTAGGTGATTTCGAAGGTTCCAAGACAATATTATGTGGCCTCCAAGACTCAAATTCGAATTATCTTGAATATTTGAAAGGATATTTTGGATAGCGGTTAAGCATATCTCATGGAGAAAAATCATGGATAAAGGAATATGTGTCTCATATTGGTTGTAACCATATGAAGGATTTGTGGATCTAGGAGGGATTAGTGGATGTCCATTAATGAGTTAGTTGCTTATGTTTTTGTATAAATAGGAGTACCACCTCCATTCCAAAGAGGAATCTTGGAGAATGTATCCTAATTTATGATGGAATAGAATAAAGTTTTATTTCTATAGTTTTAGATAAAAATTGTGTTAAGGTAGTATATGAATTTATGGAATAGTTTGTTACTTTGATCTTAAGAGAATTGAGCTCACTCTAAAAGGATCAAAGAAACATTTTTATTTCATTATAGATTTTATTTTCATTTAATTACTTATATGTTTGAATATTTTTCATTATTAATGAATGAATTTTAGCCGATTTCTAATCAGAATATAATGGGACAACCAAGAGTCTAAGTTAGGCTCTCCTTCTATTGGTCTGAACAATAATTAAGGTTCATTTCCTTTTCTTTGTTTCAAGTTATTTTTGAGTTTATGATTTGATGCAATGGTAATGTTGTTAGAATAGAACTATGAGAAAGGACAATGAGGACCTCCTAAATTAGGAGCCTCTTCTCTTGCTTTCTATACATCACATACTACTACTCTTTAGTTTCTCTTCTTGAGGAAAATACTGTGGGGAAGGGCAACCAGGACCTCCCGAATTAGGAGCCTCTTCCTTCACTTACTACATCTTGAATTAGAGACTTTTCAATTTTCTTAGCTTAGAGTTAGTTTCCTACTCCTGCATATATTTTGCTGGCATCATCACAAGCTTACGAGTATCCCTAGTTGATAATTTAATGAAAAGTAATTTAAGCAATTAAATTGCTCAACAATGATCAATCCTAAAATTCATATAAAGGAAATCTTGCCATGAAATATATGAGACATATATCTCTCATTTTTCATTATTGTAGGGTTTTCTCACACACCTTAATGTCATGCCATCATGGTTTCCTCATGAACCCACACTCTTTCTCCCTACAAGCTTTAAGACAATACAATGAAAAGTTTATAAGGATGAAGCTATATACAAGAGCTCTACTTTCCCTTATATATAAATAGTTCATGGGGGCTAGCATAATAAGGTCATAATTCCATACAAGTGAAACACCCTCCATTTATGATCCTCGTTGGGATAAACACCCCTTCCCTAGAATTGCACACTCTTAAACAAGGTATTCCAATGCTTCCTCTTCAATGGTTTATTATGAGTCTCCTCATGCAAGATGATTCTACTCTATGTGCCATATGTCTCTAATATTATTTTTTATTTGATTAATAGGTTTACAACCACACTTGGGCACATTGAAAAGCACCCCATTGTATTGGGATGCTAAATTATTTTACTAGATATTTATCTTTCCACATTGCATTTCCATTCACATGATAAAAATATATTTTCATGCACTCACTATATTTTTCAATAGCTATGCATGTAAGAGAAATCCTCCGTGTTGGGATTGGGGAGTGATACACTTGTCATCCCTCTCCTCTTGTAATACCCCTCCACTGTTGTGATTTTTTTTATTTATTTTGTATTTTCTATTGTGGGTATGTTGGTTATTGAACTACAATGAACTAATTATGAAGGAAAACTTGATGTTATTTAAATAAATAAATTTGATGAATAAAGTTGGAAATTGTGTGGAAATAAACACCAAACTAAAAGATGCTTTCCAAATAGGAATACCAATGAATTGGATCAGATTTATTCCTTAAATAAATATACTGAGTTGTGAGAAAAGCACTGTGGGAGAGAAAATAAGGCTTTATGAGGAAAAATAAAAGAAATCCTAGGCTGAAGGGGGAGTATATCCTTGAAAGGTGGGACGCTTCCAAGGAAATACTCTAGAAAATAAGCTTAGAAAACGTTATGGGAATGAGAGGGGGCTGATAATTGTTGGAAAGACCATCTTAGCTTGGGGAGATCAAAGGTTGGGTGGTTGAGTGTTGTCTTGAGAATGATTTCCACACTAAATTGTGGGTTAGATATTTTGATTATTGGTGTGAGTCACATTATTTGAGTTAATTAAATTTATCGTATTGTTATATTTAGTTTCTTAGCTCTTGTATTAGATATTATGACTATTTTTGTTAGTCGCACTATGAATTTGAGTTAATTAAATTTACTATATTGTTAGATTTCATTTTTTAACTATTTTATTAGATATTATGACTATTGTTGTTAGTCAAACTATGATTTGAGGTAATTATAATTGCTATATAGTTCGATTTGTTAACCCCTATATGTGGATGTTTTCCGTAATGGTATTTTGGATTTTTAAGAAGATAAATCCTTACTATGAGAATTTAACTATGATGCTCTCTATGCAAGCATATTTAGTGTTTTGGTTAGGGGAATATAATGTTTATTTCATGTAGGAGTACTACAACAATGGTAGGGAGATATCAGGGTAGTGATTTTCCTATCGTTGGATTCCGGGGGTGAGGCTAGGATCGAACTGACATGCAGAGTGGCAGTAAGTTTCAACAGCAACAACCGAGTGGGTGGAAAAGGTTAGATCAAGAGGTTAAGCGACACCTACACAAATAGAGTCGTTGGCCTCAAGAGAATCCTCTTGTAACTAGTAACCTAAATTTTATTCAAAGATATCAAAGCTCATACTATCGCATCCTAAACAAATATTTATAGGAAATAAGATGTGGTATTTTTATTACAAAAAATTATCATAAGCTAGGAAGGATGATCTAAAAGATATCAAGTTATTGACCACCTTTCTCCTCATAAGGTAGCATCAATTCTTAGGGCACCAAATCCTATTCACAAGTTGTATATTAATTCTATTTTCTGGCTACATATTAATTATATTTAGTGGATGTCAATTAATTGGGGTAGAAATTATCAATACTAATTGTAGATCTTATAGCATCATAACTTTAATTTACTGATGGTGAATATTTGGGAATAGTATATTGTTGAGTGTATACAATAACAACGTAAGAAGGAATGTGAGGGTTGGGAAAGAAAGGCTGTAGCATAATTAGTAAGGATGTTTCTTGACTCTGGAAACTCAAGCCAGGATCGTATGAACTCAAAGCAGAAATTACTGTAGAATAACATGCACCACCATATTCACATACACAAAAATACATCTCTTGTTTAAGACATATATTAATATAGAACCAAATATGGATTAAAATTATAAACATAACATGACATTGTAATAACTAGCAATAGTGTAAAAGAGAGGGAAAACTCAGTGATAATCCGGAGCACTATTCCGATTAGAGGTAGAGAGAATCGCTTACGCTTATGATAATATATATCATATATAAAAAGGGTGAACAAATACACTAATTAACTAAGAAGAGATCATGACATACTCACATACACATAAAGAAAATGTAATTAAGAAACTAGAATCATAGTTTAGGCCGATTCAACCTTCAGCTTTAAAACGTAACAAAAATGAGTATTCATTTCAAATAACCAAACTGAGAACAAAATACATCCTTATCATCATTTTCCAAAAAAATTAGAAGCTAATAGTTATAATAAATTCAAGAACAAGATATAGTCTTATCATCATTTGCCAAACCAATCTAAGAACCCTATACATTATTATCCCTTATTTATAATCATAGGAGAAACATATATTGATTCCAAATCATAACACAAAAAGCAAAGTGTACCTTAGATGGAGTTGTAATTACAAACATAGAGTGAAATAATTAATGAAAATTTTGATATGGTAATTTCTCTATTAGTGGAGACTAACACAGTGCTAGTGGTACTAAATGTGACACATATAAATATTTCCATAAAAGAAAAAGAAAATAAAAAACTTGAACAAGGATTCAAGTTATGATAGGAATTTAAGTACAGTATATACAATGGGAGTCCAGAGAGCGCTTGGATCATTAACCTTAAATCGAGGAAGACCCCTTTAACATCAACAACTAGACACATAGTCGAGAGTTCCATAATAAAAAACATTAAAACTATTCTAGGAAACCTTGGAGTATCCCCAGCCCATCCACTGTGGTAAGGCGGTCTAGGAAGGAAGGGGTCGTGCAAAGTAACTGACCTGGAAGTAATGGGGCATCAAATTCGTACTTTTCATGCCATGGAAACCCAAGTACACGTCTAAAGAAGAATTGTGTGAGTATACATGTAATAGTAAGCCACAAGAATAGTTCAAATGAGAGAATAGTAACAAATTCAAATGGAATTAATGAAATGCAACCCCATGTGTGAAGAGAAGAGGTAGTACCTGTGTATGGGTCATAGAGTAGAGCCTCATCCGAGCAGTCAAATCTTCACATCAAAACCCAACATGAAATGTGTTAATGTAAATGATCGCAAGTAATGATTTAACAAGCGAACCATGAATGCGGGGGGAAAATTTTATCTGTGACACGATATGATCATCATTTGAGTTCAAGTCTAGCCTTGTAGAAACCCTTAGTCGATTCCTATGGAAGAAAAAAAAAGTAAGGGGAGATTAAAACCATGCTAAAATTAAAGGGGTTAATCAAATAGCTTGGAATTCCAAGAATAAAATGAGAACTAAGATAATGTGGGCAAGTGAAGTTGGTATGAAGAGCCTCCAATGTTTCCAACCATAATATTATCACTGGTATTCTTGAAAATGCATAAAGTAGGGGCCAGAAAAACCACCTTGATGCTAGAACAACCCAAAGTCATGGAAAGGCCTGGCGCAATAGGGGTACTCTGCAAAAAAAGGTGGGGACAACATACACATACCATGGGGGTAGCAGATGAAGACACCGAGTATGGTTGTAGAGTTCGCGGTGCTACTCGAACAGTAAAAAACCAAAATAATTGAGGGCAACTAGAAAGTGCTATGGCTTGAATGAAATTTCTTATGTCATTGATGAGAGAGAAGAGACCCAGGCCATTTAAGTCCCATAGTCTTGGCCACAGTGAGGGTCAGGTAGGACCATACCCTGTTCAAATGGCCATGACACATGGAGCAATCCAGTTCGAGGTGTGGTGAAATTGCAGAACAGTTGGAATGCAGAGTGAGAGTTTCATCCGGGTGAGAGTTTTAACCTAGTGTCATATGAAATAACTCCACCGATGAATGACCATTAACATGCACATTTACATTGGGAACCAGTGGTTGAGATGTGATTATTAACCTTTAAACAAGGGTGATCACATAGCTAGGGGCTTTGAACCAAATAAAATACATATATTGAGATGAAGTTATATGTGACATGTAGAGCACTATAATGACACTTAGATATGTAGGGATAGATCAAACATAAGGTTGGTTCGAGCGCTAAGTAGAGAAATCCTTAACTTTAAACATAAGTTGAAAAAGATAAGGATAACCATAAGCACCATGTTAGATACAAATATATATTCATTCCATTTTGTTAAAAAGAAAAGAAAAAATAATACTAAATAATGGGTGCACCATATGGAATGTTGAATTTTTGCATTCAAGTATAATGGAGTGTGATTTATAAGATAGGTATATGCCAAATGGTATGAGATCACCAACTACAACTCTAGGCTTAAGAAAAAGGTGCCACCATATTTATAGAATAAGCAGTAATAGAAGTAAATGTAACATATTGATGTTACTTGGATTGTTTCGTATGGAGCAGAATTGAAGCAGATTACTGTATAATGATGGAGAACTCTCCTACATCTATTACTAGCAAGGAGGATTTGTATGATATGGGGGAAGGTATCACCTCATTACCTTCTCAGTTTGTGGATATATTAAGAAATATGCAACAAGAATTAGGACAACTCTAGGGTAGTAATGAGTGATTATTAAAATCTAGTGAGGAATAGGAAAAGTTGATTAGAGAGTGGATCTAGAAATATAGCCACAAAAGTGTAGAGATTGGTGGATTAAAAAGAAAGAAGAGTGGGAAAAAATATAAAAACTCTGAAAGTGGAAATGAATCAGGTCGTAATTCTCCAAAAACACATAATGGAAAGAAGAAGATGGGGTTACAGGGGGGATTTAAGAACATCAAACCCCCTACCTTTGATGGCGAAAAGGAGGAGGATGTGGAGGAATAGTTGTTGAACATGATTAAGTATTTCCATGTAAATCTATTTATCAGCTACATGGTAAAGCAAACATGTAGTGGAAAGAGCTCAAATGTGTGCAGCTATTAGAAGAGAAGACAATTTCATGGTAGGAATTCTAGAAACATTTCAAGTCCTGGTATCTGAGTGTAACACCCCTCCCTTGTGTGTTTATATCTAAGCTAAGAAAATCTAGGTGTTATATCTAATATGGAAAACAAATATGTGATTAAATAAATTAATAAATAAATCACTTGGAGAAGCAAGACACCAAGAGAAGAGATTCCCTCCAAATCCCATTGAGGAATGGGATAAGGATAAATATTTCATGATAAAGCTTCTATATTTGATTCTAAATAAGATTGTATCAATTGGGGATAAATATCCATCAAGGAAAAAAACATAAAGGCTTTGCAGGAGATAAAGGCAATACTTTATGAGGAAAAGCTTCGCGGGAGATAAAGGAGAGCTTTCCCGAGAAAGGCCTAGGAAAATGGAAAAATCCATAAAAGCGAGACACCACTAATGGAAACTAAATCATGAAAGAGTTTATTAAATACCCATTGCATAGATCAATTGGAGGAAGTAGATCCATGGCAAGAACCTCGGCCCAGGGGGAATCAGAGGTGATTCATGGTTGGGTGGTGGTGATCCCAAGTGATGTTCTTTTATTTCCTGTTTGAATACTCTCACATGGATTTTTTGTATGTTGATTTCTTACTCTCTCTCTTTGTTATAGTTCGAGTTATCAATGAGAAGATTGCTTAAGTTTGTCTGCAAGGAGAATGTTTGTATAATTTACATGAGATGATTATGTATTAGTATATTTACTGGTGTTTTTCCTCCATTCTGATGAGATTCACTTGCATGGTATGTGTTTCATGTTAATCCTTACTTATTAGGATGTTAAATCATATAATTTAGCAATATGGATTTATTAATTACCTCTCTTATGGAAATGATGAATTAAATAATGCATGTGATTGTCGTGTGATCTCATATGCATGTCAAAGTTATTATGATTATCTTTACATTGAATAAGGAAGGATATCATGCTCTAGTGTTTTGCATATGTCCATGCATGTGGAATAGTTATGAAGCAATGTCTCCCATAGTATTGTCAAGGGTTCACCATGATCTATGTCATGCATAATGAAGTTACATTCTCTTGTAGGGTGCATAAGGAATTGATGGTGTCTCATTTTAGTTAAATGCATATATGGGTATGTAACATATCTAGTGAATCTAACTTGAATGTAGATATTTGATGAATTTAACTTGAATATCACCAAGTTGACGAAGGTACCAAGTATGCCTATAATGAAATGATATCTCTAGTGTTGTGTCATAACTTAGAAAATGTTTATGCTAGCGGAATAGTTGTAATATTTATAAGTGTATGGTATGAGAAACAGATTATCCATATCGTGCTTGTTCTAGGACTTGTATGTACTTATGCTAAAATATTTAGTTATGCATGATGAAAGAAAGACTATAATCATGATGTATGGCCATGGTAGATACAATAGATTTAAATTAATGCCCATTAATGTTAGGTGGATTAATCAAGGAATTATTATGGGTTGCATGTTATGGTTAGTCATTTCCTACAACTAGTAAATCATGCTTAATATTGATCTGACACATAAGCCTTATAGATAGGCTTAAAATTCCACATCAAAACCACTCTATAGTAAAATTGATAATGACTATGGAGTCTATTTTATAAATAATAATGATGATATAATGATGGACTAAATATACCCTAGGAAAGGGTTGAATCTTAACGATAAATAAAGAAAAAAATTCACCAGAATGGGAGCCCTGTTATCTAATTTCCAGGGTAGGCTCAAGAGGTTTGTTACAAATAGTATTGGAGCTTCGAGTTCAAACCTTGTGGCCTATGGGCCAATGCACCTCCATAGCATATTTCACTACCACAAAGTTTACTAAAGGGTCTAGGTATAAGTGTTAAATTTGGATTCTTTATGATGGAATCTATGTATTAAAAATGTTTAGATAAAGGAATGGGGATTAAGAACTAAAGAAAATTCACCCTTTTTCCTATATAAGTTATATAATGTCACTAGTCAATCAAAAGTAAGAAGCTAAAAAAAAAAATTGGTTCATACAAACTGTTGATCATACATGCAAGGTTAATAATTGTTTACCGTACGAGACTGATTTAAGGGTTGACAATAATAATGGTTTATTGGCATATCCGTTAGTTATAATGGGTAAACAATCACTTTCTTTAGCGCTAGTAAAGCATATAAAACAAAAGTTGTAACTATAAGGGAAAATTAATTAACACTACTTTATTGGTAACCATCAGCACTTGAAGGAAACCAAAACCTTATCGGAACCCTACCAGGGAAATCATATTTCAATATTGAGTTCGACAACCATCGTTATGGGGAAAGACTCTTAAAAATATTATTGAAGTCATGACTTCAATCATATTTTGAAGACGATGGAAGATCTTGACTTGTTTTGTATACATGTTAGGTGGACGAAGTACAAGGAAATGATACAGTTGTGTGGGTGAGCGAAATAACAACTTACTGTTTTAAAATGACTATCATCACCTTTTGTGCAAAGGCTCGGATGAGAATCCATAGATAGATAGAGGAGTAGTAATGTTTAAGAGCTGGTTGAATAGTAGGTTCAAGAATTTTAAGTTTGGATAACGCAATAAAGCTATTGTTCTTCTCTTTCCACATTAATCTCTCCAATCGTATGAAATGTTGCTAGAGATTATGGACAAAACATGTAGACAGTCTTGTGTAACATGCTAAAAACATGAATGATCGTAAGGGGTTAGAAGATGCCTTCAGTGACCAATGGTAATTGGTGTTTAAAATCCATTCTAACACAAAGAACGGGGTGGGAAAGCTGCTGTTTTTTTTCATTGATGGAAAGGATGTTGAAAGCAACAATGATGGCTATAAATTTCCACACCTTCAAAGCTCTCCTTCGCCTATTGTAACTTTTAGAAACATCACCAGAAAATATTGCATTATGTTGACAATGTTGGACGCACCAACATTCAGGGGATCACCCCGGTATGAAGTCCCAACTAGACCTCACACCATGTGGTGTGGGAGTCCCATCTGATATGATGGCCTAGTTTCCATTATCTTAAATATTTGCCTTAGCTCTTGCTTGTTAGCATAGGAGAATGGTCTCCTTTGTCTTCGAGTAGTGAGGTTCGCGTACCTAGTGATTTCTACTATTACTTGTGCAAATGGTTCTTTGACTATAGAGGTAGAGGGTGGGAGTGAGTCCCAAGTCAAATGAAAAGAAGCCCCAACTCTGTTAGGACCACAGAACACAACAAGACGTGCATAGCTTTTGGAGTAGTAGTCGACATGGATGCAGCAGTCACAACATAGAAGGAAATATAACATGAACAACACACAGCAGAGGAGTCCATGCGAGTGCAGCCATCATTATAGAAATTTTACGTGAAAGGTATGTCTGGTGTCTGGGGAGGTAACCAACAAGGGAAAGACAACATTAACAATTCATACAACACATTTTCATTAATATATATGTATTACAACAATCGAATGAGTTCCAGCGTTAAACACAGGTTAAAGAAAAATGAATTACAAGTGTTCAAGATTACTCTTACAACCGTTACAAAACATGTGTGAAAACGTGATAGCATGTTAGCAGGCTTCTAAATTAAGCAAAAGTTCCAAGACACATCATTCCCCATACATCACTAACCCCATGGGTGGGGCGTTGGAGCCACTACTTACTCCTCAAAGAAAATATTATAGACTCTCAAGGCTATGTGGGAGGAGATAAGGTGAAAATTTTTGCATTTACATATGAGGGGGAATTTATAACCAAGGGTGAAACTAACCCCTTGTGGTTGTTCAACTTCCCTCATGACAGTTTGACTTCCATGACCCTTCGACTTTACATGACTCTTCATATGATAAGTGGGTCTCTTAGACTTCCACATTACATTACATTAATTGAAAGTATGGAAAAAAATAGAGGTGTGGATGACATGACTCATGACATGACTTGACATGATAGTGTTGGTACAGTCATGCTGTTGTTCGTGTGCATGTCGAGTTGCAGTTTTTCTAGGTGATAGATGTCCTCATAGTGTGTCACAGCTTCACCTCCACATGGAAAAGTGTGCATATTCCTCGATGGTCGTTGGGTTCACTTGATGTTTCATTCACATGTTCCTCCTTATTTGTATGTTGGCATGCTTGACAGTTTCTTTCGTTCTCAAAGAGTGCATGTTCTTCCATCCGTCTATCTGTGTGCAAACACATCCTCACATTTTTGTCTATCCATTCGTCTATGAAAAAATATTTGCATGATCGTACATTCGCAACCACTTCTCTTTGCATGCATCATTTGTTAGTTCATTGGTGAACATGTCCTTCTACATGTTCTCCCTTTGTTCATCCCATATGTCATCGCACCATGTTTTTTTATGTACCTATATCTGTAGTCACTCATGACGAGACACATCAATTCCATAAACATCCTAGTTTACCATGATGCATGATCATTTCGGATGAAGGTGACTGGGAGAGAAGACAAGGTTGTAAGTTTCGAGCTTAGATGGAGGCTCCGGGAACTGCTGGTGAAAACTGCATAGAAGTCACTGAGAGATGGAGACATGCAATCCAGATCGATAGTGATTTTCCCCGAGGTCTGGCTAAGCTAGAGAAAAAATTTGCACAATTTTTGGGAGGAGCAGTCTGGGCTGCATGAAGGCTAGGTAGACAAAATTTGTGCAATTTTTGGAAGGATCATGCAGTGGGAGCCTAACAGCCAAAATTGTGCAATTCCTGGAGGGAACTAGCAGCTAGTTGATGGGACCTTGGCAGCAAAAACTGCATAATTCCTGGAGGGAACTGGCAACTGGCTATTTGTACCTTTGCAACAGAAACTGTGCAATTCCTAGAGGGAATTGGTAGTCAGCTGCTGGAGCTTGACAGGAAAAACTACGCAATTCCTAGAGGATACTAGTAGTCAACTGTTGGGAGTTGCTGGTAGGAAAAACTACGTTGATGTTGTGTTGTAGCAGCTACAACCACCCTCCAAAATTTGGCCTACACCCAATTTCAGAGCCTCCCTTGAGAGTTTCACTTGATGACTACACACACTCGGGTTCACTCTGTGAGCTAGTGTGAGTCTTAGCATTTTCCTTTCTTATTCATTTCACCAAGTCTTGAATGTTGATGTTAAATTCATGCTTGCAACCATTGTTCTCATTATGCTCAAAGTATTTTCTTCGTGTGCACTTGTTGTGTTTTCTATGAAAGAATATGTCGTGCTCACACACGGAGTCATGGCCACTGTCGTACAAGCATCATCACCACTGATCAACAACCAATCGCGAGTGTCACGCTTGTCGCTTGCACCATCAGTCAGTCATGTCGAAGATGTGTGTCTAGTTGGCTTGAGTCATCACGTCATCAAGTCATGTTGGTGTGTCTTTGTAAGATCACATTTGCATCTTTCACTCGTTCACACACTTAGTCAATTTTCTCAGTTGCGATGACCAGAATTCCCTCTGACAGTTGGACCATCGCCCCACCATCAACTTGAATGACTGTCACCCAAAACAGCGTAGAAGCACCAAGCAAGTCTTTTCAAGTTGAGTTTCCTGTGAGTGATCCAATGAACTTCCATGCTAGCCACCCGGAGAGTGGGACCTAGCAGCCACCCTGGGACTCACTCCCCTCAAAAATTTCACAGAGGCTACTAACCTTACCCAATCTGTTGACTGAGGAAAATGTGCAAACAGGTTGGAAAGTCACCCAATGCCCGTCCTTGTCTCCCGAGAAAATTACACAACTTTCCTAGTCAGTCCTCCCAATAGTAGACCCGCTGCTCATCCAAAAAATTGTGCATTTTTCATGAGAAGTCCTTCTACTACCAAGCAGTCTACTCAACTCAAAAATTGCGCAGTGATGATCAACAGGCTGACCTCCTAGCCTCAGTGCAGTTTCCCTTGCCAGCAACAGACTGCCAGTTCCCTCCAAGAATTGCGTAGTTTCTGCTACCAACCACCCATCAATTTAATGCCTATCCCATTTGGAAATTGCAGATCTTCTACTGCGAGTGACCTAGCAGCCAACTGCCAATTCCCTCCAGGAATTACATAGTTTTGGCTTCCAAATTCCTGCCAATTCCTCCAAAAAATTGCACAATTGCTGCATGCTAATCCTTCTTGCAGCCCCGCTGGTTCCTCCAAAAAATTGTGAAAATTTTGCTTTCAATCCCTTACTGCCAACTCATTCTGGAAATGCACACATTCTATCTCCCTTGATTTTCTGCTGCCCAGATTGTCCCTCCCAAAATTTGTGAAGTTCTTCCTTCCAGCCGGCTAGACCTCGCAGACAGTCACTATCAACTTAGATTTCTCATCTTCATCACATAGTGACTCTTGCGCAGTTTTCATCAGTAGTGCTAGCCATCATCCCACCTTGCAACCTTGTTGCCTCTCCTAGTCACCTACATCCAAAATGATCATGTGTCATTGTAGACTAGGAGTTTTCTGGATTTGATGTCGTCTCATCATGAGTGACAATAGGTATAGGTACACCAACCAACATGGCGCGCGATGACAAATGGGATGAACGAAGTGAGCACATGCAGAAGGAGAGGTTCACCAATGGATGAATGAATAATGCATGTGAAGAAATGTGCTCGCGAATGGATGATCATGCAAAGATGAGTTTGCGGATGGACAAACGCGAAAATATGCAAGATGTGCTCACTGACGAATGAACGGATGAACATGCACCTTTCATGAACGGATGAGTCTGTCAAAACCTTCCAACATTTAAGGAAGGAGAAATGTGCTAAAGAAACATCAAGTGAACCAACAACCATTGAAGACTCTGCTCACTTTTCCATGTGGAGGTGAAGCTATGATACACCATGAATACATCTATCACCCAACAGCATTACAACTTGACATCCACTCTAGTAGCAACACGAATGTGCCAACATTGTCATGTCGAGTCATGTCATGAGTCATGATTTCCACATCTCCACTATGGGCCATGTTTTCAAATCAATGTAATGTAACGTGGAAGTCCAAGAGACCCATTTGTTGTACAAAGAGTCATGTAAAGTTGAAAGGTCATGCAATTCAAAAAGTCATGAGGGTAGTCAAACAACTAGAAGGGTTAGTTTCACCCTTGGCTATAAATACCACCTCATTTCTACATGCAAAGGAATTTTTCAGCTTAGCTCCTCCCACAGAGCCAAGAGAGTCTAATATTTTCTTTGAGGAATAAGTAGTGGCTCCAACGCCCCGTGATCGAGGTTAGTGATGTATAGTGTAACGATGTGTCTTGGAAATTTCTCTTAATTCGGAAGCTTACTAACAGACCAGCATGTTTTCACACGTGTTGTAGCTGTTGTAAGACTAAACTTGAACACTTGTAATGCATGTTTCTTTAACCTGTGTTGAACACTTGAACTTATTTCACTTATTGTTAATTAAAATGTGTTGTATATGTTGTTAATGTTGTCTCACCCATGGTGGATATATCGTTGGACATTAGACAGAACTTTCACATAAAAGTTGCCATAACAACTGTTGCACTCATGTAGACTCATCTGTTGAGTGTTGTACATGTTATCTTACCTTGTGTGTTGTGACTCCTGCATCCATGTGGACTGCTCCTCCAGAAGATGTGCACGTCCTGTTATGTTGTGTGTTCCTACCTGAGTTGGGACTTCATCCCAACCCACTTGAGACTCACTCCCACCCTCTCCCACTATAGTGAAAGAACCATTGACACAAGTACACTATCAATTACCAAGCACGCGAACATCACTTCTCGAAGACAAAGTAGACTACTCTCCTGTGCTAACAAGAAAAAGTTGAGGTAAATCCTTAAGATAATGTCAATCGGGCCATCATACCAGATGGGAAACCCGCACCAAACGGTCTGAGGTCTAGTTGGGACTTTATACCAGGGTGATCCACTGAATGTTGGCAGGTCCAGCACTGTCAAAATTTCTGGCACTAGAAGGAGGGCAACTAGTTGTATATGGATGAACATCCTTTGACACTCATTCATCAACCATCTAGTCAAGGGAGTAACTCGCACTCCCTCTCACCTACACGTGACTCTACAGTTGGTTACTCCTCACCTCCAAAAATTGAACACAATATTATGTATCAACACCTTCACTCCATCCATCCCATCACTCAGCAGTTCACAAAAGTAGTTAGATTGATCCCAGACATACAACATCTTCCATACTTGTCAAGGAAGCCAAAATCCACTCCCGAAGGAGTTATTGTATCGTCGGTGGAAGAAGCAGTCCTTGACATGCTTTAAGATCTAAAAGAATCTATTGAAGATGAAGAGGAACCTCCAGTCTTCCAGTAAGGAGAACAAGGCACTCTTTTGATCTTGGGATCAAACTCTAGTACAGGAGGCAAAGGGGAAGGCATCAGAGGAGGCAGAGGTGGAGACGAACCAACAGACTCAGAGTTGGAACCATCAGACTCTGAAAGAGAGGAGGAGGAAGAATAAGAAGAAGAGATGGCCAACCCAAACATTGAATGGATGACTAAGGGACCATTATCTCTCTTGGTTGTTCTGCATAAGATGATGAAGTGAGAAGAGAAAATGAACATCAAGTTCAACCCTCACAGCATGATGAAGGCAGAAGACCACTTAGACAAACTCTACCTACAGCTACATACGCTTGAGGTACGTTATGATGACATAGCATGTAGATTGTTCCCATGTACCTTGGATGGTCACACTACTGCATGGTATCACAACCTTCCACCAAACTCTATACAGAAATAGGGTGCATTGAAACGCATGTTCCTTGAATAGTTTGTTGATGACAAGACCCCATCCATGCTACTCAAAGAATTGGGAAGCCTTAATATGGAGGGAAAGGAAAAAGTAAAAGACCTCAACAAAGCTTTACTCGCATATTGAACAAGTTTGTAGCAAACACTAAACCTCATGTTTCCATCACCGTGATTACTACACATCCACACTACCAACCAACATTGTGCAGTTCGTCAAGCGAGATGTGAAACAAACACTATTGGAAATTTGGGAAGAGCCTATTTTTGTTGACAAATACCTGCATGCAATCGAAGTCATCAAGGATGATGAATCAATGAAGGACTCCAAGGATGTGAGCAGGAAACCCCAAGAAATGGTGAGAAAGGGTAGAGACAAGGAAGCAACTAATATTGAGACCCTCAATCACCTTGTCAAGAACTTGACTACGGAAGTGTTTGAGCTCAAACAATGGAAAATAGAAACATTTGCAAGCAGCCATCTGCCCAAATAGAGATAGGAAATCATCTCATCAAGCAGTAACCGGTTCGCTTCAAAAACTTTGTAGAAGCCTGTGTTCCAACTCAAACAATGTGCATATCCTAATTTCTATTCTTTTCATGAAGAACACCACCCCAAGAACTCTTGTTCGGACTAGAAGTGAGTCATTAGTTCTTTCTGTAGTCATACACTCGATGAAGAAATAAATGTGCAGGAGAAACCGGAAGACACTGAAGATGACGAAGAAGTTGCACCTGATGAAGCATCAATTTTTGGGCATGTGGTGAATGCATATCAGTTCTCACAAGTAATTTTGAAGATGAACATTGAGAAGTAGCCCCAAAAGCAAAATGATCATTACAATCTTAGGAGTAAAGGGGCTCCCCCTACACTGGGGGAAATGAAAGAGAAGATGAGACTGATGATGAGGAAGGCCGATTCACTAGCCACCCCAAAGAAGAAAACACAAATCAAGTCCGAGAAGATAGCAATGAACAAGAGTACACCCATGAGTAGCAAGCTGCAAAACACTCCGCAGGACAACACGAACATTCGTTCCACCCGAGACACCTCGATAAGTCTACCACCTATGGACTATAACATTGTTGATGACATGAAGAAAACTTGAGCAAACATTAGTTAGTTCGAGCTAGCTAAGGTCCAGATCTAGGAAGATATCCTACTGTGTGCATTGGGACTGACAGCAATGGACAGCGCAACCTCTACGAACAAAGGGGCAAGCACACCTCCCAGACCTCTTTCTACTGTACTCAACACGCTTTGAATGGAAGAAGAAAACTCAGGTTTCCCTCCATTCTTTCTATCCTTTGAAATATTTAACTACAATTTTCACAGCTACTTGGTTGATTCTGGCGCGGCCGCCAACGTTATTCCAGTCTTCATTGCAAAGAAAATCAATGTGAAATGGAGAAAAACATCCACGCGTATCATCCAACTTGACTAAAAATTGGTATCAACCATTGGTGAATTGCGAGACATGATCATCTGTCTATCTCATGATAGACGGTTCCACCAATGGATCAACATAATTTTTGTGGATATACCGAAAGCATATGGTCTGCTACTCAACAAAGGTGGATCTAACAAGCTAGACAGTTACTTTGCTACAGATTGGTCACATGTGGATTTTGTACAAGGTAAAATGAAACCAAATTCAGGTGTTATCCAAGAGGTATATGAAACACAATGTCACTCCCCTTAATGGTGAGAATGAATTGTTGGCATTCGTAGAAGTCATGTTTGGCAACTACCTCCTAGAGACAATTTTGGAGTGTTATCCTACATGGCCAACTCCAACCCCACTAGACACGCAGTTGGGACTCCTTCCTTGTCCAACTGATGGTAATGAAACTTGTACAGTTCATTGTACCAATAGTAGCAGTAGTAGCATGAACAGTAATAGGAGTAGTACAAGCATGTTAAACGGTCCATGTATAAACAAGTTGTGGGCCACGAGTTTTGACGAATCAAAGAAAAATGATGGCTCAAGGGCCGGGTGTATATCAGTTGTCCAAAATAATAGAAGATGCATGATTTCAAGCATCTCTAAGTTCGAGTGCACAAACAACGTTGCCAAGTATGAAGCACTCATGTTGAACTTACAAAGGACCATCAACCTCAACACGGTCACACTCAAAATGATACTACACTCCACGGACAATGTTGATGCTTTCAAGGACATAAAAACTAATGAAGATAAGCATGAGAAACCCTTGAATAACTAAGCTGAGGGCGAGAAAGGCAACCCCACCCCCAACGAGGTGGTTTCCCTAAATAAGCTATATGATTTGCAGAAATTATGTCAAAAGCAAAGAAATAGCAGAACCTATAGGCCCACCACTACGAATGAACAGACAACCTCAAAACCAATCACGATCTGAAGATAGGTAGTCTCGATACAAACTACACACCGCAACAGCGGCAAGTCTTTGACCGCTCGTTCAAACAGTACCAAGATGTGTCTACATGGGAAAATGATGACCTGGGTACACACTACATGCTAGCAATCCAACACAGGATTCTAGGCAAAGGAGGATCCAAACCATTACAACAAAGTCTAAGTAAAACACATATGTCGTTTCAACTCCTTATATAGGAAAAATTGACTGAGATTTTGGATGATTGGATTACTTGTAAAATTCATTGATGCATTGATTTCAGGAAATTGAACCTCTCCCAGAATAAGAACAACTACCCCGTGCCATCATCTAAGCCTATGCTACACACAATACCTAAAGTAGTGATGTCGTCTTCATTACCGGTCTTTTGGAATACCACCAGGTTCCGGTAGTGGAGCCTGGTGGACTTACACTAGTCCACGAGAAGCTTCACCCACAGATGTATCATTTACAATCACTTGATGGGAGGATTGACAACCTTCCTGTCAATGGCCAAGACCTCAAGCATTACTTCCAGTAGGTTGGGTCGCGCCCATGCCATGTACATAGTCTGCTTGCTGCTTGTTGTTCGCATCTTCTTTGCTTTGCTTACTACCATTGTTTTTACTTTGTTTTTTATGTTTACTAATTTTGTTCACGTTCGTTTTGTTTGTTTGATATATTACTATATTATTTCGAGAAATAAGTGTTTCCAACTACTACGTTCTGGATTTTGAATAAAGTATGTGGCTGAAATTTGAAGAAACTTGTGACACTGTAGCACTTGGCTAGTCTTGCACCCGTCTTCTCTATGCTTGGTTGTAACATTTGGTCAATGAAGTCTTGACAGAAAATATGAAATGTTTTGTTCCAACCATGAACATGTGTCCACGTTGGGAATCCCCATGCTTGTACTCGGCCTTCTGTTATGTGTGTTCAAGCTCCTCCAACTAGTAGAAACAGAGAAGGGGATAATCTAAACGAGCAAACCTATGTCAGAGTTCTTACATACTTCTTTGAAGGAACAACCTCTTCTACTCTCAATAAGTCGGGATCCCTCTTCTACCCCAAAAATAAATAATTGCCTATGGATAGTCATCTTGAAAAATACAAAGGAGAAAGAAGAGAAAGGCTTCCTACACAGAGAGGTGAAGCATGAAACTCCGTCGGGGTACTAACCAAGCTCACTGGTAGTGGAGAAATGTGTGTGTTCCTGTGTGACTCCATCAAGGTACTCTCTAGGCCTACTAGCTATAGAGCAACACTAACGATGAAAAATCATACTCTGAAAAACTTCAACTCGTGAGCTAAACTACCCTTCCCAGATTCGAAACACTGTGATCAAGCTGAAATTTTGATTGTGTTTGACTAAGTTGGCAATAGCTGAACCATGTATGTCCATGGGGTAAGTTGGGAAGCCAAATTAACGTGCACAATGATTCAATACTCGCCTAAAGACCAAGGCCCTATGCTAGCAATGAACCAAAACAGAGAAGCTGGAGTTCTACCAATGTGCTGCCAAGTGTTGTAGCAGCTACAACCACCCTCCAAAATTTTTGCCTGCACCCAATTTCGGAGCCTCCCTTAAGAGTTTCACTTGATAACTCCACACACTCAGGCTCACTCCTTGAGCTTGTGTGAGTCTTAGCATTTTCCTTTCTTTTTCATTCCACCAATTTTTTCATGTTGATGTCAAAGGCATGCTTTCAACCATTGTTCTGGTTATTCTCAAAATCTTCACTTCATGTGTACTTGTTGTGTTCGCCATGAAGGAATCTGTCGTTCTCACACATGAGCCACATCCACTCTCACACAAGTGTCATCACGATTTATCAACAATAAATCACGATTGTCGCGCTTGTTGCTTGAAACATCGGTCAGTCATGTCAAATATGTGTGTCTGGCTGGTTTGATTCGTTGTGTCGTCAAGTCATGTTGGTGTGTGTTTGTAAGATTAAATTTACATCTTTCACTCATTCACACACTTAGTCAATTTTCTCAGTTCCTATGACTAGACTTCCCTCTAACAGCCAGACCATCACCCCACCATCAACCCGATTGACTGTCACCCAGAACAACGTAGAAGCACCAAGCAAGTCTTTTCAAGTTCCGCTGCTCGTGAGAGATCCAATGAACTTCCATGCTGACCAACTAGAGAATCGGACCCGACAGCCACCCCAAGACTGACTCACCTCAAAAATTTCACAGAGGCTACTAACCTTTCACACTCTGTTGAGTGAGGAAATTGCATAGATAGGTTGGACAGTCACCCAGTGCTCATCCCTGTCTCCCCAGAAAATTGTGCAGCTTTCCGAGTCAGGCCTCCCGATAGTCGACCTACTACTCATCCAGAAAATTGTGTAGTTTTCTTGAGCATGCCTTATTCTTCCCAATAGTCTTCTCAGCTCAGAAATTGCGTAGAGATGATTAGCAAGCCGGCCTCCCAGCCTCAGTGCAATTTCCCTCACCAACATCTCCCAGTAGCAGAGTGCTAGTTCCCTCCACGAATTGCGTAGTTTTTCTTTCCAAGAACCCACCATATCACTACCTATTGCCCTTGGGAATTGCGCAATTTCTAATTCCAGTGACCCAGCAGCCAGCTGCTAGTTCCATCAAGGAATTGTGCAGTTTTGGCTACCAAACTCCCAGCCAGTTCCTCCAAAAAAAGGCACAATTTCTACCCACTGATCCTCCATGCAACCCATCCTGTTCCTCCAGAAAATTGCACAAATTTTGTTGTGAAGCCCTTACTATCCTCTCGTTCCAAAAAATGCATAGCTTTTGTCTGCCTTTCCTTCTTGTAGCCCGTATTTTCCCTCCCAAAATTTGTGTAGTTTTTCCTTCTAGTCGAGCTAGACCTCAGAAACAGTCATTGTCAACTTGGATTTCCTATCTTCATTACATAATGACTCTTGCACATTTTTCATCAACAGTGCCTAGAGCCATCATCCCGCCTCGCAACCTTGCTACCTCTCTTGGTCACCTGCATCCGAAATGATCATGTGTCATGGTAGACTAGGTAGTTTTTTTAGTTGATGTCGTCTCGTCATGAGCGACTGTAGGTACAGTTACACCAACCAACATGGTGCGACAACGAATGGGATGAATGAAGGGAGCACATGCAGAAGGAGAGGTTCACCAATGGATGAATGAGTGATGCACACAAAGAGATGTCCTCGCGAACGGATGATCATGCAAAGATGTGTTCGCAGACAGACAAACGAGAAAATATGTGAGATGTGCTCATGGACATACGAACGGACGAACATGCACCTTTTGTAAACAAATGATCCTGTCAAAGCCTTCCAACATACAAGAAATGAGAAACATGTCAAAGCAATATCAAGTGAACCAACGACCATCGAAGACTCGGTGCACTTTTCCATGTGGAGGTTAAGCTGTGATACACCATGAAGACATCCATCACCCAGCAGCACTGCAGCTCAACATGCACTCCAACAGCAGCACGAATGTGCCAGCATTTTCATGTTGAGTCATGCCATGAGTCATGTTTTCCACATCTCCATTGTGGGCCATGTTTTCAAATCAATGTAATGTAAGGTGGAAGTTCAAGAGACCCACCTATTGTACAAAGAGTCATGTAAATTTGAAAGGTCATGGAAGTCAAACAATCATGAGGGTAGTTGAACAACCACAAGGGTCAGTTTCACCCTTGGCTATAAATACCCCCTCATTTGTACATGCAAATGACTTTTTCACCTTAGCTCCTCCCACATAGCCAAGAGAGTATGTAATATTTTCTTTGAGGAGTAATTAGTGGCTCCAACGCCCCGAGCTCGGGGTTAGTGATGTATGGTGTAACAATGTGTGTTAGAAATTTCACTTAGTTCAGATGTCTGCTAACAGGCTAGCACGTTTCATACATGTATTGTAATTGTTGTAAGACTAACCTTGAATACTTGTAATGCATGTTTCTTTAACCTGTGTTGAACACTTGAGCTTATTTCACTTGTTGTAATGCATAATCTGTTAATGTAAATGACTTGTATATGATGTTAACGTTGTATCACCTGTGGTGGCTATCTCCTAAGAAATCATACAGGCCTTTCACATAAAAATCATTGTAACAATTGTTGCACTCATGCAGACTCATCTATTGAGTGTTGTACATGTTAGCTTACCTTGTGTGTTGTGACTTCTGCATTTGTGTGGAGATCTCCTCCGGAAGTTGTGCACGTCCTCTTGTGTTGTGTGTTCCTAGCCGAGTTGAGACTTCATCCCAACCAACTTGGGACTCACTCTCACCCTCTCCCTCTACATTGAAAGTACCATTGACACAAGTACACTAGCAGGCACCATGCACGTGAACATCACTTCTCGAAGACAAAGCATACCACTCTCTTGTGCTGACAAGCAAGAGTTGAGGCAAATCCTTAAGACAGTGGGAACTGAGCTATCATACCAGATGGGACTCCCACACCAAACACTGTGAATTCTAGTTGGGACTTCATACCCAGGGTGATCCCTTGAATGTTGGTAGGTCTAGAACAGTCAGGATGCTGGAAGGCCGGCTTGTTGATCTCCTCTGCGTAGTTTCTGGGCTAAGTGAAATTCTGGGAAGAAGAGGACTTGCTCATGAAATATGCGCAGTTTCTCGGGTCAGCATTTAGTCGGCTAACTAGTGGGCTGGCTGGAAAAACTGTGAAATTTTTTGTGGGAGACAGGAACGGGCATTTATTGTCTATCCGGCATGTCTTTGCAATTTTCTCAGTAATCGAAGCGGGCAAGGTCTATAGCCTCTACTCAATTTTTTAGGGGAGTCTGTCTTGGGGTGGCTGCCAAGTCAAACTCTCCAATTGACCAATGGGAGGTTGATTGATCAGCTTGTGGGCAACGCAACTTGAAATAGCTTGCTTGGTGCTTCTGCGTTGTTCTGGGTGACATTCAATCGAGTCGATGGCAGGGTGAAGGTCTAGCTATTCGAGTTTGATCTAGTCATCAGAGCTTCAGAAAAATGACTAAGTGTGTGAGTGAGTGAAAAGGTGCATATGTGAACTTGCAAACACACACTTACATGACTTGATGATGAGATGATTCAAACCATCCAGATCCACATGTTCAACATGACTGATTGACGGTGTGAGAAACAAGTGTGACGCTTGTGATTGATCATTGGATGACTGCAACGATAGTTGCGTGATGATGTATATGACTCTATGTGTGAGCATGATGAATCTTTTCATATCAACCATAATATGTACACACGAAGCGAAGACCTTGTGTGTGACCAGAACATGGTCACAAGCATGGCATTTCTATCAACATGAAAAATTTGTCTGTTGAACGTTCAAGCAAGGTGGGTGCGAATATTCACACAATCTCACGGGCTGCACGCGTGTGTGTGAAAACATCAAGTTAAACTCTTAAAGGAGGCTCCAAAATTGGATGTGGGCTAAAAATTTGGAGGGTGTTGCAGCTACTATAACACTTGGTGACACATTAGTAGAACCTCAGCTTCTCTGTTTTGGTTCATTTATAGCACAGGACCCTTGTCTTTCGAGGAGTATTTAATTTTTGTTCGGGTTACTTCAACTTACCCACTTACCCCATGGACATATATGGTTCACCCTTTTCCAACTTCGTCAGATACAACAAAAGTTCAGCTTGATAAAATTGTTTCGAAATCGAGAAGGGTAGTTTAGCTCATGAGTTGAAGACTTTCAGAGTATAAGTTTTCATCTCTGGTGTTGCTCCACTACTAGCAAGCCTAGAAATTACACCAGTGCAGTCATGCAAGAACACACGCATTGTTCCACTGCCGGAAAGCTTGGTCAGTACCCTGGTGAAGTTGCATGCTTCACCTCTCTGTGGAAGAAGCCTTTCTCTTCTTTCGCCTTTGCAAATTTTTTAAGAGGATTGTGCATAGGCACTTATTTATGTTTGAGGTGCAAGAGGGATCCCAACTTATTAAGAGAAGAAGAGGTTGTTCCTTGAAAGAAGCATGTAATACCTCTGACATAGGTTTTCTCGTTTAGATTTTCCCCTTCTCTGTTTCTACTAGATGGATAAGCTTGAACACACAGAGAAGAAGGTTGAGTACAGGCATGAGGCTTCCCAGTGTGGACATAGGTTCATGGTTGGACCAAAACTCCACTTACAGATGGCTCATATTTTCCATCAAGCCTTCATCAGCCGAAGATTATAACCAAGAACAAAGAAGATAGACATAATACTTTCCAAGTGTTGTAGTGTAACAAGTCTCTTCATATCTCAGCCACATACTCATTCAAAAGCTAGAACTTAGTAGATGGCAGCACTTATTTCCGAAAACAAAAATAGCAAGGTATTAAGCAAACAAAACAAATGAAAACAAAAATAGTAACCAAAGCAAACAAAACTAAAACAAATATAGTAAGCAAGGCAAACAAAATGAAAACAACAAGCAGCAAGCAAACTATGTACATGGCGCGAGGCACAGCCCAACCTACCGAAAATAGTGTTTAAGATCTTGGACATTGATAGGAATATTGTCAATCCTCCCCTCAAGTGATTGCAGACAGTACGTGTGTGGGCAAGCTTCTCATGGACTGTATACAGACTATCCAATTCTAGTACCAAAACCTGGTGGTATCCCAAAAGACATTTAGGTGAATACAACACTACTGATTTATATATTATGTGTAACATAGGTTCCAATGATGGCATGGGGTAGTTGGTTTTTTCTGTGAATGGTTCAAGTTTATGAAATCAATGCATGAGTAGATTTCCCCAAATTTCTTACATACATAACTTCAATTAGAAACCCATGTAAAATAACAAACTTTGTAGGTGATCCGAACACCCAACAACTCAGTTGGTTCTTTCTGTGTAAGGGTTTCAAGCAACCTAATGTCCTTTACCCAACTTTTTTTGAAATGGCTTGGCTCCTTCTTTGCTTGAAATCCCATGTTGGATAATTCGCATGTCATATGTACTCAAGTCAACATTTGCCCACACAGACACATCCCAATGTTGTTTGAACAAGTGGACAAGGGTTTGCCATTTTTGCAGTGTGCAGTATGTAGAGATTAACTAACTCTGGATCATGGTTTGTTCTCAGGTTTCTCTATTCTTTCCTCATGGTGGAAATGTGGGTTTTTTTGTTTCTTGATCCTTGATAGTAGTTCTGCAAATCATAGAGTCTGTTGGGTGTGGAGCCTGATTATCTTCTATAGTACTGGAATATTGGACCCCAGTTCAAAATGGGGCGGCAACGCCGCCCGTAAAATAATCGCTGCCGTGGGGGAGCCCCCCCCTGGCGGGGGGTTTCGGGGGCAGCGCCCCCGAAGCTAAAAATAGCTGTAAAATTGCCTTATAAAAGTATAGTAATTTCTAGTCAATCTGGGCCGTTCATTAGGCGGATGATCTGACGGTAGAACTTATGTTTAGTTTAGGGTTTTTTGCCCTAGAAGGCAACCCCTCTCTTTATATGAGGGCATTGTATTTGAGGCTGTGAGATAGATGTGTATTCGGTGAGCGAGAAACATAGAGGTGAGACTGTGAGAGAAAACAGAGGATATTACAGCGGTTTTGCTGTAGGTTGTATCTCTTCATTTTGCTGGATAATAGAAAGGAAGGACTGGCTGTTCGGGGTGGACGTAGCCCAAACTGGGTGAACCACGTATATCTGTGTCTTTCTTGTTTTGTGCGTTTTCTGTGTTTATATTTCTGCAATATTTTATGTGTTCCATTGCTCCGTAATATATAATTTTCTAACAGAGTCTACTGAGATAAACTACACCCTTGGGGATGAGGTTTCCTTTCTCGCCATCAGCCACAGTTTGCAGGGGCTACTCGTGCTCACCTTCATCAGTTGTTTTGTCCTTGAAAGCATCAATATTGTCCATGGAGTGCAGTATCCCTTGACCATCACCAAAAATGGTAGCTAAGTTATGTTATGAGAGACAAAAGTCTTATACAAAATTTCAATAGTACATCTATCCCTAAGTGGTGACATGCTATCAACTACGGTGGCCAAGGCATTGGAAGCTACAATACACATTGGGCCCAACAATGATATTAAATTCTTGGAAGTTAGAGATCATTTGACATACCTTTAGCTGGTAACTTTTGAGATGAGGTTACAAACAGTGAATGATGTTACGTACTTTCCGTAACACTATTTTCAAATCACCTACCACCTTGAGTGCGACCATGTTGAGGCTAATGGCTTTTTTCAAGCCTAACACAAGTGTTTCATATTCAACAACATTATTTGTGCACTTGAACTCCAAGTAGCTTGAAATCATGTGCTTTTGGTTGTTTGGGTTGACCAAGATACACCCGGCTCTTGGGCCATCCTGTGTCTTTGATCCATTGAAATACAAGGTCCAAAACTCGTCCGTGCATAGACCAATCGATGCACTTGCACTACAACTATTGTTGTTGCTACTACTACTACTATTGTTGGTCCAATGTAAAGACTCTGCAATTTGTGGGCACAAAGCACGAATATTGTAAATGAATCAGAGGATTGTCCACCCTCATTTTTGTTATGTAATGTCAGCTTAAGAGTTCTACCCATGGTCCTCAGACCATGGGGATTGTATAAATAGAGCGAGGCTCTAAGCTGTAAAAGAGAAAAAATAAGAAACAAAGGATGAAGATGAAGCATTGAGTCTGAGTCAAAGTGTAAAGTCATGTCTTTGGGTCATAGAGTAGGAGGAGGCTTTGCAGCTGAATGCATGGACCCCTGCAGCTGAGTGTGTAGGGTGAGTCGACCGATTCAAGAATTAATAAAGATAAGTTTCTTATCATTCTGTGTATATTTTCCTATTTTGTGCATTAAATTATATCGGGTATGAATTGCAAGTTTATTGTTTATATGTTGCGCGAACCTATATGAATGTGTTGAATAAGTGAACATAAGAATAAGTATCTGTTTATGCAAAGTTAACTAACTCTTATAAGGAATATAAGTAAGATCCACAGTATAACTTGAGGAATTAGCACATATCGTTGCCTTAGCAACACGAAAGCATTGCACTCCCTGGTTAAGGCTGCACGAAGATAATTATAACTAGTTGTGAAGGTATCGCAGGTCAGAAGGGTGTGCGAACTAACCTGTGCAAAGCTAGTTCGCAGTTGGACTAGAGTGACACCTCAGGCATCTCAAGGGTGTAGAAACTTGGTTCTAGCATCCCCCCATAATGCTTCGGGTGAGACTTCAGTCCGAGCTCCCCTGACTGTTACCGAAAGGTCCAGTAGTATAGGGATTTGTTTGGCTAACTAACTTCGAACCTAGGTCAGGCCCCTACAAGCCAACAAATGGTTCCATTGCCGAGACTGGAATCTCTATAGAGATGTCTGATGTCGCATCACTGGAATCCAACTAAGAAAGAGATTGAAGGGTGGTTGGACAGGATAATTCACGATTTCACGGCGTAGGAGAACAAGAATCCATGACTAACAAAATAAGAGTGGTTAGATTGCTACCTATACACAGAGATCTATGAAATTTTCTTTGCGTCATTCCCTACCGAGTTGTATGAGTGGATCACGAAGCTAGCAGATTGCCAAGGAAGGTGGAAGCTCGAAGGACCTATTATCTAGACCCTAGAGTTGGTGCGCAGATTGGAACCATCAAAGGATAAGATCACGTGTGCTATTGATCACTGTCTCAATCAGATTATAGGAGGATTAATTATTGAGTTCGCGGTAGATACTTTGGTTAGCTATAGCGAGGCAAAGCGACGCTTTCTCAAAGGATCGTGAGGTAAGTACATTAAGTCTTTGAACACTTGGATTAAAGTTCTACTATGTGAAAAGTGGATTATACAGTTACATTGATGTTTGGGACTACGTGAAATGGGAGAATTTACAGAAACGAAGGAAGTGCGGAACTAGAAACCATCCCCTTAATTTCACCTCCGCGATGGGATGAGGAAGATCTCGCAAGGGTATCTACGTGTAGTGCAATCAATTTGATAAGGAAAATTATTCCGCGCATACCACCCCCACCCACCCCAACGCCAGTTTCACTGCCATCACCTCCATCTTCACCCGTACCACCTCCGCCACCACCACGTTTTAATATGGCAAGCTCGATAAAGTTTCCTGTGTTCAAGGGAGTGGGAAATGAAGTTCCATACCAATTTTGGTTCATCGTAAAATCCGTATTGGAATCACAGAGAGGTACAGATGATGCTATCAAGAGGCGACATTGGTTAGCGCTCTGCAAGATCACGCGTTGACCTGGTATATCAAACACACAAATGATAACCCAAATGTAGGAATCATGGTTATCCAAGTTGCGCTAACTAGGGAGTTTAATAGACCAAATTCAGAACCGCAGTTGATCATTGGGTTCAAAGAGATTACGATGCTACCAGGAAAGACTCCTTGGGAGCTGGATCAGTGGCTGAAGTGCACAATTCGTGAAGCTAACATGAATCTGACATATGGGCAGCATCGTCAATGGTTTGTAGCATCATTATCACCGCATTTGAGGAACATGTTGTCACAGCAAAGTTTAACAACTCAGGCAGAAGCTTTAGAGATCGCAATGAGGCTGCATGATACCCCAATACAGGATCCTAACCTGGGAGTTTAGCAGATCCATGCACAACTAAAAAACTTATTCCTTGAGATGCATAGTTTGAAATAGGACAGAACAGTCCTACCAAAAGCGCGCGAAGAGGTGTGGTGTGTGAAATGCAAAGGTCAAGGTCATGATAAAGACCACTGCCCAGTATTCGTGATTTACCTTGCAGGAGGAGGATTGATGCTTTTAATACCAGAATAGCAATCAAGATTGAACATCGCACCTGCTCTGTGGTGTGCGATTTATCAAATAGGAGGAAAGCATGCGATAGACAACTGTCATATGTTGCAGAAGTACACACAGAATTCGCAAGAATTGTTCTGTAATTTTTGTAGATCAATGGGACATGATGAGCGCACATGTAGAAGTTATGAGCTAATGATGGATAGAACTCCTACCTACAAGGTTCAGGCCGAAACGTGGCCCCTAGACTAGGGTGTAGGGATGGCACGAACTGGATTCTAAGGGCACAGACAAGGCTGAGGGGGAGGAGGACCAGGGAGAGGTTGTGGACAACTGATATGCTACAATTGTGGAGAGGTCAGGGCATTATGCCTACAATTGTATGAATTTGACGCATCAATCATGTTTGTATTGTACCTTATTTTATCATGAGATAGAGGATTGTCCTACGTTGATAACTAGGATACACGACAAAGGAGGGCTACAACCTCCCCCGACTTAGAACCTGCAAATGATGAGATCTGAGCCACGCAAGGAAGAAGCTAATGTGAATATTGTGCTCTGAAGTGGAATTACAATTGGAGATGATAAAGCAAAATAGCCTGAGGAAAGTAATTGGGTTCGCAAGGCTCCGGTGAAGGAAGAAAAGTTTGATTTGGAGCGCGCTCGGGAAACTTTTATGGAAGCTAAGAAGAGCTTCGCTGATGCCTCCACTTCAAGGAGCAAAGACAAACCAGAGTCAGAGATGGACCCATCAATGCTCATGATGTTCTTGGAAACATGTATGAAGCTACTACGTGACAGTAAGTTGGTTAAGGGATTACAAGAACTCATTAACAAATGCGTTGGGATTGCGACAGGAGAACTGTGCATAGTCCGAAAGATCGGAAAGCATAAGACCAAAACATGAAGATAAATGAGGTTAACCACGTAGATTGGGGAATACGAGATGGACCAAATAATTCTAGATTTAGGATTGGACATGAACATTCTACCCAAGAAAACTTGGGAGCACATGGGGAGGCCGACGTTGCAGTGGTCTCCTATTCAATTGCACATGGAAAACCAACAGAATATAATTCCCCTGGTGCGATTGCAGGGAATCACGGTGGATATGAAGGAGCAAGCACGCTAGCTAACTTTGAGGTGATAGAGATTTTTGATGACAACAATCCCTACCCCGTGCTCTTAGGAATCGATTGGGCCACTTACATGAATGGGGTGATGAACCTAAAGAAGTGCAAGATGATTTTTGAAAATAAGTCTCTGCGCATAGTGATACCTTTGGACCCTGCTGAGGGATTGCGCTACACTAAGCTAGTGCACGACTATGAACGCAGTGATGACTTAAACTGCATTTACAAGATAACTACGAGCGAGCAAGACTATGTAAATCCCACTACAGATGGACGAATTTCATGGGAGCGCAAAAGCTCCTGTACTTCAGATTCGGATGAGGAGATAGAGTGATGGTAGAACAGGTTGCATGAGGTAACCACACTTAACTGTAATATGATGACAAAATCACTACGGTGTGTATCAATGGAAATGAGAGATTTTCCTACTTATGATGGATTAGGTGAGGTAGATGCTTTCTTGGACAGATTTGAGAGAGAGGTGCCAGAGAAATAGTTTTTCGAAGCATTGAATTGGGTACTGCACGCTATGCCCATGAGATGGTGGGGTGCACACAAAGGAAACTTTGATGACTGGCGCACATGTAGAAGGATGGTGCGCACACAATTTGGGAAACACATAGGGCAGTTGACTCATAGATACCATGACCAAGATGGTCCACGTGCGCATATGTCCAGGTGGGTACAGGAATCTGGTAAACAACCTACGCGGACGCACATGAACTTCGCGAGGGAAATTACGATCAATAAATATGCATTGGGGGGCAAATGCGCCACCGGCTCCTCAAGCTGGAACAACAGAGCGAGGAAAGAATGAGCACGCAGATGGGTATCCACACGGAAACCTTTAACGTCATATGCAAAGCACTGAATAAGGTATGTAATGCACAGCGAAGTGATTGGGACCTACATGTACTAGCAATCCTATGGGCTTATAAGGTGACGTGCAAGAAACTAATGGGACAAACACCTTCTAGGCTAGTTTATGAAGAAAATGATGAATTAACAATGGAGTATATCATGCCTAGTCCGCGCATAGCAACGCCCACAGATAGGACGGATCATGGAGCCTTGAAAGAAGGGATCACGTAGTTAGAAGAAGAAGAATGCTTGGAACCTGATGAAGAGATCCAGTAGGGTATTCTTAGGCTCTAAGGACTCATGAATGAAAAATTTCGTTTAAGGGAGAAAAGTGCCAAAGCGGAAGAAAAATTCAAGAAGCTTGAGGAATGAATAGAGAAGGACTTTCTTGATAAAAAGACTATGGGGATAAAACAAGATGCGCATGATTACGTTGATAAATTCATAGACTACCGCCGAGAATTGATCAGTTTGAGGCCTTGGATTGAACCGCATATTACTAAGAGAATCACATAAGATGGTGTGATGCAAATGGCAAAATGCACAATTTAGGTAGCAAAGCTAAAAGACGAAGTCTTTCCAGGAAGAGTAAACAATAGTCGATCGAAGCGATATATAGGTGGCATGACCACCTAACTAGCTGTGGGAAACACAGTCTTAGCGCTCCACGCAGTTGAAAGGAGGTGCAAGACTATAAACTGCTCTGCCTAGGAGCTGTGTGCAGGAGCGAAGTGTCACAAGGTCTGCAACAGTGCAAGGGTAGCTACGCTGCCACTTGAGTTGGTTGGAAAGTGACCATTATAGTCACTATTCATGATGTGATTCTTGATTTGAGACCAAATGGAGCGAGCGGTAGGCATTTAAGGCAAGCTCACGTAGATGCAAGGGATGCAAGTGCAAATGCAGGAAAGTAGTTCTACAATTTCTGAATAGCACGTCCAGGAGATACAACAAGCAGCAGCTCAGTGCCCTACTGACCTCGCAGCGGTCCGAGTAGAATTGGGAGATCTCCACGCGAAGATCTCCACACCAACCAAGTGACTCAAGGGCGAGTCACGATGTTTGTGTTGGGGGTGTAGAAGACAAGTAGGAGAAACAAATATGTAAAATTAATAAAATATAGTAAAGAAGAAAAAAAGATAGTAAGGAATTAAAATAAAAAAATTAAATAAGAATAAGAAGTATTAAAATGAAAAGATATAATGAAAATAAGAGGAAAAGATGAAAAAAAGATAAATACATAAAATGGAAATAGGAAAAAAGAAATTAAAAAAATGAAGAAGAGTGAAATAAATATAAAAAGTAATAAAAAAAATAGAAAACATAAGATATAAATAAACATTAAAAGAGAAAGATGATAGAGAGAGAAGAAAAAATAGCAGATAAAACAGAAAGAGAGAAGCAGAAAATAAATAAGAATAAGAAGTATAGAAAAAATTACACAGATCATTGCCTTAGCAACGTGAAAGCACCGTAGTCCCTGGTTAGGGCTGTGTGAAGATAATTATAACCAATTGCGAAGGTATCGCAGGTCATAAGGGTGCGCAAAGTAACCTGCGCTTAGCTAGTTCACAGTTGGACTAGAGTGACACCTCAAACATCTCAAGGGTGACCATATGCTTCCAGTATGTCCACAACAACAATGTTGATGAACTAGTGAACTCGACCTTCGTGATATAGTTGGATGATGACATCTCAAATTTCTCCAATGGCTGGTATATATGTTTGATCAATTTGGATGATTTACGCGGATTTCTTGCTCCATTGCGCATTGATCTTTTTGGCAATGGAGACTAGCATGACATTGGATGCCATGCCAGAATCAACCAAGAAATTGTGGACATTACAATTGAAAATTTCAAATGAGAGTAGTAATGGAGGGCAACCTGAGTTTTCTTCTTCCATCTAGAGTGTGTTTAGCACAGTTGAAAGTGATTTGAGAGGTGTGCTTGCTCCCTTGCTGGTAGAGGTTGCACTGTTCATTGTTGTCTATCCCAACGCACGCAACTGGATGTCTCGCTCACTCCAGATCTTAGATAGCTTGAACAAACTGATGTTCACGTGATTTTTCTTCATGTCATCCACAATGTTGTAGTCCAGAGGTGGTAGAATCGCCGAGGTATTTGGGGTAAGACTAAGGTTCGTGTTTCCTGGCAAAGTGTTCTGCAGTTTTTTGCTCATGGACGTACTCTTGTCCGCCACTATCTTCCTGGACTTGTTTTGTGTTTTCTTCTCTGGGGCGGCTGGTGGATCAAAATTCCTCAACAACGATCTCATATTTTCTTGCACTTCCTCAATGGTAATGGGAGCCCATTTACTCTCGAGATTGTAACTGTCATTTTTCTTTGGGGTTTATTTCTTGATGTTCACCTTTAATGCTACTTGCAAGCAATGATACATGTTGACCACATGCCCAGAACCTGATGCTTCATTAGGTGCAACACCTTCGTCGCTATCTGTATCTTTAGGTTGTTCCTGCATACTGTTTTCTCCATCAAATGTATGACTACGTACAGAGCCTACGGCTCGCTTCTATTCTGAACAAAAATTCTCTGGGCCACGATCTTTGTGGAATGAACAGAATTCAGGATTTTCACATCGATCAAGCTAGAACATAGATCCCTTCGCATTTTTTTCAGTGTACCAGTTGCTTCTTGATGACATGCTTCATTTTTTTTTGTCTGGATGGATGGTTTCTTGCAGATGTGTCCATTTTCCATTGTTTAAGCTCAAACACTTCTATTGTCAAGTTCTTGACGAGGCAAGTGAGGGTTTCAATATCGTTTGTTTCCCTATCTCTACCTTTGCTCGCCACTGCCTGGGACTTGCTGCTCACGTCTTTGGATTCCTTTGATGGTTCATTATCCTTGATGACTCCAATCATGTGTAGGTATTTCTCAACAGCAATAGCCTCTTCGTAGTTTTGTAGTAGTGTTGGTTTCGGATCTTGCTTGACGAATTGCGCAATGTTGGTTGGCAATGTGGATGTGTAGTAATCAACATTGATGGAGTCATGAGGTTTGGTGTTTGCTACAAAATTATTCAATATGTGTGTAAACCTCTGATTGAAGTCTTTTACCTTTTCCTTCCCCTCCATCTCCAGGCTTCCCAATTCTTTGTGTAACATGGATGGGGTCTTTTCATCATCAATTTTTTTAAGAAACATGTGATTGAACACACCCCAGTTCTGTATGCAGTTGGTTGGAAGGTTATGATACCATGCAGTTGCATGACCTTCTAAGGTACATGGAAACAATCTACATGCTATGTCGGCGTACTGTAACTCAAGGGTCTGCAGTAGCAGGTAGAAGTTGTCCAAATGGTCTTCTTCCTTAACTGTGTTGTTAGGGTTAAACTTGATGTTCATTCTCTCTGTCCACTTGGTCATCTTGCACAAAGCACCCGGGAGAGCCAATGGTCCTTGAGTCATCCATTCGAGATTTTGGTTAGCCATCTCTTCTTCTTCTTTGTCCTCCTCCTCTTCTTTAGAATCTGACAACTTCAGCTCTGAGTGTGTTGGTTCGTCCCCACCTCCGTCTCCTCCACTGCCTTCCCCTTCACCTCCTATAACAGAGTCTGATCCCAAGATCACGGGGGTGTCGCATTCCCCCTGTCGGAAGACCGGAGATTCCTCTCTGTCTTCAGTAGCTTCTGCTAGACCTTCAAGTGTGGTAAGAACTGCTTCTTCCACTAATGATAAAACGCCCCCTGTGGGAGTGGCTTTTAGATTCCTTGATGCATATGGAAGATGTTTCATGCTTGGGATCAATCCGACTGATTTCATGAATTGGCAGGTGATGGGACGAATGGACCAAAGGTGATGATATTGAAGTTCGTGTTCAGTCTTGGGATGTGAGAAGTAACCAACTGTAGAGTCGCATGTAGGTGAGAGGGAGTGCGAGTTACTACCTTGGCCAGATGGTTGATGCATGAGTGTGAGAGGAAATTCAACCATAAACAATTGGTTGCACTCCTTCAAGCACCTTAAATTTTGACGGTGTTGGACCCAACAACATTGAGGGGATCACCCCGGTATGAAGTCCCAACTAGACCTCACACCATTTTGTGTGGGATTATAATCCAGTAGGATGGCACAATTTCCATTATCTTAAAGATTTTCCTCAGCTCTCTCTTGTCAACACAAGAGAGTGGTCCTCTTTGTCTTCGAGTAGTGAGTTTCGTGTGCCTGGTGATTGCTAGTGTTACTTGTACCAACGGTTCTTTCATTGTATAGGGAAAGGGTGGGAGTTAGTCCCAAGTTGAATGAGAGGAAGCCCCAACTCTATTAGGAACACACAACACAATAGGACTTGCACAACTTCCAGAGGAGTAGTCCACATGAATGTGGCACTCACAATACACAAGGAAAGATAACACGTACAACACACAATGGAGGAGTCCGCATGATTGCAATGGTCATTATAGCAAGTTTACGTGAAATGTCTTTCTGGTGTCTGAGGAGGTAACCAACGTGGGCAAGACAACGTTAACAGCTCATACAACACATTTTCATTAACATATATGTATTACAACAATTGAATGAGTTCAAGTGTTAAACACAGGTTAAAGCAACATGCATTACAAGTGTTCAATATTAGTCTTAAAACAATTACAAAAAAAGTGTGAAAATGTGTTGGCGGGTTAGTCAGCTTCTAAATTAAGCAAAAATTCCAAGACACATCATTAGACCATACATCACTAACCCCATGGGCGGGGCATTGGAGCCACTACTTACTCCTCAAAGAAAAGATTACAGACTTTCAAGGCTATGTGGGTGGAGCCAAGGTGAAAAGTATTTTTCATGTACAAATGAGGGGGTATTTATAGCCAAGGGTGAAACTGACCCCTTGTGGTTGTTCGACTTCCCTCATGACTGTTTGACTTGCATGGCCTTTCAACTTTACATGACTCTTCATATGACAAGTGGGTCTCTTGGACTTCCACGTTAAATTGCATTGATTGACATTAAGGCCCACAGAAGAGATGTGGATAACATGACTCATGACAAGACTCGACATGGCAGTGATGGTACATTTGTGTTGCTGCTGGTGTGCATGTCGAGATGCAGTGTTGTTGGGTGATGGATGTCCTCATGGTGTTTCATGGCTTCACCTCCACATGGAAAAGTGTGCGGAGTGTTTGATGGTCATTGGGTTCACTTGATGTTGCATTCACATGTTGCTTCTTTCTTGTATGTTTTCATGCTTGACAAGTTTGTCCGTTCATGAAAAGAGCATGTTCATATGTCCATATATGTGTGAACACATCCTCGCATGTTCATCCATCCATCCATCTATGAACAAATATTTTCATGATTGTCCATTGACGAGAACTTCTCTTTGCATGCATTCATTCATTAGCAAACATGTCCTCCTTCATGTGCTCCCTTTGTTCATACCATTTGTCATCGCACCATGTTTTTTTTGTGTAGATGTATCGGTAGTCACTCATGACGAGACAACATCAATTCCATAAACCTCCTAGTCTACCATGATGCGTGATTGTTTCTGATGCAGGTGACCGAGAGAGAAGACAACGTTACAAGCTTCGAGCTCGGGTGGAGGCTTTGGGCACTGTTGGTGAAAACTATGCAGAAGTCACTTGGAGATGAAGACGAGAAATCCAGATCAATAGTGACTATCTGTAGGGTCTAGCTCAGCTTGAGGAAAAAACTGCACAATTTTTTGGAGCAGTGTGGGCTGCAGGAAGGCTAGGCAAACAAAATCTGTGCAATTTTTGGAAGGAGTGGGCAGAAGGAGCTTGGCGGCCAAAACTATGCAATTCCTAGAGGGAACGGGCAGCTGGCTACTTGGACCTTGGAAGACAAACCTATGCAATTCCTGGAGGGAACTAGTAGTTGGCTGTTGGGACCTTGGTAGCAAAAACTGCACAATTCCTGGAGGAAATTAACAATCAGCTACTGGAGCTTGGTAGGAAAAACTACAGAATTCCGAGAGGGAACTAGCAGTCATCTGTTGGTCGCTGCTGGCAGGAAAACCTATGTTGATGCTGGAAGGTTGGCCTACTAATCACCTCTACATAGTTTCTAGGCTGAGAAAAATACTGGGAAGCAGAGGAATTTCTCATGAAATATGCGCAGTTTTTCGGGTGAGCAGTCGGTCGACTGACTGGTGGGCTAGCTGGAAAAACTACGCAATTTTTTGTGGGAGACAGTAACAACCATTGTGTGTATGTCTGGCCTATCTGCACAATTTTTTGAGTCATTGGAGTGGGCAAGGTCTATAGCCTCTCATCTATTTTGGAGGGGAGTCAATCCTGGTGTGACTACCCTATCAAACTCTCCAGTTGACTAGCAGGAAGATTTATTGATCAACTTGTGGGCAACGCAACTTGAAATGGCTTGCTTGGTGCTTTTGCACTGCTTTGGGTCACATTTAATCGAGTCAATGGCAGGGTGAAGGTCGAGCTCTCAGAGGGTGATCTGGTCGTTAGAGCTTCAGTAAAACGACTAAGTCTGTGAGTGATTGAAAAGGTGCATATGTGAACTTGCAATCACACACTTACATGACTTGACGATGAGACTACTCAAACCATCCAGACGCACATGTTCAACATGATTGACCGACGGTGTGAGCAACAAGTCTGTCGCTTGTGATTGATCATTGGACGACCATGACGATTCTTGCGCGACATTGTATATGACTCCATGTGTGAGCGCGACGGATGTTTTCATAATGAACATAACATGTACACAAAAAATGAAGACCTTATGTATGACCAGAACATGGTCGCAAGCATGACATTGCTATCAACATGCAAATTTTGTATGTTGAACAATAAAGCAAGGTGCGTGCAAAGACTCACATGAGATCACAAGCTGAACCCAAGTGTGTGTAAACATCAAGTTAAACTCGCAAAGGAGGCTCCAAAATTTGATGTGGGCCAAAATTTTGGAGGGTGTTGTAGCCGCTATAACACCATTCTAGACTGATGTTTCCTTTCTAAATACTATTTTCATGTGTGCTTTATATCAGAGAGGAAGTATGCGAGTTATCGAAAACAAACGATAAGGTTTCCGAGAGGGAGGGAGGAAAAGCTGGGATACAACTGTTTCCTTTTGTTGATTGTGTAGGAGGATAGAGGTTATTCGACGCTCAATCTCATTAGAACGATAAACCCTGTCGAAAAAGGATAAAAGCCATAGGATAATGTTTATCCCTACTTTCCACCGAACACTCTGTCCTTCGAGTTATAAAGGCTACTCATAAAGAGTACGCAAGTTCAGTCTCTATCATTGTGCTTTGTAGATTATAGCATGCGTTCTAAATCAAATTGTATTGATAGAGAATCAGCATAAGTGTATGCATGTTGTCGAGGAGATGCACCACCATTTCGTGACTCTGCCTCCCAAGTTCCTTTGATTAGTGGGGTCTTGGATAAGTTTCATTGACTCAGGCTCTAGAATTTGGGGTTTCATGTATTACGTTTCGAAGCAGTGGATCAAATTCCAATTCTTTATGAATTTCTACAAATTGAGTGCAATCAAATCTAGTGAAAATATCTTTGAGCATAATCAGACCACTTCTTCTCATATACCCATGCAACCACTGCCTGCGAATAGGTCCAACCATGGCTTCTTCCACAGAATTTGTTGTCTCCGAAGGAGCTGTCAGAATGATTAGGAAGAATTTGCCCCTTCTCTATTTTGCAAAATTGCATGCATAAATTGAAACTTTATGATCCCATTGAAAAGGACCAATTACCACTACATTCCTTGCTTCATTTTGTGGGATCAAAAGGCCATCAATAAATGACTCATATATGTTTTTGTGGATCCATAAGGATTGACCTACAACACTCCTTGTCACACTGGTTAAAAATAAATAAATAAATAAATAAAAAAATAAAAAATTGTTGATTTGGAAAATGCAAACTTGATTAGTCTTTTTTGGTTCAGCAGAGAGCATCGATCTTTAGACGATCTCAATCACTTCACATATTACAAAGTGATTATTGCTTCTATGGCCTCCTTTTTAACAAACCATCTATCGTCGTTCAAATCCAAATATGAAATATGTTTTCCTTTTAATAGAGATCCATCATTTTATGTTTTTAAAAATTCAGAGAAGTCTCTCATCTTTACGAGACGATAGTGTCGCTCTACGAAGTTGCATTTGAATGGCCTTACAATGATGCTTTTAATATACGCGAATTTCGATCACCATTTTGAAGATATTTATGGTTGCAGTGGATCGTCTGCTATAATATTCTGCAATATAAGGTATGTGAGCTTTGGAAATGGTCTTTCAGATTGAGTAGATAAATTTTCCTTATTACAATACAACCAATAACATGCACCATTTAATAGAATTTGGGTGCACTGTTTACAATACTAAGATGCCTACCCAACCTTTCATAGCATCCACGCAATTATGGAAAAAATTGGAAGCGCTAAGTTGCAAATCCATTGGTGAAATATGGGTTAAATTATTTGGCATACGAAGATGCTACTAAATTACCACAACTTATATAAAACATGTCTATAATTCAGTTCCTTATGGGATCTGCCCTCTTATGCCAGGGCAAGATCGATGATTAGGTTCATTTAAGTAATATGGAATGTCTCATTATATAATTTATGAAAGTAGTGGGTTTGAAATAACATCATGGACATCATTTTACCATCTCTCACATCAGAATATTGGTGGGAAAGGGGAAGGTGGTACGTTACAAATGGTAATGGACGTTTAACCCTAGGTCCTTCATTGCGTGTTTTATGAAACCCTAATTGAGTAGACAATAAAATTTGAACTAGATCTTACATATTTTAATGAGTTTCTGTTATCTGTGATCAAAAAGGAATTCCTAGTTCTCTCTATTGTTTTATAAATAAAAATGAGAAAATTTTAAGAATGAATCCAAGGACTCTTTTATTAATGCTATCCCATATGTGGTTAAAACAGTAAAATTCGAAAAGTGGACCATCTCTAGATGGTGGAGGCTCAACATTGTGAAATGTTTAAAAAAAATAACAAGGGAAAACATGGATTATTATCCTTTTTGGTACACACTATAGGCGTAAAGGGAAAGGAGCAAGTGAATATAAACAGATATATTATAATGTGGGTTAAAGATTTTGGTCCATCCATGTGTGAAGCTTGGATTGACCCGCAGATTCCTTTGGATTTGAATTCGACCAGACGCTTAGGAATATTGGAAAACATAAGTTTTATTTTTTCATTTTTTGAGGTTGGGCTGAAAGGTAAGTACTGCATAGTGAATATTCAATACTGGCCGCTTGGAATTTCATTATGGTTGGTAAAGCCATTTTCCACTTCATAATCAACTGCAATGTGAACTGACAATGCAAGCAAAGTTTGGGAATAAATGAAACAATTATTTAACATCATAATCCATGAAGTTAAATCACACATCTTTCAGATAATTAATGCAATATGAACCGACAGTCAAAGAAAAGTTGGGAATGGATTCAACACATGTTCATGACAACATTCACAAAGTTCAATTAAAAATAAGGAAAAGTTTGGGAATGGATTCGGCACATGTTCTATGATGGCATCCATAAAGTTCAATTAAAAAGAAAGCTTTTCCAGACCATTGTAGGTAAATATTATTTTCTAAAGGTGTATTACCATGTACGAGGCCAACATCGAGGGGACTATTATAACAAACTTACCTTCTTGGAAATCATATACTGGTAAATTTCACACTGACATGTAACTGAATAAAATTGTACCCTCTCAATTTCAATGATGAGTTGGGATGTTTCTTATTGCGTGCTTCATTGCAATAAAGTATATAAACATTTTTTGACTTAATTCATGGGTACACAACATTCTTGAGAAGCACTTCTTATTGTTCCCTATCTTTGCATACATCTGTAAACTGCACATTCATGTCCACCAACAATGGATGCATCACTGTTTTAACATATTAATTATGAATAATATCTGCCATAGATGGAGTGTGTCATGTCAGCCATAATTGTTATATAATTGATAGGAATAACTAATAATCCACTTGAAGTAGGAAAGCATAAATATGCCTCCCTATGTGTGGTAGGAGTTGACCCCTTTCTTTGGACAATGCAAGGAATTTTTTGCAATTGATTGTCTTCTACAGTTGTTGTAGAGAGCTCAATTAGCTCCAACAACTATATTGGAACGAAATAAGATTGATTATCCCAATAGGTAAGTTTTGAATAGTGATGCTAAAATATGCATAGCATGTAGATATTTGACCTTTTCATTCATGTATGAGATTTTGAGTTGCTCAAACTATATTGAAGTTATAAATTTTGGCGTATATACTTAGGTTATTATGTGCTAATGATAAGCAGGAAAAGTATGCATGAACAATTTATGATTATGTGTTAGAATTAAGAGTCAGGTTGAATGAAGAAACTAAAGGATATAAACCCTTACTATCATGGGGAAAAAAAAATCTTATAACTAAGTTGTTACAGCATGCTATGTGCCTTAGTGAGAAAATGAATTAAAATTAATGCTGCTAGATTTTGTTTAAGATCGATAACAAGCAATGTGTATAGGAGGAAGATATGATTACTTAAGTGGCACACTTGCATATGTTGCCTTCACGAGTGAAAGAATCACAATTCTCATAAAACTAGACTATGATAAAACCAGGAAAGAAATTTACCATGCTTATTTGAGAATATGCAGTAATTGATTCCGGTCAAAGGTTAAACTATGGTCATCATGTTATAAAAAAAAATTATGAATGGTATAATTTCTATGAAAGGACATGGATCAACAAAAAATCCCACCTAAATAAGGAAGAAAATGTTTAGCATTGGTAAGGTAATTGGTTCATAAGTAAAAATCCAAAGGGAAATTACATACCTCATGAGAGGTTGGGGGTTAAATAAGTGGGTTCCACCCTAAGTATTTTACCATGGTAAGGGTTTTCATGAATAGTGTTAAGATGCTAAGAACATGTTATAGTATAAGACTATATAACTGTACAAATTTTATTTCAATTTAATCCTTTGATTAATGCATCTATATACAATGTGATTTGTTCTTCTATTGGAAGAAAGTGTGATTAAGGGGAACCTACTTTAACAGGTTATTATATTCCATGACATATGCATCTTTCATTGGATATGCACAGTGGGACCTATAAGTATCCTTGAGTACAACAATACACAAAACTATGGTAATTAATAAGAAGCACAAATTGTATGTTATGGACCATTGGGTGAATTAAATGGTATCCAAAAATCTATTTAAATAGACTGATATCATACCAATTTAAATGAATATTTTGTAGCAAGAAATTTTGGGAGGTTCTCTTGTTGGATTGCATTGATAATGTGTCTGGACAACATAACAAATGTTCCATAGTCCATACAAGAATTCATAAAATGGAGAACTAATATTCTAGTTAAGGGTGATTTAATGTTAAAAGAGGAGGAGCTAACATGTAAGTACCCTGAGATCATAAGTACTTACAACTAAAAGGATGTAGGATTGAAAGTAGTAAAACTTTCATGTATAACACCTTAAGAGGAAATGAGATTATATCTACCCTAAATTTTGCATGGCCAACAAGATGTTGAGGCATAAAAAGGACAATATTAAATCACACGAGATTAATTTAATAATGAAGTATTGATCTGATGATTATTAAACTTAAAAAATATACGAGTTAATAGTCTACTTTAGAACATTGAGCTGAAGGTATGATTAATATGAAAATATTCATAAATACTATGCTATACTACTAATATTGTGTTACAACCACATGAAATCATAAAATGATTTTCACTTGATATAGAACTTTCATTGTTTGCAGAAATGAACCATGTTCATGAAAATTCCTTATAAACTTAGCCCAGTTGTTGTATTTACCAGAAATAGATAAAGGAATGTTTGGCATGATACTAACATGGTGGAAAAATATGTGGATAAATTTTATGTCATGCAGGTAATACCATGAGGATGGTATGATAGGTTGTAGCACATATGGTACTATGTACATGCAGTACACACGGTACCCATATGACTACATGTGTTAAATGATTGAAACATTATATGTATATCAGTGTGTATAATACATCTTGTTTGTAGGTATGCATGAATACATTGGGTAGATGTCTGGCAGGGCAACCAACCTAGAGGTTGCACAGAAGAAGGAATCAAGAAGTGGTTCTAGGAAAATTAACAATGGGTTAATTTCAGTATGACATGCATATGATGAGTATATGTGGTTATGATTATATATAAACTAACCTGATTATGATATGTTATGCAAATATGCCAGTGGATTTTTATATGCAGAGGAGTTTTAGAAGCCAAGGGTTCGTCAAAAGCACAAAGGTCAGAAGAATGCAGGGAGAGAACATGCATTCTTCAGATAAAATGAATAATGAGCAATAGTTTTATTAGTAGTATTGACTAACAAATCATGATATTTATCCTAGTTAAATTTCTACATCTATAATTTCTCAAAAATTGTTTGAAAACAATGTCACTGGTAGCCATGGGTGGAGATAGGTTGGGAGCACTCCTTGTAACCGATATACATTGGGAGATTTGTATCATATGGAAAGGCCATGAGAGCAGTGGATTCAGAAACCAGCTACCTGTGAACAAGGACATGATGCAGTAATACACCAAGGACAGTGTAAAACTTAAGGGGGGGAGTATGTAACACCCCTCCCTTAGGTGTTTATACTATGTAAACATAAGCTGAGAAATGTTAGGTGTTATATGTAATCTGGAAAACAAATATGTTATTAAATAAATTAATAAATAAATCACTTGGAAAAGTGAGACACGAAGAGAAGATATTCTTGCCAAATCCATTTGAGGGATGGGATAAGGATAACTATTTCATGATAAAGCTTCTAGATGTGATTCTCGATAATATTGAATGGATTGGAGATAAATATCCATCAAGGAAAAAAACATAAAAGATTTTTGGGAGATAAAGGCAAGCTTTTATGAGGAAAATCCTTGCAAGAGATAAAGGTGAGATTTTCCAAAAAACACCTATGCAAATGGAAAAATCCATAAAAGCAGGACATCAGTAGTGGAAACTGTACCATGAAAGAGGGTATTAAATACCCATTGCATAGATCAATTGAAGGCAATTGATCCATGGCAAGAACCTCAACTCAGGGGGATCAGAGGTGATTCATGGTTGGGTGGTGGTGCTCCGCTCTCCAAGTGATGTACTTTTTCTTTCTTGGTCGAATACTCTTGCATGGATGTTTGGTATGTTGATTTCTTACTCTCTGTCTATTATAGTTCGAGTTTTCTATGAGAAAATTGTTTAAGTTTCTCCTCCATGAGAATGTTTGAATGATTTACATGAGATACTTATGTATTAGTAGGTTTACTAGTGTTTTTCCTCCATTCTGATGAGATTCACTTGCATGGTATGTGTTCCATGTTAATCCTTACTTATTAGGATGTTAAATCATGTAGTTCAGTTATATGGATTGCTTAATTACCTCTCTTATGGAAATGATGAATTAAATAATGCATGTGACTATCATGTGATCTCATATGCATTTCAAAGTTATTATGATTATATTTACATTGAAGCATTCTCTAGTGTTTTGCAAATGTTCATGCATGTGGAACAATTATGGAGGAATGTCTCCCATAGTATTTTCAAGGGTTCACCATGATCTATGTCATGCATGATGAAGTTAGATGATCTTGCAAGCTCCATAAGGAATTGATGGTACGCCATTTTAGTTATGCATATATGGGTCTGTAAGATATCTAGTGAATCTAACGTGAATGTAGATATTTGGTGAATTTAACTTGAATATCACCAAGTTGACTAAGGTACCTAGTATGCCTATAATGATATGATATCTCTAGTGTTGTGTCATAACTCAGTAAATGTTTATGCTTGTAGAATAATTGTAATATTTATAAGTGTATGGTCTCAAAAACATATTATCTGTACCATGCATGTTCTAAGACTTGTATCTACTTATGCTAAACTAGTTAGTTATGCATGATGAAAGAAGGACTATAATCATGATGTATGGCCATGATAGCTATAGTAGAGTTAAATTAATGCCCATTAATGTTAGGTGGATTAATCAAGGAATTATTATGGGTTGCATGCTATGGTTAGTCCTTTCCTACAACTAGTAAATCATTCTTAATATTGATCTGACACATAAGCCTTATACATAGACTTAAAAGTCCACATCATAACCACTCTGTAGTCAAATTGATAATGAAAATGGAGTCTGTTATATAAATAATAATGATGATATAATGATGGACTAAACATACCCTTGGCAAGGGTTGAACCTTAAGTATAAATAAAGAAAAAAATTCACTAGAATGGGAGCCCTGTTATCTAATTTCTAGGGTAGGCTCAGGAGGTTCGTTAAACTGAGTGAGTGCTGTTATGATGACCGGGCCAAGGAATTTCATGAATTATGGTTGGGACAACTGACCATGGATGAGTTTGTGGCTAAGTTTACAAACGTTTTACAGTATGTACCATACGTTAAAGAGGATAAGGTCAAAGTCCAGCGGTTCCTAAACTAATTTCCAGCCTCGTATAAGGAGAGAATTGAGGTTGATAACCCAAAACCTATCGATGAGGTGGTGAGGAAGGCTAGATTATGTTATCAACAATTCAAGGATATAAGTGAAGGGGGTAAATTATGGAAAAGTAAAGAGAGCGCCAAGGTGGGAGGGAGAGTAAAAATACAAAAACCTTACTATCTTAAGAATTTTTGCAAGGATCAACAAAGGAATAAGTTTGGAAAAGGAAACACACCTACACCTAAAAATTCTTATATGGGCTTTGGAAAGGATCAACAAGGGTAGAAGTTTGGCAAAGGAAACACACCTCCACCTGCACAATCTCATACAGGCTCGAAAACTACGTAATCTAACAATAAGAAAAATAGTAGTTCAAAGGCAAGGGAACCATTGAAATGTTGGGGCTGCAAAGAGGCACACTTGCTAAATTATTCCAATCATAATCCTAGGTTTCTACATAACATTGAGGTCGTTCAAGAGGTGATGACCATGAATGACATTACCCAGAATATTCCTAGAATTAGCGCAACATTCAACGACAGAAAATTTGAGCATTAGTCGACTATGATTGAAATAGAAGGTATGATACTTAACCAAATTGTGTATGTTTTAATTGATCTGGGGGATATTCTAAGTTATATCCACCCCCATATTATGGAAATTTGTAATATGGAATCACAAAAATTCAAGAATGCGTTATTGGTTTAGTTGGAAACTAGGAATAAAAGAAAAGTAACCAATCAAATAAATTAGTGATCCCTTAATTTAAATGGTAATCCTACAAAAACCAATTTAAATATTCTCCCTTTAGGATCTTACGATCTGTTGATAACCATGGACTAGTTGGAAAGGCAAGATAGTGTTATAGATTGTTTGGAGAAAATGGTTAGTTGTTTGCAGCACAATGGACACACATGGTTAATAAAGGGAAAGAAAAAACTAGTTTAGTTCAACAAATTTCTACATTAGAGTTGAAAAGAAGTGCAAGAAAGGGATGTCAGCAATATATGGTACAGGTGAAAACTAGTGATGAAACTTTAGAGAAATGAAAATTAAATACTTTATCGGTTATTAAGAAAATTCGAGATTATTTCCAGAAGAAATTTCGGGGTTACCTCCATATAGGGACACATATTTTACCATTGGCTTATTACCAGGTGTCATTCCCGTGTCTGGAATCCCATATTGAATGAGCATCCCAGAACTATTAGAATTAAAAATGCAATTACAAGAGCTCTTGAATAAAGGGTATATCAGACCCAATGTCTTGCCATGGGGGGAACTAGTACTTTTTGTCAAGAAAAAGGACGACACATTTAGAATGTGCATTGATTATCATCAATTAAATAAGTTAAAAATAAAATATAGGTATCCATTTCCACGAATTGATAACCTATTTGATCACATGAGAGAGGCAATAATTTTCTCAAAAATTGATTTCAGAATTGTTTACCATCAGATGTGCATAAAGAATGAAGATATTTAGAAAACAAACTTTAAAACCAGATACAATCATTATGAGTTGGTTGTGTTACCTTTTGGACTCACGAATGTGCCATCAACGTTCATGTGCTTGAAGAATAATACACTACATCGTTACCTTGATAACTTTGTACTAGTGTTCATTAATGATGCTTTAATATATTCACATAATGAGGACAAGCACAAAGAGCATTTGAAGTTAATATTATAAACGTTAAGATAACATCAACTATATGAAAAACTCAGCAAATGTGAGTTTTATAATGATAGAACACAGTACTTGGGATATGTTATTTCCAAGGAAGGATTATGAGTGGGTCCTCAAAAAATTTAGGCTATCAGGAAATGGCTCATACCTAAAGACGTAGTCACAATTCACTATTTTAAGGGAATTGAAGGATATTATCAGACATTCATAGAAGCCTTATTGAGACTAGCTTATCCTATCACCTCCTTGTAGAAAAAGGGTGTGAAATTTGATTGGACAACCCAATGTCAAGAAATCTTTGATAAGTTGAAACAATTTTTAACCACAACCCCCATATTAAAAATTGTAGATCCCAACAAAGAATTCATTATTTGTACAGATGCTTGTTTGGAAGGCCTTGGAGGAGTATTGATGTAGGATAATATTGTAATAGCTTATGGGTCCGAGAAGTTGAAAGTGCATGAGCAAAAATATGCAGTGTATGATTTAGAACTAGTAGCAGTAATAAATGCACTTAAAATGTGGAGACACTACTTTCTTGGAAATAAATTTATACTAGTAACTGACGACATCAGTCCAAAGTATTTTTCATCTAGCTGGACATAAATTCTAGGGAAGCGAGATGGTTGGCATTCCTTAGCAATTTTTTTTTTTAGAGATGACACAGAAAACGAAAGGAAAAAAACTAGCAAATGCTCTAAGCCGAAATTCTCATGATGTGTTAGGGAAATCCATTAGTGGTGTGAATATAGATTTCCTGGAACATGTGAAGAAGTTAATAGAGCAAGATACTCAATACATAAAAATTTAGAAAAAATTGCAGAAAATAGTTGATTGAGTATATGCTGAAAATTCTAGAAAGTTACTCACTTACTCGAATTATTTGTATATTCCTATTTGAGCACACTGAAACACACAATATTAGTTGAGTATAATAGAATACCTTATGCAGGCCATGTCGGTTATTGGAAAATGATTACCGTGTTAAGGAAAAAAAAATTTGGCTGGGTATGAAGAGGGATGTACCAAAGTATCTATCAAGGTGCATAGAATGATAATAGATGAAGGTGGAGCATAAACATCAAGTCGTAGTGTTGAACTCTCTACCCATACCTGAATGGAAGTGGGAAACAATTTCAATGGAATTTATCACCGGATTACCAAGGAGAAATCACTAGCAAGATTCTATCATGGTGGTAGTAGATGTTTTGACTAAAGAAACCCACTTTATACCAGTGCAGTCTACGTTTGGGACTCCTTAGATATCTAATATTTTCATGAGAGACATCTTTCGCCTGTATGAAATACCCAAGGTAATAGTGTCACACAGAGATGCAAAGTTCACCTCTAAGTTTTGGAAGGCATTATGTAGATGTATGGGAATAAAATTGAACTTTAGTATAATATATCATCGACAGACGGATGGGCAAACAAAAAGGATGAAGTATATTTTAGAGGATATGATAAGAATGTCTGTGATGAATCAACCTACCAAGTTGGAAGAATTTCTTCATTTAGCAGAATTTGCATATATAATAATAGTTACCAGGACTCCATTAAAATGAGCCCCTTGAAAGCTTTGTATGGTGGAAAATGCAACACACCCTTGAGCTGGAGACAACCATAAGATAATCTAATATTGGGGCCATATGAGTTACAGGAGATGGAACATATCATGTGGAAAATTAGGCAACACATCAAAACAACACAAGATCGATAGAAAATTTATGAAAATTAAAAGAGAGTGCATAAATAATTCAACATCAGAGACCACATATATTTGTGAGTAAATCCCAAAAAGAGTACTCTAATCACATGAGCTTATGAAAAGTGGGCACCACGATCGTGTGGGCCTTTTGAAATTCTCAGTATAGTAGGGACAAAATCTTATGAACTAGTTTTACCCACCCATTTTAGAGTCCACAATGTATTTCATGTGTCTTTATTAAAAAAGTATGCTCATGATACTTCTCATGTGATTGATTGGAATCCGATATAGGTCAAACCCGAAGGATACTTCCTTCCTGAGCCACTTCGTATCTTGGATCGAAGGGAAACTGGGCTCCAGAATTGATTCGTTTCTCAAGTTAAGCTATAGTGGAGGCCCTTTACCCATTGCTATCAGAATTTAATTTTGATGTTATGTATGCGAGCATGTTTAGTGTTTTGGTTGGGGGAATATAACATTTATTGCATGTAGGAGTACTAAAACAAAGGTAGGGAGATATCAGGGTAGTGATTCACCTACTGTTAGGTTTTAGGGGTGAGGCTAGGATCGAACTGACATGCAGAGTGACAGTAAGTCTCAGCAGCAAAACCTGAGTGGGTGGAAAAGGTTATATCGAGAGGTTAAGTGACACCAATATAAATTCCATTGCTCAGCTAAATAGAACCCTTATCTAACTGGTAATTTAAATGTTGTCTGAAGAGATCCTAATTCATACTATCACATCCTAAACAAATATTTATAGGTAGTAAGATGTGTTATGTTTATTACAAAAAATTATCATAAGCTAGGAAGGTTGATCTCTAAAATATCAAGCTATTGACTGCCTTTCTCCTCACATGATGTAGATTGATTCTATTCGAAGGTTTTAGATTAATTATAGTTATTGGATGCAAATTAATTGGTGTAGTACTTATTGATACTAATTGTAGATGTTATAGCATCATACCTTTAATTTACCGATGGCGAATATTTGGGCGTAGTATATTGTTGAGCGTATATAGAAGCGATGCTAGAAGAAACGTGAGGGTTGGGAAAGAAAGGCATAAGCATACTCAGCAAGGAGGTTGCTTGACTTTTGAAACTCACGCCAAGATCGTATGAACTCAAAGAAGATATTACTCTAGAATAACAGGCATGCCATATTCACATTCATAGAAATACAATTCCTCTTTAAATAGATATTACTACAGAATTGAAGATGGATAAAATTCTAAACTTAACATGGGCCTGTAGTAACCAACAATAATGTAAAAGAGAGGAAAAAGTCAGTGATAAGCTAGAGCACTAATCTGATTAAAAATGGAGAGCATCACTTACACTTATGATAAATATCTAGCATATATACAAAGGGTGAACAGCTATACGAATTAATTAAGAAAATGGCATGAAATCCTCGCATACACATAAAGGAAATGTCATTGAGAACCTAGAAGTGTGGTTCATGCTAATTCAACCTTCACCTTTACAAGGCAACGAAAATTAGTATTCATTTCAGATAACCAAACTAAGAACAAAATACATCCTTATCATCATTTTGTAAAAATTGTAAACGTTGATAGTTATAATCAATTCGAGAACAAGATATAGCCTTATCATCATTCTGCAAACGTATTAACAATAGATATCTATTTCAAATAACCAATTAGAGAACCGGATACACTATTATCCTCAATTTGCAATCATAACAGAAACAAATATTCATTCCAAATCATAACCCATAAAGAAAATTGCACCTTATCCCTAGTATGTGACATAAAAAAACATAACATGGAGTCATAAATACAAATAGAGAGAACAATAATTACAAAAACTTATGATATGGGAATTTCTCCATTAGTGGTGACTATCACAGTGTCATTCATATTAAATGTGGCACGAATAAATATTTCCACAAAAGAGAAGGAAAATAAAAACCTTGAACATAGATTCAAGTTCTGATAGGAACTTCAGTATAGTATATACAATGAGAGTCCTGAGAGTGCTTGGATCATTAACTTTAAATCAAATAAGACCCATTTAACAACAACAACTGGAAACATAGCCAGGAGTCCTGGAATAGAAAACATTAAAACTAGTCTAGGAAAACCTAGAGTTTCCCCAGTCCATCCATTATGGTAAGGTAGTCTAAGAAGGAAGGGATCCTATGAGGTAACTCGCCTAGAAGTAACGATGTGTCGAATCAGTACTCGTTGTGCCATGGAAACCCAAGTACGTGACTAAAGAAGAATGGTGTGACTATACCTGCAATAGTAAGCCACATGAAACATTAAAATTAGAGAATAGTAACAACGCCAAATGGAATTAAAGAAAGGAAACCCCATGTGTGAAGAGAGAAGTTAGTACCTATGTATGATTCATAGAGTAGAACCTCATCCAAGCAACCAAACCTTCACATCAAAACCCAACACAAAATGTGTTAATGTAAATTAGAGCAAGAAATTAGTTAACATGTGAACCATGATTGCAGGGGAAAATTTTTACCTATGACACTAGAGGCTATATGCTCATCGTGAGAGTTCCAGGCTAGCCTTGTAGAAACCCCCAGTCCATTCCTGTGGAAGAAAAAAAAATTAAGGTGAGATTAGAACCACGCTAAAATTAAAGGGATTAATCAAATTGCTTGGAATTCCAAGAAGAAAATGAGAATTAACATTGCATGGGAAAATCGAGTTGGTATGAAGAGCCTCCAATGTTTCGAAGTGTAATCACATCACTCATTTTATAGGAAATGCATAAATTAGAGGCCAGATAAACCTCCTTGATGCTAGACCAACCCCAAGTTATGGCATGGCCTAGCACAAGAGGTCCATTGTGCAATAGAAGGTGGCGATGGAAAAGGCATACCATCAAGTTAGAAAATAAATCGACTAGGTATTGCTTCAGAGTTCTTGGCACTAGTGGAACAACAAAAAACCAAAAGATTGGAGGGTGAAATGATAAATTGTTAGGGTTTGAATGAAATTTCTTGCACCTTTGATGAGGGAGAAGAGACATGGACCATTGGAGTCCCATCTTCTTGGCCACGGTGAGGGCCATGTGACATCGTAACCCATTCACATGGCCATGACATGTGGATAAATCTAGTTGAAGGTGTTATGAAACTGGAGAACAACTGGAGCGTTGAGAAAGAGTTTCATCGAGGTGAGGGTTTGAACCTAGTGTTATACGGAATGAATCCAACAATGAAGGACCACTAACATGCACATTTAACATTGGGAACCAATGATTAGTATGTGGTTATTAACCTTGAAACAAGGGTGATCATCTAGTTATGGATTTTGAACCAATTAAAAGTCATATAGTGAGAGGAAGATATATATGACATGTAGAGCACTAGAACCACACTTAGATATGTAGGAATTGATCAAACATGAGGTTGATCTAAGCGTTAAGCAAAGAAAGCCTTAACTTTAAACATAAGTCAAACAAGATAAGGATAGTGATAAGCACCTTGTTAGATACAAATATATATTCATGCCATTTTGTTAAAAAGAAGATCTTTAAAAAAATGCTAAATAAGGGGTGCACTATATATAGCGTTGAATTTTTTCATTCAGGTATAATGGAGTGTGATTTTTAAGATTGGAATATAACAAATGGTATCAGAGAACTAGTTACCACATTGGGCTTAAGAAAAAGGCACCACCATAGTTATAGAATAAGTAGTAAATAGAAGAAAATGTAGCAAAATGGTGTTAATTGGTTTGTTTCATAGGGTAGAAAATTGAAGCATATTGTTGTCTAATAATGGAGAACTCTCCTCTAGCTATTACTGGCGAGGAAGATTTGTATGTGGAGCTGGGAGAAGGTAGCACCTCATTACCTTATGAGTTTGTGGATATATTAAGAAATCTGCAACAAGAATTAGCATAGCTCCGGAGTACTAATGAGTGGTTATTAAAACATAATGAGGAATAGGAAAATTTGATCAGAGAGTGGACTAATAAATCTAGTCAAAAAAATTTAGAGCCAAAAGAATTAAAAAGAAAGAAGAGCGGGACAAAATATCAAAAATTTGAAAGTGGAGAGGAATCCAGTCATAATACTCCAAAAACACATAAAGGAAAGAAGAAGATGGAGTTACTGGGGGAGTTTAGGAAGATCAAGAGCCCTACCTATGACTGTGAAAGGGAGGAGGATGTTGAGGTGTGGTTTCTGAACATGATTAAGTATTTCCAAGTGTATGAGTACAAGATAAATTTAAATGCATGCACGACCATTTATCAACTACATGGTAAATATACCCTTTGGTGGGAAGACGTAAAAAGTGTGCATTTGCTAGAAGAGAATACAGTTTCATGGGAGGAATTCCAGAAAATGTTCAAGTCATGGTATCTCAATGAGTGCTACTATGATGATCAAGCCAAGGAATTTCATGAATTAAGGTTGGGAATGTTGACCATGGATGACTTTGTTGTTAATTTTACAAACTTTTTACGGTATGTACCATACCTTAAAGAGGAGAAGGATAAACTAAAATGGTTCCTAAACTATTTTCCAGCCTCGTATAAGGAGAGAATTGAGTTAGGTAACCTAATATCTATAAATGAGGTGGTGAGGAAGGTTATATTATGTTATCAACAATTCAAGAAGAGTAGTGAGGGCGATAAATTATGGAAAAGTAAAGAGACTACCAAGGTGGGTGCGAGTGTAAAAAGATAGAAACCTTACTATCTTAAATATTTTAGCAAATATCATCAAAGGAATAAGTTTGGCAAAGGAAACACATCTCCACCTGTACAATATTATAAGGGTTTGAAAACTACATAATTTAACAACAAGGAAAACAATAGTACAAAGGAAAGGGAACCATTGAAATGTTGGGGTTGCAGCGAGCCACACTTGCTAAGGGATTTCCCACATAATCCTAGGTCTGTACATAACATCCAGGCCATTCAAGAGGCAACGAACGTGAATGAAATTGTTGTTATAAACATTTTTGTGCCTTACATCATTGAGCATGAAATTTCCATAATCTAAGGGATCCAAAGTCCCTAAACATGTTGTTCCTACCCCTAGAGGAACAAGGCTAACAAACCACAGCAATTCACAAAAGTTCTCCACCTGAAACTGCTCAAAAACAAGTCAATTCAGGATCGTGTCAACTTCTCCATTGACCATCTGCGCTGAATGTCAGTGGCTCCACTGTCTACCTGCGTTGAATGTCAACTCCAACACTAGCTACCTGCACTGAGCGAGTTTGGACAAGTGGCAGACTCATTCCTCAAGGTGTCAATGCTCAGGAAGCTTCCAAAATGACACTTGCCTCAGGGAATTCTACTCGTGATGAGTAAGAGGTTCAAAATCTCCAAGTGGAAGCAAGAACCTCCAAGTGGACTCAAGAACTGATAGAGGGAGAGGACACTAGTCAGATCTCAAGCTGACTCATCCTCTCTCCAAACATCTATATATGGATCTCTTCTCCATGAGATCTGGAGGCTGGAATTTTGTTATTGTAAAGAATTGTTGTTGGTTTGAGACTGGAATCATTGGGTGTTTAATGCTTTGAAGGGGCTGAAGATAGGAATTCCATTTGCTGGGAAGGAGATGCTGGATTGGAGCCCTCTGGGTTGTATCTCTTCCTGAACCTTGTTATTCATCAATAAAGCTATCTTGGTTTCTCCTATATGTTGATGTATTTTGATGTGTAAATGTATTAGTGTATTTGGTTTATTTCTAATCCTAAACTAGTTATGAATGTGAACATATGTCTTTGTGTAGTGTTCTTCTCTTGTCTCAAGTAGCTGTTCTCTTGTCGCAAGTAGCTGTTCTCTTGTGATCTTGCAGGAAGTTGTAGCTGGATAAGCAAGAAGGCAAGTAGCTGTGAACACCCAAAGAGAAGAGAGATTGGATCGAGGGACAAACGGAAGACACCGGTAAGTCTATTGATCTCTCTTCTTTCACATTTCATAAAGGAAGAAACCAGTGTAGCTGTATTTGTTTGTTGCTAAGGCACTGTCACACCTTAGGTGGATAGGATCGTCCTGCATAGGCATTTTTCCCCACAACAAATTGGCGACTCCACTGGGGAGAATTTGTTTATTCATTTCATTTGTGTTTCTGTCATTTGTTTACTTCATAGACTTGACAGCAACAATCGAACTGCATCTTTCCCGGATGCAAAGTAGAAAGCTGCTGCTTTGATCCAGTTGCTGGACTTGTCTATGATTTGAACAATGGATTCGCAAATGATTTGATGATCCTTGTGATAGATCTTAGTAGCCTTCAAAGCATCCCTTTGATTATACCTTGCTTTTGTTTCTGATTTGGCCTGAAACTGTTGATTTTTGAGCAATTTGTGACCCAGAACCCAGGAGAAACGAGAGTTTCTCCTTCAGCGCAACTGCTGTGAAGGCAGTCTGCATTTCAACGCAGGTCCCGTGAAGGCTACCTGCGCTGAATGTCAAATCCTCAGTGTTGAGGTTGCACTGAACCAGATTGACCTTGTGCAGCTGGGGTTCTCTGCTCTCTGTTGCCCTGTTTTGCTCTCTGTTTTTGCAGCCTTTAACGAGCATAGGTACCAGTCAGATAACTCCTTTTATTTTCTTAGATTCCGCCTCCTTTTGTACAAAAAGACTGTGAGTGTTTTTATGTGTTTGTGGCGTCATTTACAGTTTTCCTTTGCATGAGTAAAATAGTCATCCTGTAGCCTTTGATTCAGATCTGATTGATTGTGATCTTAGAAGAGAGTTCAATGGATGTTTGCAGATTGATTATACATTTACTTTTGCTTATTGGTTTGAATTTGTCTCTTTTAAGTGTCAAAACAAGTCTTTATTTCGAAAATCGTTAAGTGTTGTAATCTCTTCTACCCTCTCTGATTTTGAAAAAAGTGAACTTGTTTGTATTGATCATTTAAAAGCAAATTCAAAGTTGTACAAAAAAGCTTTCTTTGTAGGCATCAATACTAAGAAAGCGGAAAACAAACACCTGCATTGTGCATTTTGCATTTGATAGTTTGCATGTTGGATTTAGGAAAAGTGCATTAGAGTGTGCTGATTGCTCTTTGAGAAAAGATGGTGTCTTTCTTTTCCCTTAGTAGCTAGGATTTTCAAATTTGAAAAGATAATAAAGCTTGCTTATCATCTTTAGACTGCATTTAGGAATTTGTATCATACATCTCGTGGTGTACCTTGAAAGGCAAACTTTAAAAAGATCAACCTAAAATAAACTGAATGAACCTAACAACGCTTTGTAACATAACGCACAACATAGAGGTCTAGGCTAGAGACGTGTTCCGGCGTCGTTAAGCCTAGTGACTGTCGATCTCGTGGAAGGTGGGTGATTCCTCCTGAGGGACGATAGCGCTAGTACAGATTGTGCTCCCACGTGCCGTCGCGTATATATTGGGAGACCCCTATAGGCATATATCCTTTATCCTTAGGAAGCCATGTCGGCCACCCTACTGATCGCAATGCAGTGAACACAGCATTCATGAAGATCGACCGCCCGTACCTTAAAAAGTATTCTGCGGTTTTGCGAAAAGTTTGGCACACCCTCTGCCTAGAACTCCATAGCAGTTTCTTTTGGCCTTTTTCAGACTCTATAACAGAAAAAGTCCATCCGAGCATTTGTCACTTCGGGCTCGTTAAAACATCGAAGGAGACTAGAGTCATCTTTAGCTTTTTCTCGACTCTTTAAAACTGAAAAAGCAAGTTGTGTCTAAAGCGTCGTTAACAATTTATTTTAAACGGAACAATCACCCTTTAATTCCTGCGTTGATCTTTAGGTTGAAAGATGGAGCACACCAACCAAGGAATTCCCCTTGGTGGAAATCCTAGTCCCTTCTCCTCTTGGGGAGATGTTGGTGCGCCCCACATGGCCACATTGTCGCTTCCAGGATTGACAATTGGCCTGCCAGTCTAGCTCTTTTCAACCAATGTCGTTCAGAACGTCACCATTCCTGAACAATCGAGTCAATAGTCAGACCAGACCAGAGTCGCCCACCAGCCTTCTACTTCATCTTCCTCTCCTCCTTCCTCTTCGCTTGACGGAACTGGTAAAACCAAAAACCAGGCTCCTAAGGAGAAGAAGGAGAAGAAGAAGAAAGAAAAGAAGAAGAAGGAGCCAAAGGCGACTGGGGGAAAACGAGAGTCGTCTGACAAAAATCCACACACAGCACTGACCAGGCCTAAATCGCCATGCGTCATATGCAAGGGAGACCACTTCCATAGAGATTGTCCCTGTATCCCTCGAATACTAAGGGACTGGTCTCCCCGTTTGCACAATTCAGTAGCATCAACCTCTGATAGCCATGTTGATTTCTCACCGTCAACTAGTGGGAGTGAAGCCCCAGGACAGAGAGGGAAAGCTAAATTTCCCTGCAAACTGTGTGAAGGCGATCATGCCATCCACCATTGTCCCTTCTTAGACGAGGCAAAAAGAGTTCTGGAAGATCGCCCGATTTTACGAGCGCAACTTCCTCCTGGATATCAAAGACTCTTGCCAAGTCCTTCGCTAGTTGAGAACCTGGCTGACCCACCTAGGTGGTCAGCCGAAGCACCTGTCATTGAAGATGAACCGTCTGAATCCATGCCTGACGAAAGTCTAAAGGTTGAAACGACAGTTGACCCGTTTTGCCTTCAGAGGCTCTATCTTCGAATGATACCATCACAGAGGAGAATAAAGACGACACCGTCCAAATTCTCTTCATCAACACTGACTCTGATGAACAAGGGGGCAATGCCCCCATTCCTTTATCGCAGGAAGGAAGTTCGTCAGAACGATATCTGGTCGTTTATTTGGTCCCACCACCAAGCAACCTGGTTGTGTCCTTTGATTGGAACCAACTAAGCAGACCCCGGTTGCCAGCAAGCATACCATTCAGAATTATCGTTCAAATATACAGAATGGTAATGGCTGGCACTATCATTGATGAGGGGGCATCTGTGAGTATCCTTTCCTCTATTGCTTAGAAAGCGCTTGGTTCGCCAACGCTTTTACCTGAAATGAGAAATCTATCAGGTTTTGATAAAGGAACCAATCGACCTTTAGGGATCCTCCCCAATGTGCCTATAACGTGATGGTCGTTCAAGGACCCTTGGATTATAACCTACTCCTTGGACGAGACTATATATATTGCATGAGAGCTATAGTCTCCTCACTCTTTAGAGTAATGTGTTTTCCGCATGAAGGAAGAATGGTCAATCTCATAGACCAACTTTCGTTTCCCGGATCACGCATCGCAAATAGTCATGTACCATCCCTAAATGGTCTATACACGCAAGAAGTGTCTCAACGCACGGCCCGTCCTCCTGATGAGCGCGATTAATCCGGGAGGATATGACTGGAACCCAGGGTGCATGCGTCCTGGCCTGCTTCGGCAGGAAAACTTTGGGTATAGGGTAGGTTTCCGCGGGAGAATATGACTAGTCCATACCCCGTCCGTGGTTGGAAGAGGAGTTGTTATGGAATAAGATTCTCTTGTAAAATTTATGTGAGAGGGCGGGTATCGTCACTCACCTCTGTCTATTTCGGTAGACATTGCCGAGGAAGTGTTTTGTTTGAAAGATTAACGAGACAATCTTTGGGTAACCTGAAAGAGGTAGGCCTCTCCCAGTGAAACGAAAGTTGCGACAGAATTGAAGTAGAGGTAACTTTGAAATCGTACTTTATACCTGGGGACATGCAAACCTTTTTGAGTGCAAGCGAGGGGCGGCTGTTTATTTTTTAAATTTTTAGGACCTCTAACCCTTTAAACTCGTAGGATTAGTCGTTTCCAAACTTGCGTAAAGAAAGGATAAGGAGCAAAGCTTAGTGAGATGAAGCTCCATAAAAAATAGAATCTTGATGAGACACTCTTATCAAATGACTGGGTAATCGAGCAGTTTTAGCATAAAGTTCATGCTCGTTAAAAAATAAACGCAAGATCCGAGCAGTTTTAACGCGGACTTCATGCTCATTAAAAAATAAACATAAGCAATGAGCAAGTGTTTCCACCAGCGTTTAAGCTCATTTTAAAATAAAAAATGAACCCACCCGGTAAATAACCACTGTGAATGTAATATCATCAGCCGTTAAAGCCTTGGTCGTGTTTGCACCTGTCACCTCCACTTTTCATTTGGCCGATCGTTCACCTCCATATGATTGTTTACCCATTTTGAGGAACAGCTGCGAAGAGTGATTTCACCTAGCCATCCTTGTGACACTGCCGTGATTGGAAAATTACAACCTGTACCTGGAATCAGCTGCTATCCCTGTTTATCACTCGTTCCTCAAAAGACGAGTCTTCTTTAATCTCTTTTCAACTGACTCGTAAAATATGAAAAGATTGCCAAGTTTTGGCCTTCCAGCTCGTTAAAGCGACCGGAAGAGCTATCCCTCCTCTAGATTTTAATCTTTTTGGACCTGAGGGATTATTGCACAAAAAGATCGAGCGCTTGTTTTATTCGGCTCGTTAAAACTATCGAAAACTCATCCCTTCTGTATTGTTTTATACTTTTTCGGACTTAAGGGATTAGATGACGAAAAAGGAATTTTGGAGTTGACTTTATGTACCTTTTCAGACTCTATAAAAATGAAAAGGACCGAGTTATCCTTGTCGTTAGACTCGTTAAAATCATTAAATAGCGACAAACTTTTAGACGGGAACGAGTTTCACTATCGCTAGGCTCATTAAAACATAGCGATGGGCTTGCCCGAAGGGCAGGTTATAGAACAAGCATATGTTATCCTCCTCAAGCTTGACAAAAATAAAGAGGTACTGGTCAGCAATGACTGGGGAAAAATTGGGAGAAACTAAAGAAAACTTTGATGGTAGCAAGTTGCTCTTGAACATGACACTTTTCCTCCGTACCACAATCGGGTTGGGTTGTTTCATTCACCGGTCACATCACCATGGTCTCGCCATACCATCCATATTTGGGGTAATGCTACCGATCCATTGCATCAGTGTCGCCATATGTTCAAGAGAAGTCGTTCAGAAAGAGTCAACCGTGTCCCATCCACTGCCATACATTATACTTCATCCATTCATGACCGCCACCCTGAATCATATGTCACAGATCATTTTCACCTCCATTAAAATCATTAGCTCCGTTTTGTGTCACTGATGTGGGATTCATTAAGGCCCTCCTGTGACGGATCGCTTCTTGTCGACATCAGCTCATTATCCAGGAAGTTGATCTAGGAACAACCCCTTCAGTACTTTGAAGCTTGCATGCCTCAATGGCAAGTTTCTCACTTCCGGCGACAAGTATACATCAATGACCTTTGACCAGAAGATTTTGCATGGTGTTCGACGCCAAGTCCTTTATTCACACCACGTAAATTGTACTGCAGTAACTTGAGGGTCATTATCATTATCGATGATTCCTCTCGCGCTTGTTAACGGTTTACATCATTGACCGGTAATCAAGCGATGTCTTTCCATGTTCGACTTCAGAACAATTCTCACATGGATCGACTTGTACTTAGAGTGAAGATCGAACGAGTTTGAAGACCCCGGATCTAGTTTCATCCATCCGGGCTACGATATATATTCAGGAAAGATAAAGACATTGACATGTACATCATTGCAGCAGATAATCATCCTACTCAAAGGATGATAATTTCATCAAAATTATCAGTCTATCATCAGACGATTGTCTGTTCTATGTACAGAAAAATGAATTTATAAAGTTGAGCATGGGAATGCCCACCTCAGCTAGATCATGAAAGCAGTATGAAAAATAATGTATTGTATTGTATTGTATTACAGGTCTCCCCCCAGCATTGGACGAACTTCGGATCCCCCTGATAAAGCATTTCGCCCGATAAACAGCCTCATACTTTAGGGGGAAACTGTTATAGACATTTTTGTGCCTTACAGCATTGAGCATGAAATGTCCATAATCTAAGGGATCCAAAGTCCCTAAACATGTTGTTCCTACCCCTAGAGGAACAAGGCTAACAAACCACAGCAATTCCCAAAAGTTCTCCACCTGAAACTGCTCAAAAACAAGTCAATTCAGGATCATGTCAACTGCTCCATTGACCATCTGCGTTGAATGTCAGTGGCTCCACTGTCTACCTGCATTGAATGTCAACTCCAACACTAGCTACCTGCGCTGAGTGAGTTTGGACAAGTGGCAGACTCATTCCTCAAGGTGTCAATGCTCAGGAAGCTTCCAAAATGACACTTGCCTCAGGGAATTCGACTCGTGATGAGTAAGAGGTTCCAAATCTCCAAGTGGAAGCAAGAACCTCCAAGTGGACTCAAGAACTAATAGAGGGAGAGGACACTAGTCAGATCTCAAGCTGACTCATCCTCTCTCCAAACATCTATATATGGATCTCTTCTCCATGAGATCTGGAGGCTGGAATTTTGTTATTGTAAAGAATTGTTGTTGGTTTAAGACTGGAATCATTGGGTGCTTAATGCTTTGAAGGGGCTGAAGATAGGAATTCCATTTGTTGGGAAGGAGATGCTGGATTGGAGCCCTCTGGGTTGTATCTCTTCCTGAACCTTGTTATTCATCAATAAAGCTATCTTGGTTTCTCCTATATGCTGATGTATTTTGATGTGTAAATGTATTAGTGTATTTGGTTTATTTCTAATCCTAAACTAGTTATGAATGTGAACATCTGTCTTTGTGTAGTGTTCTTCTCTTGTCTCAAGTAGCTGTTCTCTTGTCGCAAGTAGTTGTTCTCTTGTGATCTTGAAGGAAGTTGTAGCTGGATAAGCAAGAAGGCAAGTAGCTGTGAACACCCAAAGAGAAGGGAGATTGGATCGAGGGACAAACGGAAGACACCGGTAAGTCTATTGATCTCTCTTCTTTCACATTTCATAAAGGAAGAAACAAGTGTAGTTGTATTCGTTTGTTGCTAAGGCACTGTCACACCTTAGGTGGATAGGATCGTCCTGCATAGGCATTTTTCCCCACAACAATTGCCCGAAATATTCCTAGATTTAGCACAACATTGGAGGATAGACAGGCTGAGAATTAGTCGACTATGATTGAAATCAAAGGTATGATACTAAACCAAGTTATGCCTATTTTAATTGATCCGGGGGCTAGTCTAACTTATATCCACCCCAAAATTGTGGAAAAGTGTAATCTAAAAGAAAAAAAAAATCAAGAATTCGTGTCTAGATCAGTTGGAAACTAGTACTAAAAGAAAAGTAACTAGTCAAATAAAACAATTCTCCCTTAATTTAAATCGTCATCCTAAAATAATTGATTTAAATATTCTTCTTTTAGGATCTTACAATCTATTGATAGGCATGGATTAGTTGGAAATTCGAGCAGTTGTTATAAATTTTTTGGAGAAAATGGTTAGTTATGTGGATCAGAATGGTGACACATGGGCAATAAAGGGAAAGCCAAAACTAGTATCAATTCGACAAATTTCTATGTTACAGTTGAGAATAAGTGAAAGAAAGGGATGCAAGCTATATATGGTACATGTGGAAACTAGTGAAAAAACAACAGAAAAAGGAAAATTAAATACTTTATGAGTTATTAAGGAATTTCAAGATGTATTTCGAGAAGAAATTTTGGGGTTAACTCCACATAGGGACATATATTTTACCCTTGACTTAGTACCAGGTACCATTCATATGTATAGAACCCTATATCAAATGAGCACCCTAGAACTATTAGAATTGAAAATGAAATTAGAAGAGCTCTTGAACAAGGGGTGTATCAGACCCAATGTCTCGCCATGGGGGACACCAATAATTTTTGTCAAGAAAAAAGATGGCACATTTAGAATGTGCATTGATTACCATCAATTGATAAATTAACAATCAAAAACATGTATCCATTTCCAAACATTCACAATTTATTTGATTAGGTGAGAGAGACAACGCTTTTCTCAAAAATTGATTTGAGAAATGGTTACCATCAGCTAGACATAAAGAATGAAGATATTCATAAAACAAAATTTAGAACCAGATACAGTCATTATAAGTTTGTTGTGTTACCTTTTGGACTCAAAAATGTGCCATCAACCTTCATGTGCTTGATGAGCAGTATACTACACCCTTACCTTGATAAGTTGGTAATGATGTTCATTGATGATATTTTAGTATATTCAAAGAATGAGGAGGATCACAAAGATAATTTGAAGATAGTATTACAAACATCAAGGGAACATTAATTGTTTGAAAAAGTCAGCATATGTGAGTTTTATAAAGACAAAATACAGTATTTGGGACATTTTATTTCTAAGGAAGGATTATCAGTGGAACCTGAAAAGATCGAGGCTATCATAAAATAGCCATACTGAAGGACATAGTCGCAGTTCACTCTTTTATGGGAATTGTAGGATATTATTGGTGATTCATAGAATCCTCCTTGAGACTATCTTATCCTATCACCTCCTTTCATAAAAGGTTGCGAAATTTGATTGGAAAGACCAATGTCAAGAAAGCTTTGATAAGCTGAAACAATTGTTAACCACAACCCCCATATTAAAAATTGCAGATCCCAACAAAGAATTCATTGTTTGTATATATTCCTGCTTGGAAGGCCTTGGAGGAGTATTGATGTAGGATAATGTTGGAATAGCTTATGTGTTCCAGAAGAAAAAAGTGCATGAGCATAACTATGCAATGTACGATTTATAATAGGAAGCAGTAATACATGCACCTAAAATGTGTAGACTCTATTTGATTGGAAAGAAATTTATACTAGTAACTGAACACATCAATCGGAAGTATTTTTTCAGCTAGCCCGACTTAAATGTTAGGTAATCAAGATGGGTCGCATTTATTAGTAATTTCGATATTGAGATACAACACATAGAAGGAAAGGAAAGCAAACTAGCAAATGATCTAAGCCCACATTCTCGTGTTCTATTATGGCTATCTGTTAGTAGTGTGAATACATATTTCATGGAACATGTGAAGGTGTTAATACAACAAGATATTAAATACATAGAAATTCATAAAATTGACAAAAATAGGAGATTCAACATTATTAGGAAATTATATATTACAGAGCAATGGAACACATAAAATATTGTAGAAATATAAACACAGAAAACGCATAAAACAAGAGAGACACAGATATATGTGGTTCACCCAGTTTGGGCTACATCCATGGAGAAACAGCCATTCCTTCTTTTATTATATTATCTAGCAAACTGCAGAGATACAACCTACAGCAGATCCGTTGTAACACCCTCTTCGCTCTCAATCTCCTCTCTCTTCCTCACTCAGAATACAGATTATACATAGACGCAATACAATTCCATCATATATAGTGAGGGGTTGCCTTATAGGGAAAAAAACCCTAAATTAAACATAACTTCTACCATCAGATCATCTGCCTAACGAACGACCTAGATTGACTAGAAATTACTAGACTTTTACAAGGCAATTTTACATCTATTTTTTGGCTTCGGGGGCGCTGCCCCCGAACCCTCACCGGGGGACCGCTGGCCCCCAAACCCCCCAATCGAGGGGGATTAGTCCCCCCACGTGGATGGTTGTATAGTCTTCCTGGGGTATACATCCAGCTGAAACCTTTGAATATAGAAGATAATCAGGCTCCACACCCAACAATCTCCTACTTGGAGACTGACTATAGCAACTCCACCACTACTTCATTTGCTAGACAATGACTCCACTTTGGACCTGTTTTTTTCTCATCTTCTTCATCATACTTGAAGACCAATTGAAATTGAGAAGATTCTCAGTTTCTCCATGGTTACAACTTTTGTTAGCATATCTACAGCATTCTGGCTAGTGTGTATATTTTCCAGCTTCAACTGTCCATCTTCCAATGCTGACCGTATGAAATGGTACTTGAGATGTATATGTTTATTCTTGGAATGAAATGTAGAGTTCTTTGCAAGATGTATTGCACTCTGGCTGTCACTGTATAACCTCACCAACTCTTGCTTCTTACCCAGTTCTGTTATAGACATTTTTGTGCTTTGCATCACTGAGCATGAAATGTCAATAATCAAGGGATCCAAAGTCCCTAAACATGTTGTTCCTACCCCTAGAGGAACAAGGCCAGCAAACCACAACACTTCACAAAAGTTCTCCACCTGAAAACACTCAAAAACAAGGCAATTCTGGATCATGTCAACTGCTCCACTGAGCATCTGCGCTGAATGTCAACTGCTCCACTATCTACCTGCGTTGAATGTCAACTGCAAAGAAGGCTACCTGCGCTGAGCGAGTTTGGACAAGTGGCAGAGTCATTTCTCAAGGTGTCAATGCCCAGGAAGCTTCCAAAATGACACTTGGATCAGGGAATTCGACTGGTGATGAGTAAGAGGTTCCAAATCTCCAAGTGGAAGCAAGAACCTCCAAGTGGAATCAAGAACTGAAGTGGGGGAGGACACTAGTCAGCTTCATACCAGCCTCAAGCTGACTCATCCTTTCTCCAAAACTCCTATATATAGATCTCTCTCATGAGGTCAGAGGAGGCTGGAATTTGGTATTTGCAAAGAATTGTTGTTGGTTTATGGCTAGAAATATTGGGTGTGTTATGCTTTGAAAGGAGCTGAAGAAGGAATTCCATTCTGTTGGGAAGGAGATGCTGGGTTGGAGCCCTATGGGTTGTATCTCTTCCTGAACCCTGTTACTTTCAATAAAGCTATCTTGATTCTTTCCTATATGCTGGTGTATTTTGTGTGATTGCATTAGTATATTTGATTTACTTCTAATCCTGAATCATTTATGAATATGTACATTTGCCTTTGTATTGTGTTCTTCTCTTGTCGCAAGTAGCTGTTCTCTTGTCACAGGTAGCTGTTCTCTTGTGATCTCGTGGGATTCAAGTAGCTGTTCTCTTGATCAAGCGAGGAGGCAAGTAGCTGTGGACACACAAAGAGAAGAGGATCTAGTTCGAGGGACAACCGGAAGATAACGGTAAGTCTGCCGATCTCCTCTCTTTCACATTTCATAAAGGAAGAAATCATGATAGTTGTATTCGTTTGTTGCTAAGGCACTGTCACACCTTAGGTGGATAGGATCGTCCTAAAATCTATCAGGTTTTGATAAAGGAACAAGTCGACCTTTAGGGATCCTCCCCAATGTGCCTATAACATTGAAAGGGAAGACTGTTCAAATGAACGTGATGGTCGTTCAAGGACCCTTGGATTATAACCTACTCCTTGGACGAGACTATATATATTGCATGGGAGCTGTAGTCTCCTCACTCTTTAGAGTAATGTGTTTTCCGCATGAAGGAAGAATGGTCAAGCTTGTGGACCAACTTTCGTTTCCCGGATCACACATCGCAAATAGTCATGTGCCATTCCTAAATGGTCTATTCATGCAAGAAGTGTCTCAACCCACAGTCCGTCCTCCTGATGAGCGCGAGTAATCTGGGAGGATATGACTGGAACCTAGGGGGCATGCATCCTGGCCTGCTTCGGCAGGGAAACTTTGGGTATAGGGTAGGTTTCCGCGGGAGAATATGACTAGTCCGTACCCCGTCCGTGGTTGGAAGAGGGGTTGTTCTGGAATAAGATTCTTTTGTCAAAGTTATGTGAGAGGGCGGGGGTCATCACTCACCTCTGTCTATTTCAGTAGACATTGCCGAGGAAGTGTTTTGTTTGAAAGATTAACGAGACAATCTTTGGGTAACCTGAAAGAGGTAAGCCTCTCCTGGTGAAACGAAAGTTTCGATGGAATTGAAGTAGAGGTAACTTTGAAATCGTACTTTATACCTGGGGGCATGCAAACCTTTTAGAGTGCAAGCAAAGAGCGGTTATTTATCTGTTTTTTTGGATTAGCCATTTCCTAACTTGCATAAAGAAAGGATGGGGAGAAAAGCTTAGTGAGATGAAGCTCCATAAAAAAAATAGAATCTTGATGAGACACTCTTATCTTATGACTGGGTAATCGAGCAGTTTTAGCATAAAGTTCATGCTCGTTAAAAAATAAACGCAAGATCCGAGCAGTTTTAACGCGGTCTTCATGCTCGTTAAAAAATAAATATAAGCAGTGAGCAATATTTCCTCCAGAGTTTAAGCTCATTTTTAACTAAAAAATGAACCTATCCCGGTAAATAACCACTGTGATCGTAAATTTCTCAGCCATAAAAGCCTTGGTCATGTTTGCACCTGCCACCTCCACTTTCATTTGGCCGATCGTTCACCTCCATATGATTGTTTACCCATTTTGAGGAACAGCTGCGAAGAGTGATTTCACCTAGCCATCCTTGTGACACTGCCGTGATTGGAAAATTCCAACCTGTACCTGGAATCAGTTGCTATCCCTGTTTATCACTCGTTCCTCAAAAGACGAGTCTTCTTTAAGCTCTTTTCAACTGACTCGTAAAATATGAAAAGATTGCCGAGTTTTGGCCTTCCAGCTCGTTAAAGGACCGGAAGAGCTATCCCTCCTCTAGATTTTAATCTTTTTGGACCTGAGGGATTATTGCACAAAAAGGTCGAGCGCTTGTTTTATTCGGCTCGTTAAAGTTATCGAAAACTCATCCCTTCTGTATTGTTTTATACTTTTTCGGACTTAAGGGATTAGATGACGAAAAAGGAATTTTGGAGTTAACTTTATGTACCTTTTCAGACTCTCTAAAAGTGAAAAGGACCGAGTTATCCTTGTCGTTAGACTCGTTAAAGTGATTAAATAGCAACAAACTTGTCTTTAGACGAGAACGAGTTTCCCTATCACTAGGCTCGTTAAAACATAGCGATGGGCTTGCCCAAAGGGCAGGTTATAGAACAAGCATATGTTATCCTCCTCAAGCTTGATAAAAATAAAGAGGTACTGGTCAGCAATGACTGGGGAAAAATTGGGAAAAATCAAGAAAACTTTGATGGTAGCAGGTCGCTCTTGAACATGACACTTTTCCTCCGTATCACAATCGGGTTGGGTTGTTTCATTCACCGGTCACATCACCATGGTCTCGCCATACCATCCATATTTGGGGTAATGCTACCGATCCATCGCATCAGTGTCGCCATATGTTCAAGAGAAGTCGTTCAGAAAGAGTCAACCGGGTCCCACCCACTGCCATACATTATCCTTCATCCATTCATGACCGCCACCCTGAATCATATGTCACAGATTGTTTTCACCTCCATTAAAATCATTAGCTCCGTTCCGTGTCACTGATGTGGGATTCATTAAGGCCCTCCTTTGACAGATCGCTCCTTGTTGACATCAGCTCATTATCCAAGGAGTTGATCTAGGAACAACCCCTTCAGTACTTTGAAGCTTGCATGCCTCAATGGCAAGTTTCTCACTTCCGGCGACAGGTATACATCAATGACCTTCGACCAGAAGATTTTGCGTGGTGTTCGACGCCAAGTCCTTTATTCACACCACGTGAATTGTACTGCAGTACCTTGAGGGTCATTATCATTATCGGTGATTCCTCTCGCGCTTGTTAACGGTTTACATCATTGACCGGTAATCAAGCGATGTCTTTCCATGTTCGACTTCAGCGCAATTCTCACATGGATCGACTTGTACTTAGAGTGAAGATCGAACGAGTTTGAAGACCCCGGATCTAGTTTCATCCATCCGGGCTGCGATATATATTCAGGAAAGATAAAGACATTTGACATGTACATCATTGCAACAGATGATCATCCTACTCAAAGGATGATAATTTCACTAAAATTATCAGTCTACCATCAGACGATCATCTGTTCTATGTACAAAAATGAATTTATAAAGCTGAGCATGGGAATGCCCGCCTCAGCTAGATCATGAAAGCAGAATGAATCATAATGTATTGTATTGTATTTTATTACAGGTCTCCTCCCAGCAGATGGATGAACTTCGAACCCTCCTGGATAAAGCATTTCACCCGATAAACGGCCTCATACTTTAGGGGGCAACTGTTATAGACATTTTTGTGCCTTGCATCACTGAGCATGAAATGTCAATAATCAAGGGATCCAAAGTCCCTAAACATGTTGTTCCTACCCCTAGAGGAACAAGGCCAGCAAACCACAGCACTTCACAAAAGTTCTCCACCTGAAAACACTCAAAAACAAGGCAATTCTGGATCATGTCAACTGCTCCACTGAGCATCTACACTGAATGTCAACTGCTCCACTGTCTACCTGCGTTGAATGTCAACTGCAAAGAAGGCTACCTGCGCTGAGCGAGTTTGGACAAGTGGCAGAGTCATTTCTCAAGGTGTCAATGCCCAGGAAGCTTCCAAAATGACACTTGGATCAGGGAATTCGACTGGTGATGAGTAAGAGGTTCCAAATCTCCAAGTGGAAGCAAGAACCTCCAAGTGGACTCAAGAACTGAAGTTGGGGAGGACACTAGTCAGCTTCATACCAGCCTCAAGCTGACTCATCCTTTCTCCAAAACTCCTATATATAGATCTCTCTAATGAGGTCAGAGGAGGCTGGAATTTGGTATTTGCAAAGAATTGCTGTTGGTTTGTGGCTAGAAATATTGGGTGTGTTATGCTTTGAAAGGAGCCGAAGAAGGAATTCCATTCTGCTGGGAAGGAGATGCTGGGTTGGAGCCCTATGGGTTGTATCTCTTCCTGAACCCTGTTACTTTCAATAAAGCTATCTTGATTATTTCCTATATGCTGGTGTATTTTGTGTGATTGCATTAGTATATTTGATTTAATTCTAATCCTGAATCATTTATGAATATGTACATTTGCCTTTGTATTGTGTTCTTCTCTTGTCGCAAGTAGATGTTCTCTTGTCACAGGTAGTTGTTCTCTTGTGATCTCGTGGGATTCAAGTAGTTGTTCTCTTGATCAAGCGAGGAGGCAAGTAGCTGTGGACACACAAAGAGAAGAGGATCTAGTTCGAGGGACAACCGGAAGATAACGGTAAGTCTGCCGATCTCCTCTCTTTCATATTTCATAAAGGAAGAAATCATGATAGCTGTATTCGTTTGTTGCTAAGGCGCTGTCACACCTTAGGTGGATAGGATCGTCCTAAATAGGCATTTTTCCCCACAACAAGTTCATCCAGAAACCTTTGTAACCAAATCATTTCTTTACTAGCCTCTGTAGCAGCAACATACTCTGCTTCTGTTGTTGAAAGTGCAACAACACTTTGGATTTTTGAAACCCAACTAACAGTTGTTCCACCTATAGTAAATACATATCCTATAGTGCTCCTCTTGTTATCTCTATCACCTGCCATATCAGCATCAACATATCCTTCTAGAGCAATGTTTGAACCACCAAAGCATAATGCTTGATTTGTGGTACCTCTCAAATACCTGAGAATCCACTTCACTACAATCCAATGTTCTTTTCCTGGATTGTTCATGTACCTACTTAAAACTCCCACTACATGTGCAATATCAGGCCTTGTGTAGACCATTGCATACATTAAGCTTCCAACTGCTGATGCATATGGAACTTTAGACATATGAGCCATTTCTTCCTGAGTCTTGGGACACGCCTCCTTACTTAATTTGAAATGGCTAGCAAAAGGTATACTAACTGGTTTTGCATTTTGCATATTAAACCTTTTCAACACCTTTTCTATGTACTCACTTTGAGACAATGTTAATTTTCTATTCTTCCTGTCTCTAGTTATTCTCATACCAAGGATTTGTGTTGTAGCACCCAAATCCTTCATTGCAAATGAGTTTGCCAATTTCCTTTTGAGCACATTTATTTCCTACATGTTAGAACCTGCAACAAGCATGTCATCTATATACAATAATAATATAATATAGCTTCCATCATTTTGCCTTTTGAGATAAACACAATGATCAGAGTGACATCTAGTATAACCTTGTTCAAAAATAAACCTGTCAAATTTTAGATACCACTGCCTTGGAGCCTATTTAAAGCCATACAAGCTCTTCTTCAACCTGCACACTAGTTTCTCCTTCCCTTTTACCTCATATCCTTGTGGTTTTTGCATATATATCTCTTCCTCCAAATCCCCATGGAGAAAATTTGTCTTTACATCTAACTACTCAAGATGCAAATCTTCAACTACTACTAGACTTAAAATAGTTCTGATTGAAGTCATTTTAACAACAGGAGAAATTATTTCATCAAAATCAATACCTTTCTTCTGTGCAAACCTCTTCACCATAAGTCTAGCTTTATACCTTTTTCTACCTCCATCTTCTTCCTTTAGCCTGTAAACCCATTTATTCTGAAATGTTGTTTTACCTGTAGGCAACCTGACTAAGTCCCAAGTCTAGTTATGTGCTAAGGAGTCCATCTCTTCTTTCATGGCTTGCTCCCACTTCTTCCTGGTTTCTACCTACACTGCTTCTTCATAACATCCTGGTTCACCAGAATCAGTCAACAATACATAATATAAGGAGAGTATCATTCAGGGGGTCTACTTATCCTGGTAGATCTTCTAACACCACTTTCAGGTGTTTGAGGTGCTTGTTGCTGTTGTGATTGTTGTTCTAGCTGTTGATCATTATGATTTTCAAGCACCATCACTTTTCCTGTGATATCATCAAGCACTGTATATTCTCTATTCTCTTTTTCTTGTTTCTTTTCCTGCAACTGATTCTTATACAAGACCTTTTCATTGAATATTACATCTCTGCTCCTAATGATTTTGTGATTTTCATAATCATATAAGCGATAACCAAAATCATTAACACCATATCCAATAAAGGTACATTTCTTTGATTTTTCCTCAAGCTTTGTTCTATTTTCTTTGTTAATGTGGACAAAGGCTTCACAACCAAAAGTCTTTAAAAAGGAGTAGTTTACCTTTTTACCTATCCATGCCTTCTCTGGAATACCACCATCCAAGGAACTTGAAGGCCCTCTGTTTATTAGATAAACAACGGTATCTACAGCATCTACCCAAAATTGTAAAGGCAATCCTTCATGCAATCTCATGCACCTTGCACGCTCCATGATTGTCCTGTTCATCCTTTCTAACACGTCATTTTCTTGTGGTGTTCTTGGAACTATCTTCTCTCTACGAATTCCATTTTTTGAACAATACCTATCAAACTCTTTGCTGCAATATCCACCTCCATTATCTGATCTGAGACACTTCAACCTTTTTCCTGTCTCATTTTCAACCAAAGCTTTCCATTTCTTGAAAGTATCAAATACATCAGATTTATTTCGAAAACAATAAATCTAGGTTTTTCTGGTTGCATCATCAATAAAAGTAACATAATAATGAGAGCCACCAAGAGAGGATACCTGAGCAGGTCCCCATACATCAGTATGCAAAATCTCTAATTTTTCGCTCTTCTTTTCTTTCCCAACTCTAAGGAATCTGACTCTCTTCTGTTTTCCATAAACACAATTCTCACAGAATTTTAAATCAACATGCTTCAAACCTGGCAACAAATTTCTTAAGTGAAGAATCTGCACCCCCTTCTCACTCATGTGCCCGAGCCTATGATGCCACAATGTCATATCTTCTCCTATAGAGGTTAAAGCATTAACAGAATTAGAAATACCATTGCATAAATACAATGTACCAAACTTTTCTCCTTTCGCTATTACCAGGGATCCTTTAGTGACCTTCCAGGTTTTATCTGTGAAAGTAGTTACACAACCTTCACCTCCCAACTGCCTTATTGAAATCATATTTTTCTTCAGATCTAGAACATGCCTTACCTCCTTTAATAGCCACTGATTTCCATTTTGATGTTTTATGAAAATTGTACCCATTCCAATGATTTTACAGGGTTTATCATCACCCAATCAAACCTATCCAAAATCTCCTTGAACATAATCATGAAAATGTTTCTTATCAAGTGTGGCATGGAATGAGGCCCTTGAATCTACCACCCAGGCATCAATAATATTTTCTAGTGAAAGAATCAAAACATCTTGCAACACGTCATCTGTTACATTCACTTCATGATTAGTTTCTTGTTGCGCGTCTCCTTCTTTTCCCTTTCGAGACTTGCAATGTTTCTTCAAGTGTCCTTTCTTCCCGCATTTCCAACACACTGTCCCTGATCTGGACTTGGATCTACCTTTTCTTGACTTACTGTGATATCCTAGGCTCTTCCCTCTTTCCATTTTTCTTCCCCTAGTCTCTGTAATCAAAGCATTACCTGATGTCTCACCGAAGCTTTTCCGTCACATTTCCTCACTAAGGATTGCACCGACAACATCATCAAACTTTGAAGTACTAGATCTAGAGACAAAGTTACAAATGGCCATAACTAAACCATTCCAACTTTTTGGCAATGAGCATAGAAATAATAGAGCCCTAACTTAATCATCAAAATTTACCCCTACAGAACTTAACTGACTTGTAACTGTATTAAAATCATTTAAATGGTCTACAACAGATCCACCTTCTAACATCTTCATATTAAATAAACCCTTCATAAGAAATACCTTATTTGAGGCCAAGAGTTTTTCATATAGTTTGGCCAGTGCTGACATTAAACCCTAGGTTGTCATTTCCTTTGAAATATTAAATGCTACTGACGCCACTAGGCACAGTCGTATTGTTCTAAGTGCCTTTCTGTCGAGAATATCCCATTTTGTGTCTTTCATATTCGTCGACTTCTTTGTCTTTCCACTCAATGGTAGGTACAAATCTCTCTGATACAGATAATCTTCCATCTACAGCTTCCACAACTGGTAGTTTTGGCCATTGAATTTTTCGACCCTAAACCTACCATCTTCCGCCATTGCTCCCACTCAACCAGGAACCCTTCTCTCCTGCGATTTTATCAGCCAAATAGACCTTTGGCTCTGATACCAATTGTTAGTAAATTATATATTACAAAGCAATGGAACACATAAAATATTGCAGAAATATAAACACAAAAAATGCATAAAACAAGAGAGACACAGATATGCGTGGTTCACCCAATTTGGGCTACATCCACGAAGAAACAGCCAGTCCTTCTTTTATTATATTATCCAACAAACTGAAGAGATACAACCTACAGAAAATCCGCTATAACACCCTCTTCACTCTCAATCTCCTCTCTCTTCCTCACTCAGAATACAGATATACATAGACGCAATACAATTCCCTCATATATAGTGAGGGGTTGCCTTCTAGGGCAAAAAAACCCTAAATTAAACATAACTTATACCATCAAATCATCTGCCTAATGAACGGCCCAGATTGACTAGAAATTACTAGACTTTTACAAGGCAATTTTACATCTATTTTGTGGCTTCGGGGGCGCTACCCCCAAACCCCCGCCCGGGGACCGCTGGCCCCCGAACCCCCCAGCTGAGGGGGATTAGTCCCCCCGTACCCCCCCACGTGGAGGGGTGTATAATCTTCCTGGGGTATACATCCGGCTAAAACCTTTGAATATAGAATATAATCAGGCTCCACACTCAACAAACATATGCTGAAAATTCTGAAAAATTACGCATGAGCACATTGAAACACAAAATATGATAAGAGTATCAGAGAATACCTTACATGGGCCATCCGAGCTAATAGAAAATGATTATCATGTTAAGGAAAATTTTGTTTTGGCCAAGTATGAAGAGGGATGTAGCTGAGTATCTAGCAAGGTGCATAGAATGCCAATAGGTGGAGGTGGAGCAACAACATCCATCCACATTTTTGAACCCTCTACCCATACCCGAATTGAAGTGGGAAACCATTTCAATGGACTTTATCACCATATTACCAAGGACAAAAAGCAAGCATGATTTTTTCATGGAGGTAGTACATGTGCTGATTAAAGGATCCCACTTTATACTAGTGCAATCTATGTTTTTGACTGCTCAGATAGCTATTATTTTCATGAGAGACATATTTTGCCTACATGGAATACCTAAGGTAATGGGGTTAGATAGAGATGAAATTTTTACCGCCAAGTTTTGGAAGGCATTATTTGGAGGTATGGGAATGCAATTTAACTTTAGTACAATATATCACCCACAAACAGATGGGGAAATGGAAAGGACCAATAATATTTTAGAGGATATGCTAAGAATTGTTTGTGATCAATAAACCTATGAAGTGGGAAGAATTTATGCATTTAGCAGAATTTTCATATAATAATAGTTATGAGGCTTCTATTAAAATGATCCCCCTCAAGGTTTTGTATGGAATAAAATGAAATACATCCTTAAGTTGGGGCCAACCAGAAGATAACCTAATATTGGGGCCAACTTCCTTACATGAGATGGAACAGATCATGCGGAAAATTAGGCAGCACATCAAAACAACACAAGATCAACAGAAACGTTATGCACACAAAAGGAGAGTGCATAAAGAATTCAACATCGGAGACCACGTATATTTGTGATTAAAACCCATAAAGAGTACTATAAGCACATGAATGTGTGCAAAGTTGGCAACATGATTTTGTGGGCCTTTTGAAATATTAGATAGAGTAGGCCCAGTACCTTATCAACGAGCTTTACTTGGTCATATTAGAGTCCAGAATGTATTTCATGTGTCTTTATTAAGAAAATATGTTAATGATACTTCTTACGTGATTGATTGGAATCTAATACATGTTAAACGTGAAGGAGACTTCCTGCCTAATCCACTTCATATCTTGGATCGAAGGGAAACCGGGCTCCAAAATCGAGTCGTCGCTCAGGTTAAGGTGCATTGGAGGCACTTTACTCTTGAAGAGGTAACGTGGGAGTGGGAAGATAATATGAAAGAAGCCTACCCATCACTATTCCAATAGAATCCAAATAACCAAAAACATTGGCGACGATGTTATTTTCGAGAGGGGGTAGATGTAATACCCCTCCATTATTGTGAAAACATTTTTACTTTGCATTGGATATTGTGGGTATGTTTGCTAATGAACTATGATGATTAACTAATTATGAAGTAAAAGTATATGTAATTTAAATAAATAAATTTGATGAATAAAGCTCGAAATTGTGTGGAAAGAAACACTCGAGTAAAAAGATGCTTGCCAAATTTGAACACCAATGGATTGGATCAGATTCGTTCCTTAAATAAATGTACTTAGTTGAAGATAAATAATGAGAAAAACACTATGGGAGAGAAAATCAAGCTTTATGAGGAAAAACAAAAGAAATCCTAGGCTGAAGGAGGAGTAGATCTATGAAGGGCAGGACTCCACTCAGGAAATCTGCTGGAAAATAAGCTTAAAAACACATTATGGGAATTAGAGTGGGTTGTTGATTCCTGGAAATACCATCTTAGATCTGGGGGGGTTAGAGGTTGGTCCAAGGTTGGGTGGTTCACTGTTGTCTTAGGCACAATTTCTAAACTAAATTGTGGGTTAGATATTTTGATTATTGTTGTGAGTCACACTATGAATTTAAGTTAATTAAATTTATTGTATCGTTAGATTTAATTTTTGAGTCTTGTATTAAAGATTGTGACTATTTTTGTTAGTCGAACAATGAATTTGAGTTAATTAAATTTACTGTATTGTTAGATTTAGTTTTCTAACTATTGTACTAGAGATTATGACTATGGTTGTTAGTCGAAATATGATTTGAGTTAATTATAATTGTTGTATCGTTTGATTTTATTGTTAACCCCTATATGTGGATGTTCTATGTAATGGTATTCTTTGTTTTTAAGAAGATAAATACTTTCTATGAGAATTTAATTGTGATGTTCTATATGCAAGCATATTTAGTGTTTTGGTTAGGGGAATATAAAGTTTATTACATGTAGGAGTACTACAGGAAAGGTAGGGAGATACCAGGGTAGTGATTCACCTACCGTTGGATTCCGAGGGTGAGGCTAGGATCGAAGTGACATGCAAAGTGGAAATAAGTCTCAAAAACAACACCTGAGTAGGTGGAAAAGGTTAGATCGAGAGGTTAAGGGACACTAATATAATTTGTGTCGTTGGCCTCAACAGAACACTCATCTAACTAGTAACCTAAATGTTATCCAAAGAGATCCCAAATCATACTATCGCATCCTAAACAAATATTTATATCCAGTAATATGTGGTATGTTTGTTAAAGAAAATTATCATAAATTAGGAAGGTTTATCTCAGAAATATCAATCTATTGACCACCTTCCTCCTCATAGGGTAGCATCAATTCTTAGGGCACAAAATCATATTCACAAGGTGTAGAGTAATTCTATTCTGGGGCTATATATTAATTATAGTTACTCACTGCAGATTAGTTTGTGTTGTAATTATCAATACTAATTGTGGATCTTATAACATCATAACTTTAATTTACCGATGGTGAATATTTGGGTGTAGTATACTGTCAAGAATATATAAATTGATGCTAGAAGCAACATGAGGGTTGGGAAAGAAAGGAAGAATCATACTCAATAATGCGTCTGCTTGACTCTAGAAACTAAAGCTAGGATCTGATGAAATCAAGGAAGAAATTACTCTAGAATAACATGCACCACCATATTCAAATTCACACAAATACAGTTCCTCTCTAAAATAGATTTTATTACATAACCGAAGATGGATTAAAATTCTAAACTTAACATGGGCCTGCAGTAACTAACAATATTGTAAAAGAGAGGGAAAACTTAGTGATAATCTAGAGCGTTAATTTGATTACAGATAGGGAGCATCTCTTATTCTTATGATAAATATCTAGCATATATACAAATGGAAATTGGAAGCGCGGTTCATGGTGATTCAACCTTCAACTTTACAAGGTAACGAAAATGAGTATTCATTTCAGATAACCAAACTGAGAACAAAATACATCCTTATTATAATTTTGAAAAAATAGTAAAAGCTAATAGTTATAGTCATTTTGAGAACAATATATAGTCTTATCATCATTCTGCTAACATATTAGCAATAGATATATATTTCAGTTAACCAATCGAGAACCAGATACACTATTACCCTTAATTTTGAATCATCGCAGCAACAAATATTCATTCCAAAATATAACCAAGAAAAAAATTCACCTTTATCCGCAGTATCCAACATAACAAAAACATAACATGGAGTTTTAAATATAAACAGAGAGCACACTAATTACTGAAACTTCTTATATGGGAATTTCTTGATTAATGGAGATTGTTATAGTGTCAGTTATATTAAATTTGGCATGTATAAATATTTCCACAGAAGAAAAGGAAAATAAAAACCTTGAATAGGGATTCAAGTTCTAATAAGAATCGAAGTACAATATATACAATGAGAGACTGAAAAGCACTTGGCTCTTTAACCTTAAATCAAATAATACCCATTTAATAGCAACGACTAGACACAACCGGGAGTTCGGGAAGAGAAAACATTAAAACTAGTCTAGGAAACCCTCGTGTTTCACCAGTCCATCCACTGTGTTAAGGAAGTCTTGGAAGGAATGGGTCGTGCCAAGTAACTGACTTGGAAGTAATGGGGCATCAAATTAGTACTCGTTGTTCCATGGAAACCCATGTACACGGCTAAAGAAGAATGGTGTGAGTAAACCTACAACAGTAAGCCATAAGAAATATTAAAATTAGAGGATAGTAACAAATCCAAATGGAATTAAAGAAATGAAACCTTGTGATTGAAGAGAGGAGGTGGTACCTATGTATGTTTTACATATTATAACCTCATTTGCGTATATGAAACTTCACATCAAAATCCAACACGAAATGTGTTAATGTAAATGAAAACAAGAAATGATTTAACAAGGGAACAATGATTAGAGGGGAACAAATTTACTTGCGCCACCAGAGGCTATACGCTAGTTGTGAGAGTTCTCGTCCAACCTTGTAGAAACCCTCAATCCATTCCTGTGGAAGAAAAAAAAAAGTAAGGGAGATGATACCTTGTGGAGATATGAAGATCCAAGCGGAAATAGATTGGAAGATTTGTGTATTTTCATGTAAGAACCCATGCATGAAAATTATCTCATGTCAAAATCATAAGTGCAACAAGATATCTCATCCTGGAGAATGTGGAGATTATGAACTATCGCCTAGAAAGATCAAACCTTGCCCCTCTAGTAAAATTCAGCTGGAAAATCAGAGAAAGAGTTGTATGGATAGTCTACCAACCTACTCAAAGGTATGTGAGAAGCTTCTTCCCTGTGGAAAAAATTTGTGTATAAATACATGTCACCATGGGAAATTTCCTCCTTGACAGGTGTGAATGAATATATTTCATAACTTTTGGCTGAGTTTATCAAGAGAGAAGCACAATGGGTTTCGGGTGTTGAGGAAAGGTTTAGATTCTTGGCTTTTGGGAAAATGAAAGCCAAATCAAGCTGCATTCATGTACATGCTTTTGGTCCTATGCCAATGGAAAAACAGGATATGTTTAGACATCTTGCAGAAAGATGGAACTTCTCCATATATTCAACTGGATAGGAACCAAAATGTTTTCTAGTCATACAGGCTACATAGAAGTCAAGAGCCCCATTACGTAGCATAATTCCCAAAGGGTCACTTCCTACTGTAGGGCCCATGCAAGCTACACCCTTTAATTCCGTTGTAGATAAGGATCCTAGGCTCGTCCTTGCATTGTTTGATTTACCAAGAGAAGCAGAAATTAGTTCCATGATTTTGATATTTGGAGTTGAGTGTGACTTGTATGACTAAATGACAAGAACACAGTAGTCATATTTACAGATCTTATGAGTGTTGCAACTACTCTTATGCGTGTGGCTCATGCTTCTATATATCGAGGTGTTATTGTAGCCCCTCATAATGGTGGATTTCCTAACCGTAATGCCTGGTGTTGTTGGGAAAAGTATCCAATACGGAATGACCCTATCCCACTCTAAGGGTGATAGTTCCTTAGCAACAATCAAAGCAAAGCTATCTGAGATTACTTCTTTATGAGATGTAAAAGAGGGGAGAAAGAGATCCACTAACCGATGTCTTTCGCTAATGGTTGATCCAATCTTCTCTCCTTGCTGCTTGTCCCCAGCTCCTTGCTCTTTCACTGGCCCAGCTACACCAAGATCCTGCAAAATGGCAAGAGAGGGAAACTACAAGAAGCATACATTCATAATTGATTCAAGGATTAGAATAAATCAAATACACAAGTATAACAACACACCATTGAGACACATGCATATAGAAGAACCTCAAATTCTTTATTAATGGAAGAAGTAAGGTTCAGGAAGTGATACAACCATAAAAGGCCCAATCCAACATCACCTTCCCAGCAGAAAGAAATCTCCTCCTCACCTCCTTCAAAGCAAATCACCCAATAGTTCTAAACTCAAACCAACAGCAATTCCTTACATTCACAAGATTCCAGCCTCCCTAGACCTCATGAGAGAGATCTATATATAGGCGTTTTGGAGAAAGGATGAGTCAACTTGAGGCTGGCATGAAGCTGACTAGTGTCCTCTCTCACTTCAGTTATTCTTCAGTTCTTGAGTCCACTTGGAGGTTCTTGCTTCCACTTGGAGATCTAGAACCTCTTACTCATCACCAGTCGAATTCCCTGATCCAAGTGTCATTTTGGAAGCTTCCTGGGCATTGACACCTTGAGGAATGACTGTGCCACATGTCCAAACTCACCCAGCGCAGGTAGCCTTCTTTGCAGTTGACATTCAACGCAGGTAGACAGTGGAGCAGTTGACATTCAACGCAGATGCTCAGTGGAGCAGTTGACATGATCCATAATTGCCTTGTTTTTGAGTGTTTTCAGGTGGAGAACTTTTATTCAGTGTTGTGGTTTGCTGACCTTGTTCCTCTAGGGGTAGGAACAACATGTTTAGGGACTTTGGATCCTTTAGATTATGGACATTTCATGCTTCATGCTGTAAGGCACAAAAATGTCTATAACAGTTGCCCCCTAAAGTATGAGGTCGTTTATCGGGTGAAATGCTTTATCAGGAGGATCCGAAGTTCATTCAATCGCTGAGAGGTGACCTGTAATAAAATACAATACAATACATTATTTTTCATACTGCTTTCATGATCTAGCTGAGGCGGGCATTCCCATGCTCAGCTTTATAAATTCATTTTGGTACATAGAACAGACGACCGTCTGATGGTAGACTGATAATTTTGGTGAAAATTATCATCCTTTGAGTAGGATGATCATCTGCTGCAATGATGTACATGTCAAATGTCTTTATATTTCCTGAATATATATCGCAGCTCGGATGGATGAAACTAGATCTGGGGTCTTCAAACTCGTTCGATCTTCACTCTAAGTACAAGTCGATCCATGTGAGAATTGCGCTGAAGTCGAACATGGAAAGACATCGCTTGATTACCGGTCAATGATGTAAACCGTTAACAAGCGCGAGAGGAATCACCGATAATGATAATGACCCTCAAGGTACTGCAGTACAATTTACGTGGTGTGAATAAAGGACTTGGCGTCGAACACCACGCAAAATCTTTCGGTCGAAGGTCATTGATGTATACCTGTCGCCGGAAGTGAGAAACTTGCCATTGAGGCATGCAAGCTTCAAAGTACTGAGGGGGGTGTTCCTAGATCAACTTCTTGGATAATGAGCTGAAGTCGACAAGAAGCGATCCGTCAAAGGAGGGCCTTAATGAATCCCACATCAGTGACACGGAACGGAGCTAATGATTTTAATGGAGGTGAAAACAATCTGTGATATATGATTCAGGGTGGCGGTCATGAATGGATGAAGGATAATGTATGGCAGTGGATGGGACACGGTTGACTCTTTCTGAACAACATCTCTTGAACATATAACGACGCTGATGCGATGAATTGGTAGCATTACCCCAAATTTGGATGGTTTGGCGAGACCATGGTGATGAGACCGGTGAATGAAACAACCCAACCCGATGTGGTACGGAGGAAAAGTGTCATGTTCAAGAGCGACTTGCTACCATTAAAGCTTTGAGGTTCTCCCAATTTTTCCCCAGTCATTTCTGACCAGTACCTCTTTATTTTTGTCAAGCTTGAGGAGGATAACATATGCTTGTTCTATAACCTGCCCTTCGGGCAAGACCATCGCTATGTTTTAACGAGCTTAGCGATAGGGAAACTCGTTCTCGTCTAAAGACAAGTTTGTCGCTATTTAATCATTTTAACGAGTCTAACGACAAGGAAAACTCGGTCCTTTTCATTTTTAGAGAGTCTGAAAAGGTACGGAAAGTTAACTCCAAAATTCCTTTTTCGTCATCTAATCCCTTAAGTCCGAAAAAGTATAAAACAATACAGAAGGGATGAGTTTTCGATAACTTTAACGAGCCGAATAAAACAAGCGCTCGACCTTTTTGTGCAATAATCCCTCAGGTCCAAAAAGATTAAAATCTAGAGGAGGGATAGCTCTTCCGATCCTTTTAACGAGCTGGAAGGCCAAAACTCGGCAATCTTTTCATATTTTACGAGTCAGATGAAAAGAGCTTAAAGAAGACTCGTCTTTTGAGGAACGAGTGATAAACAGGGATAGCAACTGATTCCAGGTACAGGTTGGAATTTTCCAATCACGGCAGTGTCACAAGGATGGCTAGGTGAAATTACTCTTCGCAGCTGTTCCTCAAAATGGGTAAACAATCATATGGAGGTGAACGATCAGCCAAATGACGGTGGAGGTGGCAGGTGCAAAACACGACCAAGGTTTTTATGGCTGATAAATTTACGATCACAGCGGTTATTTACCGGGATAGGTTCATTTTTTAGTTAAAAATGAGCTTAAACTCTGGAGGAAACATTGCTCACTGCTTATATTTATTTTTTAACGAGCATGAAGACCGCGTTAAAACTGCTCGGATCTTGCGTTTATTTTTTAACGAGCATGAACTTTATGCTAAAACTGCTCGATATACCAGTCATAAGATAAGAAATGTCCCCTGTGAGATCTCTATTTTTTAAGGAGTTTCATCTTCACTAAGCTTTACTCCATATCCTTTCTTTATGCAAGTTCGGAAACGGCTAATCCAAAAAACAGATAAATAACCGCTCCTTGCTTGCACTCCAAAAGGGTCGCATGCCCCCAGGTATAAAATACAATTTCAAGGCTGCCCCTCCTCCTTCCCACCTCTGCTTTTCTTTGGGTGTTCACAGCTACTTGTCGTCTTGCTAGTCCAATTTTAACGATACTTGTCTTCTCGTTAATTTTAACGGGTCTATACGATACTTGTCTTCTCGTCAGCCCAACTTTTAACAGATTTTTCGCAAGATCGCAAGAGAACAGCTACTTGCGACAAGAGAGTAGCTACTTGCGACAAGAGAAGAACACTACTCAAAGATAAAACATTTGTGTTATTGAGGGAGGCTTACCTCTTTCTGGTTACCCAAAGATTGTCTCGTTAATCTTCCAAACAAAACACTTCCTCGGCAATGTCTACCGAAATAGACAAGGGTGAATGACCTTTGTCAAACACGTAACTTTGACAAAAGAATCTTATTCCAGAACAACCCCTCTTCCATCCACGGATGGGGTACGGACTAGTCATATTCTCTCGCGGAAATTCTACCTTATACCCAAGGTTTTCTCTGCTCGAAGCAGACCAGGATGCATGCCCCCTGGGTTCCAGTCCCATCTTTCCGAATCACTCGCACTCATCGGGAAGAAGGACTGGGGGTGGAGGCATTTCTTGATTGAATAGACCATTCAGGGTTGGTATGTGACTATTTGCGATGCGTGATCCCAGAAATGAAAGTTGGTCTACGAGCTTGACCATTCTTCCTTCGTGTGGAAAACACATTACTCTAAAGAGTGAGGAGACTATTGCTCCCATGCAATATATATAGTCTCGTCCAAGGAGTAGGTTATAATCCAAGGGTCCTTGAACGACCATCACATTCATTTGAACGGCCTTCCCTTTCAATGTAATGGGCACATTGGGGAGGATCCCTAATGGTCGACTGGTTCCTTTATCGAAACCCGAGAGATTTCTTATCTCAGGCAAAAGCGTCGGGGAACCCAGTGCTTTCCAAGAAACAGAGGAAAGGATACTCACAGATGCCCCTTCATCAATGATAGTGCCAGCCATTACCATTCTGTATATTTGGACTATGATTCTGAATGGGATACTGGCTGGCAACCGGGGTCTGCCTAGTTGGTTCCAATCAAAGGACACAACCAGGTTGCTTGGTGGTGGGACCGAATACACGGCCGGACATGACCCTGACGATGTTCCTTCCTGCGATAAAGGAATGGGCGCATTGCCCTGACGCTCATCAGAGTCTGTGTTGATGAAAAGAATTTGGATGGTGTCATCCTTATTCTCTTCAGTGAGGGTGTCATTTGAAGATGAATCTTCAGTGACGGTGTCATTTGAAGATGAAACCTCTGAGGGGAGAACCGGGTCAACTGCCGTTTCGACCTTTGGACTTCCGTCCGGTCTGGATTCAGTAGGTTCATTTTCAATGACTGACGCTTCAGCTGACCACTTGAGCAGGCCAGCTGTATTCTCAACCAGCGAAGGACTTGGCACGAGTTTTTTGTATCCAGGAGGAAGTCTTAACGGTGAAACCAGACGATCTTCCAAAACTCTCTTCACTTCGTCTAAGAAGGGACAACGGTGGATGGCGTGATCGCCTTCACACAGTCTGCAGGGGGATCTTGCTCCCCCTCTTTGTCTTGAACCTTCACTTTCGCTGGTTGACGGCAAGCATTCAACATGGCTATCAGAGGTTGATGCTCCCGAATTGTGCAAGCGAGGGGACCAGTCCCTTAGTATCCGGGGAATACAGGGACAATCTCTATGGAAGTGGTCTCCTCTACATATGAAACATGGCGATTTAGGCCCGGTCTGTGCTGTGTGTGGATTTTTGTCAGATGTCTTTTGCTTGCCCCCAGTCGCCTTAGGCTCCTTCTTCTTCTTCTCTCTCTTCTTCTTCTCCTTCTTCTCCATGGGAGCTTGGCTTTTGCCGGCTCTACCTTGCGAAGATGAAGGATTGGAGGAAGAGTTATAGGAAGTAGAAGGCTGGTGGGCAGCTCTAGACTGATATAACTGTTGACTCGACTGTTCAGGAACCATGGTGTTCTGAACTACATTGGTTGAGAATAGCCAAATTGGCAGGCCAATTGTCAGTCCTGGAAGCGACAATGTGGCCATGTGGGGCGCACCAACTTCTCCCCAAGAGGAGAAAGGACTAGGATTTCATCATGGGGAATTCCTTGGTTGGTGCGTTCCATGTTCTCAACCTACAGATCAACGCAGGAATAGGAGGTGATTATGTTCCGTTTAAAATAAATTTTATAACGACGCTTTAGACACAACTTGCTTTTTCACTTTTTAAGAGTCGAGAAAAAGCTAAAGATGACTCTAGTCTCCTTCGATGTTTTAACGAGCCTGAAGTGACAAATGCTCGGATGGACTTTTTCAGTTATAGAGTTTGAAAAAGGCCAAAAGAAACTGCTCTGGAGATCTAGGCAAAGGGTGTGCCAAACTTTTCGCAAAACCACAGAATACGTTTTACGGTACGAGTGGTCGATCTTCGTGAATGCTGTGTTCACTGCATTGCGATCAGTAGGGTGGCCGACACGGCTTCCTATGGATAAAGGCTTTGTTCCTATAGGGGTCTCCCAATATATACGCGACGGTACGTGGGAGCACAAGTCTGTATTGATACGTATCGCTTCACCGTGGAGGAATCACCCAACCACTCAACGCTAAGATATCACGTTTAACGACGCCGGAACACGTCTCTAGCTTAGACCTCTATGTGTTTGCGTTATGTTTCAAAGCGTTGTTATGTAAATTCAATTTATTTTAGGTTGATCTTGTTTAGCAGTTTGCCTTTATGGATCACCACGAGATGTATGGTACAACCCCTAAATGCAGTCTAAGATGATAAGCAAGCTTTTCAATCTTTCAACTTATGAAAATCTTAACTACTGAGGGAAAAGAAAGACATCATCTTTTCACACAGATCATAGAGCACACACTAATGCACTTTTTCCTAAATCAACATGCAAGCTGTCAAAATGCACATGCACAATGCAGGTATTTCTTTTCTCTCTCTTAATGTTGGTGTACTACAAAAAGAAAGTTGTTGTATAACTTTGAATTCAATTTCAAGTGAAAGCAAACAAGCTTTTGTCCAAAATCAAAAGACACCTTAAGATTTACTTGTTTCAACACTAGAAATACATAAATTCAAACCATATGACGAAAGCAAAAGCTCAATCAGCTATGAACAGCAAACAAACTAACTCTTAAGATCAGAACGACACTTATCACAGGTCTAGATCTAAGAGGCCACAGCAAGACTAGTTCACTTTCGTTATGGGAAACTGCAAATGATGTAAGAAATACACAAAGAACAAATACAGTTTCTTTATACAACCGAGGTGGAATAGTGGCAAAGAAAGGTGGTTTCAGATAGGTACATTGACTGATAACAGGCTGCAAAAACAGGGATGAAAACAGGGCAACAGAAAGCAGAGAACCCTAGTTGCACAAGGCCACACTGGTTCAGCGCAGGTAGAACACTGTCAGTTTGACATTCAGCGCAGGTAGCCCCTTCGGGACCTGCGATGAAATGCAGACTGCCTTCACAGTGCCTGCAATGAAGAGAGAAACTCTCGTTTCTCTGGGTTTCCGGGTTACAGATTGCTCAAAAATCAACAGTTTTTGGCCAAATCAAAGCTATCAATCAAGTACACACTAAAGGATGAAAAGGAGGATGAAAAGCTATCACTAAGAGTTGTTCAGAGTCCTTGTGGATCAGCTCTTCAAATCATAAACATGCCCAGAAACTGAGCTAGAGTAGCTGCCCTCTACTTTGCATTTGAAAGATCCAAATGCAGTTCGATTCGGTACTCCCTTTGTTTAGGAAATGAATAGCAAAAACACAAACAACCAACAAGATCCGTTCCCCAGCGGAGTCGCCAATTTGTTGGTGGAAAAGTATCCAATACGGAATGACCCTATCCCACTCTAAGGGTGATAGTTCCTTAGCAACAATCAAAGCAAAGCTATCTGAGATTACTTCTTTATGAGATGTAAAAGAGGGGAGAAAGAGATCCACTAACCGATGTCTTTCGCTAATGGTTGATCCAATCTTCTCTCCTTGCTGCTTGTCCCCAGCTCCTTGCTCTTTCACTGGCCCAGCTACACCAAGATCCTGCAAAATGGCAAGAGAGGGAAACTACAAGAAGCATACATTCATAATTGATTCAAGGATTAGAATAAATCAAATACACAAATATAACAACACACCATTGAGACACATGCATATAGAAGAACCTCAAATGCTTTATTAATGGAAGAAGTAAGGTTCAAGAAGTGATACAACCATAAAAGGCCCAATCCAGCATCACCTTCCCAGCAGAAAGAAATCTCCTCTTCACCTCCTTCAAAGCAAATCACCCAATAGTTCTAAACTCAAACCAACAGCAATTCCTTACATTCACAAGATTCCAGCCTCCCTAGACCTCATGAGAGAGCTCTATATATAGGAGTTTTGGAGAAAGGATGAGTCAGCTTGAGGCTGGCATGAAGCTGACTAGTGTCCTCTCTCACTTCAGTTATTCTTCAGTTCTTGAGTCCACTTGGAGGTTCTTGCTTCCACTTGGAGATCTAGAACCTCTTACTCATCACCAGTCGAATTCCCTGATCCAAGTGTCATTTTGGAAGCTTCCTGGGCATTGACACCTTGAGTAATGACTGTGCCACATGTCCAAACTCGCCCAGTGCAGGTAGCCTTCTTTGCAGTTGACATTCAACGCAGGTAGACAGTGGAGCAGTTGACATTCAGCGCAGATGCTCAGTGGAGCAGTTGACATGATCCAGAATTGCCTTGTTTTTGAGTGTTTTCAGGTGGAGAACTTTTATTCAGTGTTGTGGTTTGCTGACCTTGTTCCTCTAGGGGTAGGAACAACATGTTTAGGGACTTTGGATCCTTTAGATTATGGACATTTCATGCTTCATGCTGTAAGGCACAAAAATGTCTATAACACCTGGGCAACACAAGATGGGACAATAGAAAAGGCTAATTCATGGAAAAAAAATAAAAATGAGCAGAAAAGTGTCTGGATGGAGGATTCATGGGGGGAGGATTGATCATGTGTTGAATTATTGAGGCGAGTTTGAAGATTCTAGAGAAATCCTATTTTAACAACAAGAAATCAATATGGAGCTCTTGAGAAATATAATGCACGAGAGACTTCGTCAACTAATGTAGATTGATCTATATGTCTCTAGTAGCAAAGTAAAGTTCCATAATATATTTGAAAATTTCAATATTTTTTCTAATTTCTATCCTTTTCAGGTCACAAAAATTCAATGTAACATTTCCAACTCCAACCCTCCATCACTCATCGAAGGCTCTGCTTTAAACCCTTTTGTGACAAATAAAATAAAGAAAGTGGGAAACATTGGATAAGGTCACGTTCTCATTTGAAAATTTTCCTAGAAAACCCATTAATAAGCACAAAATTTAAATTTAAAATTAAAGATGTAATTAATGACTCCAAGAGAATGACTCTTAATTAATTTAAATTTTTTAAAAGGAGATAGCTAAAATTCTAAAACAAACCCCCTTCTTTATGTTGATTGCAGAATATCTTGGAATCTAAAGGTCACTCAAGTGAAATACACTCTTTATTTAATCCCATTATCAACACACATTGACTTTAGTCATTTCCTCTTTGTAATTAATGATTATCCTCATTATCTTCCACATTAAAACTTTGATAAAAATATGTATATAAGATTTTGACATAGTTGTATGATTGGAAAAAATGATTTAGCTAGGAACGATGGATTGAGAAACATTTTTCAGACACACGTCGATACAAATGTTTGGTTGTTGCAAACCTAAACAAATTTCCTTCCCTCCATCCTCCACCTTTTAAGTTGTTATCTTTCCTTTCCTGCAACATTTTTGCAGTAACGTCATATGCAAGTTCTATTCCTTCGATGTATCTTTGCACTTTCAGTGGAAATTCCTAGTTCAATATTTGTTATGACTAATATTATTCTATAATTTTTTAAAATTAAATTAACAGACAAAGTGTAAAGCACCACCTCTCGAGCAACAAAATTTGAATATTTAAAGTTTTGTCATGTTTCAAGATTTAATCTCCAGTGTTTTGTGTGTGCGCCATCTTAAACATTACTTATTTATTTTAAGTATATATATATATATATATATATATATATATATATATATATATATATATATATATATATATATATATATATATATATATATATATAGATATAGATATAGATATATATAGATATAGATATATATATATATATATATATATATATATATATATATATATATATATATATATATATATATATATATATATATATATATATATATTTGTTTGTCAAGTTGTCTATGATATCTATGATCCTTGAGGCTTCTGGCTTGAGAAACCACGACCCATGGGCATCTAATCTGTCTGAATCACTCGGGGAACTTGTGTGGTCTCAGCCACACAAGCCCTAATTTGACTAGATTTTAGCATGTCTCATCCACCTAGCACGAGCGCAACAACCTCCATGAGGTTTGATCATGGGTCGTCTTGCTAACGAGGCCTATCCTCAACTAGTTGTCCTAGTGGGACTTGACAACTATATATATATATATATATATATATATATATATATATATATATATATATATATATATATTACTAATTTTAATATTATAAAATTTATTTAAATACAACTCTCTTTATATATGCATACACTTCCATTATAACTATCGTTTATATTTTGCTAAATAAAAATATAAAATATAACCCTAAATTTATACTACAATATAATATTATAATTCATATTCCAAAATAAACATCTATCTATGTAATTAAAAATATTCTTTATCTCAATATAATTAAACCGCAATTAATTATTATAATAATTTTTTTCATTTTAATGTTATAATTTCTTTCTCTTTATATATAGATATATAGAGAGAGAGAGAGAGACACTCTCATTTACATTACCTACTATAATGTAATTAAAATAATTGGCTATGTAAATATAATTAATGATTATAATATTTTATATATTTTAATTTTAATATTATAATTTTTTGAGTGATATAACTTTTTTATCTTTTCAAAAATGAAAATATCACTCCTATTTATATAATATGGTTTATAGTATTATATTGTAAATTATATTTCAAAACAAATAACTATGTATATAATATCAAACTTATCTTTAGATAATTTAAATTAGTTTGTTTTTATTTATGTAAACTTGATATAAAACTTTACTATTGAATGTATACATTGAAATATCTTATTTATAACTAACAATAAAATAATTTTTTGGTTGTTAATACAGTTTTATTTTAAATATTATAAGTTAACTAAGCATAGAATTATTCACACATCTTGCAATACCAATTATATTATTTATACATAATTAAATACCCAAAACAATTACTTATCTTTTTTATATTAAAAATAAATTATTTTCTCCCTTATTTTCTACTACTTTATTTTTATTTCTATATAAAGTAGATTTTCAATTAAAGATTTTATTTTTACTTTTATATAAAGTAGATCTTAAATTAAAGTCGGAATTAAAATATCTCTTTAATGACCAACACTAAATTTTCTTTGTTATTATTACTTTTAAATGTTTATTATTATAAATATTTTTCTATTATTTTTAAATGTAGGTTAAATGATACCATGTAAAGCACCACTTCTAGAGATAACAAAAATTCAAGGTTTAAAATTTGGTTGTGTTTTAGTATTTAATCTTCAATATTTCATCTACGAGTCATCTTAATCTTAATGTTATTCAATTATTTAAACAATTATATATATATATATATATATATATATATATATATATATATATATATATATATCTCTATATCATGATGATGATGATGATGATTATGATTAACCTCACTAAGACCAATTTGGTCTATCAGACCTCAAGAAAATGGAGTATTGTCATTCTTCAAAATCTTGTTTTTGTGTTCAAGGAGCACAAAAAGGAGCGTTCGAAGATCGTTATAGTTGGGCTAATTTAATAAGTCAAGAAGATTAGAGGTGTGGTTAATGATAGGGAATTGAGAGCACATGTGGGCAAGAGAAGAGAAGTCTAAAATGAAGTGCTTTCCATATTCCATGTTACTATACCAAATGTAACAAATTCTATGGTCCTATGGAGTCCTGGGAGTAATGTCTGGTCTCACTCCGAAGCTCATGAGATTTATTTCTAATCCTAATATATAAAAAAAAATTAGTATACTATAATATAATAATGTAAATGATACAAAAGGGATTTGAGGCTCCTGGGATGGCCAAGCCCAAGGAAATTTAGAGTCCTATGAAGGATACCAAGGTTTAGAAGCTAAAAATGACATCAATATCCATTATTTCCATCAATACAATTACATCGATGTAAAAAATGAAGGTGAAGCTACAAAAATACGAGTTCTCCCCACAAGAAGACTAATAAAAATTAACCCCTAGAGGAAAATGTGACCGTGTACTTATACAAAATGATTATGAATCATTCCCCATGAAAAAAGGAAGCTTTCCCATCCAAAATCCCTTGATTAGTGGATTTGGTTCCCAATACTAGAATTATACATTAAATGACAGGGAAAACATTCCTAGATTTTCTCAATCATTGGAGCTCCATAATATGTGCCATAGTTCTAGAATATCTTGTTGATTTATTATTTAATATTGATCCTCCCGTAGTAGGGAGCATGTCCCTAAATTATCTCCTCCTCCAAATCTTCATAATCTACCCAATATTCTCACAATATTCCACAAAAATAAATAATATTAGGTACAAATATGAAATTATCCATAAACCTTCCTAATGAACATATTAAAGCTAAAAAAACATTATATAATGAAAAAAGATAGGTTTAACGTGTTGAAGGATCCTCAGATGGGCCTTAATTTATGTCTAATTTAGAGGCCCATCATACCCCCTACTGAAAGTGTTGCTCATCCCCTTAGAAACTTAGTGACCTCATCTTGCCTCATTCATGGCCCTGATGTCCTCTCTCTCGTACATTCCTTAGTCCTTTCTCTTAATAATTTTGGCTATAAGTTTTGTAAGGACAAGCACAAAAATTTAATTGTTTTCTTCATGATTGTTTAATAGTCTTTCAAGAAAAAGCATAACTTTCCTCTTTTCAAGTGCACTTTGTTGGCTTGTAGATCTATTTCATTCATATCCTCTCCCTTCAAACCTTCATTCAATTTCCATTCATTTTTCCAAAACTATTTCTGCATAGAAAAATCAAAGTGTTTCTTGAGACCATTAGCCTGCCTTCTTCTCCTTATTCAAGATGGGGTTCTTGAATATTTTTCAGTTTGGATAGGTCTTCCACATCCTTTTCCAATCTCCTGCTACCTTTTTCCACCATTTTGACACCTCTGAAACCTTCAAAATGCCTTTAGATGTGAACTAGGACATTCTATAGTAAATTTGTGTTTCTTGTAGTAAACTATAGGAAACCATGTAGTGGTTCCTATAGTAAACTATAGGAAACCATGTAGCGGTTCCTGTGGTATTTTAGGACAACAAGGTAAAATGAATGGGAAAAACTTGGGAATTATGGGTGGATCATGGAAATATATGAGGGTGATAGATTGGCATCGTGTTGGTCCTTCGAGAGAATTTGAGCAGAGGAGGAGAAAGTCCCAGTTTGACTTCCTTTGATTAAAATTTTGACCATTTTTTTTTTTTTTTGGTGCCAACTTGTTTTTGTTGCTTGCAGATGTTGGAGAGCATATGGATTCATCAGAGAGATACATGGAGAAAATATATTTTTTTTCCCTTTTTTTTCTTCTATGCCTATTAGTTGCCTCAATGAGGTTTTCAACTTGTAGGTCTACCTAGGTGCCTCAAAGGAGGTTTTCAACTACGATATTTTATTTTTCTCTTTTTCTCGAACCAATTGACTGCCTCATTGAGGTTTTCAATCAATGTTCCAATCTCAGGTGCCTCAAACAAGGTTTTCACCTCAATTTGTTTTCTCTTATTTTTCATTTTTTATTTCTTTTCCTATCCTACTCTACTTGAAAAAAAGATCATTTTCAAGTGTAGGAATACTTCAAATCGAGCCATGTGCATAACTAGATGACATACAAATCATGTGTAAGCTCAAAACATATTCTTTTACATGTACCTAAATGTAAGAGACCAAATTCTTTGACTTTTATGATGTCAAGCACAATTGAAGAAGAGAATATTGCTACAACTTAGTGACTATCTGGAACCATATTTTAATATCGTTGTGATGCCCTTGGTCCATTTTATGATTTGGATCATCTTGGATGTCTTCTTCTACACGAAATTCAAATCTTATTCTTTTTGTTAATTATTCTCTTGAACACATAGAGGATATGATGGTAAACATGAGCGCACTTTCCCAATCTCTGATTCTAATGTCTACTCTTCATCAAGTGCATCCCATGATTCTTTGGTATTCTCATTTGAATCTTGTTTTTCTGCATATTGTCCTTCAATGATATCAAGACAATATTTTTTTTATTATAATCTTCCTGAGCTAAGATGAATACCATTTAGATCAAGAGGAGATGTTTGGAAGTGTTGTACCTCAACATTGTAAGTGGGTTGAGCTACTTCATTGCATGGGTTTGGAAATGGTGGTACTGGTAGTTGAGTGGGAGTGGATATTTGAGATGGATGTGGCTGGGGTTGTGGTTGTGGTTGTCGTGAATGATAGGGATAACATGGAGTCGAATATGGAGGATATTGAAGAAAATATTGAGGATATTGTGGATGGCTCCCATAAGTTCCTTACCAACCTTGTTGCCAATATTAATTTTGGGGTTGAGATGGCCAACGTTGCCAAGGAAAAGGTGTGTTCCAATGACTTTGAGATGGATATGCATAAGCTTGAAATTATGAATTAGGCTCTTGCCTCATATCAAGTTGAATAGGCTTCCATAGTCCTCTTCGAGCTATATAACATAGCTGCATTGGAAATTGACTTACTCGATTGTCCTTTGGGTAAGATTCCTTCAACTTGAGTAATGAGGGGTAATATTTAACATCATGTGATTCTGAATGGAAAACAAAAATATCAGCATCTTCTTTTTTCTCATTTTGTATTCTTAACATTTCTACTTGTTCACTTAGATTGCTAAGAATTTCTATTTTAAAGTTATTAGGAAAATTTCCAAGTTTAGCTTGACTTACCGATCTTAATGTTGATTGAATTACTCTTTCCCTTCATCTTGATATGTGTTTGCATGTTTCACAAATTTGTTCAAATGATAATTGGTATACATCACCTCTACTTATGAGATCAAGGAGATCAATCCTTTCATCCCTAATTGTTCAAAGTAAGAGGGTTTTTAGTGCGTCTGATCCTAAATGATGTAATTTTTCCCTCTTAACATTATACATGAACCTCTCTACTAGATCCTCTAGAATATCATCTTCTTTTTTATTCATTCTAAAGATTTATTCTTTAATATCATGATCTTTATCTGTTTTTAGAAATATCTTTTGCATCTCACTCCATGATCTTATTGAATTAGCCCCCAAAATCATCAACCATTTAAGATCTCTATCCTTCAATGTTGTTGGAAACAATATCAATTTTCGAGTGTTTAATAAGTAACCATAAGATCTACAAACAATTTCAAATTCAAACAGATTTTTTTTTTATTCCTCTAACCTTAGACCATGAAAGTTTGGAAGAAAAGACGGATGGAATGCACATTGATATGAGTAACTTGAATGGGAAATCAAGAGGATCTTCCTCATTGTCATCATCTCCATACATTTATTCTACATTGTTTGTCATATCTTCTTTCTACCTGTAAACGTGGATGGTGATGTGGCTATTACTACACCACGTCATAACTCCCAAGGCTACCAACTTTAATTATCAACCTAGGTTTCGTACAAACTTAAGAGTTATCAACACTATATGTGCAGCATACAATGGGTCCTTCCCTTTCTTTCATGATGTAATGGAGTGCATATACTGAAATCAAATCCTAAACTAATTGTAGAAAATGAAATGCTTGAAATGGAAACCTTAACCTATTGCAAGAAAGAAAGTAAAAGGAAAGAAACATATTCAAATTGCATAAAGTAAAGATCATGAACTAAATTTCAACCATTACATTCCAAATAGTTTAGATTCATTAATAGAGTTTATTGGATGTGGCAATCAAGAAAATCATCATTGTATTATTTAATTCATAAATTTGTCCATTAACCAAAATCATTGAAATGTTTTGCATGGGTAAAGAGGAAAGTATTAAGCAGTCATCAATCTTCCCTAATAATTTATTTAGAGCCTAGGGCTCTTGATTCAAACCTAAGGGACAATAACCAATATTCTTGAGCGAGTCTGGGAAACTATATACATGGTGGAAGGCTGGTACAGGGTTTCTTGTAGTTTACTATAGGAAACAACAAATTTTCTATATGGAGTTATAAGTCACCAAATGACCAACCAAATAAAATCCAAATTGGATGGGACATTTTTTTTATTAATTACGATTTCTTATGTCTCCATTCCAACTAGAATCACTCAAAAATACTTTTTTTAACCCATGCTAAAGCATAACAGAACATTACTAGTCTAAAATCTAGAAATTTGAAAACTAGTGAGCTAGTAAATCTATCATATGCCTAACCTAATCAAGTGAAAATGTAATGGGGTAATTTTTGTTATTAACTAGAATATTTTTGTATATAATTAAATTGGAATCAACTCGATTGAAGATCATTATAATGCTCTTAAAAATAGCCGAAATTTACTGTTATTTTCCACAAGGGATTTCCAGAAATTTGGATTTGGGAATAAGAAAATTAATCCAAGTAGCCTGATGATTACTATGACCTTCCAAATATGTTCCAATGATGAAGTGATGTTTTCAATCTTTAAAAATAACTTACTTCAACCATTTAACCCAATCCTACAATAAGAAATCCTTAATACTAAATGCAGAAATAGAAAAAACAAGAACAAGAGATGCATGTGAATAAGAAGTGAAAAGAAGAAAAGTAAATGATACAAAAGGGCTTTGAGGCTCTTGGAATGGCCAAGCCCAAGGAAAATCATATTTCTATGAAGTATACCAAGGTTTATAAGCTGAACATGACACCAATCTTCATTATTTCCATTAGTACAATTACATCCCTGTAAGAAACGAAAGTGGAGCTGCAAAAATACGAGTTCTCTCCACAAGAAGGCTAATAAAAATCAAACCCTAGAGTCAAATTCGACTTGGAACTTATAAAAAATGATTAGGAATCACTCCCCATGAAAGGAGGAAGGTTTCCCCACCAAAATCCCTTGACTAGTGGATCTAGTTCCCAATACTAAGAATTTGCATTAAATGGCACATAACACATTCCTGGATTTTCTCAATCATTGGAGCTCCACAATTTGTGCCATAATTCTATAATATATTATTCATTTATTATTTAATATTGATCCTCTTGTAGTAGGGAGAAAGTCCCTAAATTATCTCCTTCTCCAAATCTTCATAATCTGCCCAATATTCTCAAAACATTCCACAAAAATAACTAATAGTAGGAACAAATATGCAATTATCCATAAACATTCCTAATGAACATATTAAAGTTAAAAATAAACTATATAATGAAAAAAGATAGGTTTAACGTGCTGAAGGATGGTAACATGGGCCTTAATTTATGTCTAATTTAGAGGCATGAGCCTTAATTTATGTTTAATTTAGAGGAACATCACCAATGCACCCTCCAGAGCATCTATCTGTTTTGAGATGAGTTCATCATACAAGTTTGAATTCATTTCACACAGAATAATGGCCTAGTAACCAACACCTTGTTAGGTGCAATAAATATGTGTTGTTGATTGGTTTATGACTAGAATTCTTCATTATGTAAAAGGACTCTGAACCTGCCATCGATTTTTTTTGTCTGAGATGAAAAACCATTGATTCTAACATAAAGCCTTTTCATGCCAGAAATTTCTTCACCATAATTGGGCTTCACATTTGCACTGACAAATTTAGTAGAAATAATCTCAAAATTACCAACTTCCGTCATTTTTATATTAGAACCCAAAGCTACAGCAACATCAAATATGATTGGAGGAATATTAACCATCTAGATACCATTCCAGCTATCGATCTTTCCTGGAACAAGTTTTATCCTTAACAACAAGGAAACTACATTGATTGTTTGATGTTCTCTTTGTCATGTATTTAATTTGCATAATTTTCCCTATAAAATACCCTGAGTTCTACAAGGAGCATAGGAAAGAGAATAAAATTCCATTCTCCAACAATCTGGTACAATAAATAATGTATTGTAGCCACCCAACTTTGATCTATAGAAAGTGTAGATGGTACATGATTATTAGCTGAGAATAGAAATAAGTCCAAACAAGATGAATTCCACAATAGTTTTTGAACCCTATTTATCAACTTGCTTAACAAACTGATAGATATGTCACGAATATTTTTCCTTTTAGTGAACTCTTAATCTCTTCCATGAAGGAATTTTTTAGAATACAAATCGAATTCCAGCATTGATGAGTCAATTGCAAGGAATTTTTGCAAACAGACATTGAAAGAACTTGGGAATCTCTGAAACCACTCCAAATTTATGGAAAATTCCCACGTTGAAGTCAATATGGGTCCTTCTTCACAAAACTCAGATCACAGAATTTTGAAATTTGTCTTAGTTTTCCCAAAATTGAGCCCGAAATTCATGGTTTGGATATTCCTGCATTTTTTGTGTATGTGATTTCTCCTCCTGGTATCGCCAGACATGCCCGCCTCCTAATTTCTTTTTATATGTTGAATTCCCTTGATAGTAGATGAAAAATTATCATTGAATCCCCTTAAAACATCATCTTCCTGAGCATACATGATTGCAGAGATATTTTCAACATACTCTACTTCCTCCTTGTCATTGGCTAGGCTTTTATGCATGAACCCATATTATCCACAGGTGAGGTTTTCTCTTTTTTTCTCCTACCAGGGACACTGTATAGTCCTGAGATTTGAATCCATGAATTTTCAGCATGAATTTTCTATTTCCCACTAAAAATAGGTAAATAGAACTCCAACAATAAATTTCCTCAGCAACTAGTGGTTTAGGATGGTCTTTATTATGTAAATGCTTAAGAAAATCACTCAGAACTTACAAATCTTCCTCTTGTAACTTGGGATTCTACAACATTACATGATCCAGTAACACGTAGATATTTTGCATATCTAAATGGTTGTTTGTGTTTCAGAGCCACAAATATAATAACTTGATGGATTATACTGTGATATAGCCATCCAATCATGAAACCTATCAAGGAAATATGTTTCCACTTCTTTACCAATGTTTGGGGCATTACAATGCAGATTTACAAGTATGTTTTCCAATGATGTTGTCCTTTTTTTAGCATGAGCAACAAGAGGCATGCAATTCCTTTTCAGTGCACAACCATCATTTATCTCATCCAATGAGCCATATAAATCTATTGAGGCTGAGACAAAACATTGAAAGCACTAGAGCTGTAACTCAACACCATTTGAAGATACAAGAATAACTAAAAGATGCAAAGGCAGTTGCCAAGCTACCTTTTCCATATCAACCTCTATCAAAGAGACTTTATGAGTAATCAAGCACAATGTCATATTACAATAATCTTCCAACAATTTATTTATTTATTGTGAATTGTAGCCATGCAACTCTTCCACCGTAGCATAAAGGTCAAGTATATTATTATAATGTTGCATTAAATCTTCCATACTAACTTGCACCTTATTGGTCATGGTCCAAATCCAAGAGGCAAAAATAAGTTACAACATTTAGCTCTAGTTGGGGATAGTACTTTGATAGAAAAGTGTTGAGAACTTGTAGATCAATGACCTTAGTTGGGCATGGATTCAAATGAAAGAAAAAGTTAATCCCAATCCAAAATCTCTGAAAATTTCAAACTCCCTAAAACCTTTATCTTCCAGGATATTTAATCTTGAACTGAAAATGATAAACTAGAAATATTGCAGCTTCAAAGTATAATTCTCATTGGTTGAGCTTATTTATGTACAGGTCTCTAATTATGTACAAGACTAAATTTTTTCAGGTGAATTCCACCTCCTAGTGGCACCAAGCCAACATTTGAGTACCAGACCTTGTGCCTCCATACTGCTAGAATTCAAAAACTAAATTTGGTATGCACCATAAAATATTTTTAGGAAATATATTTAGCACATACCCAAAAAATGATAATTGTTACTAACCAAAGGAAAATGACAAATAGTCAGCTACTAGATCTTCAAAGAAATTTTTTATTTGCAATAAAAATTTGTCGTTGTTTTCTGCTGAAAACCTTCTAGGCTGAAAATAAAAATTCAAAGTTTGTGCCCCATGATGTTGATGTTTTTCATGCGATACCAACTCTTCACAAAATTCCTTGTCCTCCTACGTTGGGTTCTCCTTTATTCAAAAAATTACTAAAATAATATTTATTATAATTATCTATGAGTCCTTCAAAGTGTTGTTCAGTTTCTGCAACAAGTTGCAGATCTAAATTCTTAGAATGTTTTCATTCTAGTTTCTTAACAGTATGGGAATCCCTTGCCACATTTTGAAATCCCATCCTTATCTCTAAATGCATATTTTTTTGCAAAGAATTTTCATTATTTTCTTGGAGGACTTTTTTGTTTTCAGCAGTTTATTTTCTTTGAATATGATAATAAAATTTTCCACAAGCCCATAAATTATCTTCAATTTCCTATGAATAAAGAAACAACAACTCCAGAGTGCAAGGATTTCTCTCCTTGAGATAAAAAGCGAATTTAATAGGATAAGCCTTCGAATAATACACAATGGAAGGAGCTTCAGAGGGTCGAATTTCTTTTGGCATATTGAAATAAATTTTTTTAAACCTCCTATTAAACTCAGTGACTGATTCATGACTCTGCCTCTAGATAGTATATAATTCCAAAAGGTTTTCTTGATATGAATTGTGCTTCCCCCAATATCTAAGAAATATATGTTGAAAACCTTGCATGAATTAATTGAACTTGCTTCTAAATGTTGAAACTACTATTGTGATTCCTGCTTTAAGGAATGACAAAACAACCTCAAAGCCACATCTTGATAAATAATTTGAAATTTATCCATAAAGTACCCAAAGTTTAAGACATGTTTTTTAGTTATAACATCATCATTCTCTCTAGAGAAACTTCGAAGAAATTTGAAGCTTTTTAAAGGATACTGATGAAGAACTGTAGGCAGCTACAAGGGTTTGAATATTTCCCTGATTTTCACCTGAACAATAGTGAGTTGTTTATGAGGCAGAGTCTTATCTCCCAAAGATAATGAATCATCACCTTTATGCCCAAACTATGACTGATTATCTTCAGGAATTGTAATGCAACAATCATCTCTTCTCTCACTTTTAGGAGATAAAGTTGTGTCTAGATCAATAACACAAGAAGAAGAAAGGTCTTCTTTTTCCAATAAAGAATGTTCTTTTTGAGGTTTACAATATTTTGAGAATATAAAGCAGGAAACAATATTTTTAATGTGAAGGGGAAAATATACCACAAAGCTGATAATACAAAATAAGGTTTCCTTTAAAAACCTAAAAGTATGATACTTGAACTTTTCATGATGCTTCCTCATTTTCTTGTCAGCAAAATCTTAATTCGAATAAGCCTTCATCGGTGGAGTCCCTAAGTGAATAATGAACTGCCAATTTGGATATCTAAATCTTGTTTACCACCAAGAAATATATTTTTAACACCCAGGGAAAATAAGCTGCGTATCTTCGTTCCTCGGCAACGACGCCCAAAAATGTTGTACCCCAAGAGACAGTTACTAGATGTGGGGGAACCAGTGCCTGAGACATTTTCAGATTGGATAAAATGATAATTTGAAATCAAGGGAAGGAAGTACAATCCATGAGGGTTTGCAAGAAAAACTTCTAATTCTGAAAACCTAGCCTTCTAAAATAGAATGGCCAGAGACTATGAGAGCTACAGGGTGGAGATTTAAAGAAGAAAATGAAGGAGACAAATTTTTCACACATGGAATTAAGGACCTATGCTTCAGCTTTGTATAAAGGATGATGGATGAAAAAGAAAACGTATGAATGAGATTCCCATATGTAGAGCACTTCATTAAGGGCTTCATGATTAATTTTAATGATTACAAGGCAATTTTAAGGAGTACAACAAAGTAAATTCATTTAAAACTAAACTAAAGCACCGACTGCATCTTACGATGTCCAAGAGAGTGAAAACATATATGAATGTTGGAACATATGAGAAAAAAAATCACTACAACACCAATGTTGGAATCAAACTGGAATTTCATGTTTAGATTTCAGAATGAATTTTGTCTACATTGTGAGTCATGAGTGACTATGGCCTTCCAAACCCTTATCAAAAATAACTCTCAGACTTTTATTTTTTCCCTTACTCTAACTATCCTCTAATTAGTTATAAAACTAACTCATAGAAATTTACGTAATTGTCTATTTTCAATCACAATAAATCTTGTTGTTAAATACATGAGAGCTTGTTTCTTAATGCTTTTATAAATTTAATATTATATATACAATATTAATTTTATATATCTCATATATCATATAAAAAATCCCTCCATTTAACATGATTTCGTACATTACAATACGAAAATATATATGAGTTGTAAACCATTTAGAATTTAGATTTGGAGTGTAATAAAATATGTGTGAGTCCCATCAAACTACAGTCACAAAATATGCTTGTACCGAGGTGGAAGCATGAAGTACTAGATAATGGTTTTGGAAACCCACTTTCCACTCCCGGGGACCACCCTTGGTAGTTTCTGGAAAAGAAAGGAGTACTATCGTAATGAATTACAACCATTGATCTATTTCATAAGTAGTTTGAGGAAACTGCTTATGGGACCACGCTTTAACTTAAACTTTGAGTACTTTCTCCTCCCCTGACTCTATTGGATCTGGGCATGAATGATCTAAACAATTAACTATTTACATTTGTGTAAAGATTATAAACATGCATTTACTCCCAATGGCATTGGATATATGCCAATATCTCAGGCTTTCAAATTATACAGGATGGAAAACAGTGTATCTAAATGATCGAACTCCTATACGCTCAATTCATCTTTCCTATTATCATAATAGAGTGTCTAGCATCTGCAAAAAGGTTAATGACCCATGCACCCTCCAAAGCATCTATTTTCTTTGAAATGAGTTCATCATATAATTTTGAATTCATTTTGCACAGAATCATGGCCTAGTAACCTATATCTCATTAGTTGCAATAAATATTATTGCTGATTTGTTTCTGACTAGAATTCCTCATTATCTAAAAGGACTCTGAACATGCCATCAAATTGTATTTATGATTGGTTTCTGACTACAATTCCTCACTATGTAAAAGGACTTTAAACATGCCATCGATTTTTTGTTTGAGATGAAAAACCATTGATGCTAATATAAATCCTTTTCATACCATCAATTTCTTCAGCATAATTGGGCTTCACATTTGCACTGACAATTTCAGTATGTATAATCTCCAAATTACTTGGTTCTACCATTTTAATATTAGAACCCAAAGTTACAGCAACATCAAATACGATTGCAAGAATATTAACCGTCTACGTACCATTCCAATTGTCAGTCTTGCTTGGAACAATTTTTATCTCTAACAACAAATAAACTACATCGATTATTTGAGGTGCTCTCTGTCATTAATTTAATTTGCAGAATTTTCCCTATAAAAGACCCTGAGTTGTACAAGGAGCATAAGAAAGAGAATAAAAATCCATTCTGCAACAATTTGCTACAACAAAGGACGTATTGTAGCTAACCAACTGATCCAGATTTAAACATGAACGCACAAAATTACATATATAACCATACATATAGAGATGCAGTAGAAATAATACTTCATTTCATTACTGTAAAATACTAAAATATGCTTACAAATAGAAATGGAAATAAGCTAGCTAGGGCGATGGTAGCTTATCTCTAAGAAGAGATGTGGCGCTACATGCCTCTTAAATGTGTTACAATGAGGGTCGAAGGCCTATTTATTGTTGAGAAACAATGGAAAACCATAAACATCCAAAATCCTAACCTTAGAAGATGAAACGCCAAAATGTGGGCCTCGTTTGTGTAAATTGGTACATCAACTTCCCGGGGTCGTAACTTTGGCATACAATCTCCATTTGACACGCACAATATCTCATTAGAAAGATCTATCTGAGAAATACAACTTTGGGAAGAGAAACAACAGCCCATGGACCCATGTTGCTCCCAGGTTTCCCAAAAAACATCGTTTAGGGCCTCAAAACAGCTCTGAAAGTTCAGGACCCGAAAAACTGCTAAAAATAGTAAATTGTGCTACAATTAAGGAAACTAAAAAGCTGAAAGAAACAATGGTGGGGGTCCAAGTGGACTTGGCGGGTGGCCACCAATATCCACCTGGATCATTCCTCCCCCCTTAGGAAGCAATGGTCCCCATTGCATTGATTTCCTCCATGAGATGAGGAAACTTCTGCTGAACTTGGTCCCTAGTGAGCCACTTTCCCTAGTGAAGGAGTTGGCTTGCTTTGACAACTCGATACAGTTGGATATTCTGCTGACAAGTGTGCTTGATCTGTGTGTCCATGATCCAATCAGTTGCAGCTTGTTCCATGCAATCTGGATTTAACTCTGTCGGTGTGAGTTGTTGTGCAATGTCAGATGTGTCTACTAATGGTGGAAAGTATGGCTGAAGGTGGCGTACATTAAACACTAGGTGTAGTCCAAGGAGCGGGGGAATGTTGAGCTCAAATGCATTATCTCCCATAGCCTTAGTAATGGTGTAAGGACCATATTGGAGTGGTCTGAGTTTCTGATAGGCTCCAATAAGGTGTTCCTTTTGCAAATGCAACCAGAGTTTGTCGCCCACCTGAAACCTGTGTGGCACCCAATGTTGATCATGTCGCTTCTTGTACTTGGCATTTGATTTCTCCATAATATCGTGGACCTACTGGCCAATATGTTGGATGTGCTCAATGAATTTGTTGCCTTATCTATTTCAAACTGGACATGAGCTGAATCTGCGTGAGTAGTTGTAAATGGCATGGCCACATCGATGGGACATAGTGGTTGGAATCCCAAGCCCACCTAGAAAGGGTTGTGGCCAGGCGAGTTGTGGAGAGCCCTGTTGTAGCTGTGTTGAACATATGGGAGGCTCTCATCCCATGTGCATGGACGCTTTGAGTTGTACATGTGCAGAATGTGTATGATCATCCTATTGACAACCTCTGTCTCACCATCAGTTTGAGGATGGAAGGTTGTGGACTTAGTGAGTTTGGTGTCCAGCATCGACCAAAGAATGGACCAAAATGTACTGAGGAAACTGTTGTCTTGATATGAGATGATGGACTGTGGGATCCCAAAGTGTACCCACACTCATTCAAAGCAGAGTTTAGCAGTGGCTTCTGTTGTGATATTCTTCTTGCAGACCGCCATAATGGCCATCTTCAATAACCTATCGACGACGACAAAAACATTGTCATTTCCATGCTTAGTAGAAGGAAGGCCCAACATGTAATCCATGGAGATGGATTCCCAAGTTTGACTAGGGCTAGGCAGTAGGGTATAGAGGCCTTGGTTATTGATGGTTGGTTTGGCAATGGTGTAGGTAGTGCATGATTTGGTGTACTTCCCGACATCCTATCGAAGATTTGTCCAATAGAAATACTTCTGCGGCACTGCCACCGATTTCTCGACCCCGAAATGCCCAGTAGCCCGACCGTAGTGTGCTTTCCAAATCATCTTGGCATGCTCACTTGAAGGAACACAAAGGTGACTCAGGTGGCATAACAGGGCATCCTGGAGGTGAAAAGCTGGAACATGCTGACCTTCCAAGAGTGTCTGGTATGTGTGGTCGAGTTCTGGGTCACTTTTGTAGAGAAGTGGCCAATCATAAGTCTCATGCCCACAAGAGTTGAGCACGGTGATTAATTCCATGATCGGTGGTCAACTGAGGTAATCTGTAACATTATTGGTGCTTCCCTTCTTATACTTGATATTCAAATGGAACTGTTGCAGGTATGTGGACCACTTTTGATGGCGATCATTCTGCAATTTCGCTTGGGTCTGTATGAATTGTAGGGGTCGGTGATCTATGTGGATGATCATTTCCTTCCCCAAAATGTAATGCTTGCATTGTCGGCAGGCCTGCACAGTGGAATACATCTCTTTGTCATAAGTGGTATACTTCCAGACTGTGTCTAAAAATGTCTCACTGTGATATGTCATTGGATGCATGTGTTAAGTAAGGACTGCCCCAATAGCATAGTCAGATGCATCTGTCTCGACCTCAAATGGTTGTCGCAAGTCTGGTAATGTGAGCACTGGCGCCAAGTAGAGGTGATCTTTCAACTCTGTGAATGCCTTCAATTGACATTGAAACCAAAAGAATTTTGCTTTCGCTCCTCCCTTGGTGACTTGACTCAAGGGCCAAGTTATATGAGAAAATCCCAACACGAACATGCGGTAGAAGTTGGCAAGACCTAGAAAGCTACGGAGCTCAATCAGAGTGGTTGGAGATGGCCAATCCCGAATGACTTTGATCTTGGCTGGATCCACATGCACCCCCCGTTCATCAATAATGTATCCTAGATATTGAACTTGGGTCATGCCAAAAGTGTATTTCTCCAAATTGGCACATAACTTGTGTTGTCACAGTGTTTGGAGAACCTCTCGGATGTGGTAGAGGTGCCCTTCCCAACTATGGTTGAAGATCACGATTTCATCCAAGTATACCACTACAAATGAGTTGGTGAATGGCTGCAAGATGTCATCCATTAGCCTCATGAAGGTTGTAGGAGCATTCGTTAATCCTAAAGGCATAACCAACCATTCGAAAAGGCCCTCCTTGGCTTTGAAGGAAGTCTTCCCCACATCAGAGGGTTCGATTGGTACTTGGTGATATCCTGACTTAAAATCGATCTTGTTGAAATATTCTTCCCCCTTCAGTTGGTCTAAGAGGTCATCAATCTGTGGGATTGAGTACCTATTATGGACAGTGATCTTTTTCAGCACCCTATAGTCAATACAGTGTCTCCAAGTCCCATCCATCTTTTGTACCAACATGATCAGGCTCCCACAGGGTGATGAATGAACTCAGACGGATGTGATCTTTTTGCAATAACTCCTAAATCTACCTCTTGATTTCATCATTCTCCATAATGGAGCGCCGATAGATTAGTCCACTGGGCAACGGCGCACCTGGGGTCAGATCGATGGAGTGCTTGACCTAACTGTGTAGAGGAACCCCTATGGGGGAGGTGAAGATGTCCTCATACTCCTCCATGACCTTGTCCATCTGTAGTTGTCGTGCAGAGGGGCCCTGTCTGGAGGTCGTGGCCACCGTCTTCTTCTTTCCTTGATGGCGTATCATCAAGAAAAAAAATTCTCAGTTTTGGAAATGAGCTTACTCCATTGTTTTGCAGTAACCAAAGAGATGGCGGTAGGCAGTGCTACCTCTGGTATCCTGTACAACTTATTTCCAAAAGTAATAATAACATCATGGGGCCTTGATTAATACACAACATGTCACTTCCACAAGTATGGTTGTCCTAATAATACATCACAAACATCAAGGGGAGCAACATCGCACAATACCTCATCTGTGAAGGGCTTGATGTTGTATGGAAGGTGACACTATTGGTTCACGCGAAGATCCCGTCCTTGGTGAAGCCACCCAATAGTGTACGGCTGTGGATGTGTTGTGGTAAGTAAGCCTAGCTGCTTCATGACCTCTACCGAAATGAGGTTCTTTTGGCTCCCACTATCGATAATGAACTATAGTGGGGAGCCCTTTACCCACATCTTGGAGTCGAAGAGATGCTCCTCCTCCTCTGGATCTTAGGGTTCCTCCTTCTGAATCTTCGTGGTGGCAACAGTGGCATTGGGCTCCGCATCGATAGTCTTCTTCCCTTTGTCATTCCCCTTGTAGGGTTCTGACTCAGATTCAGAACATGCATCTGATTATGAAACCTTTAGCTTGGACACGAGTGACTGCTTGGCCCGAAACTCACTTGTATTGTGGGTGGAGCTCTTATGGAACTCACACCACTTTCCTGTGTCCTTTTTACACTTCGCGGTGTTTTCCTTTTCTTGCAGATTTGGCGGGTTGTTTTGGGCTGCCCCGCCTTGGATTTGTCCTTTTTTCTATGGTTTGGGGGCACCTTTCCCTTGCTTCGGATTCACAAATCCAAAGTATCGCTTCTTATATTTAAACTTTTTCTCAATCTTGATGACATATCGATATGCCTTTCTAAGCAAGGAGATGTTCAAGAATTATATTTCTTCCTAGATGTACCTGTGCAGACAGCCGCAGTATTTGAGTACCAAATGCTACTCTGAATCCCTGATACCCAACTTTGTGCGAAGGGTATGGAAAATATTGGTAAACTCTGGCACGTCTTGGTCCTTTCCCTGCCGCAACGTGGTCCACTTTATGTACTGATCCTCATAGCTTCCGACAAGGTAGTACTGCTCCTTGATGGCAGTCTGGAATGAATTCAAAGTGGGTGCAGCTAAAAACAGTGAGACTGTACTTTCATCCTTCTACTCGCAGTAGGTTTCCCACTAGTCCTTGATGTGGGGGAAGGCTTTGAAAATAGTGAAAGTAATCTTTTCTCAACCGGAAAAATCATGAATAGAAAAATACCCTTCTAGCAGATTTAACCATTTATCTATGGTGTCTACATCTATCTGACCCTCAAATATTGGAATTTCAAAGTTAGCTTGTACCTTAAAGGGTGTGGCACTTCCAGAGTAGCTGTTGGAAGTAGATGTGTCGCCCTTGGGTAGCCGCTGAAGGATCTAGGCAAAGTTGTCCATCATCACGTTCCTTTGTCACTCGAGGGCCTCTTCGAGCAAGGTTTCGATAGGATCTCTTGCCCCCTCGTCTTTCTTTTCATCTACCATGGGAGGCCGTCGGGATTTGGGAGGTTGCTCTTGCAAAGGTTCGACTTGTTCAAGCCCTAACTCCTTGTATCATGACCTCGTTGGGGACATGCAAAGAAATTCAGACAAAGAGCAGACCGCTCTGATACCACTGATCCGGATTTAAACAGGAATGCAACAAGTTACACATATAACCATATATATAGAGATGTAGTAGAAATAATACTTCATTTCATTACTGTAAAATACTAAAATATGCTTACAAACAAAAATGAAAATAAACTAGCTAGGGCGATGGTAGCTTATCTCTGAGAAGATATGTGGCGGCTACATGCCTCTAAATTGTGTTACAATGAGGCTGGAAGGCCTATTTATTGTTTAGAAACAATGGAAAATCCTAAACATCCAAAAACATAACCCTAGAAGATGAAACGCCAAACTGTGGGCCCTGTTTGGGTAAATTGGTATATCAACTTCTAGGGTCGTAACTTTGGCATACGATCTTTGTTTGATGTGCACAACATCTCGCTAGAAATATCTATCTAAGAACTACAACTTTGGGAAGATAAACATCAGTCTGTGGCCCCATGTTGCTCCCGTTTTTCCCAAAAAACGTCGTTTAGGGCCTCAAAACGGCTCCGGAAGTTCAAGACCTGAAAAACTGTTAAAAATAGTAAACTGTGTTATAATTAAGGAAACTGAAAAGCTGAAAGAAACAATGGTTGGGATCCAAGTGGACTTGGTGGGTGGCCACCAATATCCACTTGGATCAACAACTTGGATTAGTAGCAAGTGCATATGGTACATGATTATCGACTGAGAATAGCAATAAGTCCAAACAAGATGAATTCCACAAAATTTGTGGGAAACTGTTTCTCAACTCACTTAAAGAAATGGTAGATATGTTACAAACAATTTTCCTTTTAGTGAACTTTGAATCTCTTCCATGAAGGAAATTTCTAAAATGCAAATCGAATTCTAGCATAGATGAGTCATTTGCGAGGTGTTTTTGTAAAAACTAGCATTGAAAGAACCTACAAAATCTTTGAAACCACTTATAATTTCTGGAAAATTCCCACGTTGAAGTAAATATGGGTCCTTCTACACAAAACCATAATCTCAAAATTTTAATTCCGTCTTTGTTTGCCCAAAATTGAGCCTGAAATTCATGGTATGGAGATTCCTGAGTTTTTTGTGTATGTGATTTATGCTTCTGGTATCGCCATCCATGCTTTCTATTAACACCCAGGTTGTTCCCTATGACTCCCAAGGGAATACGACCGGGGTAACCACTAACCAATCTTTGGATTACAGTGCCTAGCCACACTGTAATCAGAGAGGGCTCTCTCTTTATAATTTGTCTCTGTTTTGAAATGATTTTAGGCTAGCTATGAAATGAGGGTGTTTAGTTTTATGCTTTGGTTGAGGGATATCTTTCTGTACCTGAAGTGTGCAATCTGCAGATGATTTTATTTCATTGGGCAATGGAGTCTGTGGCTACAAGTGTTTAGAAGCCTTGAGGTGATTTACTGAGATTACAGGGCCAATTAAATATTTCATATAACAAAGTTAGATTATGATGGTGACATGTAAACAACCAGTGAAAAGCATTTAAGAATTTTCCACTAAAGCTGGGGTGTGGGGAAGAGATAGATGCCTCAGGAGCAAACTTGAATTCCTGAAAATATTTATCACAGTGAGAGATATAGCTTGAAAGTGTAGCAATTAAGAATTACACCTTATTTACTCTATCTGGAAGAAAACATTTATAACAGCTTAGATTGAGGCCAGGGTAATCTGCAATTAAATCCTGGAACTATTCTTTTACTTTTCCATTAAGTGTAAAACACAGAAACATGAAAGAACATGAAAGACTAGAAAACATATAACACAGAGGTTAAAAGAAGACTTATTGTGCTATGAAACATGCAGGAATCCTGTAACAATCAGCCAGCCACCACAGTGCATCAAAGAACACAGAGCTTTGGAAATTCCATCCACCTTTTGTATTATTTCTCTGAGAGTTATACAGCAACAGAAGTATAGAAATGAAATCAACAACAACCCTTGCAAACTCATGCGAAGGGGACTTTATAGAAATGTTTATACAAAATATCTCAGGCATTGAGTCATCTGAGAGAGAAAATATCTTCATTACTTCGTACAGAAAAGTAGAAAAGAAGTTATTACAGCTTTGAATGCAGCATAACTGCTCTTTAAGTATGTCAAAGGATATTTTGACCTTTGGAGGTCAGTGAGTCGGTTGAACCGCTTTGCTTTAATGCTGGAAAATGTGTCTTTATGTTTGCTGCGCTGTATTTTCTCGGCCCTGCCACCTGTGACTGTGCTTGCTGCTGTGGTGACCGAATAGCCCTGCTGAGTTGGCTCAGCCTTTTATCTTTCCTCTGTATGCTTATCTACCAAAATTTTCCCTGTGTATGATCACTTTTAAATTGGACAAAACATAACATTACAGGTTCTGGATTGATAATATCATCTGTGTCAATTTATTCCAGACTTCCTGTGTGGGCAATTGGTGCTTGACAATTGCCTCTATGGTTTCATCTGCTTCTGTATATTTATAGAAATTTGGAGGCACATCGAACAGATGATTGATCTCGTTCATAATGAAAAACAGGTTTTCCACCCTATTATATAGAGTCTGCCCTGATGTTGGCCCTGATTCTGCTGAAGTGCTGGGCTGTGCTGCAATTTGACTTGCAGAAAAGGCATTGACCCTTTTAGCATAGTTTTCATGGGTAAGCAGTCTTCCCACACTGCTTAGTAGGCTGGGGAGGCCTCTGTTTTGCAATACCTGAAACCTGTCCATGAACTTGTTGATTTCGGTCTGCATGTCTTGGGTTCTCCTTTCCAATGTTCCAACCAGGTTTCTTAATGTCAGGACCCTTTTAACCATTGAGATTGTCTCAGTCCTGTGAGCAATTCCCATGGTGGCCAGTTGAGAGCTTGTCCTGTTATTCAATATGTTGATCATTCTACTGGCAGCATCAGGCATGTTGCCAAGGCTTGCTCTTGCTCTATGTATTTCCCTATTTGCCTTTGTAATGAGCACTGACTGCTCATCTATGGTCTCAATGAATTGCCACTGATCAGTAATTGGCTGGCCAATATTGGCCCATAGGACTGTTTTGAGCTCTGTTGTCACCTTATCTAGTGTGAGCTCTTTCTCAAGCTCAGTTATTCTCTTTTTGAGAGCTTTTATCTCTCTTTCCTTCTCGGCCACATTCTGTTTGCTCTTATCATATCTTTCATTTATTTTAGCCAAAGATTCTTTGGCTCGATTGAGCTCTAACATTTGAGCTTCCAGGACTTGAATTTCATTTTGAAGCTTCTGCATATCCAGACTATGAGTCTGCTCTGTTGTTGGTGCAGCTGTCGATGTAGTTGGTGCTGTAGGTTCTGTTTGTTGAGGAGGAGGGGCAGTAATGGGAGCAGTTTCCTCAAGGTTGATTACTTCAGGAGGAGGCTTGGAGGTTTGCCCTTCTTCTCTTTGTTTCAAGGCTGCCTGCAGTGCTGCTTTTGCAGCCTCCGATTCTCCCAGCTTTTCCTGAGTTTGGATTAGCTGCTTGTACAGAGATATCAACAAGGTTTTGGCCTCTTGATCATGTCTTTGCTGGGCAACATCATCTGTTTGAAGGTGAATTGAGGCTGGGAGTTTGATCTTTCTCCTCAAGGCTACCATGTCTGCATCCCTCAATTTTAATATCTCTTGTATGCCCTTGATATCTTTGGGATCATGCCCAATCTCTATGATGATGTCCTCTAAGTACCTTATTTTGTTGTCCTTTGCCTGGGATGATGCTCTCTCCAACTCTAGCTATGAGGTTGTATTGTTAAGGCTATTTTGTAGCCTGTAGTTATCCAATGTTTGGTCTGCCAAGGAAGCATAGACCATCTCACCCGTTTGCTTATGTAGTTCTATCTTGTCCATTGGGTGGATATCCTTGGCAAGGACTTCCAGGTTAGTCCTCAAGTAGTCAGAGGCAGATTGGGGCTGCACTGTTGTTGGCATAAAATGACTCATGATCATTTTACCTTCCTGCACATCATATGCAGACATGAGTCTTTGTTGATTGGTGGGGGCCATGTTTAACAGATGGTTATATAGCTGTATCTTGATGGGCTCATTTCTCCTTTTAATGTCGATGAACTGCTGTTTAATGCTAGGTCCACCTTCCCTTTGCTGATTTGAGGAACTCACTTCTCCTCCCATTGCTCTATCTTGTTCCTGTTGAAAGGAACTTGCTGATGCTTCCCTGCTGGGTGGGACCATACCAAAAGACTGTCCTATTGGCATTTCTTCCGGTGAGAAGGGATTGATTCTCTATCTTTTCTCCCCATGAGTTGCTGATGTTGTAAGGGGAGTCTCTCTGTCCCTTTTCCTGCTTGTATCCTCCTTTTGTGGAGTTTGGAGGATTGATGCCTGAGCTGAAGTTTCTTGCATTGGAGGCATAGTTTGTTCAGTGGATTTAGGGGCTTCCACTGTTTGCTCTTGCTGGACAGGCTGTTCCTTCCTTTGTTCTTCCTGTTGTTGTTGTTCTTCTTGCTGCTGCCCTTCTCCCTGCTTCTCCATCTCTTCTTGCTGCTGCACTAGTGTTTCCATTTGCTCCTCAGTCATAGGAGGTGGCTGTTCCACCTGCTTTTCTTTGCCTTTGCTGGATGTCTGTGGAGTCTTAATGGCAGCTTGCTGATGTGTTGTTGAGGATGAGGCAGCTGCTCCAAGTTGTCTTTTATATGAGAGGGGGACCTGTCCACAAGTTTCTAAGTCAGCTTCTTTTTGAATATTTCTAGCCTCTCTTTCTAGCAGCTCTTCACTAGTAATCTCCTCTTCTAGGGTACCCTTTTCCCAACTCAATGCATTGGCATACTGCTCAATCTCAGGCTGCCTTATATGTGAATAGGTACCCAATTTGTATCTTATCCTCCTGAGGGAAACAAAGTGATTGGGGTCATAGGGTATCCACTCAAAACTAGTTTGCAGTTTGAGAGCTTCTAGGATACTATTTGCCTCTTTCCATCCCTCCTCTTTTTTGTTATATAGGAAAGGGCCCAGCTGGCTCCTTACCTTCAACTGTGCCTTCTTGTTCTTACTTTGGAAGTGGAGGTAGTCGGCATTCCCAAATTACCTGAAGTATTCTAGGGCAAAAAGCCTCATGGGGACATACCTTGGCAACGTAAAAGGCTTCAACTCACAGCCATATACTCTGATGACTGTGTGGTCTTGGTAAAAGTACCAATTACCAATGCTATAGGTTTTGTTTAGATGGAGAATTCTACTCATGTCATCAGTTAACCTTGGAGGAGAAACACCATACAATAATGTCATAGCTGGATGAATGAATAAGTCTATGAACTCACAGTATGTGTATGGTGATACAGAGGTGCAATGAAAAACAGAGGTCCAAAACACAACTGACCTTGGGTTCCCCTGGGCATTAACTTGCTTCAGGGGAATGAGGAAGCTGCCTGGTTGATAAAACAAGAATAGATGGTAAATGTAGGAAGTGTATCTGAACAGTCTTTCCCTTTGCAGATTCATCAGTTGGTCATGGATCCTATCTGCAATATATGTGGCATAGTCATAATGTACAGCTGGAGGCTTTCCAGGAGAGAATATAGACAGCATTGCCATTATAATATCATCCACATCCTCCACTCCCCTGAACCCTAGGACATAGCTGATCAAATCCACTAGCATTCTGCCCAGTTCATTTAAGTATGCATATCCAATAGGAGGAGTTCTGATGGCTTCAGAGCCTAGTTGTACAAACAGCTGGTTGATTTTGATGACCTGGTCATTTGATAACTTAGTCCCCTTCTTTATCAAGTTCTACATGTAGAGGGGGGTCAATGGTTTTGCAATGTGGAAATGCAGCATCTCATTTATGCTCTCTGGGGTGATATGGAACAGAATTGAGCCTGTGGGGCTGAGGACAGCTCTTTGGCATGGATCATAGCACTCCTAGCATCTGTGGATCAATTCTGGCATAGGATTTACCTGGGGGAGGTTGTAGATGGGGAAGTTTGAGTCCCAAATGCCTAGGATATCAGCTCCACTAAGGTGCTGGGCTTTCAACTCATTTAGCATCTGAATATTATATTTGGAGCCTAATGGAAAATAGTCTAACATTTGATAATCCATATCTCCCAGAGCTTTCCATTCTAACTCCCTCTGAGGGGTATTGAGAGGCTTGATGTTCAGTGCAATTGGAGTTTCCATGATCTATTAAGCTTCTGACTTGCAGGTGAACTGGTTGAAGTAAGCAAAACAACACATAGGTGATTACTTGCAACGAAAGTGTGAATTTCAGGGACCAGAGGGTGAAATGAGCATACAGCAATTGAAATACTGTTTGAATTACGAATAATACCAATGTCTGGTCTCACTCTGTCTTTTGTGGCAGTTTTTTAATGGATTGACCAACTGTCTCACGATTGCACGAGCAGTTTACAGTTTTTTGATAAGAACTCGGGAAATCAAGGCTCAGCTGGTGGTTTTCAAGCTTGCAGTTGGAAATAGAGGCTTTGCAGAGGGAATTTGTCGGTAAAATGATGAGTTTTAGTGTCCTTTGAGCCTTCTGAGTAATTTACAGACAATTTAGGCGTATGGAGGATAAATGATGAGAAATACCTAGCAAACAGCGAGCAGTGGTCGTAAATGTGGGCAGAATTGGTGCTCTGGAGGTCTCCAGGTCGATTCCAGCGGGGTGGCGCAGTTTTGGACGTAAAAGACCATGCAGCGGAAACAATAGCGAATGAGCGAAAAAGTATGCAAAACGTGATTTTTGGCCAAAATATGGACCTTTTGGCAATTTGGCGCCTTTTCTCGGATGACGTCAACATGACGTCATAGGGTGGGGTCAAGCTCGGATGACGTCAGCATGACGTCATCGGGTGAGGTGGCGAGCTGCTATTGGTCCACGGGGATGATGCGGTGGCAGACACGCTGGCACAGGGGCGGACAAAAGTACTGATGTGATGGCGGGGTGGCGGCGACGTGGCTCTGACGTGGGCATGACGTGGGACCAGCAAACCGGGCGGTAATTGCAATAGTGGTTACGGTTTTTCTCGGACCGCTTACGATACGGCCCCGGTTTTGTCAGAGGCCGCTCCGAGAGACCTGAGCAGGTGACGCGTGGCCGAGGACTGACGTAACCCTTCGTCATTTTCTCGGGCGCTAACCGTCAGGCGTGGGGGCCGCTCCGATATCAATGAGAGCTGTCGGATCACATGGGCCCGATCCGACGGTTGACGGAAGGGCGATGTAATCGAACAATACGGAGGGGGGGGCGGGTTTAATTTATTATTTGTTTTGAAAGCTGCGCCCGGCGGAAAACATTAGGATATGGGTTTTGCAAGGCTTTCAATGTATTTTGGAAAATCGAATATATGCACCGAAACTTTGGAAAAGCGATAAAAGGTGGGTTTTTGGGTTTTTTCATCATTTTCAAAGGGGTTATGGGTAGGAGGGGTTTTTACAAGGTTTTTTCTTTATAATCAAAGGCTTAATGGATGGAGTGACTTCTAAGAAGGGAGAGGGGTGAGGTTTAGGCTGATCAAAGTGACCAGATGCCAATTTGATCCCTGACAGAGGATTTATTGGCTATAATGCCAAGGGGAGGGATATTTATACAAAATTTGGGGTTTATACACCATGGTGTTAATACTAGTAGGGGAAGGGTAGCATAGGGGAATTACATAGTAAAGTTAGAGTTAATATGGGGGAAAATGTGAATGAAGGGGGAAATCACTAAGTTTATTTGAAACTTACTTAGTTTTTAGGGAGTAGATCAAAATGAAAAGAAATTTAGACAAGAAATGTGGCTTCTAAAAGATTAAGAACCACCATGAAACCATAATCTCTTCCATGAACCTCAGCTGATGAGGGAGTGTTAGTAATGAAATGGGAAGGGGAAGAAGGGAGGTTAGACATGCTTCTTTCTTGCTGTAACTTGATGAAGAATGACACCTTCTCAATTCATTGATTTTGCTTTGGTAAACAAAGTTAGCACACATGCAACTTATGAAAAATGACCTTTCTGCAACCCCAACTGCCTACCCATCTTTTGCCTAGCATTTTTTATTTCTTCTTGGAGGGTGCACTTGGACTTGCAGACCCTTACTTGCCTTTTCTTTTCTTTGGCTTTTCTTTTGTTTTTCTATCTACTTCTACCCTTATTTCTTCCAAGGTCCCAGATTAAGCTGTTGGGAGCCTTTTTTCTCTACCTAAACTACTTGTCTGCCAAGATTAAACAGTTTGGACAGACTCCTTTCTCTATTCTACAACTGAAAATTTAAAACATGACATGATCCAGATTAGACTGTTGGACCATCCATCAAAATTTGAGTCCATACCAAGCTATAAGCACAGATTGGATTCTCTTGGAAATATGTGATCTTTGAATCATCAAAGCAGAGCATATTTGGACTTTTTCATAGCCAATCATGAAATATGAAACCTATTGGTATAGGTAGCTAACACTTTCCTCCCAATTTCTTTATGTATGCTCAATTTCCTTGATAGTAGATGAAAATTTATCATTGAACCCCCTAAAAACATCAACTTCCCTATCATCCACGATTGTTGACATTTTTTCAACATACTCTACTTCCTCCTTTTCATTAGCCATGATTTTATGCATGAACCCATATTATCCTTAGGTGAAGTTGTCTCTTGTTTTCTCCTACGAGGGACACTGTATAGTCCTGAGATTTGAATCCCTGAAATTTCAACATGAATTTTATCTCTCCCACTAAAAAGGGGTAAATATAACTCCAGCAATTAAGTTCTGCAACAACTAGTGGTTTAGGATGGTATTTTTTATGTAAATGCTTAAGAAAATCAGTCAGAACTTACACATTTTCCTCTCATAACTTGGGATTCTATAACATTACATGACCCAGTAACGTGTAGATATTTTTGCATATATGAAGGGTTGTTTGTGTTTTAGAGCACAAATATAATCACTTGGTGGATTAAACTATGATATAGCCAACCAATCAAGAAACATATCAAGGAAATATGTTTCCACTTCTTTACCAATGCTTGGGGCGTTACATTGTAAAGTTGCAAGTATGTTCACCAATGATGTTTTTCTTTCCTTAGCATGAGAAACAAGAGGGATGCAAATCCTTTTTAGTGGACAGCCATCATTTATCGCATACAATGAGCCATATAAATCTACTAAGGCTAAGACAAGACATAGGAAGTACTGGAAGCGTAACTCAACACTATTTGAAGATACAAGAACAACTAAAAGATGAAAAGGCAGCTACCAAGCTACCTTTCCATATCAACCTTTATCAAAGAGCCTTTCTGAGTAATCAAGCACAATGTCAGATTATAAAAATCATCCAACAATTTCTTTATTTCTTGTGAACTGTAGCCTTGCAACTCTTCTACTGCAACATAAAGATCAATTATATTATCAGAATGTTGCAACGAATCTTCCATACTAACTTTCACCTTATTGTTCATGGTTTAAATCCAAGAGGAAAAAATAAGCTACAACATGATCCTTGCACTGCAAATTTGTTTTCTCATCACACCAGAAATATCCCTGGGTGATGATGAGTGTACAAGATATCAAACGATCAAGTTCCTCTCCATTCACCATGCCCCAACTAGTTTCATGCATTCATAGTGTTGAAATCCTTTTTAAATTCCTATGATAACCATGGTGTTGTTAAGGGAATAAGTCCCCTAGGGATTTGTTTCAGAACCCTAGCAAAGCAGGAGTATTCTACAACAAGAAACAAGCATTTAACTCAGGCAACATTCTTAAACAAACTAACTATGCGAGGATGAACATACTCGAATGTCTTTCGTTTGGGTAGTTCCAACCAGGGCTCAATTCCTCTGCAAATCCTAATGATCTTTGAACCTGTAAATCAGCCAATTTGAATACACATAGCAGCATATACATAAAGCATTATAGTGAAATCAACTTTATATCATATAAGTAGATGGTTAGTTATACATTGAAATAGTCATTCAAATATAAACCATAACAATAACATCAGATGCATAAACAAAGTTGATATTAGGAACAAGACAGCATTTATTTTATTGTACAAAACTATAATAAAACATGCAAATAGTTCACCTGAGTCTTCCTCTTCTGGCTCCAAGCGGAACCGTCCTCCAAGTCCGTCCAGTCCCAGTCTTCAACAACCTCCTTCCATAACCAATACCATGATATCTCCAAGCATATGAGAGAACATCAACACTCAAGGAAATAAGGGTTTCCTGAACTTGGGGAAGTGCTTGAAGCACAAGGATTCTTCAGACTTGATCAGGGGATAATCTCAGTGTAGTAATTCTATATCTTCTCTCCCCCTTAAGGCCTTCCCATTGAAGTCTTTTTATACTTCTCCCAAATTAGTTTTTAAGTTTTGAAACAGTTGGGAACAGTTGAGCCACAAGCACTAATAGGTAATCAACAGGTAAAACCTGTGATCTCTACCCATAATTAAGGAAATTTAATTTTTTTAAGTGTTTTAACACATAAACGCGGGTTGGGTATAGACTGACCCACATGTACACGCTTTTAACATAGGGAAAAGTAGCGTACAAGGAGTAAAACAGTGTTTTTAAAATATTTGGACCAAGTCTGGAAGGAGGGGTTGCCTTAGGCCATAAAGCAAGCATCACAAATACACAGGGTGATATTTGGAGCTATAGCAGGTGCCTGTGCAATTTTTCACCAGTAGCACAAAGTTGGTCCATCATCTCTAGCTCATAACTTAGTTCCATTGTTCAAAGCATTCGCAAGATTGTTCAAATGGATTTTTCTTTGTTGATTTCAAACCGCAAATCTGGCATTTCAACCAGCTCATCTGATCATTCCTATATCTTGGGTGACTGTCATTTCTATGATATTCATTGTTTAGCATCTTTGTCCTTATATTTCTATCAAGAAGGTGAGGCACTTCAGCATGAGCTGATGATTATGATAGGTCCTCACTGTCTTAGCATGACTGTTGAGAATGATGAAATTTATTTTTCCTTACAAGATTCCCATCATGATCATGTCTGTCAAATCTAGAATTCACCCTTTCATAGATCACAAGGATTTCCAGACAACCATTATGAATTCCAAGACCCAATATCTGAATGGCTGGAACAATCTTACTTGGCAAGCCATGTTGCACGTAACAAGCTTCAATCATTCCTCATTCTTGCTAATAAGCTTGATGCAAATAAGGACACACTCACAAGAAGATTCTGAGGTTTGTTTAGAAACAATATCTAACATAGAGGTAAGAATGTGTATTGGGTGGTGGTGACACATATTTCTTCCCACAAGAAAGACCTTCCTTCTCATGTGCAAATTTTTCAAGTTTTTTTATTTTTCGTTGCATACTAGTTTTTATCTTCTTTAAATTTTTGTATCTTTGTGGATGCAGGTCAGGACCAACTATGGCGGCTTCACTGGAAATTTCATTTCACATGACCCCGATTGTTTAGATGGTAGGATAGGAGTAGGATTAGATGCATCTTAGTTTTCCTTTCCTTGCATTCATTTTTCACTTGTAGTCCATCATGGTTTACTTATTCTGGTTTTACATCTTATTTGATTTGACCATTTTTCTTTATTATCCTCTAGTTGTTGTTATGTACTCCTTTCCTCTCATATTGTTTTTCCCTTTCACGTTGAGTTTTTCATTTGTTTGTGCTGCATAAATAAGTGCTTCCCTACACTATGTTCTCACTTCCGAATGTGTATGTGGCTGAAGTTCAAAAAGTCTTATGACACTGCAGTGCTTAACCAGTCCTGTGTCTGTCTTCTTTGTGCTTGGTTGTAACTTCTCATAGATCAAGTCTTGTCGGAACGTACGATCTGTTTGTAAGGAAAGTTTTGGTCGAATCATGGAACCATGTCCAGTCTAGGAAACCTCGTGCCTATACCCAGTTTTCTGTTGTGTGTGTTCAAGCTTATCCAACTAGTAGAAACGGAGAAGGGGAAAATCTAAATGGAAAAACTTGAATCAGAGGTCTCACATACTTATCATAAGGAACAACCTCTTATGCTCTCAATAATTCAGGATCCCTCTTCCACCATAAAAATAAATAAGTGTCTATGCACAATCCTCTTTCAAAAATAACAAAGGAAAAAGAATAGAAAGGCTTCCTGCACAGAATGGTGAAGCAAGAAAATCCACTGGAGTACTATCTAGGATCGTTAGCAATCAATCAATGTTTGTGTTCATTCGTGACTCTATCGGGGTACTATCCAATCCTGTTGGCACCAGAGAAACACGAGAGATGAAAAAATTATAGTATGAAAATATTAAGCTTGTGAGCCAAATCACCCTTCTTCTTAGAAACACTATGATCTAGCTGCATTTTTTGTTGTGTTCAACTGAGTTGGTACAAGGTGAACCATGTATATCCCCGAGGTAAGTGGGGAAGCCAAAGTGTTCTGCACAACGAACCAATACTTCTCGAAAGGCCAAGGCCTTACGCTAAAAACAAACGAAAATAGAGAAGTTGGTATTGAACCAGTGTGTCACCAAGTGTTCTAGCAGTTGTAACACCCTCCAAAATTTTAGCTTGCATCCAAATTTCAAAGCCTTCCTTGGTTTTTCCTTTGATGTTTGCAAACACTAGATCTCACCCCATGAGCTCTTGTGAATTATTTTCACCTTTTTTTCTTATTTTACCAGCGACCATATTTTGGCATGTTGATTGCTTTGCCATTCTTGTGATATTATTTTGTTGAGTTTGAAGGTTTATCTTTGTGTGTTTGGATTGTCTTCGCTATGTAAACACCCGTCACACTCACACACAAATTTGTAAGCACTGTCACGCAAGTGTCGTCACAGTTATCTGAAGGTATATCACAAGTGTATCAGTTGTCGCTCTCAACTCTAAGATAGTCTCATTGAGGGAATGTTTTATCTTACTTTCATGGGGGTCTATGTTGTTTCGTCATTAAGTATGTTAAGTGTGTGATCACAATTTCATTCTGCACAAGTTCGCTTGCATTCAACACTTAACCATCTTCCTGATAATCTTCCCGACTGGACAACCCTCTTCCACCAGACCTCCATTGAGTTGCACTTTGCAATCTCAGCCCTCAGTGACCCTACTCTACTACGTGGAACTGTGTAGTGCTTGAGGTTGTCTTCTAGGACAACTCCATTGCATAGTCCCAGAAGTGAATATGGTGTCTGCCACCCAGAATTGTGTAGAAACTGACTCCCTTTATAAATGAACTGCTCATTTTTTAAGCACAGTTATAAACCCTCCTTCTTTCCTGTCGGAAGCCTACATTGCACAGAGACCTGGGTGTACACTTCTCCCCAAAATTGCATAGACATACTCAACTCACCATCTACTTCTTTTTTCTATATTGTTCTTAGAAATTTCACAGAACTACCTAGCTGACCCTTGTTGCCTTGCTCTTCACTGCCTCTAGAAATTGCAGAGACATGTCTAGACGCTCCCCTACTACCTTCCCTACACTTTTCCTAAATATTATGCAGTCATTCCTAGCAGGTCCCTCTGTAGCACTAATTTGTCTTCCCTCTGGAAATTGTGCAATCATGACCAGCAGTCCCTCTGTAGCCTTGCTTTTTTCTCCCTCTAGAAACTACACAAGAATTCCTAGCAATCCCTCTACATCCCTGATTTTTCCTCCCTCTGAAAACTACATAGAAGTTTCCCCCCTTAGGGTCCCACATTGTAGTTGACACTAGTGACTCTCACTATGCAATTATGCCTCCCAGTGATCACTGCACAATTTTTCCTGACAATCCAGGTTGTCTTCCCGAAATGCCTCATTCCACCATGAGCTGCTCTATTAGCTATCTCAATGAGTTGTCCTCCCTCCCTTTCACTCGGAACACGAGAAAAATGCATCATGGTAGACAAGGAGATTTTGGATTTGATGTCATCCCATCATGAGTGAATTGCAGGAACATGTACACTAGTAGATCATAGTGAGACGATGAATGGGATGAAGAAGGTGTGCACATGCTAAAAAACTTGCTTGTAGTTAGATGAATGTACCAAGCATATCAAGGAACAAGCAAAAGGAACACATGCATTGAACCATCAAGAAATACCAAGACCATCGAAGACCGTGCAACACTATGCCATGTGGAGGAGAAGAAAAATCACACCAAGAGTATGTCCATCACTTAGCAATGCAACAACTTGACATGGACACCACAGTCAGCCAATACATGTCCATAGTGTCATGTCGAGTTGTGTCATGAGTTGTCTCAGCCACATCACCATTATGGGCCATATCCATTTTAACTAAATAAAATGTAAAGTGAAGTCCAATGGACGCACATAGAATTTAGAGAGCCATGTCAGTTGAAACGTCATGGGAATTTGAACATTAATGAGAGTAGTCCAAGAGTCACAAGGGTCAAGCATCACCCTTTTTTATATATACCCCTCCCATTGTATGAGCAAGGACTTTTCACCTTGGCTCGTCCCATATAGCCTTCAGATTTTGTAGTCTGTTCTTTGAGGAGCAAGTTGTGGCTCCAATGTCCTACTACCAGGATTAGTGATGTATGGTGTACAAATGTGTCTTGGGACTTTTTCTTAATTCACAATTTTGTTTATGCCAGCACGTTTTCACACATTTTTTGTAGATATTTGTAAGACTACTCTTTAAACATTTTTAATGCATGTTTTCTTAACCTGTAGTATTTCTTAAACTGTAGATGTGATGTGTTTATTATCACTGTTGTCTTGTCCATGTGGACTACTCCGGAGAACATTAGAAAGAGAATTCTTGTTTTTCTCAGTTATAACGACTGTCACCTTTGTGTGGAATATTCTGGTGGATGGTGTACGTATTTTCCCTTGCACTTTGGTTTTAACAACTATTGCATCCATTGTGGACTACTCCACTGGATGATGGTCACACTTTTGTTATTTCGCGTGTGTCTCTCCCTAGGTGTTACTATGTCCTCCCATCTAGACGCTAACTTTTACCCTCTCCTTTACAGTAAAATAACCGAGACACAAGTTACATTACGCACTTTCCAGACATAATCAGATCTCTTTTTGAAGATACAAGCATAACACTCTCACATGTTGAAGAAAAATAGCTAAGGAAAACCCCTAAGATAATGGAAACTGAGCCATCATATCGGATGGGACTCCTACACTAAACAGTGTGAGGTCTAGTTGGTACTTCACATCTGAGAGATCCCCTTTGTTGATGGGTCCCGCACTGTCAACATAATGCGTAATCAACCACACACTCATAAAGACACACTTGAAAATAACACCCTCACCTTTCCATGGCATAATCACTACAACCATGACTCATACCATACAAATGCAATAAGCACATGGTCCTACAACACAAGAGACACACATGAAAATGACATGAATGCAAGACCAACACACAATCTGTCTAGTATCAGGGGTGAACCATGCTCTGATACCACTCTGTAACATCGTCCTCCCACATCTACTCAAGTAACTGACCAACCGAGGTAAACATGTGATGAGAGGCTACTACGATTTGATTAAACCTCCAAGGTGACCCTAAGGAAATGGAATTGACAGAAACACATCATACAATCTTTCCACATCAACTAAAAGACCCCTAATAATCATCCCAATATTTCTAATAACTTTACCCTATGCCCCACTTAGGTTTTATACCAATTGACCTCTAGATGCTCCCATGTTATAGACCTCAAAGTGTCCAAGAGGCTCTAAACGCTCTCATCATAAGGCCTTCCATCATTCAGGAACTAATTTTCTTCTAGTGTTGTGCTAGCATCCCTGGTATTTGAGCACCTTTTTAGGCCCAAATCCTAGGCCGCTACACAGAATTGAATGACACCTTCATAATTGAAAGATAACAAGGAAACAATTATGCAAATGAAAATACTTGAACAAGCCCTTGACTAGACCCCTACTAGTCATGATAGACATTTTTTCAAACATATGACAAATATGTAATCCACATGTGTAAACAACAAATCTAAGCATAGGGATCTCATACTCATGTGATAATCTATAAGAAGCATTGATTCCTCAACATATTATTTTCATCCACTATGTCATAGATACATTGTTCATTCATTTACAACTAAAAACATTATTAGAGCCATACATAGCAACCATAATAAAACATATACATAAGCAACATAATAGCCACAAAAATACCAATGAAATCACAGCCATATGATCCACAAATAAACTCGTATAATACTCATAGAAATAGAAGGAAAAAAAACCTTATATTGATTATCCAAAATCCAAACCTGAGATGGCACAACCAAGTTCCACCCAACTGTAGAATGGCTAAGCCAAATCTCTCTTCAAACATTTACCCCCATGCCATATTCCAAGCATGAATGTGGGATCTCATAGAACCCAAAAATCCAAAACCATCTGAGGCTTCCAGAGGCAAACCACCTCAACCCATCAAATAGTGATTCCACCTCACGGTCATACATCACAAAACCATCATCAGATTGGTTACCACCCAAGCCTTCCAGGGCTTCAGAGTGTTTGTTCCAACCAAGGCTTGCAGGACTAGTAACTCAACCCACAGCTTATCCGAGCCTCCAATGTCTTTGTTAAACCAATGATTCTATAACTAGTAACTAAACCCACCAAGGGCTTCCAAAATGTTTGTCCAACCGAGGATTCGAGGACTAGTAACTCAACCCAAGCTATTACACGGCTTTCAGAGTGTTTATCTAACCAAGGCTTCCAAGAAGTAATATATCAACCTAAGATAAAGGAAACATGAGAACCAACTAGAAAATAGAGAAATAAATCCACAACGCCATGGTTATTCAAGAAATGGAAAGGCTACGGAAATCCATTGTCAATACATGCAATCCTCCATGCCAGTGAAAAATCATGACCAATAAACCACATGCATATTCCATTCATGCCGAAACTAGTAGGAAAACATGCATGAAACTCGGTACTTGCAAGAAAAACCTATTGTAGTCCTGATGTCCTCTTACGCTTTCCTTCTCTTCATTTACCTCACTCCAAAACTCCAAGTATTCCACACCCTCCAAGAGTGCTTCAATAAAACTATAAGTGTCAAAGAGTGTGAGAGAGAGAGAATAGATACATAGCTCCAAAACTGAACTGAAAAAAGTCTATGTACAGATCCACGAAATCATTTTTATTAATGAGGTCTATATTTTCTTCATTTTCCATTATTTTCCTTCATTTTCCTCCTCACATGCAACTTTTGACCTTTCACCTCCATTTTCTCCTAATTTCCATTATTTTCATAAATAAATGTGACAAAAATGCCATTTTCCTTTCCAAAACCTTTTCCATTTTCATTGCCAATTTCCCTAGCCATTAATCAGCCACAAGTGATTCCCTTAACTATGTTTTTGCCCAACATTTTGCTTGGAATAAGTCTCCCATCAACCATGGTTATTATTTTTCCTTTATTTATTACATGGAATTTTCACGAGGGATGTTACAAATGTTGTATAAGATTCCATTCGTGGAACATGTCTATTCATAATATCCTTCATTAGAATGATGCAGTGAGATAAAAACTTGCATGTCACCATAAGCAAGTGTATCAACATGGAATTACAACTAAAAGTTGTTGAAATAAACGAATAGATATATAAATTATAATGTCAAAAAAAAATAGGTCTCTATTGTGTATGAACAAAACTATATGAAGTTGTAGAGTGTGGCTTACAAATATGCATAATTGTATCAAAAAATATTTGGAGAACTGTAGTGATTAGGGTTGTTTCATGCAAGTGTGTGATGAATGTAACAACTTATTAACAATAATTTTGTAACAAAAAAAGAGTTAGAAAATGAAACATTTACATATGGAAGAAGTATAAGAATTTTTATTAGGAAAAAGGATGTTTTGACTACTAACAAGTTGGGTGTTAATGACCATAGTCATCCAATGGTGCCCGAGAGGGGTTTTCACCATTACACACTTTTTTTCCTTTAATTTTTTTCTATTTTTTTCTTTATTTTACTTTGTTATTGTATTTATTTATTTATTCATTTGAATGGAGTAATGAAATAAACTAATTGGTCATCAATGCAGGAAATAGTTCCCTTGCCTCAATAACTTCAAGGTATGTATTTATGTCTAAGATAATGTTGACAAATGAATTCTTAGAAGTAGGTTTATTATACAACCTTAGATGACTTCCATTAACAAGAAAATATGTCTTAAGACTCATCTATGATTACCAATTTTATAGTGCCATTATCAAAAATGACTTCTACCTCATAAGGACCTAGCCATTTGGTGGACAACTTCCATTTTAAATTTTTGAATCTGAAGTCATATAACAAAGTAAAATCACCATTCTAAACCACCTTGTTATTAATAAACCTATCATTCCACTTGAAACAATGTTTTTGGATGATATATGTTCATTGCACAATAGATAAGCACTTTTCATTTAATTCATTCAGTTATTCCAGTTGATGTCTTGAGTTGTGGTTACATTTAAATCCACCTCCAAAGAAGCTTCAAGTGTCTTAATTTCACACTCATTGGGAAAGATAGGAATGTTCCCGAATACCAACTCATCAAGATGGAATGTTGTGGTATTCCTCCAAATGGTTTTATAATCCCATAATACCTCTGGAAGTCTCTCAACCCACTCTCTTTGGTGGCCTACCACAATCTTCGTGAGAATAGATTCACAACATCACTAGTACTTTCCACTTGCCAATTCTCCTGTGGGTGGTAAGGTGAGGTGACTTGGTGAATAATGTTGTATTTTTTGAGAAGGTCCTATGTCGTCGAAGAATTAAATTGTGCTCCTCCATATATAACTATTTCATTTGGAACTCCATACCAAGAAAATATTTTTTCCAATAAAACGTGTGTCACAACATGTTCAGTTTCCCTAGTAGGTTCTCTAGCATCCACCCACGTGGAGACATAGTTTTTGCACACCAAAATATAGGTCTTCTATTGTGATGGGGGATTAATTGGTCCCACAAAATCTAAATCCCTCTCAAATGGTTCCATCACCAATTGAGGCTTATTCATTAAAAATTTGATAACGGAGTGGTTAATATGCATGAATGTTTGGTAATCAATAATGTAATCCCTAAATTGATTAATAGCATGAATAATCGTACACAATTAATAGCATGAATAATGGTACAAAACCCTTTTTTCTATCACCATGTCATTTACAATTGTAGAGGTTAAGTTCTTATTGATGTAGTATATGGTGTACGGTTTATTTTCTCATTATTTTCCAAGAACAGCTCCAATGGTTGGATCAAAAACATTAGGGGAGATGTGAAACAATAAACTCTAACTAGGTCCTCTTAAAAAGGGAACTGATGTTACACACCTTTGCAATTTTGCAACAATGTTGTTACACTTATCATTCCATATAAAATATTTATCCTTTGTTAACAAATTAAACAATGGGAATGCAATTTTGGAAGAATTCCATATAAATCATCTATAATAACATGTCTGTACCAAAAAACTACATGTCTCCTTTTGCATCTTAGGGGTATAAATTTTCAAAATTACCTCAATGTTTGTTGTAACAACCTATATTCCTGCAATAGAGAGATAGTTACCTAAAGGAATACCTTGAGTCATCATCATATGACACTTCTCAATGCTGAGGTAGAGGTGGATTTATATACAATGCTCGAGTGATTTCTCAAGGCCATGTAAGGCTTCATCAAAGCCATCCCTATAGGGTATAAGGTCATCCATAAAAAATTATGGATAATCATGACCATATGAGTAAAAATTCCTAACATTTTTCATAGAAAGGTTGTGGGTGCATTACAAATTTGAAATGATAGGACATGATAGGAAAATGTACCCTAGGAGTAGGTGAAGGTAGACTCGATTTGGTCTTTAAGAGAAATTGAATTTTATTATAGCCACTAAATCCATCTAGAAAGAGAAAATTTTATGTGAGACATATTATCTAGGACTTAGTCAATAAACGGTAATGGAGAATGGTACTTTTGAGTGGATTTTTTAGCTCCATATAGTATAAATAGACTCTGTATCTTCCATTTTTATTAGGGACAATAAAAAGTGGAGATACCTATTGGCTATCATAAATGAGATAAATGAAATTTGCATCTAATAGATTTTGAAGTTCCTCATTGACAACACTTTTCAATGTTGTATTCATTCTAGGTTAAGGTTTCCTAATAGTGTGAAATCCTTCCTTTAAAAGGATATGGTGTTTAAACAAAGTAAGATGGATACACTTAATGTCCTTATAATCCCATGAAAAATATTCTTTATTCCTACTCGTCAATTGTGCTAATCACTTATTCTGTTCAAGAGACAGATTTAAGGTTAATTATTAAGGTCTTCCCAAGCTTTATCTCTACTCGTGCACCCTTAAGGCTAGGGACCTTATGTATTTCCTCTATAACAAGATCATGAAGAATTTGTTGCTCACTACATTTATATGTGAAAAATATTAACAATCGAGATGTTGTTAGTGTAACAACAAAAGGGTGATTATTGAAGTTGTTAGTAGTATCTCCCTCATTCTCATTTCTAAAATGAACGGCTTTTCCTATAATAAGGAGTGTACATGTATTAGCTTCTTCCTATAATAAGGAGTGTTATCACATTCCAAACTCGGTTTTGTTGGAGGGTAAAGAAAAATATCCTTGGTAGTATTACCATCAGATATAGTCATGTACAAAGACCTTAATCTGAGAAAGGCATCTGTAGTGGCCATCCATGGCTTGCCCAAAATCGAAGGATGTCCATCTATGCATGTCCTAGGTTGTAAAACCATAAAATCTACATGGTATTGCCAAGAGTCTACTTAAGTAATAAATATTAAAATATTCCTTCATGTATGATCCTAGACCTATCTTTTATTTCTAAAATGTAGGAGTTTATCATAAGTTGGTAAGCCCAAGCAATTCAATACTTTCCCTCGTTATTATGCTAATTTTTTCTACTATATCAATTAATGTATTTGGAAGATCTTTTACTATAATGTGAAAACCTATTGTTAGGTTCCCAAGGTTTTTATATTTATCAAGTGCATTATCCCTTAACATCAATACATATAGCTTTCCAATTACATGCATAATAGGGGGGTCCTCAAGTTTCCTGCCTAGATTTTTGACACATAATTCCTTAACTATATTAGCATAAATAGGAACATCTCCTATTGCTTGGAGTAAAGGAATTCAAACATTAAAAAAATAAATAAATAAATAATCCTTTAACAATTCAAGGAGGAGTATTCTTGACTTCAGTTAATAAATCAAGATAAGGGGAATGTGAAAAGGTCTCATTCCTAGCCGTTGTTACAAGTTTCATAGTCGGGGTTGTGTCAATTGTTAAAATGGCATTAGGGGTATTTTTGGTTATTACAATGGTGTTAGAAATATCACCAACTATTACATCTTCATTGATATTTTCAATTGTTTGATTAGTATTGGCACCATCAGGTTATACAACATGTTGCTTCTCTAGAGATCCTTGAATCGATTTTTCTTCATGTGATAAATTTTCTTCCTCACTTTCTATAATAACAATGAAAGTAATAGGGTTTATCATTCACCCTGATCATAATTGAATTTTTTTATGTTCCAAAGGTGAAATATAATAAGTAGGGAGAATTAACATTTCTAATTATTGTACTTCCTTATTATTGGGATTAGGGTTAGGTTATGCTAGTATTTGAGGACATAATTTCCAATCTCCAACAAATTTCCAATTTTTCTCATGTTTCCCCAGTATTGGCTGATTTCAAGGTGCTAATAGAACCATCATGTATCATAGTCCTATTTCATGTTGGTCCTTTGGAAATATTTTCACAAAGTTGAACAATATCATCACAAGAATCCTTTGTGATATCTCCCTTCCACAAAATATTTATCATATCAAGAAAATCATCCCACATTCCTTTGATCAAAATTGTTTGAACTATTTCCTTGTTCATTTTACTATGTTGATATATTTGCAAATTATATTGAAGGTGCTCAACATACTCTTCCAAATTTTCATTTGGTGTCTAAGTGATTTTGAACAACTCATCCTTTTTATCTCTAGAATAAAAGTAATCCTAATAATTTTCTAAAATTATCTTCTTCATCCACTCCTAGTTAGTAATCCATTGTCCACCAAGTCACATAAACCATCTTAGTGTAGTTCTCTTTAATATAGATGGGAACAATTTCAGTTTTTGTTTATTGGTGGTGTAGCCATGACTCTTGCAAAGGACATCAAATTTAGAAAGAAATGTATCACGATCTTGCATAATTGTACCTTGAAAGGTGGGAAGTGCGAAGAAATGGATGTTATTCATTAGGGCTTGTCCCTCGATATTTCAAATAGGAAACTTGAAAGTAGTAACCGAGCTACTTGCCATTTGACTCTACCTAAAAACTTGAGTGTTTTGTCTAATTATTACAGATGACCCTCTCAGTGGAGGAGATTCCTCTATCCTTCATGATAGGGATTACTCAGGTTGTCAAGCTATTCTTATTTCTTAAACCATATTTTCTTATCTATTTAATCCATCTCAACATTACATACATAGATCCACAGTGACTCAAAAATATTTGTTCATAACTTCTCTAAGGACACCCATTACATGCTTAAGATTACAAAAAGATTACAATGAAACACTTCTAACAAATACAAGTTCTAATTCTGATAACATAACTGCATTTTTATTATCTCAACCTATGCAGCTTGCTCCACTTTAGCTAGCTTGACAAGATCTGCATCTACTTGGTCTAAATTCACTTGATCTCTTCAACTTTAGAAGTTTGTTCCTTCTTTGTAGATTTGAAAACTCTAAATGTAACTACTGGATCCTTCCATTTTTTCTTTCCCCTTTTCCACTGTTATCTCCTGGCTAAATTAACCATTCATTTTCTCAGCTTGTGTAGCTATTTTCTACCAAAATTATTCACAAAAATGAAGGACTGAACATATTAACAAATCATTTTTTTTCCTTATGATATCCTAAGAGGTGGGGTGTTCCTAGCTATAACCTAGGGTTAATATTCCGATGTAATATATGGTTTACCCATTTGAGTCTCAATTTGTTTTTATATCAACTTAGATATGACTTGCTAGGGTCATTTAGGAACATATTATTAGTTTTATCTACATGTATAAAACTAGACCAAGCTACCAAAATGACCTCTATAATATTTCAAAATTGTGTTTAGCAGAGGCCCGTGTGAGCACACTACCCACAAAACTCGACAATGTTTTTCATAATCTAACCCTTTGTGCAATATTGTATTGACATTTACTCAACAAAAATCCTAGCTCTAAAGATTCTCAAATAACTCAATTTTTTACCTGTGGATTTGTAAGAGCGGGGTGTCCCTAGTTGAAACTCAGTGCCAAGAGTCTAAAGGAATAAACAGTTTCCCATCTCATTCTTTATTTGAATTTTATTTTGAGTTACAAATTTCCTCCAACAACTATTTAAGGACATATTTTGAATTTTGTCCATTGGCATAAAAATAAAACCAAGAAGAAAAATTAATTTTCATAAGCTCAATAATTTGTGTTTGTTTAAGGCCCATGTAAGCACAATATCAACAATTGTTAGAGCAAGTGTTTTACAAAACCTTTGATCAGAAGATCCTCAAATAAATCAATTTTCAAGCTATGGCTTTATTTGGGGGAAGGGGGACTCCATAGCTATAATTTGGTGCCATGATTACAAGGGAAGCAATGGTTTTCCCATTTTCGTCTTAGTTTGAATTTTACAGCAAGTTGTAACTCACTTCTAATAAAATTTAGGGACATATTGTTTATTTTGTATGGGGGTATAAAAACCTGACCAAGTATCAAAAACATGTCTCATAAGCTCAAGTATTTTTTTTTCATTACGGCCCATGCAAGCACACTACTCATGATTTATCAGACAAGCATTTTGAAAAGTCCAACCCCTTCCAGAAATTTTGCATTGATCTTTAATGAAAAAAACCCTATATTTAAAGATCTTCAAATAAATCAATTTTTTGACCTATCAATTGATTAGGGGAGGGGTTCCAATAGTTGTAACTCAGTTCTACAAGTAAAACAAAACCTGCAATTTTCCCATCCGAGTTACAATTTTAATTATATGGAAAGTTGAAACTTGCTTCCAATATATATTTAAGTACATATTGTGAATTTTTTCGAGGACCATAAAATCAAACCCAAGTAGCAGAAATGAGATTCGTGAGCTCAAGGATTTGTGTTTGGCTAAGGCCTATGAAAAAAACTACCCATGATTGATCCAGTGATAATTTTGAAAAATCTAACTAATCTAAACTAGATCAATATAATATTTTGGTTACATCTCGTTGCTTTTATAGTGGAAAAATTGGAGGAATTTGCTTGCAAGGTCATACTTAGTTGATACTAAAACAATAGGGGTTTCTCTTAGTTTGTGAAATCTCCACTCAAGGACACTAAAGTATATTTAGGTTAGAAATCCTAATAAAGAAATTTTAAAGAATTTAAGATAACAAGGGCCAATATAAGAATAAATGTTCATGGAAAAAACAACAACGAATAAAATAGAATGATGCAGTGGTTTACGTCACAACAATTATTTGCATCCATGGTAGGGTACCATAAAACCATATAATGGTTTTCTTCCATTAAGGTTGTCTCAGTTCAGACCTAATAAGATTTCAAACTTTAAAATCCTTATATTTCTTACAAAACAAAGGAACCGTCACCTTAATTTTAAAATGAGATTTATAGAAGACTATAAACAAGAAAATTTTCTTTACATGAAAAGAAATAAAATGGAACCATAAAATTACTCTTAGTAAAGGTGTCACAGGATTAAAACCTAGGAGCGGTTGTGCTCCCAAATTATCAAGTAATGAAACATTGAACTAATCATCTTTCTTTCAAAGAATTGACGACACCTTATGAAGAAAATTTCATCAATAAAGCATTATCGTAAGGCTTTGCTATGTACCTGCAAAACCCACAAGAAGAAACTTTTATCCGCAAGTGTTGAAGAATGGTTATCAAAGAAATGGTCAGCCCTAAATGGTATGTAATCAAATTACGGAAAAGAATACCCTCAATAAAGTACTCATTAGAGGAACTATATTTTTCCTTTCATTTGCGGCCTGAGGAGTTTTGAATGAATCAAAATTTCTATAAAACTAAACACCATCATTTACGAAATACTGAACCATAGCCATTTTGTAACACCCCTCGGTAAAAACTTGTGAGTATTTTGTTTCAACAAAATGATTTGGTAAAACTATGGGCCATGTGAAAGACCAAATATGCATGATAAATGTGTTTCATTTTTTTACATAATATTAACCATGGTTGGCCATAAAAGTATGGGAAAGAGTGTTAAATGAGGTTTTTCACTTACCAGATAGTTAGAAGATAGTCAGAAGACAATTATTTCCTCCCTAGAGAAAAATAATCTCATTTGGGGAAAAGTAACCCAAGAGAGGAGAGGGAAGAAAAAGTGAGGCAACCTTGAAGCCTTGGTACCTAGTTGGAGGAGGTCGAAGAACATAAATAAAGTTGTAAGCTTTGAACCTCATATAGGACACTGTTGAGGGAGGAAAGACGCTACCAATAAAAGATTTTTGAGCTAGTTAGCCAATAGCATCCTAAACTGAAGCTTGGTGCTTATTTGAATTTCATATTTAGGACAGTTGGGATCCCAGAAACATGTTGAAAGAAGCTGTAACGATTACTATTCAGATAACTTTCTAGAAGTGAAAACTATCTCAAGGGGAGTTCTAGTGTGGAACACCATCCTCACTGGTTGGGTGGAGCACTCTCGTCCTTGGTGTTTTGTGGCTACACCATAAAGTTAGAGAAAAGAAAAATAATTTGATTTGTTTTTTGTTATGTTTTTATTTGCATTTTTCTTAAAAGGAAAAGGTTCATGTGTGTAAATAATTTTAGTGTTTGTTGGTGAATATTTTCTGTAAAAGAAAATGGTTTAATGGCATAATAACGTGCATCTACATTTTTTCTAGGGGAATATGAATTTTTCATATAAGAAATATACAATATGCAAATAATTATAAAATTTTAACCCACGTTAGCAAAAATGTTGAGCCAGTTTCCCAGCAACCTCGTCAAGCAATCCTAAGATTTAGAAGAATTGTAGCCTTAATACTTTTAGTTTCTGAGATACATAATTAATCCAAGACTAAAAATAAACCTTATAATTATCATGGAATTATATATATATATATATATATATATATATATATATATATATATATATATATATATATATATATATATATATATATATATATATATATATATATATATTTCATCAAGTATCATCACAAAACTCTAAAGAAAACTTCAAGAATGAAATTTTTTCAAATAACAATGAACTATAAATGATAAGGTATGGTTCAAAAATTAAGTGGGCCTCATAACGAGTCCTTAGAGAGGAGCATAAAGAGCATGACTTACAAAATAAATAAGAATTAAAAAACAATAGAATAAAAAGGGATTTTATTTTGTTAATAAGAAACCAAGAGGGGTTTCTACCCTTCAAAAACTCAATTAAACTTCATAATAAAGCATTCAAGAAATTAAGGCAGATAGCCATTTAGAAGCAAGTCATGAAGGCACTTGATTAATATTAACCAAATCAGAGTTATGTTTAATCAGAAATGGTGCCCTTAGTATCACTAATACCATTTGCAACATATTGTAATAGAACACTAAGAAAGGAAAGGAAAACAAGAAGAAGGCATAGAAACCCTCTCGGTATGGTTTGGGTTTTTCAACAGAATTGATGAAGAACACATGGTGTTAAGAATGGAGAAAAATGGAATAGACGCTCGGGATTACTTTCACAAAGCTAAAGGGTAACCCTAGAACATGGCATAGAAGTCATACCTCCCATGTAATAGTTAATTCATTAAATATTTTTGCAAATGCATGCACATGTTACCATGAAAACAATGAAGATGAATTAATTCTTACCTCCATAAATCCTTTCACTAATAGAAAACCATGTTGGAATCATGTGCAGTACAAAAGTGGAGGATGATTAATGTAATTCTATAAGCAAAAAATACAAAAAAATAATTAAATAAATAAAATAAAAATGAAACTTTTCAATAGAATATATTGGTCTAGAGGACCAACGAAAAGAGAGGAAGTCTCTATAAGAATGGCATGTTGACCATCGAAACCTGGTGACCTCAACACTATAAGAAACCCATCCATACTCGAATTGAACCCTCCCCCGAATAGGCAAAGACAAGAGCTTAAACATACAAAAGTAACCCACACTTTGGGTCTAAGTGACTTTTAGTAAAGGGAAATTTTCCAAAGCCACTAAACCCAAATGTTGGCAAAGTACCTATAAATAGCATGTTGTTGAGAAAGAGGCTCCATGCTATGAGAAGATAAAGGGAAGAATGGATTTAATAAATTTCTGTAGGATATTAGAATAAGTGAAAGGAAAAGCATAAGAGATAAATGTATATTAATATACCAAGAAAACCCATTACACAGACACCCCTCACTCCACTTTTTGAGCCACGATTATACTCTGGGGTTTCAATAACCATTAAAGTTTATGACAAGTTGTTGTAATAAACTTTTGTTGCTCAATCTGTAGCATTTTTTAAATAAACTTCATCTTTTTTATCATTGACAATGCCTATGGATGGGAGGAACACCAAACCCGTTAGGGTTTGTTGTAATGTTATTGCAGAGACACTACAACAAAACAATGGAATGGCAATGCCATGGGTGAGGCAGAATGAGGGGAATTTTTCTTAACCGCCTTATTGGAACTAGGACCGTCAGATTGAGCCCCAAGGAAATTAAATGTGATCTCGATGACAAGTGCTCGATAAGGATGAAGATAGAAACAATTAATTAGATTCCAACTAGAGATCATGAGACTTCCACTATATCTTGAGTACCATGTTCACTAGTAATAAAACCAAGACTTTATTTATAACTATTAGGCCGATACGATCATAACTTTAAATAATGTTGACCTGAGATGTATACCATAGTTCTGAATGGTAAAGCTAAGGTAATTATGGATTAATAATACTCGCAAATGTATAAGCTTGAATGTAGAATCTAAAGTATACATTTATCTAATCCTTGATATTAATAAATCAACTTGGTACATATATTGGCTGTTAGGGAGAAGAAACATAACATGACTCCTGCTAGCACAATAATAAAGTATCGAAGTAAGATAGATAAAAAAAAATTGTTGGGTGCAGATGTTACAAGTGGTATCAAAGCTGTAGGTTTCAATGTTGAGGCCTATGAGATCATCTATAGGTAAAATAACCTTCCAAATAAAGGAACTAAATAAATATCATTGCTAACTGAGAGTTAGAGCAACGACAAGTGAAAATAGCCCTGAATGAGAAGTGAGGAGAACCTTGTCCGGTGTAGATTGAAATAAATTTTAATTACATAAGTCAATATATAAATTTTTATTGAATTATTATTGGGGATACCCTTATCTACAAGGAAATGGTATGTTAGGCATCTTGGAGAGTGAACAACTATTTTAGAAAACTTATTTAATAATTCATGTTAATCAACCTTCCATCATTATTGGATAGAGGGTGGACAAAGAAAGAATTATATGTACAGAAGAATGAGGAGACATAAACATGTGTGGATGAGGTAAAGTGACATTTTTCATACTATTAAGAAACTATTAAATATCATACAGGTATAAGGCGTAAAAAGTATTAATAGTGCTTTTGTAATCAATATTAAAGTATACAAAATACACATTGGGAGAATAATTACTTGATTCCCATGAATGACCTCATTGCATACATGATGATTTTTTATCAAGAACTTTTTTGAAAGAATGAAGGAAATGATTGGTGGAATGGTTCAAATGAATTTCCTCAAATTAAGTACTAGGAAGTTATATGATATACATGAGTATGCAATGTTCTATCACTAAGGAAACAACCAAAACTATATGTGGCAGTGTAACTTAAGTTTAAATAAGTCCAAAACAGTGGCAACTAATACGAGTGAGTTTATATTTTAGGACATACAAAAAAAATAGGGAAGGAGAGACCTAATGAACCTTATATTAGAAAATTTGTTCACATAGGGAGTCACAAGTCATTGCAAGGGTGCAATAACAAGCACAACTGATAGTATGGGGTATTATATTAGTCACCAATGCTCTAAAATTATAGGGAATTCTCCCCAAACAAGTTATACTAGAATGAGTCAAGAATTGTTGTCCAAACCAAGAATATAAAGAATAATAATAATAATAATAATTGGAACGCTAGTAGAATTTCTCGACCAAAATTTTTAGTTAAAAACTAGAAAAATAGAGGTAAGTTGTGATCAAATCCTATAATACCTTGTGAACAAAATGGATTGGCCTAGGAAATAAGAGAGGTGAAACAACATATTTTAGACTTTTATGTTGAAAATAACATGGCGGAATTAACTAGGGTGCTCCAAGACACCAAGTAAAATGTGGAAGCACTTCAGAACAATGATACTAATACGATATAGATATTAGTTTTATACAAAATTAAGTAAGCGTAATGAAAGAAAAAGTAGAGTCAATATGAAAATTTACTCAAAAGGGAATACAATGGACCTAGAATAGAAAATAATTAAAAAAAGCAAAAGGTCCAAATGGCTTTGAAATTTCTTATACTAAGTAGATGTAGAGAACTCAAGATTATTGTGAGTTATAGATTTGTGTCACTAAATCATGGACTGGTTCGCCAACTGGGATATTTTATAACGGTCTTGTGATTATGAAAGATCAAGTTCGATTGAAAACAAGATAACAAGGGAATTTTGGTTGAAATGATTGTTAAATCTGGTATCACAAGGTTTGATATGAACTCATGCATATGATAAATAAGAATAGATACATGCTAGACTCCAGCTATGTGCAGTCCAATGGAACTGTAGGAGGGGAAGAAAACTATGATCAGAGATTGCCACCATTTGATGGTATAGGTCTTGTGACAACACAACAACATATTGATAGAATGAATGACTTATTTGACTTAGAAGAAGTCGATGATGATGATGTTATAAAATTAGGTTGTTTTCTCAGAGTTTAACGAGAGAAGGTAAGAAGTGGTATAGGGCATTATCAGCTGGGAGAATAGTATATTTACCCAGTTTCACCAAAGTTTTCTTACTAGATGGGAAACTAAAAATAATCCCCTTCAAATTCTAAATGAATACAAAAACTTAAAGAGGGCTCCAAATGAGATTGTTGAAGATTATTGTGCTAGGTTTAACCCTGTCTATAATGACATTCTAGATGCTATAAAACCCCCACTAAGATTAGCCCTTATTCGTTTTCCAAAAGGATTTGATGTATACATGGCTTATCAATTAAGAGAAAGAGACCCAAGAACTCTTGAAGAGATGCAAAGCAATGTTGTTAAGGTAGAGGCTAATTTATTAGCCAAAAGAGCTAAATTGAAAACAGAAAGAAGGGTCACTATCAAGAAGGAACCTATTTCCTCTTCATTAGATTCGAAACTATATAATCTATTTAAAACTATGGAAAAAATGATGGAGAGGATAATAGTGGTAGATAGAACACCTCCTAGAGAATCCCAGGTAGGACCTCAATTCGAAACCCCAACTTTAGAAAAAACCCACCACAAATTAAACAAAGTGAACAAAGAGGCCCTAGTGATCAGCAACCAGTGAGGCCTCCATTTCAGGAAAATTATATTGATGAAGAACTTGAAATTGTCTGAAGAACTAGAAGAAAATCAAATCAAAACCCCAACTTTAGAAAAAACCCACCATAGATTAAACAAAGTGAACAAAGAGGCCCTAGTGATCAGCAACCAGTGAGGCCTCCATTTTAGGAAAATTATATTGATGAAGAACTTGAATTGTCTGAAGAACTAGAAGAAAATCAAATAAATCTATTTGAAGAAAGCGAGATAGATCACATATTCTTGACCAAAGAAGAGCAAGACCAATTTTTTCTCTCTCAACCAAAAGAGCTCCCATTAGAATCAGAAGATTATAAACAAGAATATCAAAATGTCATTATGGAGGTGCATAAACAATACAACTTAAGAAGAAAAAAGGTCATTGGAACTTCTTCCAGTAAAACTCAAAATGATGCCCCTTCCTCTAGTCAACCAAAACTTGATTCTCAAAAAAAAATTCTAAAAAACCTAATGGAAAGGTCAAGGAAAGTGATAGATCTCAGACATATTTTAATATGGAAACTAAATTGGATAAGGTAAATATCCCCATTCCTTTAATAGAATTGATGACTAAAAGTGTATACAAGACTCAAGTCATGAAAGCCTTAAAACTAGGAGAAGGTTCAAACACAGTCAATTTGATTGATGACCGTCCTGAACTCTTGTTTGGACCCGAATTTGAGGGTAAGCCTCAAGATGGGATTGTTCCACCTTTCTACATAATCCTGAACATCCATGACAAAATCCTACACAATGCAATGCTTGACTCTGGAGCCTCTCATAATTTGATGCCTAGAGCTATCATCAATAAATTAGGGTTAGACATCACCATACCATACAAAGACTTGTACTCTTTTGATTCAAACAAAGTTAGATGTCTTGTTCTGATAAAAGATTTATGTGTCACTCTAGTTCAGATACCTGCTAAGAGTATAGTCATGGACATCGTAGTAGCATACATACCTCCAAAGTATGGGATGATACTGTCTAGATCGTGGGGGGCAAAGCTGCAAGGCACTTTGCAAATGGATATGACTTATGCCACCATTTATGTGTTTGTAAAACCTAGAAGACTTTAAAGGGAAACACTCATGAAGTACATGGTCAGCATTCAAGATAAGCCTAACAAGTATCCCCTCTATTCAGTACATTCATACATGGACTCATTTATATTATACAATGATGATTGTGCAGAAAATGAAGTCTCACCCTTAGAGGCTGAAGTCAGTAATACTGAAATAAATTTAATATTGAAGAAGAAAATCTAGCGGGAGAAGCTTTGTGGAATATGAATTTTGATGGAGTTGTGTGTAAACATGGAGTAGGGGTAGGTGTTATAGACAATTTTGTGCCTTGCAGCATCAGGCATGAATTGTCAATAATCCAAGGGATCCAAAGTCCCTAAACATGATGTTCCTACCCCTAGAGGAACAAGGTCAGCAAACCAACAGCTCTCAGATCAGTTCTCCACCTGAAAACACTCAAAAACAAGCAATCCTGAAATCAAAGCAGGTGCTCCACTAGGCTTCTGCGCTGAAACTCAACTCCTCCATGGTGTACCTGCGTTGCAAAGCAAGTGGAACAAAGGCCACCTGCGCTGAGCGAGATGGGACAAGTGGCACACTGAGTCATTGTTCTGGAATCTTCCAAAAATGACACTTGGATCAGGTATTTCGCCTTGTGATGAGTCAGAGGCTCTATTTCTCCAAGTGGAAGCAAGGTTCTCCAAGTGGACTCAAGAACTGAAGATCAACTGAAGAGAGAGAGGACACAAGGCAACTACACATCAGTTGCAAGCTGACTCATCCTTTCTCAATTCATCTATATATTGAGCTCTCTCCTATGAGCTCAAGGAGGCTGGAATTTTGTGCAAAGTAATGGTATGTTGTTGGTTTCACTATAGAGCTATTGGGTGATTGCTTGAAGGAGGTGAAGAGGAGAAATTCTTTCTGCTGGGAGGTGTTGCTGGATTGGGGCCTTCAATGGTTGTAACTCTCTCAGAACTTTACTTCTTCATTAATAAAAGCTATTGAGGTTCTTCTATATGCACTTGTTTCAATGATATATTGTGATAATTGTATATTTGATTTATGCTAATCCTTGAATCAGTTATGATTGCATGCTTCTTGTAGTTTCCTTCTTTGTTATTTTGCAGGATCTCATTGTAGCTGGGCCAGCAAAAGAGCAAGGAGCTGGGAGCAAGCAGCCAAAGAGAAGAGTTTGGATTCGACATTAAGCGCAAGGCAACGGTTAGTGCATTTCCTCATTCTCTCTTGCTTTCGTAAAGAAGTAAACCTTAAGTAGTTTTCTTTACAGTTGTTGCTGAGGTACTATCACCCTTAGAGTGGGATAGGGTCATCCGAGTCGGATACTTTTCCCTACAACAAACTGGCGACTCCGCTGGGGATAAGAATCTGTTTGATTGTTTATAGTATTTTGCTATTCATTTCCTGAACAAAAGAGTACCAAATCGAAAAGCTTTTGACTATATCAAAAGCGAAGTAGAGGGCAGCCACTCTAGCTCATTTCTGAGCATGTTCATGATTTGAAGAGCTGATCTACAAGGATCCTTGTAAGCTCTTAGTGATAGCTTTTCATCCTCCTTGTCATACCTTAGTGTGTGCTTGATTGATTGCTTCTGATTTGAGCAAAAACTGTGCATTTTTGAGAAAATTGTGACCCGGAAACTGAGAAAACGCAACTTTCGTTTTCCAAAGCAGGTAGTACACAGGCTACCTGCTTTGCAACGCAGGTCTCGAAGGGGCTACCTGCGCTGAGAGCCAGACTGGCTGAGCAGCACCTGCGTTGGCCCAATTTTGCCTTGTGCAGTTGGGGTTTCCTCCCTTTTTCTTGCCTGTTTTCACTATAGTTTTTGCAGCAAGTTGTCTTTCTTGTACCTATTCTGAAACCAACCTTACTTGCCATCATTCTGCCTCTGTTATATAACGAAATTGTACTTGTTATTTTGTATTTCTTACATCATTTACAATTTCCCATAACGAAAGTGAACTAGTCTTGCTTTGGCCTCTTAGATCTGAACCTGTGTTAGGCATTTCGCTGGTCTAAAGAGTTAGCTTGTTTGCTGTCCATAGCTGATTAGTCTTTTTACTTTCGTCATTACGGTTTGATTTCATGTATTTCCAATGATTAAACAAGTAAATCTTAAGGTGTCTTTTGATTTTGGACAAGCTTGTTTACTTTCGCTTGAAATCGAAATCAAAGTTATATAACAACTTTCTTTTTGTAATACATCAACATTAAGAAAGGGAAAAGAAAATACATGCATTGTGCATTTTGCATTTGACTGTTTGCATGCTGATTTAGGAAATTTTGCATTAGTGTGTGCTCTATGATCTGTGTGAAAATATTTGCCTTTCTTCTCCTCAGTAGTTAAGATTTTCAAAGTTGAAAGATTGAAAAGTTTGCTTCTCATCTTAGACTGCATTCAGGAATTTGTTACATACATCTCGTGGTGATCCTTAAAGGAAAACTGCTAAACAAGATCAACATTAAAATAAATTCAATTTACATAACAACGCTTTGTAACATAACGCAAACACATAGAGGTCTAGGTAGAGACGTGTTCCGGCGTCGTTAAACGTAGTGACTGTCGATCTCTACGAAGGTGGGTGATTCCTCCTGAGAGTCGGTGGCACTAATACGGACTTGTGCTCCCACGTACCGTCGCGTATATATTGGGAGACCCCTATAGGAACAAATCCTTTATCCATAGGAAGCCGTGTCGGCCGCCCTACTGATCGCGATGCAGTGAACACAGCATTCACGAAGATCGACCACCCGTACCGTAAAACGTATTCTGTGGTTTCGCAAAAAGTTTGGCACACCCTCTGCCTAGATCTCCAGAGCAGTTTCTTTTGGCCTTTTTCAAACTCTATAACTGAAAAAGTCCAACCGAGCATTTGTCACTTCAGGCTCGTTAATACATCGAAGGAGACTAGAGTCATCTTTAGCTTTTTCTCGACTCTTAAAACATGAAAAAGCAAAGTTGTGTCTAAAGCGTCGTTAATAAAATTTATTTTAAACGGAACATAATCACCTCCTATTCATGCGTTGATCTTCGAAGTTAGTCTTTTGGCATCGTAAGTTCTTGTAGAATCGCTAAAATCTTTTGGATAGACTCAAAATGTCTGAACAACCGTCAACATCTAGGACTGTGTCGTCCGACACAGCAACAGCAGAGCCTCCTGCTGCCACTCCAACGATGTTTGCTGGTATACCATCTGTCCTGGCAAATTGCCAACAACAAGTCGGAGTCCCATCAGGGACAACAATATGGTTAGTTCCTATTTCTTCATCCGGATTATCATCTGGTACTTCTTATGTTGAAACTCAACAAATTGATCCAATGTGTCTTCAAAGGCCAATTCACCCTTTAAGTACTGGATTTCCACCATGTGGAGGGCAGTATGCTCTTTCATTGTTCCCTCCCGGAGAACAACCATGTGGGAGTTTACAAAAAAGTTCAGGTCAAACTGGAATCACATCTAGCGGTTGGGTACCAATACTGCCTCAACAATCAGGAGTTGCATATTCAATGCAACCAGTACACCCTGTGTCGAATATTCCCACCACACCTGCTACGGCGAATGCGTCGCAAGTACAAGCGCTACCCGTTGTAATACAACAACCTCTTGTCTCGGCGGCTCAATCACAATCTCAGGGTAGTGCCTCCTTATCTGGAGCGACTCAGGTTCGAACAAGTACTGTGACTCCTCATCTTGGTCAATCATCCAGTATTGGTCAACAGCAAATGGTCCAACAACCAGAGCTGGTTCAATCTCAACAACCACCATTCCAGCAATCATATCAAGGACCTGAGCAACAAGTCTTTGTAAGTAATGGGCAACCATGCTATAATGGTTATGCCCATCAACTTTGTCAAAGTTGTCAGCACTATGTTGGTCTGCAAAGACCCATTGCTCAGGCGATACCATCTTATCCTGGATATGCTTCGCCTAACCTGAACCAACAGTTGCCCTTTGTAGCAACTCTAGAATTGCCAGATCTAAACCGGCTGACGAATGATCCAATTGCTTATGCCCCTTGGTGGCCAGCGATTCCGCATAAACTTCCATCGGACATTCCTAAATTCAATGGAAATCCAGGTGAAGACCCGTCGAATCACGTCATGACTTTTCATCTGTGGTGTTCATCGAACACTCTAAACGATGATTCGATAAGACTTCGCCTCTTCCAGAGGACATTGACAGGTCCAGCGGCTAAATGGTACATTGAATTGCCAAGAGCCTCTTTCGACAATTTCAGCTCCTTAGCCACGACTTTCTTAACCCATTTTCAATTACCGATAAGGTATGAAACGGGAACAGAACTCCTTACCAACTTCAAACAGACAACGGCCACTCACATATCTGATCATATACATGAGTGGCGACGCCATCGTAGGATGGTGAAAACTTACGTTCCCGATCAACGGTTAGCTGAATGGTTTATAAAGTCGTTACTTCCGACTATAACGGAAGATGTGGCCAAGGGGGGAGTCGTAACAGAGGAGCAGGTCATTGCTCATGCTCAATATCTGGACTTAGTATATACTCAGTCTGGCACGCTCTACGACAAAATACCTGACGCCCCCAGACCTGAATTTTCAATTCCTCCCCCTCCTAAATCGAATACTGACTCTCACTCCAGCAATGGTGTGACTGGCAAACGCAAAATTTCTAGTCAAAATGCAAATGAGGAACTTCTTGCCTTAGAAGTAAATGCCATGTCGACCAACAAGGGCAAACAACTGAAGCAACCAGGGGGCAAGAAGAAAAAGAAAAGGAAAGGGAAACCCCCGACAGGGTGTCATATATGCGATGAGGATCATTGGACGAAAGATTGTCCTCATATAGCTGAAGTTAAGAAACTCTTCAAGAGTTCAAAAACCCCAGCAGTATTGACTGATCCGTTTCCTAGTCCAAGACAAAATCTGGTTGCTAATCAAAATGCTTCCCGATCCCAAGTGCTTATGTTGTCCACCTCAAAGCAGCAAAATAATGCTTTGACAAGGAATAAAGATCACAAGATCCAAAGCAGTTGAACAACAAGGCGAATAAACAACCTAGTAGTTCAACAACAACTTTGACCAAAGTTGTGCCACCCATCGTTCCTAAACCAATGATAAAGTCGCCAAAGGGAGTAGTACACAAATCGACATTTAATCCTCGTGAAAAAATAACACAGGATTACAATATAATAGAGGACCTGACCCAATCGTCGTCCGCTATGTCGACACTTGAGGTAGCGCAAAAATGCACCTCCCAAGAGCAAGCTTTATTATCAGCCATAGGTGGGATTGGCCCAATGGATTCCAATCTTGTGACCTTTGATCATAAAGGATATGACCCTCAGATACCAGCTCAACTAGCTTTCCTTATTCAAGTGAAAGCCCTCAACAAAACTGTTCATCGAACAATTATTGATGAGGGGGCATCTACATGTCTTATGTCGATGAGTTGCTGGAAAAATTTAGGCTCACCACCCTTGTCGAAATCGTCAACGATGTTAAAAACATTTGATGGACGATCATACACTCCATACGGGATTTTAAATAACTTGCAAGTTGAACTGGGGGGCAAAACAGTAGAAGTGGATGTGGAAGTAATCGACGGAAACCTCGATTACAACATCCTACTGGGAAGGCCTTGGATATATGCCATGGCTGCAGTTGTGTCGACCTACTTCAGGAGGATTGTATTTCCTTTTCAAGGAAAAATTACAATCGTCGACCAACAAACATTTCTCCCCAACAGTTCTCAAGTTACGGGAAGCAGCACAATGATCCATGAAAGTAATCAATCGCTCCAAAATATTGGAGTAGGTCTCCTAAAAGACCCTGCCTTAATGGGTACTTTTGCCCTACCGCCGGCGAGTAATCTGGCGGAAGTAGCCACAGTGGAAACCTACAATATGAAATCTTCTATATCCAACGGATTCGGAAGATTCCTAAATATTTTGTCAGCATGGATCATCGCCCTAATGGAAATACTGTAAATACAGTGGGCTCCGAGGACGGTTCTTATCTCATGTCAACCTCGTTAAAAAATGAAACAAGGAGTCACGAGGATAGTTCTTTTACTATGTCAACCTCATTAAAAAATTAAACAAATCCCCTTTTCAAAATTCAAAGGTAAACCTTCATTCCAACCACCAAGTTGAATGCAATGAAGCTTGGGGGGCACCCTCCTTTGACATGCGTTATTATGATGCTGGGGGCATGCAAAAGATCGAGTAGTTTTAGCACACAGTTCATGCTCGTTAAAAAATAAACGCAAGATCCGAGAAGTTTTAGCAATGTTCATGCTCGTTAAAAAATAAACGCAAGATCCGAGCAGTTTTAGCACATAGTTCATGCTCGTTAAAAAATAAACATAAGTTGTGAGAAATCTTCCCCTAGAGTTCAAGCTCACCCAGAAAAAATGAACCGGTAAATAACCTTGGTAAGTGTAACCTTTGACAGCCATATTAAAAACCTTTGGTCGTGTTCTTGCAGTCTCACCTCCATCCGTTCATTTGGCCAATCGTTCATCTCCATATGATTGTTTACCCATTTTGAGGAACAGCTGCGAAGAGCGATTTCACTAAGCCATCCTTGTGACACTGCCGTGATTGGAATATTCCAACCTGTACCTGGAATCTGCTGCTATCCCTGTTTATCACTCGTTCCCCAAAAGACGAGTCTTCTTTGAGCTCTTTTCTCTTGACTCGTAAAATATGAAAAGTTTGCCGAGTTTTGGCCTTCCAGCTCGTTAAACGACCGGAAGAGCTATCCCTCCTCTAGATTTTAATCTTTTTGGACCTGAGGGATTATTGCACAAAAAGATCGAGCGCTTGTTTTGTTCGGCTCGTTAAAGCAATCGAAAATTCATCCCTTCTGTATTGTTTTATACTTTTTCGGACTTAAGGGATTAGATGACGAAAAAGGAATTTTGGAGTTGACTTTATGTACCTTTTCAGACTCTCTAAAAATGAAAAGGACCGAGTTATCCTTGTCGTTAGACTCGTTAAATTCATTAAATAGCGACAAACTTGTCTTTAGACGAGAACGAGTTTCCCTATCGCTAGGCTCGTTAAAACATAGCGATGGGCTTGCCCGAAGGGCAGGTTATAGAACAAGCATATGTTATCCTCCTCAAGCTTGACAAAAATAAAGAGGTACTGGTCAGCAATGACTGGGGAAAAATTGGGAGAACCTCACAGCTTTAATGGTAGCAAGTCGCTCTTGAACATGACACTTTGTCCTCCGTATCACATCGGGTTGGGTTGTTTCATTCACCGGTCTCATCACCATGGTCCTCGCCACACCATCCACATTTGGGGTAATGCTACCGATCCATCACATCAGTGTCGTTATATGTTCAAGAGATGTTGTTCTGCAAAGGGTCAACCGTGTCCCATCCACTGCCATACATTGCCCTTCATCCATTTCATGACCGCCACCCTGAATCATACATCACAGTTTGTTTTCACCTCATCACAATCACTAGCTCCGTTCCGTGTCAATGATGTGGGATTCATTAAGGCCCTCCTTTGACGGATCGCTCCTTGTCGACATCAGCTCATTATCCAAGGAGTTGATCTAGGAACAACCCCTTCAGTACTTTGAAGCTTGCATGCCTCAATGGCAAGTTTCTCACCTCCCGCGACAGGTATACATCAATGACCTTCGACCAGAAGATTTTGCATGGTGGTCGACGCCAAGTCCTTTATTCCCACCATGTGAATTGTACTGCCGTACCTTGAGGGTCATCATCCTTATCGGTGATTCCTCTCGCGCTTGTTAACGGTTTACATCATTGACCGGTAATCAAGCGATGTCTTTCCATGTTCGACTTCAAGAAATTCTCACATGGATTGACTTGTACATCGAGTGAAGATCGGAAGAGATTGAAGACCCCGGATCTAGTTTCATCCATCCGGGCTGCGATATATATTCAGGACATAAAGACATTTGATATGTACATCATTGCAGCAGATGATCATCCTTCTCAAAGGATGATAATTTCAGCAGAGAATTATCAATCTATCATCAGACGATCGTCTGTTCTATGTACCAAAATGTATTTATAAAGCTGAGCATGGGAATGCCCGCCTTAGCTAGATCATGAAAAAGAATAAAAAAATAATGTATTGTATTGTATCTTATTACAGGACACTTCTCAGCAGATTGAATGAACTTCGGATCCTCCTAATAAAGCATTTCACCCGATAAATGACCTCATACTTTAGGGGGCATCTGTTATAGACAATTTTGTGCCTTGCAGCATCAGGCATGAATTGTCAATAATCCAAGGGATCCAAAGTCCCTAAACATGATGTTCCTACCCCTAGAGGAACAAGGTCAGCAAACCAACAGCTCTCAGATCAGTTCTCCACCTGAAAACACTCAAAAACAAGCAATCCTGAAATCAAAGCAGGTGCTCCACTAGGCTTCTGCGCTGAAACTCAACTCCTCCATGGTGTACCTGCGTTGCAAAGCAAGTGGAACGAAGGCCACCTGCGCTGAGCGATATGGGACAAGTGGCACACTGAGTCATTGTTCTGGAATCTTCCAAAAATGACACTTGGATCAGGTATTTCGCCTTGTGATGAGTCAGAGGTTCTGTTTCTCCAAGTGGAAGCAAGGTTCTCCAAGTGGACTCAAGAACTGAAGATCAACTAAAGAGAGAGAGGACACAAGGTAGCTACACATCAGTTGCAAGCTGACTCATCCTTTCTCAATTCATCTATATATTGAGCTCTCTCCTATGAGCTCAAGGAGGCTGGAATTTTGTGCAAAGTAATGGTATGTTGTTGGTTTCACTATAGAGCTATTGGGTGATTGCTTGAAGGAGGTGAAGAGGAGAAATTCTTTCTGCTGGGAGGTGTTGCTGGATTGGGGCCTTCAATGGTTGTAACTCTCTCAGAACTTTACTTCTTCATTAATAAAAGCTATTGAGGTTCTTCTATATGCACTTGTTTCAATGATATATTGTGATAATTGTATATTTGATTTATGCTAATCCTTGAATCAGTTATGATTGCATGCTTCTTGTAGTTTCCTTCTTTGTTATTTTGCAGGATCTCATTGTAGCTGGGCCAGCAAAAGAGCAAGGAGCTGGGAGCAAGCAGCCAAAGAGAAGAGTTTGGATTCGACATTAAGCGCAAGGCAACGGTTAGTGCATTTCCTCATTCTCTCTTGCTTTCATAAAGAAGTAAACCTTAAGTAGTTTTCTTTACAGTTGTTGCTGAGGTACTATCACCCTTAGAGTGGGATAGGGTCATCCAAGTCGGATACTTTTCCCTACAACAGTAGGTGTATTTGTTGTAAACTAAAAAACAAACAAAGCAAAAGGACATGGTTACAAACTTAATTTCCAGTGCACAAATAACATTGCAAAATATGAGGCACTAATTTTAGGGCTGCAAATTATAAAGAAAATAGGAGAAAATGGGTTTCTGTGCATGGAGATTCTGAGATAATTATAAAACAAATTAAGGGTGAATATTCTGCAAAACACCCTAGATTAAGGGCTTACAGAAATGTAGTTTTGAATTTTTTACAATTCTTTCATGAATATGGTTTGTCTGTGATACCTCGAAACCAAAACATTTTAGCAGATGCCTTGGTTGTTTCAACCAGTACTTTCAAGATGCCTTCCACTCAAATAGGAAATATGTTGTAGAAGTTAAAAACAGGCCAGTTGTGCCTGATAACATTAGACACTCGCAATTTTTTGGCAATGATAAACAAATCGAAAATTTCTTGAAATTAGAATATGAATTTGAATGTACACATATAGATTTAGATAATGATGTAGAAATAAAGGAGAGTGAAGTAGTGTTAAAAGAAACTAATGAGGATTCATAGCCTTTAGAAGTGTTGCAATTAAAGGATAATTTGTTTCCTAAGGGACTAGCACCTTTAGAAGATTTGTTTGATTTCAATGATGTACCAAAAAAACCCAAAAATGAACCAACAGGGGTTGGGGTAGAGGAACCCAACACATGGACTGTAGAGAGCCCTAAGATTATTAAATTATCCAAATCCTTGCCTTCCAATGAAAAACATAAATACATAGAACTTTTAAAAGAACTTTCTGATGTTTTTGTTTGGAGTTATGAGGACTTAAAATTCTATGACACTAGCATCATTCAACATATTATTCCCCTTAAAGAAGATCAGAAGCCTTTTAAATAAAATATAAGAAGGGTAAATCCATTCCTATTGCCTCTAATAGAAAAGGAAGTTAAGATGCTATACGATGCCAAAATTATTTTACCTATTAGATTTTCTAAGTGGGTTTCAAACCTAGTACCTACAAGGAAGAAAACAGGAGACATTAGACTATGTGTAGACTTCCAAAACTTGAATAAATCCTCTCTTAAAAACAATTACGCCCTCCCAAAAATGAATCATATATTAAAAAAGGTAGTTGGCTCGAGTAGGATCTCTTTATTAGATGGGTTTTCAGGTTATAACCAGGTCCTGGTTCACCTTGATGACCAACAAAAGACAACATTTACTACACCATGGGGTACCTTTATGTATGTAAAGATTCTTTTGGTCCGAGGAATGCTAGAGCCACCTTCCAAACAGCAATGGCTTTTGCATTTGCTGATGAAATTGGCAGGTTCATTGTCATTTATCTGCATGATATAACTGTATTTTCAAAGACTGAGGAAGAACACTTGTTGCATTTAAGAAGAGCCATTGAAAAATGTAGGAAATCTGGCATCTCACTGAACCCCAAGAAAACATTGTTTGGTTTCAAATATGGAAAATTTCTTGGCCACATCATTTCCAAGGAAGGCATTAGAATTGATCCTAGTAGAGTTGAAGCTATCCTCAAAATTGACCCTCCCAGGAATAAGAAAGAAGTTCAATCATTAATTGGGAGAATAAATTTCCTCGGGATATTTATTCCTAATTTAGAAAAAAATCTTAAGGTCCATCACAAATATGTTGAAAAATCATACTGAAATAAAATGGAACTTTGAAGCAAGAAAATCTTTCAGCGAAGTAAAACCAGCTCTAAAAACTACTTCTGTATTGATTAGTCCTTATTTCACTAGATGTTTTAAGATGTTTTCTTTTGCATCTGATCATACTATTGCAGTTGTTTTATTGCAGAAGAACAGTGAAGGATAGGAGCAGAAAATAGCTTTCTTAAGTAGGGCTTTAAGGGATGCCTCATTGAAATACAATATGATGGAGAAATACGCTTTTTCCTTGGTAAAATCACTAAAGGACTTTAGAGTCTACATTTTACACTCCCATATAATTGCATATGTCCCTAATGCTATTGTGAAAGATATTTTAACACAAACTGATCCTGATGGAAAAAGGGGCAAATGGATTGTTGTTATGTTGGAATATGATATTGAAATCAAGCCTAACCAAGCTGATCAAAGGTCAAGGATTGGCAAAACCGATGGCAGAATCTAAATTCCATGCACGATATGAATTTCATAGCTAAACTAGATGAATAGGAAGAGCAGGTGACTCCACCGGTATCAGACGCTTTTGCTACCTCTCCATGGTATGAAGACATTGTCTTTCTGCTGCAAAATTTACAAGCTCCTCCAGGTTTGACTAAAACTAAAGCTAGATTTCTTAAGTTAAAGGTTGTGAAATTGTGTATTTTGGATAATAATGTATACTGGAAAGATGCAGGAGGAATTTTACTTAACTATGTGCTAAAATATGAAGCAGATAAACTTATGCTAGAATTCCATGATGGAGATTCTGGAGGACACTTTTACTAGAAGACAACAACAAATAAGATTTTAAGGGTTGGTTTCTATTTTCCTGCATTGTTTTAAAATGTCCATAGGAAAGTCACCACATGTCATCAATGCCAAATATTTGAAGGAAAAAGAAAATTGTTACCCCTACCCTTGAAGCCCATATCAGTTGAAACTCCTTTCCAGTAATGGGGTTTCGATTTCATTGGAGAAAGACATCTTAGTTCCTCAGCCCAACATAAGTGGATTATTATAGCCACTGATTATTTAATGAAATGGAATGAAATTGTACCTGCAAGACAAGTCACAAATGCAATAATCATCATATTCATGGAAGGTAACATTTTTTCTAGATTTGGATGCCCAAATAAGATCATTACTGATAATGCAACTGCATTCAAATCAAAGAAGATGGTGGACTTTTGCAACAAGTATAACATAAGATTGGGTCACTCTACTACCTATTACCCACAGGGAAATGGGCTAGCAGAGTCTTCAAATAAAAGTTTGGTTAATATCATTAAGAATTTGTTGCAAGATAACAAGAAGTCTTAGCATAACAAATTAATCAATGCTTTGTAGGCTGATAGACTCACTACCAAAAAATCCATTGGTATGTCCCCTTTCCAACTATTTTATGGGATAGATGTTATTTTCCTCACATCCTTAGGAATCCATGTTTTGAAATTACTGCAACAATCCCAAGTTGAACATGATGACCTACAGAGAAGAATAAACCAGACCATACAACTATAGCAATCAAGATAAGAAGTTTACAATAAAACCCAAGTCATCCAAGAGAACATCAAAAAGATTTATGATAGAAGAACTAAAGCTGATGATTTTCAATTAGAAGGCATTGTGCTAAAGTGGGATTCAAGAAATGAGGACAAGGGTAAGCATGGAAAGTTTGATAATTTGTGGAAGGGACCTTACAAAATTGATACTTACATAAGGAACAATGTTAATTTTTCTGAAAGATATGTCTAGAGAAAAGCTACCTGGTGGACCTATAAATGGCAAAATGCTCAAACATTACTTTCCTCAAGCATAAAACACTTTTCTCTCAAACCATTGTACATACCATTTTATTTTTCTACTGCAAGTGTAGGTGGTTTCCATCAAAAGTTGAAGCCTGAGGAGAAAGCCATAAGCTCCTGATGAGATGTTTCCATATCTATAGCAATAAAAAAATCAATTCATATGCAGAACAAAGACTTAAGGCAATAGACGAAGGCTATTGAGCCAAGTGTTCTTGACACCTCACAGAGAGGATGCCATCCGTAGCTGGAGCCATTGTTAGGGTCCTATAATTCATAGTTTCAATTGATGATTGGCTATTTCATTTCAATTGATGAAATTGTAAATAATATTGTATTCTGCAAATGATATACAAATATATATATATATATATATATATATATATATATATATATATATATATATATAGATACGAGAAAAAGGAAAAATAGAATAAAAACGAAAGAATGTATGCAGGTGAGCAAGTTGAAATGCCACAAAAAAAAAAAAAAAAAAATGCATTAAAGTTAATTTACAAGTTTCTCAATTAAAAGTGTGCAGCTTGTTTGAATGTCACAGAGAAATAAATTTCATAGTTTAATCATATTACTTAAACATGAATAAACTAAGTTAAAAAGGTTGCATATACTAGATAATAAATCAACCATTAAGCTTAATATGGGTTGAAATAAATAGATAGATTAGAGAAATATTAATCAAAGTGTCTAAACTTGGTTAATTGCATAAATATACAATAGACTAGGTGTAGAAGCAACCTTAGCAAAATAATATGGGCTTGCTAATCAAAACACGCCCTTAGGATTAAATTAATTATGTTTACCGTAGATTAATATTGATTTAATGAAGTTAATCGTGTAATTTAAACTTGATTAATTAATATGTAATAAAACCCTCCGGCACTAAAGTTATGTTTAGATAATAAATTCAAATAAGCAAAGAGACTTCTTTTGTCGGTTTGCAGTATTGGACGCGAACAAATCAGCGACTAAGATCTTCCTTGCCTAGATCAACAACGGGAATCAATTTTGGACCCCCCTACCCATTTTATCTTTATCAACAGGGGGGTTCTAAAAAGTGGTATTCCTATTCACGGGCCCCACAATATGTGGTGGGTGCTCGTCACTTCGCACCACCCCCCCCCAAACTCGAAAATCCGACCATCTCCCTACCAACGTTTATCTGCACCCATCATATCATTCCTTCACCACAACCCTACTTCCCCGCCACTCCTATTCCACCACGTCGCCTCCCCTCTCCAGTATAATATTGTATAAACCCGTTGTCAGATGTATTTTTCCGTTGATACCTAGCCAATTCCGTTACACTCTGCCCATTACACAATGAACGTTAATGTCCAAACATTCACCACCTATCATCACAATCGCTCCATAACGAACCAGAAGTAATGGAAAACTATTAATTATCTATAAAAAATCCTGAAATTGCTCACTCTAGCTCCTTTCTACTCCCCATCCATTTCAGATAAACAGGTACAGAATTTAAACTGCCACCTCATCTGCTTGATTTCACGATCACCCGTGTAAATTCCAGTCAGCGATTTTCGACCACATACTTGTCACAACAGCTAGATTCCTCATCAGCCATTCGAATTTTCCTGGGTAAAGAACAAACCCTCATCTTTGTTCCTAATATTCTGAGCAATCGCACCTAAATGAAAATCAAAGCAAACCAGTGAAAATCTAATGATCTCTCCTACAATTGACTTAGACCATACACCATTGGTAGACCAACACTACAAAATTGCAGAGACCAATTGTGAGTTTGACTTGTTTGAACTGCACAATTGGCTCAAGAAAATATTCTTGGACCATAGTGATGAAATAAACCTATGGGAATCCCTTTTTCCTCAATTTTCGTTTCCCTGGGCTCACCCTTTCCCAAACTTTGTCATATGGTGTCAATTCAGGTATATTCCTAGCTAGAGAGCCATTGTGACCCAAAATGGTAACATTTTGTTAACCATAACCCCAGAGTCCATTAACCAAATGCTGCAAGTTCCCCTGAATGACTCTCTGAGCCCTTTTTTCTGTAGATTCCCTCATGGAACTCTACCAAAAGTTGACCTTCCCTCAGAGTGTCAGGATATTTGAGATTTTCCTACCAGAAGATGTTCAACTCCCAAAGAAGAATCCACCATACCCAGCCTCTGTTTCCTGAAAAAACAAAACAAATTGTGGCATTAGTGTCGTGTCTACTAGGATACCACTTAGATCGATGGGTAGATGAACCTATTTTAGGTTTTATGTCCATCTTTTCCATAGAAGAAAAACCTTCTGTAATATTTAATTTTTGTCATTCCTTGCACACATCATCCATGACCAATTCCTCAAGATCACAATAGAAGGAATGTTTAAACATTCATCAGTGTTAGTGTACATTTTTTTTTTTCATTGGGCAGACAGATTTCCAACAACCTTGCAGAAATTGGATGATCAAGGTAATGCATAGTCAGTTATATAGTGGTCCTCTTTAGTAATGAAGAATTCAAGTGATTTTACCTTTAGTAAATTCATTTACCTATTTATCTATATAGTGTTGTGTCTTCTAAACAACAACGTAGAACCTAGAATAGGTTATGACATTCAAAGAACCCTACACCTCAGTGATCAAGCCAAAACAGGAGACCGGTACTTGTACTAGAACTACAAAAAAATCAGAGTGCATGGTTGTGAGCTACCACCATATAGATTGCCAAAATACGTTCCTATGAGAATTTTCTCATTGGAATATGCAAGGAAAATGATCAATATGGATGATTTGCATTTTGTCTCAGCTAAGAAGAAGGCCCAATTCAAGATCAAAACATAGGTGGGACCATTTATATGTATTAGCAGGGCAGCAAGCACTGAGGCAGATACACTTCTCAAGCAAATTAATTTTCAGTTAAGTTTCACTTGGTCCTATGACCCGTTCGGCATAATTTCCAGTGTCAGAGTGGAGCAGAAGACCACTCCTTGTTCTCATACTCCTAGGCCAGAAATTGAGAAGTTTATGATCAAAGATCAATGAGAGGAGAACACCTTGCAGCAACCTGAGGAGCATATTTTATCTACAGACACCTCACATACACCAATCCCTCAGGAGAAGCATGATAAAAGGCCCAGATAAGAAGATTCTTCTCCAGTGACAGAAATTGGAGCCAAGAATTTCTTAATTTATACAAAGAATCCTAAAAAAATCCAAAACTAGTTTTTATGCAGGATGAAGAAGGACATGCTACTATAGTCACAACATGTACATGTGTTTCAATAATGCCAGAACACATTTTTGCAGGTACAAGACGAGAATATATTTTTGTAGGCTTTTCATCTTCCTCAACCTCACAAGACCATCCAGATGTAGCTCAGACAATAGAGTTGGCTCAAGGCCAAACACAACCTAACATATTTGCACAGTATAAAGAAATCAAGCAGAAGAATGAAATTTTGAAGGCCAACACTTACACTCAATTTTGGAAGCAAACCGCTTCATCTCAACATAGGCTCTTGTCATCATTTGACATTGAAAAAGTGATAATGATGATGCCTTTCTTCCAAGCACGAGTTCCTTTTCCTAAGTCATCAGTAGATTACAAGAATACCATCTTCTCCTTTGATACAAGTCAAATCCATCTTATTGATTAGATGGACATACACAAACATACTGGAGAGATGTTGTATTCTACATTGACTAACACTGCCATGACAGCTTCACAATTGCAGGCCTCCATCAGCAACATACAGTCACAATTGAAGCTGGAGAAAATCACATCTTTGGCAAAGGATACTAAAATTAATTCACTAGAGGATTTAGTTATTAATTTGGGTTATGACCCCAATGATGTAAAGGTAGCAGATGAAGTTATAAGAAAAAAGAATGTTGACATAGCAGCATTGAAGAAATAGCTCAAACTGCCATCTACAGAGGATCCACAGGCAAAGGAGTTGGGAAAAATTGAACAACAAAAGGAGGACATGTTTAAAATAATAATTGAAAAAAATTTACAGATCATAAAGATGGAGATAGAATTAGAATAGTTGCTCAAGGAAAAGGATAAATCCTCACAACTAGTCATTGTTCCACTTACAGCAGTATCAATTGTAGTTGTAGGAGTAGCAGAGACTTCAACATCAACAATAGTACCAGGATAGATTTCAAATTCATCCAATGAATTAATCAAGGCTATGAAGGATATGTCCCTTCAAGGAAAGGAGATTGAGAAGTTGAAAGAATAGTTGAAGAATTTATAGGAACAGACATTGAAGAATGATAACACTTATTTAGCAGAGTTAGGAAAAACTCACAGGCTTACTCAGAGAATAGAGTTTTTATAGAGTGAGTAAGTAATGGCTCAAAAATCCTACTCAATGCAATGCTTGACTCTGGATCCTCTCACAATTTGATGCCTAGAGCTATCATCAATAAATTAGGGTTAGACATCACCATACCATACAAAGACTTGTACTCTTTTGATTCAAACAAACTTAGATGTCTTAGTCTAACAAAATATTTATGTGTCACTCTAGTTTAGATACCTGCTAAGAGTCTAGTCATGGACATCGTAGTAGTAGACATACCTCCAAAGTATGGGATGTTATTGTCCAAATCATGGGGGGAAAGCTACAAGGCACTTTGCAAATGGATATGACTTATGCCACCATTTCTGTGTTTGGAAAACCTAGAAGACTTTAAAGGGAAACACTCATGAAGTACATGGTCAGCAGTCAAGATAATCCTAACAGTTATCCCCTCTATTCATTACATTCAGACATGGACTCATTCATCTTATACAATGATGATTGTGCAGAAAATGAAGTCTCACCCTTAGAGGCCGAAGTGAGTAATACTGAAATAATAAAATTTAATACTGAAGAAGAAAATCTGAAGCTTTGTGGAATATGAATTTTGATGGAGTTGTGTGTAAACATGGAGTAGCAGCAGGTGTATTTGTTGTAAACTCAGCAACAAATAGAGCAGAAGGACATGGCTACAAACTTAATTTCCAGTGCACAAATAACATTGCAGAATATGAGGCACTCATTTTAAGGCTGAAAATTCTAAAGAAACTAGGAGAAAAACAAGTTTCTGTGCATGGAGATTCTGAGATAATTATAAAACAAATTAAGGGTGAATATTCTACAAAACACCCTATATTAAGGGCTTACAGAAATGTAGTTTTGAATTTTTTACAATGTTTTCGTGAATATGGTTTGTATGTGATACCTCGAAACCAAAACATTTTAGCAAATGCCTTAGTTTTTTCAGCCAATACTTTCAAGATGCCTTTCCACTCAAATAGGAAATATGTTGTAGAAGTTAAAAATAGGCCAGTTGTTCCTGATAACGTTAGACACTGGAAATTTTTTGGCAATGATGAACAAATCGAAAAATTCTTGAAATTAGAAGATGAATTTGAATGTACACATATAGATTTAGATAATGATGTAGAAATAAAGGAGAGTGAAGTAGTGTTAAAAGAAGCTAATGAGGATTCAGAACCTTTAGAAGTGTTGCAATTAAAGGATAATTTGTTTCCTAAGGGGCTAGCACCTTTAGAAGATTTGTTTGATTTTAATGATGTACTAAAAAACCCAAAAATGAACCAGCAAGGGTTGCGGTAGAGGAACCCAACATATGGACTGCATAGAATCCTAAGATTATTAAATTATCCAAATCCTTGCCTCCCAATGAAAAACATAATTTCATAGAACTTTTAAAAGAACTTTTTGATGTTTTTGCTTGGAGTTATGAGGACTTAAAATTCCATGACACCAGCATCATTCAACATATTATTCCCCTTAAAGAAGATCATAAGCCTTTTAAATAAAATATAAGAAGGGTAAATCCGGTCCTATTGCCTCTAATATAAAATGAAGTTAAGAAGCTTTATGATGCCAAAATTATTGTACCTCTTAGATTTTCTAAGTGGGTTTCAAACCTAGTACCTACAAGGAAGAAAACAGGAGAAATTAAACTATGTGTAGACTTCTGAAACTTGAATAAAGCCTCTCTTAGAAAAAACTACCCCCTCCCAAAAATGGATCATATATTACAAAAGGTAGTTGGGTCGAGTAGGATCTCTTTATTAGATGGATTTTCAGGTTAAAACCAAGTCCTGGCTCACCTTGATGACCAACAAAAGATAGCATTTACTACACCATGGCGTACCTTTATGTATGTAAAGATTCCTTTTGGTCTGAGGAATGCTGGAGCCACCTTCCAAAGAGCAATGGCTTTTGCCTTTGTTGATGAAATTAGCAAGTTCTTTTTCATTTATTTGCATGAAATAACTGTATTTTCAAAGACAGAGGAAGAACACTTGTTGCATTTAAGAAGAGTCATTAAAAAATGTAGGAAATTTGGCATCTCACTGAACCCCGGGAAAACATTGTTTGGTTTCGAAGAGGGAAAATTTCTTGGCCACATCAAATCTAAGGAAGGCATTAGAATTGATCCTAGAAGAGTTAAAGCTATCCTCAAAATTGACCCTCCCAGGAATAAGAAAGAAGTTTAGTCCTTCATTGGGAGAATAAATTTCCTCGGGATATTTATTCCTAATATAGCAGAAATCTTAAGGTCCATCACAAATATGTTGAAAAAGCATACTGAAATAAAATGGAACTTTGAAGCAAGAAAATCTTTCAGCGATGTAAAACTAGCTCTAAAAACTACTCCTTTATTGATTAGTCCTTATTTCACCAGCCATTTTATGATTTTTTCTTTTGCATATGATCATACTATTGTTGTTGTTTTATTGCAGAAGAACAATGAAGGATATGAGCAGCAAATAGCTTTCTTAGGTAGGGCTTTAAGGGATGCCTCATTGAAATACAATATGATGGAGAAATAGGCTTTTGCCTTGGTAAAATCACTAAAGGACTTTAGATTCTACATTTTACACTCCCATATAATTGCATATGTCCCTAATGCTATTGTAAAATATAGTTTAACACAAACTGATCCTGATGGAAAAAGGGGCAAATGGATTGTTGTTATGTTGGAATATGATATTGAAATCAAGCCTAACCAAGCTGATCAAAGGTCAAGGATTGGCAAAACTGATGGCAAAATCTAATTTCCATGCATGATATGAATTTCATAGCTGAACTAGATAAATAGGAAGAGCAGGTGACTCCACCGGTATCAGAAGTTTTTGCTACCTCTCCATGTTATGAAGACATTGTCTTTCTGCTACAAAATTTACAAGCTCCTCTAGGTTTGACTAAAACTAATGCCAGATTTCTTAAGTTAAAGGTTGTGAGATTTTGTATTTTGGATAATAATGTATATTGGAAAGATGTAGGAGGAATTTTACTTAACTATGTGCTAAAATATGAAGCAGACAAACTTATGCAGAAATTCCATGAAGGAGATTCTAGAGGACACTTGTACTAGAAGATAACAACAAATAAGATTTTAAGGGTTAGTTTCTACTATCCCGCATTGTTTGCAGATGTCTACAAGAAAGTCACCACATATCATCAATGCCAAATATTTGCAGGAAAAAGAAAATTGTTACCCCTACCCTTGAAGCCCATATCAGTTGAAACTCCTTTCCAGCAATGGGGTTTCGATTTCACTGGAGAAATACATCTCAGTTCCTCATCCCAGCATAAGTGGATTATTTAATGAAATGGAATGAAACTATACCTACAAGACAAGTCATATATGCAGTAATCATCAAATTCATGGAAGGTAACATTCTTGCTAGATTTGGATGCCCAAATAAGATCATTACTGATAATGAAACTACGTTCAAATCAAAGAAGAGGGTGGACTTTTGCAACAAGTATAACATAAGATTTGGTCACTCTACTACCTATTACCCACAGGTAAATGGACTAGCAGAGTCTTCAAATAAAAGTTTTGTTAATATCAATAAGAATTTCTTGCGAGATAGCAAGAAGTCTTGGCATAACAAATTAATCAATGCTTTGTGGGCGGATAGACTCACTACCAAAAAATCCATTGGTATGTCCCCTTTCCAACTATTTTATTGTATAGATGTTGTTTTCCTCACATCCTTAGGAATCCCTATTTTGAAATTACTGCAAGAATCCCAAGTTGAACATAATTACCTATAGAGAAGAATAAGCCAGACCATACAACTACAGCAATAAAGTAAGAAATTTATAATAAAACCCAAGTCATGCAAGAGAACATCAAAAATATTTATGACAAAAGAACTAAAGCTGATGATTTTCAATTAGAAGACATTGTGCTAAAGTGGGATTCAATTAATGAGGACAAAGGTAAGCATGGAAAGTTTGATAATTTGTAGAAGGGACCTTACAAAATTGATACTTACATAGGGAACAATGCTTTGTTTTCTAAAATATATGTCTGGAGCAGAGCTACCTGGTGGACCTATAAATGGAAGAATGCTCAAACATTACTTTCCTCAAGCATAAAACACTTTTCACTCAAACCATTGTACATACCATTTTATTTTTCTACTGTGAGTGTAGGTGGTTTCCATCAAAATTTGAAGCCCGAGGAGAAGGCCATAAGCTCCTGATGAGATGCTTCCATATCTATAGCAGTAAAAAATCAATTCAGATGTAGAATGAAGACTGAAGGAAATGGACGAAGGCTGTTGAGCCAAGTGTTCTTGACACCTCACAAGGAGGATGTCATCCCTAGCTAGAGCCACTGTTAGGGTCTTATAATTCATAGTTCCAATTGATGATTGGCTATTTCATTTCAATTGATGAAATTGTAAATAATATTGTATTCTGCAAATGATATATATATATATATATATATATATATATATATATATATATATATATATCTGAGAAAAAGAAAAAATAGAATAAAAATTAAAAATGTATGCAGGGGAGCAAGTTGAAATGCCACAAAAAATATCAAAAATGCTTTAAAGTTAATTTAGAAGTTTTTCAAATAAAAGTCTACAGCTTGTTTAAATGCCACAGAGAAATAAATTGCATAGTTTAATGAGACTACTTAAACATGAATAAAATAAGTTTAAAAGGTTGCATATACTAGATAATAAATCAACCATTAAGCTTAATATGGGTTGAAATAAATAGGTAGATTAGAGAAATATTAATCAAAGTGTTTAAACTTGATTAATTGCATAAATATACAATAGACTAGGTGTAGAAGAAACCTTAGCAAAATAATATGGGCTTGCTAATCAAAATGCGCCCTTAGGATGAAATTAATTATGTTTACCATAGATTAATCTTGATTTCATCAAGTTAATCATGTAATTTAAACACGATTAATTAATATGTAATAAAACCCTCCGACACTAAAGTTATGGTTTGATAATAAAGTCAAATAAGAGACGAGACTTCTTTTGTCGTTTTGCAGTATTGGGCGCGAACAAATCAGCGGCTAAGATCTTCATCGCCTAGATCAATGGTGGGGAATCAAGTTCGAACCCCCCTACCCATTCTATCTTTATCAACAAGGGGGGTCTGAAAAGTGGTATTCCTATCACGGGCCCCACAATACATGGTGGGCAGTCGCCACTTCTTACCCCCCCCCCCACTCCTTTCTACTCCCCGTCTGTTTTAGATAAACAGGTACAGGATTTAAACTACCACCTCATCTGCTCGATTTCTCGGTCACCCCTGTAAATTCCAGTCAGCCATTTTGGACCACGTACTTGTCACAACAACCGAATTCCTCATCAGTCATTCGAATTTTCCTAGGTAAAGAGCAAACCCTCATCTTTGTTCCTAATATTCTGAGCAATCGCACCTAAATGAAAATCAAAGAAAACTAGTGAAAATCTGATGATCTCTCCTATAATTGACTTAGACCATACACCATTGGTAGACCAACACTACAAAATTGCAGAGACCAATTGTGAGTTTGACTTGTTTGAACTGTACAATTGGATCAAGCAAATATTCTTGGACCATAGTGATGAAATAAACCTATGGGAATCCCTTTTTCCTCAATTTTCGTCTCCCCGTGCTCACGGGATCACCCTTTCCCAAACTTTTCCATATGGTGTCAATTCAGATATATTCCTAGCTAGAGAACCATTGTGGCCCAAAATGGTAACATTTTGTTGACCATAACCCCAGATTCCATTAACCAAATGCTGCAAGTTCCCCTGAATGACTCTCTAAGCCCTTTTTCTGTAGATTCCCTCATGGAACTCTACCGGAAGTTGACCTTCCCTTAGAGAGTTGGGATATTTGAGATTTTCCTACCAGAATATGTTCAACTCCCAAAGAAGAATCCACCATACCCAACCTCTATGTTTCATGAAAAAACTAAACAAATTGTGGCATTAGTGTCTTGTCTATTAGGATACCACTTAGATCAATGGGTAGATGAACCTATTTTAGGTTTTATGTCCATCTTTTCCACAGAAGAAAAACCTTTTGTAATATTTATTTTTTTCATTCCTTGCAAACATCATCCATGACCAATTCCTCAATATCACAATAGAAGGAATGTTTAAACATTCATTAGTGTTAGTGTACATGTTTTTTTTTTGTCATGCAAACAGATTTCCAACGACCTTGCAGAAATTGGATGATCAAGGTAATGCACAGCCAGTTATACAGTGGTCCTCTTTAGTAAGGAAGAATTCAAGTGATTTTACCTTTAGTAAATTCATTTACCTATTTATCTATATAGTGTTGTGTCTTCTAAACAGCAATGTAGAACCCAGAATAGGTTATGACATTCAAAGAACCTTACACCTCATTGATCAAGCCAAAATACGAGATCGATACGTGTACTAGAACTACACAGAAATCAGAGTGTATGGTTTTGAGCTACCACCATATAGATTGCCAAAATACGTTCCTATGAGAATTTTCTCATTGGAGTATGCAAGGAAAATGATCAATATGGATGATTTTCATTTGTCTCAGCTAAGAAGAAGGCCTAATTCAAGATCAAAACACAGGTGGGACCATTTATATGCAATAATAGAGCAGCAGGCACTAAGTAAGATACACTTCTCAAGAAAATTAATTTTCAGTTAAGTTTCACTTGTTCCTATGACCCATTCGGCATAATTTCCAGTGTCATAGTGGAGCAGAAGACCACTCCTTATTCTCATACTCCCAGGCCTAAAATTGAGAATATTATGAACAAATATCAATGGGAGGAGAACACCTTGCAGCAACCTAAGGAGAATATTTTATCTACAGACACCTCACAGACACCAATCCCTCAGGAGACGCATGATAAAAGGCCCAGAGAAGAAGAATCTTCTCCAGTGACAGAAATTGGAGCCAAGCAATTCTTAATTTATATAAAGAAGCCTAAAAAAATCCAAAACTAGTTTTTATGCAGGATGAAGAAGGACATGCTACTATAGTCATGACAGGTACACATGTTTCAACAACACCATAAGACATTTTTGCAGGTACAAGACAAGAAGATATTTTTGTAGGCTCTCCATCTTCCTCAACCTCACAAGACCCTCCAGATGTAGCTCAGACAATAGAGTTGGCTCAAGGCCAAACACAACCTAACATCTTTGCACAGTATAAAGAAATCAAGCAGAAGAATGAAATTTTTAAGGCCAACACTTACACTCAATTTTGGAAGCAGATGGCTTCATCTCAACATAGGCTGTTGTCATCATTTGACATTGAAAAATGGATAATGATGATGGCTTTCTTGCAAGCACATGTTCCTTTTCCTAAGTCATCAGCAAATTACAAGAATACTATCTTCTCCTTTGATACAAGTCAGATCCATCTGATTGATTAGATGGACATACACAAACATACTGGAGAGATGTTGTATTCTACATTGACTAACACTACCATGACAGCTTCACAATTGCAGGCCTCCATCAGCAACATACAGTCACAATTGAAGCTGGAGAAAATCGCATCTTTGGCAAAGGATACTAAAATTAAATCACTAGAGGATTTCGTTATTAAGTTGGGTTATGACCCCAGTGATGTAAAGGTAGCAGATGAAGTTATAAGAAAAAATAATGTTGACATAGAAGCATTGAAGAAACAGCTCAAGTTGCCATCTACAGAGGATCCACAGGCCAAGGAGTTGGGAGAAATTGAACAGCAGAAGGAGGACATGTTTAAAATAATAATTGAACAAAATGTACAGATCAGAAAGATGGAGATAGAATTAGAAAAGTTTCTCAAGGAAAAGGATAAATCCTCACAACTAGTCATTGTTCCACTTACAGCAGTATCAATTGCAGTTGCAGGAGCAGCAAAGACTTCAACATCAAAAACAGTACTAGGATAGACTTCAGATTCATCCAATGAATTAATCAAGGCCATGAAGGATATGTCCCTTCAGGGAAAGGAGATTGAGAAGTTGAAAGAATAGTTGAAGAATTTATAGGAACAGAAGTTGAATAATGATAACACTTATTTAGCAGAGTTAGAAAAAACTCACAGGATTACTTAGAGAATAGAGTTTTTAGAGAGTGAGTAAGTAATGGCTCAAATTCTAGCACAGGCTAAAGAAAAGATATGTATAGATATCAATGAAGCTATAACTGAGATTTTTCCATCAATCCAAATCATTTTCAAGCAGGAAGAGTTGATACAGAGGTCAACAACATTAATAGAATAAGTGAGGGAAATGTTGGGCGAAAGACCAGATGAAGCCATAGCATTGATCAAAGTCCTAAATTCTAAGACCATAAAAGAATTAGAGGAGCTATAGATTGAATATAGGAGTGAAACCATCTTAGAAATCAAGAAGGTTTTGCAGAAGAGAAACTTGATGGTTCAATTAGAGAACAAATGCTAGACTCTTGGAACTGTTTTCTAGAGATTTCTTACCAGTTTTAATCTACTGAATCAGAGAGGTTTGCCAGGTTTAGGGGCTTTTAGTGATAGGTTAATCATCTTGAGTGACTACAGTAAAAAACTTTACACTATTGCCAAAGATAAATCCAATTTTGCAGGGGTATAAGGAAGTATGACAAGAAAATCTTTCTTGGAGGCTCTAGATTTTGATCTCATCATCAAACATAAGATTAAACATATTTTCATCAACAAACCTACCTTTGAGAAATATACTGAAGTTGGTGAAACATATAGAAATCTAATAAAACTTTCTATCCCTAGTGAAGATCGATGGGATCACTTGTGTGAATTATTTGAGTGAAACATTTTTCATCTGTTAATTTTAGGTATGTTCTATGCTTAGAGAAATTTATTTCAATTTTCACAGTTAGCTCAATAGCTTTTCCAGATTAGCAATCACATCAACATGAAAGTAAACTACAGATAGAACATAAACATAAATCGCAGAATACAAGCCAAGACAAGAGGACACAAGATGTGGCGCTAGACAGGGACAAACCCCAATGTGGGGAAACCCTTAATCAATTCTTCTTATATGTTCTTCAATAGTTCAGCACACAGAGAGAGAGAGATAGTGCATTTACAACAGAAGTCGACACTTGACTTATCTAGATAAGAGCATAGATCATCTCTAAGAAGATGATACATGAGATCAGTTGAAGACATGCTACTTCAATTGATTCTCCAAGGTGACTCCTTCACCTATCATTGTGTTATCTCGTCATCATGCTACACCTCACCATGTTGCACCATGCTGCACCCATCATCATATTGTTGGACCTCATGATCATGTTGTACACATCATATTGTTGCACCTTGCCTGCCATGTTGTCCATTCTTACTATTGTCTCATGTTCCTTTGTTGCCATGTCACTGTTGTTGTCCCACTTTGCCTTGCCATACCTTGTCGTTGTCTCATATGTCTTAGCAGCACTATGTATCTTGTTGTCCCATGTGTCTTAGCAGCACTACGTATCTTGATGTCCCATGCATCTCAGCATCACTATGTACCTTGTTGTCCCATGCATCTTAGCAGTACTATGTACCTTATTGTCCCATGCATCTTAGTAGCACTATGTACCTTGTTTTCCCAAGCATCTTAACAACACTATGTACCTTGCTATCCCATTTACTTTGCTGCAATAGTGTGCTAGTCGCCTTGCTGTCCCATGCATTGTGTTGTCCCAACCTGTTGTTCATGACTGATCTGGTTTGGGCATTAGGAAACCCTAACTCCACTTAACAATCATCAAACAAGTCCCTTGATGACTAAGGCCCACATTGGAAAGCTTCTTCCATAGCTATGATGCTTCCTTAGGATGCATATCAGCCTCTCACAAATCCGTTGTCACCTACAGTAGTTATTCCTAAAATAGCACTCCGCACTGCTCCTTATGCTTCCCCACATTGTCCCTTTGAGATGACTGCGGCCTGGTTAGGAGGGCCTTTCTAGGCCTCTCGGCCATCTAAACTTCACCTCCCAATTGGTGTTGTAGCATTCCCTCACTACGGCCCTATAATAAAAAATATACACCCCAAAACCATGCACAAAACAGTCATTAAACTTACCTATAGTCTGTGGCCTGATTTTCAAGGTGAGTGTGTGGTCTAAAATGCGGATGCAAATTAGAGTTTAATTTAATGTCAACTCGGGAAGGTAAACTTAGAAGTGCTTATCTAAAATATATAGATCTAGAAAGATTCCTAATTTGTCCAAGATCTTAAAGTCCGCTTACAAGAACATATTCATTAAGATCTCTTTCAATAACTAATCAAACTTAGATCTAACAATTGTCTGAGACCTATGATTCTCTTACAAGAACATATTTTACAAGATCTCTTCCAACATTAGAACATCTAATAAGAAATTAAAGGCTGCAATGAAATAAACCTAGATCTAATAATTGTATGAGATCTTACGGTTCTCTTACAAGAACACCTTCAAATAAGATTCTTCCAATATTAGAACATTTAACAAAACTTGAAAGCTGAAAGCAAACAAAAACATAAAAAAAAATAAACAAATAAGCATGCAAGTGAGGCCATGGGGGCCCTCCATAACTCCACAAGCACACCACTTCAATGGAGACTCAAATGTAGAAGCAAAATTGAAGTATGATCCTTTACTCCAAAATTCTAAGATTACAAAAACTTCAGATTACAAATGGAGGAAATTGTACTCCTATTTATACAATGGGATGAGTAACAAACTCATAATGATCATCCACTAAACTACTTTCCCATTATTACAAAATATGATCCCACAAATCTCTCAAGCATTTTTAACTACTTTCCCATTATTACAAATATGATCCCTTTGAATCCTGCATAAATCTCTCACATATCTTGGATAAGATATGCCAACCAAATCCTCCATGATCTTCTCCTTAGGAATTGGATAAGATATGCCAACCAAATCCTCCATGATCTTCTCCTTAGGAATTGGATAAGATATGCCAACCAAATCCTCCATGATTTTCTCCTTAGGAATTGGATAAGATATGCCAACCAAATCCTCCATGATTTTCTCCTTAGGAATAGGCTTGCATAATTATCTTCTTAATATGGTGGAGGAGATATTAATTCTTCACATATTTCCTACACATCACAAAACTCACATATTCTTGAGATATATATAAAAATATGTATATTTTCTAATATTTAATCATAAATTCACTTGTAATACAAAAATGAATAAAATGGAAAATAAGAAGGTGAAACCCAAATTTATGTATGAAAATGATATGATAAAAGGTTAATGGGATGATGAGATGTAAGGAATAGTGAAGAAAAAGGTGGATGAAAATATGACATTTATGAGTCCCAACATCCTTCCCAACTAAACTTGTTGCATGTTCTCTTGCAACCATGCATGGGTCTCTTTAAGAACATTTGGAATCTTGAACTTTGGCTTTACATGATGATGTCTTTTAATAATGAATGTTTCTAGGATATGTGAAAGACATGAGTAACGACTTACATTTTCTTATGGTTGGTTCTTGTGTGACAACCATGAATGCAAAGAATGTTGGTTCTTGTGTTAACAACATTCATTTCGTTTTCTGTTCTCTTTTCTTCAATAATAATGTAAACACTCACTGGAAATCATAAGCTATCAATGTGCATAATAAAGCCCTTTTGTAATATTAATGAAGCATGCCAATATTTTGTATGAAGAAAAGTGCAACAAAGTATCATTGGAAAATAAATGTTGGTGAATGGTAAATGAGAAAAAATGGAGTGATAGTGGTGAAGAAATGGAATCATGGAAGTGAATATGTAGTGTGGTGAAGAAATGGAATCATGGAAGTGAATATAGTTCTCCCCCCCTTCAACTGAATTGGTTGCATGTCCTCATGCAACTTGACATGGCTCATGAAAGGAAACGTAGCATGGTGAGGGAATTTTCCAAAATATTCAAGTTAGCATATAAGGAATTGCATGATTAAATATTAGAAAACAACATACCTCTACTTACCCAAGAATGATGAACTATGCAAGAGGAATGTAGTTGTTGCTGCTGCTGGATCCTGGGAAATGAAGGAATCTGAACTGTTGATGCTGAATCATGGAAAAGATAAATGTTGAAAGTGGAACTGTGGTACTCTCATAGATCAGAATTCATGCTGCTGTAACTGCTGAGGGAGTCGTGAAAAAGTGTATAGTCTTCACCTACTACTAAACTTCTTGGTACAATTCTAATCATGCGAAAGAATGTGTCGATGTTGAGCATGAATAGAAATCATTGGATTACCGGCCATTGATGTATGTCGTTAACCAATGTGAGGCAACTCACCATTGATGTCAATGAGTGCCAAGGTACCCGAGTACATCTTGCGAAGTGCGAATGGAGGTGTTGAGGTCGAGCCACTTGCAAGATCTGAAGATCAAGGGACATTGATGTATTCCCATGATTGTCAGTGAGAGAGCTTGCCATTAAGGCATGCAAGCCTCTAGGTACTCAAAAGGAACTCTATTCTATTTCCCAGATAAGGTGCTGATGTCGATGGGGCAAGACTTGTTGAAAGGTGGGCCTTAAGGAATCCCACATCAGTCAACGCGAGTTTGTACAAAAAGATTTGGTAGGATTATAAATGGAAAGAACTCACGGACAAGCAGTGTGGATCAGCATGGCAAGGAAAACAAGGCAATGTAATCATGGAAAGGGAATGAGTTTTATTCATCGTTGTAAAACAAGGAGTTGTAATCATGATGCAAAAGGATCGTTGTGGAGTGGAAAATGTCATGATATGTGCAGTGAAGAATTAGCTCCTTCAAGTGTCCAAAAATGGATGTAAGGAAATGCATGGTGTATGAAGATGAACTCTTGCTGTGAAAAATGGATATGGAAATGTCATGCTTTATGGATTTACAATTGGTGGAATTCAAAATCTGCTTCAAAAAGGGAGGTGCAAGGTAGTGGTTGTGGAGTTGGCTTTGTCTTTAGAATTTTTCATGAATTGCAGTCTTTGGAAGACCAATTGTCATCACAATGTAATCTCCTTATGATCACTTGATTATCCTGTAACCTGTAAAAAAAACTTGGCAGAAAGAAAACATAAGTGTGTTCAAGAAGAAATGGCCATTTCCTTCATGAATCTTACGCAAAAATTTCGCACCAAATGAAACATATTAAGGAAAATCAAAGTGCTTAAATTGACTCAATCATGATATTAAAATCAATCCATTCTTAAAAATAACTAGTAAAAGTAATACTCCCTGTTTGTGTCAGATGAAATATGCTCGGCAAAAAGATTGGCATTAGAAAGATCTGTTGTGTTCTGCATATTAGTATGTGATATAAAAGCATTCAACATGAATATTTAATGCCAACTTGAGGCTATTGAAACAAGATAATCATCATTTATAGAATCCTCCAAATGTTTGATAAATCGATCCTCAAAATTTGTTTCCAAGTGTTCCATTTTTTATTTTCAAACCTGCATGAATTTTGTGAGAAATTTTATTTTATTTTTTTTAAATAAAAAAAAACAAAAGAATGAAATTCAAATTTTTCTTCTTTTTTTTAATAAAAAAATTAATTTGGCATTTATTTTGAGTTTGTTTGTTTGTTTGTTTGTTTTTTTTTTTTTTTTTGTTTTTTTTTTTTTAAGAAAGAAATCAACAAAAACAAATTCTATTAAAAACTAATATAGAAAATTTCTAAACTAACACTAAAATGGATTTTTTTTCCAATATCCTAAAAAAACACACAAAATCCTCTAGAATCAATGAAAAATCTGGCTTTCTGTCTAGAAAAATTAGGAGAAGATAATGCAAATGCCAAATCTCTCCAGGATAAGTCAAATCCAAAAAAAAATTTATCACTATGTGGGAATTTTTTTTTTTTTTAATTATTTTTTTAAAAAGACTAAGTTTTATCTAAAAAAAATTTAAGATGATTTTTCACTCATTCACAAAATTCTTTATTGTCGCATTGCAGATTAGTTCTCCAACAAGAGTATTTTTTTATTTGAAATAAATCAATAGGCTTTTTGATCTTCCTGATCGCACGAAGCACAAGAAGAGAGCATACTAATCTCTTGATTTATTTTTATTTATGCAGGTTAGCATGGATGGATAAAACACAATTAAAATTTGCAACAAAACCTTGCATTATCTACACTCTTTCTGCAATGTCACGGGGGAATTTAGACTCCCGGAAGACAAATCTTTCCGATAATCAGGCTCCTGGCTCACCCGTGATACAGAAACAAGACATAGAAATGCAAAGATGTGCCACTGAATTTATTCATGAAGATTTATTTTTTTGAAAACAGGATTAAAAACTTCTAATGATAATGACTTGTAATGACTTCTAATGAGATCTCATTTTTATTTTTCTAATCTATTCTACATTAACTTGAAAGATGTTTTATTTTCTAAGTAAAAGAATGCTTCCAATGGAGCCATCTACAGACTAAAAATTTGAACATGCTCACATCAAGATTTAAAAATTTTACATTATGTTTTGCAAGTATGTGAGAATCCTGTCTTAGAGTTGGCTCAAGGTTATTGTCATTGCTCTCCAAGAATTACTTGTTCAACATTGTCAAAGTCCTCATCCGTAGATGGATTAGTGAGAAATGGGGGGTTTAAAATAAAAACTGAATTTAAATTATCTATGTGTGAAAATGAAAAAAAAAGAATGCTCCAAACTTTGAACTCCTTTACGAACCTGTTGTCACCAAGTTCCACAAATTAGTCCATAAAAACAAATGCATAAAAACAATTACTAAATCCTTCTAGTTGCACTTCCCCGGCAACGGTGCCAAAATGTGTGGTCTAAAATGCAAATACAAATTAGAGTTTAATTTAATGTCAACTCGGGAAGGTAAACTTAGAAGTGCTTATATAAAATATATAGATCTAGAAAGATTCCTAATTTGTCCAAGATCTTAAAGTCCGCTTACAAGAACATATTCATTAACATCTCTTTCAATAATTAATCAAACTTAGATCTAACAATTGTCTGAGACCTATGATTCTCTTACAAGAACATATTCTACAAGATCTCTTCCAACATTATAACATCTAATAAGAAATTAAAGGCTGCAATGAAATAAACCTAGATCTAATAATTGTATGAGATCTTACGGTTCTCTTACAAGAACACCTTCAAATAAGATTCTTCTAATATTAGAACATTTAACAAAACTTGAAAGCTAAAATCAAACAAAAACATAAAAAAAAAATAAACAAATAAGCATGCAAGTGAGGCCATGGGGGCCCTCCATAACTCCACAAGCACACCACTTCAATGGAGACTCAAATGTAGAAACAAAATTGAAGTATGATCCTTTACTCCAAAATTCTAAGATTACAAAAACTTCCAGATTACAAATGGAGGAGATTGTACTCCTATTTATACAATGGGATGAGTAACAAACTCATAATGATCATCCACTAATCTACTTTCCCATTATTACAAAATATGATCCCACAAATCTCTCAAGCATTTTTAACTACTTTCCCATTATTACAAAATATGATCCCTTTGAATCCTGCATAAATATCTCACATATCTTGGATAAGATATGCCAACCAAATCCTCCATGATCTTCTCCTTAGGAATTGGATAAGATATGCCAACCAAATCCTCAATGATCTTCTCCTTACGAATTGGATAAGATATGCCAACCAAATCCTCCATGATTTTCTCCTTAGGAATAGGCTTGCATAATTATCTTCTTAATATGGTGGAGGAGATATTGATTCTTCACATATTTCCTACACATCACAAAACTCACATATTCTTGAGATATATATATATAAATATGTATATTTTCTAATATTTAATCATAAATTCACTTGTAATACAAAAATGAATAAAATGGAAAATAAGAAGGTGAAACCCAAATGTATGTATGAAAATGATATGATAAAAGGTTAATGGGATGATGAAATGTAAGGAATAGTGAAGAAAAAGGTGGATGAAAATATGACATTTATGAGTCCCAATAGTGAGGCTTCTCCAATGTGTCATAAAAAGGCCCTCTTCTTGCCTCTTACAATGTGGCTAAGAGTTGTGGCTCTTCTTCTCTAAATTCCATACCCAAAACAATGAGAATATCTCCACAAACTTAGCTACCTTATAGACTGCATAGATACCAGCATTAGGGCTTCCTCATTGATAGCGTTAGGGCTTCTCATTTGACTGCGTTAGGGCTTCCTCACTTGATTGCATTAGGGCTTCTCACTTGACTGCGTTAGGGCTTCTCACTTGATTGTTTTTTAGGGCATCATCTCCATTAGGACAGCATTATCTTCTTAGGATCTCTCCTCCCACCAAAACCCAAGACAAGTGGAGAGGAAGAGATCACTAGAAGTGTGCGTAAGAAATGACTCTCAATTCATCTCCTTTTATACTAAAACGTTGAGCACATGTGGGGTTTATTTGGTTGCTGACCAACCTTGACGAATTGTCTTGTAACACAAATAAATTCATAACTCCATGAATACTTATCAGAATCAGATGATCTTTAGATCAATCCTACACATCTCGATGAGAGGGATCCAAGAAAAATATCAGATGCCATAAATAAGATGACCCACATGGAGTTTGGCCCTAGTTTCCAATTTTAACATCTCAGACAGCAAGGCAACACCTTTTTGGGACCAGTCATCAACAGTCATCCTCGACAATAGTGCAGGTCGCTCCAGCATTTTTGAATTCCTAAATTTTTTTATTTTTTATGTAATCAGTTTTAGATATTTTAGGAGTTTGTCTTTATCTTTTGACATAAAGATATTTTGTAATTATTTTTCTATAAGTACTTCATAATTCAAAGAAGTAGAGGTTGATGTTTATGTAAAGAAAGGACCATTGATGTGAATTTTCTCCACGGAGTTCCAATGGACACATTTCAATAATACATAAGCTTTTTCAATATTCTTGTGTCATATTTTTGGTGAAGTGATATTCTCTTTTGCTATTGTGTTTTTCTCTATTTTTCATATGTGTTTCTTTTCTTTATTGTTTTAAAGAAAAGTAAGCTCAAGATTTGTTTCAAAAGCACCTTGTTCGGACTTAAAACAATATCAATATTTCCTACTGAGGTCAAGAAATAGAATTCTTAAATTCTCTCTTCTTAATGGACTCTTAATCTTTTTTATTTTTCCATCTCATTGAACATATAAGATCCAATAAATCTACCTACCTTTCCCTATTAGATATGTTTGTAAATGCTAAAATAAATCCATTTGAAGTATATTGATTCCATTACCCAATGGGGTATTGTTACATTATTAGCCAAACAACCAAACCAAATCTAAAATCAAACCATTGAACTTTCATAAGTAGCCTAATATCTCAATATAAACAAATCTAAATCTGAAAGAGAGATCCCTCTCTGAAGCTGGCAAGGCTAGATCCCAACTTCCAAAGTGGTTTTATGGTTACCTTTGTATTTCTTTCACAATCTTGGGAAATACAGAGTGCTAATAGATATCAAGCGGTCAACCCCTTGATCACTATGTTTGGAGCCCATTCTCTCAACTTGGCACACTTTGGACTCTACTAGGCCTTCTCAATGGCCCAATGACTCATCATGTTTACTATTTTTCCCTCTTTAGAGGCTTATTTTTGTATTATGGAGCTATCTTGGTGGGATTTCCACCAAGGGATGTTATTATTTCACATTAATTTATTATTTCGGGCTTAATTAGGCCTAATATATTTCCACTTGCACATCCCGGAGAGACCCCATCATGATTAGCTTGAACCTCAAGCATTCCAAAACCACCCTCCTTACTTTGGGTAGGCTTCAAAGTGAATATGGGAAAACCTTTGGTTCCATATCTCACTTTGATGATTTCTATCATGTGCCAATGCTCAGATTAGTCTTACATTGACTCTATAGAGTCCTTCAATTCTTGATCTCAAAGTAAATACATCCCTTATGCGAGATTCCATAGGCCAGGTGAGGATCTTTCCTCTTATGAAGGAAACCCTTATCCCTTCGTCTTCGAAGGTAGATATAGACACAATATTCTTCTTCAATCCTAGAACATACATAACATCATGTAAATTTACGATTCACCATAGTCCAAATGAAATGAAACAGAACTAAAACCCTTCACAAGATAAGTAGAAGTATCTCAAAGAATGATCTTCAATTCAATCTCCCTCTCAACCAGGTTTGAGTTGACTTCATGATACCTAATGAAGTGTCTAGAGGACCCACTATCTACCAACCAACTATCAAATGAATACATAAGAGAGGAACTAAAAAGAGAAGAAATAAGAACAATATTCAAATTGAGTGGCAACAGCATTATTTCCATACCTTGAATTTTTTTCTCTTTTGAAGACAATGATCATTAGGAGCATCTCTTCTTCTTCCATCAACTCTTCTTATTCCGTAAACACTTCTTCTTCTATATGAACTTCTTATTGTTGTAGCCACAATTTTTTTGTAGTTGGACCTTGGAGCATCTCTATTTTTCAAACAACCTTGGGCATAGTGACCATACTTGTGACAATTATAGCATTCAACTTTCGACATGCCCTTTCTATATCTTTTATTGGAATCCCTAGATTTTGGAGTAGGATTTCTAGAATTAGATGGTCTTCCTCTTCCTTTCCTCTTCTTTTCTTGAGAAACAAATGCAGAGGGATCTCCTTCTTCAAGCTTTCAAATCCTTCCCCTGGATATCATCCTAGTCTCTTCTTAAGTGAACTTGCCAACAAGCTCATCAAATGTCAAGAACTTGTCATTGTTGTTAATATTTGTAATGAATGTCTCCCAAAATTGGATGAAGTGTTATACAACAAAATGACCTCCTCATCAACTCAGAGGGGAAAGACATGATGACTGAAGCAAAGACCACAATTATAGGCCTTGATTCCACACTAACGCTGGTTGTACACTAACAACCTGCTTTATAAAGATTGTTACCAAGCCTAAGGGTGCATTAGCGACCCTTCTAACTCAAGTTGCTAGTCAAGGGACAGCGTTAGTGAAACTAGGTGAAGTTCCAAGGGTCAAAGGAATGAATTGACTCATTTGTTCCTAAAATCACTCAAGAAAATCAAGGAAACATCCAAAATCGACCTATTTGGAGAATTTCTAATCTGAAAGAAGGAGGCAAATGGGAAAGAGCTGAAAAGCATGGCAAGTTCATTGATTTTTCCCTAGTGAACTCTAGGAGGAACTTGGAAACCCTAACTCCATTGCTACATAAGCAAAGTGAGGATCATTGTGAAAGGGGTTAGAGAATTTGAAAGGATAGCCTACTTAACTGTTGAAAACTGTCTCATATCTAAAGAAGTTGGCAAGGAGGGAGAGAGAGAGAGAAGCTAAACGGGCAAAGGAAGACTGATGCAATAGATGGTTGTAATGACTCTTCCATTATTAATAGAGAACTCCAGTTGTGCTACCTACTCTATGGTGTTGATATTATCATTCATTAAGTTGTTTATTCAATACCTGTTTGCATGAGTAGCTTAGTTGTATGCAATTATGTGTTATTTATGTATTCATATATTAGTTTTCAATGTTGTATGCAGTGATTGTGCTTGCCTCTTCTTTGTGCAAGAATTGATCTGGAGCCATCTCAGGGGACTTCCACCTAGCTGCATATGCACTCTCCAGCAAATCTACATGGAGGCTCGAGGTAATCCCCTTTCCATATTTTGATAGTTGATAATTTTTTATGAACATGTGCATAACTTCGTAACACATGCAAATAATCTTATAGTTTTTCGAAGGTCCCAGGAAGACCTTTGAGGGTATTTTTCATTCTCCATACACCATGCATTTTACCCCATAGCAGAATTGGCGACTCCACTGAGGATCGAACCCAAAATCTCTGGTTTCGCAGACCAGTGGAGTCGCCAATTCTGCTATAGGGTAAAATGCATGGTGTATGGAGAGTGAAAAATACCCTCAAAGGTCTTCCCATGACCTTCGACAGACTGTAAGATTATCTGCAGATGTTACGAAGTTATACGCATGTTCATAAAAAATTATCAACTATCAAAGTATGTAAAGGGGATTACCTCAAGCCTCGTTTCGGTGTACCCTGCACAGTCATTATAGACCATGGATCTTACTTCCAGAACCATATGATGTCTTATTTAACGTCACTACTTGGTTTTTGTCAGGATCAATCATCCTCATACTACCCCCAAGCTAATGGTCAAGTGGAGGCCGTAAATGGCGTCTTAAAAACCATGATTCGTAGGTTGGTAGGAAATCGTAAAACCAATTGGCACTGAATGTTATATTCAGAACTATGAGCATACAGAACTTCAGTGATGACAGCCACAGGCTTTACATCTTTTCAACTAGTATACGGCCTAGAAGTAGTTCTACCCATTGAGTTTCAGATCCCTTCCCTAAAACTAGCCGTTGAACTCCTGCCCAGCACTACTGCTGAAGAAGAACGCTTACTATACCTTAGTCAGATGGACGAAACCCGTCGAGATGCCAAATTGGTGCTCGAGGCTCACAAACATCGGGTAAAATCCCAATACGACAAAAAGGTTAAGCTTCATTCTTACCAATAGGGCGACCTTGTTTTTCTCTATGATCAGAAACATGATCTCTTGGGGGAAGGAACGCTCCAACCATTATGGCTAGGTCCCTATATTGTCTAGAAAGTCCTCTCAAAAGGGGCATATGAATTGCAGGATTGGGAATGAATCCCGCTCAAGGAGCCCAGAAATGGGCTCTATCTAAAAAAGTATTATGCCTAGTATTGCACTAGGCATGTGCTGTGTAATTTTATGAAATTCTCAATATAGCACTTTTTGAGATATTTTATTGCTCTTTAAAAAATAGAAACATCTCCGAGCCTTTCATCGTTGAGCTCCTTAAATCTATACGACGATGGTCTGAGTGACTCTTTTTCGATCTTTTTCTAGCTCATTAAACTGAAAAAGGCTGATGAATCATTCTTTTTAGGCGCTTTTTTCTTGCTCTTTAAACTGGAAAATAAATAAATAAAATAAAATAAATCCTGAGTTTTGTCTTTAGACTCGTTAAACTTTATAAAGTTGACCCGAGAATTCTTTTAGGTACTTTTCTCACTCGTTAAACTGAAAAATCCCGAGTTTTTGTCACTGGGCTCATTAAAAATATACGGTAGCAACAAGAGCACTTTCTTCTTTGGTAACATTTCTCACTCTTAAATCAAAAAATCCCTGATTTTTTCCCCTCCTTTGGGCTCTTTAAAACTACGAAGAAGGAATGAGCAATTATTTTACCTCTTTTTCTCACTCACTAAACTGAAAAAGATACCATGAGTTTTCTTCATTTGAATAATTAAAATTTGATGAAGGTATTGAGTTTGTTGTTGCGTTACTCATTAAAAATTCACGAAGAAAAATGAGTTTAGTCTGTCGCCTCGTATTCGTAACAAAATGAGGTTGACATCTATTGAAAATAGGTTTCTCTTAATCCGGATTCAATAGATTAACTAACGGAAAAGTAACTGATCTAGGTATACTATTAACCATTTGTCGCACCCGGTTAACAACTATGACAAAGGGACCACCATGGAGTTTCTCTTTACGATCTTTTCAAACTCTGTAAATATGAAAAGACCACTGAGTTGTCTAGTCTGGACTCGTTAAATTGCACAAACAAGATATAGAGTCACTCTTTTTATGATACTTTTCAGACTCTTAAAACATGAAAAAATCGACGAGTTTGCCTGTCTGGACTCATTAAACTAATCAGATAGGGCAGAGCGTCGTTCTTTTTGTGGTCCTTTTCAGACTCTTTAAAAATTAAAAGATCGATGAGTTTACCAGTCTGGACTCATTAAATTAATGAGACGGGGAAAGTGGAAAATACAAATGTATTCCGTATTAGAAAGCATGGTTTGGTAGTAGTCGTTCCCTTGAACATGACACTCCCTCAGATAAACCTTCCTTTTGACGGCCTCTCAATATGAACCCTACTATCCTATGAGTTCAGCCTATATACCCTGACGATTGCATCTCCATATTCTAACACCCTTTGGTGTTCATGAGTCTAGTGTTATCTGGTTAAAACCGTTGTCACTTCTATTGTTCAACGATTAACCATTTGTTTCCTCCATCAACCCATCAAACATATCCTTTCATCATGCCCTCTGTCGTTTAGACCCAAATACTCAAAAGATTCCTCAAAAAAAAAAATCATTCTTGTCTTGTTTCATGTCGATTGATGTAGGACACGTTATTGCCTACCTTTCAATAGGTTTCTTCTTATCGACTTCAACACTCTATCTAGGAAGATAACCCAAAAACACATTCAGTGCCTTGGTACTCGCAAACATTAGGGGTAGCTTTCCTTGTGTTTGATCAGGGGTTCTCATTATTGGCTGCTAGTTAAGCGGTTATATGAGTGTTCGACGACAAAGACATCTTTCGACTTAGTTACCGAAGAATGCACAGTAAGAACCATTTTCTGCCTTAGTTAGTTAGTACTGTGCATCTTAGAGACCATCACCATTATCGGTGACCTTCCTCACGTCTGTTAACGGTCTCCATTATTGATTGGTAATCAGATGATTTCATGCATGTTCAACGTCAATGCATATTTTCACATGTATTAATATATGTTGTTCGGTGAAGTAGAAATCAAGACCTTGGGTAGAGGCTTGCATCATTCAGCCTTGTTTCCTCTCTCAAGTTATGGATATTGTTTTTTTGGAGATAGTTGTTTCAGGATGATTATATTATGACACTGGATCTGCATTGTGCTTATCAGCAGCCAGTATCGTCATATCTCTTTGGAGAAAATCACTCTGACATAGCTACTAAGCATGGGAATATCCGACTCAAGACATGATTTTAGCAGTTTTATATATATGTGTTGTATTAGGTTTCCATTGTCGCCTGAAGCTTCAATACTCTCTCTTTTTGAAAGGAAAATTACAGTTAAAGTAAAGTATTTCGGCCATCGTCGCAACCTCTGATCTCATACTTTAGGGGGGATCTGTTATACAACAAAATGACCTCCTCATCAACTCGGAGGGGAAAGACATGATGACTGAAGCAAAGACCACAATTATAGGCCTTGATTCCACACTAACACTGGTTGTCCACTAACAACCTGCTTTATAAATCTTGTTACCAAGCCTAAGGGTGCATTAGTGACCCTGCTAACTCAAGTTGCTAGTCAAAGGACAGCGTTAGTGAAACTAGGTGAAGTTCCAAGGGTCAAAGGAACGAATTGACTCACAAATATCTAGATATTTGTTCCTAAAACACTCAAGAAAAGCAAGGAAACATCCAAAATTGACCTATTTGGAGAATTTCTAATCTAAAAGAAGGATGCAAATGGGAAAGAGTTGAAAATCATGGCAAGTTCATTGCTTTTTCCCTAGTGAACTCTAGGAGGAACTTGGCAACCCTAACTCGATTGCTACATAAGCAAAATGAGGTTCATTGTGAAAGGGGTCAGAGCATTTGAAAGGATAGCCTACTTAACTGTTGAGAACTATCTCATATCTGAAGAAGTTGGTAAGAAGGGAGAGAGAGAGAAGTTGAAGGGGCAAAGGAAGGCTGATGCAACAGATGGTTGTAATCACTCTTCCATTATTAATACAGAACTGCAGTTGTGCTGCCTACTCTATGGTGTCGATACTATCATTCATTAAGTTATTTATTAGATACCCGTTTGCTTGAGTAGCTTAGTTGTATGCAATTATATGTTCTTTATGTATTCATATATTAGTTTTCAAGGTTGTATGCGGTGATTGCGCTTGCCTTTTCTTTGTGAAGGAATTGATCTAGAGCCAGCTCAGGGGACTTCCACCTAGCTGCATATGCGCTCTCCAGCAAATCTACACGGAGGCTCAAGGTAATCCCCTTTCCATACTTTGATAGTTGATAATTGTTTATGAACATGCGTATAACTTCACAACATCTGCAGATAATCTTATAGTCTGTCGAAGGTCTCGGGAAGACCTTTGAGGGTATTTTTCATTCTCCAAACATCGTGCATTTTACCCCATAGCAAGAAGACCTTGAATTGCAACAAGGACCAACTCTCTATCTGACAGATCCTCTAGTTATTGATCCTTTAGTTGGGATATCCTCATACAATATGACTGCACGGTCTCTCCCTTATTCATTTTGATGTCCTTGAGTTGATTTTTCAAGGAGAGAGTATGATTCAAATTGTTGAACTCATACATCCCAACCAAGTTATCATAGATTTCTTTGGACTTCTTCAACTTAGAAATATAAGTAAGCAAATGATCTCTCAAAGAGTCAATAATTATTTTTTTGGCTTTGATGTCACCTTTCTTATTATTGACCTTGATAGTAGTAGATGCATCCTTTAGAGGCTCAGGTACCTTTCCTTCCACTTATTCCAAGATATCATTCTCATCTAGGGTCACCTCCAACCTGATCTTCCAAGAAAAAAAAATTGATGAGCCATTTAGCTTCTCTCCCTCCTTGACGTATTAGGTAGACATCTTGACAAAGTCAAATAGGCTTCTTCAAATCTCTCAAAAAGGTAATTGTTTGTCATGTCTTCAAATCATCTTATCTTCACTTCAGCTCATATACCATGTTAACTTTCCAGTCTTTTATGTTTAACACAATCACTTATACCAATTATTCTTCAATTAACAATGAATTTATCCAACATAATTTTATCTTCCGAAAATAATAAGCAATTGTAGATAGAACAGTAAACCAATGCACAATAGAAGACAACCAAGAACAATAGAGTCAATATTTGGTCAAAGACCAGGGAAACAACTCTACAAGGGGGGAAACCCTTTCAAAATGCTTCTTCTATTATATTATCATCAAATGTTCAGCACGGAGATACAATGTTCCAATTCATCAACAATGTGTAAAAATCAAACCTTTGACTATCAAAACTTCAACCAACCAATATCCAATCAATAATGAGCCCAAAAATCAAATATACAATTTTGGTAAAAGTCAATACCAACAATAGCCCTAACAAGTCAACAATTAACAATCAAACCACCTCCAAATCAGCTCAGTCAACAATCAAAAGATGTTGCCTTCTTTGTTGGTCAAAGTCCAATCAAAACAGTCAACAAAATCTCGATCAAAAGAGAGATAAAACCAGCGGTCAAACCCCCATAGAATTGTGATCAACTTCAGTCAGTCTATAGTCAAGGACGGTCAACTAGCCCTAAAAAGTTCGATCTCTCTCCCTATCAATTCAGCCTTCCAAAACAGAGATAAAACCAAGTCAAACAAACCCAAATAAAATTGTAATCAAAGTTGGTCAACACTATCAAATCAAAAAGTCAACACACTAATCAAAAATCTCCTCCTTCCCTTCGCACATGTGAGAACAGACATGCAATTCTAGAGCTATACAAACCAATCCAAGTGAAGATGTGATGCATTGATGATGCCCCAAATTAGTGTGACAAGGTTTATTTATGAGTCTTTGGAGGTCGAATTAGCTTTCCGAGGTCAACTTGTACTTTTTTGCACATGTGCGTTTCTCATCAAAAATAATATTTTTCCTTGACCAAATTAAATTCTTCCAAGGACTAGTAGGGGCTTCCTTAGATGAGGAAGGGTTCCCACTGGATAGAATTTATCCTTGAGCTATCAAATTTGAACACACAATGACTAGTGTATGTTGTTCTCAATTATACTTTGTTGTACTCCATTGGTCTAAATAGGTTTGTGGTTGAAGAAATGTATTTGCAAATAGCACAAGCACATGGTTTTGAGTTGGGAAGTTCTAAAGTGGTTTTGCAACAATAGGAGAAATAAATTCCTAAGAGGTGGTTGGCTTAGCGATGCAAATGGTCTCAATTACATAGAATCAACAAAAGAACTCCATTTCATTAAATCTAGATTTCTTCAAGGTAAGTTGATTGTACATGGTCTCCAACATATAGGGTACAAAAGTGACAATGCATTTGTTATCCAATGGTTGTGAAAATACATACATGGTTATTTTGTTGAATAATATTTTGAAAAATGATCAATGTAAGGACACTTAAATGAATTATATAATTATTGTACTTAAAGGTGAAGTGTAAAAGCACATACTCGACATGACTCTTATTTCTAGTAGTGTTCCTTTTAGTTTAATGTTGTTGCATCTACATGTACCAAAATTAAACAAATAGTAATCCACCTCCATTTGGTGCATCTTTGATGTAATGGCTTCGTGGACAATTGCATTCCTTGTGATCATATTTATGAAATCTTCAAGATAGTTTTACAATGTTTGCAACACAATAATTTAACAAATGGTTGTCTACATCTTGGACAATATATAATCAATTCATCTCCAAGGTCCTCTTTCTTGGCCCTGAAATTCTTACTAAGTGATGATGAAAACATCAAGTTATATATGTAACCAAATGCACCAAAATTTGCCTTTGTAAATGGGTGTTTTATTAAATAAGATATGTTATTTTGTTTCATATTCAAAGTTTATATTGATTACATTATATTCAATTGTAAACCTTTTCTACATTATTGATCTGTTTCCAATAAATTAGGTCATATATTATTGACCAATGCTACTTCAACTCCATCACTTATTGACCTACGATCAACCTAGAGGTCAAATTTTACCTCATATAGTTGTCAATATAAACAATTAAATTTATAGTTGCAAAATAAAGAAACAATTATATTATTGAAATGGTTTCTTCTAAAATCAAACAAATTGACAATAAGATCCAAAAAGTTACTAACAAAACACTATATAATATATTTATCCAAGGCTGAACCAATAGCTTGATCATATGATATTATTACTAACAAGGCTTTGTTTACCCAACTTCATTTTCAATATAAAGTTGCTTGTAGTTCCAAATATAATCAAATTTTATCCAAATTTAAATCAATAACTTGATTACTTAATAATTATGACTGACAAAATTTTGTTTACCCAACTTTTTCAATACAAATTTGCTTGTAGCTAACTAACAAGGTTTTTTTTACTCAGCGTTTCCAATACAAAATTGTTTGTAGCTGCAAAAATATCATTTACTCTAAGAAGTTGGCTCCAATATAAAATTTTAATTCTACTATATAGATCTTATATCACAATCTAAGGTTGATGATAAAAAATGTTCTTATGACACATTTGATGATAAAGTTACATAGTATATTTACAAGGCTACAAAAAAGGTGATTTATCTAAGTGAAAATTGCCATACAAGATAATTTCATTACCTTTAAATTCATTGAATGAAAAGAAAAATACAATAAATTATATTATATATATTTGGGACACGAAAAAAAAAAAAACCTAACTTTAGAAATTATCTCATAAACATCACTTTCCAGTATCTAAGAATAGCTACAAAGAGAGGGTTGATAATTTGTTTCAATTATAAACATATACTTAATATAAGGAAGTCAATGAATGTCAAGAGAAGCCTACTTATGAGAAATTTGTTCATGATAATAATCCACACCATCCCTTATGGGTCAATTGAAATTCTATATGCCACATAATGTGATTTTGGAAATTAACTCATGAACATCATATACATATACCATACCTATACCTAAAAGGAAATATTGTTACTTCTGCAAGAAATGGGCTATGAAACAAATCAAGAAAAGTAAAAAGGAATAACGTTTGGGAAAAACATAATTATTCTGAATGACAAATGGAACCTCCAGTACAATGCAAAAGAATAGCCAACCTTTATCAATGTGCATGGTAAGCAACTACTACGAGAAATAACAGTATATCGAGAAAACCAAATAGATGTTTTCCATGAGATGTGATTCTTAGTTATAAATTATGAGGATGCTAAAAACCTTTTATCATATAATAAACTTGAAGGAAATTATTTAGATTATAGCTTGCTAGTAGACTAGCTTCAAGTAATAAACTTTGCCTTTGATGCCAAAAAATGGAGAACCTCGTAGAAGTTATTCACTGTTTTGAAATGTTAAGGCTTAAATTGAATGAAATCTCCTAGGGATAATTTTATCAATGAAATCATCTTGATAAGCCATCACCTTTTGCACATCGAAGTATAAAATATGCAATATTTCTTCTCTTTTCCCTAGAAGGCTAGTGAAGTAGTCTTGAGGCCTCCTTGACTAAGAACCAAGGTCTCCTTTCATATTTATCATAGACTCCATTCTCCCAAGGCTAAGTCACTGATATACCAAGAGGTGGTCACCTAAAACCAATTATTTTTCACCTTTTCTTAGGTCTAGCCAAGTTGGGTCACCTAGGGCATCATTTTCCATATAAAATAACCCTCCAAAACGTTTCATCTCCTAGGCTCTCCTACATTGGTGCTTCCTCAAGGCCTCATCCAATTTTGAATCCATTCTGATGGTGGGGTTGTGAGAAAGCCAAGCCCTAGCTTCGATATCAAACTTTGCCATAGTATCTCTAAGGATAGTGCCTCTTTGATCCTTTCCCCCTCTTTGTCTAGGTTAAGAACATCACTGGTTGTTAAACTCTCACCTCCTAACCTAGGTCGGGTCCATTGGTCTGTGTGGTCCCATTCCTTTGAAAAGACAATTCTTCAAGAACCATCCAGGATACCAATTTCAATAAGGATTTTAGGGATTGGGAAACTTTTTCAAAAATCATATTCCCTAAACCTAACCCTCAAATCCTCTTATCATTCTCCTAGAAGACATTGTATCTTGCTTAGAAAGTGAACAAGCCCTATTCTTCAACAGCTTCTGGAAAGGGATTATTTGGGTCACTAAATATCCACTTGATGATTTATCCTTCATTTTTGGCTCCATATATATCGTGTCTCCTCCCATCGGTGAAAGTTCGTAAATAGTAGGGAGCCTTATTTGAGGTGGCAGTAGGCTAAGTCTCCATTTGTTGCCCTTGGTCTAGCAATTTCCCTTTAGGGGTCCCCTTTAGGTCCCTTGCTAGTTTGAGTAGTAACAAGACTCAGATATGCTTGTTTTTTCCTTCAAATACACCTCCTAAATGATCTTAAACTAAGCTTAGAGATGTTTACCCTATCAATCCAATCGTTAGTAAAAATGAGGAAGGGATACTCTTTATATAGAGTCTAGCTCGAACTTCCTTTACGCGAAGATACTAATAGTGGACTCTAGATCAACATTTTTCTCCAAGAAGAAATAATAAAATAACTTGGAGTCCTCTAGATCCATTCTTTCATCCAAGGAAACAATAAAATACAATATCTCATAACCAACTCAAATGACAAGTCAATCAATGCATAAAATAGTGAGAAAGTTATGACACATCTCCTCCAAGGTGGATGTCTCTCTCATCTAGGGTATCAACCATGTAACAAGCTCTCCAAGTGGCTTGTGTGGCCTCTATAAGTGGTATGTCTTGTTGTCACTCAAATTGTGTAGGCACATTGCAACAATGACTCAAGTCTCGGGTTATCACTCTGATCCCTGGCCTCTCTGTTCTAGTTGTCTCCCAACAACAGGCCATGGGGGGGTAGTCCCTATGGAAGATGGAAATGAGAGACAAGTTGACAACCAACGAGTCCTAGAGACCTAATTGAATGGCCTAGCCACTTTGTTGATTTAGAAATTTCTTATAGATTAGATAAAATTACTTATGGAACCAGTGCCTTATGAAGTCAACTTACTTGTTTTATATCAATTAAGGACCAAATGACCAGATGAATAATTGTTGCTTGAATTCTTAACTATCCTATATGTTATGCAGATTCTATAACTTAGGTGTGATCCAAGAATCTTGATTTCTTTTAATTAGACGCCTATTCTAGGTGTATCCTTCCTCTTAACTATTTGGAAGTTGATCTCTAGAGTAGGTTGTGAGAAAGAGGCCAAGGGGAAGAAGGCAGAGGATTGATTAACGATACCTCCCCTTACGTACTAGCCACCCAGTGCCTCCGAAGCTGTAGATATTGTGGCTCTTATGACTGCAAGGTCACTGTGTTAACCACTAAAGAAGTGTTGGCTCCTCAAGCTAGATGAGAAAGGTGGTCCTATTTTCTATCAACCAAACTTATGCTCGGAGGCAAATTATTAAATGCAAAACTAGTCTTAGAATGATGTGCAAGGTGGATGAGTGTTTCTTTAGGCGAGATTGTTAATGTGTCCTTGAGTACTTGAGTTATAATTTATGACAATAAGTACATAGAAATGGAAAAAGAGACAATTTAAACCGCAAGATTATGTGCTAATTTAACAAGTGCCAACACGATACGAGATATATCCATGATACAATTGCTTAATAATCACTCGAATAAAAGATCAACAATACACTCAAGATAAAGTTATCACCCACAAATATATAATCAAGAAATGCTGACAAATGATAACAAGTAAAGAAACTAGAGAACTTATCCACTTAGAACAATTAGCCAATGAGACAATACAAAGTGCCAATGACAATTACTCAAAAGAGACAATAATGATCTCAATGTCCTTAGAGGCTTTCCAAATTAGATTTCTTAATACCAATTATTCAAGATAATTTTCCACAAATCCTCAAGTCAAGAACACTTAGATTTTATACGATTTAATGCTCTTTCAAACACAATTAGAACAAATTACTTCAATGCCAATTAGATTTATAGAAATAATTAGATATCCCAAAAGACAAGTGATGTAACCAAGACACTCCACAATTTAACAAGATAGATTTAATGTCAAGTTCTTTAGAGAGTGAGCTTATTTAAGTGCAAAATCTGATATTTTGTAGCTTACACAAGACATCAATGTGTTAGTGCCTTTGAAACAATAGAAGCAATATGACAATTAGTCCAACCATAAACTTAATTTAATGCTAACTATCCTTTCCACAATAAACTATTATAGCATGAACAATAGAAGCCTTATGTTCTAATGATATCAAGTGAAACTTAATGAGAAATTAAGACAGTCGTAAGCTAATTTATTACAGCAGTATATAAATCAAGAATTATTCTTATGCCAAGTATGTCAAACAACCCCAAATTATTTGTTTCCTTAAGAGCACTTTCAATGAAGATGCAAACCATGAAAAGATATTTATGTCACTGTGAGGATTAGACCTCAACAAGCTTGTGACAGTCACCAAATCCTCATACAATAAGTCAAGTTATGAGTGCCCCAACCTATGCAATAAATTCCTTAATGTCTTAGGCAGCTTATGAATGATTATTATGACACTTAAATGAAAATGTTTACCACTATTAGGAAGAGATTAGAATGTTGTAGCAAAACAATGAGAATAAGAGGGTTTAGATATAAACCTTTAGGCCTTGAGGCCTTGAAGGAACTTGCCAACTTATCCCAAGTTTTTACAATATCTATGCCACCTTAAAACACAAACTTTGAACCCAAACTCTTTGCAACAACACCAATTGTTAGCTCAGAAATCAAGTGATCATTGTTAGGTCCATATACTACTAGTGTAACCCCTTATTGTTATTAGTAAAATCCCCTTATTATATTGTTGTGCCCATGTAGTCCCCATATTGTTATTATTGTGCCCCATAGAAACCCACTATTGTTATTATTGTGCGCTTACATTATTATTATTATTATGTCGGCTCTGATTATATTATGACCCCTTAGACTCCTATATATAGAAAGGAGGTCTTGTCATTTGTATCATCTAAGAATTTTTCATTTGTGTAATGCAAAGGAGTTTTCCCCCTCGAAGAGGCTTATTTCTAAGGCGTTGATCTATCTTTTCTATCTTTTTGTGAGCTGGTTTCATAACATTTGGTATCAGAGCTTTGGATTCTAGGGTTTCTCTGCTTCAAACAGGTCATCATGGAATTGTCACTATAACTTTTTTTCTACGACGGTTCAGAAGACAAAAAAAAAACCCATTTGAGATGAAATCACGCAGAACCTTGGGTCCGAATTTCAGATCTTGTCTCGCTATATTTTATGATATAAGATCTGAGGAAGTTAGGGTTTTTGCAAGCTCCAGAATTTCATCTAAAATAGGTCATCATGGAATTTTCGCTATAACTTTTTTGCTACAAAGTTTCAGAACCTAAAAGGAAAAATTGAGAAGAAATCGGTCTGAATCCTGGGTCCGGATTTCAGATCTTGTCTTGCTATATTTTCGGATATATGATCTAAGGAATTTAGGGTTTTTGCAGACTTCCGAATTACATCCTAAATAGGTGACCTTGGGAAAATCGTCATAACTTTCTTTCTGAGCATCAGATTGAAATTTCATAAGAAGTTACAGAAAGAGAACAGACTGTATTTTGTTTTTGTATAACTTTCAGAACCTAAGGTTGAAACAGTGACACGTGGCACGTCTTACAAGTTCACTCTACTGAACTATTCTATAATTAAGTCATCATGGGAGATTGGGAATAAATATTCCTTCAGGAATCCAATTGTGATCAGACTTGCGGAGTTAGAAAGAGGACACAGAGGGCTATTGCAACTAAAATTTCATAACTTAAAGATCCGAAAGTACATAGTTACAGTCGTTTCAAGATCAAGCTCCTAAAATCAAGAAAAAACGAAATGAGGAAGTTTGATGGCAAGGATCCGGTAAATTGGATACTACATATGGAGAAATATTTTGATCTATAAGGTGTATCACTGTTACAAAAGGTACTTATTTCATCTAATTATTTAGAATCGAATCAATTTTATGGTATAAAGGGCTTTGTTCTCATAAACCACTTGTCACATGGTCAATTTTCATGGAGGAAATGATAGCACATTATGAGGATACAAAGAGAAACACCTTCTTTAGCCAATTGACAAATCTCAAACTAAAGGGTTTAATGGCAGAGCACATTGAGGAACTCCAAAAATTGAATATAAGGGTAAATGATATTCCAAAGAAGAAAATGGTTGATGGCTTCACAGGGACTTTAAAGGATAACATTCAACATGAGGTTTGTCTTTGGGACCTGATTCATTGAGAGGGCATTCAGGTTGGCAAGAAAAATTGAAAGTGAAATTATGGAAACAAGGAATCCCACCACTCACGACTATAATTATGGAATTTTTTTCTCCTAGCCTTCCACAACCTACAAGGTTTACAACACAACAATTGGAAGAAAAAAGAGAGAAAGGGCTTTGTTACAATTGTGATAGCAAATACACTAAAGGTCATAAGTGTGCTGAGAAGTAATTATTTTACATAGATTATGAAGAGGAGGAAGAAAAGGATCAAGAAACATCAAAAGAAGAGGATATACACCAGGAACCCACCCCAGAGAAAGAAGAAATGAATTTGACCATATCTTGTAAAGCATTGGAAAGAATTACCACTCCTCAAACTCTCAAGATAGAAGGACATATCAAGAAGAAAAAGGTTCAAGAAGTGAAAGATCACATCGAGAAGGAAGAAATGAATCTGACCATATTTTGTAATGCATTGGCCAAAATTACCACTCCTCAAATTATCAATATAGAAGGACATATCAAGAAGAAAAATGTTCAAGTAAAAGATGACATCGAGCATCAAGAAATGAATCCGACCATATCTTGTAATGCATTGGAAGAAATTACCACTCCTCAAACTATCAAGATATAAGGACATATCAAGAAGAAAAAGGTAATAGTGTTGATTGATTCAGGCAGTACCCATAATTTTATTCATTGTAAGATAGCCAAGGAATTGAATTGCTTCATATATCCAGCACCAGAGTGTCAAGTGATGGTTGCAAGTGGAGGAACCATAAATTGCTCTAGAAAGTGCCATAATATAAAGCTATCGATGGGAGAATATGTATTGAATAGCCCAATGCTTTCCATTCCAATGGGTGGTGCTGATGTTTTACTAGGAGTCCAATGGCTACAATCTTTGGGTACGATAACTTTTAATTTTCAAGAACTTTTCTTGAAATTTTTTTTGGGAAGGAAAGGAAGTTGAATTGAGGGGTATCGAAGGGAAACCGGGAAATATAATCAACTCTAATAGCTTGACAAAGTTTTTAAATAAATAACAATGGGGCGTAATTGCACAATTATGTTCACTAGAGGATCCCACATTGAAATCATGTATTTCTCCAGATCTCCAAAACGTTTTGGACAATAATTCCAAGGTATTTGAGACTCCCAAAGGCCTCCCACCTATTCGCGATCATGATCATGCTATTCATTTGATTCTAGGAAGTGTTCCTCCAAACATCAGGCCTTACAGATATCCATATCCCCAAAGGAGTTGGTACTCAAAAGTTGCAGAAGATCCCAGTTCAAACAGTATTGCGAGAACTTGACAAGGAAGGAAAAAGCATATTGGAACATGAAGCAGTCACAGAACCGAGAAATCGACAGCTACGAAATAGATCAATTTCAGAGTATCTCATCAAGTGGAAGAACTTACCCGCTGAATATTCCACATGGGAGGACAAGAGTTTATACAGAAGCATCAAGAACTACTCAAGCATTGAGGACAACACTTTTTGAAGGAGAGGGGCATGTTAGGTCCCTATACTACTATTGTAACCCCTTATTGTTATTAGCACAATCCCCTTATTATATTGGTGTGCCCATGTAGTCCCCATATTGTTATTATTGTGCTTCATAGAAGCCCACTATTGATATTATTGTGCCTTACATTATTATTGTTATGTTGGCTCTAATTATATTATGACCCCTTAGACTCCTATATATAGAAAGGAGGTCTTGTCATTTGTATCATCTAAGAATTGTTCATTTGTGTAATGTAAAGGAGGTTGCCCACTCGAAGAGGCTTGTTTCTAAGGTGTTGATCTATCTTTTATATATTTTTGTGAGCTGGTTTCATAACAATCACCAACAAAGAGAGAGTGAGGTGAGGAGAGGCCATGTTGCACCCATTTTTTCAACATTCCAAGGAAGCAAGAGCTAGAAGCTTGAAGGATTTTTTCAAAGTTAAGAATCATCAGCCATCAGTCTATCATGTCATTGTAAAACCCATTCTGCAAGTTTGTAATGTAAATGATGTTAGTACGACTATTTAATTGTTATGCTCTTGACCTGCGAGAAGACACCAGAATACCAAATATGCGAAGAAATATACCCAGAACACAGAACAATAAGGAATAACAGCATGTATTTTATTATTCAGAAAGGATAGAAATGTTCACTTGCATCTTTGAGGGGGCAACCTCCAATAGAGCTGGGCTCAATTACAAAATACAACGCGATGCTCCTTAAGGGGATTCTCTATCCTTTATATAGGATTCATACATGCAATACCATGGGTCAGTACCATGGTTCTTATTATTACCATCTATTTAATACCATGGCCCATTTGCAACTAACTGTGGTCCCTTCTTTAAACACAGGTCAACCACTTACAATATTAATATGGGCTTTATTGACTCTTTAACTAACTATAACTATGACTCGACCCTATTACATAAATAAGGGGGTTATGGTTGGACCTTAACATGCCCTCCCCCATAAAAATAGCCTTGTCCTCAAGGTTGAAGCTATGGAAACTACTGAAGAACAGTGGTTGGTTCCCAGGTTGCATCTTCTGGAGGGGTGTCTTTCCACTTGACGAGGACTTCCTTGATTGTGCGGTCGCACAGGTGTCGTTCTTGCATGTCAAGAACCTGTTCAGGTTGGAGCCAGATTGAACCTTCTTCATCCAATTCCAGTAGACTGGTTTGACTTCTACAATGGTTCCCAACCACTTTCTTGATGCATGAGACATGGAAGACGAGATGGATTTTTGCAGTGGGTGGCAAGGCTAGCTTGTAGGCTACTTCTCTCATGCGTTGAAGTATTTGATACGGTCCGTAGAATTTTTGAGATAATTTATGACAACCCTTGTCTTTGAGTGATGTTTGCTTATATGGTTGCAGCCTCAAGAATACATGATCCCCTTCTTGAAATTTGCACTCTGAACGATGTTGGTCTGCCTGTTGCTTCATGCGATTTTGAGCTTGATGGATATTCTCTTTGAGGTGGGCCAGCATGGTTGCACGGTTCTGTGGGAGTTGATCCACTGCTTGTACCTTCGAGCATCCCTGGATATAAGAAGTAGGTGAAGGAGGGAGTTGACCATAAAATACTTCATATGGAGTCATTTTGGTGGTGGCATGATAGTTATTATTATACCACCATTCGGCTAGAGGTAACTACTATACCCATAGATGTTGCTTTTCTGAAGTGAAACACCTGAGGTAGGTCTCCAGACATTTGTCGACTGCTTCAGTTTGACCATAAGTTTGGGGATGATAGGAAGTACTAAGTTGTAGTTGGGCACCTTGTATCCTGAAGAGTTCCTGCCAAAAGTTAGTGGTGAAGATCAGGTCATGATCAGACACAATGGAAGTGGGCATGCCATGAAATTTGAAAATCTGGTCCATGAAAGATTGAGCCACCACAGCTGGTGTAAAAGGGTGGGGTGGGGTGCAAAAATGAGCATACTTAGAAAGTTTGTCCACAACCAACATGATGACTAACTTGTTGCCTAACTTCAGAAGACCCATATTGAAAGCCATAGAAACCTCCATCCAGACTGAGGCAGGGATGGGCAATGGTTGTAATGTGCCTGGGGATTTGACTATTTCTCCTTTGTGGCACTAACACACATCACACTCAGCTACAAAAGTAAGAATATCCTTTTTCATGCTTGTCCAAAAGAATGAACGTCAAGTGCGAGCATAGGTCTTCTGAAAGCCTGAATGGCCTGTAGTAGTAGATGAGTGCAACTCTGCCAAAATGTGACTTTTGAGGGTGGATGTTGGTGATATCACTACTTTGTCCTTGTAGCGAAGAATCTCATGCTGCCAAGAGTAGCCCACTGTGGAATTTGGATCTGCTTGCAATTTATTAATGAGTTGGGAGAGCAAAGGATGTGAAAACCATTCCTTGCAAGCCTCTTCAATCAACTCTAGAATGGGAAGAGAGATTGCTAGCAGGGTGCTTTCCTCCTCAAATTGGCATGATAAAGCATCTGCTACGACATTTTCATGCCCCTTCTTGTAAATTATCTCATAATCATATCCCAACATTTTGGCTAGCCATTTATTTTTTTGTGGTGAGGATAAGCGTTGCTCCAAAAAATATTTAAGGCTTTGATGGTCTGTGCGGATTTGGAAACGCTGCCCCAATAAGTATGGTTGCTAGGTATCCACTGCATGTAATATGGCCATCATCTCCTTCTCATAGGTAGATTGTCCCAGATTTTTCCCACTTAGTTGTTGGCTAGTGAAGGCCAAGGGTCGACCTTCCTGCATTAAGACAGCCCCAATACCCGTACCTGAAGCATCACATTCAATCACAAAAGATTTGGTGAAGTCGGGTAGTGCCAATACGGGAGTGGAACACATGGCATGTTTGAGAGCTATAAATTCCTGTTGCGCTTCATCATTCCATAGGAATGAATTTTTCTTGAGAAGGTGAGTGAGGGATCTAGTAATGCAACCATAATTGTGGACAAATTTTCGATAGTAGCCGGTGAGACCCAAAAACCCTCTCAAGCTTTTCAAGGTCTTTGGTTGAGGCCAATCCTGCATTGCTTGGATCTTTTTGGGATCCACCCTAACACCTTCACGCCCCACAATGTGGACCAAATACTCAACTTCTTCCATGCCAAAAGATCACTTGGACAGTTTGACAAATAATTTATGCTTTCGGAGCAGTTGCAAGAATAGATCTACATGCTAAAGATGTTTTTCTCAGGTGAGGCTGTAGATGAGGATGTCATCAAAGAAAACAAGGACAAATTTTCTGAGATATGGTTTGAGCAGGTGATTCATGAGGCTCTGAAAAGTGGATGGGGCATTACAGAGACCAAATGGCATGACTAGGAATTCATAATGGCCTTCATGAGTTCGGAAAGTAGTCTTTGGAATGTCTACTTCTTTCATGCGAATTTGGTGATAGCTCGAGCGAAGGTCGAGCTTAGTAAAGAATTGAGCCCCATTTAGTTCATCCAGCAAATCATCAACAACCAGGATGGGAAATTTATCTTTGACCGTCAGCTTGTTGAGGGCCCTGAAGTCTAGACACATACGTCATTCCCCATCTTTCTTAAGCACCATGACCATAGGCGATGAATAAGGACTAATGCTAGGACGAATGACACCGGCTTCCAGGAGTTCCTTGATGACTTTTTCAATTTCATTCTTTTTGGCGAAAGGATATCTATATGGGTGCACATTTGGTGGTTGTGCCCCTGGGACCAAATAAATGCTATGATCTTATTCCCCTCTTGAGGGTGGAAGCTCATGAGGCTTGTCAAAGACCTGTAGATGGTTATTTAAGACCTGTTGCATCTCAGGATAAATATGAAGAGAAGTGGGTTCGAAGGCCTGGATGGCATTAAATTGGGATATAACTCCATGGTGGCCCTTTTTTAACAAGTTTTCCATCCTTTGCGAGCTGATGATAGAAGGAGCACCTACTTGGAGTCTGCGGAGGGTATGTGTGTGGTTATTATACTTAAAGCTCATATATAACTCCTATAAATCCATTGTGATTGGGCCAAGTGTGTGGAGCCATTTAGCACCCAAGACAATGTCACACCTACCCATGTTGATGGAAAACATGTGGGTCTTTAAGTGATAATCCTGCATTTGAAGTTTGAAATTTTCACAGCGGCCTTCACATTTCATTGTCCCCCCATCAGCAATCTGGACTTGGAAATTAGAGACTACTCTAACAAACAATGCACTGCTTCAATGACTCTTTGATGGATAAAGTTATACGTACTGCCACTATCAATCAAGACTACTATAGGGCGATGCTTAATAAAACCTCTAATTTTGAGAGTTTGGGGAGAAGAAATTCCTGCCAAAGCATGAAGCGAGATAACTGGTTCTTCAGGTGTAGCTGGGAGCTCATTGTCCAGCTGGTTGTCCTCATCTTCCTCCTCTGGTCCCTCAAATGGTGGGGCTTCCTCAGTCGAACTATGATCAGTAGCATAAATTTGAAAGAATTTGGGTTCCTTGCATTTATGCCCCAGGGAGTATTTATCATCACAGTAGTAACATAATCCTTGCTTTCTTCTTTCCACCATTTCCACTGGTGACACCTTTTGAACCTTAAGTGTTTGGGTAGTGCTCGGAGCATGGGTGGGGCATCCCTTGGCTATGAAATTTGGACGAGTCGACTGGGCCGCTAATGCACGTTCTACTTCACGAGCTATCTTGCAAGCTGCCAGCCATGAGACTGGGTGTTGCAGTCAAACGTGGGCTTGTATGGCATATTTGAGACCACTGAAAAAACATTCCAAGTAGAATTCATCTACTAGACCTCATGTGTGGAAGGCTAATGCTTCAAAGGATTTAATATATTCTTGCACTATGCCTATCTGTCGGAGCTTAGTAATACAACCCAAAAAGTTAGATTCATGGTCAAAGCGATCAAAAAGGCCTATTGAGAATATCTGCCAAGTCATTGGCCTTGCATAGCAGCGTTGATGCCACTGCCACCATTGCCATCTTTCTTGGTCCAAGTACAGGCTTCCCACACTTTGCTTAGTCGCATCATCTCTGATGTGATTCAATGTGAAATATTTCTCTGTTTGTGCTAGCCATATGGACGGATGAGAGCAATAAAATTTATACATGTCCAGCTTGGGTGGTCGAGGCTAGGACTATTGGTAGTTTCCATAGAAGTGAAGAGAATGGCTAGACTCGCCCTCAAGGTTTTCATTAAAATCATATGCCTTTGATTGTTCCCCCCACTTGCCCTTTGTGATTATGTCATTTAAGGTCTGGATCTGCTTCGTTAGTGCCTCCAACTTTTGTTCAAGGTTGTCTATCTTCTCATTGGCCATAGCTTGAGCTTTGGTTTGTACCATGCACAGATCCAGTGCACTTGTCGTTATTGTGAAAAAAAAATTGGGACCACCCAAAATTTTGACTCTTATAAGTGAATGGTACCACCTTGCTCAGCCCATCGACCTAATTCTTATGGGCTAAGTCTCCTATAAGCATCCCGAGAGGGTCTCAAGAATACTCTTAAAGGAGGTTTACTCCTCGCTTAGGAATACTGTAGTAGTTGATTCCCAGAAAAGTTAATTCTGCCCAACGTCCTACGAGAATCACTCCCAGGTATAGGATCCACACAAATAGTCAGATCTGTCGGCGAAACCCTCAACTGCAAAGTATGAGTAGGAATGTGGCAGTGATTGAACCCCTTCTGCAAGATCTGAATGGCGGATATGATTGTTGCGACTGCTACAGAACCCAAATTGATGGATCTGAATGGCGGATATGATAGATTTGATTGGCAGATCTAATAGATCTAAATGGCGGAACTAATTGTTGCAAATGCGATAGAACCCAACTTGCTAGATCTGATCTGGCAAAGATGATGCATGATCTAGAGAGAGACAAGGGAACTATGGTCTCAAGGAGTGTCAAGTGCTACAGATCGCAATATACATAAGGGTTTGACAGTAGTACTCGGCCCAATCTTTCAGGGCACTAACCAAGGAGGATCAATCGTACCCTTAGCCGTACAACCCAACTACCCTATCGTATCCACGAGTAATCTCCCCGAGTGTTGTTCTCGACGTACTGTAGCGGCAAGACGGCTGACAGTTTATCTATGGTGAGGTTTCAAGAGAGCCTAGGGGGCTTCTAATATACCCAAAGGATACTTGGAAGACAGTTTGTGCGCGGTTCTATCTAATGCGCTACTACTCAAAGGGGTACCCACAGAGGTTACAAGGGAGTCCAACAAGTGTGACCACCTCTTGTATTTCATGTGTGCTTGCCTCCCCAAATCCGCAAGTTTATGCACTCAACGACAGATCCCTTGGTTTAAAGATGTCAGAACACGTCTCTAATGGAGATCTCGCCGGCGCTGGAAAGTACTCTGATACCACTTGTTATGCTCTTGACATGAGAGAAGATACCAGAATACCAAATATGCAAAGAAATATACCCAGAACACAAAACAATAAGAAATAACAGCATGTATTTTATTATTCAAAAAGGAAAGCAATGTTCACTTGCCTCTTCGAGGGGGCAACCTCCAATAGAGTTGGGCTCAATTACAGAATAAGACATGACGCTCCTCAAGGGGAGTCTCTATCCTTTTTATAGGATTCATACATGCAATTCAATGGTTCAGTACTAATATCACCCCAAGAAACTCTCCTAGGTTGTATATCACAGATGCTTGGGAACATTACAAACTCAACAAAAAATTTGGAAATAGGTGGATGAATGGAAGGAATGATGCATATTCAAGCCAGATAACCACTTCTACTATGCTTAACCCCAGACATGGGTGAACACCCCCAGACTACAAGGCTTTAGACCACCAATTACTCATAGTTTGAGGAACAGGTGAAGATGGAGAATACTGACCACACCAGCAGATGCACAGGACCCTGTGATGGCCGGCTGCAACCAGTTTAAAGGTCTGTAAATCTATTTCCTAATGCACAGATAGGATGACAGCTCTCTGGCATTAAAATAACAGAAACCTGCATACACAATCAATGATACATACCAAATTCTAACACAGAAGTGGGATGAGAGCCCCTCTAATTCTAAACATCAAGAGCACATGAAAAATGCATAACAGGCACAGCCTGGAACACAGAAGAAGTGGAAAGTGAAAAATTAACAACAAAAGAAGCTTTCATTAGCTGAAAATGAAGACTAGACGCTGCAGGTATCACAGTAGTTACAGTCTCCAAAAGTTGAAGTTTACATCAAAATAATATCCATCAACCCTCATTACATCTTGTTTCTGGGTATATATGGAGGTTGATTACAAAAATATCTGCTATCCTCTGCGAAAAGGGGTCATAATGGACCACTAACCACATTAACTGTTTGATATGGGTCTCTGATACAATCTGATTGTTTTAATGAACAAAATGACCCTTTCTAGTACTCTGTTGTACTTCACGAACCAGTTGAATGTCGTATGGAACAAGTTCCATAACTGCTGAAGGCGTTTAACTACTTGAGGCTGTACTTTCCTTCCCTAACCATGTTGTCTCTTGAATGTGGTAGTTGAAGATTAACTATGCAGAGTGCTGGTGGGTGATCACCTTCCTTCAGATGCACAGGACAGGCCAAAAACACGAAAACTGCACAGAAAATGAATGAAGGACTGGGAATGAATATCAGCCGTTGGATAGAACAGACAGATGGCTGAGATCTCTTGGCGAGAAGCATCGGGAAGAAACGGAGGCACAATTGATTGCAAGCCTTCAGATCTGGCAGATGAACGGTGGAGATCGGATTAAATGGGCTATCGGAAGGAAACGTGGACAGGCAAACATGGGCCGTCGAATGGTAGTCGGGCAAATCTGACAGCTATCAGGCGGTGGAGGTGTGCAAACGTTAACGAGTGGGGGACGGACGTGTGGGCGGTAAGCGGTTTCCCCGCACCACTCACGGGAGGCAGATGTATTCATATGCAGGGGCGCGATGCAATAAAATTGCGATGCATGGCAGATGTTATGGCAGGGAAACTGCTTTCCCTGCGGGTTATCGCGCGGGCATGTTCCAGCGGCGGGAGGCGCGACTGTCGTCCGATCGCGGCAATGGATGCAATCGACGGCGGGGAATTAACGCACATGTTTTTTGATTGATGTGACAGGGGAGGGCCTCGCCGGTAGCGCTTTTTCGTATGCACATGGTTATATAACCACAAACTCATGGGTTTAAATATGCGCCTAGGACCCGAGGAAAAAGGATTTATATGGGGTTTATGGAGAAATTTAGAGGAAATCGGAGGTATGGGGAGCTATGAGAACATGAGCAGAGTGAAGGGGAAAGGGCGAGTTGGCCGCTAAAAATCCTATTTTATCATAGAAAGCCCGATCAAGCATGCATTTTGACCTTTAAATATTGAAATTAATAGCAGAGCTAACACTGGCTCCTTCTAGGGATGAGATCCTCCCTGTGAGGTCTCAAGAACCTGCAGATCAATGCCTTCTTGATGAAAACAAATTAGCCAAAATTCCTAGTGTTCCATTGGGCATGGAGTCTGACTGAACCTATACTAAAACTGATAAAAACACAATATTTACAACTTTTAAGGCCACGGACCTTAAACCACGTAATTTTTCAGAAAACACCCATTAATTGGGCCATCAAAAAATGCCTCTCCTCCCATACTTTTCTGTATGAAGGTGTTGTTCCCCTGAATCTGAGAAATGATAAAAGGCTCTGTCCAGAAAGCATAAAATTTCCCATGGTTTCCCTTCTTTTCCTTCAATGCATCCCATTTCAGGACCAAGTCTCCAACCTGAAAATCATCTGTTTTTGTCTTCCTGTCAAAAGCATCCTTGACCTTTTTCTGATGTGCTACAGCCTTTTCAAATAGTTGTTCTCTAATCTAATGTACCTCTACTAAATCAGTGATCCTCTTTGCCATGTCTCCTTCCTCATTCTGCTCTTCTTGAAGGGATTTTGCCACATGGAGAGTCAACTGAATGGGGAATACAGCTTCAGTGCCATATACCAGCTTGAAAGGAGAATTCCCTGTGGATTTCTTAATGGTCACTCTGTCAGCCCACAGTGCATACTTGAGCTTAGAATCCCAATTCCTTTTATTGTCCTCTAACAGCTTCTTAATTACCCTTACTAGGCTTTTATTAGAGGATTCTGCCATACCATTTCCTTGAGGATAATATGAAGTGGAATGAACCAGTTTAATACCCATTGAATCACACATATCCACCAATTATTTTGCTCTGAAGGCTACTACATTATCTGTGATTAATTTATGTGCACAACCAAATCTGGTAAAGATATTCTCTATCAAAGACTTCATGACCACATTATGATCAGCCTTTCTGGTAGGAATTGCTTCAATCCACTTGGTAAAATAATCAGTGGCTACTAATATCCATCTGTGTTGGCCACTGGAATGTGGATTGATTTCTCCAATGAAATCCAAACCCCATTGCTGAAAAGGTCCTTTTGCCTGTATTGGTTTTAGGGGCAGGGACTTCAATTGCTGCTTTCCTTCAAATCTTTGGCACCTGTCACAAGATTTAACAAATGAAAATACATTAGAAAATAAGGAGGGCCAGTAATATCCAGCTTTGAGAATTTTATGGGCTATAGTCTTCCAATAATGGTGCCCTCCACACATGCTGGAATGAAACTGCTGCATGACTTCTATTAACTGTTCTTTGTCCAAACGCCTCAAAAGCATTCCAGATGAATCTCTCCAATAGAGCAGATTTTCATTGATGCAATATTTAGTTGCCCTAAGCTTTATAGTTCTGGCTTGACTTTGAGTAAAGCTTGAAGGGATTTCTAGCTTCAGCAAGAATTTAACTATTGCAGAATACCAATCACAAGAAGCTATATTTTCTGCCACTGACTGCTCTCTGTCTGGTTCAGCTGCTTCCTCTTCTTCATCTATCTGACCACTTTCTGTAATTGTTCACAGGAAATCAATATCCAATGATCTGCAATTTTCTTTAGCCAATAACTTGGCAAGACCCTGACCTCTGATCAGCTTGGTGGGCTTCAGTTCTATATTAAATTCAATCAATTTTGCAATCCATTTAGCCCTTCTTCCGTCAGCATCAGGTTGTGTCAAGACATCTTTTATTGCAGCAGAGGGTACATATGCAATTATCTTGGAATGAAAAATGTAAACTCTGAAAGCTTTCAAGGATTTGATAAGAGAATATGCTTATTTTTCAATAACATCATACCTCAATTCAGCATCCCTCAAGTTTTTGCTGAAAAATTCCACTGAATCCTCTGAGCCTTTTTCATCTTCTTGCAATAGAACTATTGCAATGGTATCTTCAGATGCAAATGAAAATATATGGAACTCCCTGTTGTACTCTGGGCTGCTTAGAGTAGGAGCTTCCATAATGGCCTTTTTAATAGACTCAAAAGATCTTCTTGCTACATCAGTGCATCTGACCTCTGACCCTTTCTTCAACATGGAGGTAACATGCTTCACCAGTTCTGCAAAATTTGGTATAAACCTCCTTACAAAATTAATTTTTCCCAAAAAAGACTGGATATCCTTCTTTGATCTCGGTATAGACAAAGTCTGTATTGCTTTCACTCTTTCTGGGTCAATTCGGACACCTGCAGTAGAAACAACATGTCCTAATAGCTTGCCTTCTTCTAAAGCAAATTGTGATTTTTTAGGATTGACTGAAATCCCAAACCTTCTGCACTTCAGAAACACTTTTTTCAAATGCTGCAAATGATTTTGATGGCTGCTGGAGTATACTGTTATGTCATCAAGGTAGATAAGGACAAATTTATCCTTCTCTCCTACAAATGCTATATCCATAGCTCTCTGAAAGGTTGCTCCAGCATTCATCAATCCAAAAGGCATCTTGGCATACATAAAAGTGCCCCAAGGAGTGGTAAATGCAGTCTTCTCTTGGTCATCTAGATGCACAGCAATCTAATTAAAACCTGAAAATCCGTCCAGGAAAGACATTACTTTAGTTCCTGAGACCTTCTGTAGAAAATGCTCCATCTTGGGTAAGGGATAATTGTCTTTCTTAGAGCACTTATTTAAATTTCGGAAATCAACACACGGTCTGATTTCTCCACTTTTCTTCCTCACCACTACTAGATTGGCTACCCATTTGGAATATCTAAGAGGAACTATAATTTTGGCAGCCAGCAAATTTTTAATTTCTTTCTCAATCAGTGGAAGAAGCATAGGATTTATTGGTCTCAGCTTCTGTTTGAAAGGAATGGTGTCTTTCTCCAGAGGGAGTTTATGTTGGATTATCTTTTTATCATAGGTTTTTAGGTCACTATATTCCCAGGCAAACACATCAGCAAATTTCTTCATTAATTTGCAGTACTCAGAATTTTGGTCAGCATATAGATAGGAAGACAGATGTATGTATCTAGGCTGACCTAGACTCCCTATGTCATGCTTACAGACTACAGATTGATCTTCTTTCTAGGCAGCCTTGTAAGGCACATCATTTTGGTCAAACAGTCTTTCTAGAGGAATTAAACCCTTAGGAATATGATTGCTGGGAAGGTGGACAATGTTATTTTTACCAATTTTATTTCTAATCTGGGATTGGGGGGTTTCTTGCAAGGCTTCATTTTCTTGATCAATTTGCGTTTCAGAAAACTCATCAATGACTTGAAGAAACCTATTTATCTCATCATCATCATCAAAAACTTTCCAATGATGGACATTATCAGGCAAGGATGGTTTGTATTTCATTTGGACTTAATAAACTAGTCTGGGAGCATGGGAGGAATAAATAGACTAGCAGACACAGCAAGGGAATCAGCAAGCTGATTTTTGGCTCTAGGAATATATGAAATACAGAAATTTTCAAAGGAATCTTTGATTCTCCATATCTCATCTCTATATGTTTTCAGCATTGGGTGCTTTGCCTGAAATGTTTTATTTACTTGTTGAATGATCAAATCAGCGTCTCCAAACACTTTTATGTTCCCGATTCCTCTGCATTTTGCTGCATTAAGGCCCAATAGCAAAGCCTCATACTCTGCTATATTGTTTGTAACTTGGAAAGCCAGCTTGAAAGACAGATGTGTGCCTTTTTTTATGCAGATATCAGCACCACCCCTGCTCCTGCAGTCTCCCTGGAACATGCTCCATCAAAGAACATCTCCCAAACCTGACTTCCTTGCTCTTATTCGGCCTGAACTGTTGGTTTCCTGATCTGCAATGAGGCCTTCTGGGATTCTTCTATTTGGAGAATTCATCCTCCAAAATCGGTGTCCACAGCATATATGGGATGATTAGTAGGATTCTTCTCATCACTGATGATATATGCTAATTGTTCTTCTCTCTACAATCTCCTGCTTTCTCCTCCAAAAACTAGGACAATGGCATAAGATAGATCATTCTGTAATTTCCCACCTAGTCCCTTAATCCATCCTCTAGACAACAGCATGCCAAACTTAGGAGGGACATATGCTACCACAATATTCATCATCATATTTTTCATGGGCAACTAAGTTAGGGTAATGGCTAGATCTTTGATCAATCCCAGACATTTCACCTTTCTTGAATCCAAAGAAAACAAATCATGATATGTTTTGGTGATATCAAGGCCTAACTCTTCCATGACAGCTTTAGGCATTAAATTGTGGCTGGCCCCTGTGTCTAGTAGGCAATTGTGGAGGATTTTGTCATGAATGGTCAAGGAGACATAAAAAGATGGAGAATTATTATCAGCAGGTTCAATCATGGGGCTAAGCACAATGGCAAGCTTGTCATCTTGCAAATTGATAAAGTCAGTGGAGGTTTGTGTGATTTCCAGCTCAAGGGCCTCAAGAATAGGCTTTCTAAATACTTCACTCTTTACCAACTCTACCAGAGGCACAGATATTTTCAATTTCTGAACTTCTGACTCAAAGCTGAAAGAAGAAGATAACTTATCAGAACCTTTTACCTCTTGAACTGGAGCTTTGAGAATGACTAGATCAGCTGCTGGTCTTCTCTGTCTGATATTTTGTGACTCTGTTTGGACAACAGATCCTTGGGCAAAATTCTCTTTGACATTTTTTTGCATTTGACCTCAGATTGTATCTTTGTTGTTCACTAGTTTGTAGGACAGCTTCTCTGTCCCATTCTTGATTGTCTTGTTCTTGCAGCAATGATTCTTCATAAGCAGCCAATGTCAAAAATGCAGCGCTGCCTTTATCTTCCATGCAGTGAATTTCATCCTCATCTTCAGATTGTTCCTCCTCCATGACTACATTTTGGAAAGGAGCTTTAACTTTCTGTTCTCCTTTTGATTCTTCACCCCTCTGAATTATTTGTAACTGCTCATTTGCTCTTCTGAAAGGATTTGGGTTTCTTGGAGCAAATGTGTTCTGCTGCCTTCTTTTTTCTGAATTCTGCTCAACCTTCAGCTTAGATATTTCAGTAGCTAATGACTCTATCATCTTAGTCATCTTATCTAATTTAGGCTCTGAAGATGATGTAGAGGAGGTAGAATCCTGACCTCTCTACCTCCTTCTATTAGCTTGACTTTTAAGCCTTTCTGCAGCCATAATATTAGATTCTACTTCTAGGGCTGCATCCTGCATGTCTGCCAGAGTAGCATATCTCCTTTCTCTCAACAATAGGCAGAAATCAAAGTCAAAAGCTTTGGCATAAGTGAGTTTGGCAGAGGTGGGGGTAGGCTTTACCTCAGCTGGTATCTTACTATACATGCGATTGAATCTTTTATTAAAATCAGGGAATGATTCACCATTTTCCCTTTTCAGGTTACCAAACTCAGTATGGTAATATAGCAAATCCTTTTTATCTCCCCATTGCTTCAAAAATGCATCATCTAATGCTTCAATATCAGCAATAGATCTAGGGGCTAGTTCTCTGAACCACTTTCTAGCCTCTCCATCAAGGCTCTAGACAAAAACTCTCATCCACACATCATTTTCACTTATATCTAAGTTATCAGCATAACTGTAGAAGGCTTCAAGGTGTTCTTCTACTGTTACTCCCTCTGTGCCAGTGAACTTAGGCATATATTTTTGATATTCTCCCACAGGCATAGGATTCGAAGGAATGGGCAAGACCAAAGGTCCATATCTGGCAGCAACCATTCTTTCTATCTTTGTGGGTGCTTGTTGTCCTGCCATGACTGGGGTATGTGGAAGGATACTAGCAGATTGAATGGTAGGAAGTAATGTGATAGATGGTAGAGACAAAGGGATGTTTTGGACTGTATGGGAAACTTTCTTTGGACTAAGATTCAAAGGGGAACTAGATGGACAAGGGGTTGTATTAATCTTTGAAGGAATTTCCTTATTAATAGTGCTGGGCTCTAAATCTTCAAACTATATATCTTCAGCTATAACTTTTTCTTTCAGAGATGCATGAGATTCTTAGGCTTACCTGATACTGATGCCCCTTTCTGTGATGTTTTCTTCGATTTGACAGTCCTCTTAGGGTCAGGCACTGATTCAACTGGTGATTTCTGATGGATTTCTTCGAGTATGTCTCACAAACTGAGCCAGAACTTCAATGTGGAGTCGCCAAATGTTGGTCTTCCTCCAGTGGAGTCGCCAGATAGATGATTACAACCAGAAAATGTGTCCAAACCTTGTCTATCATCAAAGCTTGGAACTGTGTCGTTTTCCTAGGGAAGTTGAGCTTCAATCTCCTCTCCCCTGCAATGGCACCAATTAATGTTATCACCCCAAGAAACTCTCCTAGGTTGTATATCAGAGATGCTCGGGAACATTACAAACTCAACAAAAATGTTGGAAATGGGTGGATGAATGGAAGGAATGATGCATATTCAAGCCAGATAACCACTTCTACTATGCTTAACCCCAAACATGGGTGAAAACCCCCAGACTACAAGGCTTTAGACCACCAATTACTCACGATTTGAGGAACAGGTGAAGATGGAGAATATTGACCACACCAGCAAATGCACAAGACCCTATGATGGCCGACTGCAACCAGTTTAAAGGTCTGTAAATCTATTTCCTAATGCACAGACAGGATGACAGCTCTCTGGCATTAAAATAACAGAAACCTGCATACACATTCAATGATACATACTAGATTCTAACACAGAGGTAGGATGACAGCCCCTCTAATGCTAAACATCAAGAGCACATGAAAAATGCATAACAGGCACAGCCTGGAACAAAGAAGAAGTGGAAAGTGAGCAATTAACAGCAAAAGAAGCTTGCATTAGCTGAAAATGAAGACCAGACACTGCAGGTATCACAGCAGTTACAGTCTCCAAAAGTTTAAGTTTACATCAAAACAATATCCATCAACCCTCATTACATCTTGTGTCTGGGTATATATGGAGGTTGATTACAAAAATATCTGCTATCCTCTGCGTGGAGGGGTCATAATGGACCACTAACCACATTTACTGTTTGATATGGGTTTTTGATACAATCTGACTATTTTAATGAACAAAATGACCCTTTCTGGTACTCCGTTGTACTTCACGAACCAGTGGAATGTCGTATGGAACAAGTTCCATAACTGCTGAAGGCATTTAACTGCTCGAGGTTGTACTTTCCTTCCATGTCCGTCCTGTCTCTTGAATGAGGTAGTTGAAGATTAACTGTGCAGAGCATTGGTGGGTGATCGCCTTCTTCCTTCAGATGCACGGGACAGGCCAAAAACACGAAAACTGCATGGAAAATGAACGAAGCACTAGGAATGAATATCAGTCGTTGGATGGAAAAGACGGACGGCTGAGATCTCTTGGCGAGCGGCGTCGGGAAGAAACGAAAGTGCAATTGATTGCAAGCCATCAGATCTGGCAGATGAATGGTGGAGATCGGATTACATGGGCTATCAGAAGGAAACGTGGACGGGCGAACATGGGTTGTCGGATGGCAGTCGAGCAAATCCGATGGCTATCGGGCGGCGGAGGTGTGCAAACGTTAACAAGCGGGGGACGGACGTGTGGGTTGTAACCGGTTTCCCCGCACCGCTCATGGGAGGCAGGTGGTATTCGTATGCGGGGGCGCGATGCAATAAAATTGCGACGCGTGGCGGATGTTACAGCGGGGAAACTATTTTCCCCGCGTGTTATCACGCGGGCATGTTCCAGCGGCAGGAGGCGCAACTGTCGTTCGATCGCGGCGGTGGATGCGATCGACGGCGGGGAATTAATGTACACGTTTGTTGATTGATGTGACAGGGGAGGGCCTCGTCGGTAGCGCTTTTTCGTATGCACATGGTTATATAACCACGGACTAATGGGTTTAACTATGTGCCCGGGACCCGAGGAAAAAGGATTTATACGGGGTTTATGGAGAAATTTAGAGGAAAACGGAGATATGGGGAGCTATGAGAACATGAGCAGAGTGAAGGGGAAAGGGCGGGTTGGCCGCTGCAAATCTTATTTTATCATAGAAAGCCCAATCAGGCATGCATTTTGACCTTTAAATATTGAAATTAATAGCAGAGCTAACAAGTACCATGGTTCTTATTAATACCATCTATCTAATACCATGGCCCATTTGCAACTAACTGTGGTCCCTTCTTTAAATGTGGGTCAACCACTTACAATTATTAATATGGGCTTTATTGACTCTTTAACTAACTATAACTATGACTCGACCCTATTACATAAATAAGGAGGTTAGGGTTGGGCCCTAACATTAATTATGTAACAAAATAGGTAAGTCTATGATTTTGGCAACAAATTTCATCCTTGCAGATTTTTCGTCTCACTAATTCATTTGTGTTTTTAAAAAACATATGATCATCAAATTTTTTCCCTCCAACCTCACTCCAAATCTAGGGTGGAATTTATCGTCAAGGTCTTTAGTGAATCCTAGTGTTTTAGTCAAGCCTATTATAAAAGTGGTTTAGGAATAATTTAAGCTATTTGGATAAATTATTTTACTACTAATCACTTAGTATACTAGATCATATTGTGTAAGTATTTTGAGGGTCTATAATGAACATGTATTCCCCCTTCGAGGGTTGAATTTGTAAAATCTTATGTAAAAAATATTTTAGTGCCTCGTCCCTCATACTTAAACACCGTGGTTAAAATATTAGAGGCTGGAAAAACAATTAATCGCCTCATGAGTCAATTAATTAATTTTTCTAGTAAAAATTAAATTAAATTATAAGCCAAAAAATTAATTAATTTAGACTCAAAAATTAAAATGGTAGAGAAATTAATTTCTCAAAGTATAAAAAATTGTGGGCCTAAAAGAAATTAATTTATGGAGATCCCACACCAAAGGAATATTGAAAATTTCAAGAAAAATTGGACCCTTGAACCTTACTGATTAAGTCAAAGTCAAATTTTTTAGGAAATTAGCTCAAAATAAATATTTTTACCTAACAAAAAATAGTTTTAATGAGAAATTCGAAAATCCCTCAAAAATAAATATTTTTTATGGTGGAGATTGAAAGATGATCAAATATTTATCAATGATTGAGATTATTTTGACAAGGATCAAGCCAACTAGTCGTTATTTTCCACTTTGAGTATTTATCTATAAATTAGAGGCCATTTTGCTTCTCAAGTCATGATGAAAGCTCTAACTTTAGCCTATGTAATTTTGTAACGTTGGTTTTGTTCCATTGATATGCTAGGGACGTTTGAAATATCATAATAAAGTACTTTTGGGGTTTAATTCATGGTGTTTTTTGTCCGATGATCAGTGGTACATGTTGGGTATGTGCTTCCCAATACTGTGCTTAAAATTTTAAAGTTTGTTTATTCATTAGATGGTGATAAGAACATTCTATTGGTAGATTTTGGATCTATCATAGGTGACATGATTCTCCATGTCTAACAAGTTTTCTTGAAGAAAATATATAGAGTTTGCAGGTTTCCCCGCCCTTGCGCTCCAAGTTCACAGAGTTTGATGAGAGTCGACCTTGTTTGGGCTCTGAGAATTCCGTTTGGTTTTCTTACTTCACTAAGGTTGTGGGTAATACCATAACTTTCGTAACACATCTAATCTATCGTGATTATTCATCAATTAAAAATGTATTTACTCAAAAATATTTATTTCCAAGCATTGTATATTTGTATATAACTTGTAGATTATTTTTGTAGAATAATTTTTGTAAATAAAATTTTCTAGTCCTTGTTTTGCAGCTATTTGGGTTTGGGGTTTTATTTCAAATTTTATGTTTTGGGGTTTTTAGCATAATTGTAAATATTTTTTAGATTTATTTTATTTTGTAAATAATTTTTAGATTTCAAAATTGTAAATATTTATTTGATTTACGTTTTAATTTTGTAGTTTAAATTTTTTAATTAGATTTACTTTTAATTTGAATATTACTTGTAAAGTTTTTATCCCGCATTCTAAATTTGAAAATAGTTTCTCAAATTTGTGTCTATATATACTAAAATTTTACCTTGTATTTCACTAACCCTCTACATTTTAATTTTTCCTTGTATATAATTTCTTGAGGTTTTTATTTTATTTTTGTATATATGGGTTTTTTGGGAAAACTTATTTTTATTTGTATAGGTGGAATCCCTCAAGGGATCGAAGAAAGGAGTAAAATTCTGAAGTTTCCAATGCTTAAAAACCCTAGATGTCTAGGCTTTTTGAACCCATTTTTGCAAGTCGCTTATTTTCAAATTGGAGAAGGAACCAATTTTCTGAAGGCACTAGCCCTTACCCAACCTAAAAGGCTAGTGTTTCGAACCTATTTTGCAAGAATTAAGAAGGTTGTAAGCCCTTCAAGGCCTAGATCTCATTGCAAACAAGGGTTTCTTCAAGGGATTGGCATTTTATCTCTAATAATTTGTGATTGCAACAATCATAGAGGTCTGATCTTTGGGTTTTGAGCTAACATTTTGTGAGTGCGGGTGTTGAAGAGTGATTTTCTCACATCTCCAAATTAGGCCTTGGGGTTTGCTTCTATTGTCTTCGTATCTCATTTTAATTGACTGTATAATTTATATCATATCTGATATATTCATATAACAGTGGCATAATCATCATAATACAAGCCTAAAAAAACCACACATTAAGCAGATAACTCATACAAGACATCAAAATAAATTAAAAGGGTTTGATCTATCAATTTTATTGTTTTATGTTGGTTGTCATGTAATTTTCAAGGTCTGATTTGAAATCGTAGAGGTCTTGTCTGAAAGTTTTAGGTCTGATATAAGTGTTACAGAAGTGTATTCAAGGCATAAATAATCATAAAATAAGCCTAAATTCATTAACAAGTCACTTAAGGCATTGAATATTAATCTTGTGGTTAAATTGATTGCATACAAGTTACTTTTTTAGGACTGTTGGGCAATTTCTAGATCCGATATGTTTGCTACAACCATTTACGCAGTCATATAAACTAAATAAGAATCGTCAAAATTAACCAAAGATCATCTAAAAATCACTCAAATTGATTAGCTAATAATTGGAGCTTATTTGGCACTAATATTCAGGCACCTTGTTGGTTTATTAAGGACTGAATCATTGATTTTCCGAGTTATTACAGATTTGATATACATCATTTCGATGTATGATCTAAGCATAATAAATATGATCTATTGTGTCTAAACAGTCATATAATCAAGTGAATATCATTGGAAGTTAAATGCATTGATTTTCTAGCTTATCTTTGACATCTTGAATCACTTCTTGATTGTTGATATAAAATTGCATACCTTTGACTACAAGGTTGTTGTGATAATAAATCACATATAGGTCTCTAAAATTGGGTAAGGAAATTTTACAATTCATAATCATTAATAGTTGAAGTGATTTGGGCTTAATTTTAGTCATTGGAATCTTTTACACTATTGCATTCACACAAGTGTTCCAATCAATTTGATAAGTGTTTAAATGGATCATTTCTCTAAGTGACATTGTGGATTAATGCTCTTAATTTCTCATTGTCATTAATGTCATTGAGTGGATTCATTACTCATTGTTAAATTGGATATCTCTTGTGGATGTTATTTTGATCATAATTGTGCTAAGAGATTTAAATTTCTCTCTTGTATCATTGAGCACTTGGTCTTATTTAAGATTGCATTTCAATATATTGTTAAGTACTTGTGTTCCTCTTGTCCTTTGGCACATGAAAGTATACAGGGAAGCCAAAGATCCTCAAGTGTCCAACAATGGGCTTCACACCTATGAAGATTTCTTGAAGGGTCTTGTCACCCAAGGCTTGATGAGGGGTCCTATTTTGAACATAGACCACAATGTTTGCAGCTTCACCCCACATAAATTTTGGCAACTTTTGATCATGCAACATGGCTCAGGAAACTTCCATGATGGTCTTTTTTTTTCTTTCATCCACTCCATTTTGTTGAGGGTTGTAAGGGACGATGGTCTACTTCTTGATTCCTGCATTCTTGCAAAATTCAATGAACTCATTTGAAATGAATTCTACATTGTTATTAGACGTGAAGCGCCTTATTCTCTTGTGTGTTAGATTTTATATTAGTGCCTTGAAGTCCTTGAACATATCAAATGCCTTGTCTTTGTTTTTTAAGAAGAATATCCATGTCTTTTGTGAAAAGTCATCCACAAAGGTTATATAGTATAGATAGCCACCAAGAGATTTCACTGGAATGGGTCCACATAAGTCAAAATGTATGAGTTGTAGAATGTCATTGTTCTTGGTCCTACTAGAAGGGGATGTTCCCTTCAATTTATTTCCACTTGCACATCTCGGAGAGACCCCATCATGATTAGTTTGAACCTCAAGCATTCCACAAACCACCCTCCTTACTATGGGCAGCGCTTCATAATGAAGATGGGAAAACCATTGGTGCCATAGCTCACTTTGATGATTTCTATCATGTGCCCATGCTCAGATTGGTCTTCCATTGACTCTATAGAGTCCTTCAATTCTTGATCTCAAAGTAAATGCATCCCTTATGCGAGATTCCATAGGCCAGGTGAGGATCTTTCCTCTTATGAAGGCAACCCTCATCCCTTTGTCTTCCAAGGGAGATATAGATACAAGATTCTTCTTCAATATTGGAACATACATAACATCATGTAAATGTACGATTTCACCATAGTCCAAATGAAATGAAACAGAACTAAAGCCCTTCACCACATAAGTAGAATTATCTCCAAGAATGGTCTTCAATTCAATCTCCCTCTCAACTAGGTTTGAGATGACTTCATGATACCCAATGAAGTTTCTAGAGGCCCCACTATCTACCGACCAACGATCAAACAAATCCACAAAAGAGGAACTAAAAAGAGCCAAAATAAGAAAATATTCAAATTGAGTAGCAGCAGCATTATTTCCATACCTTGAATTTCTTGATCTCTTTGGAAGATGATGATCATCAGGAGCATCTCTTCTTCTTCCATCAACTCTTCTTCTTCTATTATTGAACTTCTTATTGTTGCAGCCCCGATTATTGTTGTAGTTGGAACTTGGAGCATCTCTCTTTTTCAGACAACCTTGGGCATAGTGAACATACTTGTGACAACTATAGCATTCAACTTTTGGCATGCCCTTTCTATATCTTTTATTGGAATCCCTGTATTTTGGAGTAGGATTTCTAGAATTACATGGTCTTCCTCTTCCTTTCATCTTCTTGTTTTGAGCCAAAAATGCAGAGGGATCTCCTTCTTCAAGCTTTTGAATCCTTCCCCTAGATATCATCCTAGTCCCTACTTAAGTGAACTTGCCAACGAGCTCATCAAATGTTGGAAACTTGTCATGGTTGTTAATAGTTGTAATGAATGTCTCCCAAATTGGAGGAAGACCTTGAAGTGAAACAAGTACAAACTCTCTATCTGACAGATCCTCCAGCTATTGATCCTTTAGTTGGGATATCCTCATAAAATATGACTGCACAGTCGCTCCCTTGCTCATTTTGATGTCCTTGAGTTGTTTTTCAAGGAGAAAGTATGATTCAAATTGTTGGCCTCATACATCCATGCCAACTTATCATAGATTTCCTTGGACTTCTTCAACCTAGAAATGTAAGTAAGCAAATGATCTCTCAAAGAGTCAATAATTATTTTTTGATTTTGATCTCACATTTCTTATACTTGGCCTTGATAGCAATAAAAGCATTCTCCAGAGGCTTGGGTACCTTTCCTTCCACTTATTCCAAGATATCGTTCTCATCCAGGGTCACCTCCAACCTGATCTTCCAAACAACAAAATTTGATGAGCTATTTAGCTTCTCTCCTTCCTTGAAGTATCAGGTAGACATCTTGACAAAGTCAAATAGGCTTCTTCAAATCTCTCAAAAAGGTAATTGGTTGTCTCCTATCTCCCTGGGCTTGTCTTCACTTCAGCTCTAATACCATGTTAATTTTCCAATCTTTTATGTTTAACACAATCACTTATACCAATTATTCTTCAATTAGCAATCAAATTATCCAATATAATTCAATCTTCGAGAAACAATAAGAAATTGTAGATAGAATAGTAAACCAATGCACAATAGGAGACAACCAAGAACAATAGAGACAATATTTAGTCAAAGACTAGGGAAAAACTCCACAAGGGGGAAAACCCTTTCAAAATGCTTCTTCTATTAGATTATCATCAAATGTTCAACAGAGAGATACAATGTTCCAATTCATCAAAATTATGTCAAAATCAAACCTTTGACTATCAAAATTCAACCAACCAATATCCAATCAAAGATGAGCCCAAAAGTCAAATATACAATTTTGGTCAAAGTCAATAGCAACGATAGCCCTAACGAGTCAACAGTCAATAATCAAGACACCTCCAAATCAGCTCGATCAATAGGCAAAAGATGTGGCTTTCTTTGCTAGTCAAAGTCCAATCAAAACAATCGTAAAATCTCGGTCAAAAGAGAGATAAAACATGTGGTCAAACCACCACAGAATTGTGGTCAACTTCAGTTAGTCTGTAGTTAAGGACGGTCAACTAGCTCTAAAGAGTTCGATCTCTCTCCCAATCAATTTGGCCTTCCAAAACAGAGATAAAACCAAGTCAAACAAACCCAAATCAAAGTGTAATCGAAGTTGGTCAACACTATAAAATCAAAAAGTGAACACACTAATCAAAAAGCTCCTCCCCATCGCACATGTGAAAACAGACATGCAATTCCAGAGCTATATCAACCAATCCAAGAGAAGATGTGATGCGTTGATGATGCTCCAAAGTGATGTCACATAAGGTTTATTTATGAGTCTTTAGAGGTCGAATTACGTTAATTTTAGGTATGTTCTATGCTTAGAGAAAATTTACTTCAATTTTCCATATTAATTCAATATCAATTCCAAATTAGCAATCACATTTATCATGATTTTAAAATGCAGATAGAACATAAACATAAATCGCGGAAAAAAGACCAAGACAAGAGGACACAAGATGTGGCACTAGCCAAGGACAAACCCCAATGTGGGGAAACCCTTGATCAATTCTTCTTATGTTCTTCAATAGTTCAGCAGAGAGAGAGAGAGAGAGTACATATACATCAGAAGTTGTTGAAATTGGCAACTAGGGCCAAACTCCATGTGGGTCATCTTATTTATGGCAGCTGATATTTTTATTGGATCCCTCTCATCGAGAGGTGTAGGATTTATCTAAAAATCATCCGATTCCGATAAGTATTTATGAAGTTATGAATTTATTTATGTTATGGACAAATTGTTAAGTCGGCCAGCATCTTACGTAGGCTCAGAAGCCCAATAGACGTGTCTATTCATCATCTACATTTCTAGTATAAATAAGTGTGGACTTGAAGTCATTTACACACACATTCTTCATGTGATCTCCTCCTCTCCATGTCTTGGGTATTTGGAGAAGGAGAAGACACAAAAGAATACGTTGGATGCCCTAGCTGCAGATGTTCTAAATGCAGTTAAGAGTAGTTGTAGTAGAAAGAGTCGCAGTCATAATCCCGCAGGAATAGATGGTGGCTGCAGTAATAAAAAGAAGGCCGCAGTCAGGTGAGATAACTGCAAGCATGCATGAAGGAGCCACAGTCAATCCGATGAACAAACAGCCATTAACTTATTCGTTGTCCTAGCAACCTTACACACAGTTCATGAAAACATTCATTCACAGTCAGCGTGATCCCCTAATCTGCTTCGTTGTCATATGGAAGAGAAGAAGCCGGAGTTAAAAGGAGACATGTAGCTGCCACACACTGTGTGAAGGTGTCACCATTACGCTACAGCCATGTGGCCTTAAACGTTGTAATCATACGCAGTCATGGTTACCTATATATGTTGTTCTTTACGCAGGGCAGAAAGATTCATACACAGTCATGGTGACATTTAATATGTTGTTCATATACGTTGTTTATATGACACTTATACGCACAAGACAATGAAGCCGCAATCATAATAATGGAGCCATAGTAAGGAATGAAGTTGCAGTCAACCGCAGTCAAGGTTGGATCTAAGGTTTGGTTGTGTCCTCGGATAAGTTAAGTAACGCAGTCGCTGTAATATAGATACCTAGCCACAGTTACGCACAGCATTTCATACGTTGTAATGGGACAGCAATATATATACGCATCATACGTTGTAATGGGACAGCAATAGATACGCATAGCATGAAGAATATGTTGTCATGAAGACACTATCTACATGAAGACAATCAACGTGATGCCATAACCCTGGATCCGTTGTCATATGGAATCATTACATGCAGTTCATGGACAGTCAACGTGATGCCATAACCCTGGATCCGTTGTCATATGGAACAGCCGCAGTCATGTCAACGTGATGCCCTAATTTGGATCCGTTGTCAATATATGCAGTTATGAAACCATATACACAGTGATGAGAACAACGTTGTCATGATGGAAAGCACCATATACGCTATCTAGATATATGCAGCTAGAATGCATCTTACGTTATGGGCCAAAGCATTGAAATGAAATTGTCATTATACTAATGTAAGCTTGTTGACAGCGTGAGGTAGACTAGATGGACATGTAAACCTTTGAGTATTGTAGGTGACATCGTGGCACGTAAGGCAACCTTAACGCTTGAAGGGTTGTTAGCAAGGCTGGAAGTTACAGTCATAAAGGGCAGCCTGATGATAAATGAGATCATGGGCAGCATCATGAGCATGAGCAACATAATGATGCATGATGATATGAGCATTGGCAGCATGATGATGAATGAGATCATGAGCATGTGCAGCTGGATGATGAATAAGACCATGGAAGATGCAGCATGATGAGCAGCATGAAGATGATGAACAAGAGGCAGCACTACGATAGGTGAAGCCATCACCTTGGAGAATCAGTTGAAGCAGAATGTCTTCAACTGATCTCATCGTTATAGGAAATGATCTATGCTTAGATCTAGATAATTCAAAGTGTTGACTTCTGTTGTAAATGTACTATCTCTCTCTCTTTCTCTGCTGAACTTTGAAGAACATAAAAGAAAAATTGATCAAGGGTTTCCCCACATTGTGGGGTTTGTCCCTGGCTAGCGCCACATCTTGTGTCCTCCTTTCTTGGCTTGTCTTCTGCGATTTATATTTATGTTCTATCTGCAGTTTACTTTAATGCTGATGTGATTGCTAATTGTGAAAATTTAAATAAATTTAATAGAACATACCTAAATTTAACATGGTGTCAGAGCTGAGGTGAAGACAATGCCCAAGCAAGAGTGAAAGAGCAATCACCAAAGACAGTTGAGACAAGGACAAAAGGATCAATGGGTTCCTCATCCCTCTTCAAATTCACTGAGGGTGAAGTGGAAGCAGAGAATATTATCAAAATGGCGCAACAGAAGTTTCTGATAGCCTTCGTAAAGATCACTTCATTAGGAAGTACGAATCTTAGGGTGGAAGAAAAGGCAGGCCTTGGTTGCAATAAGTTCGACCATCATGCGAAGGAGTGTCCGAATGGCAGAGACACATCTATTGATGTAGATAACAATCATTCCAGCGACATCTTCAATGATCAAAGGAATGACTGGTAATGCAAGTCATCAAGGAAATGGTCAACTCTTCAAAGAAAGCAAGGAACCCCAAAATCTCTTTTATGTACCTGATCACAAGAAGAACTTGGTGTCCATCTTGGAAATGGAAGTCAAAGGTTTTAGGGTGGCACTCATCGATGGAAAGGTACGTGTTTGAAAATAGAGTTTTCAAAGACGTTTTAGAGTTTAGGGTTGTACCAAGTCCACTGGGGACCATCTCCATTGACTCAGCACCAGAGGTCTGTGAGTCAGATGGTGACCGGGTTGCCTAAATTCAAAAAGAGCATGAAGGTACATGTCTGAGATGTACCGAAAGAAAATCTTACAAGGGGACCATTCCCCTCATGTAGCAGGTCCACAGGTTTGGAACAACCCATGGAGTTTGAGATTCATGAACGGGAATCTCATGTATACAAGTGGAAGAAAGCCCTTTATGGCTTGAAGCAAAACATCCCGGGTGTAGTATGAGAGGATTGATAGTTGTTTGATGAAGCTGAGATTCACTAGGAGTGAAACCAATCCAAACCATTACCCGAAGGTTGTGGATGATAGACCTCTCATACCAGAACCTTATGCGGACGAATTGTTTCTGACAGGTGCAGAGCCTCTCATTTGCAGAAGTAAGAGGGAGTTGGATTTCGGACATATGTTTTGCAGTTAGCATGGTGAGATCATATTTGGTTGAGCCGCACTGGATTGGTGCCAAGAATCTTCTAAGATATCTTCGGGGCACAACCTCTCATGGATTGAGATACACTGCCGAAAATATGAAACCACATGATTATTCGAATGCTGAGTGGGCAGGCAGAGTGGAGAATCACTAGAGCACTTCTCAGTGCTAGTTCTCCTTGGGATTTTCTTCGATATCCTGGATGAGTAGGAAGCAGAAGTCGGTGGCTTTGAGCACCCCTGAGACCGGATACATATCTACGAATATGATCTCGTATTGAAGCTGCCTGGTTGAGGAAGTTCTTCAGTGCGCTGTCTGTACACATGATGAATACCACTGTGATTCTCTGTGACAACCAGAGGTGGGATTCAATTATTGAGGAATTCCGTATTCGACGATTTCTCCAGCAAATAGACATCAGATACTACCCTATCCGGGATATGGTAAGTCGATGAGCAAGGAGGCTCCATCACATTGAGATGATGTACAGGTCGCTACACTTTGTCAAAGCCCCAAGGAAAGATCAAATTTGTGATTTTCCCGAACGACTTGGAGTCATCGAGAGACCCTTGTAAAAAGGTCCTGCATGTTGCATACATTAAGCTCTGGGAGCTCTGGGGGCTTGCGGTTCTTAGTGGAGCAACATATGACCACAGGGTGACTCACCCTCCCCTGGTGGTGCACACTGTGGACAAAATGATTCGCTCTATTGTGGGACAAGATGATTCGCTCTCTTGTAGGACATGATTATTCACTCTCCTATGTAGCAGGATGATTAGTTCTCCTGTGAGGTATGGATGATGTGTTCTCCATGACGATTGTGTAGCAAGATGATTAGTTCTCCTGTGAGGTATGGATGATGTGTTCTCCATGACGATTGTGTAGCAGGATGATTAGTTCTCCTGTGAGGACAGGATTGATTAGTTCTCCTGTCGATGCATCCTACCCATGCAGTCTGGGACTCATGGGAAGTACCTCTCATCTAATCAATGAGCAAGGAAATGAGGATAGAGACCATAGTAGTACTGATGGACGCATCGTTGTATCTACCGTAATCCCTATGCTAGGATGACCTTCATTGATCTGGGATCAATGATACTAGTCTGGGACTAGTGGTAAGACTTGTACCCATTATGGCACTGACTTCGGGTTGATTGACGACTGGTCTGGGACCAGTGGCACATACTCTGAGACTGACTTCGAGTCAGTAGAGTACTGGTCTGGGACCAGTGGTAGGAGTTGTACCTACTATGACACTAACTTGGGGTCGGTTGAGGACTGGTCTGGGACCAGTGGTACACACTCTGAGACTGACTTTAGATCAGTGGAGAATGGCATGACACATTCTTGATCAATTCTTCTTCTTCATGGTTTAGCAGAGCTAAGTCGAGCAGAGCAAGTAGAGCTAAGTTGAGCAGAGCAGAGCTAGCAGAGTTGAGCAAACCTAAGCTGAGCAGAGCTGAGAAAATCAGAGCTGAGCAAAGCAGAGCTGAGCAGAGCAGTGCAGAGCACTGATGGAAAAGATAGTACAGTCGGACATATGGATCAGCAGATGGAGTTCTCCCTAGTTGAGAGGCAGTGTTGAAATTGGAAACTAGGGCCAAACTCCATGTGGGCCATCTTATTTATGGCAACTGATATTTTTATTGGATCCCTCTCATGGAGAGGAGTAGGATTGATCTAAATATCATCCGATTCCGATAAGTATTTATGAAGTTATGAATTTATTTATGTTATGGACAAATTGTTAAGTCAGCCAGCGTCTTATGTAGGCTGCCCAATAGACATGTCTATTCATCATCTACGTTTTTAGTATAAATAAGTGTGGACTTGAAGTCATTTACACACACATTCTTCATGTGATCTCCTTTTCTCCACGTCTTGGGTTTTTGGAGAAGGAGAAGACACAAAAGAAGACGGTGGATGCCCTAGCTGCATATGTTCTCAACGCAATTAAGAGTAGTTGTAGTAGAAATAGCCGCAGTCATAATCCCGCAGGCAAAGATGGTGGCCGCAGTAATAAAAATAAGGTCACAATTAGGTGAGATAACTGCAAGCATGCATGAAGGAGCCACAGTCAATCCATTGTCCAAACAGCCATTAACTTATCCGTTGTCCTAGCAACCTTACACGCAGTTCATGAAAACATTCATTCACAGTCGGTGTGATCCCCTAATCTGCTCCATTGTCATATGGAAGAGAAGAAGCCGCAGTTAAAAGGAGACCTATAGCTGCCACACGTAGTGTGAAGGTGTCACCATTACGCTACAGCGATGTGGCCCTAAACGTTGTAATCATACGCAGTCATGGTTACCTATATACATTATTCTTTACGCAGGGTAGAAAGATTCATACACAGTCATGGTGAAATTTAATATGTTGCTCATATACGTTGCTCATATGACACTTATATGCACAAGATAACAAAGCCGCAGTCATAATAATTGAGCCGCAATAAGGAACGAAGCTGCAGTCAACCGCAATCAAGGTTGGATCTAGGGTTTGGCTGCATCCTCGGATAGGTTAAGGAACGCAGTCGTTGTAATATAGATACCTAGCCGCAGTTACGTACAGCATTTCATATGTTGTAATGGGACAGCAATATATATACACATCATACGCTGTAATGGGACAGCAGTAGATACGCACAACATGGAAAATATGCTGTCATGAAGACACTATCCACATGAAGACAGTCAACGTGATGCCATAACCCTGGATCCGTTGTCATATGGAATCATTACACGCAGTTCATGGACAGTCAACGTGATGCCATAACCCTGGATCCGTTGTCATATGGAATAGCTGCGGTCATGTCAATGTGATGCCCTAATTTGGATCCTTTGTCAATAGATGCAGTTATGAAACCATATACACAGTCATGAGAACAACGTTGTCATGATGGAATACGTTGTCTAGATATATGCGGCTAGAACGCATCTTACGTTATGGGCCAAAGCATTGAAATGAAATTGTCATTATAGTAATTGAACCCTGTTGACACTGGGAGGTAGACTAGATGGACAGAGTGTAAACCTTTGAGTATTGTAGGTGACAGCATGGCACATAAGGCAGCCTTAAGGCTTAAGGCTTGAAGGGTTGTTAGCAAGGCTGGAAGTTACAGTCATAAAGGGCAGCCTCATGATAAATGAGATCATGGGCAGCATCATGAGCATGAGCAGCATATGATGCATGATGATATGAGCATGGGTAGCATGATGATGAATGAGATCATGAGCATGGGCAGCTTGATGATGAATAAGACCATGGAAAATGCAGCATGAAGATGATGAACAAGAGGCAGCGCAACAATCGGTGAATTCATCACCTTGGAGAATCAGTTGAAGCAGAATGTCTTCAACTAATCTCGTCGTTATAGGAAATGATCTATGCTCAAATCTAGATAAGTCAAAGTGTTGACTTCTGTTGTAAATGTACTATCTCTCTCACTTTCTCTGCTGAACTTTGAAGAACATAAAAGAAGAATTGATCAAGGGTTTCCCCACATTGTGGGGTTTGTCCCTGGCTAGCGCCACATCTTGTGTCCTCTTGTCTTGGCTTGTCTTCTGCGATTTATATTTATGTTCTATCTGCAGTTTAGTCTAATGTTGATGTGATTGCTAACTGTGAAAATTTAAATAAATTGCTCTAGCATAGAACATACCTAAATTTAATAGAAGTCAACATTTTGACTTGACAAAATCATAGCAGAGATCTTTAAGAAGATGACACATGAGGTAACAAATCTGAACTCAAGTGATTCCATCACCATGTTGTACCCATCACTGAGTTGCACCTCATCATCATGCTACACCCATCACTGTGTTGCACCTCATCATCATGTTGCACACATGCTGCATCCATCACTGTGTTGCACCTCATCATCATGTTGCACCCATCAACACTATCACCTATATGATGCATACTGCAATACTGTAACTCTGTCATGGAACAGCCTTAGTTGCTTGCTATGGCTTGCAGCCTAGCAAAGCAGCTAGTTGTAGCAAGAGATTCTTCCAACAGATCTCATGAACCCTTTATACATACCCAGACATAATCTTGATAAAACGTTGTTTTTTATACTTGACTTTGTTGTCAACACTATGATTCACCAACCAAGTAAACAGCCCTAGGAACAAATCATGTCCAAACAGATATGTTGCCACCTACAGCACCATGCTATAATACAATTACCCGTGTTGCAGTTTTAGAGCCACTTTCCTTGTTGTGACTAAGGGTCCTTTCATACATAGATAAGGGCTCATTCAATTAAGGCTTTCCTCCTATATTTGCTGCAGTCGGAATGTCCTCCTTTAGGACTGTGACAAGGGCAACACTAGCCCTCCTTTGACAGTGCATGAGGGCATACATGAATGCATCTTAAGCTCCTGTTTAGACAACAGTTTAATGGACAATTTGATAGCTGCTAGGAACCTTGTTAGCAGGGGTTTGAGCCTTCTTCTTGGATTGCAGTTATTGGAGATAGGAGCCTCATCAAACTGTGGATTAGGGCTCCTAGTTTGAGTTGCGTATTAGTGCCTTTTCACTGCGTTTATACTGCGAATTAGATCCCTTCCTTGGATAGCATATAACTTTCTTCCTTGACTGTGTGTGCATCTCTTCCTTAACAATGTCTAGGGCACTAGCTTGTGACACTTGATTGTACTGCGATTAGAGCTTGTCAGAGCCTTCTCTTTACAGTGAATACATGCCTCCTTTTGGTGCCTAAGAAGCCCTCATTGACTATGGCCTAGGAGTCTTCTTTCTTTGTCGTTATGACCCCTTCAGGACAGCGTTAGGTTGCTTAACATATAGGCCTTTCCTTGTTGCGTAATGGAATCATCCTTCACCTTCTTGACAGTGTTATAGGGTATCTCCTTCCATGGTTGTGATTTGATCTTCCTTAGGGTAGCATTAGGCTATCATGAGGCTTATTCCTTTTACTGCGGATTAGGGCATCATTGGGCCAGCGTATATCCTAGGGCACTCCCCTAGATCTCATCTTCATCAAACCCAAAACAGAATGAAGAGAGATCACAAGAGTGTGTGTGACAAATGACTTAAAGTCTTCTTCTATTTATACTAAAATGTGGAGGATAAGTGGGGGCAATTTGGTTGTTGGCCAACCTTGACAAATTGTCCCATAACATAAATAAATTCATATCTCCATGAATACATGTCGGAATCGGATGATCTTTAGATCAATCCTATACCTCTCAACGAGAGGAATCCAAGAAAAATATCAGCTGCCATAAATAAGAAGACTCATATGGAGTTTGGCCCCAGTTTCCAATTTTAACATTCCCTCTCAACTAGGGAGATCTCCATTTGCTAATCCATCTGCCAGATTGTACTATCTCTTCCATCAGTACCCTGCACCGCTCTGCTATGCTGAACTATGAAGAAGAAGAAGTGATCGATAATGTATCAACCATCCTCTATTGACCCGAAGTCAGTGCCATATAAAGAGAGTGTCTCATACCACTCTTATTGACCTGAAATCAGTTCCAATAAAGAGAGTGTATCATACCACTCTTACTGATCTGAAATCAATTCCAAATAAAGAGAGTGTATCATACCACTCTTACTGATCTGAAATCAGTTCCAAAAGAAAGTGAGTTATATCACTCTTACTGCCCGAAGTCAGTGCCAAATAAAAAGAGTGCATCATACCACTCTTACTGATCCGAAATCAGTTCCAAAAGAGAGTGATTTATATCACTCTTACTGACCTGAAGTCAGTTCTAGTTGATCCCAGATCAATATCATCCTAGCATAGGGAGTACGATAGGTACATGATGCGTCCATCGATACTACTATGGTCCCTATCCTCATTTCCCTACTCATTGGCCAGATGAGAGGTACTTCCCATGAGTCCCAGACTACATGGGTAGGATGTCTCAACAAGATAAGGATGAACCATTCATCATGCCTACATGTCGCCAAGGGTATCCTAGGGGAAGGCTAAACCACTCACCCTGTACACAACAAATCACTAGGGGAAGGCTAAACCACTCACCCTATGACTGTGTCTTAGCGGGAGAAGGATGAACCACTCATCTTGCCTACATAACAGACCACTAGGGGAGGCTGAACCACTCACCCTATGGTTTCTCATCGCTCCAAGATATACCCCCAAGCCCCCCAGAGCTCAATGTCCATATCCTACAAGACCCTTAGGAAAGAGTCTCTCCGCGACTCTTATTCGTTCTTAGAAAGTCAAGAATTTGACCTTTCCTAGGGGCTTCGACAAAATATTGACGACCTGCACATCAATCCCAATGCGATGGAGCTTCTTGCTCCTCGATGTACCATATCCCAGATAAAGTGGTACTTGATGTCTATATGCTTGGAGCGATCATAGAACACGAGATTCCTCAACAATCGAATCCCCCTCTAGTTGTCACATAAGATCATGATGGTATCCAACACGTGTCCAAACAGCTCACTGAAGAGCTTCCTCAACCAGGGAACTTCACATGAGGTCATACTTGTAACTATGTATTCGGCCTCAACAGTGCTCAAAGAAACCGACTTCTGCTTCTTGCTCATCCATGATATCAAAGCAGAACCCAAAGAGAACCAACACCCAGAAGTGCTCTTGCAATCCTCTACACTGCTTGCCTAATCAGCATCAGAATAATCATGCAGCATCACATTTCCAGCAGTGTATCTTGATCCATGAGAGATTGTGCCTTGAAGATATCTCAAATGATTCTTGGCACCAGTCCAATGAGGCTCAACCATATATGAGCTCAACATGTTAATTGCAAAACATATATCCAGAGGGGAGTTCACCAAGAACATCAATGCTAGTATGAGTTTATGAAACTCAGAGGCATTTCCTAAATCAGGTCCAGCATCACTACTGCATAGCTTCTTCAAGTTAGGCTTCATCAAGGTAGTCACAGGCTTGCAGTTCATTATTCCAAATCCGGAATTCAACTCCCTCTTACTTTGGTAAATGAGAGGGTCAGTGCCTACCAGAAAGAGATCGTCCACATAAGGTACCAGTATGAGAGGTCTATCATCCACAACCTTCAAGCAATGGTTTGGATCGACTTCACTCCTAGTGAATCTCAGCTTCATTAGATCGTTGGTTATCCTTTCATACCAAGCGCGGGGTGCTTGCTTCAAGCCATAGAGGGCTTTCTTCTACCTGCATACATGAGATTCCCGATCATGAATCTCAAACCCCTCGAGTTGTTCCAAATCTGTGGACTTGCTACATGAGGGGAATGGTCCCCTTGTAATTTTTCCTTCGATACATCTCGGACATCAACCTTCATGCTCTTCTTGAATTCAGGCATCCCTATCACCATCTGATTCACATTGGATAGGGCCCCATAATAAGGAGACCTTCGATGCTATAGAAGAGATGTGTCAACTAACATGGTCCCCAATGGACTTCCTGCAACTTGATACAAATTGCCAACCCTGAACCCAAGAGTAAAAGCATCTTGAAAATTCCTTTTTCAAACACGTACCTTTCCATCGATGAATGCCACCTTTGTCTTCCATTGCCGAAATGGACACTAGGTCCTTCTTGAGATCAAGTACATAAAGAACTTCTTGTAAATGAATCGTGTTACCCTCATTCAATTGAGGGGTAACATTCCCTACACCCTTTCCGGGATAGGTGGCATTGACTCCAAGTATAATCTCCACGATTGTTTCCTTCTCTATCAAATTAGAGAGAGTTTCCTTCTATCCGATGAAGTGCCTTGAAGCACTACTATCAATAAACCAGATTCCCAAACAGTCTGTTGGAGAAGTACTGGAGAGGGCCAATATAAGATAATACTCCTTTAGCTTATCAGAAACAAGATTTGATTCTTCATACTTGGAGTTCCTTGCTTTCTTTGAAGAGTCAACCATTTCCTTGATGACCTGCATTCCTTTTTCCTTTGCCATTGTATCTGTCATTCCTCTGATCATTGAAGATGCCCTTGGAATGATTGTTATCATCATCAAGTGATGTGTCCCTTCTATTTGGACACTTCCTCGCATAATGGCCAAACTTATTGCAAGCAAGGCATCTGTCTTTCCTTCCATTCTCAGATCCGGACTTCCCATTGAAGTGACCTGTAGGTAGGCCACCAGATGCTTCCGCTACGCCACTTTGATAATCTTCTTTGCTTCGACTTCACACTTAGTGAATTTGAAGAGGGATGAGGAACCCATTGAGCCTTTTTCCCTTTCCAACTGTCTTCGGTGATTGCTCTTTCACTCTTGCTTGGGCTTTGTCTTCACCTCAGCTCTGATACCATGTTAATTTTAGGTATGTTCTATGCTTAGAGCAAATTTACTTCAATTTTCCATATTAGCTCAATATCAATTCTAGATTAACAATCACATTTAGCGTGATAGTAAAATGCAGATAGAACATAAACATAAATCGCAAAAGACAAGCCAAGACAAGAGGACACAAGATGTGGCGCTAGCTAGAGACAAACCCTAAAGTGGGGAAACCCTTGATCAATTCTTCTTATGTTCTTCAATAGTTCGGCAGAGAGAGAGAGAGAGTACATATACATCAGAAGTCAACATTTTGACTTGAAAAAATAAGAGCAATGATCTTCTTTTAGAAGATGACACATGAGGTAGTAGATCTGAACTCAAGTGATTCCATCACCATGTTGTACCCATCACTGAGTTACACCTCATCATCATGCTACACCCATCACTATGTTGCACATCATCATCATGTTGCATCCATGTTGCATCCATCATTGTGTTGCACCTCATCATCATGCTACACCCATCCACACTTTCACCTATATGTTGCATACTGCAATATTGTAACTCTATCATGGAACAGCCTTAGCTCTTTGCTATGGCTTGTAGCCTAGCAAAGTAGCTAGCTATAGCAAGAGATTCTTCCAACAGATCTCATGAACCCTTTATACATACCCAGACATAATCTTGATACAACATTGTTTGCTATACTTGACTTTTTTGTCAACACTATGATTCACCAACCAAGTAAACAGTCCTAAGAACAAATCATGTCCAAACAGATTTGCTGCCACCTACAGCACCATGCTATAATATAATTACCCTTGATGCAGTTTTAGATCCACTTTCCTTATTGTGACTAAGGGTCCTTTCATACATAGATAAGGGCTCCTTCAATTAAGGCTTTCCTCCTATATTTGCTGCAGTCGGGATGTCCTCCTTTAGGACTGTGACAAGGGCAACACTAGCCCTCCTTCGACAGCGGATGAGGGCATACCTAAATGCATCTTAAACTCCTGTTTGGACAACGATTTAATGGACAATTTGATAGCTGCTAGGAACCTTGTTAGCAGGGGCTTGAACCTCCTTCTTGGATTGCAGCTAGCGTAGATAGGAGCCTCATCAAATTGCGGATTAGGGCTCCTAGATTGAGTTGTGTATTAGTGCTCTTGACTACATGTGCATCTCCTCCTTGATAGTATCTAGGGCACCAGCTTGTGACACTTGATTGGACTGTGGTTAGAACTTGTCAATCCCTTCTCTTTACAACAAATACATGCCTCCTTTCAGTGCCTAAGAAGCCCTCATTGACCGTGGCCTAGGAGTCTTCTTTCTTTGCCGTTATGACCCCTTCAGGACAGTGTTAGGTTGCTTAGCATATAGGCCTTTCCTTGCTGCGTAATGGAATCATCCTTCACCTTCTTCACAACATTATAGGGTATCTTCTTCCATGGTTGTGATTTGATCTTCCTTAGGGAAGCATTAGGGCATCATGAGGCTTCTTCCTTTCACTGCAGCTTAGGGCATCATTAGGCCAGCGTATATCCTAGGGCACTCCCCTAGATCTCATCTTCATCAAACCCAAAACAGAATGTAGAGAGCTCAAAAGAGTTTGTATGACAAATGACTTAAAGTCCTCTTCTATTTATACTAAAACATGGAGGATAAGTGGGGGCAATTTGGTCGTTGGTCAACCTTGACGAATTGTCCCATAACACAAATAAATCCATATCTCCGTGAATACATGTCGGAATTGGATGATCTTTAGATCAATCCTATACCTCTCAAGGAGAGGAATCCAAGAAAAATATCAGTTGTCATAAATAAGGAGACCCAGATGGAGTTTGGCCCTAGTTGCCAATTTTAACAAATTAGTTTGCCTAGGTTGACTTGTACTTTTATGCACGGGTGGGTTTCTCATCAAAAATAATATTTTTCCTTGACCAAATTAAAATATTCCAAGGGCTAGTAGGGGCTTCTCTAGATGAGGAAGGGTTTCCACTTGATAGAATTTCTCCTTGAGCTATCAATTTTTAACACATAATGACTAGTGTATGTTGTTCCAAATTATTCTTTGTTGTTCTCCATTGGTCTAAATAGGTTTGTGGTTGAAGAAATGTATTTGCAAATAGCACAAGCACATGGTTTTGAATTGGGGAAAGTTCTAAAGTGGTTTTGCAACAATAGGAGAAATAAATGCCTAAGAGGTGTTTGGCTTTGCAATGAAAATGGTCTCAATTACATAAAATCAACAAAAGAACTCATTGCATTAGATGTAGATTTCTTCAAGGTAGGTTGATTGTACATGGTCTCCAACATATAGGGTACAACAATGGCAATTCATTTGTTATCCAATGGTTGCTTAAATACATACATGGTTATGTTATTGAATAACATTTTGAAAAATGAGCAATGGAAGGACACTTAAATGAATTATTATAATTAGTGTACTTAAAGGTGAATTGTAAAAACACATACTCGACATGACTCTTATTTCTAATAGTGTTCCTCTTGGTTTAATGGTGTTGCATCTACATGTACCAAACTTCAACAAATAGTAATCCACCTCCATTTAGTGCATCTTTGATGTAATGGTTTCCTGGACAATTGCATTCCTCGTGATCATATTTACAAAATCTTCAAGATAGTTCTACAATGTTTGCAACACAATAATTTAACAAATGGCTATGTCTACATCTAGGACAATATATAATGAATTCGTATCCAAAAACCTCTTTCTTGGTTGTCAAATTCTTACTAAGTTATGATGAAAACATCAAGTTATATATGTAAGCAAATGCACCAAAATTTGCCTTTGTAAATGGGTGTTTTATTAAATAAGACATGTTATTTTGTTTCATATTCAAAGTTTATATTGATTACATTATATTAAATTGTAAACCTTTTCTACATTATTGATTTGTTTCCTATAAATTAAGTCATATATTATTAACCAATGCTACTTCAACTTCATCACTTATTGACCTATGATCAACCTAAAGGTCAAATTTTACCTCATATAGTTGTCAATATAGACAATTATATTTATAGTTGCAAAATAAAGGAACTATTATATTATTGAAATGGTTTCTTCTAACATCAAACAAATTGAAAATAATATCCAAACAGTTACTTGCAAAACACTATATAATAGATTTATCCAAGGTTGAACCAATAGCTTGATTACATGATATTATTACTAACAAGGCTTTGTTTACCCAAACTTCATTTTCAATATAAAGTTGCTTGTAGTTCCAAATATAATCAGGTTTATCCAACTTTAAATCAACAACTTGATTACTTAATAATTATGACTGACAAAGTTTTGTCTACCCAACTTTTTCAATACAAAGTTGCTTGTAGCTGACTGACAAGGTTTTGTTTACCCAACCTTTTCAATACAAAGTTGTTTGTAGCTGCAAAACTATCATTTACTCTAAGAAGTTGGTTCCAATATAAACATTCAGTTCTACTATATTTATATTATATCACAGTCTCAGGGTGATGAGAAAAAATGTTCTTATGACACATTTGATGATAAAGTTAGATAGTATATTTAAAAGGCTACAAAAAGGAGATTTATCTAAGTGAAAGTTATCATATAAGATAATTTCATAACCTTTAATATCAGTGAATGAAAAGAAAAATACAATAAATTATATTATAGATATTTGGGACACGAAAAAACCTAACTTTAGAAATTATCTCATAAACATCACTTTCCAGTATCTAAGAAAGGCTACAAAGAGATGGTTGACAATTTGTTTCAATTGAAAACATCTACTTAATAGAAGGAATTCAATGAACGTCAAGAGAAGCCTACCTATGAGAAATGTGTTCATGATAATAATCCACACCATTCCTTATGGGTCAAGTGAAATTCTACATGCCACATAACCCGATTTTGGAAATTACCTCATGAACATCACATACATATACCATACCTATACCTAAAAGGACATATTGTTACTTCTGCAAGAAATGGGCTATGAAACAAATCAAGAAAAGTATAAAGGAATAAGGTTTGGGAAAAACATAATTATTCTAAATGACAAATGGAAACTCCAGTACAATGCGAAAGAATAGCCAACCTTTATCAATGCGAATGGCAAGCAACTATAACGAGAAATAACAGTATATCAAGAAAATCAAATAGATGTTTTCCATGAAAGATGATTTTTAGTTATAAATTATGAGGATGCTGAAAACCTTTTATCATCTAATAAATTTGAAGTAAAATATTTAGATTCTAGCTTGCTAGCAGACTATCTTCAAGTAATAAACTTTGCCTTTGATGACAAAAAAAAATGGAGAACCTCGCAGAAGTTATTCACTGTTTCAAAATGTTAAGGCTTACAGATAGGTTTAAGTTGCAAGGCTTGTGAACACTTTACGTGGATGTGCAAGTTAATTCAGTCTTTTCTATAAATCAACCAGACCCCTGTTCTCTGAGCCTTGAATCAGCATCTCCATATATGCAACAATTATACCAAGAAGGGAAGTCCACAATATCATAGGTATCTAGATTCTTGATATAGTAACTCGAGCATGGCATGAATTTTTTATTAATTGTTCCAGTGTGTCCACTTTGTCAAAATCTACTGCAAATTTGATTTGATTTATGCCATCTCCAACAACGTCATACTCGTGCTTTAGGTTCCCAACTTGGTGAGACTGAAGCTGACAAAGCAAATTGTAATTCAATGGTGTAAGCAAAAGAGAAAACGCAAAACCCATGCAAATAATTCATGCCATCTCACACCCTTTTTAAATTACCCCTACATAATGAAGCTAGACAAACAACATAACATTATTATAACTTATTACCATTGAACAACGCTTTTCCATGTGAACTCATGCAAGCCATATTTTATCTAATCTATTTCACCAATTCTTAAGATCCAAGAACAAATTTTCATACCACATCAGAATGGACATTGCATTACAATAATAAGGGAAACATGCAAAATTGTTACTCCATTTTTCCGGTCCTTTCATGGACTCCGATTCTATCATGCCCCAGAGTAAAGAATAGGGAAGGCTATAGTGAAAATCTCATCTAAGGGGTTCATCCCTTTAAGTGTAAGCACACACAAGTGAGAGGGCCAACACCTCCTGTTCTCCTTCCATAGTAAGTGTTGAAAAGTGTAACTAGGTTCAGTCTTTATAATGACATGTAATTGTGATTTTTTTAAATGATGAAAAGAAAAAAAATAAAATTATTATGTCTTGCTTCATGGGTTTCATGAGCAAGAGGTTTTATTTTAGATGGATCCCATTGAGAGCCTTTAGGATCAGTCATAAAAGTCAAAGAGTCAATGTCATGTATGGAGAGCCCTTCTTGGGCATGTTACAAATTTATATAATCCAATAGGATTCTCTAGAAGCCCTCCAAAGACATGCACGGGCTCTCCTCTTCAAGTCGGCTTCAAAATGAAGTAACAATCTTATGTCGGCTCACCTATTTGGAGACACACCGGTTCAAGATCACAGGTCGGCTTATTTATATGGATCAACAACTATATATACACAGCTGGGGTCTTTGCATTTCCACAGTGAAGACAGTTCAGATATCTCTGTAATTTCGGATGATAATTACGGTGAGAAGTTCAGAGACAGCGAGGATGTGTTTAGGGGTGATCACAGTCAAGAGAAGCTCGGATCTCTCCCAAATTTGGATCACAGAACAGAAGACAAGTTTGGATGTATCTCTGAAATTCGGTTGTATAATTACAGTGACTAATTCAGATATCTTTACAGTCAAGTCATGAAATTACATTCAGGAAGGTCGGATCTCTGTGAGAGAGTCTTGGTGCTATGAGTCTCGGTGAAGAAGGTTGACAGTCAAGAGAGGTTGTATCTTGGTCTTGGAATGGCTAATAGATCAAGGGTCTTGGTCTTGGTATTCGTCAATTGGAACCTCTATAAGAAGAATTTGTGCGGGTTTTCCTCTCAAAGAGAGAGGTTTTGGCCCTGGCTCATAGCCTACATTCTGTGTCTCTTGTCTATTTATGTTCATGCATTGGTAGCTGTTTGATGAAAAAGAACACTAATAACTTAAGCAAATAGAAAATCATCATCTAATGATGCAAAAGAAACTCACAAGCAGTTACTAATCAAGAGAAATCATCTAATCCATAATGCCTTAGATTTCTCAACAGTAAGACCTCACTAAGGTTCTCCAGAGATTTCTTTAGCTTGCCCTAACCCAGAGTCAGGCAGAGGTCCCCTCATTTCCTTCCCTAAGTAAGTTTTCCATGTATCCTACCCTTTGTAAGGTTTCTGCCTGTTGTTCCAGCAAACGGTATTTTTGTGTAGGAGTTCTGAACAAACCTAGAGAGAATGCTTCCAACACATTAAACCTACCTTAAGACTATTGTTCCAACACATGATATAGTCAACACATTTACTTCAACAATCAATGTGTAAATGGAAAACTTGACGTGCAAGACTTGAAGCAATTGATACATTTAGATCACCAGGAAAACGAAAGACATCTGTGAGTCTATATTCTGAATTTTCAATGATCTTTTACTGTTAAAGAACTCCCCAGAGAGCTTTTGCGTCTAGTCAGCCACCTAGAACATCCGAGCAGACATTGCAGCATACAATTACTTTAGTATCAGGTTTACTCAGAAAATAACTGTTTTACTCAAGTTGCCAAAAGCATTGTTCAATTCTATAAAAGAGCACACACCCTCAAGGTTTTCTAAACTGAATTCTTATTACTTTACAATATCTCTACCACAAACAATAATCTTATCTAATCTTTATCTTAATGTGGTACACGTGCTTCTAATGGTATGCATAAATAGACGTTTATCCTATCTAATTACAGTTCATGTAAGCTATGTTTGTCTTATTTAGTCAAAAGATTGGATTCACTAGAACTATTCAACTAATTTTCAAATCTTTTACCTCATAATAAACACTTCTTAAATGTTGACTTGGTAATGTTGATGTGGCCCAACTGACATGGCACTGCCAGAATGCTAACTAGTATACAAAATAGGCATTAATTTGTAACAATACCCCTGAACGACCTTCAGTATTTCATGGACACCAAGCATCTCCCTGCATCTTCCAAATGTGTCCTTGCTTAATGCCTTAGTGAAAACATTTGCTAGTTAGCGTTGAGGCCTATGATCAATCAATTTAATCACATTGTGCTGCAATTATTCTCTAATGTAGTGGTGACAAACTTAGGTGTGTTTAGTTTTAGCAGAAACACAAGTTTCCTTATGACTTGGAAAGTAGGTTGTGGATAGTTTGAAATTGCATAGATGATTACCTTTATGCACGATATTTTCTTAGTGACAGGTAAGGACAATCTAGCACATCTTGAGAAACCCACTTCTGCACCTAATCTATGTATGTCCATGCAAGACCTTGATAACATTACCTTAGGTTAATGTTGATGAAAGGAACAACCAGAACCAGTTGACAAGAGAGTTATGTCAGTTATGAGTGACTATCTATATTTCCACTACCAAAACGTTTGAACAACATTAAGCACTGTCAAGGAGACCAAGAGCGAGAAAAATATTATGCTGCGGCTCACTATTGATTTGGTCAACTATTCTCAAAGAATGGGATGAGAAGTTTAAAGAAACAAATGTGATGGATTGAAAAGAATGCTAGAACACTACTACTTCACTCCTATCATTTGGTCATCTGGTTTTGCAATACAACTCCTCCAGAGGACTTAGTAAAACATGCAAGGAGGAACAAATGGGATCCTAATCATGAGGTATTCAAGAACCTGCCAAGCTCGATTTGGCGAAAAAAATATACTGAGGATTTAGGAAGTATTGAGAAAAGAATTGAAGAAAAGGAAATTTACCCCTTAGAAAAAGGCTAAACTTCGAAAGAAAAGGATTATAATTTGAAACCCAAATGCTCATTGTTTGAAGCTTCTATATAAGGCTCTGGAACCAAGAAAACTCTCTGAACAGGACTGGGATTGTTGATTTTGAAGCTACAGTACTTGCAGAAGCAACATCAACAGTAGCCAATAAAGGAAATAAGAAAAAAAAAATCTGATTAGGATCATCCACGAGAAGGGTAAATACAACTTTGTCACTAAAAATCAAAGAAGCGTAAATCTAACTTTGTCACTAAAAAGGGCTTGTGCATTTCCAAAGATTATCAGAACTAGAAGACTAAACTTTGGCACCATTCCCAAGTGCCAACATGGGGTACATGACAAAAGTGGTATCAAAGTCAAGGTTCAAAAGTGATTATTCACAATGTTCCACCAAGGTTCCGGGACAAGGGGGCGAGGGAGCGAGGAGGCGCAGGAGCGGCCTATGCAAAAGCTCCCCACCATTTTTTAGGAAACGTGGGGAAGCGTCAGGGTCTTAAAAACTTATAAATATAAAATATAATTTATTAATTGAGTCCACTATGACAATTGGGTTTGAATTGAAAAGCTGCAAAGCATGATCATTGATATGAATATCATTATCTAAATTTCTAATATCATATAAATTTAAAATTCTAATTTATAATCATACATCATAAACTAAACAATCTATTACAAAATTCACCAAACCAAACCAAACCACTTAAACTAAACAATCTATTACAAAATTCAATCCCAATTTTACCCATAACAATCAAATCTAATGTTTTCTTTTCTTTTAGACCTGCAAGAACAACTTTATAAAGCACGGTGTGAAATTAAGGATGAGCCGCTTAGCAATACAATTTTTCTCACAAGCCACGGCAATCTTCCCTCGAAATCCTTAGCTTCTTACGGGATTAAAGGCCATGCGGTCTAAGCGGGCATTGCTTCAAACTTTCAAGAACAGCTGCTGCTTAATAGCATAATTATATTCATTTCAAAATCTCCAGAGATCTCGACAATTCTGCTAAACCAGACAAATATATTAAGTCAGCGACAGAAATCATTGTATCTATAAAGTCATCAAAAATACAAATATAATGCTGAGAAGGGAGCATCTTCAATCAACCACTTTCTTCCAACGTGTATATACATTCTATATGAAAATTTTGTACACCATTTCGTCAAACGAATACGCACATCCTAGAGTTTATGTATATATTTTTGGAGTGATCAAAATACGGTGTTTTCCAACGATATAGGAATGCGAGTGACGTTATTTAAAGAATATGAGGGTGGTGCATGTACTTATACCTTGGAGACTCTGGTATCTAGAAATATTAACAATTATATTACTTATTAGTGACGGGGTTGAGCCGTTTCTTCATCCTGCAACAAAACGTGCTCTACATATGTAAGATCAAGATACGACTTGATGTTGGAATCTTACACTCTGTCATATTATCAACCTCCAAAATGTTAGCAGTGGAAGATGTAGACGGGAAACGACCCCCCTCGTCCCTCTTTTTGGAAACGCCCCCTCAGGAAAGGGAAACGACCCCCTGGCATGTCCCCCTGAGTTTCCTCATTTTTGGGAGTGTGGGGAAACGACCCCTACTCGTCCCCAAGTCCCCGGAGCACCAGGGAGCGAGGAAACTAGACCCCTGGGGGTGGGGGGGGTCCTCATGGAACACTGATTATTCACCAAAAATCTAGTTCCAGTTAGAGAGAATATTCAAACGTTTTGAACTTGTCAATTGGAAAGTCACGAGCTAAGGACGGATGAAGTAAATCCTATAGGAATTAAGAGTCAAGGAGTCCCATGTACAAGTTGCCTTGAGTTCATCCTTGGACATTCAAGAGGATCAAAAGAAGCGCTTCAAAGCACACACATTACTTCTTCCTCCCATCCCCTTCAATTCGAAATTTTTTGGTTACTTATTTTGCGCAAGTGTTGAAGATTTGAGCAATATGCTCTATATTTTAATATTTAGACCGCTGTCCCAACAGTGGCCCTATTTGTCTGAAGAGGGACCAAGTTTGCTAGGTTACCCTTGAGAAAATTAGAGTAGTTTCTCCTTCATTTAACTCCATACTATTTCTAACAATTAGTTCTAATATATGTCGAGTTTTGATCCTTTTATATTCGAGGTTTTGCTAACCATCCACTATAATTCTTATTCACTGTCTATTGGACAGATTTGCTATTTTTAAGGCTAATTGTTGCATGCATTTACTGCTTAAATTGTGGAATTTTGTCTCTATATAGCTTCTCTCAATGTATGGGCCATGTAATTTGAACGAAATCTCCTAGGGATAATTCTATCAACGAATTCATCTTGATAAGCCATCACCTTTTGCACATTGAAGTATAAAAGCTGCAAGACTGCTTCTCTTTTCCCTAGAAGACTAACGAAGTAGTCTTGAGGCCTCTTTGACTAAGAACCAAGGTCTCCATTCATATTTATCATAGACTCCATTCTCCCAAGACTAAGGCACTGATCTACCAAGAGGTGGTCACCTAAAATCAATTCTTTTTCATCTTTTCCTAGGTCTAGCCAAGTTGGGTCACCTAGGGCATCATTTTCCTGATAAAATAACCCTCCAAAAAGTTCGATCTCCTAAGCTCTCCTACGTTGGTGCTTCCTCAAGGCCTCCTCCACTTTTGAAGCCATTCTGATTGTGGGGTTTTGAGAAAGCCAAGCCCTAGCTTCAAGTACAAATTTTGCCTAGTATCTCCAAGGCTAGTGCCTCATAGGATCAATTCAACACCTTTAAGTGAGTATTATTTCTTTGATACTTTCCCCCTCTTTGTCTGGGTTAAGAACATCATTAATTGCTAAACTCTTACATCCTAACATAGGTCGGGTCCACTTGGTTCCATGTGGTCCCATTCCTTTGAAAAGACAATTCTTCAAGAACCATCTGGGATACCAATTTCAATAAGGATTTTAGGGATTGGGAAACTCTTTCACAAGTCATATTCCCTAAACCTAACCCTCAAATCCTCTTATCATTCTCCTAGAAGACAATATACCTTGCTTAGAAAGCAAGCAAGCACTATTCTTCAACCACTTCTGGAAAGGGATTACTTGGGTCACTCAATATCCACTTGTTGATTTATCCTTCATTTGTGACTCCATATATATTGTGTCTCCTCCCATTGGTGAAAGTCCGTAAATAGTAGGGAGCCTTAGTTGAGGTGACAGTGGACTAAGTCTCCATTTGTTGCCCTTGGTCTAGCCTTTTCCCTTTAGGGACCCCCTTTCGGTCCCCTACTATTTTGAGCGGTAACAAGACTCACATATCCTTTCTTTTGCCTTCAAATACACCTCCTACATGATCTTAAACTAAGCTTAGAGATGTTTACCCTATCAATCCAATCATGAGTAAAAATGAAGCAGGGATACTCTTTATATAGAGTCTAGCTCAACTTCCTGTATGCTAAGATAATAATAGTGGACTCTAGATCAACATTTTTCTCCAAGAAGAAATAATAAAATAACTTGGAGTCCTCTAGATCCATTCTTTCCTCTAAGGAAACAATAAAATACAATATCTCATAACCAACTCAAATGACAAGTCAATCAATGCATATAATAGTGAGCAAGTTATGACACATCTCCTCCAAGGTGGATGTCTCTCTCATCTAGGGTATCAACCATGTAACGAGCTCTCCAAGTGGCTTATGTGGCCTCTATAAGTGGTACGTCTTGTTGTCACTCAAATTGTACAGGCACATTGCAACAATGACTCAAGTCAGGGGTTGTCACTCTGATCCCCAACCTCTCTGTTCTAGCTGTCTCCCAACAGCAGGCTATGGGGGATAGTCCCTATGGAAGACGGAAATGAGAGACAAGTTAGCAACCAACGAGTATTGGAGACACAATTGAATGGCCTAGTCACTTGATTGATTTAGCAAGTTTTTAGAGATTAGATAAAATTACTTATGGAACCAATGCCTTATCAAGTCAACTTGTTTTATATCATTTAAGGACCAAATGACCGGATGAACAATCGTTGCTTGAATGCTTAACTTGATCAGATATTGATTCAGGACCTTAATGATAGCTCAAATTTCAAAGTGTTCGAAAGAGTGTCGAACCTGAGCGACCAGATAGATCTCGTCTTCCTGATTTCGGCGCCGCAAATAGTTTGAAAAACCGACACCATATGAAGGAGTTATCGCAATTTGAAAAGTCCAGTAAACTGCAATTTATGGACATTTGACCAAGAATAAATTGATTTTTGAAAATATTAAAAGAAGAATATTCCTTTTTTGCTAACCAATCAAGTGCTAGCACGTGGCAAGCTCAGAGGCCGCCACGTGGCCCTAGAATGGTCATGTAAAATTTTGTTGGGGTCTGACGGAATCGAACTCGTGACCTCCGGTAAGACAAACCAGCGCGCTACCACCTCCGCTGTTGTTTCTTAACATATCAATGGCACATGTTATATTTATGTTTTAACCGGTCGCAGTTCAGGGGTTAGGACCACCAGCGGTCCCATAAGGGTTGTTCACATGTCCGCAACATGCCACCATTTGCCAACAAACCACACGGTTTGCATGATGACTACTAGCCCAATAATCTTATCCCTCACTGCCGGAGGTTAACCCATCACATGCGCGCCGACGATTCCGGTAACGGTCAACTCCGATGGTTTAGTTTGGTGGAGCACTAAAAAGGGGGATTTTGCCAAATTTAACTACAGTTAAGTGCAGTTAACTAGATTTAGTGGAGTATCCCTAGGGGACACTGACTAAATGCATTCCAGGAGTTGTTTTCGACCAGAGAGAGTGAAACAAGAGGCTAGATAGGCTAATTGGAGCCTTCTGAAGCCAATGGAACAGTCCAGAGAAGCTGAAGAAGCCATCTTCAAGGAGATTTTCATCCAGGGAGATTTTGGAGTTGAGGGCCACCAGGGGTTGGAGGCAATTGCAGGAGCTACCAGTATTCGTTCTCAGCAAACCAACAATCATTCCTGATTGTAATGAGCCTTCTAAATCCGTTGCAGGGGTTTGCAGAAGCATTTGGAGACTTCTAAAGGCCGAGATGCTACAGGGAATTTTCAGGCAGCCCAGTGCCAACTGTGGAGGAACGTCTAGTTTGGGGATACAGTGCTCATTTTGAGCAAGTGATCAGTCTATTGTTGATGTCTGATATGCGCTGGAGACAGTAGAAGAGGTTTCAATGACAGTTGAAGAATTCTGAAGGAGTTAGTGCCATCAAGAAGATCATGGTAGCTCAGTGCACCAATTGAAGGAATCAAGTCTAAGGGACCTTAGATCTATTTGCAGAGTGATGACAGCCATGACAGGGATATAGATGGTTTTCTAAGCCCATTGGTTCAGATCACTAACCTTTGGAGTTGAGCGTGGAACTTGTAAAAGAAACTTTTCCATAATCCCAAAGAGCCAAGTCAAGATGACAAAAGCTCAAGGAGACGTAACCCACGATATTCGGGTGAACTCCTAGATTAAATTTGTTGTTATGTGTTGATGTTTATTTGCTGCATTATATCGTTGTTATGTGTGTTTAATATCCGCAGAAACAAATCGACTTAAAGCACTTAAACAGTTAAAAATAAACAAAGACATACACTTGTTTCAAGTACTTAATTCCGCAATTGTCAACGTAAGCTAGATCATCTATTTGTTAAGCTTTGGAGTTGGGGGTTCTTGTAAGCATAACAAGTTATCAAAACCCTCAATTCAGATCATAACTATCCTATATGTTATGCGGATTCTATGACTTAGGTGTGATGAAAAAAATCTTGATTTCTTTTAAGTAGACGCCTATTCTAGGTGTATCCTTCCTCTTAACTATTTGGAAGCTGGTCTCTAGAGTAGGTTGTGAGAAAGAGGCCAAGGGGAAGAAAGCAGAGGCTTGATTAACGATACCTCCCCTTAGGTACTAGCCACCCGGTGCCTCCAAAGCTGTAGAGATTGTGGCTCTAATGACTACAAGGTCACCATGTTAACCACTAAAGAGGTGTTGGCTCTTCAAGCTAGATGAGAAAGGTGGTCCTATTTTCTATCAACCAAGCTTACGCTTGGAGACAAATTATTAAATGCAAAACTAGTCTTAGAATGATATGCAAGGTGGATGAGTGTTTCTTTAGGCGAGATTGTTAATGTGTCCTTGAGTACTTGAGTTATGATTTATGACAATAACTACTTAGCAATGGAAAAAGAGACAATCTCAACCACAAGTGTATGTGCTAATTTAACAAGTGCCAACACGATACGAGATATATCCATGATACAATTTCTTAATAATCACTCGAATAAAAGATCACCAATACGCTCAAGATAAAGTTATCACCCACAAATGTATAATCAAGAAATGTTGACAAATGCTAACAAGTAAAGAAACTAGAGCACTTATCCACTTAGAACAATTAGCCAATGAGACAATACAAAGTGCCAATGACAATTACTCAAGAGAGAAATAATGATCTCAATGTCCTTAGAGGCTTTCCAAATTATATTTCTTAATACCAATTATTCAAGATAATTTTCCACAAATTCTCAAGTCAAGAACACTTAGATTTTAGATGATTTAATGCTCTTTCAAACACAATTAGAACAAGTTACTTCAATGCCAATAAGATTGATAGAAACAATTAGATCTCCCAAAAGACAAGTGATGTAACCAAGATACTCCACAATTTAACAAGATAGATTTAATGTCAAGTGCTTTAGATAGTGAGCTTATTTAAGTGCAAAATCTGAGATTTTGGAGCTTACACAAGACATCAATGTGTTAGTGCCTTTGAAACAATAGAAGCAATATGACAATTAGTCCAACCATAAACTTAATTTAATGCTAACTATCCTTTCCACAATGAACTATTAGAGCATGAACAATAGAAGCCTTATGTTCTAATGATATCAAGTGACACTTAATGAGAAATTAAAACGGCAATATATAACTCAAGAATTATTCTTTTGCCAAGTACGTCAAACAGTCCCAAATTACTTGTTTCCTTAAGAGCACCTTAAATGAAGATGCAAAATATAAAGACACTTATGTCACTGTTAGGATTAGAACTCAGCAAGCTTGTGACAGTCACCAAATTCTCATAAAACAAGTCAAGTTATGAGTGCCCCAACCTATGCAATAAATTCCTTGATGTCTTAGGCAACTTATGAATGATTATTATGGCACTTAAATGAAAAGATTTACTACTGTTACGAAGATATTAGAATGTTGTAGCAAAACAGTGAGAATAAGAGGGTTTAGATATCAAACCTTTAGGCCTTGAGGCCTTGAAGGAACTTGCCCAACTTCTCCCAATTTTTTACAATATCTATGCCACCTGAAAACACAAACTTTGAACCCAAAATCTCTGCAACAACACCAATTGTTAGCTTAGAAATCAAGTGATCACCAACAATGAGGGAATGAGGTGAGGAGAGGCGATGTTGCACCCATTTTTTCAAAGTTCAGAACCATCAGCCATTAGTCTGTCATTTCATTGCAAACTCATTCTGCAAGTTTGTAATGTGAATGATATTAGTATGACCGTTTAATTATGCAACAACCTAGGTAAGTCTATGATTGTGACAAATTTCATCCTTAGAGGTTTTTCGTCTCACTTATTCATCTGTGTTTCTAAACACGGATGATCGCAGAGTTTTTCCCTCCAACCTCCCCCCGAAGCTATGGTGGAATTTATTGTCAAGGTCTTAAGTGAGTCCTATTTTTTTGGTAAAGTCTATTGTAAAGGTGGTTTGGGAATAATTTAAGCCATTTGGATAGATTATTTTATTACAGATCACTTGGTCTACTAGATCATATTGTGTTGCAGAATTGGGTAAGTATTTTGAGGGTCTATATTGAACGGGTATTTCCCCTTTGAGGGTTGAATTTGTAAAACCTTATGTAAAAAATATTTTAGTGCATGGTCTCTCATACTTAAATATCGTGGTTAGATATTAGATGGTGGAAAAATAATTAATCCCCTCATGAGTCAATTAATTAATTTTTATGGCAAAAGTAAAATTAAATCATAAGCCAGAAAATTAAATAATTTAGAGTCAAAAATTAAAATGTTAGAGAAATTAATTTCTGGAGGTCCCCCACCAAGGGAATATTGGAAATTTCAAGAAAAATTGGACCCTTGGACCTTGGTGGTTAAGTCAAAGTCAAATTTTTTAGAAAATTAGCTCAAAATAATGATTTTTTACCTAACAAAAAATGGTTTTAATGAGAAATTCGAAAATCCCTCAAAAATTATATCCTTGATGGTGGAGATTAAAAGATGATCAAATATTTATCAATGGTTGAGATTATTTTGACGGAGATCAAGCTAACTAATCGTTATTTTCCACTTGGAGGATTTATCTATAAATTAGAGGCCATTTTGCTTCTCAAATCATGATGAAAGCTCTGACTCTAGTCTATGTAATTTTGTAACGTTGGTTTTGTTCCAGTGATCTGCTAATAACGTTTGAAATATCATAATAAAAGACTTTGGGGTTTAGTTCATGGTGTTATTTGTCCGATGATCTGTGGTACGTGTTGGGTATGTATTTTCCTATATTGTGCTTAGAATTTTAAAGTTTGTTTATTCATAAGATGGTGATAAGAACATTCTATTGATAGATTTTGGGTCTATCTTAGGTGATCTGATTCGCCATGTCTAACAAGCTTTCTTGAAGAAAATATATTGAGTTTGTAAGTTCCCCCACTCTTGGGCTCCAAGTTCATAGACTTTGGAGGAGAGCCGACCTTGTTTGGGCTCTGAGAATTTCGTTTGGTCTTCTTACTTCACTAAGGCTGTGGGTAATACCATTACTTTGGAAACACATCTAATCTATCATGATTATTCATCGTTTAAAAAATTATTTACTCAAAAATATTTATTTCCAAGCATTGTGTATTTGTATATAACTTGTAAATTATTTTTGTAGAATAATTTTTGTAAATAAAATTTTATAGCCCTTGTTTTGCAGCTATTTGGGTTTAGGGTTTTATTTTAAACTTTATGTTTTGGGTTTTTTGCATAATTGTAAATATTATTTAGATTTATTTTATTTTGTAAATCATTTTTAGATTTCAAAATTGTAAATCTTTATTTGATTTACATTTTAATTTTGTAGTTTAAAGTTTTAAATACATTTAACTTTTAATTTGAAATTCAAATTTTACTTGTAAAGTTTTTATCTCACATTCTAAATTTGAAAATAGTTTCTCTAATTTATGTCTATATATACTAACATTTCACCTTATATTTCACTAACCCTCTGCATTTTAATTTTTTCTTGTATAGAATTTCTTGAGGTTTTTTATTTTATTTTTGTATATATTGGGTTTTTTGGGAAAAAATATTTTTATTTGCATAGGTAAAATCTCTCAAGAGATCGAAGAAAGGAATAAACTTCTAAAGTTTCCAACGCTAAAAAACCCTAGACGTCTAGGTTTTTGAACGCATTTTTGAAGGTCACTTATTTTCAAATTGGAGAAGAAACCCATTTTCTGAAGGTCCTAGCCCTTACCCAACCTAAAAGGCTAGTGTTTGGAACCTATTTTGCAAGAATTAAGAAGGTCGTAAGCCCTACAAGGTCTAGATCTCATTGTAGACAAGGGTTTTTTCAAAGGGTTCACATTTTATCTCCAAGTAATTTGTGATTGCATCAATCATAAAGGTCCAATCTTTGGGTTTTGAGCTAACATTTGTGAGTGCAGGCGTTGAAGAGTGATTTCTCTCACAGCTCCAAATTAGGACTTAGCGTTTGCTTCTATTTCCTTCGTCTCTCATTTTAATTGATTGTATAATTTATACCAGATCTGATATATTGATATAATAGTGGCATAGTCATCATAATACAAAGCCTAAAAAACCACATAATAACTCATAGAAGACATCAAAATAAATTACAAGGGTTTGATCTATCAATTTTATTGTTTTATGTTGGTTGTCATATAATTTTCAAGGTCTGACTTGAAAGTCTTAGGTCTAATATAAGTGTTATAGCAGTGTATTCAGGGCATAAATATTAAATACTTATAAAATAAGCCTAAATTCATTAACAAGTCACTTAAGGCATTGAATATTAGTCTTGTGGTTAAATTGATTGCATATAAGTTATTTTTTGAGGACTGTTGGGCACTTTCTAGATCGGATATGTTTGCTACAGCCACTTACGCAGTCATATAAACTAAATAAGAATCATTAAAATTAACCAAAGATCATCTAAAAATCACTCAAATTGATTAGCTAATCATTGGCGCTTATTTGGCATTATTATTTAGGCACCTTGTTGGTTTATTAAGGACTGAATCATTGATTTTCTGAGTTATTACAGATTCGATATACATCATTTTGAGGTATGATCTGAGCATAATAAATATGATCTATAGTGTCTAAACAGTCCTATAATCAAGTGAATATCATTGGAAGTTAAATGCATTGATTTTCTAGCTTATCTTTGGCATCTTGAATCACTTCTTGACTGCTGATATAAAATTGCATTCCTATAACTACAAGGTTGTTGCGATAATAAATCACATATAACTATAAGTCTCTAAAATTGGGTAAGGAAAAAATACAATTCATAATCATTTATGGTTGAAGTGATTTGGGCTTAATTTTCGTCATTGGCATCTTTTACACTATTGCATTCACACAAGTCTTCCAATCAAGTTGGTAAGTGTTTAAATGGCTAATTGCTCTCAGTGACATTGTGTATTAATGCTCTTAATTTCTCATTGTCATTACTATCATTGAGTGGATTCATTGCTCATTGTTAAATTGGATATCTCTTGTGGATGTTATTTTGATAATAATTATGCTAAGAGATTTAAATTTCTCTCTTGTATCATTGAGCACTTGGTTTTGTTTAAGATTGTATTTCAATATATTGTTAAGTACTCTTGTTATAAGATAATCAATATCAAGTACTTGAATCACACACAATCTTAGCTCAAGAATCATTCATAATCCTTGCATATCATTCTAGGAATATTCTTGCATCTAATAAATTACCTCCAAGGATAAGCTCGGTTGATAGACATTTAGGACAACCTTTCTCACCTAGCTTTAGGAACCTAGCACCTCTTTAGTGGTTAACACAGTGACCTTGCAGTGGTCAAAGCCACGTCTCTACAGCGCCGGAGGCATCGGGTGGTTAGAACATAGGGGGAGGTATCATTAATCAAGCGTTTGTTTGCTTCCCATTGGCTTCTATCCCACAACCTACTCTAGAGACTAGTTCCAAAATAGTTAAGAGGAAGGAACCATCTAGAACTAGCATATAATTAAAAGTAACCAAGATTGTTGCATTTCACCTAAGTCTTAGGATTTGCATAGCATATAGGTTAGTTAATCATTCAAGCAGCGGTTGTTCATCCAATCATTTGGTCCTTAATTGATATAAAGCAAATAAGTTGGCTTCATAAGGCACTGGTCTCATTGATAATTAAATCTAATCTCTAAAAGCTTGCTAAATCAACCAAGTGGCTAGGTCATTCAATCGTGTCTCCCGGACTCATTGGTTGCCAACTTGTCTTTCATTTCTATCTTCCATAGGGACTACCCCCCATAGCCTGTTGTTGTGAGACAGCTAGAATGAAGTGGGCGGGGATCAGACTAGCAGCCCTCGCCCTCAGTCGTTGTTGCACCGTGCATGTACAATCTAAGCGACAACAAGCCAAATTAAGGCTCAAATATGTAAACGCTAGGCTTGGAGGCAAATGCAGGAAGGGAAAAAGGGTTAAATAGTCTCGCGTTGAAGTGAAAAAGGCCCTAGAAGCCTGCCACAAGCCCTAGAGGGGTCGCAGCCTAAGGAATGAGCCCACAAAAGGCAGCGGCAGAGGAAGAGAGGTGTTGGAGAGGCCACGACAGGGGTTAGGGAGGAGAAGGGAAGGCAACGGAGGGTAGGAAAGGAGCCTTAAGGCCGACAGCCATAGTTGGGGAGGCAACCAAGGGCAGACAAAGAGGGAAAAAGGCAGGCCGAGGGGAAGGGAAGGCAGCTAGGGCTTGCGGCTAGGCCTAAAAGGCCAAAAAAGGAATGATGCAGGGCCTAATAGGCCTACGGACAAGTAGAAAAGCCCTTAGGGCTTGACAACTAAGGCAACTAGGCTCACAGTTAAGGGTGAAAGGCCAAAACTGGCCTGTGGCTAGGCTGGGAGAGGGAAGACGGCTAGGTAGAAGGCCATGTTGGGCCTAGAGATCCTAAAAAATTTGAAACCCTTGCCCAAAAAAATAATTTTGCTTCAGATCTTCAATTTAGCCCAAATCACTGCAAAATTCTTCAATGTTGGCCCTACAAAAAAAAAAAAAAAATCGGAGACTAAATCTTATCCTCAAGAACCTAGATCTAGCTCAAACCCCTGCAAATCTTCTTGAAATAGCTTGGATCTCACCTGCACAAATGAAAATAAGAATACCCAAAACCCCAATATATACAAAAATTTAAAATAAAACCCCAAACCCTAGTTGCTGCAAAACAAGGGTTAAAAAATTTATTTACAAAACATTATTCTACAAAACTAATTTACAAATTATATACAAATATACAATGCTTTTGAAAAATATTTTTTTTGAGAAGATAGATTTTTTGAATGATGAACAATGACAATAGATTAGATGTGTTTCGAAAGTTATGGTATTGGCCATAGCCTTAGCGAAGTAAGAAAACCACATAAAATACCCAGATCCCAAACAAAGTCGGCTCTCCTCCAAAGTCTATGAACTTGGAGCCTAAAGGCAGGGGAACCTGCAAACTCTATATATTTTCTTCAAGAAAACTTGTTAGACATATGGCGAACCTGATCACATAATATAGACCCAAAATCTACCAATAAAATGTTCTTATCACCATCTAATGAATAAACAAGCTTATAAAATTTTAAGCACAATATAGGAAAGCACATACCACAGATCATCAGATAGAGAACACCATGAACTGAACCCAAAAGTCTTTTATTATGATTTTTCAAACATTCTCAGCAAATCAGTGGAACAAAACTAATGTTACAAAATTACATCGACTAGAGTTAGAGCTTTCATCATCGTCTCTTGAGAAATAAATGGCTTCTAATTTATAAGTAAATCCTCCAAGTGGAAATTAACAACTAGTTGGCTTGATCCCCATCAAAATAATCTCGACCGTCGATAGATATTTGATCATCTTTTAATCTTTGTCATCGAAAATATTTATTTTTGAGGAATTTTCGAATTTCTCATAAAAACCATTTTTTATTAATCCAAAAATAAATATTTTGGATTAATTTCCTCAAAAATTTGACTTTGACTTAACCACCAAAGTCCAAGGGCTCAATTTTTCTTAAAATATTCATTTTTGCCTTGGTGGGGGACCTCCAAAAATTAACTTCTTTTTTACCCACGAATTTTTTGGTCATTTTCCACTTGGAGAAATTAATTTCTCTAGAATTAATTTTTTGACTCTAAATTAATTAATATTATGGCTTAATTTTATTTTTGCCAAAAAAAATAATTAATTGACACTTGATGGGATTAATTATTTTTCCACCCTCAAATACTTTAGCCATGGTGTCTGATTGGGAGGGACCATACACTAAAATATTTTTTGCATCAGATAATTACATTTTCAACCCTCAAAGGGGGAATACCCGCTCATTATCGACCCTCATAAGTTTTACCCAATTCTGCGACACAATATGATCTAGTATACCAAGTGATCTGTAATAAAATAATTTAGCCAAATAGCTTAAATTATTCTCAAATCACTTTTACAATAGATTCAACTAAGAACACGAGGACTCACCTAAGACTTTGTCAATAAATTTCACTCTAGCTTTGGGGTTTAAGTTTGAGGGATAAACTCTGTCAATTATCTGTGTTTAGAAACACACATAATTCAGTGAGATGAAAAACCTCTTAGGACAAAATTTGTCGCCAAAATCATAGGCTTACCTAGGTTGTTACACAATTAAACAGTCGTACTAGCATCATTTACATTACAAATTTGCAGAAATTGGGTTTACAATAACATGACAACTGGTTGCCTGATGATTCTGAATTTTGAAAAAATTGACACAACTGCTTCCTCAAAAATGTGACAAAATGGGTGCAACATTTGGCTCCATATAGGGACATGTTACTTCATCGAAGCGACGTGAGAATCCGGAATCCTGTATCCAAGAAAACATAAGTCCATCAAATATATATCCATTCAAAATCGAAATCAACATGCATATATAGAATATCTGCTGGAATAGAAAAAATATACTCTAACAAACTTAAATGTAAAGACATTAAACATAATTGCGTGAAAAAAAACTAACTAATGACATAAACGAAAGGGAGTAGGGTTAGAGATATTATACAAAAGATGCCCCATGGCATCAGATGTCATCTCTGTAGTACAATTTGAGAATTTGCCCATCTGCTGGCAGCTCCACAAGATCGTCTTCCAATGTATTCAGATAGAAAGAATTTGCTCCAGCGATTCCTCTGATAACATACGGCCCAAGCCATAGACTGTCGAACTTTCTGTGATTGTCGGGCTTCTCATTTCTACGATCCCATAATAACACCATATCGCCAACTTGTAGAGACCTGTTTCGAGATGATTTGTCATAGTTTTCCTTTGTTTTGGCCTTGTCCCTAACATAAGTTATCAAAAGTATTCCTGTGAGCCTCATCAAGTTCCATAATTTGATCAATTCTTTTTTGCACTGCATCTTTATTATTTGTAAATTGTTGCAGAAGATGATAAACTGGAAGCTTAAGATGAACTGGTAAGGTTACTTCCAAACCATAAACAAGCTCAAAAGGACTTTTCCCAATAGCTCTCTTCTTTGTGATCATGTCTGCCAATAATGCATACTTGATCTTACTGTCCCAAGACCGCTTATTATCCCCCACAATCTTCTTAATGATGGTTATCACATTTTTGTTACTTGATTCAACAAGACCATTTCCTTGGGGATAATAATTTGAAGAATGAGATAGAACAATGTCATACATGAACTAGAAAGAAGAGAACTCGAAAGCGATGAAGGCTTTGGTGTTATCTATTGTGATTTTGGTCGGTACACCAAATCGAGTGATAATATGATTCTCAAGAAAGTCCATGACAACCTTCTCTATGGCATGCTTTGTTGGAATGGACTCAACCCAATTTGTGAAATAATCAATTGTAGTCAAAATCCATGAATAACCTTCACTAGAATTCTGGCTAAATTTACCAATGAAATCTAACCCCCATTGTTGAAAAGGGGCTTCAGCTACAATCGGTTGAAGAGGCAAGGCTGTTAATTTCTACTTTCCTATGCGAAGTTGGCACTTCTGGCAATTTTTGACAAATTTATGCACATCTGAGAAAATGGTAGGCCAATAATATCCAACACGCAGAATATTGTGGGCAGTGGTCTTCGCCGCAAAATGGCCCCCACAAAATACTGCATGGAAGTCAGCGATAAGCTTCTTAGCTTCATCCTCATTAATGCACCTGAGTATTATTCCATTTGGATTTCTCGATCCAAGTCCATCTTTTAAAATACAATATTTAGACGCCTTTAATCTGAGAGCCTTCCTTTTATGAGCTACGAAGAGATGAGGACATGTCAGATTTGTCAAATAATAAATGATGTCCTTATACCATTCGATTTTTTCCAACTTCTGAAGCTCAGGGAAAGTAGATGGCTCATCCATTTCATTCTGGCAGACCGGCTCTAAAGCTTTCTCGTTACTTTCTGTTAACATCTGAATTAATTCTTAACCTTTGACAAGCTTGGTTGGTCTAATCTCAAGATCATACTCCTGAATTTTAGTCACCCATCTAGCACGAGTTCCTATGCAATCGGTTTGAGTAATTATATCATTGATAGCAGAGTAAGAAACAAAGGCAATGATCTTGCAATAACCCACATATGTTCTAAAATGCTTAAGGGACTTGACTAATGCATAAGCTTGTTTTCCATAATGTTGTAATTCAACTCTGAATTATGCAAGGATTTTCTCATGAAAGTTATTGGTTGCTCATGACCCTCTTTGTTTTTCTGTAATAGAACATTTGTTATAGTGTCTTCGGATGCGAATGAAAAAACCATAAATTCCTTTCAATAATCTGGGTTGACCAGGACAAGAGCTTTAGCTATAGCATCTTTAATATCCTGAAATCCCTCTTTACCTTCATCCTTCCAAACAAACTTTGCATCCTTATTTAGCAAACATTGGATAGGTTTAGCAATTTCCGCATAGTTTGGAATGAATCTCCTCAGAAAAATTATTTTTCCTAGGAAAGATTGAATGGATTTAAGATTATGAGGCAAGGGAATCTGTTGAATAGCTTCAACCCTTTCAGGGTCAATCTTGATACCCTCTTTGGAAATGATGTGACCCAGTAATTTTCCTTCAGTTACCCCAAAAACAGATTTGGCGGGGTTTAATAATATGCCAAACTCTCAACACTAGTCAAAAACCTGCTTAAGATTATTTATATGAGTTTTACCATCTTTTGAGAAAATGGTGAGATCATCTTGGTAAATTTCAATGATTTTGCCAATTAATTCCTTGAAAGCATAATCCATAGCCCTCTGAAAAGTGGCTCCTGCATTTGTTAACACAAAAGACATTCTGAGATATTCAAAAGTTCCCCAAGTTGTAGTGAAGGTAGTCTTATGACGGTCCTTCTCCTTAACCCAGACCTAATTATAGCCAAAGTATCCATCCAATAATGACATCATACTGGATCTTGTTATCATTTGAAGTGTTGATTTGGGGTAGCATTGGATGTGCTCTAGCCATGAAAATTAGCGGATACGCTAAAGCACATGAGATCTCCAAGACCGAGAAATGGTTTGGACAGATTGTACCCGGTTTGGGAGATATTAAAATAATTAATATTTTTAATGGAGTTCCTAAGTCTAAACTTAGGAACAATAAAATATTAATGGGTATTGATATAAAACTGGGTTAGAAGGTTCCAAAAGTCATGGATCAAGCCAAATCTAATCTTAGCCATTGATTAGAGATTTAATCTCAGTCGTTGAAGGACCAACGAGAAAAGTATAAGAAGAGGCTTGAGGATCAATTGGAGAACACACCAGAGTGATCAATCATTCATTTTGCTAGAGCGAGGTTGCTAAGCAAAAGTGAATCAGTGATCAGCGGCGAGGGGCAGTGAGTATTTGACAAAGAAGCAGAGACAGTACTGAGAGACCAGCCCAGAAGCAGAGAGAGCGATAGCAGCATCCAATTCAAGCCACGCAAAGGCCAGAGGGGCTACATCATCCACACAAAGGCTGCTAGAGTGACGCAGAGGGTCCTAGAGGTTGCTCAGTGCCTCAAAGGGCTAATGCAGAGGGTCCTAGGGCTGACACAGGTCAGCAAGAGGCTGGCGCAGAGGCCAAAAAGGCCAGCACTGAGGTTCAGAGTCGTCAAAGAGGGTTTCGTAAGACAGGTTTTCTGAATACATTTTTCCGAATATAGAGGTATTGCTGCCGTGTATTTTTCTCTGTCGGGTGAGCCGGTTAGGCACCCAGTTGTACTCAAGGAAATATTGCATAATAATAAACCCTCAGAATAGCTGCACCGGTTTTCCCGCATTGGGTTTTTCCAGGGACATTTGTCCAAAAATAACGGTGTCACTTGTGTGCTTGTTTTCTTTCAATTGATAATCTGTAGATGTTGTGATTGTATTGTGTTTATTTCGGTATTTAAATGTTTTAAATAACTTGTTCAGAATTTACAAGTAGAAGAAATAAACCAGCAGAATACAGATTAATTTTCTAACGAATAGAAAATTCAACATGAAGCATATTTTCCATATTAGGTACAGGATAATTGTCCTTTTTGCAAACCAAGGTAAGATTTTTGAAATCAACACATAGTCTAATAGTACCATTCTTTTTTCTAACAATCACCAAGTTTGAACACCAGGGAAAATGTCGAGTTTGTCTAATAATACCAGTAGCAAGCATCTTCTGCGACTCATTAAGAACGAGTGAGGCCATCTTAGGATTTATTTGCCTAAGTTTTTGCTTAAATGGCTTAGAATCTTCATCATTCAAGCGAATAGTGTGCTCAATAAAATCTTTTTTGTAACCCTTGAGTTCATCGTAGGAAAAGGCTAAGACATCACAATACTCAATCAATAGATTAATCAAATTTTCCTTCTCTTCCACAGAAGTTCATGTTGTCGCTCGGATTGTATAGGCACCGCAACAACTGCTCAGGGCGGGAGTTGTCACTCTGATCCCCGCCCACTCCGTTCTAGCTGTCTCTCGACAGCAAGCTATGGGGGGTATTCCCTATGGAAATGAGGTGGAGGAAAACAAATTGGGAACCAACTTGTTCAGGAGACAGTCGAGTGGCCTAGCTACTTGGTAGAATTTAGCAAGATTAAGGATTTGATTAGATTTATTATTGAGACGAGTGTCTGATAGAGTCAAAACATCTTGCTTATTAGAAATTATAGCCAAGTAACCGGATGGACAACTGCCTCTTATATGATGAACTAACCTATATGAAGATGCAACTCCTAAAAACTAGGTGTAATGCAAGGATCTTGGTTAATTTTAGATTAAATGCCTAATCTAAGTTGAACCTTTCTCTTAATTATTTTGAAAAGAAGTCTTCAGAGCAGGTTGTGAGATGGAAGCCAACGGAAAGCAGGCAGTGGCCTGATTAACGATACCTCCCCCTGTGTTCCAACCCCCTAGTGCCTCCAGCGCTACAGAGACTATGGCTTTGGCCACTGCAAGGTCATTGTGTTAACCACTAAGAAAGGCTGAATCCCTCAAGCTAGATGAGAGAGGGTTGTCCTAGAAGTCTATCAACCAAGCTTATGCTTGGAGTTAAGTTAGTTAAATTATTAAGTGAAAAACTAAGATTAGATTTCTTATGCAATGATTATGAGTGAGGTCACCTGAGTTAAGATTGTTCAAGCGTTTAAGGGCTTAAGTTATTATTACTCTTTATGACAACAGTACTTAACAACAATTAGAAGACAATCTTAAAACAAGATAAGTGTTTAAGGATACAAGTGTTAATAAAAAATGAATCCACAAGATACTAGAACCAATGATATAAGTAAAAGAACTTAGAGCACCTATCCGCAAGATGCCAATAACAATTATTCAAGATGTTCTTATGCCAATATCACAATGTCAATTAGATGTTAAGTGCTAAAAATTAATATTTAGAAAAGTTATGATTAGAGTGTTTTTAGTGAGTGAGCTTATTAGATGTGAACATTGAACTTTATAGCATATAAACTCACAAGGAAAACACATTGTTAGCCACCTCCACAATATCAATGTTAAGAACAAGAAATAATAGAATGTACCAATATGAAAGCACTTGTGCAATTTATGTTCCAATGACCTCTTAATAAGCAATAAGTGAATGATATGACAGTAGTAAGATACTTATAGCAGTAGTAAGGAAATCAATTTAAACCCAAGATATGCCAAGCCTAAAGCAACTGGATTTGATTGCTAAACTGTCCAACAACTTGCCAAAGTGAAACAATGAATTTAGCTCACTTGAAATGCAATTTTCAGAATTAGACTAGATCTGATATATCTTGTTACAGCAGTAAACAAATCAGCAAATCAGTGAGTTAATGATGCTACAACAAGTGCCAAATATGCCCAAAACAAGGAAAAATTTGTCAAAACTGAAAAAAAATAGTTTTTGAACCTTTTTAGGTGAATTATTCAGAAAATTACATATCTGATTCAATGATTTACAAAGAAAATTGCAGAAAAATTTTAGATCTAGGCTAAATCTTTGATGCCCAATTGGCCAAATTTTGAGAAAAAAAATTAATATTTCTGAGATATTTTGACCAACTTAGTATGATTTTAAGGCACTTATATCATTGTTATAATACAAAATTTACAACAGTAGAAAAGCAATGAAAAAACTAGGGTTTAGAGAGAAAACCCTAGGCCCAATGTCTTGAAGATCTCTTGGTCCAAATTTGTTGAAACTTTAGGATGAGCTTGCCACCAAAAAATAAAAAAAATTAGACCAAAATCCTGCAAAATCACCAAGTATTCAATCCAGAAAATTCAGAGATGGATTTAGGGCAAGCTAGGACCAAATAGAACCAACACTAGGCCCAGTAAGGCTAGCGTTGAGGGAAAAAGGGGCTAGGAGGCCAAATAGAGGGCACAGGAGGAAGGAGGAAACCAAGAAAGGTTAACACTAGAGGGAAAAAGCCCTAAAGGGCTTGACGTAGGGACCTAGAGGGCAATTTAAGGCCCTAAAGGGCCACGATTAGCCCAAAAGGCAGTCATTTGAGGCAAAGGAGGCCAGTCGAGCCCTCCTAGGCCTACGTCTAGGCCTTCCAAGGTCTAACGACCCTTACACAGGGCCAAGAAAGGGACGTCGAGGCCCTAGAGGGTATGACCTACCCTAAAAAGGGTTGAAATGAAGACGCAAAGGGTTGGATCGTTGACGCAGACCAAGAGGAGGAGGACGTTGGCCCTAGGAGGCCTAAAATTCGAAACCCTAGCTTTTGAAAAATTTATTTCCTACAAATTTTCTAATGGTTGGCTCTGCCAAAAATTATAGAAACTAAATCTTCCCCTGAAGGGACTAGATCTAGCTCTATTCCAGCTTCTTCTCTTGCTTTCGCTTGCACAAACAAATTCACAAACACACAAAACCCCAAATATATACAAAATCTCAAAACCTCGATTAGCAAAAATAATTTACAAAGTAATTAACAAAATTATTTTACAAATATACAAGGGTTTTAAAATAAATTTTGAGAAAAAAAAAATAGAAAGCCAATGCATACTATAGCCTTAGCGAAGTTTAGATGAACCACATAAATATTTAAGATCCAAACAAAGTCAGTTCATGCCCACAGTTTGTGAACTTGGAGACCAAGGACTGGGGTACCAACACAACATAGGAAAGTTTGTAGCCAATGCATACCGCAAATCAATGAACACTAAACACCTTGAACTACACCCCAAAATCTTTACTATGATCGAAATAAAAGTTCCCAACGGGACAATAGAGTTGCATCAATGCTTCAGCAGCAATTTCTTAGCCAGAAATTAGATGGTTAGAGACTCAAATGACTCTCTAATTTATAGATAGATCCTCCAAGTGGAAAAACAATGGCTAGTTTGCTTGATCCTTGTCAAAATAATCTCGGCCGTCGAAAAACACTTGATCATCTTTTACTCTTAGCCATTGAAATTCTATTTTTGAGGAATTTTCGAATTTCTCATTTAATTCTCTTTTTATTAGCTCAAAATTAATTATTTTGAGCTGACTTCCTCAAAAAAATGACTTTGATTTAACCACCAAGGTCCAAGGGTCTGATCTCCAAAAATTAATTCTTTTGATACCCACAAATTTCCCACTCAGAGAATTTAATTTTCCTAAGACATTTTAACTTGACTCTAATTAATTAATTTTCTAGCTTAGGATTTAATTTTTTTCAGAAAAATTAATTAATTGACACTTGAGAGGATTTAATGTTTTTTCCACCCTCTAATATTTTAACCATGGTGTCTTAGTATGAGGGACCATGCATTAAAATATTTTTTACATGAGATTTTTTACAATTCAACCCTCAAAGGGGAATACCTGTTCGGCTTAGACCCTCAAATTGCATACTCAATCTGTGACACAATATGATCTAGTAGACCAAGTGATTTGTAATAAAATAATTTAGTCAACCAGTTTAAATTATTCCCAAATCACTTTTACATAAGACTCGACTAGAACATTAGGACTCACCTATGACTTTGACGAAGAATTCCACCCTAGCTTTAGGGTGAGGTTGGAGAGAAAAACTTTGTCGACCATCTGTGTTTAGAAACATAAATGAAAGTGAGACATAAAAACCTCCAAGGATGAAACTCTCGCCAAAATAATAAGCTTGCCTAGGTTTTTACATACATTCACAGTCTTACTAGCATCATTTATATTACATAACTTGCAGAATGGGTCTATAATGACACTTAAACTGTTGATAGATGATTTGTTCCTATTGAAAAAATTGGTACTTCTGCTTCCTTACAGCTTTCAAAAAAATTGTGCAACATTTGGCTCCATATGGGGACACGTCGATTCAAAAAGTAATGTGAGAACCCCAGAATCTTGCATCCAAGAAAACAAAAGTCCAAATAGATATCCACTCAAAATCGAAATCATCATCTATACATAATAAATGTCACTGGAATAGAAAATTCTACTCTAGCAAACTGAAACATAAAAGACATAATATAAATGTGTGAAATAAAACTATCTAATGACATGAAATAAAAATGAGTACGGTTAGACATATTATACAAAACGATGCCCTATGGCATCAAATGTCATCGATGTGGATCAATCCTATGCATTTCTTGACTGATTAGTAGATTAATAAGTTGCTTATCAGATATCCCTTGCTGAAATTTGGCCCTCTTTGGTCGATGTAACTGCTCATCATTGTGTTGCATATCTCTGTCCAACTAAAATTTGTTTCTCTTTCTACTCAGAGGAGGGGATGGGCAGTGTAATGAAGAAAAGTGACAGACGGCTAGAAAATTTCTAACTCGCACAGATTGTCACGACAACGCTCACCATTTTTCCAATTTCTTTGGAACTTCCACATGATATCTTCTCTCTACTTCTCTGTATAATTTGACCATGCCACCTGATACTGCTTGAATAGTGACGTAAGATAGATCCATTTGAATAGAACCACCAAGATCAGCTGCAAAGTTCCTAGAAAGAAGCATTCCCCACACATTTGACGCGTCAATTACAGATGTGTCCATGGTGATGTTCCTGTATGGGTAATCAGCTAATGCAGCCTATAGATCTTTAACCACACCAAGAACTTCAACTTTTCTAGAATCCATTAAGCAAATGTTATGATAAGGTTTAGATATTCTTAAGTTCAACTGTTCCATAACTTTCTTAGTCATAACATTTGTAGATGCACCAAAGTCAAGCATGCAATTATGGAGCAAACGATCATTTATGTCCAATGTCAAGAAGAAAGGTTCATGGTCTTCATTAGTCATATAGAAGTTGAAGTCCTTTAACTTGATTTCTTCATCTTTAGGTTGAGTATCAAATCTTTCTTGTTAAGCAATGCCTAAGGCTTTAAAAAATGAATCTCTTTGTGATGGAATCTTCAGCAATTCGAAGACTGGAAATGACATCTTAACGTTATTGATCCATGTTGCCCAATCTACCTTTAATCCCGACTTATACCTTTCGGATGGAACTTGTGTATTTTGACTCTGATCCTTACCTCTCCGGGTATAACCTTTACTTTTTGCAAGTTCCAGAATCTTCTCCTGAGATGGCTTCTCACTATATGCTTGAGTAATGGGGTTTTTTTGTTCATTGAAGGTGTTGATGGCGAAATTTGAAGATATCGTATTGGCACATCGACTTTCCTTGGGAGTTATCTTGACTTGCATTATGATCTTCTTGGTTTCGACTTTCCTCCAAGATTCTTCTAGCAAAGGCACATGTATTCTCTTCATTGAAAGTCTCATAAGGTCTAAAAAAAGGAAAAGGTTCATCAATCACATTAGCAGACTCAAGCGGTGTACGAGACCTTTGATCATTTGGTCGATTTCTTCTTGGCCATGGATTATTGTTGTTACCCTTGTTGTTATTATTATTTCTAGGCAGCATACTCTGCATTCGGGGCCTTTTCATTTGTATTAGTTGATTTTGCATCTCGCTTATCTATCTGACATGTTCAACCTTCAATTCTTTCATTAATTGGGTCAATTCTTTAACTGACTCAGATTCTTCTTCTTTAACTCCTTTCCCCTTAGACTTGATTTGGACTCTTTCGAAACCAGGGATCTCTAACTTTCCTGAGGCTTGTTGTCGCACAGATTGTCACGACAACGCTCAGACCGGGGGCTGTCACCTTGATCCCCGATCTCTCCATTTAAGCCTGTCACCCGCGGCTAAGGGGGGTAGACCCTATGGGACAATGGATGACCAACTATGGACCAGTTGGGTTGGGAGACATGAAGGGGAAAACAAGCACTAAATTGATTTTATTAAGTTTATAGACCAGTGCCTTATGAAATAAATGATGAAACGATTATTTGTCGAATGCTGCAAAAATATGAAATCATTAACAATCGTTCATCATCAAAATACAAGATATTCAACAAATGCACAATGCCTTAACGATGATCCAGCAATTAAACTTCAAAAAAAATTAAATGCTTTAAAAGATCATAAAATTTAAATGTTGGCCGCCACCACTTTCACATAGCCAACTTATAAATAAACATTAAGTGCACTTAGCTATAGAAAAATATCACAAGAAGACAACAAAATCCTTTTTCAATTTTTAGCTAAGCCTTTCCAAAATATTTTAATTTTTAAATATTTTTTATGATTCTAAGCTAAAAAAAAATCAAAATTGAAATCCTAAATTAAAATCTGATCTAAAACCATAAAATAAATTTTTTATTTTTTATTTTTTTAAATCTAAAAATTAAACAAAACTAAAATGCTAACTAAAGTCTAAAAAAAAGGAATTTTTTTTTATCTCTTTTTATATTTTATATTTTTCTATTTTTATTTTTCTTTTGATCAAAATTTAAAATGGAATGATACTAAATTTGAATTTATTCAAAAAAATATAAAAATAAAATAAAATAAACAAAAGAAACTACGTTAAACAAACTTAAACCTAAATAAAAAATCTAAAACAAAAACCTATTTTCTAATTTTTATGATTTTATTATTATTTTTATTTTTTTTTAATTTTTATTTTATGATTAAGATCTAACTTTAAATAAAACTAACTAAATTAAAACTAAAGCTTAAACTAAATTAAATTAAAAGAGAAATAAAAAATAAGCTTAACTCTAATTCTAAATCTAATTCTAACTTTTTGAAATTTAATACTAAACGAACAAAAAAAAGGAAATAGGAATTTTTTATTTATTTTGTTATTTTATTTTTTATGAGATTTTTTTTTTTATTGATAAAGTCCCAAGTTAAAAATTTTAAAACAAAAATAAAACTGAATTGAAATGAAATTAGAACCAAAACATAACAAAAATTTAATTCTAACATTAAGACCTAAATTAAATCAACGCATATGCACATATCATGACAGAAAAACCTACGCTAAACATGAAAATCAATTCTTTTTTGTTTGCTTGTTGTTGTTAGTATGCAGGTTGGAGGATATACACAGCGAGGAGCACGCAGAGGTTATGGCAGCCGCTATGGAATGGCACCTTGACGAGTTTGCAGCAATGATGGACGGATCTGAGGCGGCTGTGGAAGGGAAGGGATATGAGAGTGAGGAGTGCGAAGAGAGGATGTATAGCAGGTCCAAGGGTTGAAACGGCATAGGGAGGAGCAGAATGCTTGTAGGGATATGTAAAAAAAATGCGTGGATAATGGGTGTTTTGGCTGCAGATGGGCAGCGTGGAGCGGGAATGGCAGCGGGATGAGGGACTCACAACAGCCGCAGAGGAGGATGGATGTAGTGAAAGGGAGTTTCAGTGGCAATGCGTGGAGATGGCTGCGTGAAAGGTGGTGGCTGAGAAAATGGATTGATGCGTGGGTAACAGAGCAGCATACAGGATCTGAGGAGAGATGAGCGAGCTGCATGAGGATAAAAAGCAACGTGAGGGTTTCAGTTTTTTTTTAATTTTTTTTTTATGTTTTTTGCAGGTTGAAGGCTTGGACGGCGTGAGAATAATCGATGGAGCAAGCAGGTGGACAATGCGATGAGTGATAGCTGCTAACAAAGATGACTGAGTGGACAGCGAGAGGATCACTGCTATATATACAACTGCTTGAGACTTGGCAGCAATCCAAGAGCTGTGATAAAAAGAATTTGAAAATTTTCAGTAAAATGAAACCCTGAGCAGCAGGCAGCTCTGATAAACCCTCAAATTCCCTCAAAAAATTTAAGAATCCGTTGAAGATTATCCCTGCAAAATTTTCAAAAAAGACCTGTACCTGCAACCTGAAGACAAAGGAAACAAACAACCAGAACCTGAGAATGCAAAAAATAAATGAAACCCTAAAAACCCTAAAAAATCCAGCTAAATAATTACAGTATTTACTGATTTTCGACTCTTAAGCAGCCAGATATGTCAATAATCCACAGTGATATTTTTAGAATTTTAAACTTAATGTGAGATACTTCAGAAAACCCTGCATACATTCATAAAAAATTTCAAATGATAAGCCCGGGATCAAGAACTGGCTGGGCTCTTTCAGAAAACACAATCCGGGAGTTGGCTGGTTCAGCCGAGAACTTCTCCTAACGCCCGGCAATCTGAAAAAAAGATTTCTTGCACAGCTTAAAATCAACTATTAACATAGAGGGAAAAAACAATAGTGAAACCCAGATCAAATGGAGATACCTACCACTATATTTCAGAATCTAAACTATCATTCAAACCCCAAAGATCAAACAAGATACCTGTGCCTAGATCAATCTTCATTAAGCTATCCTCAATGGCTGAAAATAAAATTATGCAGAAAAATAAAACAATCTTACAGCATTTCCAGAATAGTAACACCAGCAAGATTTTTAACCCCAAAGTCTTCCTTTATTGCACAAAAAATGACTACAAGAGAGCTTTCTTTAGCACCAGACTCTTAGATCCAATCTGATCTCAAATGACCCCTAGCACCCTATTTAAAGGAAAAATTCCCAATGGCTAGTTCGAGTGATCCATGTTAAAGTGATCTCGACCATTGATGAGGATCAAGATATCTCTTAATCTCATCCGTCGAATTTTTAATGCATTAAAAAATTGAAATTCTGCATTTATTTACTCAAAAATATTATTATTTTATTATTTTTTAAGTTTTTATTTTATTTTATTATTTTTATTTATTTTTTTATTATTATTTATTTTTTTATTTTTTTTTATATCTTTTATATATATGTTCCTTTTTTAAATTTTTTTAATTAATTAATTTTTTAAATTTTTTAATTTTTATTTTTGGATCCTCGAACTTAGCCTTTGGAAAAATCACCTAGGACCTAGGACTTAGGACTTATGAGGGGATTAAAACATTTTCTAACCCTCAAGACACTTTACATCATGACTTTTACAATTTTACATCTCAAAGGGGAAAACCCATTTGACATAAACCCTCATAGACCACCCAGTTCTGCGACCAAATATAATCTAACAGATCAACACACTAGGATTCCTCTAAGATTCTAATGACAAAATTCATTCCGGCTTTGGGGTTAGGCTGAAGGAAAACTCTGCCGATCATGGATCAGTGAGACAAAAAACCTTCCGGAACGTAGATTATCACTAGAAAATTAGGTCCACCTAGGCAATTTACATACATGACTTAACTCTACTAAGATTATTTACAATTCACACATGCAGACTAGGTTTACAACATAAATTGATCAAGTCGACAATGACTGTCGAATGGCACGGACACATCAATCAAGTGCTATCACTTTTGCGAAGAAAAGCGGGTGTACTACTATGGGAAGTTGACACGTAGTGGTCAACATCTGGCTCCACTTGGGGACACGTTGCTGCACTGCAGGAATGTGAGAATCCAGAATCTGCATCCACACAATACACAATAAAACATAAGTAGCTTCCATCCAAAAATCATCATATAACATTAAGCACATGAAAGATATAAGCTCTTCCTTTATTAACTATCTGGAAAAGTAAATCTAATCCTAAAACAGAAATGAAACGTTGAAATGACAAGGAGTAGGGTTATAAATACAATACAAAAGATGCCCCATAGCATCAGATGTGTTCAATATAGTGTATACTGAGCATTTTCCTGCTTTCAGGCAAATCTGTCGGCTGCTTGTCGAATGTGCCATGCCCAATTCTACATATGGTAGGACTTTTTCCTATCCGAAAATCAAGTTGCTCGCGGCCGTCTGATGCATCAAATCTTCTTCTCATTTTCTTTCTCTTGCGCTTTTTCTTTGCGGCATGTTGTACTACTGATGACGTGGAACTTCCTGTTTCAAAGCTCTTAGATGAAGTATGTAAGATATGTGTGACATGTCTTTCTTCATCTTGCATCTGATCTTTATCGTTTTTAATTTTATCTGGATCACCTTCAATTAACCACCTTTCAATCGAACCAATGACCTCCTCATAATAAGATGGAGCTTGTTCCAGCAAATGAGAAGGCTCCTGATCTTTTGATGTTCCCTGGTTTCTTTCATCCTTAATCCGTTGTTGAAATTTATGTACCTGTATTGTAATGGCATTTATCTGGCTAGAATGTTCAACTTTCATAGCACTGATTTCCCTGGCATGATCTTCTTCCATGGTCAATAACTTTTTCTGAAGACATATCTGATTAGCTTCCATATCTTTTATTACTTTATCGTCTTTTTCCTTTATGGTCATCAAGCAATGCTGCATAGAGTTTATCTCTTCCTTAGGATTTGCTTGCATGGTAGCTAACTGATTATTATGATCGAATGTCATGATAGTCATTTCTTCATCCATAGTTAATAACTTGTTTTGCATAGAATTAATTTCCCTATCATGATTAGCTTTCATGGTCGTCATATTTTCCTCTAACCCTAATAACCTGCTTTGCATAAAACTAATTTTTGTGTCATGATTAGTCTTCATGGCCTCAATTTCCTTAACATGCTGATTTTGCATGGTCTCCATCTCCCTATTACGTTTTTCCAGGTGTGTGCATAAAGTTCTCACATCATTGGTGTAATTAGTTTGATTAATCTCCATATTTTTTACTAGCAGCATTAGTTCTTGTATAATTTGCGTTTGATCTTCCTTTTCATTGTCATTTGTCCCTGTGTTTCCACTATCATGGATTTGATCTGCAATGGTACAGGTGGATGGCACATTTTGATATGAAGAATTGTCTTGGAATCTTTCACCGACAGCTGGACCTTTTATAAGATTACTTTCATTCTGTTGCACAATTTTAGGGGCACAAGGCGAGCTATCTGGATAACCATATCTATCTTTAAAAGCATTGACAATGTCTTGTAAAGAAGTGAAAGAATCTTCAGGACAATTATTAAACCAATTCAAAGCATCACCCTCTAAAGAAAAGACAAAAAGACGCATTTTGACATCTTCATGATTATACTGAGGGGGTCTACAATATATGATCATTATACGAGTAAACAAGCCTAGATGTCTTTTAACAACGACTGAATCACCACTTGAGAACAAAGGTAATTTAGAAATGGCCACTTCCGGAATATCATGGAGATCATTAGTAAAATGACATGGTTTAAATGAATAATCCATGATGAACAACGAGGAACCAAATGGATGATAGAAAGAGATCTCTGCTCAAGAAAATCAAGAGATGAAAGAAGTGGAGTCGCCACTTGAACAATGAATCTAATTCTAGGATCCAAAAAGCAATCAACAAGCAGATATGAGAGAGGCTTCTTGTCTGGGAAAAAATAAATGAAAAGAAATGGAGTCGCCACCCAAACAAGAAACGAACTGAAAAGTAGTCGCTGATATGGCGAAAGATAAGTGATGAAAAGATCCAAATGATGCCAAAAAATGTTGAATCTGCCAGCTCAAATGAGAGATGAAAAAGATGAAAGAATGATGAGAAATGAGAAGATGGATGTCGCTGAAGCGCCAGGGGCAGAAAAACTCTATTCCCGACAACGGCGCCAAAAAATGTTGTCGCACAGATTGTCACGACAACGCTCAGACCGAGGGCTGTCACCATGATCCCCGATCTCTCCGTTTAAGCCTATCTCCCACGGCTAAGGAGGGTAGACCCTATGGGACAATGGATGACCAACTATGGACCAGTTGGGTTGGGAGACATGAAGGGGAAAACAAGCACTAAATTGATTTTATTAAGTTTATAGACCAGTGCCTTATGAAATAAATGATGAAATGATTATTTGTCGAATGCTGCAAAAATATGAAATCATTAACAATCGTTCATCATCAAAATACAAGATATTCAACAAATGCACAACGCCTTAACGATGATCCAGCAATTAAACTTCAAGAAAAATTAAATGCTTTAAAAGATCATAAAATTTAAATGCTGGCCACCACCACTTTCACATAGCCAACTTATAAATAAACATTAAGTGCACTTAGCTATAGAAAAATATCACAAGAAGACAACAAAATGATTTTTCAATTTTTAGCTAAGCCTTTCCAAAAGATTTTAATTTTTAAATATTTTTTATGATTCTAAGCTAAAAAAAATCAAAATTGAAATCCTAAATTAAAATCTGATCTAAAACCATAAAATATTTTTTTTTTTTAATCTAAAAATTAAACAAAACTAAAATGCTAACTAAAGTCTAACAAAAAGGGAATTTTTTTATCTCTTTTTATATTTTATATTTTTCTATTTTTATTTTTCTTTTGATCAAAATTTAAAATGGAATGATACTAAATTTGAATTTATTCAAAAAAAATAAAAATAAAATAAAAAAACAAAAGAAACTACGTTAAACAAACTTAAACCTAAATAAAAAATCTAAAACAAAAACCTATTTTCTAATTTTTATGATTTTATTATTATTTTTTTTATTTTTTTTTATTTTTTATTTTATGATTAAGATCTAACTTTAAATAAAACTAACTAAATTAAAACTAAAGCTTAAATTAAATTAAAAGAGAAATAAAAAATAAGCTTAACTCTAATTCTAAATCTAATTCTAACTTTTTGAAATTTAAAACTAAACGAACAAAAAAAAGGAAATCGGAATTTTTTATTTATTTTGTTATTTTATTTTTTATGAGATTTTTTTTTTTATTGATAAAGTCCTAAGTTAAAAATTTAAAAAAAAAAAAAACTGAATTGAAATGAAATTAGAACCAAAACGTAACAAAAATTTAATTCTAACATTAAGACCTAAATTAAATCAACGCATATGCATATATCGTGACAGAAACACCTACGCTAAACATGAAAATCGATTCTTTTTTGTTTGCTTGTTGTTGTTAGTATGCAGGTTGGAGGATATACACAGCGAGGAGCACGCAGAGGTTATGGCAGTCGCTGTGGAATGGCACCTTGACGGGTTTGCAGCAATGATGGACGGATCTGAGGCGGCTGTGGAAGGGAAGGGATATGAGAGTGAGAAGGAGTGCGATGAGAGGATGTATAGCAGGTCCAAGGGTTGAAACGGCATAGGGAGAAGCGGAATGCTTGTAGGGATATGTAAAAAAAATGCGTGGATAATGGGCGTTTTGGCTACGGATGGGCAGCGTGGAGCTGGAATGGCAGCGGGGATGAGGGACTCACAACAGCCGCAGAGGAGGATGGATGCAGTGAAAGGGAGTTTTGGTGGCAATGCATGGAGATGGCTGCGTGAAAGGTGGCGACTGAGAAAATGGATTGATGCGTGGATAACAGAGCAGCGTACAGGATCTGAGGAGAGATGAGTGAGCTGCGTGAGGATAAAATGCAACGTGAGGGTTTCAGTTTTTATTTTTATTTTTTTTGTATGTTTTTTGCAGGTTGAAGGCTTGGACGGCGTGAGAATAATCGATGGAGCAAGCAGGTGGACGATGCGATGAGTGATAGCTGCTAACAAAGATGACTGAGTGGATAGCGAGAGGATCACTGCTATATATACAACTGCTTGAGACTTGGCAGCAATCAAGGAGCTGTGATAAAAAGAATTTGAAAATTTTCAGTAAAATGAAACCCTAAGCAGCAGGGAGCTCTGATAAACCCTCAAATTCCCTCAAAAAAGTTGAGAATCCGTTGAAGATTATCCCTGCAAAATTTTCAAAAAATACCTATACCTGCAACCTGAAGACAAAGAAAACAATCAGCCAGAACCTGAGAATGCAAAAAATAAATGAAACCCTAAAAACCCTAAAAAATCTAGCTAAATAATTACAGTATTTACAGATTTTAGACTCTTAAGCAACCAGATCTGTCAATAATCCACAGCGATATTTTTAGAACTTTAAACTTAATGTGAGATACTTCAAAAAACCCTGCGTGCATTCATAAAAAATTTCAAATGATAAGCCCGGGATCAAGAACTGGCTGGGCTCTTTCAGAAAACACAATCCGGGAGTTGGCTGGTTCAGCCGAGAACTTCCCCTAACGCCCGGTAATCTGAAAAAAGGATTTCCTGCACAGCTTAAAATCAACCATTAACATAGAGGGAGAAAACAATAGTGAAACCCAGATCAAATGGAGATACCTGCCACTATATTTCAGAATCTAAACTATCATTCAAACCCCAAAGATCAGACAAAATCCTTGTGCCTAGATCAATCGTCACTAAGCTATCCTCAATGGCTGAAAATAAAATTATGCAGAAAAATAAAACAATCTTACAGCATTTCCAGAAGAGTAACACCAGCAAGATTTTTAACCCCAAAGTCTTCCTTTATTGCACAAAAAATGACTACAAGAGAGCTTTCTTTAACACCAGACTCTTAGATCCAATCTGATCTCAAATGACCCCTACTACCCTATTTAAAGCAAAAATTCCCAACGGCTAGTTCGAGTGATCCATGTTAAAGTGATCTCGACCGTTGATGAGGATCAAGATATCTCTTAATCTCATCCGTCGAATTTTTAATGCATTAAAAAATTGAAATTCTGCATTTATTTACTCAAAAATATTATTATTTTATTATTTTTTAAGTTTTTATTTTATTTTATTATTTTTATTTTTTTTTTATTATTATTTATTTTTTTATTTTTTATTTTTTATATCTTTTATATATATATATTCCTTTTTTAATTTTTTTTAATTAATTAATTATTTAAATTTTTTAATTTTTATTTTTGGATCCTCGAACTTAGCCTTTGAAAAAATCACCTAGGACCTAGGACTTAGGACTTATGAGGGGATTAAAACATTTTCTAACCCTCAAGACACTTTACATCATGACTTTTACAATTTTACATCTCAAAGGGGAAAACCCATTTGACATAGACCCTCATAGACAACCCAGTGTTGCGACCAAATATAATCTAGCAGATCAACACACTAGGATTCCTCTAAAATTCTAATGACAAAATTCATTCTGGCTTTGGGGTTAGGCTGAAGGAAAACTCTGCCGATCATGAATCGATGAGACAAAAAACCTTCCGGAACGTAGATTATCACTAGAAAATAGGCCCACCTAGGCAATTTACATACGTGACTCAACTCTACTAAGATTATTTACAATTCATGTTGAAATTTGGTACCGGAGGACAGGTGGTTCCCTTAGGCTTTGATCTTTGGCCTAGGGAAAAGTGTCCAAAAGAATTTAATTTTTCTCCTAAAGTGACTTTATAATTTTATAAAGTTAAATCTAATTTAAAAGTGACTTTAAGTGATAAAGTTATTAAGTCTAATTTTAAAGTGACTTTTATAAAGTCAATGAAAAATTAGAAAGGAAAAGTGACTTTGGAAATAAATGACTAAGTGGGTCTTTATTAAAGTGGGGTGAATTAAAAAATAGAAAGTGAGATTTAAATGAGCATTTAATCTCAACCATTGATCTAAATCTATTTCAGCCATTGGATTTAGAGATCACCCAAAAGTCACTTGGATCACCCAAAAGTCACTTGGAGTTATATTAAAGGAGGAAAAGGTCATTCATTCTTTCATGAGCAGATTGGGAAAAGGAGAGCAAGAGAGCAAGAGAGATTTCTGAGCAGGAAGAAGAAGGAGACAGCAGCTTGGCACACATTCCAAGGCAGCAGTTGAGCAGATTTGTACAGCTGATTCAGCACATAGTGAAAGGCAGATTTTTGCACAAAAATCGAGGAGCAGTTTGCTGATTTTTCTGCACACAAAACGGAGGTCGTACAGCATTTATTGCTGTCCTGTTTGCTGTAATTTCCAGATTGCTGTGAGGCACAGGAAAGGAGATAAGTTGTAAATTTGCTTGCTGATTTTTTGCTGAATAATTCTCACTGTAAAAAGACAATTTTCAGAAATAAAGAAGAGCTCTCAAACTGGTTTTCCCCAAGAGTTGTAGGGGGTTTTTCCAGGGTCAAGTTGACCAAAAATATCAGTGTTTTAATGTGTTTTAATGGCTGTTTTTAATTGCTGATTTTTAATTCTGCAATTTCCAGCATTCTGAAAAATTTCCAGAATTTGTGTTTTCAGCAATATTTATTTTTTTCAGTCTGTTAAATGTATGGTTATGGGAATGGGCATTTAACTACATGGGAGAAATAAGGAGAAACTGAAAACCGGGGTGGGAAAACAGAAATTTTTACATGGTATCAGAGCTTGAGTGCTGAAGGGCAGTTTGGGACAGCAAAAAGGAAAAATTACAGTTGCTGATTTTTCACTCAGAAAATTCCAGCAAGCTGATTTTTTCATAAACAGCAGTTTTATCTTTACTACAGCAGTGCTATTTTTCAATTTTAGGACAGCAGGATGTCATTGGGATTGAGGGTGGAGGATAGGCTGGATGGACATATAAATTACAGCGTTTGGAAGGAGAGAATGCAGAGTATCTTTGAGGAGGCAGAAGTCTGGGATATCATGGTGCATACCGCACAGAACCCTGTTGTTGTGCCCACTGATGTTACTCAGTTGGCTGAGTATAAAAAGAAGAACAATAAGGGTAAGAGGCTGATTCTAGACGGAATCAAAGACCATTGCATTCCTCATGTGAGAGGAAAGAGCAATGCCCATGAGATGTGGACAGCATTGTCCAATCTCTACCAGAGTACCAATGAGAACCGGAAGATGGTCCTGAAGGAGAAGCTGAAGAACATTAAGATGGGTAATGATAGTGCAGCTGGATATCTCACAAAGATTACCAATGTGAGAGATGAGTTGGCAGCGATTGGAGAGGCCATTCCATCCACTGAGTTGGTGCGTATTGCAGTGAATGGCCTCCCCCGTTCATGGTTGAACTTTGCTGATGGGGTTTGTGCACGTGAGACCCTTCCCACATGGGAGAGGTTTTGGGATGATTGCATTCAGACAGAGATCAGGAAAGGACAGCTTGGGGCAGCCAAGCCAGTTGAGCAGGATGAGGATGTAGCACTGGTGGCAGGAGGCAAGAAAGGCAAAGGGAAGAAGCAGGCTTCCACAAGCAGTGGTGGGGGCAAAGGCAAAGGTAAAGGTAAACCGGGGAACACACAGAAGGACTATTCCAAGGTGAAGTGTTGGAATTGTCAAAAGATGGGACACTATGCAGTTGTGTGTCCGGAGAAGAAGAAGAAGGGAAAGAACCAGGACGTGGCAGCTTCAGCTGAGATTGAGGACTTTGCAGGTCGTTTTGACCGGGAGTTTGCGTTCACTACATGTGAGTCCTCTAGTGCAGGATCACCTGCCACACAGGTTCAGAGGGAGCATGCTTTTCCCTCGATTAGCGGAGCATCTACAGGTATTTGGTATGTGGACAGTGGGGCTTCACGTCACATGACAGGAGTCCGTGAGTACTTCTCAGAGCTTTCAGAGAGTGGCACTGATATTGAGGTAGTACTCGGTGATGACAGAGTTGTTAGAGCAGTCGGGGTGGGGACAGTGACATTTCAGAGGGAGTCCAAACCTCCCTTGAAGGTGTCAGAGGTTCTTTATGTGCCAGGGATGAGGAAGAACCTCATATCCGTCTCAGCTTTGGAGGACAGAGGATATGACGTACTGTTCAGGGGAGGACAGGTGTTGATGTATCCCAGGGACACTCCAGCTGATTCAGCTAGAGTGATAGGTGTACGCCATGCAAAGGTGTACAAGTTTGCATTTCAGCCCCTTTTGGCATTGAGCAGTAGTACCGACAGCAGAGCTAGCAGTTCTGAGCTGTGTGAGATTTGGCACCGCAGGATGGGACATATGTATCATGGAGCCTTGAGGACATTGCGGGAGATCACTACAGGTGTGCCAGATTTCAGTACTGATCACTTTGATACTTGCAGAGGTTGTGCGATGGGCAAATTTGCCAAATCCCCTTTTCCCAGCAGTGACAGCAGAGCGACGGGGATACTTGATTTGATTCATTCCGATGTGAGCGGTCGGATGTCTCATGTTTCCTTGAGTGGGTATGAGTACTATGTTTTATTCATTGATGATCACTCCAGGAGGACCTGGATTTATTTCTTGAAGACCAAGAGTGAGGTCTTCAAGCGGTTTCAGGAGTTCAGAGCTCTTGTGGAGACACAGACAGGCCGAAAGATCAAGTCCTTGAGGTCGGACAATGGAGGAGAGTACACCCTTGGAGAGTTTGTTGACTATTGTGCGGAGGCAGGCATTAGGAGGGAGTTCACTGTTCCTTACAACCCCCAGCAGAACGGGGTTGCGGAGAGGAAGAACAGATCCATCATAGAGGCTGCCAAAGCTATGTTACATGATCAGGGGTTGCCATTGTTTTGTGGGCAGAGGCCTGCAACACAGCTGTTTACTTGCAGAACAGGAGTCCGCATCGTGCCTTGGGGCACATGACTCCGGAGGAGGCTTTCTCTGGGAAGAAGCCTGATCTTGGTCATCTTCATATCTTTGGATGCATTACATACTCCTATATACCCAAGGAGAAGAGGACCAAACTAGAGCCCACCGCAGAGAAGGGTATCTTTGTGGGCTACAGTGAGACCTCAAAGGCCTTTCGGATTTACATTCCTGCACAGAGGAGAGTTGTTGTCAGACGGGATGTGAAGTTCGAGGAGGACAGGGCCTTTAGGAGGTCACGGGAGTTAGAGTATCTGGATCAGCCAGACCCTCAGCAGCAGTTGAGTCAGTCGCAAGGATCCAGTGGGCAGGGATCAGGAGGATCCGGAGGTACATCTATGAGGATGTCAGGTCCATCAGTGAGCAGTGGCTCGCCGAGCCAGAGGGGTGGTGCTCCGGGCAGCATGCAGAGCAGTTCACAGAGCAGTTCACTAGGGAGTCCACTGATGGACAGTTCACACGGTACCTCAGCTTCTACAGGTTCAGGTGCAGGCAGGAGGACAGCAGACAGACAGTCAGGAGTTCAGGCTACTGATGATGATGAGGAGGAGGAGTTTCATTCTCCGGTGGAAGAAGTGCGCTCAGGGAAGAGGAAGCCCAAGTGGCTTCAGGACACCTTGAGAGATGCCACATCTGTTGCTGAGCCGAAGAGGCCGGTCAGAGAGAGTAGACCACCTGAGAGGTTTTGTAGTTATATGGCGATGGTTACCAGCATCCTTGACTCTGAGCCTTCTAGCTATGAGGAGGCAGCTAGCCAGCAGGTCTGGAGAGAGGCCATGCAGGAGGAGTATTCTTCTATCATGAAGAATGATGTTTGGGAGGTGGTGCCGAGGCCTGAGGGCAAATCCGTGGTTACTTCCAGATGGCTTTACAAGGTAAAGCATGCTGCAGATGGCAGCATTGAGAAATTCAAAGCGAGGTTTGTGGCTAGAGGGTTCTCCCAGGTAGAGGGAGTTGATTATGAGGAGACCTTCGCTCCCGTGGCTCGATATACTTCGATCCGCTCCATTATATCGATAGCAGCAGAGATGGGTTGGAAGATCCACCAGATGGATGTGAAGACCGCATTTCTCAATGGCTTCATACAGGAGGAGGTGTACATTGAGCAGCCACAGGGCTTTGAGGTGCATGGGAAGGAGTCCCATGTGTGCAGATTGAAGAAGGCCCTTTATGGCCTGAAGCAAGCTCCCAGAGCTTGGTACTCCAGGATAGATGCATACTTGCAGGGGATGGGTTTCACAAAGAGTGAGGCAGATCCGAACCTTTACTTTATTGTGATTGGTGAGGAGCCTCTCATTCTGGTGCTGTATGTGGATGACTTGATCATTACAGGTGCAGAGAGACTCATAGAGCACTGCAAGAGAGATCTTGCGGCGGAGTTTGAGATGAAGGACATCGGCTTGATGCATTACTTTTTGGGTTTGGAGGTGTGGCAGGAGGAGGGGCATTTCTTCCTGGGGCAGGGGAAGTATATTGTGGACATCCTTAGCAGATTCCACATGGAGGATTGTAGACCCATGTCGACACCGATGATCACCAACTGGAAGAAGCTTCATGCTTCGGATTCCGAGTTGGTGGATCCCACATTGTACAGGCAGCTGATTGGTTCCTTGATGTATTTGGTCAACACTAGACCAGATATCTGTTTTGCAGTCAACACGATGAGTCAGTTTATGTGTGAGCCTAGGAAGGTTCACTGGGTGGCTGCAAAACACATTTTGCGGTACTTGCAGGGGACAGTGGATTATGGTCTGGACTACAGGCAGGGAGATGGAGTGAGATTGGCAGGATACACTGATTCTGATTGGGCAGGTTGTGCTTCTGATAGGAAGAGCACTTCAGGGTGTTGTTTTGGGTTGGGTTCAGCAGTAGTGTCATGGTTCAGCCGGAAGCAGCAGTCAGTAGCACTGAGTTCAGCGGAAGCAGAGTATATGGCAGCCAGTCTAGCTAGTTGTGAGGCCATCTGGCTTCGCAAGATGTTGTTTGGCTTATTTGGTCAGCCGTTGAGACCTTCAGTGATTTACTGTGATAATCAGAGTTGCATTAAACTCACGGAGAATCCAGTATTTCATGACAGGTCAAAGCATATCGGGATCAGATATCATTTCATCAGAGACTATGTTCAGAAGGAAGCTGTGAAGCTTGAGTATATTTCCACTGATGAGCAGGTTGCAGATATCCTTACCAAAGCCTTACCACGGGGCAAGCATGTCTACTTCAGAGACAAGATGGGTGTGGTGAGGAACACCTTCCTCGGTAAGAGGGAGTGTTGAAATTTGGTACCGGAGGACAGGTGGTTCCCTTAGGCTTTGATCTTTGGCCTAGGGAAAAGTGTCCAAAAGAATTTAATTTTTCTCCTAAAGTGACTTTATAATTTTATAAAGTTAAATCTAATTTAAAAGTGACTTTAAGTGATAAAGTTATTAAGTCTAATTTTAAAGTGACTTTTATAAAGTCAATGAAAAATTAGAAAGGAAAAGTGACTTTGGAAATAAATGACTAAGTGGGTCTTTATTAAAGTGGGGTGAATTAAAAAATAGAAAGTGAGATTTAAATGAGCATTTAATCTCAACCATTGATCTAAATCTATTTCAGCCATTGGATTTAGAGATCACCCAAAAGTCACTTGGATCACCCAAAAGTCACTTGGAGTTATATTAAATGAGGAAAAGGAGGAAAAGGTCATTCATTCTTTCATGAGCAGATTGGGAGAAGGAGAGCAAGAGAGCAAGAGAGATTTCTGAGCAGGAAGGAGAAGGAGACAGCAGCTTGGCACACATTCCAAGGCAGCAGTTGAGCAGATTTGTACAGCTGATTCAGCACATAGTGAAAGGCAGATTTTTGCACAAAAATCGAGGAGCAGTTTGCTGATTTTTCTGCACACAAAACGGAGGTCGTACAGCATTTATTGCTGTCCTGTTTGCTGTAATTTCCAGATTGCTGTGAGGCACGGGAAAGGAGATAAGTTGTAAATTTGCTTGCTGATTTTTTGCTGAATAATTCTCACTGTAAAAAGACAATTTTCAGAAATAAAGAAGAGCTCTCAAACTGGTTTTCCCCAAGAGTTGTAGGGGGTTTTTCCAGGGTCAAGTTGACCAAAAATATCAGTGTTTTAATGTGTTTTAATGGCTGTTTTTAATTGCTGATTTTTAATTCTGCAATTTCCAGCATTCTGAAAAATTTCCAGAATTTGTGTTTTCAGCAATATTTATTTTTTTCAGTCTGTTAAATGTATGGTTATGGGAATGGGCATTTAACTACATGGGAGAAATAAAGAGAAACTGAAAACCGGGGTGGGAAAACAGAAATTTTTACAATTCACACATGCAGACTGGGTTTACAACATAAATTGATCAAGTCGATGATGACTGTCGAATGGCACGGACACGTCAATCAAGTGCTATCCCTTTTGCGAAGAAAAGGAGGTGTACTGCTATGGGAAGTTGACACGTAGTTGTCAACAAGGCTTTCTTGTCCTTTTCCAATTCCACAGTTGTGCTTTGGGCAATAGCTAAAGTGTTGGGATGAGCACGTCTTATCTCATACAGCGTCTCTACAGGTAAGCCTCAAGATATTGTTCCAGAATTGTCCTGTTAGGAGGCTTGTAATTTTGAGTCACATCCTTTCATAGTTTATTAAATCTTTGGTTAATTTCTTCAACTGTTTCGTTTTCTCTTTTCTTAATACTGTTGAATTCATTAACAAAATACTTTTCTTCCCTCTTATCTCCATACTTATATGTAAATGCATCAAGAAGGGATCTCAAAGAGTTGAAGGCATCATCAGCTTTGTCTTGAAACCAATTGAGAGCATCATCTTCTAGAGAAAGCACAAATAATTTCATTCGAACATCCTCGTAATTATAAGCAGTAGCATGAGCGCATCTTTGGATAAAGAAGTTGAACTTGTCATTGTATTTGCACTGAGACATCATCCTTATTACAGTGATGACACCGAGATCTCCTCACTGTGATTCCACCAAAACCTTCTTCCTGACATTTCACTGAGACCTTGTCCTTGAGAGAGCACCAAAATCTCTGAGATAGCACCGAGACTTCTCTGAGATTTATATGAAATCTTCTTTGTTGTGATCATCTTTGTGACCTATCTGAACTCCTATCTTGTAGTAGCACTAAAACATTATCTCTGAACTTGCTTGATTCTCTCATCTCACCGAAACTTCTACTCTGAAATCTGAACTATTTTGTGGTGAGTAATGTGAAACCTCAGCCTGGTACATATAGTAGTTTGGTTATCTTAAATGAGCCGACATGACCATTATGAACAGTTGTGTCTCTATTTTATGGTTAGGCCGACTTGAGATATGTCAATTAAAGCCGACTTGTAGATAATCTATTTGAGGTTGACTTGAATACTTCAAGTATGTAATTTGCTAAAGAGGATGACTTGATGGAGGAGCCTTTGACCCAACAATAAATGACTTTGATAATAACCTAAAGCAGGCTCATCAATCACATTAGCAGACTCAAGTAATGTACGAGGCCTTTGATCATTGGGTGGATTTCTTCTTGGCCATGGATTGTTGTTGTTACCCCTGTTGTTATTATTATTTCTAGGCAGCATACTCTGCATTCGGGACCTTTCCATTTGTATTAGTTGATTTTGCATCTCGTTTATCTATCTAGCATGTTCAACCTTCATTTCTTTCATTAATCGGGTCAATTCTTTAAATGACTCAGAGTCTTCTTCTTTAACTTCTTTCCCCTTAGACTTGATTTGGACTCTTTCAAAACCAGGGATCTTCGACTTTCCTGAGGCTTTCTTGTCCTTTTCCAATTCCTCCGTTGTGCTTTGGGAAATAGCTAAAGTGTTGGGATGACCACGTCTTATCTCATACTTTCGTCTCTACAAGGTAAGCCTCAAGATATTGTTCTAGAACTGTCTTGTCAGGAGGCTTGTAATCTTGAGTCACATCCCTTAATAGTTTATTAAATCTTTGGTTAAATTCTTCAACTGTTTTGTTTTCTCTTTTCTTAATAGTGTAAAATTCATTAACAAAATACTTTTCTTATCTCTTATCTCCATACTTATTTGTAAATGCATCAAGAAGTGATCTCAAAGAGTCGAAGGCATCGTCAGCTTTGTCTTGAAACCAATCGAGAGCATCATCTTCTAGAGAAAGCACAAATAATTTCATTTGAACATCCTCGTAATTATAAGCGGTAGCGTGAGCGAATCTTTGGATAAAGCAGTTGAACTTATTTATGTGACTTTCAGCATTAACAGCATTGTTCCCTTGGAAGAGAGGCATCTTACTCATAATGGACTCATTCGGCAAATCATGTGGATTTCCCTGAATGTTGGTGGAGTTGCAAGGCTTGTAGAAGTCACCCATGATGTCTTGATTTATAGGATAGTTGATGAAAAGCAAATGAAGATCAAGGAAAACTTCCTTTCCAAGAAAATTCAAACGATCTCTAGAATGTAATTTGTTTAACTGGGCTCTTAAAACCTTTTCAAGATCGAGAGTGGGGTTAACCAAGCTACTAGGATTTTTTCTAAAGTATGTTCTTATGAATGGATAAATGAGTGGAGTTGCCACCTAAACAAGAAACCAACCTAAATGTCTGGGTGCTAATGGTGTGAATGAACAAGATGAGAAGATTAGTGAGAGAACAAAAGATAAGGTGATGAGAAGATGAAGAATGATGTGGGAAGAAGATTATGAGAAATTATTTTAAACCTTGGCAACAAGAAACTTGTCCCCGGCAACAGCGCCAGAAAATGTTGTCACTCGGATTGTACAGGCACCACGACAACTGCTCGGGGCGGGGGTTGTCACTTTGATCCCTGCCTACTCCATTCTAGTTGTCTCCCAACAGCTGGTTGTGGGGGGTAGTCCCTTTGGAAATGAGGTGGAGGAAAACAGTCTCGACACAGAGATCTCCTCACTGAGATTCCACCGAAACCTTCTTCCAAAGATTTCACCAAGACCTTGTCCTTGAGATAGCACTGAGACTTCTCCTCTAAGATTTATAAGAAATCTTCTTTGTTTTGATCATCTCGGTGACCTATCCAAACTCCTGTCCTGTAATAGCACTGAAACATTACCTCTAAACTTGCTTGATTCTGTCATCTCACCGAAACTTCTACTCTGAAATTTGAACTATCATGTGGTGAGTAAAGCAAAACCTCAGACTGGTACATATAGTAGTTTGCCTATCTTAAATGAGCTGACATGACCATTATGAAATAGTTGTGTCTCTATTTTATGGTTAGGCCGACTTGAGATATGTTAATTGAAGTCGATTTGTAAATAATCTATTTGAGGTTGACTTGAATAATTCGAGTAGGTAATTTGTTGAAGATGATGACTTCATGCAGGAGCCTTTGACCCAACAATAAATGACTTTGACAATAACCTAAAGCCTACAATGGAGGCTTGACCTATAATTGACCCAAGCATGAAACCCATGCTTTAATAAGTCAATTTAATTTAATAATAAATTCTATTCTTTTTCTTTTGACAATTATATTACATTTTGACATCAAGGAAAATAATTAACATCGAAGCTAATTACATTTTCCAACACGCCCTCTTAACTAGGGAGGTATTCATATTTACATATAATCAAAGAGGTACATGGAAGATGTTAAAACATCATCTATGAAGAAGTTTAGGCACTGCAATGCCATGGACTAGATTCTTGACCAGGGCAATTTATCCATTGGTCTCTCAACAATTTAGGCACCGCAATGCCACGGACTAGATTCTTGACCAGGGCAATCTATCCGGGTGGGACTAAGATGGACTCAAGCCTTCAGCCTCTCTAGGTACCATCAGGCTTACTTGCTAACCATCAACCCAAAGATCCAGGTCCGTATCCAGAAAACAGAGCTCAATAACCAAAACCGCCTTTCCAACTTCGGGATCTAGACAACAACAGAAAGTCTTGACCAGATGTCCTCCCAGGAAATGCTTCACTCGCAAAGCCTCAACACTCCTTGATCCAATAGATCAATGATAACCAATCTCTCCCAATCAAATTAATTGGTAACCAGCATGCTATCAAAACCTTCGAGAGATTCATCTGTACAAAGACAACCCCAATCAATAATATACTTTCACATGTGCATAATCAAAATATCAACCTCCGAGGTCTTCCAGACAACTTGATGTTGCTTCTCAACTTTCCATAGTAGGACTATCAACCGAATCTTTGATAGAAGATTCCTCAATCATACATTTTTCTTTCCTACTTCATATCCAACAACATATTCTTCAATCGGATCTTGCTTTCCTTCTTTCAATAGCAACTCAAAATGCATTCTCCAATTTCCTTCTCTCACTCATGGCCTTCACTAAGACTTACGGTTGTTAGTCTTGGTCTAGTGCATGACACATGGAGTAGAGAATTATCTGTCACTTCCTCTTAATCAGAGAGGATCTAATCATTCCTATACAAAGAATATTTTCAACCATCCTCTTATCCTAGGGAGATTTCATCCAAGCTCCCTCTTAACTTAGGGAGTTCTACCACATCGGAGAATCTTTCATGGCTTCCATCCTTCTTATCAGAGTCGTCATCATCCCCATAACGAACATCTTCACCATATTGAAGATTGTGTACCTACACAACTTAGATAGCAAGTACAGCCAAATCTATAGAAGCATGAAGTTAGCCATATCGGAATCACGGAAGCATTTCAACTTTATACATATCAGATACCCAAACTCAATTACAAACAAGAGACATATACTCTTCAGCATCTCGCTAGGGACTTTGTCATACACCCTAGACTACATAGCAACTTTAATTCCATCTAGGGTTTCAATGTTTCATTCAAAGGTGCAACATACCCTACTACACCATATAGCAAACCCTAGAAATAATTCAAACAAATATAGATCTACAAGGCATCTAACAACTTTTAGAATTCATATGTTAGGTTTTCCACTAGGGTTTCATACAAATCCTAGATTTCATACAAAAGAATCAATCAAAGTCAATCACAGCTTAGTCGTTAACATGACCAGCTTCCACTAGGGTTAGTTGCAAACCCTAGATTTTCAATCTATATCATCAACCAAAACTCAAATTTCAATAATCTTACACAAATCTCAAATCATCATATTGTCATTAGAGATTTTACTTCTACTAATGGTTCAACTTCAAAACCCTAGAATTTCATTTTCACAATCTCAATAATCATATAAATAGATCTCAGATTGTTATATCACAAATTCTAGAGAATTTAACTACTGTTAGAATTTCACTGCAAAACCCTAGATTTCCAAATATCATCATCCTAGAATCTCAAACAAGGACTTATATTAAATCCTAAGACTTAGGACCATCAATAACTAGGTCCACGCTTGTATCTAGGAATTCATTACCATGCAAAAGCATATCATATGTCAGACAACATTAATATATTAGACATATCCCATCCTAGAATAATCTAGGGTTTCAACCAAGTGGACACATACCTAGGGTTTCGTTCCTAGGGCTCTATAACAAGGGCTTTTCTTATAGACCCAACCAACCCCTAAGAATCTAGGGTTTCATAACATAGCAAAGCAAACCCTACAATACCAAAACTTCAAAGGTTCAAGATCTCAGACAAACATCATTCAACCCTAACAAGTTAAGATTTCATGATCATATCGAAATCCCAAACATGACATCATCAACAAGAACTTCAAATAGCATTTTCAATAACCCTAAGCAGGATAGGGTTTCACACATTGTCAGCATACCCTTAGGTTAGGGTTTTCCAAAGAACCCTAGACATGCTCTATAAAATCAATTAAGAATGTAGAGGGGTAGATTTATCGAGAGATGAATCTCCCTAAACAAGAATCTTTATGATTCAAGATATCCAGGCATAACGATGTTAGTAATGTAATGCAAACTTCAAAAATAAGATAAAGAGAATTTTATAAGATATATAGACATGCCTGGGGATGTTTCTTAACAAACCTTGTAGGTATTTCTTGAAGTGTTAAGCCATCATCTTTTATACTTGGTTCCTTGTACTTAGATCCTCTTCAAGTTGGTTCCTTGAACTGTCAATTTTGTTCTCCAAAGACTTCAGATTCTTTATGTGATGACCAAGTTTTCTTCATGTGGAAGCATAATAGCAAACTGTGAGACCATGAAACTGAACTGTGGAAGCATAGAGATCATCATTCCACCCTATCCGGGCTTCTTCATCTTGTGATTTCATTATGATAATACCAAGATACTTTAGAAATATCATTGTAGTACCATCGAACTGAATTTACTGCAACACATTGAGATGAGGTTACTGTGGTTATGAGATCACCGAATGGAGGTCACTGTAATACCAAATTCTGAAGTCATCCGAATTGTGGTCATTGCATTGTCATCGAGTTGAAATGGCACCCAAATTGTAGCACAGAGTTACTATGACATATCATCGAAATTATGTGACCTTCAATCCCTTCTTACAATGAGAGTTTTGAACTATGGCAACACCAAATTATGAGAGCAGCGAAATAGCACCAGACTGTAGTATAGCATCGAACTGTAGTCTCTATATTTTATTCGAGCTCCTGTACTAACACTGAAAACACTTATCTCTTGTCTGAACTATTATCTTTGTGATTACCGAACTTGATTTCAAAGAGATCTTAATCTTCTTTTCTGTCATTTTGTGTGAAGTCCTTAGGATCTTGATCTTGATCTTCAATGCAAACATATCTTTTCACTTTAGAATACTTCAAGTGATCTTCAAACTGCCCTTGACCATAGCTCTGAAACCATGTTGGAAAATCCATATAGGTGGCACTTAAAACGATTTTCCTCTTAATGACATTAACTTGTGATATTTTCATTATTAGTATTTAATCTCTTAGTTATCTTTTCTTATCATCAAGATTAATGGCAATCAACAAATAAAAGAGAACACAAGATATAGGCATGCTGCAAGGGCAAAACCCCCCTTAAGGGGAAAACCCAGTCACAAAATTCTTCCTTCATTAGATTCAAGATAAGACGACCATGACTCTTACAAACTAGTCTAGACTCCCTCCATCAAGTCATCTTTCATTCACTGTACTTGTCATTGTATGTGCACCAAGACATCATCCTTATTACAGTCATGACACCGAGATCTCCTCACTGTGATTCCACTAAAACCTTCTTCCTAAGATTTGACTGAGACCTTGTCCTTGAGATAGCACCGAGATCTCTGAGAGAGTACCGAGACTTCTCCTCTGAGATTTATACGAAATATTCTTTGTTGTGATGATCTCTATGATCTATCCGGACTCTTGTCCTATAGTAGCACCGAAACATTACCTCCGAACTTGCTTGATTCTGTCATCTCACTGAAACTTCTACTCTGAAATCCGAATTATTATGTGGTGAGTAATGTGAAACCTCAGCCTGGTATATATAGTAGGTTGCCTATCTTAAATGAGCCGACATGACCATTATGAACAGTTGTGTCTCTATTTTATGGTTAGGCCGACTTGAGATATGTTAATTGAAGTCGACTTGTAGATAATCTATTTGAGGCTTACTTGAATACTTCGAGTAGGTAATTTACTGAAGAGGATGAGTTGATGGAGGAGCCTTTGACCGAACAATAAATGACTTTGACAATAACCTAATGCCTACAATGGAGGTTTGACCTATAATTGACCCAAGCATGAAACCCATGCTTTAATAAATCACTTTAATTTAATAATAAATTATTTTCTTTTTCTTTTTCTTTTGACAAATATATTACATTTTGACTTCAAGTACAATAATGAAGACCAAAGCTAGTTACATTTCCAACATAACCAACCTGTGTGGGAGACACAGTATAGTGGCATAGCTACTTGGTAGAAATTAGCAAGATTAGGGATTTGATTAAATTTATTATTGAGACCAATGCCCAATGGAGTCAAAACATCTTGCTTATTAGAAATTATAGCCAAGTAACCGGATGGACAATTGTAGCTTATATGATGAACTAACCTATATGAAGATGCAACTCCTAAAAACTAGGTATGACGCAAGGATCTTGGATAATTTTAGATTAAATGCCTAATCTAAGTTGAACCTTTCCCTTAATTGTTGTGAGATGGGAACCATCGTGAAGCAGGTAGTGATCTGATTAACGATACCTCCCCTTGTGTTCCAACCACCTAGTGTCTTTGGCAATGCAGACACTGTGGCTCTAACCACTGCAAGGTCATTAAGTTAACCATTAAATGTTGAAGAATCAAGGGCATCCATAATTAGGGTGATTCTTCGATACATGATAACAATTTGTGAAGTGTTTATGCAATTTTTATCTTAGCTTGTTGTTTACTTCATTATTAGCATGCGTAGGTTAACTTCATCAGACTACTATCAAAAACGAAAGAGACAAGAACACAAATGTTTGGCTATCTGCCAGGACCAAAACCCCTCCCTCTTGGAGAGGAAAACCCATGCGTAAATTCTTCTTATAGAGATTCCATTGACGAATACCAAGACCATGACCCTTGACACACTCTGCCTCTTCAAGACCAAGACATCAATCCACTTGCTTGAACACTGTTGAGATCATCATCTTGCTGCACCTCTGAGATTACTATTGCATCTTCAAGAACTTTGTCAATGCTTTGATGAGAGCATTATACACCATGATTGTTCCTTGAGGCTGAGATGATGTCTATACCTTGAGATCATAACTGCACCTTACTGTATTGTAAGATTATGATCCTTGTCTCTTTACCTTTGATGAGACTGACACTCTTCACTTAGGTGATCATTGTTTCTTTCACCACTGCATATTGGAACATCATCTAATACTCCACATCACTGTTGTACAAGATGTTTGTACTGCCATAAGGATGTCACCGAGATCTATATATCAACATTGTTGTGTGAGATCCATCAACACTGTCCCTTCATCTGAGATCTTCTTCATCCAACCAAGATCCTTATAGGGATGCTGAGGTCATTAGTTATGCTATTGTGATATGCCTATACAGATCCGAATGTTAAGACAGAGATATCGAGATGTGACCCTTGTCACTTCTTGTAATTCTAATCACTGTTTGTATTATGCAATAGATACATAATTTGGATCATCTTCATCATTATATTGTCGAGTTAGATATCTACCACTGCTACAGGAGAACCACCGAGATCTAGTGTCAAGACTGCTCCTTCCCATGCGAGGTTAGCTTACCACTGTAATGTTGAGATTTCCATTCATAGTAATGTCGAGAATGTTCAGACTTCACATCACTGCTGCGTCTATTACCTGAGATCATTCTGCTTCATTCATGCGAGGTCTTGACTGCACCTAAACCCCAACCGAGGTGCAATCAAGCCCTAACTGCGGCTCTGCTCCTCCATGTGAAAACTCAGAGGCATCCGAATTTTTCTTGTGTACTTTTGCGCTGACCCTTCATGGGTATTTATAGTGGTTAGCCACCTATATTGAGCTGACATACGTTCATGAATCGGTGTCTTTTTATCAAGCCAACATAACTTTCATTATTTGGAGCCGACATGAAGTATTCTTCCTTATTTTCACTTGCAAACTTCTTGGAGGATTATGCTTGGTCTTTGGAGGGCTACTACACACTTTGTAGGCTAGAATGCATTGCACATAGGCTCATTCAGAGCTTCTTAATACATGACATGACTCTTTGACATTTAAATAAAATCCTAAAGACATCAAGAAGAAGTCTTTGACCTAGTTACACTTCTTGCTCATGAAACCCATTTAGCATGATTACAAAAATAATTTATTAATCAATTACAAAGATCATGTCATCATGAAGACCGAACCTAGTTACACTTTCTTCAACACTCCCTCTTAACTAGGGAGGTATTCATAATGGTACTTGGTCATTCTCAATCTAAAGAATTTCTCATAAGAAGAATCGGATTTGCAATCCATTTGTTATAGCATCATTTTAGCAAGGCCTTGACTAACAGCTATATCTCTCACTTAGATCAGAGCACACAATGTTGGCAAGACCAATGACTGATTGACACGCATCATCATTGTCTCTCTTAGGGTCATACCCACCCGGGTGTTCTCCGAGTAGGCCCTACTAAGACTATTCTCATCTTGGGTTCCCAACCCTCAAGAATATCGTTCCTCTTGCCACTCTTGTCTTGGATGCCCTACCACATCTTCAAAGAGTGTCGAATGCCAAATGATTACACAATCCGCCATTCTTTCTTCCAAATCGAAGACAAGAATGTCGTGTCTAACTCTCCCTCTTAATCAGGGATGAGTTCCAAGTTTCTCTTTTCTCAGAAACTTGCTTGAGTTCCTTTGCTCATAGGAACTTCCCAAAGCTCCCTCTTACCCAGGGACTCTATCATCAGTGCTTTATAGGGTCTTCTAGTTGACTGACGATCCAAGACTTTGATGTCATCAATTTCTTCACATGTAGGGTTCATCCATCCATCACTTTCCTCCGTCATGTCATTCCTTCTTTCTCGGAAAGTATCCTCCTTGGCTTTACATCTGGGGCTTCCTTCATAAGCTCATCTGTCTTCACTTTTCTTCAACAGTGATTGCTCTGGATCACAAGGTACATAGTTGTGACATCCTTCACAACTTTCCTTTCCTTGATCCTGCACACATACCCAGACTTTTCCAAGATCTCAGACACCAAAAACAAATCACATATTACCTTTTGGTGATGGCCTTCTTCCAGTGACATCTTCTTGTAGGTATTAATCATCCTGCGTACATGTTGACACATCCCCCAATGATATCTATTGTCAAGGGTCCTCATCTTTTCAGACTTCCATCAGAGTCTTCACATCATTCTGGAGGTTTCCTGGTCAAGTCTTCCTGATCCTCTGGATGTTGATTGCCTTCATCATGGTTGCATGTTTCACGATCTCTTTCATCCTCATATCTTTCATTCCCAGGAGTTCTGAGAGTTCTTCAATTGTACTCAACTACCTCATACTTCATATGAGGACATATTATGATGATTTCATCTTAGTCTGACTTATGTCTTTTTTCATCCTGTCAAAGGAGGAGATCTATTCCCTTTTGATCATGCTTGATCCATTTTATCTACAACCACATATCATGACATTACAATATCAAATGCAAATATAAATACAATCATACATACCTCATTTTTCTTCAGGTATTTTCCTGCAGCTTCCTTGATTGAAAAGACCTTCAATCCCTTGGTCTGCATCATTCTTCATGTCATTGAACCACCATCTCATGAGTACCAAGAGTTGGAATGTCTGACGAGACATTTGCTGCCTTCCGGACCAGGAGATCCTCCGCTGACATCTCTTATCAGAGATCCTTCAGGATCTAGTATATCCCCATCTAGCAAATGTTTCCTTGGATGACTTCTTCATTTCCTTCAATGTACATCGAGATTCCCAAGAGCTATGTTCTTCGTGATTCCATACAAGCTCTTGTTTCCATGATGCCACGGTGCATCTTCTTACTATGATCATATCTACGGGGACTTTTGATAGGATCATTTTGAGAGGGACACCATCTCATTCATAATGGAGATCTATTATTCTCTCTTTCTCTAATCTTTCTTCAGGTTCCTCCACCCTTCTAGCAATATGAGTTCCTTTTCCATAGTACTAACCTTCCTATACTTATCTACACTTATTTATGTCCTATCAACTTGCCTTTCTCTATTTGACATAGAGACCACAGACTGTTGATCGAGATAACCTTCTTGATCATGGACATTTGTTACCTTGCTTATCAATATCAATATCAATGATGATTGTTTATTCATCATTTTCCCAGATCTCTCAATTGAGATCTCATGAAGATATTTCTTCATTCTTTGGCACCTTCTACACTTCATTTCAGAGAGTATATCCTCTAGCATTTTATGTAACCTTCTTATGTCTCCTTTCTCACTTCATAGAACCTTAAGAGTTCTCATGACTTCAAAGGAGACCTTGATGTACTGACTTCACTTCTTCATAAGGATTCTGTCAATCCTACTGCAAGAACTTTTGATGACCTATCTAACCCATAAATCTTCTTGTAATGATGAAGTCAATAAACCAAACTTGATTATATAAAGATACTTACTTGATACGTGAAGATGAGATCTTCACCTTGATTATGTTGGCAGTTGTTGAGGTAGATGCATTGATGCTTCCTCTGGATAGGATCGTTGCTGAAGCTTATCTTCAAGCCTTCAAAATAATTAACTTGAATATCAACATCGACTTGAGGTTGTATGTTGTAGATGATTTGATTCTGTATGCCCTTGAGCATCAACCTTTTGACAATCCGAGTTGTCAAGAAGTTGAGATCATGCCATTATAAAATGATAGAGATCACTGTGGTATAGATCAAAACTATGGGAGTCACCAAAGTCATTGCTATGAATGACTCATCCTTTGATTGTTGTTCTTCAAACCCTTTGATGTAGACTTGAGGATGTAAACTGCTACTTGAATCTAGGCCTTTTCTCTGATTGTAGATCCTTTAGCTTAACCTCTGAATGTCTCTTTTCGGCCCCTTTCCTTGACTGTTGAAACATTCGCTCTGATACCATGTTGAAGAATCTAGGGCATCCATAATTAGGGTGATTCTTTGATACATGATAACAATTTGTGAAGTGTTTATGCAATCTTTATCTTAGCTTGTTGTTTACTTCATTATTAGCATGTGTAAGTTAACTTCATCAAACTGCTATCAAAAACAAAAGAGACAAGAACACAAATGTTTGGTTATCTGCCAGGGCCAAAACCCCTCCCTCTTGGAGAGGAAAACCCATGCATAAATTCTTCTTATAGAGATTCCATTGACGAATACCAAGACCATGACCCTTGACACACTCTGCCTCTCCAAGACCAAGACATCAATCCACTTGCTTGAACACTGTTGAGATCATCATCTTGTTGCGCCTCTGAGATTACTATTGCATCTTCAAGATCTTCTTCACTACTTTGATGAGAGCATTATACACCATGATTGTTCCTTGAGGCTGAGATGATGTCTATACCTTGAGATCATAACTGCACCTTACTGTATTGTAAGATTATGATCCTTGTCTCTTTACCTTTGATGAGACTGACACTCTTCACTTAGGTGATCATTGTTTCTTTCATCACTGCATATTGGAACATCATCTACGTCATTGTTGTACAAGATGTTTGTATTGCCATAAGGATGTCAGCGAGATTGATATATCAACACTGTTGTGCGAGATCCATCAACACAGTCCCTTCGTCCGAGATCTTCTTCATCCAACCGAGATCCTTACAGGTATGTCGAGGTCATTAGTTATGCTATTGTGATATGCCTATACAAATCTGAATGTTAAGACAGAGATGTCGAGATGTGACCCTTGTCACTTCTTGTAATTATGATCACTATTTGTATTATGCAATAGATACGTTACTTAGATCATCTTCACCATTATATTGTCGAATGAGAGATCTACCACTGCTACAGGAGAACCACCGAGATCTAGTGTCAAGACTGCTCCTTCCCATGCAAGGTTAGCTCACCACTGTAATGCTGAGATTTCCATTCATAGTAATGCCGAGAATGTTCAGACTTCACATCACTATTGTGTCTATTACCTGAGATCATTTTGCTTCATTCATGCGAGGTCTTGACTGCACCTAAACCCCAACCGAGGTGCAGTCATGCCCTTACTGCAGCGCTACTCCTCCATGCAAAGACTAAGAGGCATCCGAATTTTTTTTGTGTACTTTTGCGCTAACCCTTCATGGGTATTTATAGTGGTTAGCCTCCTATATTGAGCCGACATACGTTCATGAACTGACGTGTCTTTTTATCATTCCGACATAACTTTCATTTATGTATTTAATTCATATTTGGATCCGACATGAAGTATTCTTCCTTGTTTTCGCTTGCAAACTTCTTGGAGGATTATGCTTGGTCTTTGGCAGGCTGCTACCCGCCTTGTAGGCTAGAATACATTGCACATAGGCTCATTCAGAGCTTCTTAATACATGACATGACTCTTTGACATTTTAATAAAATCCTAAAGACATCAAGAAGAAGTCTTTGACCTAGTTACACTTCTTGCTCATGAAACCCATCTAGCAAGAAAATAATTTATTACATCAATTACAAAGATCATGTCATCACGAAGACCGAACCTAGTTACACTTTCTTCAACACTAAAAAGGGTTGAATCCCTCAAGCTAGATGAGAGAGAGTTGTCCTAGGAGTCTATCAACCTGTTGTGTTATACAACAACCCCCCCATTTCAAAAAAATTTATCCAAAACTTTAATAAGAAATGGGTCCCCTTTTTTCCTTTTCCTTAGATTTAGTTTAAAACAATAAATCCAATAATAATCGCTAGTGTTGATTTAATCACATAACACAAGAAAGTCATCGTGAAAAGGTCTGATCCAATATTAACATGAAACAAGACCTTTTTGTAAAATGTGAAATAATATGTCATATCCTTTATTTAAAGGATATACTTAAGAGGCTCTCATTGGCAAATCTCTGATGCGATAATGCTATCGGAAATCGCAAATCGCAAGTCCACTATGAAACTTTCCAAAGGTTTATGCCACACCCCCGATGCGATAATACAATCGCAATCGGCCATCGCAGATACCATGAGCCGCATAGCAAAAGCCCTTTGAAACTCGCCGATGCGATTTCATAAATGAAAGGTACGCTTCCCAATAAAAGGTTAGCAAATGTTATATTTGCGGGTTTAAGCCTTTAATTGTTAATAAACAAATAACAAACAATTTGTTGATAATCCCGCCTCTTCACATTAATCTTTATCGCAATCGAGGCTACCTAGGGAAACTGTTTAAGCTTGACCTGTGAACCTCCCGATCTGCGATATGCGATTTTTCGCTAATCGCTGATCGGGAAAACCAAGGGATCCATGTTAAAGGACTATTACTCATATGTGCGACGCGACATATCATTATTACATTTAATTATCATGATTGGCAGTTATGGAAGTCATTAATATAGTAGTTAAGGTTGAGTCCTTCGAGGATTTCATCTGTGGTAATATTTGATTTCATTTTGCTTATCATGCTTGAATTACCATAACTCTTTTCATTTCGCATTGGCTTTGAACGGGTTTATTTCTCTGTTACGTTCTTTTGTTGTTTGCATAGAGCAAGTCTGAGTTGATGAATCCAGTAAAGATGACGAAGAAATCCAAGAAACCCAAAGCCCCCTGTCGTAGCCAAAGAAGAACCAGTGAAGAAAGTTTTAATATCTGATACTACCTGCCTCGGTCTAGGCAAGGCATCCTGGGAGAGTATCTACAACTTGCTGGAAGTCGAGGATCCGGAAGAAATGGAAGAAGTAGCAACTGCAGATTCCATAGATAAGTCAGAAAATACGCTAAAGGATTTGGCCTGCTCTTATCTTCATAGAATAGCAACTCACGCCAAAGTTTTACCCTATAATGACGTGGTCAGATGGGTAATAGAAAGCATCAATATTATAGACAGAACGTTCTTTACTGCTGATGGAAGAATGTTTGGGTCATTCAGAGCAGAAGATATTAAACGAATGTACCATTTGCCTGAACTGGAGAAGCGTTATAACAAAGCATTTTTGGAGGCTTTCGCCAAGGAGAACGCCATCGAATCCGACCCTATCAGACAATGGAGGCATTTTCCGACCAAGCACAAGCATGAAACATTGGGTATGTACTCCGTAGATTCATTGGCATCTCCTTATTGTTATGTTGGTGCAATGATGTGCAGACTCTTTGGAGTCCATGATTCTGCTAAATTTTCTATAGAAATGGTACCATTAATGGAGGTTGCAATCAATTCCTATATCATGGATACCATTTGTTTTAATTCCAAATACCCCATTCTTGGATGGAAATGGACTCCGCAGGATCCCAATCCCATTCACATTTATCATAAGGAGCTGTGGAAAGCCCATTACAAAAATCACCCTTATAGAATCTGTCATGGTTTCATCCTTCCCGTGTATTATGCCATATTCAGTAAACCTGCTCCTAGGTTATCCGAAGAAGCCTTTGTTGACCTAACTTCATTTGCTAGTTGGTTTGGTGAAGAAAATTTCACCTACATAAGACTTTTCGGTAGCACTACCAACCCACATGTCCTTCCCCTGTATATCCCTGATAAATTGCTTGCCAGAGAATTAGCACATCAGATAACAATTGAAGGGATGTCAAGGAACCTGAAGGAGTCTAAAAAGCACATGTGGCCAACATTTCCCCTCCGATGTGGTGGTTTTACGCTGCATGACTTCAAACATGCAGAGAAGGAAGCCGAGAAAATAAAGTTGTTAAAGCTAGCAATCATCCCAAAAAGTCAGTATGATCCTGTATCAATGGCCTACAATGTTACTTCTCACGTCAAAATCACCAAATTTGAACATGAGAAAGATAGCTAAGATGATTTGTTTGCTTCAGCTGAGGTATTTTCTCAAGTCAAACAACTAGCCAAAATCAAATTGGGAGCGGAAGGATTAGAGGAATTTTATAAGTTCAGAACACAGAGATTAGAAACCCTACCTCTGGACTTATTAAACACTACCTCTATGGTGCAACCACAAGGCCACAATGAAGAGAAAATTAGTGAGAAGACTCCCGAAATTGAAAAGATTCCTGAGAAGGAGAAGACCCTAGAAAGGGAACAGAAGCATGGAGGACCTAGTGAACCAATGAATCTACAAGATACTTGAACCAATGATATAACTAAAAGAACTTAGAGCACCTATCCACAAGATGCCAATAACAATTATTCAAGATGTTTTTATGCCAATATCACAATGTCAATCAGATGTCAAGTGCTCAAAATTAATATTTAGGAAAGTTATGATTAGAGTGCTTTTAGTGAGTGAGCTTATTAGATGTGAACATTGAACTTTATAGCATATAAACTCACAAGGAAAACACAATGTTAGCCACCTCCACAATATCAATGCTAGGAACACAAAATAATAGAAGGTACCAATATGAAAGCACTTATGCAATTTATGTTCCAATGACCTCTTAATAAGCAATAACTGAATGATATTGCAGCAGTAAGGAAATCATGTTAAACCCAAGAGATGACAAGCCTTAAGCAACTAGATTTGATCGCTAAAGTGCCCAACAACTTGCAAAAGTGAAACAGTCAATTTTACCTCACTTGAAATGCAATTTTCAGAATTAGATCAGATCTGATATATCTTGTTACAGCGGTAAACAAATCAGCAAATCCGTGAGTTAGTGATGCTACAACAAGTGCCAAATATGCTCAAAACTAGGAATAATTTGTTAAAACTAAAAAATTTAGTTTTTTAGCCTTTTCAGGTGAATTATTCAAAAAATTACAGATCTAATTCAGTGATTTACGGAGGAAATTCCAGCAAGCAAAATTTTAGATCTAGGCTAGATCTTTGATGCCCAAGTGGCCCAATTTTGAGAAAATTAATTTTAATATTTTTGAGTTATTTTGACCAACTTATTATGATTTTAGGGCACTTACATCACTGTTAAAAAAACAAAATTTACAGCAGTAGCAAAACAGCGAGAAAACCAGGGTTTAGAGAGCAAACCCTAGGCCTAATACCTTGAAGATCCCTTGGTCCAAATTTGTTATAACTTTAGGATGAGCTTGCCAGCGGAAAATAAAATTTTTTTAGGCCAAAAACCTGCAAAATCACCAAATATTCAGTCCAGAAAATTCAAATATGGATTTAAGGCAAACTAGGGCCAATGCTAGGCCCAGCAGGGCTAGCATTGAGAGAAAAAGGGGCTAGGAGGCCAAATAGAGGGCAAAGGAGGAAGGAGGAGACCAAGAAAGGGCAACGCTAGAGGGAGAAAGCCCTAAAGGGCTTGACGCAAGGGCCTAGAAGGCAATTTAAGGCCCTAAAGGGCCACGACTAGCCCAAAGGGCAACCGTTTGCGGCAAAGGAGGCCAATCGAGGCCTCCTAGGCCTTTCAAGGCCTAAAGGCCCTAACGCAGGGCCGAGAAAGGGAGGTCAAGGCCCCTAGAGGGTATGTTCTACCCTAAAAAGGGTTGAAATGAAGACGCAGAGGGCTGGACGACTCTGCGGACCAAGAGGAGGAGGATGTTGGCCCTAGGAGGTGTTGAAATTTGATGACTAAAAAGTTTCCTGCAATCCCAGCCCTGTTTTAAATTCACCATATCACCCCCACTCAGTTAAATACCCTTTCCCATAAACATACATTCAACATATAGAATTCTGGAAATAAAATTTTTAGATTAAAACACATTGGACTGTCAACACATGTTGAAAATAAATATGGGCATAAACAAACCAGCAACACATAAAAATACACATATTTTTGGTCAACTTAGACCCAGGCAAAACCCTTCAATCTTCTCCGGGGAAAACCTGTAAGGGAGCTCTTCAAATTATTTATCTTTCAAATTCAGGAAAAATACATTTGCAGACAAAACAAAACAGCAAAATACAACTTATCTCTTCAGCCCAAAACTCCTTGAAAACCATGCCCACTTTGCCTCGATTTCCGTGCCCTTTTGAAGTTGAAAATTTGTACTATACGAATACATATTGTACTTTGTGGATTCCGTACAAACTATAAGGATTTCCATACCGTTGTACAGACTGTACAGATTTTTTTTTTAATTCCAAAAACTTCTCTCCAACAGCGTGCAACTCACAGCATTAAAAGTTGTTTGTACTGTAGCTTCTGTTGTCTTCTATGCCTTGATTTTTGTGCCCAGCTTTGCCCAAAAATCACTCCTTCAGCTTGCTGCAACAAATTTCTCCTTCAAAACTTTTCTCCAGTGCTCAACCTCCTTTCTCCAATCTGCTCATGAAGAATGAATGCAGTCTCTCTTTTCTTTTCCCCCTTTTGTTTCCCTAAATGACTTTTGGGAAACCCTAAGATCTAATGGCTCAAATTTATTTAGATCAAGGGATGAGAATAAATGTGCATTAATTCTCACTTTCTATTTTTTTAACTCACCCATTAAATAAAGTAATCACATTGTACTTTATGTCTAATGTCACTTTTCACTTTATAAAGTCACACTTAGGAAAAGAATTATTTTGGACACTTTTCCCTAGGTAGAGACTAACCCATGGGAAACCACTTGTCCAAGGTACATTATAAATCAACACTCCCTCTTACCGAGGAAAGTGTTTCTCACCACACCCATCTTGTCCCTGAAATGGACATGCTTGCCTCTTGGCAAGAACTTTGTGAGAACACCAGCCACATGCTCACCTCTTGATATATACTCCAGCTTCACTGCCCCCTTCTGAACATAGTCCCTGATGAAATGATATCCACTGTCAATGTGTTTTGACCTATCATGAAATACTAGATTCTCCGTGAGTTTAATGCAACTCCGATTATCACAGTGAATAATTGTCGTTCTCAACTCCTAATCAAATACGCCATACAACAATTTGCGATGTCAAATGGCCTCACAACTATCCTGGCTAGCAGCAATATACTCAGCCTCAGAAGATCTCAAAGCAATTGACCTTTGCTTTCGACTGAACCACAACACAACTAACGAACCCAATCCGAAGCAACACCCTGAAGTGCTCTTCCTGTCAGAAGCACAGCTTGCCCAATCTGCATCTGTGTAACCTGCCAACCTCACTCGATCTCCGCGCCTATAGTCCAGACCATAATCAACAGTACCATGCACGTAGCGAAGAATGTGCTTTGCAGCTACCTAGTGCACCCTCCTGGGCTCAACCATGAACTGGCTAAGTGTGTTCGCTGCAAAGCATATATCTGGCCTAGTGTTGATCAAATAAATCAAGGACCCAATAAGCTACCTATACAATGTGGGATCCACCAAGCTAGAATCTGAAGCATGAAGCTTCTTCCAATTGGTGATCATAGGAGTAGACATGGGTATACAGTCTACCATGTGAAATCTGCTCAACACATCCACAGCATACTGCCCTTGCCCCAGAAAGATATGCCCCTCCTCCTGCCACACCTCAAGCCCCAAAAAGTAATGCATCGGCCCAATGTCCTTCATCTCGAACTCCATAGCAAGATCCTCCTTGCAACTACTAATCAGTCTCTCTACCCCAGTAATGAACAAGTCATCAACATACAGCACAAGAATGAGCAGATCATCCCCTACAACAATGTAGTATAGGTTCGGATCTACATCACTCTTCGTGAAACCCATCTATTGCAAGTAAGTATCAATCCTCGAATACCAAGCTCTCAGAACTTGCTTAAGTCCGTAGAGTGCTCACCTCAACTAGCATACATGGGTCTCCCGCCCAAGTACCTCAAAGCCCTGTGGCTGCTCAACATACACCTCCTCCTTTATAACTCTATTCAAAAATGTGGTCTTCACATCCATTTGATGGATCTGCCAACCCATTTCTGTAGCAAAAGAAATAAGGGACTGATAGAAGTGTACCGAGCCACGGGAGCGAAGGTCTCATCATAGTCAACTCCCTCTATCTGTGAGAACCCTCTAGCCACAAACCTCACCTTGAACTTCTCAATGCTTCCATCTGCAGCATGCTTGATCTTGTAGAGCCACCTGGAAGTCACAATTGACTTGCCCTCAGGCCTAGGCACCACTTCCCATACATTGTTCTTAATGATAGAGGCATATTCCTCCACCATAGCCTCTCTCCATACCTCCTAGATGGCAGCCTCCTCATAGCTAGTAGGCTCAGAGTCAACAATGCCGGTAGCCTTGGCTACAGAACTGCAAAACCACTCAAGTGGCACACTCTCCCTGTTCACCCTCTTCAGAGGACCGACGGACTCCACTTCCTTCAAGGTGCCTTGTAGCCACTTGGGCCTCCTCTTTCCTGAAGAAGCTTCCCCATAGTGAACCTCATCCTCTACCCCCCAGTCTGGTGAACATGAAGGTCTATGAACTGACCCTGGTGTGCCTGTACCAGCACCTGTCCTCGAAGAACCTGTACTGGCACCTGTGCCTATGTCAACTGAAGTGCCATGTGAACTTTGTACCAGTCGACTCCTTAAAGAAGTGCTCGGTGAACTCACCACTGGTGCCCCAAATGTCATTGACACTGAAGTACCTCCTATACCAATCGATCTAGAAACCTGAGGTCCCGCTCCCTCTACCTGACCTCCTTGTTGAGGAGAAGTTTGTAACTCTCTCTCATCATACTCCTGTGATCTCCAATAGGCCCTCTCCTCCTCGAACTTCACATCCCTCCTAATCACCACTCTCCGTTTAGAAGGAATGAAGACCCGATAGGCCTTCAAAGTCTCGATGTAACCCATAAAGATACCCTTCTTTGCCATGGGTTCTAGCTTCGTCCTCTGCTCCTTGGGGATAAGAATATGTGAGACATCCAAAGATATGAAGATGTCCCACATGAAGCTTCTCTCCAGTGAAAGCCTCCTTCGGAGTCATATTCCCCAATATTCTGTGAGGACTCTTGTTCTGAAGATAAACAACAATATTACAAGCCTCAACCCACAAAAACAAAGGCAACCCCTAATCATGAATCATCGCTCTAGCAGCCCCAACAATAGCTCTATTCTTCCTTTCAAACACCCCATTCTGTTGGGGGTTGTAAGGAACCGTGAACTCTCTCATAATGCCCTCCTGTGCACAAAAGTCAGAAAACCCACCATCGGTGTACTCACCACCATTGTCTGACCTCAAGACCCAAATCTTCCTACCTATCTACTTTTCCACAAGAGCTTTGAACTCTTTAAAGCGACTAAAGACCTCACCCTTGGTCTTCAGGAAATATATCCAAGTCCTCCTAGAGTAGTCATCAATGAATATATTATAATACTCATAACCACCCAAAGACACATGAGACATACGACCACTAACATCACTATGAATCAAATCTAGTATACCTGTAGATCTGTTGTCGCTCGCTGGGAATGGTAACTTGGTGTACTTGCCAAAAGCACACCCTCTACAGACCTCATAATGCTCGACACTGAAATCAGGAACTCCAGTAGTGATCTCCCTCAGTACTCTCGAAGCTCCATGATGCATATGTGCCATTCTCCGGTGCCATAACTCGCACAAGTCTCTACTACTGGCGGTACTAGTGTGAGTGCTACCAGATGTGTTACTCACCAATGCTCCTATCGACTGAAAACTGAATCTGTATAGTTTCCCAGACCGGACTCCAATCACTTTGACCAAAGTGATAGAAGCTCCCCTAGGATGCATCAATACCTACCCTCCTGAGAAAGTGACGTCAAACCCCTTCTCCTCCACAACAGACACTGAAATCAAGTTCTTCTTCATCCCCGGAACATACAAAACATCCATGACCTTCAAAGGAGGCAAAGCTTCCCTCTCAAAGGTCACAGTCCCCACACCAACAACTCTCAGAGTGCAGTCATCTCCTAGTACAATCTCAATATCAAGTGCCCTCTCTGCAAGCTCTGAAAGGAACTCTCGTGCACCTTTCATATGGCGAGAAGCCCCGATGTCTATATACCACACATCGGATGATGTACTCCTATTAGAGTAGAAGCAATAAATGCAAAGTTTTGGTCAAACTGTGAAGCAAACTACTCCACCTCTACTAAAGCTGCAATACCCTTCTTCCCCTAGTTCTTCCTCTCAAGACATGTAGCAGCATAGTATCCCATCTTCTAGCATGCCCAACATTTGACTTGGGACATATTTGTATCTTTCTTCGTCTTCTTCTATTTTCCCTTAGCCCCATCTGATGAGACCCCTTTCTTGGCCTTCCCTTTGTTCTTCCCCCTAGCTATCAAGGCTAACAGTTAGTCTTTTGTGTCTCATGCTGCACACAATCATCCCAGAATCTGTCCCAATTAGGAAGATTCTCCCTAGAGGTAACAGCATCTCCAAAGACCTCCCAAGACTTAGGAAGTCCCACTACAGCTATCCTGACTAACTCTGTGGAAACAACTGCCTCACCAATAGCAGTCAAATCATCATGTACCTGTTTGACCCTGCCAAGATAATGAACTACACTTTCAGCCTTTGTCATCCTGATGTTCTTTAATTGTTCTTTGAGTATCATCTTCTTGCTCTCATTGGTACTCTGATAGAGAGTGGTTAGAGTTGTCCATATTTAATATGCATATGTGTTTTCTCTCACTTGAGGAACCACGTGATCCTTCAGGCTGTCCATCAAAATCTTTTTTGCCTTTGCATTATTTTTTGTGAGTTCAGCAAGTTCATCTGCAGCAGTAGGAGGTACAACCACTTGTCGCACTTTATCCCAAATTGTTGCCTCCTCAAACACTCTCTAAATTATGTCCTTCCAAGCAGCATAGTTGGATATCCCATCCAGTTGGTCCTCTATCCTTAAGAACATGGCCATGACTGCTGTCCAAAATTTACAAAACCAAGAAAATGGAAAAATGAACTTTCCAGCACACCTTGTTGTCCCAAAAGTTCAGTCTGTGTGAAATTTCACCTTGTTGGCCCAAAATATCAATTTTTTGCCCAAACTGAATTTGTTGTCCAAAATTTCAGTTTATTGTCCAAACCACTGTTTGTTGTCCCAAACTACTGTCTGTTGTTCAAACTGCGATTTTCAGCCCGTAGCTCTGATACTATGTTGAAATTTGATGACTAAAAAGTTTCCTGCAATCCCAACCCAGTTTTAATTTCACCTGATCACTCCCATTCAGTTAAATGCCCTTTCCCATAAACATACATTCAACATATAGAATTCTAGAAATGAAATTTTCAGATTAAAACACATGGGACTGTCAACACATGCTGAAAATAAATATGGATATAAACAGAGCAGCAACACAGGTTTTTGGTCCACTTAGACCCAGGCAAAACCCCTTCAATCTTCTCCAAGGAAAACCTGTAAGAGAGCTCATCAAATTATTTAAGTTCAGGAAAAATACATTTGCAAACAAAACAAAATAGCAAAATACAACTTATCTCTTCAGCCCAAAACTGCTTGAAAAACATGTCCACTTTGCCTCGATTTTTGTGTCCACTTGAAGCTGAAAATATGCATTGTACGGATACGAACTGCACGAACAATACTGTATGGATTATGTACAGACTTTATGGATTTCCGTACCGTTGTACGGATTGTACGAATTTTTTTAATTTCCAAAAACTTCTCACAGCATTAAATGTTGTTCGTACTATACCTTTTGTTGTCTTTTATGCCTTGATTTTTGTGCCTAGCTTTGCCCAGAAATCACTCCTTCAGCTTGTTGCAACAAATTTCTCCTTCAGAACTTTTCTCCAACTCTCAACCTCCTTTCTCCAATCTGCTCATGAAGAATGAATGCAATCTCTCTTTTCTTTTCCCCCTTTTGTTTCCCTAAATGATTTTTGGGCAACCCTAAGATCTAATGGCTCAGATTCATTTAGATCAAGGGATGAGAATAAATGTGCATTTAATTCTCACTTTCTATTTTTTAACTCACCCATTAAATAAAGTACCCACATTGTACTTTATGTTTAAAGTCACTTTTCACTTTATAATTTAACATTGACTTTAACCTAGGTAGAGACTAACCCATGGGAAAACACTTGTCCAAGGTACATTAAAAATCAACAAGAGCGCTGGATCTAGGCCCGAGAGGCCTAAAACTTGAAACCCCACCTTCTGAAAAATTCATTTGCTTCAAATTTAAATTTTGCTTCAAATTTTCCAATGGCTGGGCCAAAATTCTAGAGACTAGATCTTACCCTCAAGGGCCTAGATCTAGCTCTATTTCAACTTCTTCTTTTGGTTTCATCTGCACAAATAGATTCACAAACACCCAAAACCCCAAATATATACAAAATCTCAAAACCAAAAAACCCCAATTAGCAAAAATAATTTACAAAGTAATTCACAAAATTATTTTACAAATATACAAGGGTTTTAAAATAAATTTTGAGAAAAAAAATTATGCTGACTTTTTCTTTGATAAATGGCTAAAAATACTTTAGAAACCCAATGCACACTATAGCGTTAGCAAAGTTTAAATCAACCACATAAATATTTGGGATCCAAACAAAGTCGGTTCATGCCCACAGTTTGTGAACTTGGAGACCAAGAACTGGGGTACCAACACAACCTAGGAAAGCCCGTAGCCAGCACATACCACAAATCAACGAACATTGAACACCTTGAACTGCACCCCAAAGTCTTTATTATGATAGAAATAAAAGTTCCCACGAGACAATAGTGTTACATCAATGCTTCAGTAGCAATTTCTTAGCCAGAAATCAGATGGCTAGAGACTCAAATGACTCTCTAATTTATAGATAAATCCTCCCAGTGGAAAAACAATGGCTAGTTTGCTTGATCCTTGTCAAAATAACCTCGGTTGTCGAAAAATGCTTTATCATCTTTTAACCTTAGCCGTTGAATTTTTATTTTGAAGCATTTTCGAATTTCTCATTTAATTCCATTTTTATTAATTTTGAGCTAATTTCCTCAATAAATAGACTTTGACTTAACCACCAAGGTCCAAGGGTCCAATTTTTCTTGAAATATCCAATATTCCCATGCTGGAGGACCTCCAAAAATTAGTTATTTTGATACCAACGAATTTTCCACTTGGTGAATTTAATTTTCCTAATACAATTTAATTTGACTCTAATTAATTAATTTTCTGGCTTAGGATTTATTTATTTTTGCCAGAAAAATTAATTGACACTTGAGGGGATTTAATGTTTTTTCCACCCTCTAATATTTTAACCATGGTGTCTAAGTATGAGGGACCATGCATTCAAATATTTTTTACATACGATTTTTTACAATTCAACCCTCAAAGAGGAAATACCCGTTCGGCTTAGACCCTAAAATTACATACCCAATCTGCAACACAATATGATATAGTAGACCAAGTGATTTGTAATAAAATAATTTAGCCAACTATCTTAAATTATTCCCAAATCACTTTTACATAAGACTCGACTAGAATGCTATGACTCACCTATGACTTTGACAAAGAATTCCACCCTAGCTTTCGGGTGAAGTTGGAGGGAAAAACTTTGTCGACCATCTGTGTTTAAAAACACAAATGAGACAGTGAGATGAAAAACCTCCTAGGATGAAACTCTCGCCAAAATAATAGGTTTACCTATGTTGCTACTAGCATCATTTACATTACATAACTTGCAAAATGGGTTTATAATGACACATAAACTACTAATAGATGATCCAATCATGTTGAAAAAATTGGTACTTTCGCTTCCATGGAGCTTTGACAAAAACTTTGCAATAGTTCCTTTACCAATTTTAACCATTTTTGGGTTCTCGGGAAAACCGATGTTTACTTCAATAAATTCACCAAGATCCATCTACTTTTCATCGACGCTTTTGGTGGCATCACTTCTATCAAAGGGTTGTTCCACAGCCACTATATTTCCAAAAGTTGGGTTTGTCACATCCTTAAGAATCAGACCCTTCTTCCTTGGAGCAAGCTTGGAAATTTTTAAACTCATCCAAGGGATTAAAATAACGAACAATTTGCTTCTCATCATCAAATACCTGCCAATGTTCCATGTTATTCGAACCTGATGGTCTGGAAATGACTTCCATTTTAACCTTGTCTGTTATTAAATTATTAGATATTTGGAAAGTAGAGGCGGCTACAACAAGCTCATCTGCTTGACTATTTTCTTCTCTAGGAATAATTTGCAGACCAAATGCATCAAATAATTCAATAGTATCCCATACAACGTTTCTATACCTTTTAAGTCTATAACTCTTACATGAGAATATACCCTTGACCTATTTGATGATAAGATCAAAGTCTCTTTTCACACTCAATGATTTTATTTTGAGGTCTCTGGCTATTTCAAGGCCCATCAATAAAGCTTCATATTCATCTATATTGTTAGTAGCTTTGAACTCCAACGGGAAAGCAAATTTAAATACATGCCCTGAAGAGGAGGTCAAAACAACTTTGGCCCCTTTGCCAGGTTTTGAGCGAGCACCATCAAAACTCATGTGCCAGAGTTGCTCTGTTAAGTTATGGTATGTTCTATGCTTAGAGCAATTTACTTCAATTTCTTCTTTTTAGCCCAATGTCAATTTCATTGTTTAGCAATCACATTAACTTAAAATAAAAGGTTGATAGAACATAAATAAATCGACAGAAGACAAGTTAAGACAAGAGACACCAAATGTGGCAGCTAGCCAAGGACAAACCCCAATGTGGGAAAACCCTTTGATTAATTCTTCTATAATCTTCAATAATTTAGCACAGAGAGAGAGATAGTACAATATCACAAATCTGATATTTTATATCAGCAATAATAAATCAGCAACTAGCAAAGTCAAAGCTAGTCAAATAGCCCTGAATTGACCTCTAGTCAACCTTGAAAAACTCAGTCTTCAACAGCAAACATCAGCAGCCCAAAACAACTCTTAGTCAATGGTCAAAATAGCAGCCAACAAATCAGCGACCTGCGATCAGCCCTAACCAGTCAACGTTGGTCAACGATTTGGTCAACACTGGTCAACACAGCACCCAAACAGCATGTGCAGTTCAACACTTGGTCAACACATCCTCCAACAGCCATGCACCTTGGTCGACGCAGCCCATAAAAGTCAACATTGCCCAGAAAGTCAACATTGCCCTAAATAGAATTTTCATCCTTCCTCTTGAACGTGTGAGAAAAACTGCTTCTACGCTGGCCCAATGAGATTAGGAGAGAGAAGATGAGTGTTGAGATGATGTGAAATAATGCCATAAGGTATCTTCCTTTTATATGAATCGTTGAGGTTAAGTTGGGGGTGTACCACACACTTTATCTTGCTCGCCGACTTGGACAAATTGTCAAGTAGTTACAAATAAATTCATATCTCCATAAATACATGTCGAAATTAGATGATCATTAGATCAATCCTACACCTCTCGAGGAGAGGAATCCAAGAAAAATATCAGCTGCCATAAATAAGATGACCCACATGGAGTTTGGCCCTAGTTGCCAATTTTAACACTCCCTCTCAACTAGGGATAACTCCATCTGACCGTCGGTACTATCTTTGCCATCAAATGCACTTCCCTCGCTCGGCTCTGATCTGCTCTGCTTTGCTGAACTATGAAGAAGAAGAAATGATCAAGGATGTATCATACCATCCTCTACTGACCCGAAGTCAGTCCCAGATAAAAGAGAGTGCTCAATAGCACTCTTACTGACCCGAATTCCGTTCCAGAGAGTGTCATACCACTCTTACTAATCCCAGATCAGTTCCAAGAGAGAGTGAGCTATATCACTCTTACTAACTCGAAGTTAGTTCCAATTGATCCCAGATCAATGTCGGTCATCCTAGCATAGGGAGTGCGGTGGATACACGATGCGCCCATCGGTACTACTATGGTCCCTATCCTCATTTCCCTACTCATTGGCCAAATGAGAGGTACTTCCTATGAGTCCCAGACTGCATGGGTAGGATGCCTCGGTAGGAGAACCACCCATCTTGCCTACAAGTCGCCACGAGGTATCATAGGGGAAGGCTAAACCAGTCACCCTATACACAGCACACCACTAGGGGAGGGTGAGTCGCCCTATGGTCGCTCGTTGCTCCAAGAAGTACCCCAAGCCCCTCGGAGCTCCCAGAGCTCAATGCATGCATCATACAAGATGCTCATAAGAGGGTCTCTCAACGACTCCAAGTCATTCTCAAAAAGTCAAGAATTTGACCTTTCCCAGGGGCTTTGTCAGAATGTCGACGACGTGTTCATCTATACCGATATGATCGAGCCTTATTGCTCCACGTTGTACGATATCCCGGATAAAGTGGTACCTAATATCGATATGCTTGGAGCGATCATGAAATACAGGATTCTCGGAAAAACGAATCCCACTTTGGCTATCATAAAGGATCACAGTAGTATCCAATGTATATCCAAACAGCTCACTACAGAGCTTCCGCAACCAGACAGCGTCACAAGAGGCCATACTCGCAGCAATATATTTTTCCTCAGCGGTGCTCAAAGCCACCGACTTCTGCTTCCTGCTCATCCAGGATATCAAGGCAGAACCCAAAGAGAAACAACACCCAGAAGTTCCCTTTCGGTCCACCACACTGCCTTCCCAATCAGCATCAATATATCCATGTAGCCTCACATCTCCGGCAATGTATCTCAACCCATGAGTGATTGTGCCCCGAACATATCTCAAAAGATTCTTGGCACCAATCCAATGTGAATGGTGAGGCTCAACCATATATTGGCTCAACCTGTTGACTGCAAAACATATATCCGGACGGGAGTTCACCAAGAACATCAATGCTCCTATGAGTTGACGATACTAAGTAGCATTTCCCAAAGCAGGTCCGACAGCACTACCGCATAACTTCTTGAAGTCAAGTTCCATCGAGGTAGTAACGGGCTTGTAGTCCACCATACCGAATCTCTCCAATATCTTCACCACATATTTTCCTTGAGATAGGAAAATCTCCCCTGGCTTCTGCCAAGCTTCCAGCCCTAGGAAATAGTGCATCAATCCTAGGTCCTTCATCTCAAATTTGGAAGCCAACCTCCTCTTACATTTGTGAATGAGAGGGTCTGCACCTATCAGAAAGAGGTCATCAACATACAGCACCAGTATGAGAGGCTTATCATCCTCAACCTTAAAGTAAAGGTTTGGATCAGCTTCACTCCTAGTGAATCCCAGCTTCATCAAGTAGCTATCGATCCTCTCATACCAAGCTCGGGGTGCTTGCTTCAGCCCATAAAGGTCTTTCTTCAACCTGCATACATGAGATTCCTGATTATGGATCTCAAACCCCTAGGGTTGTTCCACATAGACTTCCCCTTTAATTGAACCATGCAAGAACGCGGTCTTGACATCCATCTGATGTAGGTTCCATCCTTGCGAAGCAGCAAGGGCTATGATCGAGCGGATGGTGGTGTATCGAGCAACAGGTGCAAATATCTCATCATAATCTATACCTTCCTTTTGAGAGAAGCCTCGAGCAACAAAGCGAGCCTTATACTTTTCAGCACTCCCATCAGCTCCATGCTTTATTTTGTAAAGCCACTTTGAGGTGACAACTGTTTTGTCCTGGGGTCTAGGGACCATATCCCAGACATCATTCTTCATGATGGACTCATATTCCTCATTCATAGCATCCTTCCATACCTGATGCTTCACGCCTTATTCGAATGATGAGAGCTCATCTTGAATGATCATGCTCATAATGGTCAAGTATCCCTGATACCTGGTCGGCTTCTTACTTTCACGGAAAGTCCCTCTGGGTGCAATGTGTCCTTCGGCATCATCAAGTGTCCCCCTAAGCCATGACGGCCTCTTCCTAGAAGAGGAAGGCTCTTGCGGAGGGGGATCAATAGGATCCATAGGTTCTTCCACATCAGGCATTGTCCCATCTTCCTTCTCATCTGGTTTCCTCGTGTCAACTTCTTTCGTTTTCCTTAGAATAGGAAGATTGTCAACCTTGCTAAGAGCCATATCTTCGTCAAAGGTGACATCATGACTAATCTCGACTTCCCTTTGACTAGCCACATAGATTCTATAGCCCTTAGAATTTTCGCTATAGCCCACGAAGATTCCCTTCTTTCCAGATGCACCCAATTTATTCCTTTTCTCTTTCGGCACATGAAAATATACGGGACTTCCAAAAATTCTAAAATGAGAGACATCAGGTTTTTTACCAGTGAACATTTCTTTGGGAGTTTTGGAACCCAATGCTTGATGAGGGCATCAGTTTTGAACATATACAGCGATATTCGCAGCTTCGGCCCATAGAAACTTTGGAAGCCTTTGATCACGGAGCATAGCACAAACAGTTTCCACAATCGTACGATTCTTCCTTTCTACCACACCATTCTGCTTAGGAGTGTATGGTGTTGTGGTCTCCCTCTTAATGCCAGCCTCTTTGCAAAAGTCATGGAACTCATTGGATTCATACTCGGTCCCATTATCAGTCCTTAAGATCTTGATCTTCTTCTCGATTTGATTCTCGATCAAGGCTTTGAAGTGACAGAACCAAGAGAACACTTCATCCTTCTTTTTCAAGAAGTATATCCACGTCTTGCAAGAATAGTCATCTGTAAAAGTGAGATAATATAAATAACCTCCTAAAGAGTTCACGGGCATCATATCAGATATGTTGGAGTGAACCAACTACAAAATATCGAACGTCTTGCTATGGCTTGAGGGGAATGGTCCCCTTTTCAACTTTCCTTCGGCACATCCCGGACATACACCTTCATGCTCTATTTTGAACTCGGGCATCCCTGTCACCATTTGTCTCACATCGGGTAGAGCCTTATAATGAAGGTGGGCAAACCTCTAATGCCATAGTTCGGACTGAAGAGACGTGTCGCAAGACATGACTCCCAAGGGACTCCCTCAAACTTGATATAAAGAGTCAACTCGAAACCCAAGAGTGAAAGCATCTTTAAAATTCTTTTTCCACACATGTACCTTGCCATCGATGAAGACCACCTTGTAGCCTTTGTCTTCCATTAGAAATAGACACCAAGTTCTTCTTGAGATCAAGTACATATAGGACTTCTTGCAAATGAATTGTGTTACCCTGATTTAGTTGAAGAGTAGCATTCCCTACACCCTTTACGAGATAGGCGGAGTTATCTCCAAGAATAATCTCCAGGTTGGTCTCCTTCCCTATCAGATTAGAGAGAGATTCCTTGTAACCAGTGAAGTGCCTTGAGGCACCACTATCAATAAGCCAATTGCCCAAAGAGTCCGGAGCAGAAGTAGTAGAGAGGGTTGATATCAGATAATATTCATCTTGCTTATTGTTAACAACAATAGATTCATACCTGGAGTTCCTTGCCTTCTTCGAGGGTTGACCACTTTCTTGATTTCCAGCATTCCTCTTTCCTTTGCCGTTGAACCTGCCATTCCTCTGATTGTGGTTGGAATTGCCCTAGGAGTGATTTTGATCATCGTCATGAGATGTGTCCTTCCTATTTGGACACTCCCTCGCATAGTGGCCGAATTTATTGCAAGCGAAACATCTTCCCTTCCTTCCACCTTTCGATTTGGCCTTTCCTTTGGACTTAGACTTGGAATTATTTCTCCTTTTAGCATGAGAGGAGAAAGCAGTGGGGTTGCCTTTAAATGAAGGCATTTCCTGCTCTTCCATCCTTGTCTCTTCCTGAATGCATCTTGCCATCAATTCCTCAAATCCCGAAATTATATTATTGTTGAGAAGAGTGGTTCTAAATACATACCATTTGAATGGGAGCCCTTCAAGAGTTGTGATAGTCAGTTCCCTGTCAGGAATGACTTCTCCAATCGATATAAGATCATTCCTGATCTCAATGATTCTTAAGAAGTAAGATTGCATATCCTCATCTTTGCCCTTCTTAATTTCCTTCAGCTTGTTTTTGAGGAACAAAACTTGATTTGCATCACTAACTTTAAACAAGATTACCAGTCTATCATACATCTCCTTGGAGATGTTCAACTCAAACACGTAGGCCACCTCTGATTGTGGTTGGAATTGCCCTAGGAGTGATTTTGATCATCGTCATGAGATGTGTCCTTCCTATTTGGACACTCCCTCGCATAGTGGCCGAATTTATTGCAAGCGAAACATCTTCCCTTCCTTCCACCTTTCGATTTGGCCTTTCCTTTGGACTTAGACTTGGAATTATTTCTCCTTTTAGCATGAGAGGAGAAAGCAGTGGGGTTGCCTTTAAATGAAGGCATTTCCTGCTCTTCCATCCTTGTCTCTTCCTGAATGCATCTTGCCATCAATTCCTCAAATCCCGAAATTATATTATTGTTGAGAAGAGTGGTTCTAAATACATACCATTTGAATGGGAGCCCTTCAAGAGTTGTGATAGTCAGTTCCCTGTCAGGAATGACTTCTCCAATCGATATAAGATCATTCCTGATCTCAATGATTCTTAAGAAGTAAGATTGCATATCCTCATCTTTGCCCTTCTTAATTTCCTTCAGCTTGTTTTTGAGGAACAAAACTTGATTTGCATCACTAACTTTAAACAAGATTACCAGTCTATCATACATCTCCTTGGAGATGTTCAACTCAAACACGTAGGCCACCAGGTGCTTGTCAATAGAGTCTCGGATGATCTTCTTTGCTTTGACTTCACCCTTAGTGTACTTGTTCCTTGTAACAACCGATGCATTTGATGGAGGCTCTGTAATTATGCCTCTCACATAGTCCAACACTTCCTGCTCTTCCAATGTCAAATCGAGAGACATCTTCCATCCGTGATAGTCAAACTTCTCACAGAGCTTGTCTTCGGTGGGGAAGTGTGATGAGGAACCCATGAAGTCTAAAGACTTTTTCCAACAGTCTTCGGTGATTGATCTTGTTCTTGCTCTTACTCGGGCTTTGTCTTCACCTCACCTCTGATACCATGTTAAGTTATGGTATGTTCTATGCTTAGAGCAATTTACTTCAATTTCTTCTTATTAGCTCAATGTCAATTTCACTATTTAGCAATCACATTAACATAAAGTAAAATGTTGATAGAACATAAATAAATCGGCAGAAGACAAGCCAAGACAAGAGACACCAGATGTGGCGGCTAGCCAAGAAAAAACCCCAATGTGGGGAAACCCTTTGATCAATTCTTCTATAATCTTCAATAATTCAGCAAAGAGAGAGAGAGAGATAGTACAATATCACAAATCTGGTATTTTATATCAGCAACCAGCAAAGTCAAAGCTAGTCAAACAGCCCCGAATTGACCTCTAGTCAACCTTAAAGAACTCGGTCTTCAACAGCAAACATCAACAGCCCAAAACAACCCTCAGTCAATGGTCAAAACAGCAGTCAAAAAATCAGCAGCCTGCTATTAGCCCTAACCAGTCAACGCAGCAACCAAACAGCATGTGCAGGTCAACGCATCCTCCAACAGCCCTACACCTTGGTCAACGCAGCCCATAAAAGTCAACGTTGCCCAGAAAGTCAACGTTGCCCTAGAAAACAATGAACGCTACCCTAAACAGAATTTTCGTCCTTCCCCTTGCACGTGTGAGGGAAACTGCTCCTACGCTGGCCCAATGAGATTAGGAGAGAGAAAATGAGTGTTGAGATGATGTTAAATAACGCCACAGGGTATCTTCCTTTTATATGAATCGTTGAAGTTAAGCTGGGGGTGTGCCACACACTTTATCTTGCTGGCCGACCTTGACAATTTGTCAAGTATTTACAAATAAATTCATATCTCCATAAATACATGTCAAAATCAGATGATCTTTAGATCAATCCTACACCTCTCGACGAGAGGAATCCAAGAAAAATATCAGCTTCCATAAATAAGATGACCCACATGGAGTTTGGCCCTAGTTGCCAATTTTAACATGCTCCCTAAACTCTTCTTTGCTATCTGGGAAAATTATGGGATTAGAAAGGACAGCATAATTCCCAATGCTAGATTGCATCACAATGGGCTCTTCGATAGGATTCCTAGGAGGAGAGACCTTTTCTAGGACTTTCTCAACTTTATCAGAACTACTACATGGCAAACAAGGTGAAGGAGCCTGATGCTCCATTTTAAGCACTTCTACTTGAGGAGGCTTGATAGTTTCCTTGACTTTGGCTTCTTGAATTGGAATTTTGATCATTTCTTTGATAGGCACAGATATTTTTGCATTGTTGATCCACTCTCCCAAGTCAAAATCAGGTTGAATATTAGAAGCTACTTCCTTTGTGTTTTCCTCTTGTACGGACTAATCTTCGAGAGAAATTTCACTTTCCTCTTCGACATTACCAATGTTAAGGGTTGTAACATCATGGCTATTCTCAATAACTTCCATCCAATCTTCTAAAGGCACGTGAAAATCCCTTCCAAACATATTTATCTGCTTTGCTACTAATGCAAATTTATTATTTAAGATATTCTTTGCAATAGCACAAGATTCTTCATCATGGAAGCTCTGACATGGTTTGTAGAAGGACTAGAACATCATATTTGTAGATTCAAAGGGATCAGGAGGTCTATGCTCAATGGGAGGGTTCCTTTTTGGCCATGCATTGTTATTATTTCTAGGCTGAGTTTGATTTCTTTCCATTTGAATCAATCTAGATTGCATGGCATTTAATTCTTTAGCATGCTCAATTCTCATTTCCTTAATCATTTGAGTTAATTCTTTAATTGATTCATGTTCTACCTCCTTAATTTATTCTCCCTTTAGTGATTGTCTTGATTGAGTTTCATGGTTTTCATCAACCGAGCTTGACTAAATTGCATTTTTCTAAGCATTTGACCTAATTCTTTGATAAGATGTTTATCATCAACACCCCTTCAATCAGTTATTCCTGTGTTTACACTATCTCGAATTCTTCATGCAACGGCACAAGTGGATTCACCATGAATATGATCACAAGTTCTACAATATGGAATAAGTTTGGTGTGGTGCATTCTCTTGAAATCATTTTATGATAATTGGGTCTTTTGCAGGATCACTTTCATCCTTCTTCATAGTACTAGAAGCACAATGCTAGCCCCTTTGATCTTCATATCTATTTTTAAAAGCATCGATGATGGCTTGTAAAGAATCAGAAGAATTATTAGGAAAATCACAAAAGCAATTCCTAGCATCACCTTCCAAGGAAAGGACAAAGAGCCGCATTTTGATATCTTCATGATTATATCGTGCAGAGTCACAAAATATTTCCATACAACAAGCAAACTTTTTGAGATGATTTCTAGCAGTGATTGCATTACTACCCGTGAAAGAAGGCAATTTATTAATGGCATTTTCTAGAATATCATGAAGAATGTTAGTAAAATGACAAGGGGCAAACAAGTCATTCATGATTACCTGCTTTAAGGGGAAAAGGAGCTAATGGATGTCAAAGAGAGATCCTTGTTCAAGAAAGACAAGATATCCACAACAAGCGAGCTTCTAGCAGAAATTTATGCAAAAAATGAAAGAAGTAGAGTTGCCACTTCAACATCAATCTAATTCCAAAATCCAAAAGGCAAAAAGCCGAAAAGTTAGTCAGGGAGAAGCAAATGGATATCAGGGATGGCTTCCTGTCTAAGAAAGTGAATGCTTACCAGAATGTAATGTGTTCAGCAGTAAGCTCTTGTAAATGGATGAATAAGTGAAGACACCACCCAAACAAGAAACCAACTGAAATGTCCAAGTGCAAAAAGTGCAGATAGAGAAGACGAAAGGATTAGTGAGAGGACAAAAGATAAGGTGATGAAGAGATGAAGAGATAAGGAGAATATCACAATGGCGCCAAAAAATGTGGCGTTCATGGGATAAAGGAAAAATGAAACTAATTAGAGGATTAAGAAGAGTGATGATAAGTGTCCCAAAGCCAAGGACCAAAAAATGGCTCCCCAGCAACGGCGCCAAAAAATAGTCACTTACATTGTACAGGCACAATGCAACAATGACTTAGGTCGAGGGTTGTCACTGACCCTCAACCCCTTCATTCTAGTTGTCTCCCAAAAAAAGGCTATGGGGGTTAGTCCCAATGGAAGATGGAAACAAAAGACAAGTTTGCAACCAACGAGTCCGGGAGACATGATTGAACGGCGTAGCCACATGGTTGATTTAGCAAGTTTTTAGAGATTAGATTAAATTACTTATGAAACCAATACCTTATGGAGTCAACTTGTTTTATATCAATTAAGGACCAAATGACCGAATGAACAACAGCTGCTTGAATGCTTAACTATCCTATATGTTATGCAGATCCTATGACTTAGGTGTGATGTAAGAATCTTGATTGTTTTTAATTAGATGCCTATTACAGGTGTATCCTTCCTCTTAACTATTTTGAAGCTAGTCTCTAGAGTGGGTTGTGAGAAAGAGGCCAAGGGAAAGCAAGCAAAGGCTTGATTATCGATACCTCCCCTTAGGTACTACTCACTCGGTCCCTCCGACGCTATACAAACTGTGGCTCTGACGATTGCAAGGTCACTGTGTTAACCACTAAAGAGGTGCTAGGCTCCTCAAGCTAGATGAGAAAGGTGGTCATATTTTCTATCAACCAAGCTTATGCTAAGAGGTAAATTATTAAATGCAAAACTAGTCTTAGAATGATATGCATGGTGGATGAGTGTTTCTTTAGGAAAGATTGTTAATGTGTCCTTAAGTTCCTGAGTTATGATTTAAGACAATAATCACTTAGCAATAGAAAAAGAGACAATCTCAACCACAAGAGTATGTGCTAATTTAACAAGTGCCAACATGATACGAGATATATCCACGATACAATTGCTTAGTAACCACTTGAATAAAAGATCACCAATATGCTCAAGATAAAGTTATCACCCACAAAGATATAATCAAGAAATGATGACAAATGATAACAAGTAAATAAACTAGAACACTTATCCACTTAGAACAATTAGCCAATGAGACAATACAAAGTGCCAATGACAATTCATTAGAGGAATTTTTAGGTCTAAAATGGGTCTCCTAAGGAAATTATAAAATAATAGTGGAAATAATAAAATAAGATTACATTACATCATCAAATTTTAGAGGGAAAAAAGAAAAAACTATTTTTTCAACTCGTATTTGCAACTTATCTCCCTATGGATTTACTCAAATTTCAAGCGGTAACACTCGTTGGATGCAGAATTTGATTCCTCTTCCAAAGAGTACCCATGTTGCGTACTTTCGATGGACCCTGCTACGCGAAAAATGAGATACATGAAAAACGTGATAGAAATACATGAAATCACGTTTTTTCATGTATTTCTCATTTTTCGCGTAGCAGGGTCCATCGAAAGTACGCAACATGGGTACTCTTCGGATGAAGAATCAAATTTTTCATCCAACGAGTACTTCCACTTGAAATTTGAGTAAACCATTAGAGAGAAAAGTTGAAAAAAGAGTTTTATTATTTTATTATTTTTTAATATTTTTACTTTTTTAATCCAAAAATGGTGAATCATTCGCCATGGTTGACATCATCATCTTGAATCTTATTGGTTCTTATAAAGTTTATTTTGGTTGTACATTCTTAGGAGGCCCATTTTAGACCTCAAAATTACTCTAATGACTCAAAAGAGACAATAATGATCTCAATGTCCTTACAAGATTTCCAATTAGATTTCTTGATACCAATTATTCAAGAGATATTCCACAAATCCTCAAGTTAAGAACACTTAGATTTTAGATGATTTAATGCTCTTTCAAACACAATTAGAACAAATTACTTCAATGCCAATTAGATTGATAGAAACAATTAGATCTCCCAAAAGACAAGTGATGTAACCAAGATACTCCACAATTTAACAAGATATATTTAATGTCAAGTGCTTTAGAGAGTGAGCTTATTTACGAGCAAAATCTGAGATTTTGCAGCTTACACAAGACATCAATGTGTTAGTGCCTTTGAAACAATAGAAGCAATATGACAATTAGTCCAACCATAAACTTACTTTAATCCTAACTATCCTTTCCACAATGAACTATTAGAGCATGAACAATAGAAGCCTTATGTTCTAATGATACCAAGTGACACTTAATGAGCAATTAAGACAGCAGTAAGCTAATTTATGACAGCAGTATATAACTCATGAATAATTCTCATACCAAGTATGTCAAACAGTCCCAAATTACTTGTTTCCTCAAAAGCACTTTAAATGAAGATGCAAACCATGAAAAGACACTTATGTCACTATTAGGATTAGACCTCAGCAAGCTTGTGACAGTCACCAAATTCTCATAAAACAAGTCAAGTTATGAGTGTCCCAACCTATGCAATAAATTCCTTAATGTCTTAGGCAACTTATAAATGATTATTATGGCACTTAAATGAAAAATTTTACCATTGTTAGGAAGAGATTAGAATGTTATAGCAAAACAGTGAGAATAAGAGGGTTTAGAGATCAAACCCTTAGGCCTTGAGGCCTTGAAGAAACTTGCCCAACTTCTCCCAATTATTTACAATATCTATGCCACCTGAAAACACAAACTTTGAACCCAAAATCTCTGCAACAACACCAATTGTTAGTTCAGAAATCAAGTGATCACCAACAGTGAGGGAATGAAGTGAGAAGACGCCAAATTAAGGCTCAAAGAGGCATGTTTCTGCTCAAACTAGCAGGGGTCCTACAAGGGGATCCTTGAGGGGTTACTACTAGGCTAAGGGCAATAATGGAGTGATAGCCCACTGTCACCTCAGCTAAAGCTCCCTACTCTTTACGGACTTTCACCGATGGGAGAAGACCAGTTATGATAAGGATCATGAAATGGATGGACCAATGATAGGGCGAGGGGTGATCTTGGAAGCGTATTCGCAAGAGAGGCTCAAATATGTGGTTTGGTTTTCTTGGAACACAAGATGGAAGGCTCTCTAGGAAGGGCTTGGGTAAAATTTCTAGGGTTAGGTTCTGAGTATGTGCTTTACGAAGGAAATCCCTAAGCCCCAAAATTCTTGTGGAGTATTGGGTTCCAGGTGATCTTTGAAGAATTAACCTTGATAGTGCATGGGACCACATGGGACCAAGTGGACCTGATGTTTGGTCAAGGGGATAGGATTTAGCAACTAATGATATGCTTGACCTAATTAGGGAGGGGAAAAGGATCAAGGAATGAATTTTCAATGAAAGGCAATGCAAGGATCCCAGCGAGGTTTCTAGCCTAAGGAAAACCAAGGGCAAGAATTGGTCTTCAATCTAGGGCTTGCGATATCTCAAGATCTCACCGTCGGAATCTCATGAAATTTGGAGGGCTTCTTGAGGACACATCAGTGCAGTTGTGGACCAAAAATCAAAGTATTTGGATGGCTAAATCGTGAGATAATTGATGCCCTAGGTGACCTAGAGGAGAGGAAAGGGGCGAAGGAAAATAGGCTTAAGGTGATCACCTTTGGGCGGACCAATGACTAATCCACTGGGGAGATTGGAGTCGGGTAGAATTATGACTATGGACCTTTGAATTTTCTATGTCAAGGAGGCCTCAAAGACAACTTCGCTTGGCACTAGGGCAACAACAAAAGCAACTTCAAAGACTTTATACTTCGTTTTGCAAGATAAATGGCTTGTCAAGATGAATTTCAGTAATGAAACATCCCTAGGAACATTCATTCATTATACATGGCCCATACATGAAGCATTCACTATCCAGAAACAAAATTTCCACAACTTCGCATAAGAGATGTAGCAAATAAGCCCTAGTATAGCGAAATCCCAGCAACAATGTATGTGACAAAATTAGAAAGAAAGAATAGCATTAAAATGTACTTACATGTATAAGAATATATCCAACCATCCAAAAACTTGCCATCAAGAAGCTCCAAAACATATGAAAATTATTCAAATATCAAAATTCATTCCATGTTCCAAAAATTCGTCCTCCAAGCAAGATAGCAAAATTCTCTAAAGAGATACTAGTTCCAAATCCAAGTGATGATGCTAAGATGAATCCTCATCACTTTTATCTATACAATTTTGATGTGTTCAATTTAGCTTCTTGGGCCTACATTAGCCCCTAAAATAAAAATAATGTGCAAAACAACCAACTTTTGGTGACAAGCCCACCAAAGTAGCTCATAAACAAAATAATAAGCCTCTCATGAGGTTGAATGATCAACAATACAGGTCGTTGGGCATTCTAAGAAGCCTGATGAAGTCCATAAGTGCCACAATGATGAATAGCACTCCCAAAAGCAGCGGACAAGGGGTTGGCCGCTTGTTCTCCAAATAATAAACCTATGGTGCTCCCAATGGATGTGAGGGCACACAATTGAACCACAGATCTCCAAGTAAGTCGAAGATGCATGTAGACCATTTGTAAGGGCTCATATGATGGTGTAAGTGATGCCACATCAGCATACAAATCCTGAGTCATCTACCAAGTGCATGGTACAACTGTGGGGTCGATTGTGCATGGTGAACTAGGTGCATCATCCTCGTCCAATAGGTGAATCTCTGTTATACAACCAGCTCACAAAATAGAACAAGAGATAGATCAACGACTTCAAAATTAGCCTCTTCAAGGGGGCAACCTCCTTTACATTACACAAATGAACAATTCTTGGATGATTCAAATGACAAAACCTCTTTTCTATATATAGGAGTCTGAGGAGTCACAATATAATCAAAGTCAACATAACAATAATAATGTAAGGGCACAACAATAACAATAGTGGGCTTCTATGGGGCATAATAATAACAATATGGGGACAACAGGGGCACAACAATAACAATAAGGGGCTACAATGACAATAATAATGGGGAAATACACTAATATTATATGGACCTAACATGCCCCTCTCCTTCCAAAAAGTGTTGTCCTCAACGCTCGAGTAGTTTTGGATGTTTCTGTATAAAATTCTCATCCTCCAATGTGGAATCTTTAGCAGGTAAGTTTTTCCACTTGATGAGATACTCTAAAATTGATCGATTTCGTAGCTGTCGAGTTCTTGTTTCTGTGACTGCTTCAAGTTTCAATATGATTTTTCCTCCCTCGTCAAGTTCTGGCAATATTGTTTGAACTGGGAGCTTGTCACCTATAACCTTCTTTAAGCATGAAACATGGAAAACTGGGTGCCCTTGGGAAAATGCAAGAAGCTCCAATTTGTACGCCATGGTACCAATCTTTTGCAACACCTTGTATAGACCATAATACTTTGGTGATAATTTTTTATCCTTCTTAGCTTGCTTGAGGGACATTTGTTTGTATTGTTGTAGTCGTAGAAATACTCAATCACCTACATCAAAACTTCTTTCGCTGCAATTTTGATCTGCATGTTGTTTCATTCTATTTTGTGCCAAAGTGAAGTTATCCTTTAAGAGTTGGAGAACTTGTTGTTGATGCTCGATGTGACCTTCCACTACTTGAACCTTATAATTTTCTCTTAAATATGATGTGATGGACGGTGGATGATATCCATAAAATGCCATAAATGGGGTCATTTTTGTTGTAGTATGGAAGGAAGTGTTATACCACCATTCAGCCAGAGGAAACCACTTGACCCATTGTGTTTGTTTATCAGATAAAAAGCAACAAAGATATCCTTCCAAACATTTGTTCACTATCTCAGGTTGCCCATCAGATTGAGGATGATAACATGAGCTATGAGCTCACTGATTACCCAAACAAGAAAATAATTTCGTCCAAAAATTTCTAGTGAAAATGGGATCTCTGTCGCTTACAATAATCTTTGGGTTTCCATGTAGATTTGAATTGTTTCCATAAATGCAGTTGCAATTGTACTGGCTTTAAATGGATGAGATAATGCACATAAGTGTGCATACTTGGTAATTCTATCAATTACCACCATGATGACACTCTTTCCTTCGGACTTTGTAAACCTGTAATAAAATCCATTGAAACCTCCCCCCAACATTGACGTGGAATGGATAAAGGTTGTAACAAACCCGAGGTCTTAATTGTCTCAACTTTATTTTGTTGGAAAACCAAACATTCCGCCACAAACTTTTGAATATCAGATTTAAGGTCATCCCAAAAAAATTCCTTCTTAACCCTATGGTAAGTTTTTTAAAATCCTGAGTGCCCTCCTAAGGGAGAGGTGTGCAATTCCAAAAGAATCCTTTGTTTGAGTTGGGAATTCTTACAGAGGTATAAGCGATCTTTGTACCATAACGAATCATTTTTCCAACTAAATGTATCAGTTGTACTAGAATCATGTTGCAACTTTTGAATGAGTGCCCAAACTTCTTCGTCATTCTTCCATTCACCCCTTGCTTCATTTATCCAATCTGGTTGGATGATAGAAATGGCACAAAGCAATGCTTTCACATCATCATCCTTTCTTGAGAGTGCATCTGCAACAACATTTTGCTTCCCTTTTTTGTAGATGATTTCAAAGTCATAACCCAACATCTTTGTGACCCACTTTTGTTGCTCTTCTGAAGATAATCTTTTTTCTAAAAGGTATTTAAGACTATCATGATCCGTTTTTACCTTGAAGTGTCTTCCCATTAGGTAAAGTCATCATTTCTGTTGGACACCTAATCCTCTAAGGGTTGGTGTGGAAGCTGAATAGTCTAAGGAAGTCCAAGAGACCTTGGAATACGAAACCAAAGGTCATATGAATGTACTATAAATGTATATCATTTGTTAATAATAGATAGACTCTCATGCTTATCTTAATATTCTGTTGCTGCCATGTATGTGTTTAACATGGTATCAGAGTGGGCGTACTCTTGCCCTGCTCATATTTGAGCCACTTGTTTTATGGCCTTTCTGTGCAGGTCATTTCTACCATCAGTTTTGCATTTCATGAATGTTTTCTCAGCTAAATTATAGTTGCAACCTCTGCCATTGTTCCATTCTTTGCAGGTTATCGAATATGATTAATTCATTCACTGCATTCTAACGCCTAGTCTCATTCACTGCATTGTAAAACCTATGCTTCACTCTCCATAATCTTCCAGAATTTCGAGAAAAAACCGTGAAGCCTTGTATATTCAACCGCTGAATTCCACCAAAACCATTTTCAGTACCTATTGGAGAAGAAGAAAAAGTTGCATGGGAAGAAGAAATGTCAAATCTTGGAAGCACAAGAGTGTTGGATATCGCCATGATCTTAATGGAACACCAATCCCGCTAAGAATGAATCACTGCAGCGATGACCATGAGAAATGGTGACAACACTCCTCCTAGCACTAAAAGAAGAAGAATTTCAACATCTTCGCTTTGAGGAAAGAAATGATATTCGACATTGCCGCAGAAGGAATGAAGGGAACGAGTTGGGCAAAGGAATTGGGAGCGATAAAAAAAATGGTAAGGGTTCTGAGTAATTTCACTGTAATTCTCTCACAACTACACAGGTCAATTATATAAATACTGAAGGGACTGAAAAGGTCAGACAAACTGTTGTAATCGAGCCAAGAGGGCCAAGACTCTGTAATTTCCATTTTATTGAATATCACAGTCGATTAATATTAATGATTAATATTGAGCTTAAGCGTCTTTATTAAAACATGAATTAAGCACGTGGATAATATTCGGCAAGTGGTAAGCAGTATCTCGCGCGCCCTAAAGGCTGGAAATGGTATTCCTAAATTTCACGCAATTAACCTTAGCAGGCAACACGTAGCACGAGAAATCCACTTTTCTCATGCGCTCTCGACTAGATATAGATCGTGCGAGATTTCACACAAGATTGCGTGACAATCGTTCAATTGGACGGGTCCCATCGACGGTGGAGATCTTCCAGGTTAGTTGGTGAGCGAACAACGCGATATCCGTTGGATCTGGAGAAGTGAGACCAACGGCATGGATTGAAGCGCTTGATAAAAGGAGAAGTCAACAAGGGACCGACAAGATTGGTTAGACAAGCAAGACCCTCAGGGGAAAATAACATGTTGCGGATAGAACTACTATTGTTGTGTGCATGCCTATTTCATACTGCACACTGTCCGACGGACCTCTCTCAACTAGATTTGTGTTAGAGGTTGAACGTTGTGCATTGAAACCAAAACTGGCACGCCATTTGGTATGTTATTGCAGTTGGTATGTTATTACTCATAAGTTGATTGATATTATGTTGTGATGAAGTGTTGTGTATAAACGTTGTGTATGCACAGTTATTACCACGGATACGCACAGTTATTGCAGTTGCAGTATATTCATTTAACGCCATACCATTTCTCTGCATTACCATACCTCCTCCCACTGCAAATGACTCTTGGCATTCCTCAGTTCCATCTTTGGATTCTCTGCCTCCACCGATGGCTCTTTCAACGCTATATGCACAATTATTACCACCAAATGCTACCGCTCTCCATCCAGTCAGAACGTTGTCTCCATATATAATGTTGTCTCCCCATATATAACGTTGGTATATATACAACGTTGTTTGGCTTCGACATCTACTCCATTTGGTGCAGCATCTACTCCAGCATTTGGGAGCAACACAACATTTGGAAGCACTCCATCTCCTTTTGGTCAGAGTTCGGCTTTTGGAGCTCAGTCAACAACTCCAACATTTGGCAGCCCGGGATTTGGACAAACTACCTTTGGTGGACAGGGCGGAGGTAGTAGAGTGGCACCGTATACAAGTACAAATGAGGCAAAGTCAAGTCGCACACGGAAGATCAACGACGTAGAAAGAATTAAACAACAAAGAACGGGAACCGTCGGATCATCGAAATCAACGGACAGGATTGACAGAATAGGATCAGCGGAGATCTTATCGCACAAAATAAAGTCAAGAAGTGAAGGGATTAGATTAAGCCACGTGACAGCAGAATAATGGAGCGGTCTACGAAAGCAGTAAGTAGTATCTCGCGCAATCTCAAAAGGGTAAACGGTATTTTACAAATTCACGTGATTAACCTGAGGGGTTGACACGTAGCACAACCAAAACAAATTTTCTTGCGTGCTTTCAGAGTATTAACTATCGTGCTTGTTATCGCGCGATATGGCGCGATCACTGTTGGATTGAGATAGGAGAAATAAACGGTGGAGATTAGCCAGGCTAGTTGGCGCAAGTTATTGTGCGACAACCGTCAAATTGAGGAATGAGATCGACGGCGAAGATTTAATGCGCTAAGGAGATCATCGATATGTGTGCGAAGGTTTGTGGAATGGAAGAAAGGTAAGGTTTAAGTGTCGTTTATGAAATATTTCTATTATATGGGAAATAAGCAGGATTAATGTATTATGGTTTAAGTTGAGTTTTAACCAAAGTTTAAAATCCATGGTATGGTTAATATGCGCGGGTAACAAGAATTAACCAAAGATTATGAAGGATTTATAAGGTTCCACTCAAAGGTTTATAAAGGTCCAGACTTTGGATAGTTAAATCAAACATTTCCGCATAAAGTTTATTAAAGGAGCATTGAACCTTGACTTGTGAAGACCGTGTATACTCCCACGAAAGCTTTGTGTGTTGATGAATTCTTATGTCGTGAGTACATGTTGTTGGACACAGCTACTCTTTCAACCAGAGATAGCTTTGATGAGTTAACGAGCTTGGGTGCCAGAACTCGGTCTATTGCAGATGCTATTACTCAGATTATCAATGTCGACTTTGGTGTGTGTCAGATCTATGCATACTTAGTTATAAAGATGATTGCATCTGTGAATCTTGAATGAAAAGATGTTTTGTAAGTAGGCTCTAGAACTATCAGACAAATCTCATTTGCAAAGAAAGTAGAAGATTGGCTCTTCTTTTGCACAGTGTGAGTAATTTGAGAAGTAAGTGCATTGAAGCATCATTTGCTACATTTGAAATTAGTACTGGGTTGTCTGCTACAGTGACTTGGTGATATTGGTACCCTGCTACTCATCTAATAGTTGTAGCTATTTATCATTTTATAGGTCAATTTGTGGTTGAAGATAACATCATTTCTCTGATTATATTGGTTTGAAATGGATCGAATGGATGATGTATTGAAACTACTGAATAATTTAATACATTCCACTGTTGATGAGATGGTTAAAATCAACAAAACCTCTCTTTCCAATATTAAAATTTGTCTCCAAAATGTACAGGAGAATATTGAGTTTTTGCAGCTTGAGACAAAACTACAACAAGAAGAGCTACAACATCGTAAGCACCATTATGTTCAGAACATTGAGATAAAATCCCATAAACAGCAAAACAATAATCTTACAGTTGATTCAGATCTAGTGCCCAATAAAGCAGTAGAGTTACATGCAGATGCAAAAGTTCAATTTGCACTTCCCAAGCCCATCATCAGACCTTGGGAAGAGCTTGTCCACAACAAGCACAGAACAGGTCTTGGATATGATAAGGAGGTTTCCTTTCATATTCCAGATTACTCAAATCCCATCCAGTTTCAGAGTGCTAGATTCCTTCATGACAGTTCACCTTCAGCTGTTCCAGATTTTACCCCTCTTCCACAACAACAACAAGAAGTTGTTAAATGCCAACACTGTGAATGAGTTGGCCATATGAAAGATCACTGTTTTGATCTTCATCCATGTAAGCACTGTCATAAAACCAGTCATTCTTCAAACAGATGCTTCAGAAACAAACCTCCTGCAAGAACAAAGATTCATCTTGGATGGATCGCTTCTTGGCAATGGGCTTCAACAGCCAAGAAGATATTTCGCTCATACAACAAGATTTGTTCTCGAGTATTGAATAGTCTTGCAATTGAGTTTTCTTCATCTTCTCACCTTGTATCTGACAGAGGGGAAGTGATGGTCATCTACAAGCTTCAAAGCCACATCAAGCGAGCCTGAGCCACAACCTGCCATACCAGATTCAGAGTTGTAGCTAGAGACAAATATGCCCCTGAGCATGCCTTCAGTCAGTGATACCTCTTCAAAGAATTGGAGACACTTCTTCTAGCAGAAGACTTCAGCTTCTTGCCAGTTTTGGAAGAGTTCCAAGAATTGCATTAAGCATTCCAAAGTTGTTGGTAATCCTTAAACCATCACAGGTTGAGCCCTCCCTTTTCAGTTGAGGTTCTCCCTTTTATGCAGGGTGAGACCTCCCTTTCATGGTTGAAGGTTTCCCTCTTCAAAACATCAGGAACACTTCCTCTAATAGAAGACCTCATCTTCATGCCAGACTTGGAAGAGTTCTGGGAACTGCACTAAGCATTCCAGTGTTGGTGGTCATCCTTAAACCACCGCCCTTTATACCCACATTTCAGAGAGCACATTCAGCCTAGTGTTGCCATGCATTTTTGCACGTATTGTATTACAGCTCTCTTCTTAGACTCATACATAACCCTTTGGATTAAGGAGGGGAATCTTGGGCACCTAATCCTCTAAGGGTTGGTGTGGACGCTAAATAGTCTAAGGAAGTCCAAGAGACCTTGGAATATGAAACCAAAGGTCATATGAATGTACTATAAATGTATATCATTTGTTAATAATAGATAGACTCTCATTCTTATCTTTAATATTCTGTTGCTGCCATGTATGTGTTTAACAATTTCTTAAGTGCATGTAGTATTGCCACATTTCCTTCTCATAAATTATAAATAGTTTTGTGTAAACACTTTCCTTTGATTGGACAACTTTCAAAAGCAACGGGTCTTCCTTCTTACATTAAAATAACACCAATTCCATTTCCTGAGGCATCACATTCCACAATAAAGGTTTTCGTGAAGTTTGGCGTAGCTAAGACTGGTGCTTGGCACATTGCCTCTTTAAGATGTTCAAAGACCTTCGTTGCTTCTGGAGTCCAAGAAAATGCATCTTTCTTCAGTAATGTTATTAGAGGTGTTGCTATTCTCCCATAATTCTGAACAAACTTGCAATAATACCCTATCAACCCAAGAAATCCTCGCAAATGCTTTATGGATGTGGGGATTTTCCATTCCTTAATGGCTTTAATTTTGCTAGGGTCTACCTTAACACCTTCATGAGATACAATATGACCCACATATTCCACCTCCTGTACTCCAAAGAAACATTTGGAGGTTTTTTCATATAATTGTTTATCCTCCAATAGTTTGAGCACCCTGTCAACATGTTGAACATAATCCTTCCAAGACTTGTTGTAGATTAGTATAACATCAAAAAATACACACACAATTTTTCTAAGAAAGGGTTTGAAAATGGAATTCATCAAACCTTGAAATGTAGAAGGTGCATTGGTAAGGCCAAAAGGCATGACCAAAAATTCATAATGACCCTCATGAGTTCTAAATGTTTTTTTTGGAATGTCTTCAATCTTCATTTTGATTTGATGATATCCTAAACGAAGATCCAACTTGGTGAAGTAAATTGCTCCATGTAATTCATCCAATAATTCATCAATGACAGGAACGGGAAATTTATCTTTAATAGTGAGCTTGTTGAGCTCCCTATAATTCGGACACATGCGCCATGATCCATCCTTCTTGTGCACCAATACTATTGGAGCAGAGAAAGAACTTTGACTAGGTTGAATTATACTGGCCTCTAGCATCTGTGCAACCATCCATTCAATTTCACTATTTTGGGCATAGGCATATCTGTAAGGCCTGATGTTTGGAGGAACACTTCCTGGAATCAAATGAATAGCATGATCATGATCACGAATAGGTGGGAGGCCTTTGGGAGTCTCAAATACCTTGGAATGACTGTCCAAGACTTTTTGGAGACCTAGAGAAATAAATGATTTCGATGTGGGAACCTCAAGTGAACATAATTGTGCAATTACACCTCGTTGTTCTTTCTTTAGAAGCTTTGTCATGCAGTTAGAACTGATTATCTTTCTCAGTTTCCCTGCGATACCCCTTAATTCAACTTCCTTTCCTTCCCAAAAAAATTCAAGAAAGGTTCTTGAAAATTAAAAGCTATCGTATCCAAAGATTGTAGTCATTGAACTCCTAGTACAACATCAGCACCACCCATTGGAATGGAAAGCATTGGACTATTCAATACATATTCTCCCATGGATAGCATGATATTATGACACTTTCCAGAGCAATTTATGGTTCCTCCATTTGCAACCATCACTTGACACTTTGGTGCTGGATATAGGAAGCAATTCAATTCCTTGGCTATCTTACAATGGATAAAATTATGGGTACTACCTGAATCAATCAACACTATTACATTTTTCTTCTTGATATGTCCTTCTATTTTGAGAGTTTGATGAGTGGTAAAACCTATCAATGCATTACAAGATATGGTCAGATTCATTTCTTCTTTCTCTAGGGTTGGTTCCTAGTGTATATCTTCTTCTTTTGGCATTTCTTGTTTATTTGCTTCCTCCTCTTGACAATATATGTAATAATTTCTTCTCAGCACACTTATGACCTTTAGTGTATTTGCTATCACAACTATGACAAAGCTCTTTTGCTCTTTTTTCTTCCAATCATTGTGGTGTCAACCTTGTAAATTGTGGAAGGCTAGGGGCAGCAACACTTCCATCTTTATAGTTGTGAGTGGTAAGTTTTCCTTTGCCATAATTTTGCTTTCAATTTTTCTTGCCAACCTGAATGCCTTCTCCAATGAATCAGGGTCCCAAAGGAGAACCTCATGTTGGATGTTATCCTTTCAAGTCCCTATGAACACATCAACCCTATGCTCTTCTCGAATATCATTTACCCTTATATTCAATTTTTGGAAGTCCTCAATGTGCTCCACCATTGAACCCATTTGTTTGAGATTTATCAATCGACTAAAGAAGGTGTTGCTCTTTGTATCCTCATAATGTGTTATCATTTCCTACATAAAAATTGACCAAGTGACAATTTGTTTACGAGAGCAAAGCCATCGATACCATACAAACTGATTGGGTTCCAAATATAAAGTTGCAATGCGTACCTTTTGTGTGTTTTGCACATTATGGAGATCGAAATATTGCTCCATCTGTAGTATCCATGTTACGGGATCCTTGTCATCAAACTTCCTCATATCAATCTTTGGAATGTGGTGAGTCTTCAATCCAACATTAGAGTCTATGAAATCATGATTAACATTTTTTTTGTTCTCATCATGAGTTTCCTCTACTACCTTTTCGCCATTAGGAAGCCTTTCTTGTAGCAACTTTGTCAAACCTTCCATGTCTTTCTTCAAATCTTCCATGTTGCCTTTCAGTTTTGCTTCTATACCATCGATCTTAGCTTCCATGCCATTCTTCAAACCATTCATCTTAGCTTCAATTCCATTCTTCAAACCATCCATCTTAGCTTCAGTTACTTTTTGTGAGAGCGAAATTTGTTGCACTTGGTCTCGTAATTTTGATATATCATGTTGCATTTCTTCCTCATCTTCAAGTGTCATCGTAGATATTTCAAGCTGCCTACTAGGTGTTTCCATTTTCTTTCTTCGAGTCATCAATTAATGATAATTATGCTTCACAATGCCCTTTGAATCACTTCAAACTACTTTCTCAAACAAAACTTATGCAAATTTAAAAAAAAACCTACACACCTTTTTAATTTTTTCACTTTGTAGGAGCTCGATATTGAATCTAATGTATCTTTGTAATTTCGAATCTCCAAGGTCTGAAATTTCATCTTGTGGTAGCCCTATGAGACCTCTTTCCAACCCCACAAGTCTGATTGAGATTGGATTCTCCAAGAAAGAGTTACACCCAATATCTCACGATGAACAGACTATATACTGGTTTAGTAGAGCGAAATTGTACGAAGTGCCATGTGTCACTGTTTCGACCTTCGGCCTTGAAAACAATACCCAACAAACTACATTTTGTCCTCTTTCTATCGCTTTTTACGAAATTTGACTTTGATGCTCAAAGAGAAATTTATGACAATTTTCCCAAGGTCACCTGTTTGAGATCGAATTCTAGAGCCTACAAAAACCCAAACTTCTTCGGATCATATCTCTGAAAATATAGTGAGACAAGATCTGAAATTCATACACGAGGTTCATTAAGATTTCGACTCAAATGGGTTTTAATTTCAACTTCTAAAGCTTCATAGAAAAAAATTTATTGCGAAAATGTCACGATAACCTACTTGAAACAGCAAAACCCTAGAATCCAAAGCTCTGAAACCAAATGTTATTCAACCAGCTCACAAAATAGAATAAAGGATAGATCAACGAATTCAAAATTAGCCTCTTTGAGGGGGCAACCTCCTTTATATTACACAAATGAACAATTCTTGGATGATTCAAATAACAAAACCTCATTTCTATATATAGGAGTCTAAGTGGTCACAATATAATCAAAGTTGACATAACAATAATAATGTAAGGGCACAACAATAACAATAGTGGGCTTCTATGGAGCACAAAAATAACAATATGGGGACAACAGAGGCACAACAATAACAATAAGGGGCTACAATGACAATAATAATGGGGGAATACACTAGTATTATAGGGACCTAACAATCTCGAGCAATATCTGAACATATCTGGGGATCCATGGAGTGTTGTCTACTATTGTGGAGGGCCATGGCTCTCAACACACACCCTACATGTGCCAATGTAACCCTCTAGAGGGTTAGGACCCTATGTAGGGAGACCAAACCCAAAATGGGGACCATCTGCAATCCTGCATAAAATCCAATGCGTCCGCTAGCCTTCCAGTACAACATTCACCAAAGGAAACCAAGTGAAAGAGCTTCCAAACCATGGACAACAAGTGGGCACTTCATAATGGAATGTCCTTCCATAGTGGGTTTTGGCATGTGCTATTGTCTCTAAGATCCAAATGGGGTTAACCAAGTATCCTATTAGGTGGTTTCTACTTTTAAAGGGGACAATTGTCCAAGGTACATCCTTTAAAGGGTGGTGGCATGTGATAAATAGATGAATGGAGTAGAGAATGAAAGGGGCAGCCCTGAGCCACATGCTAGGGTACAAGGGTAGCTAATAAAAGGGAAGCCCACGCTTGGGTATATAATGTATAGGAGGGAGCAATCGTGGTGCATGAGGTGCCCCGACATTTATTTTTCCACCCTTCATTCTATGCCTCTTGCCTTTTATGATTTTTTTTAATTAATTGCTCATGGCTCAAGGGATAAGAGCATGATGTGTAAGATATAGCAATGGATACCCCCTTTAAGGTATAAGGCAGATCATTTCCTACCAGGGGTTGGGGCAATCATAGGTTCCTGAATGATAAAGGAGGCTCATCTTGGGCCTATAGGAACTAGGGTGGTGGCCATGATAATGGGGTAGAGCTAATGTATTGGTTTTTTCCCACGTGCTAAATGTGTTTGCCATGGCCATCTTTTTCATTTGGTGGTAAATTTTACTATTGAATGTGGCCAATTATGCTTTTACTTTTCCTTCCAGCTGCATCAACCTTCGGGGCATTGTTCCAAGCCCGACCCAAGGTGTGGGCAATGGGAAGGGGGAGGCTATCCTTATGTGAATCCAAGTGGAAGGAATGATGAATGAGATTATAATGAGTGGAAGGGAAGTAAGATATGTGGATGAGGGAGCAGGACCACGCAACCAAAATCAGGGTTTCCCATGTAGTACTATCCCTAAAGCCCAAAGGTCAATAAAAGACACCCCATGGGACTAGGGTCCAAGGTTAACACCCAAAAGAGGTCTAGGGGACAAGAGCACAGACTTAGCCCACTCTTTCCGCCAAATCCCTCCATTAATTCATGCCTAGAAGTATCCATGATAAGCAAACTACAATACTCAATTACCAAATGACAAGGCATACCTTTAGGTTCGGAAGGCCCTCCTTCAAACATACAATCATAACAGATGGGTGAGGGACCACATGGTTGGCTCAAGTGGCGAAGAAATGGCACAACGACCTAGTTGGTGGTTGTCAGCTGAGGACCATCTTGGAGAAAAAAAAATTCCTCGGGATATCACCCACAAAATGGTGGGTAACAAGGCAAACGCTAGGCTTGGAGGCAGATGCAGCAAGGGAAAAAGGCTTATATAGGACTGCGTTGAAGTGAAGAAGGCCCTAGAAGCTTGCCACAAGCCCTAGAGGGGTTGCAGCCTAAGGAATGAGCCTACAAAGGGTAGTGGCAGAGAAAGAGATGCATTGGAGAGGCCACCCCACTTGCATAAAGTTCATAATGTATTTCATGTATCTATATTAAGACATTACATAGTTAACAACTCTCATAACCTTCAATGGAAGAAACTGCAGGTATCAGACGAGGGAACCATTTCGGTCGAACCATTATGTATACTGGAACGTAGGGTTCGACGGCTCAGGAACCGCCTGGTAGACCAAGTTAAGGTCTAGTGGGACAAGTATAGCCCTAGATCTGCTACTTGGGAAAATACAAAGATCATATGTCAGAGATACCCCAACTTGTGTTGACTTTGAGGAACTTAAAACCTTATTTTGTATATATTTACTTTATTTTTTGTGTTGGATACTTAAGACTATTGTTTTGGATTATCACATGTAAAGATGAAATTTTATCATGTCGGTACATAATATATGTTATTTGCTTAACTTTGTTGGTACGTAGATACCAATATGAAATATGTTATTTAATTAACATTGTTGGCAGATGGATACCAATATGAAGTTTAAAATTTAATTAACATGGCCTTAAATTATGAATTATGTTATGGATGAGATATCTATAATTTTATTTCATTTCTACATATTGACATGATTGATGAGATGGAAATGAAAGAATCACTACATTTTAATATGAAAGCTAACTTACAGATATATGGGTTGGGTATGGCCAAATATGTTATGTAAACACAAAGATAGCATTATAATGTTATTTAAATACAATTTATTTTGAATATATTGATGCATATGTTATAATGTATGGGCAAGTGTTTAAGTTGAAGATAGCATCGTTACCAAAATGACGACGTGATGACAAAAGCTTCAAGAACAATTGAGGCTCAATAATATTCCATGATAGGGTGATAACCCTAGTCCTACTAGGAGGGGTGGAGGTATTACCCACCGTTTATCCTCCAAAGCCAGGAGTCATTGGAGGACAGTGCGAGTCACGCTCCCCTATATGTGCGATGATGATTGTTGGATGTCTACTGAGAAATCAGGTCGATATAATCGACGCAGATCAGTATAGTTGATACCATGGCATACTCCAGTAGAGGAAGGATAGGATGAGAGCAGAAGAGATTAGGGAGGATAGGATGATTCTAGAATAGCTTGGGAACCCGGCTGGGACAGGGCATGACCATTAAAGTTGTAAAACTATAAGTTTTCAAAACATAAATTTTAAAGTGTCCTCACATTAAACGAAAATTCAATTATGGAACACAATCCTTACATGATTATACTAATCGTTAAATAATTACTAATATACTTTATATACCCTAGCTTCGGGACGAAATTTTCTGAATGAGGGGTGTATGTAATGACCCATCTCGAATTAAAAGGAACATAGGGAATTAGCATGCACATGAGGCATGATATGATAGCTACACATGCATGCATATTTAGGGTAACGAATTAATTATTGAAGTGAATACCTAACTAACAAGAATATAGTAGGGTACTTGATATATGTACCACCACCATAATATATATATATATAAAACTAAAGATAAATGCAATGTGTTGAACTCACCACAAAGGAATTATGTACCCTACTACATACAAAGGAACTATATTAGCATATACAAAGGAATTATGTACAAAAGAATTATAATATATATATTATTCTAACAAAAGAAACTATGTACTCTATAAAATCAAAGGAAGGTAATATATATTATAAAGAGAAGTATATATATATATATTTAAATTGTGAATTAAAATAAAACCATAATACTATGAAAATAATTTGATTTAAACAAAAGGGGAAACATAATATGATAAAGGATATACACTATAAATAAAAGACATTGTCATCAAGTCGAGAGGAGAAAAGGCGGTGACTGCCTCTGCAACTTTTGAAATTATCGAATTAAAGGTAGTGGAGAAATTTGTAAGTGGTGGAGTAACCTCTCCAGCATAAAAGGACGAAAGGTACTGCAAAAAAGGGGGCGGAAGAAAAATTTATACAGAGGATGACAGAGGAGGAACTTACAAGAGAAAGACACAAAGAAGAATTGAAGAGTTGTTCTTGAAGCTTTTGGGCACAGGGGCCAAATTACTTTGAATTTGAAGTATTTTGAAGCTAGATACCGAGATTGTACCCAGTTTGGCTGGGAGGTTTTTGTCTTTTAGTAGCGGGAGCGAGAGAAAATCATAAGTATCTTCAACCACAGAAACCCCAGGTAGGTACTCAACATCAAATTGATAAATTCTTATATTCTGAATGGTTATACCCTGTTAAAAATTTTAAATTTAAGGCTTTACACAAATCTTCCCCTTCTTCGGGGCAAAGAAGGCATTAAGTGTGGGAGAGATGTTGGAGGGGTTAGTCGATGACATAGAAATACATATTGTAAAGTCGAACGACTTTGCTAGTCGAGTCCACTGTCTGAGTGGGTTAAGGAAAGTCGGTTCAACAGTTAAACTGTTGTAACTGTCGAGATATGAAATATATATGAATGTATGCACATCAATGTACTGCTTTGTAGGTTCTCTACTACTTTGTGTCTCTTCTATCGAATCTTATGTTGCATATGATTATGTAGGTTCTTGTTGTCTTTTCTACTGGTAATCAATGTGCACTTTATGCTAGACTACCACAAATGTGTTTTGTTTTATGTGACCTTAGGGTGTCAGGTACTACCAGTAATGCACCCTAAAGTGGTTTTTACAATGATTGACTTCAATGACCACTTGACCTCCTTATTTAATTTTAGGCAAATCCATTTACAATAGTACTTCTTGTAATTCCTCTCGAACAAATCAATGACTGAAATTAGATGACTACTCCTTTAGTTTTTACAATTCAATTCTTGATTCAAAGAGAGTTGACAATTTGATTTCACACCATACACAAGTGGCTATGTGATAATCCTTAAACTATGAGGTTATGCTTGTTTAACCTTAAATTATTTTATTTCCTTTTACTCCATGCATATGTTGTAGATAGCAACATTACTAGTTACAAGTGTGAATTTAGTGTGCCAAAAACTAGCCACAAAAAAATCACTAGTAAAAATATATCCCCCATCACACAAGCGCAAATTGTCCTTAGACCCCCTTATTCAATTTCAGGTGGATCTAGGACATGATCACTATAAAAATATATTTTTTTATTTGATATTTTCTTTACAAAAGATATTGGATTAACCATCCAAAATACCTCTTTTGCTTTCCTCTTACAAGATTACAATAAATAATCCACTCTAAGTTCTTTTATAGAAAACTAATCAAGTTCCTTTTACAATGATAGGCTTTCACTTTAGCCGAAAACAAATTTTCAAGCTCCTCCTATGAAGTAAGGCTCATCAAATTTATTATTTAGCTAAAGACATTTGCAAAATTTAATTTCTCCTCTTTATTTCTAATTTCTCCAAGCACTCTCTCTTCCTCATTTTCTTTTTTCATTTTTTTAAATAGTAAAATAAAAATGTCTAGCTTATATCAAAACCACATAGATTAAATTTTGACATAAAGTATCTCTTATGCACTATGATATTAAAACACTCACATCAAAAACAATTTTGAGAGCCTAGATGAATCACTACAATCTCTTGTCATCACCCATTGATGGCACTGAGATCTCAAAGGCCGCATATCAAGGGTTTGAATCTCAACACATCAAGTGATCTGGCTTGAAGCAACAATTGTGTCAATTGTTCACACTTCTATTCAAACTAATTCTCCTAGGCATGGATCCGAGATACAACACTGTTTTGTCTTCTGAATTGAGTGGTCTTCTAATGTTTTTGCTTCTTCTAATTCTCCTGGGCGCAGATCTGTTCTATCCTCTGACTTGAGCAGTCTTCTACTGTTGTTGCTGCTTCTAATTCTCCTGGGCACAAGATCCAAGGTACAACATTATTCTATCTTCTGAATCGAGCAGTCTTCTATTGGTGTTGCTTCTTCTACACCAATTGTTGGGGAGGATGAAAAAGTCGTAAGATCAATTCAAGAGGAGAACGACTGGGAGGCTGCAAAACCAAGTTGCAATTCTCCAAGGAAGAAGTTTTACATCAAGATCAATGAGGATGAAATTGCCAATGATTAACCTTTACCAGCATTTTACAAGGCAGATGAAGATGAAATGGATGAATATGTGTTTTTCGATGACAATTCATCCACATTAGCTGCAACGGATCTTCCCCACAGAATGTTATACGTTGGATATTGTCTTGACGATGACTTGTGGGGGAGCCATAAGTATGAAGAAAAAGAGCCACAAGGAATTCACATATACCTAAGTGCAATCAAGGAATGTTTGATTGAATTTGGAGCAAATATGTTGAATGGTGTTGTCATTGATGCCAAAGTCAGTCTTTGAACGCTCTTTATATACATCAGTGGTTTGCATTAATTGGAAGCTCCAATGGACAAGAAGCCCTAGAAGGAAGAGAAGGAAGCCCAATAGTTTAGTAGCCCTTGTGGTGTGATCAAGATGCCCTGTATTTGATGAAGCAATTGAATGGGAAGATCAGTGAATTTGTGAACTAGACCAGCATAGGATGATAGATCTCGTCATGTCATTTCTAATGATAGGTGGCACCCACATAACTCCTCACGGTTGAGGAGATATGCTCTTTCAAAGATGATATCCTGAAAGTGTGCTCATGATGCCCAAATGAATGGTATAAGGCAGCTTTATGATTGGTCAGTATTTTGGCATTAATATCTAAGAAATTCTTGAAGAGATGATGCGGATCTTGAGTTGACCAAGACAGCCCCCCGAAGAGAATTTTTCATCATGTATTCGGCTTCAATATATGAGCTAAAGTCAGCCCTATGAAAAGGAAAATTGAATTTAAAAATTTAGAACTTTGAGATCATGTTGGCTCAAATTGGTTGGGGTAATTCCTGATTAAATTTTCAATTTATGACAGAGTTTGAAGAGCATGTCAGCCCCCCTATTGACCCCCTTCATTCACTATAAATAGGAGCTCGTTTCTCCTCCAAAAAGCATCAATTTCATCTTTCAGGCCAGGGCAGAATGATTATCTGAGTAGACCAAGTTCTTGAGGGATTTTTGGGCATTGGTTTTTTATTCTTTTGTTTGGGTTTTTCATTGCGACTGAGACGAGTTCTGAGGCAAACTTTCTGAGCATACTTCAGCCCTCTCTGAGGCATATTTCGACCTATGACTGAGGCCGAATTTTGGATCCCTCCTAAGGCCAAATTTCTGAGACAGAGCTCCAGCTTTTGAGGCATCTTTTCGGCCTATCTTCTGAGTCTTTTCGGCCCCTTCTAAAGGACAAATTCAGCCTATTTTGAGGCCCTTCCTGAGGCTGTTTTGGGCCATCCTGAGGCAGCATTGAGGCCACGACTGATGCATTTTTAAGGGCAAGACAGAGGTTGATTCAAGGGCATTCTGTGGCATATTACACCGAGTTCCTGAGGCATAATATCAAACTTTTCCTGAAGGCTTTCTTGAAGCAAAATCGAGCTTGTTGAGGTTTGTCTAAGGCAAATTTTTTATGCTGGTTTCTGAGGCCAATATGGGCCTTATCTGAAGTCAAGTCTGCACTATATTAATCATAGTAAATGTCTGTGGATGCCGCAAAGATTGGGGTCTGTTTAGGTCATACATAAGAGGTCAGATTTCCTTTATGACAGTCGCAGACAAGTAGGAGTAGGGTCGTTCAAGGCCTGTGTTACCCGCAGCTAAAGACTCATTTGTAAGGGTTGTTTAAGATCATTTTGAAGGCAACAAGAATCAGTTGTTGCAGCAGTTAGAGACCTGATTTCTAAGGCAAAGTATAAGGCTAACAGTGACTGGAATAAATCCTAGAAAATGTGAGTTTAGAAGCTGATACTCCTGAGGTCTGAGATTGAGTCATCTATGCATCAGACCCCTGTACATAGAATGTGTAAGGAGTCAATTCATATCCAGTGCATGTGGAATTGTCAAGAGATTGGATGGAGTGCAATTAGAATTTAATATATTCACCTGTGCATCAAATGAGCTAATGGGATCAAATACTGTGTGAATGTCATGCATTCACTAAGAACATCATCATTACAGCTGTCTATATTAATCTCGTGATAGAGAATTATGATCAACGACAGAGTATTGTTGTTGCTAATGTTTTGTATTGTTTGTTGGTAATTGACTTGTTATGCCAAGTCTACTATTGCTAGACAGAGTTTGCATTGCAGGGAATGAGACCTCTGGAATTGTAGCTTTGTAACCCTTGAGTATGTTGCTAAGGATGATAATAAATTAAATCAAGTTGTTGGTGCTAATACATGGTTTGTTGAGCAGAGCTGCTAGAGACTTCGTATATGTTGATCCCATTAGGATTTTTGTTTTGAGCAAAGAGGTTTATGTATTCAGCTGAGCAGAAAATACTATTAATACATTGAGCAGGTTGTTTGACAGAGATATGTGTATGTCTTGAGCAAAGTGTTTGATCCTTCTGGTGAGAAGAGAAAGTTAGCATTATTGTCAATGACTTTGTGCCAATATTACAGATTGACAAAGTCAGCAGATTGATTTTATGTTGTTTATATTGATTGATATTGAGCAATGAGAAGAGGTGGATCCAGTCTGAAGAAATATGAAACATGGTCCATTGTGGTGAATTGAAGGTCAGAGCTTTCAGGGCAAGTGGTGGCTTGCTGAGTAGGGTGGCAGGGTAGTGCTAGGGCAAGTTGGAGCTTGCAGGGCTTTGGAGCATCCTTATAGTTGGCGCTGATAAAATCGGGGTGTTGGAGCATCCTTCTAGTTGGAGATGGTAAAACCATGGTGTTGGCACATCTTTTCAATTGGAGCTAATAAATCAGGGGGTTCGAGCCTCCTTCCAGTGGTTGTTGGAGAATCTTGGAAGTTGGCGCTTCCTGTTGATGCGATTTTTAAGACTTAATTTAGTGGTTTTTCTCCTGGAAGGGTTTGCACCTAAAAATCTCTTGTGTACAGTCCTTGATGTTATGAATTATTGAATCATGAATGGTGTTGTTAACTATTTAATGTTTACGTGATATGATTAAAATTGTTAAAAAGTTCCCAATACTGGTTCACCCCCCTTCTCAGTATTGCTGAATATTCCAACAAAATATGCTCTCTATATCAATTCGTACTGATGGAACCTAGTATAGAGTTGGGAAAACCTCTAAGGAGTATTCTCCATGGAATAACCATGTGCTGAAAACAACTAGACTTGTAATTAAAGTAATTGTAATGTTGAAGGAGCAGAGTCATGCTTCCAAGCTTCTCATCAGTCGATGTTTGGAGGCGCCAAATCTCAATCTGGAAGACACACATCCATGGTGAAGACTTTGCATGAAGATACAGTGAAAAATGAATCAATCACCAATCCGTAGTGAGAACCATCGATAACCAATCTAAGGAGTCGGATTCAGAGTCTAATGTCATCACCCAGCGTGATGGACTGAGAGAGCAATGCAGACTTACTAGTGTTGTTTTCTGCTCATGACAAGGTCGATCTTTGGGATTGATCTATGGTTGTTATCATTCCTACGCATTCAAAACACCATTGAAGCAAGTGGAACAATTGTGAATCGCTATACTAGTTTGGAATTCTACCCCTGGAAATCAATTAGCCAAACCACGATTCATACAAGATTTGTCCTAGATTAGACCACAAATGATGAAAAAAATGCTTCAATTGGGGTTTCAGAGGACAAGATCAATTTTTCCCATGACAACTGTCAGGAAAAAAGCATTAGTGGACAATACAAGGCAATGAGTTATGTGGAAATAATGAGGCTAATGAAAAACAGATCTAAACTAGATTATTTTTCAAGCAAGCAACCATAGATGCAAATTCATCTTCAACAAGGGTGCATTGATTTTAGACATTAAATCGACTACTCTCCACTAGAGCAAACAAATCTATCTTTAACACGACATTACTTCCTATAACTTCTGCAACTAGATTTTAAAATAACAATAATATACAAATTGAAATGTTGTGCCAAATAATTGTTGCATTGCTTGGAAACTGACATTAATAATCTTTAAATTGATATGATTTCCTTTTCTCACAACTGTTGGAAAATGCGAAGTGGCAGCTTATTAATTCTTCTTTTCCTTAACCTTAATACTTGCTTGTGAATTTTATTATTCTTCTTGTGTTTCTTTATTAGATCTTCTTCATCAAACAAATATCGATAGAAAAATAAAGACAATAGACACAAAAATTAGGCTCCAAGCCAAGGCAAAACCCCTCAAAGGGGAAAACCTAGAAACTCTTCTCTTCTTATAGAATCTACTTCAAATGAGATCACAAAGACCCAAACCCTAGACCAAGTCTTCCTCCAAGTACCAAGTCAGACCTTCAGCAATTCCTTCCTTGATTCTGCACCAACCAGCTTCAATACTGCAACTTCGACCCTGCAATTTTGGCTTTGGAGCTTCTCTGGAAACCCTAGTTCACCTTCCTCTTGAGACCTTCCTAGAGCAAGATAGCTCCTCCTAAGGTCAATGAGGTCAAGGTAGGGTATTCTTCCTTCTAGCTACAATAAACTGCAATTTGTCCTCTTGCAACTTCGACCTCCTTTTGTAGCACCAAACACACTAGAACTTCGCATGTGCGAGAGAGAAAGAGCCCCAAAACAAGAATTTTCATCCTTTCTTCCTCTCGACCTTCACTCTTCTTTTCTCTGCTTCCCAGCTACAGATTGAATTCTTTCTTGAGAGATCGAACTTCTTGAGTGAGTGAGTGCTAAATGAGGTTGAACTACTTCTTTATATAGTCTTCCCAAGGGGTTGAATTCCCTTCTTTAGGCCAACTTGTACTTTTGGAGCTTCCAAGACTTTCTAGACTCAAAAATAATTATTTTTTTTACAATTACATTTCCCCTGGAAGGGTCTTATAAACATGATGTTGACTTATGACAATAAATCCTAAGACCTAACAAACCCTAAAAGCATGAAGAACAAGATTTTGCCTAGAAGACCATAAATAAAGAGCATGAAACCCAAGCTTTAATAATAATAAATTTTTCTTTTCTTCTCTTGTTTGTTACGTAGGATACATATTGAAACGAGTACAACAACAATTATGAAGACTGAAACTAGTTACATTTCCAACACTCCCTCTTAACTAGGGAGGTATTCATAATTGTACAACATCATTCTCAAATTGAAGAGTTCTCATACAAGGAGTTGGATTGATAAGCCATACTGTAAGCATCATCATTATGACCAGCACTGTCTTTGAGGCCTAACTAGACAATCTCTTCTTTATTCAAGAGCATTTGTTGGGAGGCTTTACGTGTGATATTACACTACCTCTACAAGGCACATACCCCATCTGGATGTCCATAAGGTACGTCCTTTTAGGACTATTCTTATCTTCGAACTCCATACTTGAGTCCTCAAAGAATATCGGTCCTCTTCGACCACTCTTCTATTGAATGATTGTCACGTTGAGGAATCTAGGGCAACTATCTTAGGTGATTTCTCTTACTTTGATAACTGCTTGTAATATCTTTTTACTTATCTTGATTAGCTTCTTCTTCAACTTGATTATTATTGTTTTCTTATCATCAAACAGCTACCAAACAATAAATAACAATGAGACAAGAGAACACAAGATATAGGCTATCAGCCAAGGCCAAAACCTCCCCTCTTGAGAGGAAAACCCGCAAGAACTCTTCTCTTCTTATAGAACTCCAAATGACGAATTCCACGACCTAAGACTCTTGAAAAAGACCCCTCCAAGACCAAGTCAACCTTCCTTCTTGATGAGCTTTCCTTATACAGCTTACAACCATAAACTTCGACCTTCCAGCAACTTCAACCCCCAGCAACAATTTCTGCAACTTCGACCAAGCAGGTTCACAGCGTTGACCTAGATGCAACTTCCCAGCTTCGACCTAGATGCAGCTTTACAACTTCGACCTAAATGCAGCTTCATAGCTTCGACCTAGATGCAGCTTCACAACTTCGATGCAACTTCAAAATTTTGTTTTGCCCAACAACTTTAGAAACCCTAACATAAGAGAGAGAGAGGTCCAAAACTTCGATCTTGCTCTTCTTCTTCTTAGCCTTGATTTTCATCCTTTTTCCATCTTCTTTCTTGAGGAGATCGAACTTGCTTGTGCATCCAAATGAGGTCGAGTTCCTTCTTATATATAGGCTTTCTAGGGGTATGAATTGCCTCCATGAGGCCAACTTGATCTTCCATGTAGGCCGACTTGTTGCAACTCGTTGACAAGGTCTTGGAGGGTCTTTGACTCTATTTTTGACTCAGATAAATTTTCTTTACAATATGTAACATGCCCAAAGGGTCTTCCATACATGACAATGACTCAATTGACTTGTAGACTCAATGACAAGCCTTAGAAGCACTCAATGGGTGCTTGACCTATAAATGAATTTCCCTTGAGCATGAAACCCATGCCTCAAGAATGAAAATAATAAATTTATTTTTCTCTTTACATCAAACACATAAAATCATGATTACATATGTCATTATGAAGACCGAACCATATTTCAACATGTCCCATTCTCAAAGAGTGTCAGTACCTTTCATTTCTTGGATGCTTTATCCTCAAGGAAACCACAAATGCTTATCCAATCCTCCACCATTCTCTTTCCATCACCTGAAGAAGAGAATGCACATGTGATGTCTAACATCACTCCCTCTCAAACAGAGAGGATATCCCTATTCTCTTTGTAATCAGAGAATAGATCCTTGCTCCTATTCAAGGAGACTCCTTTGCTCCCTCTCAAATCTAGAGGAGTTTCCAAACTTCCTTTCTAATTGGGAAGTCAACACCACAAGCCTTATAGCTTGTCTTCATGCGAGTACCAACTACTTGAACTTCATAACTATATGGCTCCCCCTTTCTTCTACATCTCTGTATCAAGATTGCTTTCTTTCGAGGTATCATGGAGCCATCTCCACTCTTTGTTCTTGCGACGGGATCTAGGTCATCTCTCTTTCTTATCACTTTCATTTTCGACATGAAGACATTGCATTGAGCCTTTCCACACTTTAAGTTGATCATGGCTTCCCCATGAAAGTGATCTCCTTGACCTTCAGGTTATCTTCTCGCATTGTTGCCTTCCAATCCCAAGAGGGTTATATCTTGACTTCATAGTTTCCAAGTATAAGACATTGAGCTTTCCTCAATACTCTTCATCCATACATTTGAACTTGCCTCAATTGTCATCATGTATTCCTGAAACATAGTTCCAAGTAGCCAAATAATATGTTAACCAAATAACCAACAATTAAAATCAGACTTACTGCATCATGATGACCTTCTCGTACCATCAACATCCTTATGGTCCATCTCCACTTGAATCTTCCTTCATGCATCAGAGTGCCCGAGGATCGAACTTGATTACCAAGTTACAACTTTTTCTTCCAAAGATTATACTAAATGTTAATCATTATTTTACATATTCTAGAGAAAGTCTTAATCTTTTATACATCCTTAGGTATGTCAAATCATATTCTTTTCAAGCATCATATATCCATATACTTAAGCATATTTTATGACCAACTTTCTTTTCTCAAGATTCGATACGTATGAATCTTATCCAAAGTATACTTTCAACATGCATTCTTTTGCTTTCATCTAATCATCCAACTATATATTCTAAAGTGAGTTTGCAACCTGACCCATTGCATTCCTTCATCCCTAACAGTATTGATAGCACATTACATGGAATGTCTACTAACCTTGTCATGATGCTTTAACCAAGGACCTTCCAAAATGATGATCTTTCCTAAATCATGATGATTCAACTAAGTAGGATGACAACTTCTAACATAATGTTAGATAATACTTGGATGAACATTATGCAAAAATGGTCTATCTATCCATCTATCTAGATGAACTTCTACAAAGCAACTTAATCGTGTAAATTCTAGACATGCTACTATCATGCTTCTCTTTATGATGTTACACATAATCATACTATCTAAAGAAAAGAACATCCTATATAAAGAACCTACCAAATAGAGTGCCTTTTTTATTAGAAAAGATCCTCCACTTCTTCCTTCTTCAGCTTCTTCTTAGGTTCTCCCACTGCCTCGACTACATGAGCTTCACTTATTTCCTTTCTCTTGTTGTTTTGTTGGCTTGGACAGTCCCTCTTAAAGTGTCCAAACTCATTGCACTTGAAGCATTGAACCTTAGACATTTCTTTCTTCTTGGACTTCGCAAACTTTCCCTTCTTCAGCTTCTTGACTCAGGGTAGAAAGGCTTGAGACTGCTCATCTGACCCAATGTCATCTTTTACCTTGATCCTTGATTCTTCCATAATGCATTGAGCCCACAAGTCATCAAATGGAGTTGAATCTTTCTTGGAGTAAAAGCTTGTCGCAAAGCAACTCCATTCCGGTGGCAATGCATTTAGTACACAAATGGTTACTTTCGAATCAGAAATTGTTTCCCCAAGTCCTTGCAAATGGTCTCTTAGCTGAGAGACTTTCATGAGAAAGGATGCCATATCCTCATCCTTTGATTTCTTCATTCTATATAACTTATTCCACAAAGACATCTTTTGTCCTAATGTACTTATAGAGTACAAGTTCACTAGCTTGTCATACATAGCCTTGGAAGTTTTCAAGTTTGCAACAAATGGAACAAGAGAATCTTTAATGGATTCAACTATGATCCTTTGAGCCCTTACTTCCCCTTTCTTGTACTTTGCTAGTTCTTGTGTCTTGTCTTTGCTAGGTTCAATAATTTCCCCAGTAACATACTCCATTACTTCTTGTTCTGTGAGTATCAGGTCAACCCTTTTCTTCCATGCTAGATAATTTGATGCTCCAATGAGCTTATTGCTCTCCTTGCAGAAAGAACCCATATGACCTGTAGATTCAGACATGATGTAATAATATGATACTTACTTGATGACCAAGATTCTCCTTGATGATGTCTTCAACCTTCTTGATGCCTTCAAGATCTTTGAAGAGACTTTAATAATATCCTTGGAACAAATTCCAAGGGTGATGAGTGATAACAAGATCCCTTGATGCTTCCTTCAAAGATGCCTTCCAAATAAATCTTCCTTCAAGTGAGATCAACAGCCTTCTTGTAACTTTCCTTTGATGTAGACTTAATCTTCTGCAGAAACCCTCCTAGATTAATAGGTCTTCTACCAATGAGTCTTTAACTAGATCCTTCAAGAGACAATCCTTCTTGAAGTATTTCTCGATCAAGCTTTCATTAAGAGTTTCTTTTTTCCTTTCCCTTGACAATCAACCTCTTGTAGTGTCCTTCCAGTTGCCTTCTCTTGTTCACCTTAGCCCTATAACCATGTTGGAAAATGAAAAGTGGCAACTTATTAATTCTTATTTTCCTTAACCTTAATACTTGCTTGTGAACTTTATTATTCTTCTTGTGTTTCTTTATTAGATCTTCATCAAACAAATATCAAGAGAAAAATAAAGACAGTGGACACAAAAATTAGGCTCCAAGCCAACGCAAAACCCCTCCAATGGGAAAACCCAAAAACTCTTCTCTTCTTATAGAATTTGCTTCAAATGAGACCACAAAGACCCAAACCGTAGACCAAGTCCTCCCTCAAGTACTAAGTCAGCCCTTCAGCGATTCCTTCCTTGATTCTACACCAACCAGCTTCAATACTGCAACTCGAACCTTCAACTTCGGCCTCCTTTTGCAGTACCAGAAGCCCTAGAACTTCGCACATGTGAGAGAGATAGAACCCGAAAACAAGATTTTCCATCCTTCTTTCTTCCTCTCGACCTTTGCTCTTATTTTCAATGCCTCCTAGCTATAGATCGAATTGTTTTTTGAGAGATTGAACTTCTTGAGTGGGTGAGTACTAGCCTTCCCAAGGGGTCGAATTCCCTCCTTTAAGCCGACTTGTACTTTTGGAGCTTCCAGGACTTTCTAGACTCGGAAATAATTCTCTTTTTTACAAGTACTTTTTGCCCCGAAGGGTATTATAAACATAATGTTGACTCCTTTGACTCATGACAATAAATCCTAAGACCTAACAAACCCTGGAAGCATGAAGAACATGCTTTTACCTAGAAGACCATCAATAAAGAGCATGAAACCTATGCTTTAATAATAATAATTTTTCTTTTATTCTCTTGTTTGTTACATAGGATACATATTGAAATGAGTACAACAACAAACACTTATGACACAGAGCAATATTTTTCTTAATTTCCGATTTGATTTGAGATGAATAACCCACAGGCATATTTTATTAGATCTGATCCATAGATAAACAATATACCACAAATTTCTGAATCAGAAATTCATGGATCTCATAAATTAATACCATGAACTTATAAATCTATGATATTATCAGCCTCTCTTAAATTCGTTGGCTTTGATACTATGTTAATAATTGAGCACAAGTGAGACACAACAAGAAATTGGCGGATAAAGCTTAAAGACATATTCAGCATATTGTATTGATTTCAAGACAAGAATTTATATTACCTCAATTGCATCATTCTAGATCTAGATCTCACTAACAACTCATCAATGGATCATGACAACACCTCATCAAAGATAAGGTTTACAACTCATATCTATGTGGTCTTAGACTTTGTAATTATCTAGGGACTCACAGTCTAACAGGAGGTGGTCAGGGACCAAGGGCCCACGTTAGCCCATAGAGTGCATCAGGTAGATGATGACCATGCACCAGGTGCAAGATGGCATATCCTAGGTGTCATCAGACTGCAATGGAGATGTGGGAGGCATCCCCATCCAGGGTCTACATTCAATATGGTAAACATTTTTATTCCACTAAGATTTTTTCTTGTATTGGGCTACTAGAACTTTAGCCAGCTGTTGAAAGGTCACAACATGGTAGGAAAGCAGCACAACAAATATTTGCAAACAATGAATTTAAAAACAGGGATTTGACACCCTAGCAGATATTGAATCGAATCAAGATATGCCAAGAACTTATGCAAGCAATGTGATTATATCAATGCATAAATTTAATTAAGAACACAACTACATTCCAGAGAAAGGTAATTTTGGTATAAGAGATGAATTATAATCCATAAATTGTGTTACATAATAATTAATTAACAAAATAAAACTTGTATTCTACAAAGAATAGGATAACTTATAACATTATTCCATGTGTATCCTTATGTATTTCCAGTTTCCACATACTTACCAGAGGATAGATGCTCCCCAAGATGTCAAAAGGTACTCCCAAAATCATTGTAACCTACAACCATGAACAGAAACAAACCCAGGCATCAGTATATATATTATAAATGCCCTAATGTAAGATGGTCTCTTCTCTCAAGTTGAGCTAGATATCTAAGTGCTCATCAAAACAAAAGCATGCAAATTGAATGTAATTCATCTCTAGTGGTAAGCCTTGTCTCAAAAGGGTCCAATTCCTATCTCTCCTTAAGCTTACCATCAAGCCTTCGGAGTAAAAGATCGAAAGGGAAAAATGAAGAGCCTTGGCAAAAGATAACCACCTTAGATTTCCTGATTCTCAGCATCCCAATCAATGGCAATATAGAAAACCAGGACACACCATTGAAAAAGAAAAAGCCTGAACAAGCTTAAGCAGAAAATTGAAGACCTTAGATTTCACTACACAAGTTGGTGCATCTTTCAAGCACTCTGAAGTGACCCCTCCATATGCCCTAACCAAGCCTCCAGTACCTAATTTTATCCCTCCAAAGTACCTGAGCACAAGATACATCATTAAGAAATATGATGATTGAGAAGATCAACTAGAAGCAGCAGAACACAAACGCCTTGTTTTCAAGAAAATTAACCACACTATCACAGTGTTCTCTACATCGTATGCAATAAATAACAAATAGAATTAATAACCTGATTACCACTGCCATTACTCTGTCTAGACCAGACGAAACAATTGCAGAGTGGATTGGTCTCCCAGCTGTACCCCCAGGCTCTCCATCATCATTAAATCTATATTGCTCTCCAAGCTGTATTAAAATAAGAGAAAAGGTAGTTGTTCTCTTAGATTCAATCAATCAGACTGGAATCTTGATCCTTCAGCAGAAATTAGGGAATCACTTTCAAGTTTCATATCACCAACACTGCCCACCTTGTAAGCCCAACAGTTATGTGTAGCACGTGGGTCTCGAACCTGACACCAAGACCTCAGGATATTTTAGAATTCGTTTTTGAGTCTCTTTAAGACAAAATATAATGAGGTTTTCACTTTTAACAAGTTCAACCTTCTGAACAGCTGAATATTCTCAGGCAGAGATTCTGAATCTAAAAACATGTAAGTAATACAGTTGTGTGGATAAGCAATATTGTTATTGTCAATATTTTCATAGAAAATCTCTTAAAACAAGAAAACCTCCTAAAGTGACCTGCAAATACTGGATGTCTTACACACACTTCATTTATGTCCAGGATTACAGGAATTCTTAAGAGTTCCAAAGACCAACCTTTGCATTTTTTTTCCTATTTTTTCCTGGAAAACTGTTTTAGGATACTGAACTTCTGGAGCATGTCACTTTGAGGATTCTCAGGATAAATATGTGGGTGCACTGAGAATCAAATCTTCACTAGCTGTGGCTTAAGCCTCCACTAATCTATATCTAGACAACATCCCAACAAACTCCAAAGACCAACTCATGTTTATGTTGAAGAATCTAGGGCAAATTATGTGTAGTGTGATTCTTCATTACTTGATAACAATTTGTGGAGTCTTTTTACTTTTCTTCTTAGCTTAATCTTCTTCTTATTATTATTAATGCATGTGTGTGTAGTATGTACTTCATCAAACTGCTACCAAAACATAAGAACAAGAACACAAGATGTTGGCTCTCTACTAGGGCCAAAACCTCTCTTCTCTTGAGAGGAAAACCCTTTTGTGAATTTCTCTTATTGAAGCTTCTATTGATCAATGCCAAACCCTAGACCCTTGACTAGGATATCCTCCAAGCACAAGTCAAGTCCTCTCCTCTTTTCTGCACTTTGTTCCCCGGCACATAGGCTTCCTTCTTCTGGCACTTTGCTCCCCAGCACTTTGTCCTCCTTTGTTTCTTGTGTTGGGATAGACCTTCCTTGAGTGAGCCTTCTAGATGAGGTGTTCCTCTTCTATCCCTTGCTCAAGTAGACGGTAGACCTCTTCAGTGAGATCCTTCTTCATGTATGGGTGTATGACTGTACTGCTGTTCTGCTGCCCTAGTTTTCTTATGTGTGGAAGGTACCCTTAGTGACTTAGGGTCCCTCTACCTTCACTAGAGAGATAGGCTCCTTCGCTAGGCTTGGGAGTCCTTGTAGACTTGATTTGTTACCCAAACAATGATATGTCTGGAGTCTGGACTGCTTACCGACTGCAGACTTATCTTCTTCTTTTCCGCATGTGTGACTGTTTCTAGCCCTAGAAACAGTCCTCTTCTCCTCGGCCTTATTCCTTCTTCCTTCATTTGTGAGGGTCTCTTCTTCGCTCTTAGAGGGAGGCCTTATAGACCTTAATTTCTAGCCCAAACAGTGATAAGTATGGGACTGATGTACTGCTGTTGTTATGACCGCAGAGAGGCCTCCTTCCTTCGCATGTGTGGCTGTGTTTTACCCTTAGAACAGCCCTCTAACCTTCGGTCTTGTAGCCTCTTCCTTCGCTGCCCTTGTAGACCCTTTACTTCGTCTTTCTTCGTTCTTTTCTTGCCTCCTTTGCATTGTGGATTTCAGAGCTCATTGAGTGCGTTGTATTGGAGTGGACAGCCTCTATAAATAGAGGACTGTCCCTCCTTTTAGGCCGACTTGTAGGCCAACTAGCTGTCCTTAGGCCGACTTGACTATTTCTTCAATATTTCCTTTGTTTTGCTTCTTGAGGAGGACGTTTCTGCATGGAGAGGACTTGCACTTGTCTTGAAGGCATTCCTTTGACCTTTATATTATTTTATACATAGTGTAACATGCCCTCAAAGGGTATTCTATAAATATATTGACTCTTGACTTCCTAGAAGCACTTAAACATGTGCTTGATCTAATTCAATGAGCACGAAACTCATTGACAAATATCATAAAAGTAATTTCTCTTTTCTTGAATAAATACAAAAGTCAAACTTACATTTATGAAGACCAAACCTAGTTACACTTCCTTCAACAGATTATGAATACAAGATTCAAGACTCATGTAAACAAGGAAGAGACTCATAACACTTGCTTGTAGGATCTCAATGAATTTAAAAGTTGAAGTGCTTATGATTGCCTCACCAGTTGTTTAAGGCACATGATTCTGTTCAATGTATCGAACTATGCACTGCTTGCAGCGTAGGACTCCAAAATCCACAAGTTTACTAGGGTCTCAGGAGGCAGGGTTAATCAATTAGTAAATAACTGGCAATTCATCTCCTAAAAAGAGATTCTGCATAGAATGTGTTACACCTCATATTGTATGAGGTTTCACATTGTGATTTTCATCAAAATGATGGGGTTTGCATCTGGTACCTTTGTAGCATTGTGATGGACTTGTGGGGTACATCTTCATGGACCATCTTCTCTTATTGGCATTGGATTATCTGATGGAGTTATTTGGTGGACAAGATTCACTCCCATATGCTGGTTGGTCATGTAGTGGTTTGGTGCTACGTCCATGCCTTTGATGGATCACTCTCTTGACATATGGACGCTTGCTACCTCATGTGCCATAGTTCTTGGAGAATGCTACTAACTGTATGATGGGTTATGTCATTGGTTTGTCACTAGGAATGGATGTTCCAAATTGTCCCCTTTTGTTGAATGTGAGGTAACAACTGTTACCCACCAAAATGGATAACCCTATAGGAGAAAAAATTTCTCCTATGTTACCAGATCCGTGAGGCCAGGGGCCAAGATCCGCAAATCCCCGCATTAGATAAGAATTCGGATCCAAATTCACAGGGATTCAGGTAGGATCTGTATTGTGCATGGTTACTCAGGATTGTGCAAATATTAAAACCCAAAATGCAGTCTAATCCCGATGTTTTGAAACCCGATGACGTTTCGCTCCCAATTTTTTTCCGTGGGGATCTGTTTAGAATCTACACTATGCACTATTACACGGTAGATGTTGCACAATCTAATCCTAATAGTGGTTGGTTGGCGAATTTTAAAATATGGCACAGTGTAATTTAAAACATGTGTTTGTTGGTTGGCTTGATCAAACTTAGAATTTACATTCACACATGTGCTCATGATTGAAGGTTAGCCCAGGTTCTCCTATTACATTTGCCTGCTGATAAAAAATAATCGTGCCATCACCTGGTTGTTATATATGTGTAATTACTTTTATGTTGTATTTCAAATTGGACATTGACCATTTAATTTTTAATGTTTCTAATTTAAATTGTTTAAATAGTTAATGTATAATATTTATTTTAAGTCTATTAATTTAATATATTAATTATTTCATGTTAAATATTGATTCTAAGTTCATTAATTTAATATATTAATTGTTTTATAAGGATAATACATAACAAAATTATATATAAGTTATATTATAAATTTTATTTGTAAAAATTATAAAAAAATATTTATTTTGTTAGCACCTACCGGATCTCCATCGTATCCAGGTCATAGTTTTTCAAAAAATTGGTGGATCTGTATCTATATCTGAATCCTGGTAACTTAGTTTTCTCCTATTCTTCACATCCACCCAAGTAGCCATGCAGCCCTTATATCTGATGGCATGCCATTATATCTTTGCCACCTACATCAAGCATATGCTTCTCACCCATCCGACAAGTGCACATGGATAAAGGTGGACTTCTGAGCAAAAGGTACTTTATTCATTTTGCAATCGAGTGCTTATGTCTTTGTATTTGGGCATTTGATATGGATTATGGGGTGAACTAGAAGAAAGACGGGTTTCGATTGTGATCTTGTTCTTTCACCTTAGATGGAGGGGTTAATCTTCAATCCTAGTCTAGTGGGACCTCCTCTAATGGCCCAATGAGTATAGGAGGGGCACTACTTGGGAATCCCTGATTGAGATAGCATAATTCCATCTATCCATATTCCATATTTACCACTTTCCAGCATACATTACAAGCCCTTGCCTCACATCCATTCTTCGGGTTCAACTGACCATTGATTCTCTGGGATTTGGCACCCATATATCCACATACCTGGGTAGGGCCTAGAAGTTTTCACTGGGAGGTTGATGCAGCTAAAAGAAAAGGAAAGAGCATATCATGGCCATAAAACAAAGATAAAGAAAGGATATCAAAATGCAAAAGATGGTCGAGACATACAAATTAGCATGTCGGCAAGCCTAGCAAGAGCTCTACCTCACTCATTATGGCCATCACCCTCTTCCTAAGCACATGTTGCTCCATTACATTATCAAAACGAACCCTTGCACGTCCCAACCTAGATGGGCAATGAAATGACTCATCTTTAAGGGGTAATACAATTGCAATATCACTCAAAGCAAGCTCTAACCCTTTGAGATATGAGCAGTAATACAAAGAAAAATCAAGCAAAAGTAAAAGGCGCACAAGAGTAATGGAAAAACAAAGGCCGAGTTGGTAACTCGTGTATCCATGATTGCTCCCTCCTCTCATCTATACATTCAAGATGTGGATCCCCATCATGTTGGTCCCCTCCATACCATCATTATTAATCACCAACACCTATCAAATGAAGGGTGGACTGTGGAAATATTACTTCCCCTTAGGGGTTGGAAACACCCAATAGGGTTGTCCTTTAGCCACTCCTACCTAAGGAGGAAACACCATTGTGAGCTCAAGGCCTTGTTTTGGAAGGGAATCCTTATTTGAAGTGTTAAATAGCCCATTACATTCAACCTTGGTTCACTTAGATGCAACAATGATTATCGTCCCTAATGACTGGTTGTTTTCACTAGAATCTATGTTGTGATTATCAAGTGGTTCAGCAGCCCATGTCCTAGGCACCTTACCCACAAGTACCCAAGCCACCAAAGAAGCATATTGACGCTCACAGGTGAAGTGCTAGCACATCACACATGGCCTTGAGCCTCCAAGCAATAATAGCACATCACACATGGCCTTGCGCACCTCTTGCACCTAGGATGTTCTACCACTTTGCACTACATTAGATGATTCTTCAAGATGTGATACACCTGCACCCAGCATGCCCCTAGGCCGACCTTAGCACCATATGAGGGATGGTAACTAATTCAGGGCCCGAATGAGGATGGTCTCACCTTCAGAGACTTTGGAACACTAGTAGCACCTAGAAAGCCATCAACATTGGAGCATAGATGGGCATTATGAGCAATTGGAGACCCATGGAGACCCCTTTGTGGTGCCGCGGCTGAATTTTGGGATCACAGAGGGCTATTGAGGTTGATATGAGGGCCAACCCTCAAATCATGATTTTTAGATGCTACTACATCACACATGGCACCTTGTAGCACCAACACATGACATTTGGAGCCTCTTTCATGGATGACGTCATCTTTAGAAGCCTCACGGCTCATAAATGTGGACTTTTCTTAGCATTTATGTCAAAAGCTAGTGGGTTGGCTTGTAACCCAAGGCATCTTTGTGATTTTACTTGTTTTTAGGGTCTTGTAGGCTAATAATTAGAACTCATGCTCCTCATATAAATAGAAGGGAGCATCATTGTTATTGATGGTCACTTGGACTATTTCGGTCCTGTAGCCCACCAAAAGTGGGATACCCCTTTGGAGAGCCTTTTTTCTGATGTATCCTCCTTCAGCTGGCAGTAGCAGCCCCTGACAGCCACCTAATAGCTTTGATGTGCTACTTTATCTTTGCCACCCACCAAAAGTGGGATACCCCTTTGGAGAGCCTTTTTTCTGATGTATCCTCCTTCAGCTGGCAGTAGCAGCCCCTGACAGCCACCTAATAGCTTTGATTAGCTTTGATGTGCTACTTTATCTTTGCCACCTAAGCCAACCATCGTGTACTCTCGCACATCTGTTGAGATCGTATGTTTGAAGGTGGGTCATCCAATCCTAAAGGTATGATTTTTCATTATGTAATTAGGTGCTTATGCTTTTTTTTCTTGGGCACACTTGGGTACAGATTGTTGGGTGACTTGGAAGGAGGAAGGGTTTCGATTGTAGTCTTGTTCCCTTGACTTAACTAGGGGTGTTAATCCTCAACCCTAGTCCCATGGGATCTCCCCTACTGGCTTATAGCTTTAGGATGAGCACTACTTGGGAAACCCCGATTTTGGTAGCGTGGTCCCATTTTCTTGTTCCACATTTTCACTCCCCTCTATACATTACATGCCCTATTTCATCATCTTCCTTCTATGGGTCCACATGACCATTGGGTCCACAAGCTCTAGTATTGCCCTTCCCCTTGTCCACATGTTTGGGTCGAGGTTGGAACGATACCGCAAAGGTTGATGGAACTTAAAAAAAAAAAGATAAAAGCATAATATGGCCACACACAAAAGGAAATGTTACCACAAAATGCAAAAGATAGTCGACACAATAAATTTAGCACGTGGAAAAAAGCCAAACATGAGCTCTACCCCTTACAATTATGGCCATCATCCCAGTTCCAAGGGCCCCTATGAGTGCCCCCTACATTATTAAGGAACCCATGCATGTCGCAACATTGGTGGGCAATGAACTACCCCACCTTAATGGGGTAATCACTATTATATCATATACAACATGCTCTCATCCCCTAGAGCCCCGAGCAGTAAAAGAAAAGAAAAAATGTCAATAAAAGGCTAAAGGGTGGAAAAACAAAGGTCGGGGAAACTCATGTACCACAATTGTTCCCTCCCACATTCATACACCCAAATATGTGGACATCCCTCACCATCACCACCCTTAAGCCCATGTAATTTGGCCTTGAGACCCCTGTGTCCCTCATCCACCTCATCATTATGCACATGACACCTACCACTTGAAGGATCCTTCCTTGTGTGAAAATGCCTTAATCTAACACATCAAAAACCCTACTGCAATTTCTAGTTTACTATCTCCTACTTGTTCTTTACATTAACAAGTTATTTAATTGCATAAACATCAAAATAAACACAAATGCAGCCTTCATAGATATACAGATCATGCACTGAAATAAACAGAAACAATAACACAAGGGACACTATTATTTTTGGACAATCATCCCTGGAAAAACCCAATGCAGGAAAACCAGTGCAACAGATATGAGGGTTTTATTATTACGCAAATTTTGTGAATACAACTAGGGTGCCAGAAATGGCTCACCCAACAGAGAATATCCTCGGCAGTAGTACCTCTATCTGGAGACAGATATTCCAGCAAATTAGCAACCGGATGATCAACCCCACAGTGACTCTGATGGTTCCTTGTGCTGGACAGCGAAAGCTGCTCCAATCACTGCTCTAGAACTGCGTCACCCTTTTTCCAGATGATCTACTCTCAATCTGCCCCACAAAATCTCCCCAGCGCTACCTCTGAAGCCCACCGTTAGCCTCTACGGCTTCTGCGTCAACCTCTACGACCTTCTGCCTCCTCTACATCAACTCTTGCTGCCTCTGCGTCAGCCCTTCTAGGGCTTGCGCTCTCTCTAGCACTGCGTTGCCTCTCTGCTATGTATTCTTTAGCCTTAGATGAAAATCCCTTGCGGAACTGGCGCTCACTACAACTCCAATCACTAACTCGATTTCCTCCGCAAACCCTGCCCCAGAAAATCGAATTCTTGATCTCTCTTGGTGTGTCTCCAACTGACCCTCAAGCCTCCTCTTATACTTTTTCTGTTGACGATTCAACGGCTGAGATGAAGTCCCTATTTAACGTCCGAGATTAAGTCCCTAATCAACGGATAAGATTAGAACTGGCTTGATCCTCGTCACTTAGAACTTTCTCACCCATTTTATATTAATACACATTTATATTTTTATTTTCCCAAGTTTAGACTTAGGGACCCATTAAAAATATTAATTATTTTAATATCTCTTCATCCCGGTGGAATTTCTCCAAACGATTTCTGGGTCTTGGAGATCTCATGTGCCTTAACCTCTCCACCAATTTTCATGGCTAGAGCATATCCGATGCTACCCAAAATCAACACTCCCTCTTAGCAAAGAATGTGTTATAGCAATGCTTCACCATAGAAGCATCACACTGATCTTCCGCATCAGTCCTCTATGCTGATGCTTGGCCTACTGCCCTACATCCACTACACTACTGCTTCATGTACTACTGCCCATGACACTACCACTGCTACATCTGTACTACAACTCCCTCTCAACATGTTGCATCATGTTGCCCATAGCACTGCCATTGCCAACTGCTGCACTGCAACTCAGTTACCGAGAAGTAAGTAACTGACTTCACCCAAACACTCACATCTTAGTCATTCTAGAAGCCTCGAGATCCTGAAGCTACCTCTGCTGCTATCCTGTGCTCCCTCTGCTACCATTGCGCTGCTACAGACTTCTACACTCTAGTACTGCCTTGTCACCCCATCACACCATGCTCCACGCGACACTTGTCATCATGCTACTGTCGTTAAGGGCTCCCGTCGCCGTATGTGATCCAAGAGTTTGGGCACCTCAAGGATCCTGCCCTTAGCATGTAGTCCTCTTGACTACAACTCTGTCTCCCCACCTCTTCTCTAGAGGCGCATGAGCACTCATGGCACAATCGTCATCAGTCTCGACATCCTTCTCTGCCTTTGCTGGAGCAGCCTTTGAGTCAAAAGCTTCTCCCTTGCCTTTCCTCCTAGGGCACTGAGAAGCATATTGTCCCAGCTCTCCACAGTTGAAGCACTTGACCTTGGAGATGTCTTTCTTCTTCCTCTTTTGAACCCCGTGTTGTCCCGCTGATGCGAGAGCTGCATCCTCCTTCTCCTTGATTCGAACTCCCTTACTACTACTCCCTGCCTTGTTCATTCTCCTGAGCTCTTCCTGTCGAAGAGCTGCCCACATCTCCTCCCAACTGGGGAGAGTCTCTCTACCCAAAATTCTTTGGACAAATGTCTCCCACTCCTCAGAGACTGCATTCAGGGCAGTCCTAACCATGAACTCTGGATCCGGTGTAGACCCCACAGAAGTAAGTTGGTCTCGAATCCCTTGTAACCTGAGAAGGAAGGGATCTATCTCCTCTCCTTTTTGCATCTGATATGACCTCAACTAATTTTCCAATAACATCTTTCGTTGCACGGAAGAGCCCTGGAATAAAGTGGTCAGGGTCTACCACATCTCCCTTGTTGTGTTCTTCTCAGCAATATGTGGTATTTCATGATCCTTGACCCCGTCTAGGATCATGCATTTCGCCCTCACCTGGGCCTCCTCATACTTTGCATCAAGGTCAACTGGGACAGCTACTGTTCTCAAGGCATAGTCCTTGATGCGATGTTTATCCAGGATTTCCAGGATCCTGGCCTTCCAGATGACAAAATTGGAAGCCCCGTCCAATCTGTCCTAATCCCTCAATCCGTTCACTGCCATCTCTGCTCCTCTTCCCTAGACTCCCTCTGAGTCCTGATTTCCTTCTCAAAAATCCTCCAGCCAACTGTCGAATCACACCTCTCCAATCCTCCTTTGTCACTACAACCCGAATCTAGATTTCTTGGCTAGAAATCTGTCGAGGTAGTGCTTCCCTCTACTTTGGTTCAGTCTCCTCAGACATTGTTTTGTACTCACAAAACCAGCGTCCCACCAGTTCCACAAATCAAAATTTGCTCAGCTCCCTTCGCACCGGCAACTAAAGAATCTAAGCCCTTCTGGCTCTATGCAATCACAGTGAGACTTGGATCAACTCCTCCTGGCCACTGCATCAATCCTTCTTGGCTCAAAAAGATGACTTGGCACTACATAAGCCTAATATGCCTCCCTCTGCCTCTACGTTGGCTTGGATAGCTGACACAGTTACTGCGTGGGCTCCTCCCAGCTACTGCTTCTTCTCCTAGCTCAGAATGTTGACAGCACTACGTAAGCCTCTGCATCACACTCTTTACACTGCGTCACTCCTCCTCTCGCCTCTTCAGCTCTGGAACAGCGTTGTCTCTTGGGACAGCTGCTTCTCTGCTGCAAATTCTCATATTTTCTCGATTGGTATCTTCTATCGCCTCTGATCTGTAATTGCTCTGATATCATGTGAAAATTCCTTTATCTAACACATCAAAAACCCCTACTGCAATTTCTAGTTTACTATCTCCTACTTGTTCTTTACATTAACAAGTTATTTAATAGCATAAACATCGAAGTAAACATAAATGCAGCCTTCACAGATATACAGATCATGCACTGAAGTAAACAAAAACAATAACACAAGGGACACCGTTATTTTTGGACAATCGTCCCCAGAAAAACCCAATGCAGGAAAACCAGTGCAGCAGATATGAGGGTTTTATTATTAAGCAGATTTCGTGAATACAACTAGGGTGCCAGAAATGGCTCACCCAACAGAGAATATCCTCAGCAATAGTACCTCTATCCGGAGACGCGATAAAATCGCGATTTTATCCGCGCATTTAATTCAAATCGCAATGCGGATGAAAAATCGCGAACGCCCAGACTCTAATTGTTCCTTGTGTTGTGTGCAACAGATCCGGAGACAAATATTCCGGCAAATTAGCAATCGGATGATCAACCCCATAGTGACTCTAATTGTTCCTTGTGTTGGACAGCAAAAGTTGCTCCAAGCACTGCTCTGGAACTGCGTCACCCTTTCCCGGCTGATCTACTCTTAGTTTTCCCCATAGAATCTCCCCAGCATTGCCTCTGAACCCCAGCGTCAGCCTCCACGGCCCTTTGCACTGCCTGCATCAGCGTCTACATCTTTTGCGTCAGCCTCTCCGACCTCCTACCTCCTCTGCGTCAGCCCTTCTAGGGTTTGCACTGTCTCTCTAGCACTGCGTTGCCTCTCTGCTATGTATTCTTTAGCCTCAGATGAAAATCCCTTGCTGAACCACCCCTCGCTGCAACTTTGATCACTAACTCGATTTCCTCAGCAAACCCTGCCCCAGAAAATCGAATTCTTGATCTCTTTTGGTGTGTATCCAACTGACCCTCAAGCCTTCTCTTATACTTTTTTTGTTGACTATTCAACGGCCAAGATTAAGTCCCTAATTAATGGCTAAGATTAGAATTGGCTTGATCCTCGTCACTTAGAACTTTCTCACCCATTTTATATTAATACACATTCATATTTTTATTTTCCCAAGTTTAGACTTAGGGACCCATTAAAATTATTAATTATTTTAATATTTCTTCATCCGGGTGGAATTTCTCCAAACAATTTTTGGGTCTTGGAGATCTCATGTGTCTTAACCTCTTGACCAATTTTCATGGCTAGATCACATCCGATGCTACCCAAAATCAACACCTTTTAGGGGCTGGGAACACCTAATAGGGTTGTCTATTAGCCACTCCTACTAGGGAGGTAACGCCATTACATGCTCAAAGCCCCAAATTTGAAAGAGAAACCCAGTATGAAGTCTCATGTCTGCCCTTGATTAGCAAGCTTATTCACTCAATTGCACTATTGAATTATTGTGTCTGAAGGCGAGGAGACACATTGGATCTTATACAGGATTGCAGATGGGTTTTCATTTTAGACTTGGCCTCCCTATACGGGATCCAAGCCCTCTAGAGGATCATGATGGCATTTGTAGAGTGAGTGTCGGGAGTCATGGGCCTCCATTCATGCAGAGCATTAATTGCCACACCATGGGCTTCTTCAACACCACCATTAGCTTGTTCATTGCCTCAGTTATTTGAGAGATGATGCACTTGGACCACGATGCCCCATTCTGTTACACATTGCACTTGACACTTGGGATCTTATCCAAGACCCAGAGGAGGTTGGATCTTTCCTAGGGAGACATGGGAGGGAATGTGTCATCCTTCAGCCCTCATTGATGGAGCATCAACATGATTTTGAGCCACTTGGAGAGCCATGAGACCCATTTTGGAGCCCCAAGCCTAAAATAGGGGTCCCAAAAATGTTTTGCAGCAAAATGAGGGGATGATCCTCTTCATCATGATTTTAGAGGCCCTCTACCAAAATTCTAGCACAATAGGCATGTTACCCACCACCTGTGGGTAGTATGTATAGGAGAAAAAATTTCTCCTAGATGATCCTCAATCAGCAACCAGTAACCCCTTGTGTTAGTTCTTATAGCATCGAATGTGTTCTAACCTTGAAATTTTGTGGAGAGGCTATAATACATGAGATCTCCAAAATCCAGAAATCATTTCTGGAAATTCCGCCTAGAAATGACTTAATTAGATTATTAGTCAGTTTTTAAATATTACCTAAGTCTAAACTTAGGGAATATGACTAATTAATCAGAATTAATTAAGTCACGGTGTGAATGTTCTAGAAACTCACACGATGTTATGCTCTTAACCTGCAAAAAGATACCCAAATACAGAATATGCGAAGAAAGATACCCAAAACATAGAATAGTGAGAGACAACAACAAATATTTTATTATTCAGAAAGCAATGTTCACTGGCCTCTTCCAGGAGGCAACCTCCAATAGAGCAGAGCTCGATACAAAAATAAGACACGATGCTCCTCGCAGGGAGTCTCTATCCTTTATATATGACTCATACATGCAATACCATGGATCAATACCATGGGTTTTATTAATACCATCTATCTAATACCATGGCCCATTTGCAACTAACTGTGGTCCCGCCATTAATTGCGGGTTAACCACTTACAATTATTAATATAGGCTTTATTGACTCTTTACTATAACTCGATCCCACTACATAAATAAGGGGGTTAGGGTGGGACCCTAACACACGAATCGACTTCAAGTTAATCCTAGCCATTGATTAAGATCTAATCTTGGCCGTTGAAGTCTCAACAGAGGATTATAAGAAGAAGTCGATGGGGCTTGCAGAACAGACAACTTGAGCAGTTTGATTTCATGAGTAGCAGCAGTCAGTCGCTAGATAGAGAGCTGGTGAGATCGAAGTAGTAAGGGACAGGGACAGTGATCCGGAGGAAAGATTTTCTAGATTCGGAGAGGCAGCAGCGAATTGAATTATCCGAGAGAGGCAGTGTTGAGGGACTGTGCAGTGCTTCAAGCTAGGCAGAACGATTTGGAGAGAAGGAAATTTGCTCTCAATTCTAGAGGCCAGGAAAGAGTCCCAGAGGGCCGGAGAGACGATTTTCTAAGCATCTAGAGGTAGAATGATTTCATATGAGCCCAGTCCGAAGCAAGTCATCCAGCCAGCTACGCAGAGCAGCACAGAGGCTGACGCAGTGCTCCAGGGGGCTGAGTATTTGATAGGGAAAGTACAGCCAGAGATTGCCAGTGGAAGAAGGGTAATTTCCTTCAGTATTTTACTTAGATTTTCTTGCTATTTGGCTTGCCAGTTGGGCATCGATAGATGTACTCAAATTTCACTGTTGCATAATAAATAAAACCCTCACTGCTGCACCGATTTTCCCAAGTTGGGTTTTTCAGGGGACACTGGTCCAAAAATAACTGTGTAAATTTATGTGTGCTAGCATTTCTTCTAGCATTTATTCTTCCGCGGTTTTATTTGTGTAGGTTGTTGTGTGAGTTATTTAGTATTTGTTGTAGGAAACATTAAATAAATTGTTAAAACTAATTAACAATTAGGAGAGTAATTTCCAGTTGTTGCAATAGGATTCGAGTTTCTGAATTTTCACAGCTTGCAGCCACCAGATAGCTCGACGTGCCATTATCTCTGCCACTTGAGCCAGCCATGTGGTCCCTCACCCACTTGTTATGGTTGTATGTTTGAAGGTGGGCCTCTCAACCCTAAAGGTATGGCTTTTCATTGGTATAGTTGAGCAATTTTCCTTACTTTTCATGGGCACTTTTGGGCATGGATTGGTGGGGGGATTTGGCTGAAAGAGTGGGCTAGGTTTGTACTCTTGTCTCCACTGCCCGATTTCGCGATTAGCTTTGTACCCTAGTCCGGTGGGATCTCCTTTATTGGTCATTTGTTTTAGGGTTGGCACTACATGGGAAATCCCGATTTTGGTTGTGTGGTCCTGCTTTTCGACACCATATACATCACTCCATTCCACTCATTTTAGCCCCATTCATCTCTTTTCCCATCTGGGTCCACATAGGGCTAGCCTGCCCCTCCCCCTTGCCCACACCTTGGGTCAAGCCTGGAACGATGCCCGGAGGTTGGTGCAGCTAAAAAGAAAAGAAAGAACATAATTTGTCCACTCTCAATAGGAAATGTACCACAAAATGCAAAAGATGGTCGGGACATACAAATTCAGCACATGGGCAAAAGCCAAACATGACCTCTACCCCTCATCCATGGTCATCGTCCTAGTTCCTATGGGCCCTAAATGAGCCCTCTCCATCATTAAGGAACCCATGATTGTCACAACCCCTGGTGGGCGATGAACTGCCCCACCTGAACGGGGTATCCACTATTATATACTACACATCATGCCCTCATCCCCTGGAGCCCCGAGCAGTTATGAAGAAAAATCAATCAAAGGTAAAAGGCATATGAAGAAGGGTGGAGAAACAAATGTCAGCGTAACTCGTACCACGATTTGCTCCCTCCTACACTCATATACCCAAGTGTGGGCTTCCCTTATTATAGTCACCCTTGTACCATGACATGTGGTTTGGATGATTCCCCTGATCCCCACTTCGTTCCATCGCTTTATCATTTGCCACCTACCACCGAATGGATGTACCGTAAACTGTCACCCCCTTTAAAAGTTGAAACCACCTAATAGGGTCCTTGAATCAATGTTGCACTAATCGTTATCGGGATAATATCGGCGCGAGGAAAAAATTGAAAAAAAACATTTGGTACAAAAATATTTTTTTCCAATTTTTTTAATATCTAAACCATCTACAACAAAAAATAAATACATTGACACATAAATATGATAAAAAAACTAATATATAAGATGTTTAATATCATTTCTAGTGCTAAAATCACACATAACAGTGAATCATGTCCTGAATAGTAAGTCCTGACTCCTGAGTCCCAACTCAACCTCAAAATATCAACAAAAAATATAATAATGTATCTCATATCATGAGTCAAAATGTCATATACAATGAAATGAACCAAATAACTAAAGTCTAATACTACTGATTTCTTTTGCCCCTCTAGATGTAGATGTCGGTAGAGTTGGCAAGTCATAGTAGACTATGGAGTCTGCTGTGCTCTAGAACCTGAAGAACTAGGAGTTACAGAAGGTAGACCACGTCCTCTACTTGTGACAGGGGTAGCTTGGGTCACCTCCTCAAAATATATATATATATATATATTCACGATTTTTTCCCAAAAAATCGCTATTTTTTCAAAAAAATCGCCTATAAAAAAAAAGTCCCAGTACTACTCACGATTTTATCTTTTTGCTGAAAAAATCGCGAAAAAAAAACGATAATATCGAGATTTTAACAACACTGCCTTGAATAACCCCCTTATTGAGCTTGGAGACACTTGCACGTGCCAAAGCCCATTATGGAAGGGCATGCCATCATGAAGTGCCCCATTGATTCCATGACTTGTAAGCTCTTTTACTTGATTATTCTAATGATTTGTTGTATTAGAGGGCAAGGGGATGCATTGGATCTTATGCAGGATTACAGGTGGGTCTCTATTTGGGGCTTAATCTCCCTATACAGGGTCCTAGCCCTCCACAGGGCCACATTGGCACTTGTAGAGTGAGCGTTGAGAGCCATGGGCCTCAACCATAGCAGAGAGTACTTCATGGATCCCCAACACCACTTATCGATTGCTCGTGTTCCACCATTTGGATGAAGATGATGCACCTGTTCACCATTGCCCAGTCGGCTCCACACTTGCACCATACACTTCACAGATGTTCCAGGGTCTAGATGAAGATGTGTCTCATTGCAAGGGAAAGCTTATGTCATCATCCTAGCCCTTACAAATGGTTTACAAGCATTTTCAAACTAATTGAAAACCCATGAAGATTTCCTTGAGCCCCCACACCCACTTTGGAGCACCACAGGGACCTACTTGGAAAACAAAGGGGCCAACTCCTTGTCCACTATGTTTGGAGTCCATTTTCTCCCCATGTCACACTCTGGACTTCACTAGGCCTCTTCAAAGGCAAAACGACTCATTTTATTGATCATTCTACCCTCTTGAGAGGCTTATGTTTATGTTATTGAGTTATCTTGGTGGGCTTGTCACCAAGGGATGTTATTATTGTATGTTATATTATTATTTGGGGCTTAATTAGGCCAATTAGGCAAATCGAACTCATTAGAGATGATATAAAAAGATGAGAGGTGATTCATTCCTCTCATCATCACTTGGATTGGGTTATTAGTCTCGTGAGAATTTTGCATTCCCTTTTGGAGGACGAGTTTGGTTTCATGGAATGAATTTTGATGTTTGGATTCTATCTTCTTGGACTTGGAGCTTCATTATTGGCATAATTTGATGATTGGATATACTCATTTGTACATGTAAGTGACATTTTTCATGCTTATCCTTGTTATTTACTTCGTCACATGAATGTTGTTGGGATTTTCACTATATAGGTCTGAAATTCACTGCTACTCTATGTGGAAATGTGGAAATTTGATCTTTTGTGGTGTTGCATCATTGCATGTGCCATGTATGAATGGGTGAATGTTCCTAGAGATTATCCTTGGTGAAAATACCTTGATAAGTCATCAATTATTGCATATCGAACTATAAAATCTTCTAGCAGTTGCTCTCATGCCCTAATTGCCATGCGAAGTTGTCTAAAAGTCTCCTTGATTGGGTATAGTCTCTCCAAATCACAAGTTCACCTTGACTCCATCTCTCCCAAAGGCAAGGCATTAATCCATCCATTGGTGGTCACCTAAACACTTATCTTTCTTGCCTCCTCTCTCTTTCTAGGCCTAACCACCATAGGTTGCCTAGGGCATCGAATAAATCTCATTGTAGCCATCAAAACACCTCAATTTTTGGTCCATAACTACATTAGGGTTTCCTCTAGAGGCCCTCCAAATTTGAAGCAATTCTGACAATGGGATCTCGAAATATAGCAAGCCCTCGCTGAAGGACCATTTCTTGCCCTAGGTTTCCCTTGGCTAGTGTCCTCATTTGGGTCATTGCATTCAATCCTCAAAAGAAAATTTGTCATTTGATCCTCTTCTCTTCCCTAATTAGGTCAAGCCCCTCCTTGGTCGATCAACTCCATATCCTTGACCTGAATCTGGGTCCACTTGGTCTTTTGTGGTCCCACAACTCTATAACTCTAATTTCACAAAGATAACATAAAGGCCAATTCTCAATAAGGATTTCTAGGCCTAGGAATCATCTTTACAAGATATATTCCCAAACCCTAGCCTCAAGAATCCTCGTAGCCCTTCCTAGAGAGCATATCACCTTGCTTCCCGAGCAAAAAAGCCATATAATTGAGTGCCTCTTGTGAATAGGCCTTAGGAATCACTTCTTATCCTATTATTGATCCATTCATCTAGTGATTCCCCTTATACAGGGTCCCCTCCCATCAGTGAAACTCCATAAAGAGCAGGGAGCCTTAGCTGAGGTGACAGTAGGCTATCACTCCATTGTTGCCCCTTGACCTAGAAGTTGCTCTATCAGGATCCCCTCCTAGGACCCCTGCTAGTTTGAGCGGTAACAACGCCTCAACGCTAGCCTTGGAGAGCACTTCGCATGGGTGACATCAGCCCTACCCAGGCTAGAGAGAGATTAAAACTACAATTATTTGATAAGCTATCTTGGTTGGCTTGTAACGAAGAGTCTTTCACATCATTTGTTATGTTTTAGGGGCTTGTCATTAGGAGTTCAATTTCTTAACTCATGTATAAATAGATGAGACCTATCTCATCTCATCTCATCTCATCACACTTGGGATTTTCGCATACCTCATTAGAGAATTCGGACCTGCAATTTGAGGAGACTTTTGGATGTCTTTGGGATGCACTTTGATGTTTGGATCTTTATTGCTATCTTTTTGGAGCTTCTAATGTATTGTTGATGGATGGATATACTCTACATTGTCTTGTAAGTGTTTCTTTATGGTGAAATTATCTTGCAAATAATGTCTAATGCATGGAATTTGTTCTCATGATAAGAATTCACACTTTATTTTATTGAATATCTTTCAAAATTATAATCTTGGGAAGTTTTGCATGTGTTACTCATTGATGATGTGGAAAGAATGTTCCTAGTGGATAATGATTGTATTTAATCCATGAAACTCCATTAACTAATGCTAAAGAGGGTAATTGTTGAAAGGGGTAACTAGGGCTTCCTCTTTTAGCCTCCTTGAAGGTCAATTTAGCCAATTATAAGCACCCATGACTCCATACTCCCAATGGTCTAGGCACTAATCAAGTCCCTTGGTGGTCACATACAAATTTAAACCATAAATTTTCCTTCTTTTTCTCTTCTAAAAGCTCGTCCCTTTAAGGATAAGGAGGTTTTCTAGGGCAAGGTGTGAAATCTCTTGGATGACGAATTTTTTAATTTTGTTTGGATATAACTCTTTATTTTTGTCTCCTCTAATGGACCTCAAATTTTGGTGGAATTCCCATGGTGGATTCTCCATATATTTTGATGCCCTAGTTGTCACATTAAGAGGGAACCCTACAAGCTAATCCTTCAACTTAGGGATTCTTTGAAGGTAAATTCGTTAGTACTTGGTGAAGTCAATCATACATTGCCTTTTCTCTTACCTACCTTGACCTAGGATGCGCATCTATCTCATGTCAAGTCTCAACCCTAGATCTTGTGTAGCTATTTCAAAAGGGGTTTTTTGTGGAAAATCCTACTAGCCTTTCCCAAGGCTTGCAACTTTGTTCAATCTTTCCATTGAATGAGTTGCCTTTCTTCACTTCTACCTATCAAGAAAACAATTATCACAAGTGATTAATATTGGGACTCCTCCCGTTGGTGAAAGTCCAAGAAGCACAGGGGACTTAGGCTATGGTGACAGTGAGCCTTTGTCCCAAGTGTTGTTATGCCCTCTAGCTTTTGCCTCTTCACGAGGCTTGCTAGTTTGTGCAGCAACAGGCCCTCCTTAGGAGATTTCGACCTCTTTGTACCTTAGACAGTGTGTGATCTATGGAGAACGTTGCATATTGGAGCTAATTTCTTGTCTCTGGAGAAGTTGCCTTGGATCAATAATTGGATTGTTCATGCATATTGTCTTGTAAGTGAGATTTATTATTGAAAAATTCTGATTTTTATGTCTAGTGTATGGAAAAAATCAATGATCTAGGGTTTTCTATTGCACTATTGTTACTGAAGATAAATTGTATGGAAGTTAGGTCTCATTATTGCATGCGTTACTCATGTATGATATGGGAATGACAATCCCCTTGGTGAACCTTACAATAGCTCTGCAAAGATAATTTTGATCTGTCACAAAGGTAATAGTTAGGGTTTTGCTGATAGGGCATCATGACATCCTTACTCCTTTGCAAGTTTTAGCCAATTTTAAGAATCCATAGACTCCATCCACCCAAGGATTAGGCACTGACCTTGTCCAAAAGGTGATCACCCTTTATTTCACTCACAAAACCATTTTTGCTCTCCTTTCTCTCTCTATCTCGACCCTCTTAAGCATAAGCAACCTATCTAGGGCTTGGAGCGAAATTCTCTAGACGAGGAGTTTTAGGGTTTGGAAGGATTCAATATCAAGATTTGGTGTGGTTGCCTCAAAATCATCCATCTTGGTGGCTAATCTCTCCATTTTTCTCCAAAATTTCTCTCTCTAGGAGAAACCCTAGCTTGGTTAAGCTTCAACTTGAGTGCTTGTTAAAGGTTTCATGTGTCTTTGCCTTGTTGGTATTCAAAGTTGGGAACCTTTTCTTCACACCTTATCCTCAAGACATTCATTTTTCCACGCTATTACTCAAACTCTAGGTCTAGCGTGCCCTATTTTGGCCTCTCCAAGGGATGTGATTTGTTAGTTTTTGTAGCATCGAATGTGTTCTAGCCATGAAATTTGGTGGAGAGGCTAGAATACATGAGATCACCAAAAACCAAAAATCGTTTCTAGAAATACCACCTAGAAATGACCTAATTAGATTATTAACTAGTTTTTAAATATTTCCTAAATCTAAACTTAAGGAATATGGTTAAATCGAAATTAATTAAGTCAAGGTGCGAATTATCTAGAAACTCACATGAATCGATCCAGAAATTATCTAAGCCATCGATTAAGATTTAATCTTGGTTGTTGGAGTACCAACAGAAAGACATAAGAAGGGATCGATGTGGTGATGGAGAATGACCAGAGAACCTAAAATTTGATTTCCTTAGCAGATCGATTTCCAAAGTAGCAGTAGTCGATTGATTGTTGGAGAGCCAGAGATCGAAGCAATGAGTGAGGGGCAGGGACAGTGAGTCCGGAGGAAGTTTTCTAGATTCGAAGAGGCAGCAACAAGTGGCAGAAGTAATCCACGCAAAAGTAGCGCAGAGCCTGACGCAAAGCAACTCGATCTAGCTGAGGAGGAGGTCGATTCAATATCCAGAGGTCGGGAAAGTCTTCCAGAAGGATGGAGAGTCACTTCCAGCAGCAGAGGAAGGCAAGATGGCTTGATCAGAGGTAGAATCGTGCCACACGTGTGAGAGACTGCGCGGAGGTTTGGACCAAATTTTTGGAGAAGCCAATGTCGGGATTGCTTGTGAGGTGAGAGAATTTTTTCTCTCTAATTATTTCTGTCAGATACTTGCTGATTGGACTGCCAGCTGGGCATCCATAGATTGTACTCAGAATTCATTGTTGCATAATAATAAAAACCCTCACTACTGCAATGGTTTTCCTAAGTCGGGTTTTTCCGGGGACATTTGTCCAAAAATAGCGGTGTCAATTTATCTGTGTCTGCTAGTATTTTCTCAATTTCCAATGCTATTAATTCCGCAGTTTTATTTGTCTAGATTCCAGTGTGATTTATTCAGTATTTGTCGTAGCAAACTGCAAATAAATTGTTAAATAAAACTAACAATTAGGAGAATAATTTCCAGTTGCTGCAATAGGATTCCAGTTTTAAGAATTTTCACATGGTATCAGAGCGTGAGTGATAAGCCAGGAAGCTCAGAAGCGAAGGAAGAATTTTGTTGCTCAGATGGAGCAACAGGCCAAAGTTGTTGAGGCAGAGCAGTTCATTGATAGGCAGGCTGAGTTGCTTGGGCAGCAGTTCAATTTTCAATTGCAAGGTGGCAGAAAAATCGAGTTGCCCAGATTAGTGATCCTAGCAGTCAGCGAAAGCAGTTGCAGCTCATATTTTCGCTCAACAGATTCCTTGGCTGGACGCAGAAGGGTTTTGTGGCAGGTTGCAGAAGCAGAATCTGCGTCCAGTGGGAGAGAAAAGCACACACACACAAAGGAAATTTCTCTCAGGGGAGCCTGAGATTTAGAGATCTAATTTTTCCAGTTGCAGATTGGCAGTAGTTGTGAGCAAATCTTCTCACTCCAGAAGGGAGTGCAAGTAGCAAATTCAACAGCCAAGCAACAGGAAACAGGGAGATTTTCGGGTTTATTTTCGCCAATTTTGAGTTTCACAGATTTTGCAGCTTTGCATAGATGGTTGTATGAGATTGCCAAAGGAGGTCGTGCGAGTTAGCCAGAATGCAGATCTAAGCAGCAAATCGACTTCCAGTTGTCGGAGACAGGTGTCAAAGGAAGTGCAAGTTGTCTAGTGTGAGTTGTAAAGTGAAGAAAGGTCCCAATAAGGGACAAGGCTCAAAAGGAGGCAGTGAGGCACGAGATCCAGGAGGAGGAGGAGCTTGATATTCCAGTGTGCCAGAATGGACAGGGTCCAGTGCAAAAGTAGCAAGGAGATCAATTAGATCAATTCCAGATTGTTGCAACAGGACCATCACCTTTGCTACAGGAGCCCACAGTATTATAGTAGCAGATTCAGTGTCAACAAACACTGTCAATCATTTAGATGACAGTTGCAGATCTAGTTACATTCAGTACACGTGAGACAGTTGCAGAGATAGATGCAGTAACACAGGCAGTGTGAATTGCCCAGTTGCACCATGTAGGTGCAATTCCAACAAGAAGATTCGCAACACATAACTTCACAGTCTAGTTTCTAGTGCAAGAGGATAGTGCAAGTTGCCAAGAGGGAGCACAGAGATTTCCCGTAGGGAGATCAAGACTCAAAGGAGTCTAGCTTCAAAGGGAGCAACCCTATGGAAGCTAGTACTTCGAGATCTAGGGACATCAGACTCATTATTGCAGTAGTCGCAGCAACAATGCAGTAGTAGCAACAGTATTAGTAGATCAGAGATCAAAGTCGTAGTTTGGGCAAGGTTCACTGAGGAGTCCACCTCATAGATCTTTACTTGGCTACGAGGGCCCACAGTATTCAGTAGCAAGATGGATCAGTGACAGCAGATGCAGTCAGTACTAGAGTGACAATTGCAGACTAATTGCAGTCAAATGTTGGGTAGCGCAGTGCAGAGTTGGCAGCAGTGCATTGTGGCATAGTGCAGACTGCAAAGTCAGCAGCAGCGTAGATTCTTCAGAGAGAGTGCAGAGGCTAGTAGCATTCAGAGGCTCAAGTGACAGATGCATGATACTGATCACAGATGATTCAATATTTTAGATGTTTTTCAATTGTAGATGTTGCAGTTGCAACAGCAACAAAGTTGCAGTGCAGATGCAGTGTTGGCAGTAGTTCAACGGGATCAGCAGCAGCACAGATGTAGCATCAGGGTTGCGCCATAGTTGGTGGGCAGTGACAAGCATTCGCAGCGACCAGACATCAGCAGTGTGACAGAGGACGGTACAGAGACAGAGTGTTGTGGTAGGGTGTGCAGCACTAGAACACATTCCTCGCTAAGAGGAAGTGTTAGTGTTTGTAGCATCGGATGTGTTCTAGCCATGAAATTTGGTGGAGAGGCTAGAATACATGAGATCTCCAAAACTCAGAAATCGTTTTTGGAAATTCCACCTAGAAATGACTTAATTAGATTATTAACCAGTTTTTAAAAATTTCCTAAGTATAAACTTAGGGAATATGGTTAATTAATCAAAATTAATTAAGTCAAAGTGCGAATTATATAGAAACTCACACGAATCGACCAAGAAATTATCTGAGCCATCGATTAAGATTTAATCTTGGTCGTTGGAGTCCCAACAAAAAGACATAAGAAGGGATCGATGTGGTGATGGAGAATGCACCAGAGAACCAAAAATTTGATTTCCTTAGTAGATCAATTTCCAAAGTAGCAGCATTTAGCTGTCGGAGAGCCAGAGATCGAAGTAGTGAGTGAGGGGTAGGGACAGTGAGTCTGGAGGAATTTTTCCAGATCCGGACAGGCAGTAGCAAGTGGCAGAAGCAACCAAGAGACTGCACAGAGGCTGACGCAGAGCAGTTCGATTTAGCTAAGGAGGAGGTCAATTCAGTATCCAGAGGCCAGGAAAGTCTTCCAGAAGGCCGAAGAGTCACTTGCAGCAGCAGAGGCAGGCTAGACGGCTTGATCAGGGGCGGAATCGAGCCACACGTGTGAGAGACAGCGCAGAGGCAACGCAAAAGGGCTTAGAAGGGCTCACGTTGGGGTTTGGATGGCCAGATTTTTGTAGAAGTCAGTGCCGAGATTGCTTGTGAGGTGAGTGAATTTTTTCTCTCTAATTATTTCTGTCAAATACTTGGTAATTGGATTGTCAGTGGGGCATCCATAGATTGTACTCAGAATTCACTGTTGCATAATAACAAAAACCCTCACTGCTGCACCAGTTTTCCCAGGGACATTTGTCCAAAAATAATGGTGTTAATTTATGTGTGTATGTGTGCTAGTATTTTCTCAGTTTCCAGCGCCATTAATTCCGCAGTTTTATTTGTGTAGATTAAAATTTTTGTATTCAATATTTGTCGTAGCAAATTGCAAATAAATTGTTGTTTAAAATTAACAATTAGGAGAATAATTTCCAATTGTTGTAATAGGATTCCAGTTTTAGAAATTTTCACATGATTGTCTCTTCTTCCTTGCTTGAGCCTTGTTCCTAAGTTGTGTCATCCCTTAGAAGCCTTTTATGTCACCTTATACCTATAAAACCTAGAATATCATTTAGGTGACCTATATATCGGGAGTCCTCCCATTGGTGAAAATCCATGAAGAGTAGCGGGTAGTAGTTATGGTGGCAGTGGGCTACTACCTTATTGTTGTCACTTGGTCTAATGATTGCTTTGTAGGGAAACCCTCTACAAGACTTGCTAGATTTTGAGGCAACAAGGACATACTGGAGCTACTACTTGTTTTATGTCTCTTTCCTATAGTGTTGATGTGGTGTGGTTTGGTGATACACTTTTCCTTGTTGGGATTATTCTAGGTGATATAACAAGGTAATGTTAGACATCACCTAGGGGTAAGGTATATTTGATGATGTTAGTACCCTTATTGAGGTGTACTATTTCCTAAGTTTGAGTTAGAGTAGGGCATGTATTTTCATGGTGATCTAGCCTTTCATAAGGCTTAATGATGTGATGGTGATGTGTCAATTCCTTAGTGGTGGTGTGCCTACAGCATCGAGCAGTGATACAAAGAAAAACTCAAGAAAAAGAAAGAAAAAGGCAAATAAAGAGGGGTGGAAAAACAAAGGCCAAGGCAACTCATGCATCCATGATTGCTCCCTCCTTACATCTGTATACTCAATATGTGGACTTCCTCATTATTGTTATCCCTTGGCCCATTGCATCTAGCTTTGAGATCCCTTTTGTCCCCATTTGTTCCATCATTAATTACATGCCACCTATTGAATGAAGGATGTACTATGGACCTGTCTTTCCCCTTAGGGACTAGGAACGCCTAATAGGATCATTTATTAACCACTCCTACTTAGGGAGGTAACACTATTACGAAATCAAAACCTCGAATTTAGAAGGGAAGCCCCATATGAAGTGTCAATTTGCCCTTGACTAACAAATTTGGTTCACTTAAATGCACTAATGATTAATTGTACCTAATGGTGAAGATGCAGCACAAGACATTGTGTGTGACTGGTAGGTGGTTTCCATCATGGGTTGGGCAACTTAACTAGGGCCCAAGTCCACTAGAGGAGCATTATGACACCCTACAAGTGAAGCGTTGAGAGCCATGGGACTCCTACTACTTACAGAGCATCACTCCATTCCATGGGCACCTTCAACACCACAGTTGTTTGTACATTGCCCCACATTATTCATGAGATGATTCACTTGGACCAGTGTGCCCCCAACTAGCTTAATAGTGTATACATAGTTTAGCAGCTAATCTGAGGCTCATAAAAGGTTTGCCTCACCCTTGAGACATGGGATGACTAGCACCATCCTCTCAGCGCTCAACATTGGAGCAAAACCAAGCTATTTTATCACTAAGAGACCCATGAGACTCATCTTGTGCCCCCAAACACAAAAATGGGGTCCATATCAGTTTTATCAATACTAGACCGGTTTGACTGTTTTGAGGCAAAAATCGGTTCGAACTAGTGACTTCAACCGTTTCGGTCGGTTCGGTACGGTAAAGCTGTGTAGAACGTAACAAGTGGGTCTTGTTTTGCTTTTTCTCTTTTAATTTGTCTTAGTTGGGCACTAGTCCACAATAGATGTCTAATATTCAAGCATATGGCCCTACTATTTCTATACAATTCATGGTAATGTTAAATTCTTAAAAGTGACGTTCTCCTTTATCTTTCATTTTCATCCCTCTACTTAAATTTTTAACATTACCATGAAATGACTCGGGATGTTTGAGAGTGGTTCCGGCCTCATTGGATTTCATATGGAGAAAGTAGAATTTTGGATCTCACTAAAAATCCAGCAAACTTAACAGTTTGTTAGGATTTCAAAATTGGGGGGATTACAATGTTTCTATTGGATTTTATCATGTATGAGGGTATTGAACTAGCATTTAATCAAGAGCACCAATCCCTCTATGCACCTTGATGTTAGTGGCATTGATTGTTGAACTCCTGTTAAAATTGGCCACTAGGGCCAAACTCCACATGGGTCATCTTATTTATGGCAGCTCATATTTTTCTTGGACTCCTCTCATCGAGAGGTGTAGGATTGATCTAAATATCATCCGATTCCGATAAGTATTCATGGAGTTATGAATTTATTTGTCTTATAAGACAATTCGTCAAGGTCGGCCTGCAACCAAATAGACCCCACGTGTGCTCAACGTTTTAGTATAAAAGGAGATGACTTGATAGTCATTTCTACACACACTTCTATCTTGATTTCTCTCCACTTGTCTTGGGTTTTAGTGGAAGAGAAATCTAGGAGTGGAAGCCCTAGATGTTGGAGGAAAAGAGGTTGCCTTAGCCGCAACAAAGAAGCCCTAAACGTTGTTCTAAGGCAGCCTTAACGTTATCCTAAAGGCAGCCCTAACGTTGTCCTAAAGGCAGCCCTAAACGTTGTTCTAAGGCAACCCTAACGCTATCCTAAAGGCAGCCCTAAACGTTGTTCTAAGGCAGCCCTAATGTCGTCCTAAAGGCAGCCCTAAACATTGTTCTAAGGCAGCCCTAATGTCGTCCTAAAGGCAGCCCTAAACGTTGTTCTAAGGCAGCCCTAAATGTTGTCCTAAAGGCAGCCCTAAACGTTGTTCTAAGGCAGCCCTAAATGCTGTCCTAAAGGCAGCCCTAAACATTGTTCTAAGGCAGCCCTAAATGTTGTCCTAAAGGCAGCCCTAAACGTTGTTTCTAGGTACGGTTTAGAGCTGCAAAGATGCATGGACAACAAGGCTACATAAGTGTTGCAAAGATGCATGTACAACAAGACTAGATAGTGCTGCAAAGATGCATGGACAACAAGGCTACATAGTGCTGCAAAGATGCATGGACAGCAATGACATTGTCACATGGCAACAAAGGTACATGGTGCTGCAAAATCATTGGACAACACAATGATGGGACAGCACAATGATCAATGACATTGTGACATTGTGCAGCAGAGATACATGGGACATCTAGTATTTAGTGCAGCAAGTTCATGGTGCTGCAATAGTATGGTACATGAGACAACAACAACAACAAGGTGCAGCAAGCATAGTGCTGCAAGCACATTGGGACAGCAATATGGTACTTGGTGCAGCAAGCACATGGGTGATAGCATGGTGCTGCAGTGGCACAAGGTACAACAGTGCTAAACACTGGCAAACAATGCAGCATAAGGTGCAGCAATATGATGTGTACAACATGGCCATAAGGTCCAGCATTGTGATGATGGGTGCAGTATGGTGCAGTGAGGTGCAGCGTGACGACGAGATGCAGCACAATGATAGGTGAAGGAGTCACCTTGGAGAATCAATTGAAGCATCATGTCTTCAACTGATCTCATGTATTATCTTCTTAGAGATGATCTATTCTCTTATCTAGATAAGTCAAAGTGTTGACTTCTGTTGTAAATGTACTATCTCTCTCTTTGTGCTAAACTATTGAAGAACATATAAGAAGAATTGATCAAGGGTTTCCCCACATTGGGGTTTGTCCCTGGCTAGCGCCACATCTTGTGTCCTCTTGTCTTGGCTTGTCTTCTGCGATTTATGTTTATGTTCTATCTGCAGTTTATTTTAATGTTGATGTGATTGCTAATCTAGAAAAGGTATTGAGCTAACTATGAAAATTGAAATAAATTGCTCTAAGCATAGAACATACCTAAAATTAACATGGTATCAGAGCTGAGGTGAAGGCAAAGCCCAAGCAAGAGTGAAAGAGCAATCACCAAAGACAGTTGGGAAAGGACAAAAGGATCAATGGATTCCTCATCCCTCTTCAAATTCGCCAAGGGTGAAGTCGAAGCAGAGAATATTATCAGAATGGCGCAGCGGAAGCTTCTAATGGCCCACCTAAAGATCACTTCAATGGGAAGTCTGGATCTAAGGGTGGAAGAGAAGGCAGATGCCTTGGTAGTAATAAGTCCGGCCATTATGCGAAGGAGTGTCCGAATGGTAGGGACAAATCACTTGATGAGGATAACAATCATTCCAAGGACATCTTCAATGATCAGAGGAATGACAGGTAATGCAAGTCATCAAGGAAACAGGCAAATCTTCAAAAAAGCAAGGAACCCCAGGTATGAAGAATCAAATGTTGTTTCTGATAAGATAAAGAAGCGTTATCTTGTATTGGCCCTCTCCTTCAGATTCTTTGGGAATCTAGCTTATTGATTGTAGTGCTTCAAGGCACTTCATCGGATAGAAGGGTGATCTCTAATTTAGTAGAGATGGAAGCAATCGTGGGATTATACTTGGAGCCAACGCCACCTATCCCGAAAAGGGTGTAGGGAATGTTACCCCTAGATTGAATGAGGGTAACTCGATTCATTTACAAGAATCTCTTTATGTACCTGATCGCAAGAAGAACCTGGTGTCCATTTCGGCAATGGGAGTCAAAGGTTTCAGGGTGGCATTCATCGATGAAAAGGTACATGTTTCAAAATATAATTTTTTAAGATGCTTTTACTCATGGGTGCAGGGTTGGAAATTTGTATCAAGTTGCAGGATGGTCCATTGGAGACCATGTCAGTTGTCACATCTCATCTATAGCACTAGAGGTCTACTTATTATGGGGCCCTACCCAATGTGAGTCAGATGGTGACAGGGATGCTTGAATTCAAGAAGAGCATGAAGGTACATGTCCGAGATGTACCAAAAGAAAATCTTCCAAGGGGACCATTCCTCTCATGTAACAGGTCCATAGGTTTGGAACAACCCAAGGAGTTTGAGATTCATGATCGGGAATCTCATGTATACAGGTGGAAGAAAGCCCTCTATGGCTTGAAGCATAACACCTCGGGTGTAGTATGAGAGGATTGATAGCTATCTGATGAAGCTGAGATTCACTAGGAGTGGTACTGATCCAAACCATTGCTCGAAGGTTGTGGATGATAGACCTCTCATACCATCACTTTCTGAGGACGACCTATTTCTGATAGATGCAAACCCTCTCATTAGCAAAAGTAAGAGGGAGTTGGATTCCGGATGTGGAATAGTAAACTGCAATCCCGAGACTACCTCGTGGATCTTAACTTTCAGAAGTTATATGGTAGTGATGCCGGACCAGATTTGGGAAATGCCTCTGAGTTTCATAAACTCATTCGCATTGATGTTCTTAGTGAACTTATGTCCGAATATATGTTTTGCAATTAGCATGGTGAGCTCATGTTTGATTGAGCCTCACTAGATTGGTGCCAAGAATCTTCTGAGATATCTTCAGGGCACAATCTCTCATGGATTGAGATACACTGCCGAAAATATGAAGCTGCATCATTATTAGAATGCTGACTGGGCAGGCAGTGTGGAGGATCACTAGAGCACTTCTCAGTGCTAGTTCTCTTTGGATTTTGCTTCAATATCATGGATGAGCAGGAAGCAGAAGTCGGTTGCTATAAGCACCGCCGAGACCGAATACATAGCTACGAGTATGATCTCAAATGAGGCTGCCTGGTTGTGGAAGCTCTTCAGTGAGTTGTTTGTACACATGATGAATACCATTGTGATCCTCTATAACAACCAAGGGGGATTCGATTGTTGAGGAATCCCATATTCGATGATTACTCCAGCAGATAGACATCAGATACTACCTTATCTGGGATATGGTAAGTCGATGAGCGAGGAGGCTCCATCACATTGAGACTGATGTACAAGTCGCAAACTTTTTGTCAAAGCCCCGAGGAAAGGTAAATCTATGACTTTCCCGAACAACTTGGAGTCATTGAGAGACCTTCTTATAAGGGTCCTGCGTGCTGCATGCATTGAGCTCTGGGAGCTCCGAGGGGCTTGGGGTACTTACTAGAGCAACACGCGACCATAGGGCAACTCACCCTCCCCTAATGGTGCGTTGTGTACAGGGTGAATGGCTCAGCCTTCCCTGTGATATCCCGTGGCGACTGTGGAACAGGATGATTAGTTCTCCTGTGGGTTGGGATGATTAGTTCTCCCGTGGTGAATGTGGAACAGAATGATTAGTTCTCCTGTGGGTCGGGATGATTAGTTCTCCCATGGCGACTGTGGGATAGGATGATTCGTTCTCATGTGGACAGGATGATTAGTTCTCTTGTCGAGGCATCCTACCCATGTAGTCTGGGACTCATGGGAAGTACCTCTCATCTGATCAATGAATAGGGAAATGGGGTTAGGGACCATTAGTAGTACTATCGATGGACGCATCGTTGTATCTACCGTACTCCTTATGCTAGGATGACCTCCATTGATCTGGGATCAATGAAACTAATCTGGGATCAATATGAGTGGTTTGAGACACTCTCTTGTGATATTGATCTGGGATCAATGAAACTGACTTCGGGTCAGTAAGAGTGGTATGACACACCCTCTTCATATGGAACTGACTTCGGGTCAGTAGAGAATGGTATGAGACATTCTCGATCAATTCTTCTTCTTCATGGTTCAGCAGAGTAGAGCTCAACAAAGCAGAGCAGAGTAGAGCAAAGTAGAGTAGAGTAGTGCGAGGCACTAATGGCAGAGATAGTACAATCGGACAAATGGATCAGCGGATGGAGTTCTCCCTAGTTGAGAGGGAGTGTTAAAATTGGCAACTAGGGCCAAACTCCATGTGGGTCATTTTATTTATGCCAACTGATATTTTTCTTGGACTCCTCTCATCGAGAGGTGTAGGATTGATCTAAAGATCATCTGATTCCGATAAGTATTCATGGAGTTATGAATTTATTTGTCTTATAAGACAATTCGTCAAGGTCGGCCTGCAACCAAGTAAACCCCACATGTGCTCAACGTTTTAGTATAAAAGGAGATGACTTGATAGTCATTTCTACACACACTTCTATATTGATTTCTCTCCACTTGTCTTGGGTTTTAGTGGAAGAGAAATCTAGGATTGGAAGCCCTAGACGTTGGATGAAAAGAGGTTTCCCTAGCCGCAGCAAAGAAGACAGCCCTAAACGTTGTTCTAAGGCAGCCCTAACGCTATCCTAAAGGCAGCCCTAAACATTGTTCTAAGGCAGCCCTAATGCTGTCCTAAAGGCAGCCCTAAACGTTGTTCTAAGGCAGCCCTAAATGTTGTCCTAAAGGCAGCCCTAAACGTTGTTTCTAGGTACGGTTTAGAGCTGCAAAGATGCATGGACAACAAGGCTACATAAGTGTTGCAAAGATGCATGGACAGCAAGGCTAGATAGTGCTGCAAAGATGCATGGACAACAAGGCTACATAAGTGTTGCAAAGATGCATGGACAGCAAGGCTAGATAGTGCTGCAAAGATGCATGGACAACAAGGCTACATAAGCGCTGCAAAGATGCATGGATAACAAGGCTACATAGTGTTGCAAAGATGCATGGACAGCAATGACATTGTGACATGGCAGCAAAGGGACATGGTGCTGCAAACTCATTGGATAGCACAATGATGGGACAACAGCTTGTTGGGACAGCACAATGATCAATGACATTGTGACATTGTGCAGCAGAGATACATGGGACATCTAGTATTTAGTGCAGCAAGTTCATGGTGCTGCAATAGTATGGTACATGGGATAGCAACAACAACAAGGTGCAGCAAGCATAGCGCTGCAAGCACATTGGTACAGCAGTATGGTACTTGTTGCAACAAGCACATGGGTGACAGCATAGTGCTGCAGTGGCACAAGGTACAACAGTGCTAAACACTGGGACAACAATGCAGCATAAGATGCAGCAGTATGATGTGTACAACATGGTCATAAGGTCCAGCATTGTGATGATGGGTGCAGCATGGTGCAGTGAGGTGCAGCGTGACGACGAGATGCAGCACAATGATAGGAGAAGGAGTCACCTTGGAGAATCAGTTGAAGCATCATGTCTTCAACTGATCTCATGTATCATCTTCTTAGAGATGATCTATTCTCTTATCTAGATAATTCAAAGTGTTGACTTCTATTGTAAATGTACTATCTCTCTCTCTCTGTTGAACTATTAAAGAACATATAAGAAGAATTGATCAAGGGTTTCCCCACATTGGGGTTTGTCCCTAGCTAGCGCCACATCTTGTGTCCTCTTGTCTTGGCTTGTCTTCTGCGATTTATGTTTATGTTCTATCTGCAGTTTATTTTAATGCTGATGTGATTGCTAATCTGGAAAAGATATTGAGCTAACTGTGAAAATTGAAATAAATTGCTCTAAGCATAGAACATACCTAAAATTAACAACTCCTCTATCATGATCCTACTAAAAATGTACCCATCACTCAAACAAAATCTTGAATTGACATGCTAAGCATTTTTTATCTTATTTTAATGCTTAGATGGTGATATTGATGACGAAGATCCCAATATAGGCAAATATTTTGATGATATGTAGGTATTTGTTGTAGCATAATTTTGTTGGATGCTAGAGCTCATCTAGGTCTTGTCTTTTGATGTAATTTTGGTTCAAAGATGGATTGCACTCAGTGTTATTTTGGTTACGTGCACACTTACATGCTTTGTAAATGATAACTTTTGCTTATTTGTGTATAAATGGTTTGGATTAAGATGGATGCACATGAATATATGTGGTTTTCTTTGAAATTTGAATATTTTATGTGTTTTTGGTTGACCGGTTTTTTGGTCCGGTTTTTTTGCCGGTACTTGGTCTAGGGGGTTCACTGGTTCAATGATCGGTCCGGTTCTGATAACATTGCCTTATCCTGTTCTACAAGCTCTTTTGTGAGTTCAATATCTGATTCCTCAACACCAACAGTTTTAATTCCATATCTAGCACATAGATAAGTATTGTAAATGAGACCACCCAGAACCAAATTATCAACTTTCTCGTATAACTATTTTAATGGACGTCTTAGTATCATACTTTGGTCCAGCAACAACTGTAACAAACGGTTTGTTGGAATTCAAGACAGGTTGCACATGATGAAGTTCGCCCTGCATGCATAGTCCTGCATATGAGGGAAGGTATTTCATAATATGGTTTGTGGAACAATGAGGCTGCCATGAGCCAAACACATCATTAACATATACATCAGCTAGGGTGGAGAGTTGCATGACCACCCTGTTAAGCTTCTCCCCTTTGTCTTCCTCCCCTGCAAACCACCAAGTATTTGGCAGGTAGATTCTGCCGAATTTCCAACTCTTAAGGTCATGGATCAGCCAGTTGATGGAGGTGTCAATATCCAGAATTTCATTTTTCTCCGTTGTACTGAAGCGGAAAACTACAAATTTGATGAACAGAGGTGGCTTCACACGGCAGAGTAAAGGGTCTTCTTCATAGTATTGATTCATAGAGGACCAGTAAAGGCAATGTTGCATGGGTGCACGACCTTCATCATTCTTCCTTCTTTTCGCCTTTGATTTGTCATCAACGTCAGTCCAAGCTTGGTCCCTTTTTGCAAATTGACTATTGGATTGTCTAGTTGTACCTTGATGTTGTCTTTCAATTGATACGAAACTCTCTAACTGGCCTCTGTTTTGGTTTTCGTATTCAACATTCATCTCATTTTTCCCAAGTTGTGAGCAAGATGTAACATTATCAACAAATTTATTCTGCACTTGCTTCTCAGTTTTCATATTCACGCTGATATTTTTAACTTTTTGCTATAACATACCATTGTCTTCTCTATCTACCACATCTTTAGTCTTATTTACAGGGGGGCAGCCTCTTTGTCAATAAGATCATCTTCCACTGGGTCTAAAACCGAAAGATGCTACAATTTTGGGCAATTGCAAACAATCTTCTCCAACTCCCTGCTACCCATAACAGCATCGTTGAAGTTCAGCTCCATTAAGTTATTGCAAACAGAATAGATTGTTGGCAGATACTCAAGAATAACTTCCCAAAATCCTGACAAATACTGAAGTGACTTGCAATTGTTGCAAGCACCATGAAGAGTTGTTACTTGCTCTAAAATCATAGGAGAAACAGCTTGTTCCTAAAGGTTAAGTTGTAGAGCTCTCAACATGAGTCGATGCAACTGTACTATAGAGATAGTTCTATTCAGCCTCAGTTCTTTTAGAGATGAGCAACATGCCCCCCATTTTTCAAGTGCATCAATGTTTATCGGGTCCTCCAAACATTCAAAACTAAGGCATTCTAAAGTAGTAGTTGTTTCTGGAAAGCAGCTCAACCAATCAACTCCACTATCGATGATATCATCTTCATTCAGATTCGTTTCCATACCTTCTACCTTTTTCATCTTCCATAAATGCATTGTTGCTTCTGCACAGAGAGTTACCTGCACACCATGACTGCAAATATAATTTTCTTCATCTTGTATCGGATTGCTTGAACCATGCACACAAGTTTCCATAAAATATAATTGTTTTCTAGTACCGGCAAAAGTGACACTATGGTTTGTGCTTAATTGATAGTGTATGGAAACAATCTGATCAATATCAATGCTCTGCAAGATATCATCATCATCTCCTAGTTTCGTGAACGTTTGTTCTATCTCAGTTGAGCTTTGCCAACCCGATACATTCCGATAGCTAGAGGCCACTTGCTTGTGACAGGAGGTGGAAGCAACCTTTGCTCTCACTTCTTGTGGTGTGCACTTCCTTTCTTCTTGCAACAGAAAATTAGAAGTGCTTGGACCATTCATGCAACTCATTTATGTTCCTTGTATGGAGTTGTTCAGATGAGTGACAGAACTTTCACATGGAAAGGTTTGTAAAACATGAATGTCTCGGAAGGTTTGACCTTTGCCATTACATCTATTCTTTGCAAAATCATTTCTATCTTGTGGGAAATTTGATAGAATGTCTTTCTCAGATTGACACTTGGAAATATTTTTAGCGTAGGAGGGAAAATATTCCAAAGGTTGGCATTCTGCTTCAATATAGCTCGTATCCTGCTTTGCTCTGAGTTCCATTGAATCTGTCATGGTATCCTGGACAAATGCCTCATTCCCAACTTTTTCTTTTGGATTTTCTGGTCGACAATCCTGATCTTTGTTCCACAGTTGTTCATCAATCACATCTTCATTTCTTTCAAATAAGTCTGGTTGATTGCCAACCTCCTCTTTAGGGGGATGCAACCATGTCCATGCGTTGGTCTTTGCTTCAAATTTCCTTACACTTTATTTTTCAGGCCTGGGCTCATGATCAGTGTCGCTTGCTTTGTTTTCTTGGCCATTATGCCAGAAGTCGTTCCATTTTTCTTTCTTAGATATTGTGGCATTTTGTTATATTCTTCTAATCTTCTGTTCCATTGTTGCAGCCTGTTGATGTTTTCTGCTCGCTGCTTTTCCATCTTCCTTAAAGTCTCTGCTTGCTACTCTTCCAGATTTCTCCAAGACTCTGCATACCTTTGCCAAAAATTTGTTTTCGGTGGTTCCATTTTTAATTACCATCCAGGCTGGCAGGATTTATGCTCTAATACCACTGTAGTGTACTAGGGTAATTTTGCCCTAGGATTTTATCCTATAGCAACAGTTTTTCTTCTCTAGGGTATCTAATCAAATCAATTTCTATTTTATTCAACAATTTTCATTTCCATTCACAAGAAACACTCTAAAGCAATTATACACTTTAACATCCACAGTCCACATTATAGAACAACATTACAGATTAGCCAACAGTGTCCGCTAGATTAACCAGTCCAATATAATTCTCAAGTTTGAAATTCAACAGGAGAATGTGCCCAATGTAATCCACTCAACACCTAATGAAACAAATCAATACGATAGTGATCCGACTTGATACAAGAAAAAAAAAAAACCAAAATACCCTAGCTTGCCTTAGACCTGTTGCTTCAGTCCTGCCCTAGTTACTGTAATTTTCAGGTCTGTTCCGATAATAGGATATTCACACTTCTCCCATAAACTAGATCAAGGTTTGCACCTAACTCCAGGCTGTGTGTCAGCTTGACTCAATGCCTCAAGCCCTGGCTCCACCTTCCGTGAGGGCTCCACACTTTGTTCCATCCCTGCTTGTCTTAGGCACTTCTGCTCCTTCAGAAAACCACAGTCCAGTGCCTCCCAAGATGCTTAGGGTGGCTCAGCCCTATAGGATGTTAGGTTTTCTGATCCTTTCGAATGGTTTTGGCAGCTACTGGACCATGCAGATTTGTTACAGAAATTTCGCCCTGTCCTCAAGCTATGTGTCTCCCTCAGAGAATTATCTAATATCACAGAGTAGATTTGTGTGACTTCAGGAACAATTGGCCATAAGCTCCACTATGATTCTGACCCCAAACACCCATTGTTCCTTACAGTTGAATTCAAATTGATTGTTGGAGATGAACGTTGCCTAGAACATATTCACTTGACTTGCTAACGATTCTAGAACAAAAGTCCCCTTCAATAATCTGTGCCAAAACAAGTTCAGGAAACAAAGAAACCTCTGTTGCTTCCAGATTGTAGACCTATTGCAGAACCAGGAATTAAAAAAGAGATTTGTTGCCTTTTCAGATCAGTATTCTTGTGTCAAACAATGATCAAAAACCACAGAATTTTGTTGCTTCTCCAGAGAGTTTTTTTTATGTGCAAGAACAGAGAGAAAAGATAGAATGATGTCAACTAGGGTGGAATATTTCACCACCGAAATTGATGAGAATAAAAGGGGTCTTAAAACCCTCAGAGCTAATGCTCAAGAAACAAATCAATTGATCCACCATGATGCTCTAAAATGAATTCATCCCTCTTTTATTTATAGATTCCCTAGAGGGGTCTCTTCTTCTTAATTGATTAAGTAAACTTTACTCCAAACCCCAATTTTGGGTTTCTTCGCCCAGCTGCCCCAAAATTCACCCAGACATTGGGTATTTTGTGGTTTTCCCCTTTATTGAGGACTGTAGCTTATGGGGATTGATATGCTATTTTGTCCCTTAGGCAATTAATTTCCCCGGAACATTACACAAACATATATTAGTATCTTTTTTTGGGGGGGATCAATGCATTTCTTATGTTCTCACACACAACTAAGGCAAACTACTATTTGGGTTCTCTTTTTAAACCTAGCCCCCTCCATAATAGAAGGGCACAAATCAAACTTCCACAGTCCAAGTTATGAATTTGTCGAGTATTATAGGAAAAAGTGAATGCCCTTTAGCAAGCAATGGCTATTGTGGCAAACAACAAAAATACTATTGCAAACTAGTTGATAGTCAACCATTTCATGCCAATCAATGGAGTCTAGAATGGGTTGTTGAAATTGGGTGTTGTTAGCGATCACATACAAGTTCAATTCCTGCTTGTGACATGCTTGCCCCTAATAACTCGATTTGCCTCTGGAAGAGTCAACTCAAATAAATGGAGCTAGTTTCAATCCCTGGGCAAATTTGGAAGGCGGGATTCCTTGGTCACAACCACGTAGATTTGCTTTCACAAGTCCATGTGTACAATGCTTGCCATTGCCCAAAATCTCTTCCATAAAAAACAAATGCATTTCATGTCAATGCCTGGAAGCATTCTAATAGCAAGGAATTGTAGGGATTGTACAACAACCATGAGGCAATTGCCTCTTAGACCCACATGGTATATTGTGCATGGTTGTGCATTACTAAATCAATTGTTGCCTATTAAACCTATGTCTAAGCATTGGGGTAGTGATTGTAAGTCAACTTTTAATTCAATGGGAACATCATCCAATGACAATACCATTTACTGTTTAGCATCAATATGAGAAAGGTGGATTTTGCTTGCATATGCGAAATACAGAATTGTCGAAACTCCCAACATTGATAGACATACCCGGTATAAAATTAGGATACATATCAACAACAGCTTGACAGGTAAGTGAAAATAGGTAGTTAATATAGCCTCTACGCGAGTTCAAGTATCACCAAGTGGCAAGCTAGTGCTTATACTTGTGCTTGTCTGACAGCACATGCAACAGCAGTTGTGACCAGGTGCGGTGCAAATCCTGGCAGAAGACTAAATTGAATGGTGGTCATGGTTCCCTGCAATGATAAATCCGGGCATGTTAATCTCATTATGATAAGAAGAGTCCACGATACCCCACTCATAGCTGCTTAGCTGAAGGTAACAGAATTGAATGGCGCTAATGGTTCACCACAATGCTAATCTGGGTGCATTAACCTCACCATCGTCGGAGAAAGACCGTGTTAAAAAGAAATTGGGAATATTCCTACTCATGCTGCTTAGCCGAAGGTAACCGAACTGAAAAATGCTATGGTTCCTGCAATACTAAAGCTCAGGATATTGAGCACCTTAGCCTCATTCTAATGAGAGGGATACAGTTAAAAAAATAAAATTAGGATACATAAATAGGAGTAAGAAATTTTGAATAGTACAATAAATTGGACTAGTTAACTCGTCAGCCAATACCGCCTAACAAACCCTCAACAAAGGCTTTAATTGACAGGCAGGGTGGAATCCTGGATTAAACAAAAATTCACACTGAATTCATCTGCTTCAGGCAAATATTCTACATATCTTAAAAGCTTGAACGTGAATTTTGGAGTTCATCATGTTTCAACATGCGGAAGCCGTGACAACATAATAAATTCAGAAATATATACGAAAAACGAAACATCACATTTAACAAAAAGCACAGAAACTCTTGTGAAACAAGTTGTGAAACAAGAAGCACTGGAATATGAAGGCCAAAATACCTCGGACAAGAAAGCACGTGCACCTTTTTCGTCATAGATGGGAGCTGCCACAGCAATGAATTTGCTTCGTTTCACTTCCAATTCGGAAGAGACTTTATGTTGGAGAGTGGTATAAATTTCTCCATTCTGAGGCTGCATTTGGCAGGTCGGAGGTTTTGATCCTGCTGCTGTGGATAGTAAGGCGCCGTGGCGAGACGACAAGCGCATGAAGGAATGTAGCCTTTGCTCAAGACTGGTACCAACAAATGATGTACGGAAAAGGGTATGGAGAATAGGGAACAAGGAAGCAGAGCAGCATTCCATCAGAATCCGTCAGAAAATTTGTTTGCAGGGAATTGATGGTCTACATAATAGAATAAAATGGATTGTGAAACGGAAACAACGGCCCCTCTTGCCCTGTGATAAAAGCAATTTCTATTTCTTACCCCATAGAAAAGTTAATGCAGTCTGACATGTTAAGGAAACAGTAGTTTCCTTGCATTTATATTTTCCTTGCATTTATATTTTTCTCAACCAAGGAAACTGCTATTCCCCTTGTATATCAGACTACATTAACTTTTTTATGGAGTAAGAAATAAAAGTTGCCGTGATAAAACGGGATGGCATGTATACGAGGCTAAAGATATCACAAAATTCAAACATTTAAATATTTGATATGCTTGATTAATCTCGGGTTTCAAATCCATTTTAACTCCGGGATTGAGGAGTCGTCTATTGAACTGAGATAAAATGCGATGTATATGACGTTAAGGGTCTCACAAATTCAAACGTTTAAATATTTGATATGCTTGATTAATCTCAGGTCTCACATTCATTTTAATTAATTTATCAAATAGTTAAATATTTGAGGAGTCATTTTATTTGAGGAATCCATTATTGAGGCTAAGGAATTGCCAATTGCTATGACAACAAAAAGTGACCAGAATCTGGTAAAAAAAATTAAGAAATTTCGCAGTAGAAGTGATTGAACCATGTTTTTAATAGTGAAAATAGATAACATCAAAAACTTATCAAAACCCTCTCGGTAACTAAAATCTTGAAATTTGATAGCTATAATCTAGATTTACAAAAATTCCTACGCAATTTTATCAAAATATTGCCGGAATTTCTAGGATTTTCAAGGAAAAAAATCAGTTAGACTATGTAATATTTGATATACTGGACTCATGTGGGACTTACATCCATTTTATTGGCTTAGAGTTATCAAATCTCTTTTCAAACTTAAAAGAGGTTTACATGTCTAAGAGATTTGATCTCTCTATGTGCTTTGTAGATCTATTAAGATGGATCTAGGCTTATTTAATTTCCTCCTTTAAATAAAGTATATTCCACATGAATACCATGAGTTCTCAATACCATGGTCTCATTTATTTTTATAGGGATATTTTTTATTTTGTTTTTATTTTTATTTTTATTTTGAACGAGTTAAAATGTTTACATTACATTATAATTGTATTACGTTACAACATATTTACCATATTGGGTTGGAGACGCCTCTAGGTGCAATTATCGAAAAGGTTTAGAGTCGAATCAAAGGTATTATTTTTATACTTTTGAGCATAGTGCAAGGCATTATTTTGTACATTTGAGCCTAATGCAAGGCATTATTTTGTACTTTTGAGCCTAATGCAACTATCCACAAGCATACTAGGTAGGCTAAGTTTCAAACTTGGGCAAAACCTCAATATTGATTAACAAATGCTTTCTAGTGTGGGACATCCACCAGCGCAGCGTAATGGGCTAATAATAATAGTAATATATTTTTAAATTAAAATTTGGATGGAGCTAACTCACAAGGCAATAATGGCAATAACTTGTGAATTGGGAAGGGCCAAAACATCTAAAGACATAAGGTCCCACTCCAAGGGAACACTTATCCCTCAATCTACAACACAACAAGTCAATATAAACAAATTATGTTATCAATAAAGATTCAGTTGGTGAAGGGGGATGTTTGTTATTCCACCCCATTGATGCCCATATATGCACAAAAATGTTTGCTTTTCGTGGACTCTATTGCATGCATAAGTATATTTAAGTATAGAAATTGTGAAAGTTTGTGTGCGTGGTTATAGGAATATGTGTTAATGTAAATGTGTGTTTTATAGATATTTAAGGGTTACTTTTTTTGGTGTGCGTGTGTGTTAGAGTTTGTAGATGTAAATGTTAAAAGAAATTATGAAAAATGTTGGATGTAGCATTGTGAGAGTATGTGTATACAAATATTTGTTCGATATATATATCAAAATCATTTTTATGAGACTTTATACAATAAAGAAGAAGGTTATTCTTATGAGTAAGACTTTTTTCTTTGTTTCTAATTTCATTGATTATATTTTTTCTTTCTTTACATATTTATATATAGTATAATGTATAATCTTTGACACTCCTCAATTTAAATTTGCAATTGTGTAACCTGTGAGTGTTTAAGTAAGATAAATCTCCATAACATTAGTGATTATTCACAATGTTTCATAGAATTATGATAAAACAAGTTCTACCTTTCCATATGCTCACGAACATAATAATATTATACTTCAATGTAGCTTTCCATATGCTCACGAACATAATAATATTATATTTCGATGTGACTTTTTAGGTGCACAATGGCTTAACCATGCACTTGGATATTTAAGGAGCCTTTTCCATAACCATATGTTTAATAAATAGAATATTACAAATAATTATGACACAAACATAATTAATTGTCACTCTTTATATCAATAACTAAGTAAATCATTAACATTTAAACTTATACAACTAAATGTAATGAAGCAACAAATTGGAGGATTGTTGCAACTATTCTACTTTAGAAACCACACTTAAATTAAAAATGTATAATAAACAATCATATTATAGAATTGTGTTGACTATTAACAAGTCAATCAACATATTTCCATTAAGTCTAATGAAGGGAAGTCAATACAAAGCTCTTCCCTAATTAATAATGACATTGATTATCAAAGAATAAATAAATAGAAGCCCTAACTTCACACAATTTGGGTGCAATAGCAAACTCCTCGACCAATGCATTATACACTATTATACAACCTTTTACAATCTCAAGAAGTATAGAAAGTGCAATACAACTAAACAATCAAGCATGTTAAGTGTGATATAATTCATAGTTGATGCATAGAGAAAATGTGCAGGATTACATCCAAGCACGTAAATTGGGTTCAACACCGCTTGACCCGAAGTAATTTATTTATCTCAAAGCATATTGGCTCAACATTATGTAGTTGGATTTGGAATGGGATGACATGTTATAAAAAATTAAAGAGTTCTATGTTCCCTAAAACTTTCCATTACTTATTTCAAGATTAAACATAGAATAATTATAATAAAAAAATGTATTAAGTTAATTAGTGAAGCATTATTGAAGTATTACTAGAATAAAGAACATGTTATGCTAGAAGTTACGTATCCTAGCTTAATTTTCATTTCTTTGTGATCAAACAAATCATATTCTACATGATCTAGCACCAAGAAAGTGAGGAACTAGGGTGAGTTTTAGGTGTTACTATCATCAACAATAATCTACTACTAATTTAAGTTGGATATGGTGTCAAAGTGGGCTTCACTATACAATATGGGTATATATTATCAATGTTTTGTGTCACCACAATTCATTCTTCCATTTTCAATTCTTTTAAGTCACATGTAACACCCTCCTCCCACATCTACCCAAGCAACCGACCAGTCGGGGTAAATATGCGACGAGAGGCCACTATGATATGATTCAACCTCCTAAGCCACATTAAGGAAGTGGAACTGACGGAAACACACCATATAGACATTCAACATCAGCATTAGGACCCTCAGGAACCAATCCAACATTGTTGCCAACCAGCCCCTAGGTCCCACTGAGATTTTGGACCACTTGACCTCTGGAAGCTCTCATGTTATGGCCATGCCAATATCCAGGGACCTCTGGACACTCTTATAGGTCTATAAACCAGCGTCTAGGGACTCTTCTTGTCAGCGTTGTGCGAATGTCCCTGAATTTGAGCCACTTTTTCAAGCCCAAAGCCTAGGTCACTGGCCATAATTGAATCACATTTTCATAATAGTAAAATAACAAGGAAATGATAGTATAAATGCAATCACTTGAATGAGACCTTGACTGGACCCCTACTAGCCATGACAAGCATTTCGTCAAACATATCACGAATATGTAATCTATAGGTGTAAATAACATATCTAAGCATAGGGGTCTCATACTTAGTTGAGAATCGCTAATAAACGTTGATGCCTCAACACATCAACTGCCATTTCATTCATTAGGTCATAGGTACATTATTCATTCATTTTTCAATAGAAACATGATGAGAGGCATGCATAGCTACTGTCATAAAACATATATATAACCATCATAATAGCAACAAAAATACCAATGAAATCATAGCCATATGATACACATATAAACCAATATAATGCTCATAGAAATACATGGAGAAATAACCTCATATTGATGATGCAAAATCCAAACCTAGGATGGGACTTCCACGTTCCACCCCGACTGTAAAATGGCTTAGCCAAATCTCTATTCATCCATTCACTGTCGTGCCATATTCCAAACATGAATGTGAAATCTCATAGAACATATCAATCCAAAACCATCTAGGGCTTCTAGAGGCCATCCACCTCAACCCATCAAACAGTGATTCCACCTCACGGTCATACATCACCAAAACCATCATCAGATCAGTCTTTATCCCAACCATACAGGGCCCTAGAGCGTTTGTTCCAACCAAGGCTCCAGGACTAGTAAATCAACCCACAGTTGTTGCTAGGCTCCAGAGCAATTGTCAAACCAAGGCTCCAGGACTAGTAACTCAACCCACCAAGGGCTCTAGAGTGTTTGTCCAACCAAGGGTATGGGACTAGTAACTCAACCTCAATATTGATCAACAAATGCTTTCTAGTGTGGGACATCCACCAGCGTAGCTATTGGGTAGTGGAGGTCCCACGTAACGGTTTTGGGTCTGATAGCCTAGAAAATAGGATTAAAATATTGTAAACCTCCGAAATATGCAGAGCGCGAAATGTAAAAGGTCAAGTCAAAGGGTTGTCTGCCCAAGAAAAAATATAAAATAATAGGAAGTAAGTCGGTCCGCGGACCATAGGAAGGTATAAATAGAGCGCGGCTCTATGAGGGAAAGGTAGTTCTTTTTGGGTATGATCTTGGATCTGTAATGGGTTTTTGAGGAAGAACAATCTGTAAGCATCTGTAAGTCTGAGTCGAGGGTTTGGGTAGTGGATAGAGGCTCTGCAACTGTGTGTGCAGAGGCCTGGAAGAGTCCGCAACTGTGTACGTGGACCCCTGTATTTGAGTGCGCAGGGCGGATCTGGATGTATTAGTGAAGAAAGTGAATAAAGATAAGTTGCTTTGGTAATTCTGTGTTACATCTGAAGTATTGCAGATCTAGCTTTTGGTATGGTTAATATCATTGTTTGATCTATGCGCATATGCTTACCTTTTGAATACATGTGAATCTGCGTTTAATCTAAGTGCGAGAACTGGATAAATCTAATAAATGTTTGCTTAAAGACCCTGCTAAGTAATACTTCCTCACATAGATTAGATCTGTACGCAGCGCGCTAATAACTAGTAAATATTATTTTGTATCGGATCCGCGCGAAACAGGCTAGCGCGACGTTGTGGACGGTGCACGAAACCTCCAGACCACATCTAGACATCCCAAGGGTGTGGAAACCTGGTTCTAGCTCCCTCCCATGCTACCTCGAGTGAGACCTCAGTTCGCGCTCCGCAGAATGTTGCCGAAAGGGCTGGTAGCTGCGGGATTTGTTTGGCTAAATAATCCTTATGAACGTGGGTCAGGCCCATATAAGCCAACAAATGGTTCCGTTTCCGGTATTGGGATCTGCCTAAGGGGTGTCTGGTGTGAAAAGCGGGGACTCTTTAGAGAAAAGAAGTAAAGGAGTGAAGGGACCAAGAACATTAGTAGTTGAAGGGTAACAATGACGAGCGCAATCCAGTTACCGGTATTCAAAGGAGTAGGAGGCGAAGACCCAGAACAATTTTGGTTCGTGTTAACATCAATATGGAACACGCAGTGAATTATGGATGATAATATCAGAAATGCTACCTTAGTCAGCGCGCTGCAGGACCGAGCACTGACATGGTACATAAAGTACTCAAGTGATCACCCAACGGTAGGGATAGCAGAAATCCAGACCAAATTGAAGAAGGAGTTTAGCCGGTCGAAGTTAGAAACACAGTCGATTATAGGGTTCAAAGAGATCGCGATGATGCTTGGTGAAACCCCGTGGGATTTGGACCAAAGACTGAAAAGTACTATTCGCAAGGCTAACATGACATTGACAGATGCGCAGCACTGCACTTGGTTTATGGCATCCTTAACACCACATCTGAGGACGGCTTTATCACAACAGAAGATCTCAACCTAGGCCGAAGCGCTAGAGACAACAATGAGGTTACACGAAACTCCGTTACAAGACTCGGGGTTGGGAGCTCAGCAAATCCAAGCGCAGATCCAAAATTTTTGTTTGGAAATGAAGAAGTTAAAACAAGAACAGGTACCGCGACCGGAAGTCTGGGAGGAAGTATGGTGCATAAATTGTAGAATCCAGGTACACGATAAAGATCATTGCCCGGTCTCAGTGAATTTTGTGGCAACGGGGGGACCAACCCTATTGCAACCAAAGGCATAGATAGGACCGAGCACCATAGCCCCACTATGGTGCGCAATCTGTCAGGTGGGAGGAAAGCACAACACTGATAACTGTCATCTATTACCAAAATACAACCAGACCCCCAGCAACTATTTTGCAACTTTTGCAGGTCAGTGGGCCATGAGGAAAGAGATTGTCGTAGCTACCAAATGTTAATGGACCAATCAACTGCTTATAGAATGCAAACTGAGGCGCAAGGTCAGGATCCAGTTGCGGTGATCACGCATGGTGGGTTCTAGGGTCGAGGACGAGGACGAGGCAGAATGGGTCCAGGAAGGGGTCGTGGGCAGCTAATTTGCTACAACTGCAAGGGACTAGGACATTACGCGTGGGATTGCACCAACCCAACTAGAATTTCATGTAGTTATTGTGAGCAATTCAATCATGAGCTGATAGATTGTCCTACGCTGATAGCACCGATTCGCGAAAAAAGGGCAGCGCAACCAACAACGACCCAAAATGTGTAGATAATGAGGTCTGAACCCCGCGAGGAAGATCCCAAAGTCAACATGGTACAGAGAAACGACATGGAAACAGGAGCGAATGAAAGGAACGTAGGAGTCTGTAAGGAGACATATCTGGAAGCTTGGGGAAGCTTTGTGGAGGTCTCTACCCTAGTAGTAGGGATCAGCCAAAGGTAGACAAGGATCCCTCGATGATAACTACCTTTTTAGAGACATGTATAAAATTGCTTCGTGACAACAGGGCAGTTAAAGGCTTGCAGGAGTTGATAAATAGATGCACAGGACGGAGTGAACCTCGCATCGTTCGAAAGTTGGGAAGACATGCATCACTGACCGGGAGGGAAATACGACTAATAGCGCAGATCAGTGAGTATGAAATGGATCAAGTCATTCTGGATCTAGGCTCAGATGCCAACGTACTGCCTAAACAGACTTGGGAGTGCATGGGTAAGCCTACACTATGATGGTCCCCTATCCAACTGCTGATGGAAAATCAACAGAAGGTATTGCCCATGGTAAGGCTACAAGGAGTTACAGTAGACCTTGACAGCGCAAGTACTTGGACGGACTTTGAAGTTATTGAGCTCATGGATGAAAGTACACCCTCTCCCGCGTTGTTAGGAATAGATTGGGCCACCAACATGAACGTGATTATTAATTTAAAGAAGTGAACAATGATATTTGAAACAAAGTCGCTCCGTGTGGTCATTCCGCTAGATTCGGCTGAAGGACCGCGCTACATTGAACTTGTGCATGACAGGGAAAGCGACGACGACGCAGATTGTAGTTACAGAATGGCTGCACAAAGGCGAGAATGGGTCAAGACAGAGGAGGATAGAAGAATATCCTGAGGCTATGGAGAATCCTGCACTTCTGAGTCAGATGAGGAAGATGAGCGATGGCGCAATAGGTTGAACAGAGTGACCACGCTACATTGCAACATGGTGACTAAATCTATGTACTATGTGAAGGCCCAGGATCGTGAAATGTCGACATATGATGGGCTGACAATAATAGACGAATTCCTGACAAAATTTGAAGTCACAATACCAGAGCACCAACGGTTTGATGCGATGAGGTGGACGTTGCGCGCGACGCCGGTGCGATGGTGGGGAACACATGAAGGGACTTTCGAATATTGGCGCGCCTGCAGGCGTATGATGAAGATCAGATTTGGGAAGCCGGAATTACACCTAATAGAGAAATACGATGGATGTGATGACCCACGCATGCACCTTACCAGATGGATCAAAGCCTACAGAGAAGAACCTCAACCAGAATGGGTGCACTTATTTTATCACACCCTAGACGTCATTCCCAGAAACTGGTATACTGAAGCAGAGCTCCAGCACGACACAGGTGAGTGGGATATCTTGCGCGAAGGTTTTTTGTCGACATTCCTCTTTGAAGATCAATGGATGGATTCCGTGGACGATGTGTTACAGCTGGTAAAGGCCGCCATTTTCAAGACACCACTGGAACCAAAAGAAACTGCACAGCCTGACTGGTCGCAACAGTTGAGCCAGGCCCTCGAATGCTATAATGTCCAAGCAAAAGATGATGAGGACGATCCACGAAATGTCAATATTTTGGAATCAGAGGGGAGCCATGAGGTGCGCGGACCCGAAATCGAAGATCCAGATATCACAGCACCGTTGAAAATGAGACAAGTCAATATCGGAATAGAAGACGAGCCGAAGTATGCAACACTTGAGGACTATTGGGACGACGCCACAGTGGAGAAGGTTGTCGAATTGCTTCGCGAATATCAATATTTATTCCCAACAAAAATCACGGAGCTAAAAGGGATCCTAGGAGACCTGGGAATGGTGAAGATAACGTTGAAGCTAGACGCGAAACTAGTTAAGCAGTGACCCTACCGATTGAACACCAAATATAAAGCAAAGGTCCACGAAGAACTGGACAAGATGCTGGCAGCGGGAATCATTGAAATATTCGAGGAGTCTGATTGGGTAAGTCCGATGGTTATGCATGAAAAGAACCAGAAGGGTGAGATTCGTATCTACGTAGATCTCAGGAAGCTCAATGATGCCTGCGTCGACAATCCATTTCCAACTCCGTTTACAGATGAGGCACTGGAAAATGTGGGGGGGGGGAGGAAGCCTACTCCTTCACGGATGGATTCTCAGGATACCACCAGATCAAGATCATGCCAGAGGACAGGAGTAAAACAACGTTTGCCACTGAATGGGGTTGCTTTCAGTACACAATGATGCCCTTTGGATTGAAGAATGCGCAGGCGATATTTTCACGAATAGTGGTAGCGGCATTCAAAGAATTTATACAAAATTTCTTAGAGGTTTATCTTGATGATTGGACCATGTTTGGACTAGTTAAGAAGCACATAACGATCTTACGGTTGATGATGGATACTTGCCGTCGACGCCAGATTGCTCTAAAGTTAAATAAGTGTACTTTCCTTGTCCCATTCGGGAACTTGCTGGGCCAAGTGGTTTATAAGCAAGGCCTGATGGTGGATTCGGCAGAGATCGCCGTCATACTCAATCTACAAGCGCCGCGAGGTGTCAAACAACTACGCGCCACACTCAGACACAAGGGCTACTATCAGAAGTTCATCAAAAGCTACGCCTAGATCACAACTCCGATGGAACAGTTGCTAAAGAAGGATGCTACTTATTGCTAGAATGAGGAATGCAACAAAAGTCTAGAGACACTCAAGGAAAATATGGCATCAGCCCCTATATTGGTCTTTCTGAAATGGGACGTCGAGTTTCATGTGCATGTCGACGCGTCGTGTATCGCGCTGGGGGCGGTACTTACTCAACGAGGAGCGGAGGGAATTGACCACCTGATTGCATTCGCAAGTCGCTGATTATCAAAATCTGAGAAGAATTACTCCACTACCAAGTGTGAAGGATTAGCGATGGTATACGTGCTTCAAAAATTCCACCACTATCTGCTTTGAGGCCACTTTAAGATGTATACCAATCACTCAGCGTTAAAATACCTAGTGAACAAGCCTGTGTTGGGGGGGCACATTTGTAGATGGTTATTGTTATTCCAGGAGTATGACTTTGAGGTCGTCGTAAAGCCGGGACATCTAAACGCAGGCCCAGATCACTTGTCCCAAATTGAGACCGGCGAAGAACCCACAAATCTAGAGGATGGACTCCCGGATGCACAGCTATATGTGGTGCGCGTAGCAGATGGTCACTTTGAGGATATAATCCATTTCTTAACTACAGGAACCACGCCACAGGGATATTCTGTTCAGCAGAAGAAGGAATTGGTGATATGTGCAACAGACTTCACTGTGATTGCAGGACACCTCTACAAAATGGGCAACGATCAAACATTGCGTAGGTATGTCCCAGAGTTCAAGCGAGGACAGATCTTGTCCGAAGCACATGGGGGGGTTGCTGGCAGACATTATGCAGGTCGGGCTATAGCCTATAAGATTCTTCGCGTAGGATTATGGTGGCCTACTTTGCACCAAGATTCGAAAGCATACTGCCAAGCCTGCGACGTATGTCAACGGATGGGGAAACCATCGCAGAGAGATGAAATGCCGCTCCAACCACAGATGACGCTACAACCATTCAAGAAATGGGCAATCAATTTTATAGGACCTATCGAGTCGCGAGGGAAGACGGGCGCACGCTCTATCATCATCACGACAGATTATTTGACACGATGGGCAGAGGCACAACCGGTTAAGGATTGCACGGCTATAACAGCTGTGAAGTTTTTGTTCGAGAACGTACTGACAAGGTTTGGCTGTCCCAAAATTCTCATGAGCGATCGAGGAATGCATTTACTAAATGAAACAATCAGCGCACTCATTGAGGAATTCCAAATACATCACCAACAAAGTACACCATACCACCCGCAAGAAAATGTGACTGTTGAGGAATTCAACAAAATCTTGGAGACCGCGTTGACCAAGGTCTGCAATGCGCAATGAAATGACTGGGACTTGCGCATCCCTGCTGTGTTATGGGCATACCAAACCACGTGCAAGAAGTTGACAGGCTAGACACCTTTTCGATTAGTCTATGGCAAGGAGGTCGTGATGCCTATGGAATATATTGTGCTTAGTCTGCGGATTGTGTCAATCACAAGTATGGCAGACCGCGGGGTTTTGGAGGAGAGGCTCGCGCAGCTAGCAGAACTAGAGGAGGAACGATTTTTGGCTAGATTCCATCAACAAGTAGAGAAGCAGTGAGAGAAAGAATGGCATGATCGCCATATAAAGGTGCGCACCTTCAAGGAAAATGATCTAATATTGTTATACGACAGTAAGTTCGAGAAATTCCCTAGCAAACTCTGAATGCATTGGTTGGGACCCTATGTCGTCAAAGAAGTTACTGATGGGGGCGCGGTTCAACTTGCCAAACTCAACGGAGACCCCTTCCCGGGCCGAGTGAACGGCAGTCGCCTGAAGCTCTACACAGGTGGGCAGGTCGCTTGACTAACCATTCGAGGGACAGTCTCACCACTCCAACCAGTTGAAAGAGAGCACGGGACGGTAAAGCAGTCTGGGAGAAGGAGGCGTGAGTACCAGGCTATGCGTTGATTTGGATCATCAACAAGATCGCAGTTGCACGATAAAAAGTGAGCCGATGCATTGCTAAGAAGACAGGTGACTGTTCCTGTCACTATTCATGACAAGATGTCTGCATTAAAGCAAAAGGGAGCGGGCGGTGGACAATTAAGAGAGGAAGTACGAGTCATATATGGAACGAGTTGCCACAGATTTTACACAAGGACGTTAGAACAAGCGGGAACCAATGAATTTGAAATTCGAATCGCTTATAAATCACCGAGGGTCATCCACCAGGCGACCTACACTTCTGGAAAATACATGCTAGATATCGATATGGAGTTGTTCATTATCTTTGCACAAGGCGTCAACCCGAAGGTGGTGATATGGCCGATGGAGAAGTAGGAAACTCTAATGCGCATGGTGTTGACAACTGCTGGTGTTCTGCAGAAGACAACCTCAACAGTAGGGAATGTACCGGAAAAGGGGAGACATGAAGCAGAATTGGTCTGGATGTCGTCGCCTCGCCCAGGGGCCAGTCGGCGAACCATAACAGAAAGGCGAAAGGATGGATGAATGGAGACCACGGGTCGAAACAAAGTTACTAAGTCATCTTTGAAGGACCTGGAGGATTGGGATCTCGCGGAAACCTGGTTCTAGCACCCTCCCCTGCTACCTCTAGTGAGACCTCAGTTCATGCTTCGCGGACTATGGTCGAAAGGGTCGGTAGCTGCGGGATTCGTTTGGCTAAATAATCCTTCCGAACCTAGGTCAGGCCCATATAAGCCAACGATAGCCTAATGGGCTAATAATAATAATATGTTTTTAAATTAAAATTTGGATGGAGCTAACCTGCAAGGCAATAATAGCAATAACATGTGAATTGGGAAGGGCCAAAACATCTAAAGACATAAGGTCCCACTCCAAGGGAACACTTATCCCTCAATCTACATCACAACGAGTCAATATAAACAAATTATGTTATCAATAAAGGTTCAGTTGGTGAAGGGGGATGTTTGTTATTCCACCCCATTGATGCTCATATATGCACATAAATTTTTGCTTTTCGTGGACTCTATTGCATGCATAAGTATATTTAAGTATAGGAATTGTGAAAGTTTGTGTGCGTGGTTATAGGAATATGTGTTAATGTAAATGTGTGTTTTATAGATATTTGAGGGTTACTTTTTTTTGTGTGCGTGTGTGTTAGAGTTTGTAGATGTAAATGTTAAAAGAAATTATGAAAAATGTCGGATGTCGCATTGTGAGAGTATGTGTATGCAAATATTTGTTCGATATATATATCAAAATAATTTTTATGAGACTTTATACAATAAAGAAGAAGGTTATTCTTATGAGTAAGACTTTGTTCTTTGTTTCTTATTTCATTGATTATATTTTTTTTTTCTTTACATATTTATATATAGTATAGTGTATAATCTTTGACACTCCTCAATTTAAATTTGGAATCGTGTAACCTGTGAGTGTTAGTAAGATAAATCTCCATAACATTAATGATTATTCACAATGTTTCATAGAATTATGATAAAACAAGTTCTACATTTCCATATGCTCACTAACATAATAATACTATATTTCAATGTGACTTTGTTAGGTGCACAAAGGCTTAACCATGTACTTGGATATTTAATGAGCCTTTTCCATAACCATATGTTTAATAAATAGAATATTACAAATAATTATGACACAAACATAATTAATTGGCACTATTTATATCACTAACTAAGTAAATCATTAACATTTAAACTTATACAACTAAATGTAATGAAGCATCAAATTGGAGGATTGTTGCAACTATTCTACTTTAGAAACCACACTTAAATTAAAAATGTATAATAAACGATCATAATATAGAATTGTGTTGACTATTAACAAGTCAATCAACGTATTTCCATTAATTCTAATGAAGGGAAGTCAATACAAAGCTCTTCCCTAATTAATAATGACATTGATTATCAAAGAATAAATAAGTAGAAGCCCTAAATTCACACAATTTGGGTGCAATAGCAAACTCCTCGTCCAATGCATTATACACTATTATACAACCTTTTACAATCTCAAGAAGTACAGAAAGTGCAATACAACTAAACAATCAAGCATGTTAAGTGTGATATAATTCATAGTTGATGCATAGAAAAAATGTGTAGGCTTACATCCAAGCACGTAAATTGGGTTCAACACCGCTTGACCCGAAGTAATTTATTTATCTCAAAGCATATTGGCTCAACATTATGTAGTTGGATTTGGAATGGGATGACATGTTATAAAGAATTAAAGAGTTTTATGTTCCCTAAAACTTTCCATTACTTATTTCAAGATTAAACATAGAATAATTATAAAAAAAATGTATTAAGTTAAGTAGTGAAGCATTATTGAAGTATTACTAGAATAAAGAACATGTTATGCTAGAAGTTATGTATGCTAGCTTAATTTTCATTTCTTTGTGATCAAACAAATCATATTCTACATGATCTAGCAACAAGCAAGTGAGGAACTAAGGTGAGTTTAGGTGTTACTATCATCAACGATAATCTACTACTAATTTAAGTTGGATATGGTGTCAAAGGGGGCTTCAGTATACAATATGGGTATATATTATCAATGTTTTGTGTCACCACAATTCATTCTACCATTTTCAATTCTTTTAAGGCACATGTAACACCCTCCTCCCACATCTACCCAAGCAACCGACCAGTCGGGGTAAATATTCGACGAGAGGCCACTATGATATGATTCGACCTCCTAAGTCACATTAAGGAAGTAGAACTGATGGAAACACACCATACAAACATTCAACATCAGCATTAGGACCCTCAGGAACTAATCCAACATTGCTGCCAACCAACCCCTGGGTCCCACTAAGATTTTGGACCACTTGACCTCTGGACGCTCTCATGCTATGGGCATGCCAGCATCCTGGGACCTCTGGACACTCTTATAGGCCCACAAGCCAGTGTCTAGGGACTCTTTTTGTCAGCGTTGTGCGAATTTCCCCTGGATTTGAGCCACTTTTTCAGGCCCAGAGCCTAGGTCACTGCCCATAATTGAATCACATCTTCATAACAGTAAAATAACAAGGAAATGACAGTATAAATGCAATCACTTGAATGAGACCTTGAATGGACCCCTACTAGCCATGACAAGCATTTCATCAAACATATCACGAATATGTAATCTATAGGTGTAAATAACATATTTGAGCATAGGGGTCTCATACTTAGCTGAGAATCGCTAATAAACGTTAATGCCTCAACACATCAACTGCCATTTCATCCATTAGGTCATAGATACATTGTTCATTCATTTATCAGTAGAAACATGATGAGAGGCATACATAGCTACTATCATAAAACATATATATAACCATCATAATAGCAACAGAAATAACAATGAAATCACAACCATATGATACACATATAAACCAATATAATGCTCATAGAAATACATGGAGAAATAACCTCATATTGATGATGCAAAATCCAAACCTGGGATGGGACTTCCACGTTCCACCCCAACTGTAAAATGGATTAGCCAAATCTCTCTTCATCTATTTACCCTCGTGCCATATTCCAAGCATGAATGTGAAATCTCATAGAACATATCAATCCAAAACCATCTACGACTTCTAGAGGCCATCCACCTCAACCCATCAAACAGTGATTCCACCTCACAATCGTACATCACCAAAACCATCATCAAATCGGTCTTTATCCTAGCCATACAGGGCTCTAGAGCATTTGTTCCAACCAAGGCTCCAGGACTAGTAAATCAACCCACAGTTGTTGCTAGGCTCCAGAGCATTTGTCAAACCAAGGCTCCAGGACTAGTAACTCAACCCACCAAGGGCTCTAGAGTGTTTGTCCAACCAAGGGTACGGGACTAGTAACTCAACCTCAATATTGATCAGCAAATGCTTTCTAGTGTGGGACATCCAGCAGCGTAGCCTAATGGGCTAATAATAATAATAATATGTTTTTAAATTAAAATTTGGATGGAGCTAACCTGCAAGGCAATAATAGCAATAACTTGTGAATTGGGAAGGGCCAAAACATCTAAAGACATAAGGTCCCACTCCAAGGGAACACTTATCCCTCAATCTACATCACAACGAGTCAATATAAACAAATTATGTTATCAATAAAGATTCAGTTGGTGAAGGGGGATGTTTGTTATTCCACCCCTTTGATGCTCATATATGCACAGAAATGTTTGCTTTTCATGGACTCTATTGCATGCATAAGTATATTTAAGTATAGGAATTGTGAAAGTTTGTGTGCGTGGTTATAGGAATATGTGTTAATGTAAATGTGTGTTTTATAGATATTGAGGGTTACTTTTTTTTATGTGCATGTGTGTTAGAGTTTGTAGATGTAAATGTTAAAAGAAATTATGAAAATTGTTGGATGTAGCATTGTGAGAATATGTGTATACAAATATTTGTTCGATATATATATCAAAATAATTTTTATGAGACTTTATAGAATGAAGAAGAAGGTTATTCTTATGAGTAAGACTTTGTTCTTTGTTTTTTATTTCATTGATTATATTTTTTCTTTCTTTACGTATTTATATATAGTATAATGTATAATCTTTGACACTCCTCAACTTAAATTTGGAATCGTGTAACCTATGAGTGTTTAAGTAAGACAAATCTCCATAACATTAGTGATTATTCACAATGTTTCATAGAATTATGATAAAACAAGTTCTACCTTTCCATATGCTCACGAACATAATAATATTATACTTCAATGTAGCTTTCCATATGCTTACGAACATAATAATATTATATTTCAATGTGAATTTGTTAGGTGCACAATGGCTTAACCATGCACTTGGATATTTAAGGAGCCTTTTCCATAACCATATGTTTAATAAATAGAATATTACAAATAATTATGACACAAACATAATTAATTGGCACTATTTATATCAATAACTAAGTAAATCATTAACATTTAAACTTATACAACTAAATGTAATGAAGCAACAAATTGGAGGATTGTTGCAACTATTCTACTTTAGAAACCACACTTAAATTAAAAATGTATAATAAACAATCATATTATAGAATTGTGTTGACTATTATCAAGTCAATCAACGTATTTCCATTAATTCTAATGAAGGGAAGTCAATACAAAGCTCTTCTCTAATTAATAATGACACTGATTATCAAAGAATAAATAAATAGAAGCCCTAACTTCACACAATTTTGGTGCACTAGCAAACTCCTTGACCAATGCATTATACACTATTATACAACCTTTTACAATATCAAGAAGTACAGAAAGTGCGATACAAGTAAACAATCAAGCATTTTAAGTGTGATATAATTCATAGTTGATGCATAGAGAAAATGTGCAGGCTTACATCCAAGCACGTAAATTGGGTTCAACACCGCTTGACCTGAAGTAATTTATTTATCTCAAAGCATATTGGCTCAACATTATGTAGTTGGATTTGGAATGGGATGACATGTTGTAAAGAATTAAAGAGTTCTATGTTCCCTAAAACTTTCCATTACTTATTCCAAGATTAAACATAGAATAATTATATAAAAAAAATGTATTAAGTTAATTAGTGAAGCATTATTGAAGTATTACTAGAATAAAGAACATGTTATGCTAGAAATTATGTATGCTAGCTTAATTTTCATTTCTTTGTGATCAAACAAATCAAATTCTACATGATCTAGCACCAAACAAGTGAGGAACTAAGGTGAGTTTTAGGTGTTACTATCATCAACGCTAATCTACTACTAATTTAAGTTGGATATGGTGTCAAAGGGGGCTTCAGTATACAATATGGGTATATATTATCAATGTTTTGTGTCGCCACAATTCATTCTTCCGTTTTCAATTCTTTTAAGGCACATGTAACACCCTCCTCCCACATCTACCCAAGCAACCGACCAGTGGGGGTAGTTATGCGACGAGAGGCCACTATGATATGATTCAACCTCCTAAGTCACATTAAGGAAGTGGAACCGATGGAAACACACCATACAGACATTCAACATCAGCATTAGGACCCTCAGGAACCAATCCAACATTGCTGCCAACCAACCCCTGGGTCCCACTGAGATTTTGGACCACTTAACCTCTGGATGCTCTCATGCTATGGGCATGCCAACATCCAGGGACCTTTGGACATTCTTATAGGCCTGTATGCTAGCGTCTAGGGACTCTTTTTGTCAGCATTGTGTGAATGGCCCTTGGATTTGAGGCACTTTTTCAGGCCCAAAGCCTAGGTCAATACCCATAATTGAATCACATTTTCATAACAGTAAAATAACAAGGAAATGATAATATAAATGCAGTCACTTGAATGAGACCTTGACTGGACCACTACTAGCCATGACGCATTTCGTCAAACATATCGCGAATATGTAATATATAGGTGTAAATAACATATCTGAGCATAGGGTGTCATACTTAGCTGATAATCGCTAATAAACGTTGATGCCTCAACACATCAACTGCCATTTCATCCATCAGGTCATAGATACATTGTTCATTCATTTATCAGTAGAAACATGATGAGAGGCATACATAGCTACTGTCATAAAACATATATATAACCAGCATAATAGTAATAGAAATACCAATGAAATCACAACCATATGATACACATATAAAGCAATATAATGCTCATAGAAATACATGGAGAAATAACCTCATATTGATGATGCAAAATCCAAACCTGGGATGGGACTTCCACGTTCCACCCCGACTGTAAAATGGCTTAGCCAAATCTCTCTTCATCCATTCACCCTCGTGCCTTATTCCAAGCATGAATGTGAAATATCATAGAACATATCAATTCAAAACCATCTAGGGCTTCTAGAGGCCATCCAACTCAACCCATCAAACAATGATTCCACCTCACGGTCGTACATCACCAAAACCATCATCAGATTAGTCTTTATCCCAACCATACAGGGCTCTAGAGCGTTTGTTCCAACCAAGGCTCCAGGACTAGTAAATCAACCCACAGTTGTTGCTAGGCTCCAGAGCATTTGTCAAACCAAGGCTCCAGGACTAGTAACTCAACCCACCAAGGGCTTCAGATTGTTTGTCCAACCAAGGGTACGGGACTAGTAACTCAACCTCAATATTGATCAACAAATGCTTTCTAGTGTGGGACATCCACAAGCGTAGCCTAATGGTCTAATAATCATAATAATAATAATATATTTTTAAATTAAAATTTGGATGGAGTGAACCCACAAGACAATAATAGCAATAGCTTGTGAATTGGCAAGGGCCAAAACATCTAAGTCATAAGGTCCCACTCCAAGGGAACACTTATCCCTCAATTTACATCACAACTTGTCAATATAAACAAATTATCTTATCAATAAAGATTCAGTGGGTGAAGGGCGATGTTTGTTATTCCACCCCTTTGATGCTCATATATGCACAAAAATGTTTGCTTTTCGTGGACTCTATTGCATGAATAAGTATATTTAAGTACAAGAATTGTGAAAGTTTGTGTGCCTGGTTATAGGAATATGTGTTAATGTAAATGTGTGTTTTATAGATATTTGAGGGTTACTTTTTTTGGTGTGCATGTGTGTTAGAGTTTGTAGATGTAAACGTTAAAAGAAATTATGAAAAATGTTGGATGTAGCATTGTGAGAGTATGTGTATACAAATATTTGTTCGATATATATATCAAAATAATTTTTATGAGACTTTATACAATGAAGAAGAAGGTTATTCTTATGAGTAAGACTTTGTTCTTTGTTTCTTATTTCATTGATTATATTTTTTCTTTCTTTACATATTTATATATAGTATAATGTATAATCTTTGACACTCCTCAATTTAAAATTGGAATCGTGTAACCTGTGAGTGTTTAATTAAGATAAATCTCCATAACATTAGTGATTATTCACAATGTTTCATAGAATTATGATAAAACAAGTTCTACCTTTCCATATGCTCATGAACATAATAATATTATACTTCAATGTAGCTTTCCATATTCTCACGAACATAATAATATTATATTTAAATGTGACTTTATTAGGTGCACAATGGATTAAACATGCACTTGGATATTTAAGGAGCCTTTTCCATAACCATATGTTTAAGAAATAAAATATTACAAATAATTATGACACAAACATAATTAATTGGCACTATTTATATCACTAACTAAGTAAATCATTAACATTTAAACTTATACAACTAAATGTAATGAAGCAACAAATTGTAGGATTGTTGCAACTATTCTACTTTAGAAACCACACTTAAATTAAAAATGTATAATAAACGATCATATTATAAAATTGTGTTGACTATTAACAAGTCAGTCAACGTATTTCCATTAAGTCTAATGAAGGGAAGTCAATACAAAGCTCTTCCCTAATTAATAATGACATTGATTATCAAAGAGTAAATAAATAGAAGCCCTAACTTCACACAATTTGGGTGCACTAGCAAACTCCTCGACCAATGCATTATACACTAATACGCAACCTTTTACAATCTCAAGAAGTACAGAAAGTGCAATACAAGTAAACAATCAAGCATGTTATGTGTGATATAATTCATAGTTCATGCATAGAGAAAATGTGCACGCTTACATCCAAGCACGTAAATCGGGTTCAACACTGCTTGCCCAAAGTAATTTATTTATCTCAAAGCATATTGGCTCAACATTATGTAGTTGGATTTGGAATGGGATGACATGTTATAAAGAATTAAAGAGTTCTATGTTCCCTAAAACTTTCCATTACTTATTTCAAGATTAAACATAAATAATTGTAAAAAAAAATGTATTAAGTTAATTAGTGAAGCATTATTGAAGTATTACTAGAGTAAAGAACATGTTATGCTAGAAGTTATGTATGCTAGCTTAATTTTCATTTCTTTGTGATCAAACAAATCAGATTCTACATGATATAACACCAAGCAAGTGAGGAACTAAGGTGAGTTTTAGGTGTTACTATCATCAACGATAATCTATTACTAATTTAAGTTGGATATGGTGCCAAAGGGGGCTTCAATATACAATATGGGTATATACTATCAATGTTTTGTGTCGCCACAATTCATTCTTCCATTTTCAATTCTTTGAAGGCACATGTAACACCCTCCTCCCACATCTACCCAAGCAATCGACCAGTCGAGGTAAATATGCGACGAGAGGCCACTATGATATGATTCAACCTCCTAAGTCACATTAAGGAAGTGGAACCGATGGAAACACACCATACAGACATTCAAAATCAACATTGGGACCCTCAGGAAGCAATCCAACATTGCTGCCAACTAGCCCCTGGGTCCCACTAAGATTTTGGACCACTTGACGTTTGGACGCTCTCATGCTATGCGCATGCCAGCATCAAGGGACCTCTGGACACTCTTATAGGCCTGCAAGCCAGCGTCTAGGGACTCTTTTTGTCAGCGTTGTGCGAACGTCCCCTGGATTTGAGCCACTTTTTCAGGCGCAGAGCCTAGGTCACTGCCGATAATTGAATCACATTTTTATAACAGTAAAATAACATAGAAATAACAGTATAAATGCAATCACTTGAATGAGACCTTGACTGGACCCCTACTAGCCATGACAAGCTGTCTTCAAACATATCACAAATATGTAATCTATAGGTGTAAATAACATATTTGAGCATAGGGGTCTGAATTGCTAATAAACGTTGATGCCTCAACACATCAACTGCCATTTCATCCATCAGGTCATAGATACATTGTTCATTCATTTATCAGTAGAAACATGATGAGAGGCATACATAGCTACTGTCATAAAACATATATATAACCAGCATAATAGTAATAGAAATACCAATGAAATCACAACCATATGATACACATATAAAGCAATATAATGCTCATAGAAATACATGGAGAAATAACCTCATATTGATGATGAAAAATCCAAACCTGGGATGGGACTTCCATGTTCCACCTCGACTGTAAAATGGTTAAGCCAAATCTCTCTTCATCCATTCACCCTCGTGCCATATTCCAAGCATGAATGTGAAATCTCATAGAACATATCAATCCAAAACCATCTAGGGCTTCTAGAGGCCATCCACCTCAACCCATCAAACAGTGATTCCACCTCACGGTCGTACATCACCAAAACCATCATCAGATCAGTCTTTATCCCAACCATACAGGGCTCTAGAGCGTTTGTTCCAACCAAGGCTCCAGGACTAGTAAATCAACACACACTTGTTGCTAGGCTCTAGAGCGTTTGTCAAACCAAGGCTCCAGGACTAGTAACTCAACCCACCAAGGGCTCCATAGTGTTTGTCCAACCAAGGGTACGGGACTAGTAACTCAACCCAAGTTGTTATAAGGCTCAAGAGTGTTTGTCCAATCAAGGCTCCATGAACTAGTAACTCAACCGAAGCTAATGAAACATGAGAACCAACCAAAAACAAAACAAGGAAATAAACCCACAATCCCCATGGCTATCCAGGAAATGGCAAGGCTAGGCAATCCACTATCAATCGAGGAAATCCTCCATGCCAATGACAGATCATGACCAATAATCCACATGCATATGTCATGCATGCCAAAACTAGTGAGGAAAACATACATGCAACTCAATACCTGCAAGCAAATCCCGTTGTAGTTGTTGATCCCAATGTACTCTTGCGCTTTCTTGCTCTTCCTTTGCCTTCTTGCTCCAAAAATCCAAGTATGCCACACCCTCCAAGAAAACTCCAAGTATCCAAGAGTATGAGAGAGTGAGAGAGACTAATGAGAGATCTCCAAAACTGAACTGACAAAAGGTTACCAACTGATCCTCAGAAGCCTTTTTATGAATGAGGCCTTTGTTTTCCTTCATTTTCCTCCTCACATGCAACGTGTGAACTGTCACCTCCCTTTTCTCCTAATTTGCATTATTTTCATAAATAAATGTGCCAAAAATTCCATTTTTCCTTTCCAAAGCCTTAGCCATTGCCTTTGCCAAATTCCTTAGCCATTAATAAACCAATTGAACACCCACACTAGGATGTCTTACCCAACATTCAGCTTGGAATAAGTGTCCCATCAATCATGGTTATTATTTTTCCTTTATTAACTTTTATTACATGGAATTTTCATCGGGGTTGTTACAAAACCCTCCCCCTTGGGGGAGCAACGTCATCGGTGTTCAAAAACACCTATAACCACAAAACTGTTGTAAGTAAATTATATTGTTGATGGAGCTTTATAACTTAGCTCGATGTAGTATTTACAATGATCAACATGTTGAGAAGTAAACAAACATGAAAACATAACAAACATAACATCATAATGACATGACACCCATACCGCTTATTGAAGATTTATAACATAGCTCATGGCGGTATTTACATCCATATATATATGTACGTATACCAAAATCACCAAACATATACCAAAACATATACCAAGACATGTACCCAAAACACCATGCCAAAACGACTTTGCCTCAACCAGCAAACAAGGAAGGATACATAACCCTCATCTAATCTGCCATCTCCCATGTAGCTTCATCAAGCTCAAAATGCTTCCATTGCACCTTAACTTGCTCGATTGCTCAGTTCCAAAGCATGAGCAACTTTTTTACCAATATACACTGAGGCTCCGGCTGGAATTCTCCATTTGGTTCCACCTGCAATACAAACTAGTCAATCACATGATCAACATCTTTAACATACTTCTTAAGTAATGACACATGGAAAACATCATGGACTTTCATTGTCAGAGGCAGTGCAAGTTGATAGGTTACTGGCCCAATCCTCCCAATGATACTGAAGGGTCCACAAAATCATGGTGCCAGCTTGGCACATGATCCAATCCGTAAGGAGCTATTCTTTGGTTTGATGCACAAGTAGATCTGTTCCCCAACCTAGAACTCCTTGAACAACCTATTTTGATTCGCATAGCTCTTTTGCCTATCATGTGTTGACTTTAGATTCTTCTTGATCACTTGCATTTCCTGTTCCATGTCTGCCAACATGTCTCGTCCAATCAACACCTTGTTAACTGGCTCACTCCAACTGACAGGAGTATTGCAACTCTGCTCATACAATGCCTCAAACGGACTCATCCTCAAAGATTCTTGATACCCATTATTGTAAGCAAACAATACCAGTGGAAGGTATTCTTCCCACTTTCATTGTTGATGCATCACATACATCCTCAACATGTCCTCCAATATCCTATTGACCCTCTCTTTCTATCCATTTGTCTATGGATGATAAGTTTTACTGAAGGCCAACTCTGTGCCCAAACCTAGAAACAACTCCTTCCAAAACTTGGAATTGAACTTTGCATCCTTGTCCAACATGATCTTCTTCGAAATACCACGCAGTCTGACCACATCTCTGATGAATACCTGTGCTACATCGCTAGCTGAGAATGTAGACTTCATTGGAATGAAGTGTGCCACCTTTGTCAACTGTCCACAATAACCATAATGGAATCGTGTTGTCTCACTGTCCTTGGAAAACTTGTGATGAAGTCCATGGAAATGACTTCCCACTTCCACTCTGGAATCGCAATCGATTGTATAAGTCCACTTGGATGTTTACAATCTGCCTTCACATGCTGACAATCAAAACACCTAGCCACAAACTCTGCTACATCCCTCTTTAGGTTTGACCAATAATAAAATCTCTTCACTACAGTTAATGTCTTCTCATACCCTGGGTGACCCGAATATGGTTTCGCATGAAACTCCCTCAAGATCACCTTCTTGATCTCACTGCTGTTTGGCACATATATCATGTCTTTGAATCTGACCAATCCATTTGTTGTAAGGCAACAATCCACATCTTGTGCACCTGCACTTGTACCTGTAATGTCACCTATACATGTACATGTATTTTCACATGTACTTGTAAATGTACTATCACTTGTACCCGTGCCTGTACTCTATTGCAACTTGTGCATAATCTCCATATATCTAACATCCCGCTGGCCTACCTGTAAGATCCTATCATGTAAGTCTGTCCCAGAAGAGCTCATAACTGCTAAGTGATTTACTTGTATCCACCTGCTAATAGCATCTGCCACCTTGTTCTCTTTAACTTTGATATATCTAAGCTCGAAATCGAACTCACTGATCATAGCCAACCACCAAACCTTCCTACTATTCAAATTCAGTTGGTCAAATAGATATCGCAAACCATTGTGATCACTCATCAATGTAAACCTCATGCCCAGAAGATAGTGCCTCCACATCTTCAACTCATGTATAATCTTTACCAACTCAAGATCATATGTGGGGTAGTTCTGCTCATGCTCATTCAATTTTCGTGACTCATAACATACCACCTATCCATCATGCATAATGACTCCACCAAGTCCTCTCTTGCAAGCATTTGTGCACACTACAAACTCTTTCTCCGAATCTGCAATCTTTAACACTGGTGCATGTGTCAAACACTGCTTAAGCTGCTCAAAACTAGCCTCACACTCCTCTTTCCATTCAAGATTCTTACTTTTCCTCTGCAATGATGTGATAGGATAAGCAATCTGTGAGAAATTCCTGATGAACTCCTATAATAGCCTACCAACCCCATGAACGATCTCACCTCATCTACATTCCTCAGAGCTACCCACTCCATGATGGCTCTTATCTTTTCTGGATCTAATGCAATGCCCTCCTTGGAGACAAAATTCCCCAAGTAATGTACCTTAGACTGAAAGAAACTACACTTGCTGAACTTAGCATACAACCGATGCTCTCTCAACAACCTCAACATTGCTACTAAATGCTTGGCATTATCTTCCTCATTTTTAGAATATACCAATATGTCATCAATGAACACAATAACAAACTTATCCAAATATGGACGCAACACACTATTCATCAAGCACATAAATGTAGTTGGAGCATTAGTTAAGCCAAATAGAACTACAACAAACTCATAATTCCCATACCTACTCTGGAAATTTGTCTTGTAAATGTCCTCCTCTTTGATGTGTACCTAATGATCCAGATCTCAAGTTGATCTTCGAGAACACTGTTTCTCCCTTCAACTGATCAAACATGTCATCAATCCTCAGCAACAGATACCTTTTCTTGATGATCACTTTGTTTAACTGTCTATAGTCAATGCACAATCTAAGAGTACCATCTTTATTCTTCATAAACAACACCGGTGCGCTTCATGGTGATACACTTTGCCTAATGTATCCCTTATCGAAAATTTCCTTCAACTACAGCTTCAACTCTACCAACTCAGGTGTGCTCATCCTGTAAGGTGCTTTTGATGTCGGAGCTACCCCTGGCACCAACTCAATAGAAAAGTCTACCTCCCTGTGAGGTGGAAACTCTGTAATGTCCTCAGGAAATACATCCTTGAACTGTTGTAGAACTGGGTACTTGCTCAACACATTTGCATCCTCAACTTCCTTACCTTTATAACTAGAAATGTGCATTGCAAATAAATTACACCCTTTCCTGCGGCTACGCTTTGCTTGCATAGCTGTCACAATCCTAATTGATGTGTCTTTCTTCTTTCCGTGCAAGACTCTTGGTTTCCCATTGTCATCTACACACTCAATTGCTTTGTCATAACAATCACCTTGGTTCTATGAAGGTAAAACCAATCCATGCCCAACAACATAGTATATGATCCCAACAGTAGTACATTCAAATGTGCTATGGTAGGCATACCATTCAAATCAAATGCGCGAGCTCTTACCCAATGGTGAACTCACTTATTTGTACTTATATCCAACTGCACTAACCAAGATTCTACATGCAATTCCTTACTCAAATCACACTTATCCACCAAGTTAGGACTAACATAGTTATAATTAGATCCAGGTTCAATCAAAATAGAAATAACTTGATCACATATATTATCGTCCATCTCAATGATAGATGCTTGATGGTGTGCTTGTTTTTTTATCCAATGTTGCATAAATATGAGGAACGCTCTAACCAACATCCCCAACAGTCTGTGCGTCCTGTGCACTATATATCTGAGGCCTACCACCCTGATACTGTGAACAATCTCTCCTGCGATGATCCCCTCCACAATTCCAACACTGCATGGGTTCCTTATTCTGCTCCTCATATCGATGTCCTTGTCCTCTAACTGATGCATTGCATTTCTTAGATGCCACAACATTCTCTTTATTATCTGTACTATGTGGTCTTACTTGTTTCTTATCCCATTTTCCTTTGTTCCTTGCATTACCTTTCCAATCTGGCTTAGTCTTAAATCTATTCTTTGATTGCTCATAACAATGCCTTAGCTTTTGAATGATCTCCTCCAATGATTTGGGTTCATCGAACTCAATCCTGTCTTTGAATGCAACCGATAATCCACTAATGAACCTCAGAATCATTCCTTCTCCTCAGTGAGATAAGTCACATACCTTAGTAACTCCAAGAACCTGCTAGTGTACTCCTCATATGTCATAGATCTCATCTTTAGCTCATATAATTATTTTGCCCTGTCATCAAAGTATCTCTTCGACAGATACTTCTTCTTGAATAATCGCTCAAACTCACTCCAAGTCAAGTCTTCCTCGTGAATACATCTGACATTATTCACATCTTCCTCATGAATACATCTGACATTATTCACGTCTTCCCACCAAATGTCCGCTTTACGTTTGAGACTAAATGTAACTACTCTAGCTTTCATGTTCTCTAAATAATCATGTAACCTAAAGAACTTCCTCATACAAAGCAACCATGCCTCTGCATCTTGCGATTTCTTCATCTCTCCATCAAACGTAGGTGGATTTGCTTTCTTAAACTCATACGGTAAGTATCCCCTATCACTCCTTCTGTCAGGATGATAACAATATCAATCATTATGCCTGTCAGAACCAGAACTAGAATGGTACTTGTGTTGATCCCTCCTCCTATTCGGAGTGTCCAACAATCTGCCATCTCTGACCATGTCATCTTTATCTGACTTGTGACCACCATGTGACCTACTACCATATGCCCCATTAGTTTTGTCCTCCTGCTCATGGCTGATCCGAAGTGGTCCCTGTCCTTGCAAATTTGACAAACTCTGAAGCATCACTGCATTTACCTTCGCTAGCTTTTCATGTGCATGTATGATTCTGTCATTATTTGCCTTACAACTCCTTATTTCTTCCTTTAATATTCTCAGTGTATCTGCCAAATTGGAAGAGTTCCCAACACCATATTACTCTTCTGATTCATAGGGAGAGTCTTTGTAGTCTACCATTGATTTGAATGGGAAAATTAGTTTTGTTGTGCTAAATTCCTCTTCAGAATATGTAAAAGTGCTTAAGGATTCATGAGGCTAATTGCAAGTTTAAACATGAGTTTTTCAGTGTTTTTATGTAAATTTCATGTACAAATTGACATAAACAAATGACTGAACAACAACATATAACAAACATGAACATCACCAAAACAGTATCACAACAACACATGATGAAGGACTTCACGTCACATGGGGTACGTCTCCATGGTCCAGCTTCCAATGGCTTGGCCCTCTCTATTATGCTCCAAAATTGTGAATACATCTGTTTACAGTCCTTAGATAGCTCTAAGACGTGTTCCAGTGGCTCTAGAATGCCAAAAAATTCCTTTCTAGCCTCTTTTTTATCCTGATTTGGTCAAAAACTGAAGAAGTTATGGCTTCCCCAAGTCTTTATGCTAATTGCACCTCAATTTCCCCAAAATCTGGCACCATCCTACAAATTTGCCTCCAATTCCGCTAATCGAGCGTCGATTTTGCCTAATTCCAGGTGAAATTATCGGGCTGATTAAATGCCCTATAAGGCCTTAAATCCAAAAATTTTGGGCCACATGGGGGGCACGTGCGCGAGGCTAAGGCCAACAACCCACCCTCACTGGTCAGGCCCCCACTCCACTTTATCGTGGTTGCGTGGGGTGGCAATATGGCAAGGGCTGGCCCCTTCCTCTAAATGGTGCATACTTAACATTTAAATAAAATACAACAACCATATATAATAAGCACTACATGTATGGCGTATTGGCAATGGATTGGACTTGGATTTTGGAGGTCGCGAGTTCAACCCCCACCATTGCTGCCCGAAACTTAACTCAATTTTTGGTGGCCCTCGGGCTGCCACGTGGTAGCCCCTAGCTGGGCCACGTGGCAGCCTATATTTGGCCACCAACCATCCAATAAAACTCATCCAAAACTCCACCTAAGCACCTGCCACATGTCAACACACCATTCACCGGAGATCAAACAAAAACTTGCACAGTCACCCTGCCACCGTAGGCATGCCCAGTCAGTGCCACATCAGCAGTACGAATTGCTAGCTGGGTTGTCTGCATATTTTTTTTTTTTAATTTGCATGTTTAGGAAAACGAATAGAACATGTTTCTGGGAGCATACAGAGTCTTTTTTGTGTGAAACAAGTTGCGCCAGATTTGGGATGACGAGCACTACGTGGTAGTTCAGGTTCCACACCGATCCAACAACTTTTAATTCTGAGTAAATTTTTGAGCACCTGATCATTCCTCCCCATTGGAAGCTTTTGGACGCCAAAATATCACTTTCATTTGTCCAACAGGTGAGGGTACAGTTCCCTCACCTTTCCAATCTTGATCCATTTGGCCTTGGAAGGATTTGTTCCTTTGAGCCCCACACGAAGGTAATCCACATTCCCTCATTTTGAAGACCTTGTTCTTCTGTCAAGAATGTGTCTTGTTGTAGTTCATCAAGGTATTCAGGAGAAAATTCTTTAATGGAAGGAATTTGAACATTCTCTCCTTGATCTTCAACCAAAGGAGTCTCATACAACCTTAAATTTTCCACATTAACAACAACATAAATTTGCATATATGAAGGCAAATCCAACCTGAAAGCATTGTCACCAATATTTTCTAGAATTGTGAATGGACCATATCTAATTGGTTTCAGATTTTTACCTTCTCCTTGGAGCCTCTCTTTGTTAATGTGAAGCCAAACTTCATCATCGACTTGGAACTTTTAATCTACCTGACGCTTGTCATGCCTTGCTTTGTACTTTCCTTGGCTATTTTCCAGTTGTTCTTGAACTCTTTGGTGTACCAATTGGATTTGTTCAATGAACCTTCTTCCTTTGTGTATGTCACTATGACCATCAATAGCAACATCCTTTCCAAAAATTAAATCCAAAGGAGACTTAGGCAAGTATCCCAACACATGCTTCAAATGGCGATGTTTGAGTTGAAAAGTGCTTGGCCCAGTTGTAAGCATGTTGAATGTAGTGCAAATGTTAATCCCACAACTTAGGATGATTGCTACAATACCCACGAAGAAGATGTATCACTGTTATGATTACCACCTCAGTTTGACCATCTATTTGTGGATGAAAAGTTGTACTCTTTTTCAATTTGGTGTCCATGAATCCCCACAAGTTTGACCAAAAGTTCCCAACAAAGTGAGAATCTCGATCACTAATAATGGATGTGGGCAATCCAAAATTCACTCTTACATTCTGAAAGAATAACTGAGCAGTTTGTTCAACTGCAATTTTCTTTTTACATGACATCAAAATACACATTTTGCTGAACCTATCCACAACTACATACAAATAATCATGACCTCTTTTTGACAATGGAAGACCTCCTAAAAAATCCATAGAAACACTCTCCCATAGTCGTGAAGGTACCGGAAGTGGTGTGTACAATCCTAACTTCCTATTGCTAGGCTTACTAACTGCACATAATGAACATTCTTTAATAAAACATGGCACACTTTCAAGCATACAAGGCTAATAACAATACCTCTGTAGATGTGCCACCATCTTACTTACACTGAAATGACCAGCAATAAGAGAAGTATGTGCATCTCTTATGATGTTGACTCTTTCTCCCTGTGGAATACAAAGCTTACCAAGATGGCACAACAAGTTATCATGCAAATGATAATCCAATTCCTCTACTTGGTTACCTTGACTCAAGCTTGCATAGACATCCTGAAAGTCATTGTCTAATGCATACTGCTCAATACAACATTCATGCAAAACAAAATTATGCTTGAGTAAAGTAGTTGCACTAATAATAGGCCTAGAAAGCATATCGACAACTTTATTGTAGATACCTTTCTTATACCTTATTACCAAGTGGAATTGTTGAAGAAAACCCATCCATCAGAAGTGCCTTGATTGTTGAAACTTAGATTGAGATTGCAAGTATTGCAATGGCTAATGATTAGTGTGAATGATTGTTTCCTTACCCATCAAGTAGTGTTTCCACTTTTTCACACTTTGCACCAATGCATACAATTCCTTTTCAGATGTAGGATAATTAATCACTACACCATTGAAAGTTTCCGAATGAAAATAGACAGGCTTACCATGTTGCATGAAGACTGCACCCATGGCATAGTCACTAGCATCAGTTTGGATCTCAAATGACTGTCTCAAGCCTGGAAGTGCAAGTACTGGGGTTGAGTTGATCTTTTCCTTCAATGCATCAAAGGCCTTTTGTTGTTTTCCTCCCCACTGAATAACCTTTTTCACACTATTCAATTGATCAGGTGCTCAAAATTATACTCAAAAATCAAAGAGTCAAAATTTTGTTAAACTTAGCTTTAGATCGAAGAGCTTGTCATTCTGATTCCAACGGTGTGAATGACACTAAAATCCAAGCTCATATGCAGAAGCTAGAGCAAGTCAAAGTTCAAATTTGACTTGCTTACATGGCAGGATTGGATGATATGGCAAAGTCCTTCAGTGAATGAGGAGGCACCAAGTGGCAAGCCGCCATTGGCCCCCGCATGTTGTAAATCGTGACCATAGGTGGTTAGGCTTTAAAAATCGGCCCCAGAACAACCAGGGTGTGATGCGATGGATCGTAATCGCAAATCAGCAAAGAAGGTGTTACAGAATCGGCCCCCGGCAGGATCCGGGTTGCGATGCGATCACATATCGCATATCGCACAACACTATAGAATCAACCTTGGTAGGTTTAGGTTGTGATCTGATATCGCAATCGCAAATCGCAACACGGCAGGTCCCACATTCATAAGGTCACTGGTACTCTGTGATTGCGATTAGCGAAAGGATCCCGTATGCAATATGTTTATCGGTTGCGGTTAATACTTCCATCGGGTCCGCCACATCGCAATCGAACTTCGCCCGTCGTGTTCATAGACTATAAAGCTTGCTGGTTTCCTCATCGATTTCGATTTGCGATGAACAGTCGACCGACAGATTATGGCCCGCCGCGCGGTGAAATTTTCGCCCAGTTAGCACATTTTTGGGGCTAATTTGTAGGATCATGTCGGGAATGAGACAATTTGTGGATGGAATAATGGGAAAACAAGGATAAGTCATAACTTCTTCAGTTTTACACCAAATTGGTTGCAAAAAGAGGCTAGATAGCCATCTTTAGTATTTTGGACTCATTAGAGTAGGTTTCAGAAGGATTTGAGCATTGTAAACATTTTTTTACACTTTTGAGCATAATAGAGAGGCCCAAGCCATTGGAAGCTAGACCAAAGAGACATAGCCTAGGAGGGATGATATCCTTTATCATGTGCTTGTTGTAATGTGCTTTTGATGATGTTTTGTACATGTTTATGCTGTTGTTTAGTTTCTGGTTTATGTTAAATTTCTCATAAAATTAACATAAAAACTCTTCATTTCACTTGTAAAAATTGATGAATCCTTAAGCACAATGAAATCATTTTGTTTATAATCTGAGGAAGATCTTAGCACTGCAAACTAATATTCTAAATCAGATCAATTTGGTATCAGAGCACTAGGTTTTCTTTGTGAAAGAAGGATTTAATTGTTTGCAAGTTTATGTCATGCTTACAAGGTTAAAACTCAAAAGAGGTGAAGGAAAGTTGGTTGGAAGCCCTGAAGTTGGGTCAAGGGGAAGAAGAGAAAGGTTGCCACAATTTCCAATACTAGTTCAGCCTCAAGTTACAAACCCCAGAGATCATGTCTCATAAAGGAGAACCTAAAAACATAACAGAAGATGAGAAGACCTTTAGAAATGCTTTCTTTGATATAACAGAGATGGTGAAGGTCCTCTATGAAGAGAAGAATACTAGGTTGCAAGGAGAAAGTTCCAAACCTCCCAAAGGAGAAGGCTCTTTAGGAGGAGGTAATGGGAAAGGAGGTGATGGGAATGGAGACAAACTTCCACCCTCTCCACCATCCTCTTCATCTTCTTCTTCATAAGAATCTTCACACTCTTCCACTAATACAACCCTTACTCATACTCATCATCATTCTTCAAAAGGAACTAGTAAATCACCTTTTTAAAACTTGATGTTAAATTCGATTTGCCCATGTATAAAGGTGAAGTGAATGCAGAGAAGCTTGATAATTTGATTCGTCAGTTGGAGGTCTATTGCAGGATTCAAAACCTTCAAGAAGATGATGTAAATATTCAGTTAGCTTCCTTGAGAATAGAGGGTGCAACACTAGTATGGTGGGAATCAAAGACCCAAGAGGAGATTAAAAAAATGGTAAGATCTCAATTTCTTGGAATGATTTCATTGTTGTAATCAAAAGACAATTATACCCTCTAGATTATATGTAGAAAGCCATTATGAATTGGCAAAACTTTCGACAACTTAAAGGTCAAAATGTGCAAGATTACACCCAAGAATTTAGAAAAAGGTCTCTGATGGTAGGTGTAGATTTATAGCTACTTGACACTTTGCTGAAGTACATAGGGGGGTCTACATAGTTACCTTAGGCATACTATCTTAATGTTTAATCCCAATAATCTAGATGATGTGTGTGTGCAAGCCACTCATCTTGAGGCAAGAGGGGAAAACACCTTAGAAGAAGGTAGTAAAAAACCATTTAAGGATAAAGAGAAAGAAAAGGGTTTCAAGGGAAAGAAAAATGCATCCATTAAAAAGGAAGGAGAGAAAACAATCTGTAAACACTATTCCAGAGAGGGTCATGTTGAAGCTCACTGTTGGAAGATTCATCCAGAAATGAAACCAAAAAGAAACAACAACAAGGGAAAACAGAAGACAACTGCAACCACTCAACAGGATTTGGGATCCGATTTAGGTGATGAAACAAAAATCACAACCACAAGGTTAAAAGGAAAGGAATCCATTTCCAACACTAGTTCTTTAGACTCACAAAATGAAACTCCAAATGAAAAGAGGAGAATAGAATTGTTTCACATAAGGGTGATGTCAAAACATAACAAGATTTGATACGCTGTTTGATGGCGGCTCTCAAGCCAATCTTATCTCAGAAAACATTGTCAAGGGTTTAAATCAGAAAATTGTTCCACATCATAAACCGTATCCACTTGGATGGGTGTGTGACAATGCACAATTGCAGGTTACGAGAAAGTGTAAACTGAAATTCGCTATCACTGCAAATTTCAGAGATGAAGTGGAGCTTGACGTTCTGTCGTTAGATATTTTTGGCATCATTTTGGGCAGCCCGTACCTTTATGATAGAAAAGTTTTTTCCATCGACATGAAAACAAATATCACATATTTAAAAATGGAGTAGAATATATTGTGAGAGCTCACAAAAAGAAAACAAAGCTTTCGCTTATTAATGCAGGGCAGATGAAAATACTGGTGAATTTGAGCAAGAATTTTGTGCTTCTCATGATCAAACCCGAGAATAATATTGATTATGAAGCGTTTGATGGTTGTAATTCGATTTTGAAAACTGATTTGGTTGACAATGTTAACCAATCTGATAAAATGTTTTAGGAATCAAAGGGATTACTTCCCAATAGGGGAATCCAACTTGAAATACAGTTGCAACAAAAGTGTCTTCTTCCTAACAATGGCATGTACAGTATGTCAGTGATGGAAAGCACATAAATTAAGACGCAAATCCAGGGATTGTTGAATAAAAGGATCATTTGGCCTACTCCTTAACCGTGTGGTGCACCTCTTTTTTTGGTGCCCAAGAAGAATGGTAAGAATTTCCTTGAATGAGATTCAAGAAGTGGTTTTCATCAAAGTAGAGTTGTTGAAGGATATATATGGAAGACAACATTAAAAACCAAGCAAGGTTTGTTTGAATGGCTTGTTATGCTTTTCGGTCTTTGCCATGCTCCTACTACTTTTACGCATATGAAGAAATACATGCTGAAGTCATTTCTAGACATGATAGTCTATTTGGATGACATTTTCATTTTCAGAAATTTCATTATGAACATTTGATGTGTGAGAAAAAAATACTTGATGTCGTAGGTCAAGAACATTTGTTTATGAAGATGTCAAAGTATATGTTGGATAAAACTTCTTTAATGTAATTGAGCCGTGAAATTGGTTCTTCCAAGTGTTTTCAGGTTCCCAAGGGCTTTTTGGCAATCTGCGTGGAACATGGAGAAGGTGAGCTGAAGCTATACCTCTCCAAGATTGATGTTGTAACAGTTTGTGGTGGTATTGACTCCCTTCCGGCAGACATAGGTGAAAGAATCATACATCCCCATGAAGCCGCAGATGCCTTTGCTCTACTTGCAATTTACGCATGCAAGCTCAAGATAGTCATTTGGATAAGAGGTTTTTTTGGAGCAGCCCACTGTTGGAGGAGAAATTTTGTTAATTTTTCTTCTATTGTAGTTCATTTACATTCATTGGTAGTTGTACAAAAGGTATTTCAGCGGGGAGGCAAACAACGAGAGGCATTTGATGTTTTAAAACAAAAGATTAATACAACTCCAATACTTTCTTTTCTAGACTTGATATAGTCATTTAAGTTTCAGGTTGTTGTATGTGACCATGCCATGTGTTAGGATATTCCGACACATAGGATATAGTTAAGTTCAACTTGGTCTAGTATAGAGTTAGGTTAGAGTTAGGTAAAGTGTGTTTCTTTACCGTTGTACATTTTGTAACTTACAATCCGACGGTCACGATATGTAGTGATCCGACGGTTCACTCTCACCTCGGTATTACCGACACTTGATCCGTGGCTTGACACCCGATTGGTCCATGAGTTCTATTTAAAGCGCATGGAGGGTCATTGTTCGGGTAATCCGTGCATGAGAGAAGCTTATGTAAATTTTCATTCTTTGATTAATAAATTGTCTGTACCCACGTTGGGACAGGCCGTGGACTGTTTCCCTCCTTGCACTCTGAGGGTTTTAACCACGTCAAAAATACTGGTGTATTGATTTGAGATCTGGTTGTGAGTGGTGTCCTCTTGGTATTCTTTCTGAGGAACTTACCCTGTAAATTCCTACATGGTATCAGAGCTATTTGAGGGCCGCGTCCGTTGGTGATCCAAATCTGAAGCCGGTAGAACTGCATGCGGCTGTCGTTTCCTAGATCTGCTGTTTCTGACTGCTTTCGGGCCGAGAGGACTGCTCTGTTGCGTTCAGAGCATCTGTTTCAGTGAGGAACCCCTTTCGTTTCACGCGAAAAGGTTTCCGGTAGCCCTAGCTGCGTCATTTTTCAGATCGGGAGGTATACAGTGTTTTTTTTGCAGTTTACTGTCATTTTCTCTCTGCTTATTTCGGTTTCGGTTTATTTAGCCTTTTTTTTTCCGGATCTATACCTTTCATTTCTGCGTATGCTCTTTGCCCTGCGACTCTGTGCGATCTGGGCAAATCAGAAACAGAAAGAAAGGATTTTTCTCATGCGTATGCTCTTTTCCCTGCACCTTAGTGTGATCTCGGAAAATCAGAAACATTGAGAAAAATATTTAGTTTTTCGGCTAAAAGCTAACTTTGAGATTTTTTTTTAAAATTTCTAGTTTTTTGGCTAAAGCTAACTTCGAGCCGTAAGGTTCGTTTTTCTTTGGATATTCGTGTTGGGTTTTGTGTTTTGTGTTTTGTAGGGGAAAAGAGTCTTCCCAAGGCAAGCACGCAAATCGAGGCCCCCCCCCCCCCCCCTCTCTCTCTCTCTCTCTCTCTCTCTCAAATATTTTGTATAGATCAATTGGTTCAAAGACCTTTTAAGAGAGTAGAGGTCTTGGGTTCAAGTCTCCATTTTGTGGGGGCGGATTTTTTCATTCCCGCACATTCGCGCACTTTGCCGGCAACGTCAACAATTTTTTTTCAAAAAGCCATAACTTCTTCATCCGGAAGCCTTTTTCAGAGCCGTTTTTTTTAAAACCGCCTATTTTTTCGAGATCTATCCATTGGACCACTTACTTTCAGCATCTTCAGCTTCAGTTGTTTTTCAAAAAATGGAAAGTCCATGCCAAGTCATTCTTGACAGCACTAACTACTTCCAATGGGTAGCCTACATGGGAGATTTACTTAGAAGTAAAGGTCTCTTCAGAATAGCCACAGACCAAGAGAAGAAACCCAAAGATGAAGACAAGGCCGAAAAATGGGAAAATCGACAAGATCAAGCACGTGGTTTGATAGGAATGTCTGTTTCTCCTGATCTTAGATTCCACATTGCAGAAATTGAAACTCCTCATGAAGCATTAGAAAAACTTGCTAAAGTTTTTGGGATTAAAAATGAAATTAGAGCCCATCAACTTGAGAATGAGTTGCTTACTTTGGATCCTAATAATTTTTCTTGCATTGAAGATTTCTTGTCCAAATTCAAGACCCTTAGATATCTCTTGGAAGGTGTTAAAGTTAAGAAAGAAGATGGTAACCTTATTTATTCCATCCTTACTAAGTTGGGACCAGCCTACTCTGTATTTGTTTCCACTTTCCATTCTACCAGGGAAGCTTTCATTTGTCAAGGCAAAGACTACAAGCCCCCTTCCTTTGACTCCTTTTGTGATTCCTTAATAAGAGAACAAGAAAAACTCTTACACCTTGGTCTTCTTAATCTTGGAAACTCTTCCTCGAAAGCGTTAGCCGCCCAGCAGCAACCAAATTCAAAGAATCCTAAGAAGTCTTATCCTCAAAGGAATGGTCCTAAACCAACTCAGCCTCAAGATGAAAGATCATTTCAGCAATATGACAAGACCAATAAAAACAAATGGAAGAAGACTGACAGACATTGTAACTTTTGTAATCGAGATGGCCACTTAGAATCTAAATGCTTTAAGAAGATGGAAGCCTTGGAAGCCGCAATGAAGAAACATAACATCCATCTGGAGCCTACTTCAACTTCAACTTCCGGAACGGCATTTTCTGCATGTCATCGTCAATCATCTCAGTCTGGTTATGCATTAAATGTATCTTCTTCTTCTTCTCATTCTCATGAGTGGCTCATTGATTCTGGAGCCTCTTGTCACATGGCCAAAAACCAAGCCATGTTTTCTTCTTTAAATGATTGTAACACCAAAAATATATATGTTGGTGATGATAGATCTCTTAATGTTGTAGGGACTGGAACTGTTCATCTAGACAATGGTCAGTTCAATGATGTATTATGTGTTCCAAACTTATCCTGCAACCTTCTATCTGTCTATCAGATAACTCATTCAGGTGAAGGTAAAATTGTTGAATTTTCACCTCATGATGTTGTAATCAAGGATCTAAAAGATCCTAAACAGATTCTAGCTACTGGTCTTGCTGATGATTCCAAAAGGTTGTATAAGTTTCACAACTTTGGGTCATCCCATCTTCCCTCAGTATTTGTTGCTCATAATGATGAAGTGAGCAAACTTTGGCATGAGCGGTATGGTCACTTAAACTATCGCTCCCTTCAGCATCTATGTAAAGAAAACATGGTGACAGGTCTTCCTATGGTATCTTGCAAAGATGGTGTTTGTTCCGGATGTGTACTCGGAAAACATCATCGGGACAGTTTTGACAAACGTGCCTCTTGGCACGCCTCAGCCCCTTTACAGCTTGTGCACAGTGATTTATGTGGTCCTCTTCCTGTTGCTTCATTCTCTGGCTGCAAGTACTTCTTAACTTTCATTGATGATTTCTCCAGACGCACTTGGGTATACTTCTTAAAACTCAAGAGCGAAGTATTTACCACCTTTTTGGCCTTCAAAGCATTCGTTGAAAAACAATCTGGACATCAAATTCTTAAGCTAAGAACTGATAATGGTGGAGAATATGTTAAAAATGCATTCATCAACTTTTGCACCGAAAATGGAATTCAAATGCAACATACTGTTCCATACACTCCACAACAAAATGGTGTAGCTGAAAGGAAAAATCGCACCTTAAAGGAAATGGCTAATTGTATGCTGCAATCTAAAGGACTCAGTCTTAGTTTTTGGGCCGAAGCAATTAATTGTGCAAATTATATAATCAATCGCACTCCTACTAAGGTTCTAGAGAATATCACTCCAGAAGAAGCTTGGAGTTCCATTAAACCAGATGTAAGTCACTTTCGTGTGTTTGGAAGTGAAGCATGGGCCCATATTCCAGATGAAAAGCATAAAGCCTTAGAACCTAAGAGTGAGAAATGTACTTTTGTTGGATATTCTGAAGATGTAAAAGGCTATAGACTTATTCCATTTAAGTCCAAAAATGTTATCATTAGAAGAGATGTAAAATTTGATGAAAATAAATCGGCCTGCGAGCCTAGTCCGGCGGATGTGCCACCTCTTCCTATCTCTTCTATCTTTGAAAACATTTCTTCTTCTGATGATGAAAGCGAGGATGATAATCCTTCCCCACCTTCTCAGGATCCTCAACTTCCAAGATGGGTCCGTGCTACTCGGGATGCAGCAGGTGATCTTGCCGGTGATCCTACAGATCAGCGACGTACACGTTCTCAGTTTGAAAGAGCCTCTTCTTTACTGGCTCAAGCTCCAGTAAATCATGATCCTGACACTTTTGCAGAAGCTTCAGGCCATCCACATTGGGAAACAGCTATGAATGAAGAATATCATTCATTGATGACAAATGATACATGGGATCTTGTTCCTCTACCAAAGGGACGCAAACTTGTTAGATGCAAATGGGTTTACAGAACCAAGTATGGACCAGATGGGAAAGTTGATAAACATAAAGCTCGTCTAGTTGCTAAGGGCTTTTCACAGGTTGAAGGCATTGACTACACTGAAACCTTCTCTCCAGTTGCCAAAATGAACTCTATCCGCCTTGTTCTTTCCCTTGCTGCCTCTTTAAAATGGGAAGTCCATCAAATGGATGTTAAATCTGCCTTCTTGCATGGTGACTTGCAGGAAGAAATCTATATGGAACAACCCATTGGCTTCATACAAATAGACTCCAACCTCATTTGTCGACTTAAGAAATCCCTTTATGGCCTCAAGCAAGCTCCTCGAGCTTGGTATGCCAAAATGGATAGCTTTCTTTTAGAATCTGGCTTTTCTAGGTGTCATTCTGACAATACTGTCTACACCAAGAAAGTGGGCAACTCTCTCATCATCCTTGTTCTTTATGTTGATGATCTTATTCTTACTGGTAGTGATCCCAACCTTATAAACCATGTGAAGTCCAGCCTTAAAAAGAAATTTGAAATGACAGACTTAGGACACTTACACTATTTTCTCGGTCTTCAAGTCTTGCAATCCCAAGAGGGTATTTTCCTTTCCCAGTCCAAGTATGCTTGTGATATTCTTCGTCATTTTCACATGGAAGACTGTAAGCCAGCCACTTCTCCCTTTCAGTCTGGAGTCAAACTTTCAGTCTCTTGTACTTCTCCTGAAGTTGATGCTACCTTATACCGTCAACTTGTCGGAAAACTCTTGTATTTAACCCATACTCGTCCTGATCTTTCCTTTGCTGTTGGCCTTGTTGCTCGTTTTATGCAAAACCCCCGTGAAAGTCATTGGAAAGCAGCTAAAAGAATACTTCGTTATGTTCGAGGTACAGTACAGTTTGGGATTCATTACAGTGCCAAAGCAGCTCCTCTGTTAGTTGGTTTCACTGATTCTGATTGGGCTGGTGACCTTGATGATCGGAAGTCTACTGCCGGTTATGTCTTCACTCTTGGTTCAGGACCTATTACATGGGCTTGTAAGAAACAGGCTGCCATTTCTCTTTCATCAGCAGAAGCAGAGTATCGTGGTGCCGTGGAAGCTAGTAAGGAAGCCTTGTGGCTTCGTCAGATCCTATCAGAGTTTGGCTTTGAGCAGCAGCATCCATCCACACTTTGGTGTGATAATCAAAGTGCCATTCAGCTATGCAAAGATCCAGTCCAGCATCAGCGCAGCAAACACATTGAACTACACATGCACTTCATCAGAAAGCTCATTCATGACCATGTTCTTGAAGTGCAATATTGTCCAACAGATGATCAGGTTGCAGACATCTTCACAAAGGCTCTCACAGAGGCGAAGTTCACTAAACTTCGATATATGCTTGGAGTTCAGGAAGTTGTCACTAAGGGGGGATAGGCTCTAGTGCCTCCTTCCTTCTCCTATTGTGTCATATTTGTAAATCCTTCAATCCTATCCCAAGTTGTTCTTAAGGGGGGATGTTAGGATATTCCGACACATAGGATATAGTTAAGTTCAACTTGGTCTAGTATAGAGTTAGGTTAGAGTTAGGTAAAGTGTGTTTCTTTACCGTTGTACATTTTGTAACTTACAATCCGACGGTCACGATATGTAGTGATCCGACGGTTCACTCTCACCTCGGTATTACCGACACTTGATCCGTGGCTTGACACCCGATTGGTCCATGAGTTCTATTTAAAGCGCATGGAGGGTCATTGTTCGGGTAATCCGTGCATGAGAGAAGCTTATGTAAATTTTCATTCTTTGATTAATAAATTGTCTGTACCCACGTTGGGACAGGCCGTGGACTGTTTCCCTCCTTGCACTCTGAGGGTTTTAACCACGTCAAAAATACTGGTGTATTGATTTGAGATCTGGTTGTGAGCGGTGTCCTCTTGGTATTCTTTCTGAGGAACTTACCCTGTAAATTCCTACACCATGGGTGCAGTCTTTTTGCAATGTGGTAAGCCCATTTCTTTTCATTCAGAAATTTTCAATGATAAAGTTTTAAAGTTGCAGCGACAAAGGCACTTCCATTGGATGGGTTTTCTTCTACTATTCCACTCGGTCAAAAGGTATAAGTGACAAGTTTGTTGATGTACTTTCTAGGCCTATAGTTTGTATAGCTACTTTCCTCAAGCATCATTTTTTTACATGAAAGTTATGTTCAAAAAAATGCATACTTTCAAGATGAATATTCAAGCTTAAGTCAAAGGAATCAAGTGGAGGAATTTGTTTATCATTTGCATCATAATGTATTGCATCACCGTGGTAAGAAGGATGTTGCTGATGATAGTAACATGGACAAGGCCAAATATTTCATTGAACGACTCCAAATGGTACATCAAACAGCGCAAGAACAACTTGAAAAGGTTAAAGGCAAGTACACAAAAAGGCAAGACAAGAATCGTGGAGATCACAAGTTCCAATTCAGTGATCAATGGATCGAGATTAGAAAGGTGAGCGAATTGTACCCTCACCTTCTAAACAATTGAAAGTGATACTTTTGGGGTCCAAAAGGCTTCCAATGGGGAGGAGTGATCAGGTGCTCAAAATTATTCTCAAAATTCAAAGTGTCAGAATTTTGTTAAACTTAGCTTCAGATCGAAGAGCTCATCATTTTGATTCCAAAGGTGAGAACGACACTCAAATCTGAGCTTGTATGCAGAAGCTAAAGCAAGACAAAGTTCAGATTTGACTTGCTTACATGGAAAGATTGGATGATGTGGCAAGGTCCTTCAGCGAATGAGGAGGCGCCAGGTGGCAAGCTGCCATTAGCCCCTACATGTCTCAAATCGCAATCACAAGCGGGTCGACGTTAAAAATTGTCATCAGAATAGCCAGGTGTGATGCGATGGATCACAATTGCAGATCGATGAAGGGAGGTGTTACAGAATCGGCCCCTGACGAGATCAGGGTTGCGATGTGATCGCATATTGCACGACACTATAGAATCGTCCCTGGCAGTTTCAGGTTGCAATGCGATATCGCAATCGCAAATCGCAACAAGGCGAGTCACGCATTCATAAGGCCACTGGTACTCTGCGATTGCGATTAGAGAAAGGATCCCGGACACGATATGTTTATTAGTGGCGGTTAATACTTTCGTCGGGTCCGCCACATTGCAATTGCACTTCGCTCGTCGTGTTCACAAACTATAAATACCGATGGTTTCTTTTTCGACTGTGATTTGTGATGAACAATCAACCAACATATTATGGCCCGCCACGTGACAAAAATTTTGCCCAGTTAGCACGTTTTTGGGGCTAATTTGTAGGATCATGCCGAAAATGGGGCAGTTTGTGGATCAAATAACGGGAAAACAAGGATAAGTCATAACTTCTTCATTTTTCCACCAAATTGGTTGCAAAAAGAGGCTAAACAACCATTTTTTAGTATTCTAGACTCATTGGAGTAGGTTTCAGAAGCATTTGAGCATTGTAAATACATATTTTTACACTTTTGAGCATAATAGAGAGGTCCAAGCCATTGGAAACTAGACCAAGGAGATGTTGACTAAGAGGGGTGAACTCCTTTATCATGTGCTTTTTGTAATGTGTTTTTGATGATGTTATGTACATGTTTATGCTACTATTCAGTTTTTGGTTTATGTTAAATTTCTCATAAAATTAACATAAAAACTCTTCATTTCACTTGCAAAAATTGATGAATCCTTAAGAACAATGAAAGCATTTTGTTTATAATCTGAGTCAGATCTTAGCACTGCAAACTAATATTGTAAATCAGATCATCAATGCATGTAAAGGAACTGCTATAGAAGTAAAGTTAGCAATGAATTTCCTCCAATATTGGGTTGCTCCCAAAAAACTTTTTACCTCAGTAACTGTCTTGGGCCTTGACCAATTCAAAATGACATCAAGCTTGGAGGGATCTATTTTCAACTCACCTCCTCCAACAATATGACCCAAGTGAACAAAATAAGTCTTTTCAAACTCACACTTTGACATCTTTAAATACAATTGTTCTTTCTTTAATATGTCAAGTACTTTTCTCACATGCATAACATGTTCATCACGAGATTTACTGAAAATTAAGATGTCATCTAAGTAGACTATAACAAACTCATCAAAAAATGGCCTCAACACATCATTCATCACACGCATGAAGATAGTAGGAGCATTACATAAACCAAAAGGCATAACTAGCCATTCAAACAAACCTTGTTTTGTCTTGAATGTTGTCTTCCAAATGTATCCTTCAACAATTCTAATTTGATGGTAGCCACTCCTCAAGTCCAACTTATTAAAATACTTTGCATCTTTCAATTGATCAAGTAAATCATCTATTCTAGTTAGTGGTTAACGGTTCTTTACCGTAATCTTGTTCAATGCACGGAAGTCCACATGTATGCGCCATGTTCCATCCTTCTTTGGCACCAAAACAATAGGTGACCCACATGGAAAAGAACTTGGCCTGATGATCCCTTTATCCAACAACTCTTGAATTTTCTTTTTAATTTCTGCACTTTCCATCACTGACATCCTGTACATGCCAATGTTAGGAAGAGGACTATCTTGTTGCAACTGTATCTCATGTTGGATTCCTCTCTTGGGAGGCAATCCTTTTGGTTCCTGAAACATCTCATCATATTGGTTAACAACATCAACCAATTCATATTTCAATCTTGAGTCACAACCTTGAAAAGCTTCATTATCAATATCATTCTTGGGTTTGATAATTAGAAGCACAAAATTCTTTCTAGAATTCACTAGTCTTTTCATCTGCCCCGCATTAACAATTGAAAGATTTAGTTTCTTGCTATGGGATCTTACAATGTATTCTACTCCATCTTTGAACAAATGGTATTTGTTTTCATGTCTATGGAAGATTTTTGTTTGTTTGTTTGTTTGTTTGTCATAGAGATATGGGCTGCCCAAAACTATACCACATATGTCCAATGGCACAACATCAAGTTCCACTTCATCTATGAAATTTGCAGTAATGGCGAATTTCAGTCTACACTTTCTAGTTACTTGCAATTGTGCATTGTCACACACCCATCCTAATGGATATGGCTTATGATGTGGAATGGTTTCCAAGTTACACTTTTCACAATGTTTTCAGAGGTGAGATTGGCTTGAGAGCCACTATCAAAAAATGTTTTGAGATTACCCTTATGTGAAAAAGTTCTATCCTCTTCTTTTCATTTGGAGTTTCATTGTGTAAATTTGAAGTACTAGTGTTAGCAATGGATTCTCTTCATTTCATACCCATGGATGTAATTTTAGTTTCATAACCCGAATCAGATCCAAAATCTTGTTCAGTGGTTGCAGTTGTATTTTGTTTTCCCTTGTTGTTGAATTTCTTTGGTTTCATCTTGGGATGAAGCTTCCAACAATGAGCTTCATCGTGACCCTCTTTGGAACAATTCTTGCATGTTAATTTCTCTCCTTCCCTCTTAATGGATGCATTTTTCTTTCCTTTCCCTTTGAAACCCTTTTCTTTTCCTTTACCCTTAAATGAATTTTTACTACCCTCTTCTAGAGTATTTTTCCCTCTTGCCTCAAGATGAGTGGCTTGCACACACACCTCATCTAGATTATTGGGATTAAACATAAGGATAGTATGCCTAAGGTAACTGTGTAAACCCCCTATATACTTCAGCAACATGTCTTGTGATTGCAAATCTACACCTAACATTAGAGACCTTCTTCTAAATTCTTGGGTGTAATCTTGCACATTTTGACCTTTAAGTTGTCTAAAGTTCTGCCAATTCATGATGGATTTCTACATATATGCTAGAGGGTAAAACTGTCTTTTAATTGCAACAATGAAATTAGACCAATAAATTGATATCTTACCATGTTTTTTTTTTTAAATCTCTTCTTATCTCTTGGATTCCCACCATACTAGTGTTGCACCGTCCAGCCTCATGGAAGCTAGCTGAATATTTATGTCATCATCTTGAATATTTTGAATTCTGTAATAGACCTCCAACTAATGAACCGAATTGTCAAGCTTCTCTGCATTCACTTCACCACTATACATGGGCAGTTCAAGTTTAACATCAAGTTTTAACAGGGGTGTTTTGCCAGTTCCTTTTGAGGTATGTTGATGAGTATGAGTAAGGGTTGTATTAGTGGAAGAGGGTGAAGATGTCTATGAAGATGAAGATGAAGATGGTGGTGGAGAGGGTGGAGGTTTAACTCCATTTCCATTACCTCCTCCTCCTGAAGCACCTTCTCCTATTGGAGGCTTGGAGCTTTCACCCTGTAGTCTTGTATTCCTCTCTTCATAGAGGACTTTTACTATCTTTGTCATGTCAAAGAAAGCCTTCCTAAAAACCTTCTCATCTTCTGTCATATTTGCAGGCTCTCCCTCACGTGACATGGTTACTGAAGCTTCAACTGCTATTTGAGGTAGAATTGGTGGTGGAGATTGTGGCAATCTTGCACTCCTTCTCCTTGACCCAACTTTATGACTTTCAACTAGCTTCCCTTCTCCTCTCTTGAGCTTCAACCTTATAAAACTCACATTCAATTTTAAACAATTAGATCCTCCTTGTATAAATAAAACCAAGATCTCTGATACCAAGCTTGATTTGAATGGGAATTTTTTTTTTTGTTGTGCTAAATTCCTCTTCAGAATATGTAAAAGTGCGTAAGGATTCATGAGGTTAATTGCAAGTTTAAACATGAGTTTTTGAGTGTTTGTATGTAAATTTCATGTACAAATTAACATAAACAAATGACTGAACAACAACATATAACAGGCATGAACATCACCAAAATAGTATCACAATAACACATGATGAAGGAGTTCACCCCGCCTGGGCTACGTCTCCTTGGTCTAGCTTCCAATGGCTTGGCCCTCTCTATTATGCTCAAAAGTGTGAATACATCAGTTTACAATCCTCAGATAGCTCTAAAACCTGTTCCAATGGCTCCAGAATGCCCAAAAATGCCTGTATAGCCTCTTTATGCTCCTGATTTGGTAAAAACTAAAGAAGTTATGGCTTCCCCACGTCTTTCTACTAATCGCACCTCAATTTCCTCAAAATCGGCACCATCCTATAAATTCACTTCCAATTCCGCTAATCGAGCGTCGATTTCCCCTAATTCCGGGCGAAATGGTCAGATGGATTAAATGCCCTATAAGGCCTTAAGTCTGAAAATTTTGGGCCACATGGGGTCCACATGCCCGGGGCTAAGGCCAACGACCCACCCCCGTTGGCCGGGCCCCTACTCTACTCTGTCGTGTTTCCGTAGGGTGGAAATATGGCCAAGGGCTGGCCCCTTCCTCCAAATGGCACAGACTTAACATTTAAATAAAAGCCGACAACCATATATAATAAACACTACATGTATGGCGTATTGGAAATGGATTGGACTTGGAGTTTGTTGGTCGCAGGTTTGAACCCCGCCATTGCTGCCTGGAACTTGACCCAATTTTTGGTGGCCCTCGGGCTGCCACATGGTAGCCCTTGGCTGGGCCACATGGCAGCATGTGGCTAGCCACCAACCATCCAATAAAATTAGTCTAAAACTCCACCTAAGCACCTGCCATGTGTCAGCACACCATTCACCGGAGGTCAAACAAACACTTGCAGAGTCACCCTGCCATGTAGGCATGCCCATTCAATGCCATGTCATAAGTACGGACTATTGACTGGGTTGTCTACATTTTTTTTTAATTGGCCTGTTTAGGAAAACGAACAGAACATGTCTCTGGGAGAATACGAAGTCTGTTTCACGCGAAACGAGTTGCGCTAGATTTAGAATGATGAGCACTACACAATCGTTCAAGTTCCACACCGATCCTCCAACTATGAATTTGAGCAAATTTTTGAGCACATGATCAACCATATTGCTAGCCTTTTCTAATTTCTTCCTGTAAGGTATATCATGTCAGCTAAACCAAATAGCAATAAAACAACGTACCTTAGTATAGCTCGGGGAGGATACCTTGTCTACAAGATCAAAAAATCAGCGTGACACATGTATAACATAATCATGACAACATATAGAACATAACACAGGAGCATATAACCACGCAACCATCATTCTAGCTAGGGTCCAGTCATCAATGCATGAATTTATCAACAATGCATACCACGAACTCATGCATGACAACAACCATTACATCACTGTACACTTGACCACATGAAAGCATTACCATACATAAGCAATGTGTAACCAACCACACACATGCATAAACACATATGATCAAGCATAAATTAACAACACTTGTAACCAAACCTACAAGAATGATACATGTAACTAAGCATACAAGAATGTAACCAAACATACAAGGATATAACCAAGCATACAATAATGATATATGTAAGCGTCATAACCAACATGTCACCAGTCATACACTCATGACGATGCACTCCATAATAACAACATCAAGTTCCACATGACGACATCACTACAACCATTATCAACATCATGCAATTGCAACAAGCACATGGAATGAAAGTGTAAGAGACGCACATGCAACTGACATGCATGCCCATCCAATATGAGGGGTGAACCATGCTCTGATACCACTCTGTAACACCCTCTTCCTACATCTACCCAAGCAATCAGCCAGTTGGGGTAAATATGCAATGAGAGGTCACTATGATATGATTCGACCTCTTAAGTCACGTTAAGGAAGTGGAATCGACGAAAACACACTATATAGACATTCGACATCAACATTAGGACCCTCAGGAACCAGTCCAACCTTGTTGTCAACCAGCCCTTGGGTCCCACTGAGCTTTTGGACCACTTGACCTCTGAACTCTCTCACAGGCTCGCAAGCCAATGTCCAAGGACTCTTTTTTCAGTGTTGTGCCAGCGTCCCTAGGATTTGATCCACTTTTTTAGGTCCAGAGCCCGGGTCACTGCCCATAATTGAATCACATTTTAAGAATAATAAAATAACAAGAAAATGAAAATATAAATTCAATCACTTGAATGAGACCTTGATTGGACCCCTACTAGCCATGACATGCATTTTGTCAAACATATCACGAATATGTAATCTATAGGTGTAAATAACAGATCTCAGCATAGGGGTCTCATATTTAGCTGAGAATCACTAATAAACATTGATGCCTCAACACATCAACTGCCATTTCATCCATTAGGTCATAGATACATTGTTCATTCATTTATCAGTAGAAACATGATGAGAGCCATACATAGATACTGTCATAAAACATATATATAACTAGCATAATATAAATAGAAATACCAATGAAATCACGTCCATATGATCCACATATAAACCAATATAATTCTCATAGAAATACAAGGAGAAATAGCCTCATATTGATGATGAAAAATCCAAACCCAGGATGGAACTTCAACGTTCCACCTGACCATAGAATGGCTAAGCCAAATCTCTTCTCAGTCATTCACCCTCGTGTCATATTCCAAGCATGAATGTGCGATCTCATGGAACACATCAATCTAAAACCATCCAGGGCTTCCAAATCCCATCCACCTCAACCCATCCAACAATGATTCCACCTTACGGTTGGACATCACCAAAACCATCATCAAATCGATCTCTATCCTAGCCATTCAGGGCTCCAGAGCATTTGTTTCAACCAAGGCACTGATCCCACCACTTTTTTCCACTCTAAAAACATCAAGAAGGATGACAAATAATATAATTATCCAATCTAGATCATACCTCCCTATTTTAGGGGGTTTTTCTCCCCAAAAGCTTCAACTAAATGAGGTGAGGAAATTTTTCCTCCACCTTCTCTCAAGTGTTCCATTTAGCCTTTCTTGGAATTTGTCCTTTTAGCCTAATCCATGAAAGGTCATGCTGCCCCTAGCTTATTATTCTAGACCTCTTTTGAAAAATTGTAACTTTTTTCAACTATGCCTGAGCAACTAGTGCCAAATCCTCTATAGAAAGGAGGACTTGTTCCTCTTCCTAGTCTAGCATGGAAGGCTTATAATGTTACAAATTATCTACATTCACTAGTGAGTAAATGTACATGTATGGGGGTAGAATGACTATATAGTCATTCGTTCCAACCTTTTCCAGTCTCTCAAAGGGATCGTATCGCAGAGCCTTGATTTTCTTTCCAGGACCTTGTAGCCTCCTTATTCAATTGTAGCTATACTTTGTCTCCCACCTTGAATGAATTTTATGTTATCTTTTGATCAAGTCTGGCCTTGTATTTTTCTGCCAACTTTTACAACATATCCTATACCGATATATCATTATGTTTGATCTTCTCAACATTTTTTTTTCACTTAGCGAATCCCTATAAGATCCTCCCTCACTCCTCCTTGCTTCCCATATGAAATATCCAACGGTGAAGGTGGAGAATATCCAAAAAAAGTTTCAAATGAGGACTTACCAATATAAGTGTGGAATGCTTTGTTATAAGAGTGTTGTATATAGACCATATTTTCATCCCAAATCCTCTAATGCTTTTGATTGTATCCCCTCAAAAGTTGCACCAAAGGCATATTGACTACCTCTATTTTCCCATTTGTCTGTGATGGAATATTGTAGACCTCTTTAAGCTTGTGTTTGTATTCTCCCACAATGTAGGCAAAAATGCATTGAGAAATATTGCATTTGTATCTAAAATGATGCTCCTTGGTATCCCAAAGTGCACCCAAACTTGTCCAAAGGATACGTTTGTTGCTTCTATTCCATTGATGGTGTTTTTACAAGGCACTAGAACACACATCTTGCTAAGCCTATAAACTACCATGAACATGTACTCATGTTCCTTCTTGGTTGTTGGTAAAATTCCCATAAATTCCATGTAATTTCTTTCTCAAGGACAAGTGGGTATAGGTAAGGGATGGTATAGACCATGTTTCCTATTACTAGGCTTGTTGGTACACCAAAACATGCATCCTCTTATGACCCTGGCTATCTCTTCTTGCATCCTAGGCCAATACACATAAATTTGTAAGTTGACCAATGTCTTCCCTACACCAAAATACCCTGCAACCTTAGAGATGTCAGCCTCTCTGACTAGCCATAGTTGCTCACTCTTAGGAACACATAACTTTTCTAACCTATAGAGTAACACATTCTATAAATTGAATTGAAACTACAGACTTAATTTGCAAATAATTATGTGAATTAACTTAACTTAAAGTTTAAAGTTTTATGAACAACTGAAAGGTTGAATTGAAGACATGAACAACAGAGAATAATATAGACAAGACATAGAGGTTGATAACGAAGTTCACCCTCCTAGGCTATGTATCTGGGTCCACTTCCAATGAGGAACTGATCCATTATGAGATGCAAAAATGCTTATTACATCAACTTGGTTTCCAACCTGCAAACAAACTTGTCTTCATATATACTATAAAGGCTATGACATTCCCAGAAATTACTTCCCACTCTCAGGCTGCCAAGAAATGGCCCCAAAACCTCACTTTCTTCAATTTACACAACAAATTAACACTTAAAAATAAATTGTGTTGAATTTTTTCACCACACAGCATAGTGGTTCAATGGTGAAAACATTATGTTTATATCGAACAAGTTGTAAGGTCGAACTTGTAGACCATTGATGATTTTTCAGGCTATGGAAAGATTTACAATTCAAATAATTGATTCTTATCCTACCATACAAAGAAACTAGGTAACATACTAGTTAAGTCATTGTATAGCTAGTGTGGAGGTTGTGGGGTCAAACCCGTGGACTGCCCATTTTTAACCATTGGATTATACATAAAGTTTAAATATAACATCGCTAGCTCACCATACACATTAATTCATTGGAATATTACTTAAGTCATTTGGTTGTCGGGTGGAAGTTGTAGGGTTGATCCCTGTCGATGCCAATTTTAAACAATATATCCTACTTAAAGTTTAAAGAAGGAAAACTATAGTTTGTTTATAGTAATCGATCATTGGCCCAATGGTAATTTGGTCGTTTAGTTCTAATGAGGTCAAAGGTTTAAACCTACCCGATGGATTTTTTGTTGACCTCCATAATCCATTTGAGGCTACCACATGGCATCCTCTAATTGGTCCACATGACAACCACATCAACCTTTGTATAGTCAACATGCCATGTCACCTTACCACATCAATAGTGACACGCCAATGCCATGTCAACATCCATTTAGTCTGGTCAACATGCCACATCAACATTTATACTACCACATGTCATGTCCATAATGTGTCCATACTGCCTTGTCAACATCTATGTTAGTGTCTATACAACTAGGTATCAAGCCTGTACCTCTTTTTTACTGTTTGGCGAAAACTTCAACAGGCCACAACTTTCTCATATGATATTTTTTTTACCTCATTCAAGCATCGTGGGAAAAATCTCGACGAGCTCTTCGACATGGAGACCTTTTCATTAGCATTTAATACCATCAATTTTTATCGGTTGTAAAGAGCCAATTGGATCAATCCTTCCTATTGGAAATATTTTGGACCATTAAAGTATATTCTTTTAATTTATTCAAAAAGTGAGGGTATTGCTTCCTCACTTATCTGGTATCCATCCGTCTTACTCAGATAGTGAACATTTGACTCATCAAAACAAGCTATCCAATAAGGATGACAATTGTCGTAACATTGTTGATATAATTAGTCATTCTCTTACTTTCACAAACATTTGTATTCACCATCGCAACTACTAACCATACACAATAGACTAGCAATAAAAATGAACACATAGTTACTAATGAGAATGAATCAACGAGAAGATTTCTCTTCTTAATAAGAACAACATTAACCAATGGATATATTTCACTCACCACAAGTTGTAAGCATGGATCCTTGATGATTGCATGCAACGAATCCTCATGTTGTAATTCTTGTGAACCTTGAAACATTTTATCATAGTTAGAAACAATCTTAACTATTTCATCTCTAGGATCACACTCTTTAATTGCTTTGAATTTATCATTATCCTTAGTTTTTACAAACACAAGTGAAAAATTATTGCTTACATTTACTACCCTTTTCATTTGTCCTATATTCACAGGAGACAAATTAGTCTTCATTTGATGAGCCCTCACAATGAACTCAATCCCATATTTGATAAGATGATACTTCTAGTAAAGCTATTTTTGAAAATTTTTACTATGTGGTGCAAGGATTATGTCTAGTGTTTCGAGTGGACACTCCACCCATCCTTAGGTGCCAGATGAAGCATAAGGATTAAAACGAGTGCAAACAAGGATTATAAGATGCTTAGAGGGGAAAGAGGAGTGTCATATATCATGGGTCAAATGGAATGTTAGATTTAACGGTTAAAAATCAATGGTCAATCAAAATATTGAGAAATTGGAGAGAAATTGCATTAAAACATAATGATGAATAAAAATTATATGTTTTCCATAGAAAAAATTGTAATTGTATTCAACCTGATAACCAAGGACAAAATTACATTCTGTAGATGGCCATAGGCATTCAAACAAGACCAACCTTGCAGCTAATGCCCACTGTGAAAAAAAAAACATTATAAAAAATAATAATACATCAAAATTACTAGGGTTTAAGTATGATAAAAATCATCTAATTTTCCCTTTCTTCCTTTCTTTGTTTCCACCTTTTGTCATTCTCCTTGATTGGGGGTGGTTGTTACTATTTCCATATGATTTCCTTCTGTGTGTGTGGGAAATTCTTTGTTGAATTTTGATCTTTTCGATACATCTGATCTTTTTATGCCCCCTGAATCTTTTTCTATGGGTAATTCCTTATTCTACTAATTTGGAAACATGATCTCCTTTGATTATGTGCCCCTTTGGGTGTATTCCTTTAGTCTAGTTTTGTCCTCTTCAACGCCATTGGCTTAAGTCTATATTTTTGAGTTCAAGTGTTCTTCTTTAAGCTCTTCTTCTCTGTCTTATAATTTTTTTGGAAACTACCATCCCCTTTGCTTTTGCCCTTGCCTCTTTTTCCTTTTTGGCGTCTTTTTTTCTCGAGGACAAGAATTATGCAAATGTGTCATTTAGAAACAATATCGACATCTGAAAGTCATGTTCTCATAGTCGAGGACCTGTGTCCACTGAAAAATTTCATGTTTTTAGAGAAGACAATTAGGGAAACCCTTGCTAAGGTGAATCTCAACATATATATGACAAAAGTGAAGATGCATTTCGATGTTTTGTCTAATTATATTTTTTTTGAATTTGCCAAGGATATTTCCGATGTCCTCCAAGACCTGGTGATGCTAGAAAGGAAATGGAAGGTTTGGAAACCTTACCCATACTCGTTGTTACCACCATGTTTTTTGCATCAAAACCTGAGAACCATCAGGTTACAAAGAGCTCGTCTCTACCCCAGAATAACGATCCTTCATTAAGAACTTTGTCCCTTTCTTGTTGTGTCTCAAAATGGAATATGAAAAATTATTTTGAACAAAAATAGAGATCACACTTTGTTTTCCAAGAAGAGTACACCCATTAATATAACTCTTCTAGTTTAAGCCAAAAACCATTAAACTGACTAATTAATGTCACGACTTGCAGATCAGCAAAATTAGATTTTACATCTGGGGATGTTACCTCCATAGCCGATATCTTATATGTTTGCTCGACTATGTAAGGTACTAGAAAAATTTAAGGTTGTTCAATTGGAGTGACATTCTTCCCTTTGAGTACATCCTTAAATGATATGGACCCATTAGGGTTTCTTGTGTCTGCATTAGGGTTTATGTGGGTTGAAGACCCTCCCCTCATTCTCATATTCAGAATAATGGTTGAGTCCTTTCCCACTCCATAATCTTCCAACTGACTTGCATCTTGTAGCACTTTGCCTTCATATTCAAGAACCTGAAGTGTTGTTTGTATACCCATATGGATCTGGATGGTGTGTTTTAGATTTTCCACAAAATGCCATCCTTGGATCCAAAAAATGAATGATTTTCCATTCAGGTTTTTTATGAAAATATGAAAGTTTTCCTTCATCTGATGTCTCATCGTGGGATTTGTTGAATCTGAAATTTTTAGGTTTTGGGTTTTGAAAAAATCTTGTGATCATCGTTGACACACACACAAGAGAGCCAAACCCCGTATTCCTAGTGAAAAACGACACCAGATTTGATTGTGAATGACCAGACCCCTTATCTAGTTTAACATAATGTGTTTCAAATAGATTGAAAGGAATAAAGAGGTATAGACCCCATGCCCTCACATCTACATCCATCATTGCACATGGATAATAAATGTGCCTCCATAATTTAACAAACTTGGTTTCCCCTTCATCCCTTTCTACGACTATATATGTGAAAAAAAGTCATGGTGACATAGATCTGTAGAGAGGTAAAATTGGTGGCACATATCTTTGAAAAAAATAATGTATCGGCCAAGAGTTTCACTTATGGGATCAGATCGATAAAGGTGCAAATCGACATTAGCGGCAAGGTAGTCCTTGTAGACGAAGACCCTATCCAAGAACACAATTGTGCCAACCAGATTTGATACATACACTTTCTAGTGATGCGGATCACCACTATTGAGGATGCCATGAGAATCAAGGATGACCTAGAGCTTGATGACGACGACTAGATACTCCCTGTAGTCAAAAACCCTAGCCATCCTGCCTTAATTGACATAAAAATGGTTTAAACAATTGATGTTAATACACATTAGAGAATTCTTAATAATTCAATGAATAAAAATTAGATAAATTAATAAATGTTGAATAAAATTATGATAATTAATTATCAAATTACTAAATAATTAATAAGTTAATAAAATTATGAAGGATGAAGAATCAATAGGATTAGGCTAAAAAAGGGGGTTGATTAATCTGATAAGATTAATTAAAGTAAATTTAAAAAGGGAAATTTTATTACAATTAACATTTATCATTTATAATTAATTTAAAAAGAGAAATTTAATTACAATTAACATTTATAATTGATTTAAAAAGGGATTGGGGGTGATAATAAACTAGGAAATAAGGAATATCAAATGAAGTAATAAAGAATAAGAAATAAGAGAAGGCTGGGGGGGGGTGGATAAACCAAGAGAGATGGGGGTTAGAGATTAAGGTGTTGAATGATAGGCTTCCTACAATTAATTAACTTGTAGCCATCTTCCCAGTTAAAGTTATTTGGGTGCTTTTCAATTTTGAGGGCTTCCCGAATGATTTAGGTGGAATAGAAGGTAGCAATGACACATATTTTAACTTGGCCAAAGTATATATGGTGTTTATATTTATCTTATTCTCGTCTTTGTAAATATGCCATTCATGTCATATAAACGTGGACTTCCCAAAACAACCTCACAAATGTTAAGTGGCACCACATTTAACTCTACCTCTTATCTGAAATTGGACGTGATTGTACATCTTAGTTTACATTGCTTCGCCACCTATAACTTAACATTTTTACATACCCAACCTGAAGGATACGGTTTCAGATGAGACTTAGTATCCAATCCCAATTTCTTAATGATTTCCTCGTAAATAATATTAACATGTGATCCACTATCAACAAATGTATCAATCTTACTGTGTTTTGAGATGACCCTAATATGAAACTTTGTTTCCTTTCACATGTATTGCTTCATATTTTGAAGAATGAACACAAGAACTAGAACTAACAACAAAGGATTGTTTGTTAGTTAAATTATCAAACCTGGGGTTCGTGAACTTGCGAAGTACACTTGCATAATATATGTTAGGAAACAACTTTCAATTTAAAAAGGAAATTCTACTCTATTGAAAGAAATTGCAAGACTGAAATAAAACCTATTCACCAAAAATGTCTAAGATGAGTATGCACACACTTTCTTTTTCAAAAGTCTCAAATTCAGAACTTGGAAATAAATCATTTAATTTATGAAATTGAAATTACAATTTACATGAAAGTAAACTTACTCTATTGACATGAAATAAATCTATTCTAATGACAAGAAAGTAAATCTATCTTATCAACATGAAATTAAATCTATTCTAATTATCAGAAAGTAAAAATAATCTACAAAGCAACTAATCCTATTCTAAGAAAGCATTGAATTCTTAAACTATGAAATTTAAAGGCAACCTATTCTGAAAGCAATGAGAGATCAATTAAAATTACTAATTGTGCATTGACAAATTAGAATCATTCATGAGTATCTTTCAAACAAATTGAAAAGCAATGAATCTATGAAATGGGAGCAATACCACTTAACCTACAAAAGAATGTAAATGAGATGAGCATGAAAGAATGTAAACAATGCATCTAATCAAAAGACTTAAAATTAACATTAAAAAAACTTAAAAAAAACATTAGAATACATCCCATACTCATTAGGTGGTCATTCCAAAGTGCATGAGAGGTGGAATGTTGATAAAACTCTTGATCAAACACCAAATGAAGGCACAACCATATAAAATCAAACTACAATGATATTCATTACATCAATCATAAGCATAGTGCCAATCCTTAACATCAAAAATGCTATATTGAAGCATAAGCATAGCTCCCAAACATTTTCACACCCTTTGAGAGGAGAAGACACTCCTATTTATATAAAAGCTAAGATAACTAATTCATAAATATAGATCAACAAATCTATCCTAGATCCACAAATATCTCATGTGGCTACAACCATGTGTTGACATCTAACAATTAACATCTCTTCATATCCTCTCACAAATATTTCCTAGCTTTGATTGGAGACAATTATAAAAACTTCCATGATCTTTCTCCATGAAATGTGCTTGACCAATGATCTCAAATGTTCCTCAAATTTGAAGAGGAAATTCAAGTCTTGGAGGCCAAATATGATTGTCCTAGAATCTTCAAATATTCCTAAACACATCACAAACTCTTCCAAATTTTATATATAAGTGAATACATGTTATTTTTCTAATATTTAACCATAAATTCACTCAAAATACCATAATAAATGTATTGGAAAATAATGTGTCTAAACCCATATTTAGTTATGAATATGGTCTTAGTGCATGGTTATGGAGCTGCTGAATATGAGAAATTTTGAAGCAAAGTGAAAGAAAAGAGGGTGAAATGAATGAAATTTTGGAGATCCAACATCCCCCCCACTGAAGATGTTGCATGTCCTCATGCAACTTTAGATTGATTCTAAAGTCATTTTCGATAACTTTTTTTGTTTTATGTAACCTAGAAGGTTTGTCAACAAGTCATTTTGTGACTTGAGATACTTTTGCAAGACTTACTTCTTTTAAAAATTCTTCTTTATCTGAAAGGTATCTAAGTGGTAGCTATTATGGTTGGTTCTTGTGTGGCAACCATAACTATTTCAAGTGTTCGTTCTATTGTGACAACAATTTTCTTTTATTCTTCTTCTTGCCGTAATAAAGAATACTTAAGAATGTATTCAAAATGAAGACCTATTCATATACATATCAATCAATCCTTGCTCATAATTTGATTCTTTTACAAAACATATCCATCTTTGGAGAACCAAAAATTAGCAACAACATTTATTTGGGAGAAGTGTGTTTGTCAAGAGTGTATGAGATTATGGAATATGGAAATGAAAAATGGTAATGAATATCATCCCCCCAACTAAAGGTGTTTTTGTCTTTTGAAAATGGGGAAAACAAGGTCACATGGGAAATTTTCCAAATACATGTCTTTTAGTATTCAAGGAATTAATGATTAAACATTAAAAAATAACATACCTTCACCTACCTGAAAGTCAATATGTGTGAGATCTTGGCTATTATTGCTAGATCATGAAATGTGAAGTGAAAGAATATGCTCTACTTCTTCTTCTCTTGGTTGTATAAATAGTGGATGAAATCTGAAGTTGGAATCTTTGTGCCTTCTTATTTGTAGAAATTCCTTGTAGATTCAAATTGCTTCTGTAATTTGCAAAAACAAAAAAAATTGGATACACTCTACTCATCAACGGAAACAATTAATCGATCAAGGAATCACGAAGCATACAAGAGAAATAATTCAATCAACAGATTATGCAATGATTCCCCAGGGAAACCCATAACTAAAAACCTCTGCTATCTGTATATTGCATTTGTTAGAAAATATGAGAATATTACAATGCTTTGCTAAAGCCCGAGCAACCTTTGCACTATCTCCATCTGTTTCACAACTTCCTATACAAGCCTCGGCCAATATTTAACCAATTTTCTGCTTGCCCAAGTCCCTATTTCTTTGCGTTGTTTCCTTGGGAATTACCTCCTATTAATTAGGGAAATTCCTCAATTGGAATTGCATAATCCATCATAGGCTTTCCTCTCACTGCATGCACCACTTGTACAATTTGGATGATTATACAACTGATAATACATTGCCCTTGAAACCCAATCTCAACTGGGTAACTCTCAGATCACACATGTATGAGCTCTTTATGGTTGAATTATCAATTAACTAGATGAACACATGAAGCAACACCCCACTGTTAGACCTCCTACTAGTTCCTCCAACAGTTGGAACTAGTTTAACTAACTTTAAATCAGTTAAATTGAATTAATTAATTACAACTCAAATAAACTCAACCATGACTTCCAAAAAGTAGGAGACACTCTACATGACTCAAGTTAGACCCTCAACTTAGATTAACTAAGCCAACTAAGTCAAATTAACTTAGTTAACTCGTACAAGTTGTCTTATGATGTGGAATTACAAATTTTCTCCTAATTTAATTTAAGGAAAAATTAAATCAGGATTTTCTTGTTTCATTTTCAACATTATTGTTGGAACTAATGCTACTATAGGTGAACTCTGAAATGAATCTTGATTTATTATAACATTGTTACAAGCTGCTGAAATGACATATTCTTAATTCATATCCACATCATGGCGTAATTCTTTTCTATGTGAACAAATTTTGTTGATGTTGAACATAGAAATATATTGTTGGATTACATGCCATTAATGAATGTTGTTAACCAACACGAGACTAGTCACCATTAATGCTAATGAGAGTCAAGATGTCTAAGTACATTGTACTAGGTACAAATAGATGAGTTGAAGTTGAGTCACCTAGAAGATCCGACAAACAAGGGACATTGATGTATTCCCACTGCTTATTGGTGAGAGAACTTTCCATTAAGGCATGCAAGCCTCAAGGTATTAAAAAGAACTATAGCCCCAAACTTAGATAATGTGTTGAAGTCGATGGTCAACGCTTGTTAGAAGTAGGGCCTTAATGAATCCTCCATCATCTAACATGAGTATAAAACAATGATTTAGAGGACCATATATGAAATATTTGCATTTTTCAAGTAAGATTTATTTGGTAGAAAGGAAAATGACAATAGGGTAATTCAACATGTAAGTGAGTTGAATGACTTTATTCATGGCTTAGGGATGAAATGTAAATGAGCTAGGAAAGTATAGAACTTGCAAAAGGAAAACGGTTTTAAAGTCATGATCTAGTAGTAGGAAGATGGAAATTCATGGATGGACTGTAAGCTTAGAAAAGAGGAAAATGAATGAGTAGCAATGACATGATAAATGTCTCAAAACATGGATTCAACTTCTTTATGTTCTTCTAAAAAATAAATTTGTTTTTTTGGAAACCACTTGTGCATAGATTTATCTTCTTTGATTATCCTGGAACCTGTAAAAACTTAACATTAATCTGCAATAAAACGTAAGATTCTCGAAGGAGAGAGGTGATCAATCTTTCTTCATGCAATATATACGCAACAAATTCATAAATAATGCCAATAATACAAATTCAAGGAAGATAAAATAAAAGTGAAATGCACTTTACTTATCAGGAAACAATGCATCTTGGACTACTCGTCAATGTTTCGTTGATAAATTCTTTGTTTGATATTTGTTTTAAGTGATTCAAAAACCAAATTTGAGCAAATTCATATTAGAAACATATTTTTAATGATTTAATGATTTTTCCAAGTCCAATTGCTACAAAATCTTTAAAAAATGACCATTTTTTTTATTGTCTCAAATGCTAATGAAAATTATCTCATCATGTAGGGTTCATCAAGATATTTCCAATGACACTTGAATCACCTCAAGACACCATATGTGAAAGTTATGGTTGTTTGAAGTTTTTATGAAACAATAAAAAATGTTGTGCAGGTGCCACGTGGCAACTCCAAAGGATGCTACGTGGCAATATGGATGTTGACGTGGCAGTGTTGATTGTGCAATGGCATGTTGACTATGTAGTGAGATGACTGGATAGGATGACATGGCAGATAGCTAGGCAGTGACTGTGCAATGTTGACTAATACTATGTTTCCACGTGGACCAATCCAATGTTGCCATATAACACCGAAATTGTTGCCTAATTAAAGATTGTCAAACTTGTCAAATAATTAATTAAGTACCTCTACCAAGATTCTAAATCATGACCTCTTGTCATGACTCAAACATTTTACCACTACACCAAAGGGTTCATTAGTGATATTCAGTAAAAAACCCTATTATTTAAATTTGAAGGTATTGATAATGCGACATAATGACAAAATATGCGATACATTGCAAACAACCAGCTAGCTAAGATTTCCATCGGATATGATGCAAAACATATGCCACGTCTACAAACTATGCAACTGTTAAACACCACGCATTGATCAAATAACCACCTAGAAAATTGATTTTAATTCAAATTTGAACCCCTACGCCAAGTTTTATTCATAAGCCAGAGCACAGTGTTTGTTGTGATGCGAGTTTTATTTGCAAGGTAAATGAGGGTGGAAGGCGAGCCAATTTTTTTTAGATCCGCCATGGATAAACTCCGCAATACCCCTGCGTATTATCCATTTGTATGAATTTTTACACCGAAGGTGTTTCTATTGAATCAGTTGTATCGTCTACCCTTTTATTTTCCACAATACATCTGTCACTCTTACTTTGTTTTCCACCATTGATTGGTCAAACCGTTGTTGAGGCACACTGCTAAAATTTTGGCAAAACTTCAGATACTGTCGGCGGCGCACAGTGCTTAAACTTTGGCGAATCTTCAGATACTGTCGACAACTCTCTTTGTCGACTTTCATTTCGTCCCATTGACGGTTACATCTATATGACACTGACGTGTATTATCTGGTTGTAACAAAGCCCAACTTAAACTAGGTCATAGAGTAAATGGAAATAAAAAATTTAAAAGCCGGGTGGAAAAAGTGCAAGTCAGTAAATTAAATCTATTTTTCCACGTATATATCATATTTAGATTTATAATTAAATATAAATTATAAAATTAAATATAAATCAAAACTGTTGCGGTATAATTTTTGCTTAATTTTAAATTTAAATTATATGAGAGTAGGTGAGTATTTAATTATAAAAATTATATATATCATTAAAGAAAAATATTTAAATCATGATAGTAATTTAATAAAATTATGTAAAATTATAATATCTTATTAAAAAAATTTAAATACAATATTTATTGAAATCAAATTAACAATTTAGTAAAATCATGTAAAATTTGAAATATTTGTAGATATTTTCAAAGAATATAATTCAAACTATTACCAAATTCTGATTCTTATGAAAAATTAAAATAAACTTTGTGAAAAATAAAATAATATTTTGAAACTCTAAATATTATTTAAATAATAAATCAATCATAATTAATCTAATAAAATGAAATGTATGTTTGAATAATTTGTAGCTTAAATATTATTTAGGTAAGCAATCAATTATAATTAATTCAATCAAATCTATTCAACTTATCAACTTAGTTTACTAGTTGTCTTTAGTGAGACTTTTTGGAAGATTTTACGTTGAGTTTTTCTGGTCTAGTTTCTCTAAAATCGTGTAGGAATTTATTGAAATCACAAATTTGATGGGTAACCCCTGCACAATCGAAGTGTCCTAGGGGTTTTTCATGGTGCTATATATATATATATATATATATATAGTAAAAAAACTAGTTTAAATAACACAAGTCAAGATTTCACCTCAACATTTTCCACCGAATTCCAGCGCCGGAAAGTCCAAAAATTCACATTAAAGACAACTCCCTTAGTTTATACATGTATGAAATTTTTCAAAATTTAATTATAAAATATAGAAATACTTCTAAAATATGAATTTTAATTATATAAAAGGTTAGGAGCAGTGACTAGCATCCATCATTATTAATAAATTTTAGAATAAAATTTATAAATATAAACTTGTGAGTAAAGACTCAAGATAAAATTAAATTTAATAAATGATATTTAAAATAATAATAAAGAAGAAACTCTAAGAAAATAATATTTAAAAATAAAAATAAGATATACACATCAAATTTATTCATAAATTAAATCATATAATGTTTTTGTTTTGTTTTGGTTTTTTTTTTTTTTTTAAATTATAAAAATTAAATATAATATAAGATTGTTCATAAATTAAATTATATAATTACACCAAAGGTGTTTCTTTTGAATTAATTCGTTGCTTACCATCGTATACCTTTTTTTTCCACAGTACAATTGTCACTTTTACTTTATTTTCTACCGTTGATTTGTCAAACAATTGTCAAGGTAGGTTGCGAAAAGTTTTGCCAAACTTCCCTCTTCGAGAGTCCTTAGCTCATATTTGTTGATTATGTTCTTATTAACGTTCATTCCCCCATTTCTACCTTTTAACTAAAATCTCTTAATTTTTCTATATGCTGACTGGGCCAAGGACAAAGTCCCAATGATTAACGCAACGTTTACAATCTCGATTCTGCCTGGTATTCTCCCAGGGTTGGGAAACGAATGCCGAATGCCCATATCTGCTCAAGAGAGATTCCAAAGTGATGTATGTTTCAATCTTGAATTTAAGAAAGTAAATCTCCTTTGCGCTGGACAAACCTATAAGCAATTTCAACAATCCAGCTATGCCATAAACAATGGAGCTCCACATCACTAAAATGGCAACAAAATCTAGACTCCACATTCCTCAAAACCTTCCAACATGGTAGGAGATTTCCTCATTTCCGAGAACTCTATTCAAGGCATAAATTTTACCCAATGGATGCATCCATCGCCCTTCAAATCCTCGAGAAAAATCGGGTAGTCTCAAGGCAAGACGAAATCCTTGAATCACAAGCCCTAAGCAATGAAGAAGGATAAGATACTTTGCACCAGTTTAACAACATCCTGGATTCACTACTTGACCCTTTTTGAATCAGTTCACTGCATTGCTTGCAATATTGTTACAAAATTTCTTAAAATCATCACTCTCATTATAATAGTTGGAAAAATTATGATTGTTGTAAGGTAAGATGCACAAGTATGCTTGAATGAACCAAGAAGTGAGGAAATTAGATCTCCTCTGCGGACAAACCCATAAGCAATTTCAACAATCCAACTGCACCATAGACAATAGCCCTTCACATCAGTGGAATGGAAACAAAATATTGCTCCACATCCCTCAAAACCTTCCAAGATGGTAAGAGATTTCCTTGTTTCTAATAACTTTGTTCAAGCCATAAATTTTACCCAATAGATGCATCCACCACCCTTGAAATCCTCGAGGAAAATCAGGTAGGCTCAAGGGAGGAGAAAAACCATGAATCACAAACCCTAAACAATGAAGAAGGAAATATGGATGTTGTAAGGGAAATATGGCAAGCTAGAGACCTTCCTTAACTCCCCTAAAGTCATCATGGCTTCACTGCTTGACCTTGTACCTTGTACCTTGTCTTTGTCTTCCTCCTTGGAAGAGGAAGTTTCATGGTGGTCGCCTGAGACATTACCATTTGTAGTGGTTGGATTCTCCTGAAAATTTAGTCCTCTAATTCCTAGCAAGTGATGAAATGTGGGAATGACAAGACTACCCTACTGAGAAACTCTTGTGTTCGCCAAAGTCCTGCGAATTCTGCTCTTCACTCAAACTTGTGTAGTATATCAATTTCTGGAAATTACTTAGATATATCAGTTTCTGGAAATCTTGATTTTAATATTATAAAATACATACTTACAAATTTGTTGTATACCTCATCCAATATCAATATCAGTCTCTCAAATCTTGATTATCAGTATCAGTTTTGACATCAGGAAATCCTGATTTTAATTTTATAAAATACAAAACCACAAACTTGTTGGTTGCCTCAATCAATCAATATCAGCATTGGTTTTTAGATGTCTCAATAAATATCATCATCCACTTTCCATTTTGTAGGTTTTTCTTTGCCGACCTCCCATCCATTCAACGAATGAATATATAAAGGAAAACAGTTCGTCTATCTGTTTTTATTGTCCCACTCCATTTGATATAGGGAAAAATAGTTCAGGAATCTTATTCCCAAATTTTCCATTCCTTCGGTGTATCTTTGCACCTTTAGGGGCAATTGCTAGTTTATGTATGTAAAGTATAAACCTCACTAACGCCACAAATTTCTTTGTGCAGTACTCGTTTTTGACCCTTATTCAGATTAGTCGTCGTTTTATTTTATATTAAATGTGATTTTAACGTTTGGTGGGTTTTGCGAATTGCTTTGATTTTTTTTTGTTTTTGATTCATTTGTTTTGTATTAAGTGTTTTGAATTTTGCGTTTTTGTTATTTTATTTGTTTTAATTTTTAAGTTTTTTGTGTTTTTAATTGTATTTGTTTTTTTATTGTTTTATTTATTATTATTTAAAATGTGCATTTTTTTGTTTTTTTAATTTTTTTAATTTAATATATATATCTTCTTCTTCTTCTTTTTTTTTTTTTTTTTTAATTTAAATAAAGAATCTAATATAGAATTTTTGAAGAAAAAAAGATTAGTGTTTTTTTTTTTTTAAAGAAAGATAAATTGTTTATTGAGATTTGAGACAAAAATAATTCAGTTGGAGATTAAATCTAAACAATTTTTTTTTGAATCAATAGTAAATTTTGATCTCCTAGACAATTTTTCTTCATATCTATGATATTTTTTTTGTGAAGTTTCAAAACTAACTTGTACAATTTTCCATTTACGATCTTCTAGGTCGCACAAGGCATAAGAAGAGAGCATAATCACCAATTCTTTATGTAATTGAAATCTGAAATTTGAAAAGCAATATAAGAAGAATTTGATTTCAGACCTCAAATTGTAGCTTTTGACACTCTAATGGTTCTCTTTCTTCACAAATCTCCCTTCTCTTGTAAATATTCCTACCAATGGTTAGTGAATGAGGTGGCTCTTATTGCACCACCAAATGAAAATTTTTAAGAAAATGAAATCAAAACAAAAATTCAAAAACAAAAGCATGATTTTATTCCTTTATTCTATCATATTCTATTTTGAATAAGAAAATATTTTATCAAGTGTAAGAATACTTCCAATGGAACCATGTGCATAATATGATGACAAATAAACTCATATGTAGGTTTGAAAGATATGTCTTTATATATACCAAAATATGAGAGTCTAATTGTTTTGATTGAAATGTTGTCAAGAACTTTTGAAGAAGAGAACGATGATCCAACTTAATGATTGTTTGGAACCAAATTTCAATATAGTTATAATGCCCTTGGTTCATTTGTTCAACTCGATAATAATGTATATCTTCTTATATCATGCCATTAAGATCTTTTATTGTGGGATAGTTAATTTCTTGGATGTATAAAAGATCTGATGGTTGCTTTTCATCATATGTGGTTCATGATTCTTTAGTCTTTTTTGGATCTTTTTCTTCCAGATGTTGTTCTTCAATGACATCAAGAGAATCTTTTCTTTGCAATACTCTTCATGGTCTAAGATAAATATCATCTAGTTCAAGAGGAGTTGTTTGAAAATATTGCGCCTCAACATCGTAAGTGGGTTGAGGTATTTTATTCTTGGAGTCCAGAAATGATTGTGTAGGTAGTGGAGTGGGAATGGATCTTTGAAGTGGCTAAGTAGATGATGATGAGATAAGTTGACCATGTGGTTGTGGTGGAGGTGAATAATATGGATAACATTGAGATTGGTATTGAGGATAATAAGAAAAAGATTAAGGATGTGGTGGATTTCTTCCATAATGCCCTTGCAAATCTTGTTGCCAAGATAGGTTTTGGGGTTAAGATGACCAAGGTTTCCAAAGAAATCATGTGTTCCAATTACTTTGAGATTGTTGTACATAACCATGAAATTGTGAATTAGGATTTCGCATCATACCGGTTTGATGAGGTTGCTGTAAACTTCTTGGAGCTTCATAACAAAGTTGCACTGGTACTTGATTTGTTACATTTTGTTAGGCCCCTATACTACTAGTGTAACCCCTTATTGTTATTAGTACAACCCCCTTATTATATTGTTGTACCCATGTAGTCCCTATATTGTTATTATTGTGCCCCATAGAAGCCCACTATTGTTATTATTGTGCCCTTACATTATTATTGTTATGTCGGCTCTGATTATATTATGACCCCTTAGATTCCTATATATAGAAAGGAGGTCTTGTCATTTGTATCATCCAAGAATTGTTAATTTGTGTAATGTAAAGGAGGTTGCCCCCTTGAAGAGGCTGATTTATAAGGCACTCATCTATCTTTTCTATCTTTTTGTGAGCTGGTTTCATAACATTTGGTATTAGAGCTTTGGATTCTAGGGTTTCGCTGCTCCAAACAGGTCATCGTGCCATTTTCGCTATATATTTTTTCTGCAACGTTTCAAAAGATAAAAAAAAAAAAAAACCCATTTGAGCCAAAATCGCATTGAAGCTCACATCTGAATTTCAGAGCTTATGTCGCTATATTTGCGGATATATGATCTGAGGAAGTTAGAGTTTTTGCAAACTCTCGAATTACATTCCAAACAGGTGACCTGGGGAAAATCATCATAACTTTGGTTCTGAGCATCAGATTTAAATTTCGTAAGAAGTTTTAGAAAAAGGATGGACTGTAGTTTCCTGTGTATATTTTTCAGATCCGAAGGTCAAAACAGTGACACGTGGCACTTCCTACAAGTTTGCTCTTCTAAAAAGGTCTATAATCAGGTCACCGTGGGAGATTTGACATAACTCTTCCTTGGAGAATCCAATTGCGATTAGACTTGCGGAGTTAGAAAGAGGACTCAGAGGGCTATTACAAGCTGAAATTGCAGAATCTAAAGATCCAAAATTATAGAGTTACAGTTGTTTCAAGATCGAGCTCCTAAAATCAAGAAAAAACAAGACGAGGAAGTTTGATGGCAAGGATCCGGTAGATTGGATACTACAGATGGAACAATATTTTGATCTACATGGTGTACCATTGTTACAAAAGGTACGTATTACATCTCCATATTTAGAACCAGATCAATTTTTATGGTATAAAGGGCTTTGTTCTCGTAAACAACCTGTTACGTGGTCAATTTTCACGGAGGAAATGATAGCACATTATGAGGATACAAAGAACAACACCTTCTTTTGAGCAACACCACAACAATTGGAAGAAAAAAGAGAAAAAGGGCTTTGTTACAATTGTGATAACAAATACATTAAAGGTCATAAGTGTGCTGAGAAGAAATTATTTTACATTGATTGTGGAGAGGAGGAAGAAAATGATCAAGAAACATCAAAAGAAGAGTATATACACTAGTAACCACCCCCGGAGAAAGAAGAAATGAATTTTACCACATCTTGTAAAGCATTGGAAATAATTACTACTCCTCAAACTCTTAAGATAGAAGGACATATCAAGAAGAAAAATGTTGAAGAAGTGAAAGATCACATCGAGCATCAAGAAACGAGTCTGACCGTATCTTGTAAAGCATTGGAAGAAATTACCACTCCTCAAACTCTCAAGATAGAAGGACATATCAAGAAGAAAAAGGTTCAAGCAATGAAATATCACATTGAGCATCAACAACAAGTTCTCCAACTTTTAAAGGATAATGCCACTTTGGTGCAGAACAAAATGAAACAACATGTAGATCAACATCGCAGTGAAAAAAGTTTTGATTTAGGTGATTGGGTATTTTTACGACTACATCTCAAGCAAGCTATTTATGAGAAGGAAATTTTGGCAATACTACATGCACTTAAGACACTTACCCAATGGGAAGACACTTCAAGGTAAAAATGGATCATGATAGTCTTAAATACTTTTTAGAACAAATATTGTCTTTAGAAGAACAGAAAAAATGGGTCACAAATATGTTGGGTTATGAATTTGACATCATCTACATAAAAGGGAAGAAAATTTTTGTTGCAGATGCACTCTCAAGAAAGGATGAGGATGTGGAAGCATTGTTTTGTGCTATTTCTATTATCGAACCAAATTGGATAAACGAAGCAAGGGATGAATGGAAGAAGGACAAAGAAGTGTGGCCACTCATTTAAAAGTTGTAGAATATCCCAATTCAAACAATATTGCCAGAACTTGAAGATGAAGGAAAAACCATATTGGAACCTGGAGCAGCCACAAAAACAAGAACCCGACAGCTACAAAATCGATCAATTTTAGATTATCTCATCAAGTGGAAGAACTTACCCGTTGAAGATTCCACATGGGAGGACAAGAATTTTATACAGAAGCATCAGGAACTATTCAAGCGTCGAGGACAACACTTTTTGAAGGAGAGGGGCATGTTAGGCCCCTATACTAATAGTGTAACCCCTTATTGTTATTAGTACAACCCCTTTATTATATTGCTGTACCCATGTAGTCCCTATATTGTTATTATTGTGCCCCATAGAAGCCCACTATTGTTATTATTGTGCCTTTACATTATTATTGTTATGTCGGCTCGGATTATATTATGACCCCTTAGACTCCTATATATAGAAAAGAGGTCTTGTCATTTGTATCATCCAAGAATTGTTAATTTGTGTAATGTAAAGGAGGTTGCCCCCTTGAAGATGCTGATTTATAAGGCTGTTTTCATAACACATTTTCCTTTTGGTAAATTGCCTTCAACCTTGGTAATGATTGGAAATCTTTAGTAGCATGTGATTTTGCATAGATAAACCAAATTTCAATGTTATAAAGTAAATCTTCATGCAAAACAACATTCTCAACTTTTTGCATTTTCAACATCTTTATTTGTTTACTTAAATTGACAAAAATGTCTAGAAAATTGTGAAGTTCAGTTTGAATTACTGACTTTGATGCCAACTTACTTACTCTTGCCATAACTAGATCTTGATGGGAGTTGCCATACTTTTCTTTTCCTCTTGATACGTGCTTACATAATTCACAAATTTCTTCAAATGTTAATTGAGAAACATATCCTTTACTCATAAGATTAAGGATATTTATTCACTCATCCGTGATAGGTCTAAGTAAGAGGGTTTTTAATATATCATATCTTGAATTGTGTAATTTTTCCCTCTTAACATTATACATAAATCTTTCTATCAAATCCTCCAAGCTCTCATCTTCTTTCTGAGTCATTTAAAAAAATTCTTCTCTAAGATCACGATGTATACAATAGTCTTCATATTTTTCTAGAAATATATTTTTCATATCATTCCATGATCTTATTGAATTAGTCCCTAAACTCATGAACCATTTAAGAGCTTTATCCTTCAATGTTGTCGGAAACAATTTCAATTTTTGAGTATCTAAGTAAGCATAAGATCTACAAAGTATTTCAAATTCAAAAAGAAAGGTTTTTGGGTCTTCTAATCTCATACCATGGAAGTTGGGAAGTGCATATGGAGGAATGTTCTTCATGTGGACATTCATATCAGTATCCTGAATGGGAAATCCAAAAGGATCTTCCTCATCTCCATCCATTTCTTCTACTTCCTCTATCACCTGGTATTTTTCTACCTGCAAAAGTAAGAATTCATGATGTGGGGGTGATAGGTGATTATGGTATTGAATTATTATTATTATTTTTTTATTTTTTGAAATTGTCCAGTACTGAATCTACTTCTAAAATGCACTAAACAAATGAAATTAATTTGATGCAACTAAGAATAAGATGAAACTAAGAATGAAATGTAATTGAAATCTAACACCTATGTATACTTCCCTAATAATGACGCCAAAAATGTTGGGTACTTTAATTGTCAGTGAAATTACTTGTCATTAAATTGTCAAACTCAGGGTTCGTAAACTTACAAAGAACACTTACACAATATATGCTAGGAATCAACTTTCAATTTAAAAAGGAAATTCTACTCTATTGAAAGAAATTGCAAGACTGAAATAAAACCTATTCATGAAAAATGTCTAAGATGAGTATGCACACACTTTCTTTTTCAAAAGTCTCAAATTTAGAACTTGGAAAGAAATCTTTTAATCTATGAAATTGAAATGACAATTAACATGAAAGAAAACTTACTCTATTGATATGAAAATAAATCTATTCTAGTGACATGAAAGTAAATTTATCTTTATCAACAGGAAAGTAAATCTATCTTATCAATGAAAAAGCAAATACATTCTAATCACTGGAAAGTAAATTTAATCTAGAAAGCAACAAATCCTATACTAAGAAAGCATTGAATTCTTAAACTATGAAATTTAAAGGCAACCTATTTTGAAAGCAGTGAGAGATCAATTGAAATTACTAATGTGTGCATTGTCAAATTAGAATCATTCATGAGTATCTATCAAACAAATTGAAAAGCAATGAATATATGAAATGAGAGCAATACGCTTAACCTGCAAAAGAACGTAAATGAAATGAGCATGAAATAATGTAAACAATGCATCTAATCAAAAGTCTTAAAATTAACATAAAGAAAATAAAGAAAAGAAAACATTAGAATACATCCCATACTCATTAGGTGGCCATCCCAAAGTGCATGAGAGGTGGAAAGTTGAGAAAACTTTTGATCTAACACAAAATATAGGCACAACCATATCAAAGTGAACTATAATTGTATTCATTACATCAATCATAAGCATAGTGCCAATCCTTAACATCCAAAGGTCTATATTGAAGCACGGGCATAGCTACCAAACTTTTTCACACCTTTTGAGAGGAGAAGACACTCCTATTTATACAAAAACTAAGATAACTAATTCATAAATATAGATCCACAAATATCTCATGTGGTTAAAGCCATGTGTTTCCATTTAGGAATTAACATCTCTTCATATCCTCTCACAAATCTCTCCTAGCTTTGATAAGAGACACTTATTAAAACTTCCATGATCTTTCTCCATGAAATGCGCTTGAACAATGATCTCAAATCTTCCTCAAATTTGAAGAGGAAATTCGAATTTGAGTCTTAGAGGCCAAATATTGCTATCCTGAAATATTCAAATATGCCTACACACTTCCAAAAACTCATCCAACTTTTATATATAAGTGAAGACATGTTAATTTTCTAACATTTAACCATAAATTCACTCAAAATACAAAAATAAATGTATTGGAAAATAGTGTGTCTAAGCCCATATTGAGTTATGAAGATGGTCTTAATGCATGGTTATGGAATGCGAAATATGGTAAAGTATGAAGCAAAGTGAAAGAAAAGAGGGTGAAATGAATGACATTTTGGAGACCCAACAAGGATATACCTTGTACTCCCATAGTTGTGACCTTAGTTTCATCACTCGAGTCTGATCCAAGATCTTATTGACATGTAGCAATAGTCTTTGTTTACCCTTCCCATTTCATAACCATTTTGGCTTAAGTTTTGGATGTAGTTTCAAATATTTTGCCTCATAATGTCCTTCCTTCTTGCAATAGGAACTCAAAGGTTTCTCATCTTCCTTTTTCATTGTGGCTATCCATTTCAGTTTATCCTTTCCTTTGTTATTTCCTTCCTTTGACTAAAATAATTTCGTGGGGAAGCTATCATTAACATTCCTTCTACCTAACTCAATGTGAGTTGCTTGTACAAAAACTTCATCAAGGTTAGTAAGATTAAACATAAGAATTGTATACTTCAAATGAGTATGTAACTTGCCAACATACTATAACAGAATTTCTTGTGTATAAAGGGAATGCCCAATGTTAGTGCCCTTTTTTTAAACTCTTGAGTACATTCTTGTACACTTGTCCTTTAGATTGCCTTAAGTTTTCCCAATCCATTAATGCTTGTTGTACATAACCTATTATATAGGGTTCTTCCTTAATGCAATAGTAAACTCAAACCAAGAAGAAATGATTTTATTGCTTTGAAGGAGACCTTCTTGAGTTCAACTCTCCCACCAGATCAATGTTGTGCCTCCTAGTCGAAGAGTGGCTAGTTGGATCTTTTCATTGTCATCAACAATATTCTAAACCTTGCAATAGACTTCAAGTTGTCGATATAGTTACCAAAATTTTATGCATTAATTTCACCCTCATATATTGGCAAATAAAACTTAACATCTAGTTTCAATAAAGGAAAATTAGAGGTTGTTTTCTTAGAATGCTTCTTTGAAAAAGAAATTTTGCTCAAACTAGAAGAAGAGGATGATGAGGATAGAGGAGTCTTAGGAGGGTCACAATCACCTCCTTCCCCTTTAGCTTCTATAGATGGACCACTTTCCTTGGGCTTCTTCCATTCTTGATATAACTCTTCCACCATAGCTTTCATTGCCATGGATGCTTCAAGGAAACCCGCTTCAAAATCAAAAGGTTTTCCTTCTTTTTCTGATGACATTTCTTGTCTTTGAGTTACATGCTTTGAGACAATTTCATGGTTGTACCCTTCAATCAATCCTTCTCCATGCTTGAGCATAGATCTGGTAAGCATTCACACTTGCAAATCATGCCAAACGTGCTTTGATACCAACTTGATTTGAAATTACTAACTTGATTTGCAAATAATTATAAATGTGAATTGAATTAACTTAAATTTTAAAGATCAATGAAAACTTGAAAAGCTAAATGAAAGACATGAATAATATAGAATAACATATACAAGACAAAGAAGTTGATAATGGAGTTTTCCCATATTGGGCTATGTATTTAGGTCAATTTCCAATGAGTAATTGATCCATTATGAGATGAAAAAATGTTTATTAGATCAATTTGGTCTCCAACATGCAAACAAAATTATTTTCAAATATTCTACAGAGGTTGCGACATTCCCAAAAATCACTTCCCACTCTCGGGTTGTCAAGAAATTGCTTCAAAAGCTCATTTTTTTCAATTTAAACAACAAATTAACACTTAAAAATAATCTGTGTCAAATCCTTTCACCACACAATGCAATTGCGCAATGGTGAAAATATTGTGTTTATATCATACGGGACATGAGGTCAAACTTGTGTACTATTAGTGATTTTTCAGGCTATGGAAATATTTACAATTCAAATAATTGATTTGTATCCTACCATGCAAAGAAATTGGGTGGCACAATGGTTAAATTTTTGTATTACCAACACAGAGGTTGCAAGATCAAACCCCCAAAATGTCCAATTTTAACCCTTGGATAATACATAAAGTTTAAATATTACATCACCAACTAACCATGCACATTAAGCTGTTGGTGCACCAGTTAATTCGTTTGGATGTGGGGTAGATGTTGCAGGGTAGATCCCTATCAACAACAGTTTTAAACAATAGATCTCACTTAAAGTTTAAATAGGTTATGTTCTAGTTCATTTACAACAATCAACCATTGGCCCAATGATAGTTCGGTGGTTTATTTTTCACAAGGTCGAGGGTTCAAACTTGCCCGATAGGTTTTTCAATGACCTCCATAGTCCATTTGAGGCTGCCACATGGCATCCTCTTATTGGTCGACATGGTAGCCACATCAACCTTTGTATAGCCAAAATGCCATTTCATCTTGCCACATCAACTCACCTCCCACATTAGCATCCATATAGTCTAGTCGACATGCCGCATTAGCATATGCACAGTCCATTCAACATGCCACATCAACATCCACACTGCCACAACAACATCCATGTCAACATCTGTGTAACCATCAATCAAACATGCACATCTTTTTTCCTAATTGACCAAAACTTCAGCACGCCATAAATTTCTCATACGATGTCCATTTAACCTTTCCCATGTGTCATTGGAAAGCCCTCAATGATCTCTTCAACATAGAAATATTTTCATCAACATTTGAGACCATCAATTTTTGTCGGTTGTAAATATCCACCTATATCATATATGCTAGTCAATTGCATTATCACCATTGCATAGATGACTTTGGCTTTGCAATCATTGAAACACCTTCATGTGCATCACATTTCCCAAATTTGTGATGTTTAATGTGGGTGGCCTTGAAAGCATGTCGACCAACTTGTTCATGCTACTATTCTTGTACTTGATTACTAAATGAAGTTGTTGTATAAATACCATCCACTTGTAATGCCTAGTATATTTTAGCTTACTATGGATGTACAAGTACTGTAGTGGCTAGTGATCAATGTGGATTTTTGTTTCCTTTCCCATCAAATAATGTTTCCACTTATTCTCAACTTGCACCAGGGCATAGAGTTCCTTGGCATAGGTAGGGTAGTTAAGAACCTCCCCATGAAATAATTCATAATGGTAGCATGCAATCCTTCCTCCCTTCATCAAGATTTCTCCCATAACATACCCACTTGTATGTATCTCCAGTTCAAAGGGTTGCTACAAGTTTGATAATGCTAGAACTAGTGCTTGGATGACCTTCTTCTTTAACTCCTCAAAGGTCCCGTATCGACCATTTCCTCACTGGAAATTCTTGTCACTCACTATTATGGCATGGAGTGGTGTTGTTACTACTGAAAATTAGGCTATGAATTTCCTAAAGTACTCTGCCACCACAATGAATCTCCTAACTTCAAAAACATTAGGAGGCACCAACCACTTCATGATTTCCTCCATCTTGGTAGGATCTATCTCCAACTCTCCCACACCAATTACATATACCAGAAACACCAAAAATTATTGTGTAAACTTTCACTTCTTGATATTTTCCAACAATTGGTGCTTCTTTAATGTCTCTACCACCTACATCAAATGTGAGAGGATCACATCTCACATTAGTTGGCTCAGTTAACTGAGTCAAGTTCAGTTAGATTAATTCAAACAGTTTGTTAAATTAATGTAAGTTCAGTTCGTTAATGCTTGCATGCATGTAACTACTGCACTTCAGATAGCTGAGTATTCTCTCATAACTAACTCATGCATGTCAATTCATATAGAGACCCACTTGAAATCAGATGGAGGGGCTGTGTACTATCAGTTGCTAGAATATTCCATTGTGAATATTCCTTGCATGCATAAGGAATTCTTTCCTTGAGGATTGCGTAGTTACTTCTTCAGATTTAGTGAGTGTGATGAGGCCAATTCACACATGTGGCTTCACTGGACCCTAAGAAAAACTGCACAATGAAATAGGAGGCTTGGAGGGCTTGAGGAGGACATATACAATGTCTATTCAGCCTGTGAGTTGTATTGTTTGATTGCAGAGGGAGAAGGATAGCTTGAGAGCTGATTCTTTTTGTAACTTGAACAAGATTTCCACTTGTATGATAATACAGAGATTGTGGTTGTAGGCTGAGGCTTTCCCCGAGTTATTTCTTCTGTGTTATGTGTGATTGATTTCTCATTCTCAGATATATGTGTTCTCTTGATCTTGCTTAATTTGATTAAGCTTCCGCAAAGTGTTGTAGAAGTAGATCTTGTATTATGTTTTAGTATATTGTATAATCTGTTGATCTACAGTGGGAATTTCTACATGGTATTGGAGCAAAGGTGATCAAGATGAAGAACAATATACAAGAAGGAGAAGTTAGAAGTTTGTGGTTTCTGAATATAGAAATTGAGTTCTTATCACATCTCAATTTCACCAATGGCGTTCAACGGTTTAAGACTTGAGTATGCCCTTGATGGCAGCTCAAATTATATAGCTTGGAAGGATCGCATGGAGGCTGTCTTAGAGGATAACGGTCTAAAGGATTTCATTGATCAAGAAGTCCCATAGCCGAATGGTGCTACTCAACTGGCGGAATGGAAGAAATGTGTGGCTAGAGCAAGGAGAATCCCCTTGGAGGGAGTTTGAGACCACATTGTCTCGAGCCTCCATGGGAAGGATACACCGTTTTCGATGTGGAAAACATTGAAAGATTTATATCAAAATAGCAACGATTAGAGGAAGCTGGTGCTGAAAGACAAGCTTTGTAAGATCAAGTGTGAAAAGGGTTACATGATCTCTACATATCTGAACAAGCTCACCATCTGCAGGGATGAGCTTGGAAGTGTGGGGATCATTGCCGCTGATGATGACATGGTGAGTCTTGCACTCCTCAGTCTTCCTAAGAGTTGGAATAGCTACCAAGACTCGGTTAATGGAAGAGAAAAATTGCCAGATTAGGAATGACTTTGGTTGGATCTGATGCAGGAGGAAATAAGAAGAAGCACCAGAGATGGATCCTCATCGAAACAAGATGATGAGGAAAATCTAGCCTTAGCGAGTAAGATGAGGAAAGGGAAAGGGAAGGCATCCCATTCCAAATCTGGTTCTTCCCATGGTAGGAAGAAGATTGAAAAATCAAAAGTGCGATGCTTCCATTGTCATGAAGTGGGCCATTATGCTACGAATTGTCCACAGAAGAAATCCAAGAAGGGTTCCTCAAAGGGATTTGATGGTGAGGCATTGGCCTCATAGTTTGATCTGGATTTCTCACTTATTGCATGCATGGTTTCATCCATGGTGGGATGTGTGTGGTACCTGGACAATGGAGCTTCTTTCCACATGTTAGGTGACAAGAATCTTTTCAGTACCTTGGAGGAGAAGGATCTCCAGATGCGGATCGAGATGGGCGATGATGGAAAGTACCATGTTTCAGGTGAAGGTATGGTTGTGTTTTAGAGGGAGCATGGAGCTCCCCTCACCCCGACTGATGTAAAGTATGTACCAGGTTTGAAGAAGAATCTTGTGTTTGTCGCTATGCTAGAAGATAAAGGCTATGATGTAGTCTTTAGTAAAGGAAAGGTATTCCTGAGGCATATTAGTACTGGACAGAAAAAGCAAATAGAGATTGGAGTTAAGAATCGTTACAAGCTGGAGGTAGACGATTGTGCTACTTTGAGTTCCAAAGCTGAGATGGTGCAGAGCAAAGATGTTGGTGAGCTATGGCATAGAAGACTGGGCCACTTGCACCATGGAGCCTTGAAGATCATGCAATAGATTTCTCCGAATTACCCAAGGGAAAACTTGAGTAGACGACTACATGCAAAGGTTGTACCTTGGGTAAGTATGTGAAATCTTCCTTTCTGGATCAAGACAGTAGAGCTGGAGAAATCCTAGAGAGAGTTCACTCAGATGTTTGTGGATCCTTCTCTACAGCCTCTACCGCTAAAAAAAGGTACTATGTTATTTTTATTGATGAATTTTCTTAGATGCTGGATCTACTTTATGCAAAAGAAGGATCAAACCTTCTTGAGGTTTTGTGAGTTTAAAGCCTTGGCAGAGAAAGAATCTGGAAAGAAAATAAAAGCCTTGTGTAGTGACAATGGTGGAGAGTATGTCTCCCAACAGTTTAAAGACTTCTACACTGCAGAAGGTATTAACTGGGAGTTGACGACACCCCATAACCCACAGCAGAATGGGGTGGCCGAAAGGAAGACAATATGACCCAGATGGCACTGCCAAAGACTTCAATACCATGGTGAAAATGAAGGTATTCAGTCATGAGGAAGATGCATTTGATGATGTTTTCCTACAGAAAGAAACATTCACAGATGTGAAGCACATGGAATCATTACTTTTTGACCCAGAAGATCTTGAAGCCTTTCATGAATACAGAGAAAGGAGATTGTTAAAGGTCCCAATCGACCAATTACAGATTGAGCCAATAAGGGATCCAACTCCCAACGTAGGCCTAGAAGAGAGCTCCACAGAAATTTCTGAAGACAATTCTAAAGGAGAGTCTACTAGGGAGTCAGAGAACTCAGAGCCACTGTCATAGAATGGGGGAAATAAAAGTAAGGAATCATAAAACGATACAGTCAAATTACAGAAAAGGCATATGAGCAAACCTGACCTAAAATATAGGTTGAAATTCACTCCACCTCCACCCAGTCAACAAAACCCACAGTAATTGATTTATAGAAAGAATGGGAGAATTTTAATAAAATGATCCATACAGAAGGACAAGTACTTGAGCCACAGACTCCACAACACAAATCAACTCAAGGAATTACAGTAGAGAAAACTGTAAGTACTCAAGAGGTAAAGCACATTCCTACCACTCCTACCTCTGAAATTGTTTTGAGAATTGAGGAGATTCCTCCTTTAGATGTATTCTATAGTCTAACCCACAGAGATGTTGTCAAAAGGCAAAGAAAGAAGAGGAATTTAGATGCTATAGTTGCTACTAGTCCCGATAATGAACCGATGGATATTGTCTGGAAAGATTCACCCATAGACCCATCTAATGACCTTACTACACTGTCACAGTTTGCAGTAGCCTATGCTACAACGAATATTGATAAAGCAACAGAGGTACAAATGTTTCTCAGAGAAAAGGAAAATAAAATTATGCTATTCGAACAACAGTTAGAGCAAGAAAAATCTAACCAACAAGTGGAATTGTAAATAGCCAAGCTCCAACAAGAATTTGAGTAGATGCAAATAAAACATCAAGCCAGCTTAACACAAAAGGAAGCACAGATACAAGTAATAACAGATAAGTATAAGGACAGTCCAAATATTGATCATTTTATAATTGAAGCACTCAGCCTTAACTCCCAGCTAATGTACAAAAAATAAATTCTATGCCAGAAGGTCTCACAGTTAAGTCCTTATTGCGAGACTAATGACAAGTTAACGAGTCAAGTTGTTGATATGAGACTCGAATATGATGAAGTATTGAAAAGATTTTCCGACTTCATCACTTGGAAGAATTCAGAGGATGGGAGGAAGGCCGATTTACCTATACTAGAGGAGTCGCATAAAGAAATTCTATTTGCAGACTCGGATCCTTAGCTTAGACAAGAAGAAAAGGCAACAACGGTTAGAGCAGTAGCAACAAACAGTGTTACTAAAAACGTCAATGAAAATTTACAGTGTTTCTTAGGAATTTCAAATAGCTCGAACAACAGTGGAGGCATTATTGAACTTTCGTATGGTGATTGCCTAAATTTTATGCTAAATATATCAATAATTTCTTATGCGATATATCTTTCATAATCGTTTCGACTAACTATTTATCTGAAATGATTATTTTTAAAACGCTTTCACTTCTTATTGCTATTGAATGATCTTTATTACCAATTGCTCTAGGACATTATTGTAGATCACATACTTCAATTTTATTCCCGGGTATAGTCATAGCTAGATAGTGTTTAAATTAGGATATATGCATGTGATTATTAGTTTAGATTAGATTACTTTTAGCTTAAAACATTCCTCTGAACTATCATATATCACCCATCAGCACCATCATAAATTATAATGGGAAATTGTTCCCATTATCCCCAGTCGGAGCCACTACACCAAACGGAAAAGGAGCTTCCAACCAAGGTCCGGACCGGGTGGTTTTCCCCCATGTTGTAAGCAATGATCTTCGAGGCTTCAACAGGTTGGAATAGTCATGTCCAATGCTTCCAGGTTTGCCTATAATTTGCACTGGTCTAATAGGTGAACAATAGAAATGCAGGTGTGCATTTTGCATCACTTACCTAAATACAACACCTTCAGCATAGAAATTTCAAAGAATATGTCCAAAACTGGTAGGTAATTTGCAAAATGAAAGAGTTGGCTTGACTGTTTTTGGAGAATACTAGATTCTTACATTGTTCAATGTAAATTCATGACACTTTTCCAAGCTTAGATGTAACAAAAAGGAACCAAGCTAGAAGGTTATTTAAAGAATCCTTACTTAGCCAGGGTAAAATTTTAGCCCTTTTTTGTCAAAAAGCATCAATGTAAAAAATTTAAGAAATTTAGTGAAGAGACAATAGAAATGTTCTTATCAAACCATTAACGTAAACATAGCTAAGAAATATTGTTTTGTAAAAGAGATATTCATTGTGAAATTAACAAGAAAGTGACCTTTTAGCATAGTTAATGCACTAGTGCTCCTATTACAATATTTGGCCCAAACAATAAATAGAAAAAAACCGTTTTCAATTTAGTAGGAGCATGCTGGGAAAATAATCTCACAATAATACCCGTCATTGAACATTCTAACCCACTAAATCATTTTTACATCCTTTTGAAGTCCTTCAACAAAGTACTTAAAAGTTGTGGACAATGTCATAACAATACTTCTAGCTATAGAACAAGAATTTCAAGCTTGCCTCTGTTTTATGATATGGATATTTGTCCTTCAAACAGAGTTATGTGGCACAGAACCACTTTCACCCTTAGGAAAAAGTGTGGTTGTAAATGCATGATGAAACCTCTTAGCACAAATATGTTCTTAGTATGGTATAGGATTCTCAGACTAGTTCCAGGTTTAAGGATGCCAAAGACTTTAAATTTTAACTATGATATGGTGCACGGTTGGCTTCAAGACAACACATTCTTTAGGAATTTCATATTCTTAAGCAATAATTTTTTATTCAAATTGTTTATGTATGAAAGTTTAAAGCTTGGTTAGCATTATTGCACTTTTGTATGGTGATGGCCTAATGATCCGAGTTGACTCAACTCCTGGATTTAACCAAGATCTTTTGCTTTCGTGATGTGATTAAAATTGCATTTAAAATAGCATAATTGAACATATATGCATGCTGTAAAGAAGAAGGAACATGACAATCATGAGCAACATAAAATAACAAGATGTTGATAATAGAGTTCATCCAGGAGGGACTACGTCTTCGGGCCCCGGTGTCAAGATGGTATAGGCCGCTGCATTAAGTGCTGTCAATAGTGATGATGTACATAGGTGGTGACGTCGCTATCATACAAGGAAAATTCCCTCATGCAAGAGTGGCTCCAAGAGGTGTTCCACTACAGGAACTCTCAGTCAAAAGGACTCCTATTAGTATGAAATTAACTCACGCATGATGATAATGAACATCCCACCAACATGGCATAAAAGGGATCTCAATGCAAACATACATGGCGACACATGAGTATCCTATCAACATAACAATGAAGGGATCTCAAATAAAACATGACGAATCATGACAACAAGTACATCCAACGAATTATTCCACATCACATCAAGTAGGAATCATGAAACAAGTAAGAAAACAATATCCCACATCAAACATCAAACATGGATATGTGCATCACAATGCATCTCATAGCAAAAAGAAGTACCTGAACACACTACATATACCTCACATCCTGTGGTCATCTGAAGAAAAGGATGTCAAACTAATGAAGCTGGCCATACCATCAAACTCGCGGCGTTGGATCTCATGGAAATGACTACTCGCACAGTGAATGTTGACACCTACACTCCACTTTGAAAAGTGGCCGAAAAATGAAATGATCAAATGGAAAATCCGAATGCACTATTAGATTTGTGGCATCGAATAGTGTAAAATTGACTGTCAAATTTCTGAATTATGAGAAAGTGAGAATCTGGGGCTTAAAGAATCTTTTAGATTCCCCCTAGATTCTATAAAGATTCCCTCCTCCGGGTCATCTAAAGATCTGCTACTCAGATCAAAATTCTGACTACGCCATTAGGTTCGTGTCGCTGAGAGCTGTAAGATCGACATAAAATTTGTCCAATTTGGACACTACAAAAATTTCACCCTCCTGAGAATTTCACCCAATCATGGTTCCACCTGCGTCTTCTTTGGGTTCATGGTTCCACCTGCAATTAATTAATGAAAAATTGTCTCTTTTTCGTGCGTGCTCTTGGCTTGATCTAGATCTTGGGGGGAGGCCCCCAAGATCTAAAAAAGATTGAAATGGATCTTGGGGGTGACCCCCAAGATCTGAAAAATTGCAATGCCGGAAAGAAAATGAAAGAATACAAAGTAAATAAAACCACAAAGAAACTTTTTATTAAAACAAAGAATAAATGTAAAAGCTACACTGTGGTGGAAAAACTGTCCTTTTACAAAAAGTGACTTGTTATTTATAGTCTTATTAAGTTATAATACCACGGGTCAATTCCATAGGTGAATGAATACCATGGGTGGATGTCACAATACCACGGGTCAATTCCATGGGTGAATGAATACCATGGGTGGATGTCACAATACCATGGGTGAATGAATACGATGGGTAAATTCCAGGGGTGGATGAATAACATGGATGGATGAATATCATGGGTTGATGTCATTTTTTATTCGGATCATTCCTCCCTCCTTAAGAAGCAATGGTCCCCATTGCGTGAAGTTCCCTCCTACAAAGCCTTTGTTGAATATGAAGTGCCACTGAAGAGAAAGGTTTTATGTGGTTAACCCATAACCATGATGAGCGAAGATCTGAGGATAGAGATACCCTGTAATGCTTGTGACCAACTGTGATACTGATAGTGTGCGGCCTAGAAAATGGACTTCGATGAAGTGTGGGTTTGTGGATGACCCATAACCATGAAAAATGAAGATCCGAGGATAGAGATACCCTATAATACTTGTGACCAACTGTGATGCTAACAGTGTGCGTCATAGCAAATGGACTTCGATGACAAGGATTTTGTGCAGTTGACTCATAAATATGATGTTGGTTGTTGATAAAGTAGAAGGTGCCTACATAACCTAGGGTGGGAGGGCACGTCTCCAAAGAACCCAAACCGAATTCTAGTATGCTGAAACTAATGAATGTGAAGCAGGTGCCTACTAAAGCGGGGTGGGAGGGCATGTCTCCAAAGGGAACCTGCTCCAAATGCTGCTCTAGAATTAAAATGGACATAACCCTGTCAATATAACTCTGAACATTTATTATAACCTATTTTTGGAAATAGAAGGACCATTTTGCATCTTCCCATGTGTTGGAAATCCTTATCTGAACACTCTAGAATCTCATATTCGTGCTGCAACTTTTCTGCCGTCACAAAAGTTCTAAAAAAATAGCTGATTTTAAATCAACGATATCTCCTACATCCGAACTTTGATTTGACCTTTTTTTTTTGAAATGGAGAAATTTTTCGAGAGGAGCTCAGATCTACAATCACTTTTATGAAATTATGGTCCAAAATTGCAAAAAAAAAAGATAGGAGAGCTGCCATCCACGAATTGCTGTCAGAAACATTTTTGCAACATAACTGATTTTAAATCATCGATATCTCCCTCATCGAACTCCGATTCGACCGATTTTTTTGTTTGAATTTGGGTATTTTTTTGCAAGGAATCCAAATCTATTATTTGTTTTTGTAAATTTTGCACCAAAAATTTCAGATCTGATCTGCAAACTTGCTGCCCAAAAGCATTCCTGCAAAAAATTGAAAAAAAAAAATTATTCCCGCTTGGCCCAAGAAAATGCTCTGTGGAGGACGTAGCACATGTCTGAAGTTTGTTGAATATTGTTGCAAAATTTGAAACTGCAATATGCATCAAACCCTCATTCCCATGGAATCATAACCTGCTCTGATACCATTGATCCAAATCTTAGGGAGAGGCCCCCAAGATCTAAAAGATTGAAATGGATCGTGTGGGGGAGGCCCCCAAGATCCGAAGAATTGAAATGCTTGAAAGAAAATGACAGAACACACAGTAAATAAAATCACAAAGAAACTTTTTATTAAAATAGAGAATAACTGTAAAAGCTACATTGTGGCGGATAAACTATCCTTTTACAAAATGTGACTTGTTATTTATAGTCTTATTCAGTTACAATACCATGGGTCAATTCCATGGGTGAATGAATACCATGGGTGGATGTCACAATACCATGGGTCAATTCCATGGGTGAATGAATACCATGGGTGGATGTCTCAATACCATGGGCAAATACCATGGGTGGATGTCACTTACAATACCATGGGTAAATTCCATTGGTGGATGAGTAACATGGGTGGATCAATACCATGGGTCGATGCCATTTTCTATTCGGATCATGGCTCCTACATGCTTGTGCGCACTGACGAAATGAGAGTTTATATAAATTTTGGGTGGATTTTTCCACGTGGGTTGGTTGGTGCAATGGTAAATATCCTAAATTATAATGAGGAGGTTGGGTGTTCAAATCCTGACCCCTCCATATTTACACGCCCTTTAGTTTTAAAAAAACTGCATTAATGTGTTTTTGGGGGTCGAGTCCCGTTTCATTTTGGAAATGGCGCGGTTGGGGTGTATTAAATGGAGTGGGCGTTATTGTTTTGTTGTTCGAGTGATGGGCCACCCAGACATGGGCCGGGTGGGTTCAATCCCCGCCTGCCCGGATTGATTTTTGGCGTACATGATATGAGGTCGCCCGCCCACCCCATATGTAATATAGTTATGTGTTGTGGTTGACTGGGGGGTTCGACAGGGTCATGGCCACCGACTCATTTTAAATACATTTTCTATTATGCGAAGGGGTTGGGCTGGTGGGGGTCATGGCTCATCAGCCTTTTAATAATTAAATTTTTGTAATGTAGTGTCGGGGTGGTGGCCCGCCACCTCATTTATATTTTTTTTCAATTTTATTAATAATAAACATTTATTTGAATTTGTATAATATAGGGAATATTAGAAAAACTAACGATCCAACAAATTCATCCACTTTCGGGAGCTAGGTTTCATGCCCCAAGGTCGGTCAATTTGTAGGACACTTAAACCTAGCCCACAGTCCAACTTTGACCAAAAATTTGATTGGCTCATTCTCCCTCATACGAGCTCTGATTGATGAACTGTTTTCACTGTCGCGATTAGGACAACAAGATCTACGCTCTGGTCTTGGTTCGAAAGAATTCTGATCACTTTGATTTTTGAGCTTCCATAAGTCCTCTTTGTCGTATGTGTGTCCCTGGAGCCACCTGGATCAACCCTCGCCACTGAGGAGGTTTATAATTTGAATCTTCTCCATGCCTTGTTTGCATCACAAGTGTCTTGAAAAGGTCTCGCTTCCATCTCCTCCACCTTTGTTCCTCGGAGCCTTAAGTGACGGGCCGACCCCTGCCACCTCTACAACTTGTAGTACATTGTTTTTCAAATTACATGCTTGAATTTCATGACCAACTAATGACCCAAGCATCCCATACTTGCCACATACTCGGTGGTCAAGTTTACATCGAAATGGAAACAATACCCTAGCTACGAAAACAAGGGCAACATATCATTGTTGCTTCAACAAGTGATGGAAACCACATCATCATTGCAACACATGATTTACAAAGATAAACCTAAACACTATTTTTTCTTTGACAAGTGGAAACACAACATCACCTCCACAATTTAACATGCAACAAAAACATGACCAGATATCGTTGTTGCTTAACAAGTGATGGAAAACATGTCATCACTTTTACATTTTAAAATGCAACAAATGATTTACAAATGCATGACCATGAGAAGCTAACATATCTAGAAACCATTTTTCACTTATCGTTGTGAATGGGTCATCCCCCTATGGTGGTTTGGCTTGTTGAACAATTGTTTCACCTGGTTCATGCACCGACACTTTGTCTTTAAGGCGCTGCTTTGGATGGAGCCTCCAACAAGTGGCTCTTTGATGGCCACCTCTGTTGCAATGACTACAATACATCTTCTTCCTCCAGATTTTCTTAACATGTTTCTTCACCTGTTGTTGAGAGGGTCTTTCATGCATCATCCTTTTGTGTGCTACCATCCTTTTTCCAACACTTAAAAATGTATGGTTATGTAATCCACAAAAGGTACATGTTTTTCGATTCCATGAATTACGTTCATCTTTAACAACATGATTGTAACTGAAATTACCATTTGAATATTGAGAGTGGTTATACCTTTCCTTGCTATCTCTGGTGTAAGTATGGCGATGAGAGCTTGCCTCGGCCCTTTCCCTGCAATGGGCATTGCCATGGGATGATGGGGATGTGTTCCCATCATCCTCTTTCCTCAATGATTTTGATGATATCTCAGAAGAATTTGACACCTTCGAGCATTCTCCTTCGATGTATCCCAAGCCTCCAAATCTAGGTCTTTGCTTAACCTCCAATGGTTGAGTTATGCCTTGGTGGTTAACAACAAGTTCTTTTTCCTCCTTGCACCTCATCTTGGTAAGGAGTCTCATGTTTTTCCTTGTAATTGGTATCTCCACATCTCCAACAGAAATCATACTATGTGAAGACGAAACCAAAAGGAAATCAACATCTTTTACCTCCTCTTTCGATTTGGAAAGAACTGATGAAGGCTTCTCATCATCTGTTGTTTGTGGTTCGCTAGCTGTCTTGGCGCGTTCCCCAACTTCCTTTTTGACATACCCAAGTCCTGCCTGACAGGGTAATTCTTCTACTTTGATTGGGTTGACAATGCCTTGGCCATTAATTCCCAAGTCTTTTCCTTCATACCCCATTTTCCTAAACAGTTTGGAGCCAATTCTTGTGGTATTATTTAAAAAAACAACGAAATCATCATCAGGAAACATACATGAATTCAGAGAACTACTTTTTACCTCACATGGGTCACGCTGCAGCTTTTCCAAGGCCTCGTCCTTAGCTTGCAATTATCGTAGCAAACTTTGTTTTTACTCTTTCTCTTCATGTAGAAGCATCTTCAATTCAACATTCTCTGTTTGAATATTCTGGTTATTGTGCTTCAGTTCTTCCAGGGCCTCTTCGTGGCTCGCAACTGAAGCTGCAATCGCTCCTTTTCCTCTGTCTGTTTTTGTAGAGCTTCATACATTATTTCCACCCTTTTGGAAATTTTGAGCATGGTCTCATACATCATTTTTTTCATCCTCTGCCTCTATATGTCCCATTGTTCACGCTTGCAATTCACATCCATGCAAAGACCGCTCCGATACCAAACTTGATCTGAGTTGACTCAACTCCCAGATTTAACCAAGATCTTTTGCTTTCATGATGTGATTAAAATTTCATTAAAAAAATAATAATTGAACATATATGCATGCTGTAAAGAAGAAGGAACATGACAATCATCAGTAACATAAAATAACAAGACGTTGATAACAGAGTTCGTCGAGGAGGGACTACGTCTTCGGGCCCCGGTGTCAAGATGGTGTAGGCCGCCGCATTAAGTGCTTTCAATAGTGATGATGGACATAGGTGGTGACGTCGCTATCATACAAGGAAAATTCCCTCATGCAAGAGTGGCTCCAAGAGGTGTTCCACTATAGGAACTCTCAGTCAAAAGGACTCCTATTAGTATAACATAAACTCACGCATGATGATAATGAACATCCCGCCAACATGGCATAAAAGGGATCTCAATGCAAACATACATGGCGACACATGAGTATCCCATCAACATAACAATGGAGGGATCTCAAAAACATGACGAATCATGACAACAAGTACATCCCACGAATGATTCCACATCACATCAAGCAAGAATCATGAAACAAGTAAGAAAACAAGATCCCACATCAAACATCAAACATGGATCTATGCAACACGATGCATCTCATAGCGAAAAGAAGTACATGAACACACTGCATATACCTCACATCCTGGGGCCATCTGAAGAAAAGGATGTCAAATTGCTGAAGCTGGCTGTACCATCAATCTCGCGGTGTCAGATCTCATGGAAATGACTGCTCGCACATTGAATGCTGACACCTGCACTCCACTTTGAAAAGTGGCCAAAAAATGAAATGATCAAATGGAAAATCTGAATACACCATCAGATTTATGGCGTCGAATAGTGTAAAATAGACTGTCAAATTTCTGAATTATGAGAAAGTGAGAATGTGGGGCTATTCCCCCTAGATTCTACAAAGATTCCCTCCTCCGGGTCATCTGAAGATCTGTTGCTCAAATCAAAATTCTGACTACACCATTAAGTTCGTGTCGCTGAGAGGTGTAAGATTGACATAAAATTTGTCCAATTTGGACACTGCAAAAATTTCACCCTCCTGAGAATTTCGCCCAATCATGGTTCCACCTACCTCTTCTCTGGGCTCATGGTTCCACATGCAATTAATTAATTAAAAATTGTTTCGATTTCTATGCGCACTCTTGGCTCCTCCATGCTTGGGCGCATTGATGAAATGAGGGTTTATATAAATTTCGGGCGGATTTTTCCACGTTGGTTGGTTGGCGCAGTGGTAAATATCCTGAATTATAATGAGGAGGTCAGGAGGTCAAACCCTGACCCCTCCATATTTACATGCCATTTAGTTTTAAAAAACTGCATTAATGTGTTTTTTGGGGTCGGGTCCGCATTGGGTGGCCCACCCCTTAACCTCCGCTGTGGGTCTTGTTTCATTTTGGAAATGATGCAGTTGGGGTGTATTAAATGGAGTGGGCATTGTTGTTTGGTTGTTTGTGTCATGGGGCCGCTCGGTGGGGGCCGGCCCACTTGGTCTAGGTGGGTTCAATCCCTGCCTACCCCGCATTAATTATTTGCGTACATGGCATGAGGTTTGGGGGTGTGGGTCATGTCTGCATTGGGTGGCCTGCCCACCCCATATGTAATATAGTTATGTGTTGCGGTTGACTAGGGGGTCTGGCGGGGTCATGGCCGCCAACCCATTTTAAATACATTTTCTGTTTGCGATGGGGTTGGGTTAACAGGCGTCATGGCCCATCGGCCTTTTAATAATTAAACTTTTGTAATGTAGTTTGGGGGTGGCACGGGTGGTGGCTCGCCATCTCATTTATATATATATTTTCGATTTTATTAATAAACAACATTTATTTGAATTTGTCTAATATAGGGAATTTTAGAAAAATTAATGATCCAACAAATTCGCCCGCTTTCTGGAGCTAGGTTTCATGCCTTGGGGTCAGTCAATTTGTAGGACACTTAAACCTGGCCCACATTCCAACTTTCACTAAAACTTTGATTTGCTCATTCTCGCTCATACAAGCTCGGATTGATGAAACGTTTGCACCATTACGATTAGGACGACAATATCTATGCTCTAGTCCTAGTTCGAAAGCACTTTGATCACTTTGACTTTTGAGCTTCCATAAGTCCTCTTTGTCCTGTGTGTGTCCCTGGATCCACCTAGATCACCTAAATTTTATGCTGAATATATGAATAATTTCTTATGCGATATATCTTTCACATCGTTTCGGCTAACTATTTATCCGAAATAATTATTATTAAGACGATTTCACTTGTTATTGCAGTTGAATGATATTTATTACCAATTTCTCTAGGACATTATTGTAGATCGCATACTTCAATTTTATTCCCGGGTATAGTCATAGCTAGATAGTGTTTAAATTAGGATATATGCATGTGATTATTAGTTTAGATTAGATTACTTTAAGCTTAAACATTCCTCCGAACTATCATATATCACCCCATCAACACTATCATAAATTATATTGGGAAATTGGTCCCATTATCCCCAATTGGAGCTACTACACCAAATGGAAAGGGAGCTGCCATCCAAGGTCTGGACCGGGTCGTTTTCACCATGTTGTAAGCAACGATCTTTGAGGCTTCAACATTTTGGCGCTAGAAGGAGGGCCTTACTGGGAATGGCAAGTAATTCCAAATTAACAGGCCATTCCAAGTGTAAAACTCCTTCACCATCACCTCAAGCCTCTCGATCACATTCCAAATCTCCTAATCCTAAGCAAGAAGTTGTAAAAACAACAATAGAGCCCACTACTGAAATCCCAAATAAACCAGGTCATTCTTCTTCTACTAAAGCCCCCGAAGTCCAATCTTTGATTCATAAATTACAGGGGATTTCGATATCTCAAGAGGAATATGAGTTATCCCAAGATAGTGTTACCTCTCAGTTTACCCCATCTCAACGGTTAACTAGAGGACAGAGAGAAAAGTTTGGAATCCCACCATTCGATTTCCCTCTACCAAGCCGTAAGAAAGCTAAGAATACACTATCTGAATCTCACAACAAGGTTCTTTCATCAACACAATCATCATCTTCATTCATTCCATCCATATCATCATAAGACCAATCATCCACCTCACCACTCTAGATCGTGATTCACACAGGTACTGGAACTCCATGTTCCTCTACCCAATCACCTTCAACCACTGCCACATCTTCCTCTTCTTGGATACCAACAATGGATCAACCTCTTCAAAGGCCATGGACAAATCTAGGTGTTGTTAGGATGGCTGCACCTTTACATCCGTTGTCAGCCCATCTAGAGAAATGGTTGCCAAAATTCAATCCTGATAATGCCTGCTGGCTGAGGAACACATAAACAATTTTATGTTGTCCGTTAACTTGAACGAAGTAGTAGAAGAAGATGCAGTTGTAAGATTATTTCCATATACTTTGCAAGGAGCAGCAGGATCATGGTACTTTTCATTGCCATCGGGTTCTATTAATAGTTGGGATGCTTTTCAAGAGCAGTTCTTAACTAAATTTGGAGATGATAGATCGACGACTACCCTAATCAATGATCTCTCCAATTTGAAAGCTGAACCTAAAGAACCATTAAAAGGTTTAACCTCTCGCTTCAATAAATTATTGAATAAGATACCAGTGGCATCTAATCCCAATGATGAGGTCCAACATGAGTGGTATATTTATGCTCTACCTTCAAACACAACTATTTTCGTCGATAAAGCTACCAAACCAACTTTGGCAGAAAATATGAAAGAGGCAATAGCCGTAGAAAAACGTATTCTAGATGTAGATAAGAAAAACGCATTAGAAGAACGAAAATCCAAGAACGTGACTTTTATGGATGAATCCATAAGAAACCACCAAAAGATCCTTTTGATATTGAAGGTTTGTAGAAAGTCCTCAAAACCATGTCTAATGAAATGGTTGATATTAAAAAACAGGTAGCAGAGACTTCCTCTAAGAAATATTTTAGACCATTTAAAAGGAATTCCCTTGCTGATCCTAAGCCTCCAAATGCTGAATCAAAGGAAAAGGAAGATGAAGTTTTAACAAATGAAGAACAAACAGATGATGAAGAAGTGGTAGAGTTACAAGGAATGTGGGATTTTATACTTCCCAATGAAGAAACGCAAGAAGCACTGCCTGTTGCCACCTGAAGTAAGAACCCCGTTGAGTTGCCACAAACAAATCCAAAGCAAAAGGCTTCAATGCCACCTCCCAAGGACAAAACAACAATTAATAAATCTTCACCAAAATCCACTTAAGCTACTCCTTCTCAATTGAATTCTTCACCTTCAACTAAAACCTTGATAGTATCTGATGAAATGGAATATAATATTGTTGATGATATGAAAAAGACTAGGGAAAACATTACGTTTCATGAGCTTATCAAGTTGAAACATCAGCAGAAGCTACTCCTTAAGGAGCTCAATGAAGTACCTACTTCACCTCTTCCCGTTGCTATGATCTCACAAGTTGCCCAAGAAATGGGAAAACCCCCTAGCACCTCTTTAAACAAAATTGATCTAACCGACATAGCTCTTATCAGAGGAAGATATAAATCCCACACTCCTCCATTTATCCTTACTTTTGAAATTTTTAATAGAAAATTACACAAGTATTTAGTTTATTCGAGAGCTTCATCTAACATTTTACCTAGAACGATTTGTGCAAAGTTGAATGTTTAACCCCAAAAATCTATTGTATTCATTGTGTAGTTAGATCGATCTGAAGTCGAAGTTTTTGGGGAACTTAATCAAGTAAACATCAAAATCTCGTCAAATCCCAAAGTCTGTCAAGTCATTGACATTCTTGTAGCTGATATTCTCGAGTTCTATGGCTTAATGCTTAGTAGAGACTGGTCATAAAAGTTTCATGGCTATTTTATGGGTGACTAGTCTCACATGCGGCTTCCCTATAATGGCAAGCCAAATCAAATAAGGCTTGATTGCAGAAAACATCAAAAGTACATAGTCGCAGACCTAGAAGGAGAAAATGAACCAGTGACGTATAGCAACAATATCGGAAACTACTCAGTAGAATCGTTTCTAGGAAATTTTAATGCTTATACTTCACCTTTCTTGGAAAACTCTGTTGTATCTCAAGTTGAAAAGTTTTCCCAAATAGATACTTCTAAGTGTGTAAATTTTGTAGATAAACCTGTAGTTAACTCTTTATTTTGGAAATTATTTTTTAATGGATCTAAATCCAATGATGGAGCAGGAGAAGGATGCATATTAGTTAGCCCAGAAGGGGAAAATACTATGTTAGCATGCAGACTTGAATTTGACTGCACAAACAACACTGCTGAATATGAAGCATTAGTTCAAGTTTTGTATAAAGCCATTGTCCTTGATATCAAACACCTCCAAGTGTTTGGAGATTTAGAAATTGTGATAAAACAGGTAAGAAATACTATACACTGTTTGTTTGGACATTTGAAACATTATCAGTCATTAGTCCAAGACCTAACTTCCCACTTTACAACGTTTAATATTTCCCCTATTCCGAGACTTCAAAATGCAAGCGCTGATCTCTTAGCTAATGTGGCTTCCAAGATTATTCCGCCAGGATATTATAGTCCTGATCTCTTTTCTATTGAATTCATTTTTAGGCCTTCTATTCCCAATAATATCACCCACTAGAGAGTCTTAAATAATGATCTGGATATCATAAGCTTTTTGACATCAGAAGGCTCTTATGATGACCAGATAGTTGATGAAGACCAACATGACAACCAACTTAAGCAAGAAACAACCAATAATGTTACACCAAAGTCTGTGGTTAAGTTGGAGTATTTATATGACCTCAAGGACATATTCAAATGACCCATCAATTCAAAAATTCAGAGTTCAACTCTGAGGTTTGAATTGATTAACCTTGGAAATGACCTTAAACCTCAAAATATTAATCTAGGCCGCAGACTTACATAAGATGAGAAATTAGCCTTTATACGTTTGTTGAAGAAATATAAGAATGTCTTCACATGGAACTATGAAGATTTTAAAATGTATGACACTTCTATTATGCAACATACTATCCCCATGACGTCTGATGAAAAACCTGTTCAGCAGAAATTAAGAAAAATCCATCCTAATCTAGAAATTTAGATTAAATATGAATTGAACAAACTGTTGAAAGCCAAGATTATTTTCCTTGTCAGACATTCCAGGTGGGTCTCCAATCTTGTTCAAGTCAGAAAGAAGAACGACGATATTCGGATATGTATAAACTTCCGCAATCTAAACAAAGCATGTCAAAAGGACAACTTTCCATAGCCTCCTATGGAATAGATATTGCAATCAGTTGCATGCTTAGAACTAATGTCTTTCCTAGATGGATTCCCAGGTTATGATAAGATCCTAGTACATCCAGATGACCAGTTGAAAACTATATTTAGGACAAAATGGAGCACTTATGCTTTTCAGAGGATTCCATTTGGACTAATTAATGATGGTGCTACTTTCCAAAGAGCCATGGACATAGCCTTCAAAGGTTTAGTAAACAAATCAGTAGTAATCTAATTAGATGATATAAATGTATATTCCAAAAAGTGCAGTAATCATCTTAGATATTTAAAACAAATCTTTGAGCATTGTCAAAGATATTGAATTTCTCTTAATCCTAAGAAATATTTCTTAGCGTTAAGTGAAGGAAAACTCCCTGGATTCATTGTCTCCAAAGTAGGGATTCACATTGACCCTCATAGAATAAGAGAAATATCTAAAATTTCTTTATCTCATAACAAAAAATCAATGCAATCTTCCCTAGGTCAGATATATTTTGTTAAAAGATTTGTCCCTGACTTCTCACGAATTTTTTTACCTCTACAATCTATGATAAAGAAAGATTCTCTTTTTAAATGGGGACACACAGAACATGAAGCTTTTGACTTGATTGAACAATAAATCATTAATGCTCCCTCTTTAGCAACTCTGAATTTTTCAAATCATGTCATTCTTTATACTTTCACTTCCGAGAAATCATATGCAGCCATATTGACACAAGTCAATGAAAAAAAAGCTGAAGCACCAATCTCTTTCTTTAGCTCCAATTTGCAAGGAGCTGAATTGAATTACTCAGATGTTGAAAAACAAGATTTTGCTGTTTTAAAATCAATAAAACACTTCAGATCTTTTCTCCTTAAAACCCACACCAAAGTAATAGTGCCATTCTCAACAGTGAGAAATATGTTCATACAAAGGGATGTAGGTGAGAAGAGAGAGAATTGGGTGATAGCTCTGCAAGAATATGACATTGAAATCAGACTAGCAAAAATTGTAAAAGGTCAAGGTTTTTGCAGGATGTTAGTAGGAGCGTCTAATTTATCAACACTACAAGACTTAGGTGATGATGTGCAAGTCTACGAGGTAAGCCTTAACGACACTAATTCAAGTTATGCTGATATCATGTTTTATTTAAGAAATGGATATGCCCCAGTGCAATTAAATTATAAGAAGAGAAGGGCCTTCAGGCTAAAAGCTAGACAATATCAAATCATCAATTATGTGTTGTTTAGAATCAATTATGATCCTATTTTACTTAGATGTCTTGAAAAATTTGAGGCAGAAAACATGTTGCAGGAACTCCATGATGGACCAGCTGGTGGACATTTTGGAGGAGATACCACCGCACGTAAAATCCTGCATGCTGGCTATTATTGGCCAACATTATTCAAGGATACACACAGTGATGTAAGGAGATGTAAAGTCTGTCAGACAACTGCTGGGAGACAGAGAAAACCCGCATTACCATTATAGCCAATCAATTTTGAACAACCATTTGAGCAATGGGGATTGGACATGATAGGTGATATTGTTCCTCATTCTTCTAAGCAGCCTAGATATATCCTTACACGAACTGATTACTTCACAAAATGGGTGGAAGCCATTCCACTCAAGGTAGCCAATTCTGAAAACATCATTGAATTCATCAATCAATTTATCATTACCAGATTTGGTCTGCCATCTACTGTGATGTTTGATAGTGCATCTTATTTTTCAGGCAATGCTATGAAAAAATTTACTCTTAAAAGAGGTTTTAAGCTTAAATAATCTGCTAACTATTATCCATAGGGAAATGGGTTAGCTAAATCTACAAACAAAAATCTCATAAGGATTATTAAATGAATTGTTGACCAAAATCAGAAGAAATGGAATAACTCTTTAATATTTGCTTTATGGGCAGATCGAATAACTCAGAAGGCCTCCATTGGCACTTCTCCTTTTAATTTTGTCTATGGGAAAGAAGCTATCCTACCTACAAATGTAGCTATTCCCTCTCTAGCCCTAGTTTAGCTCATTGAAGAAACTCCTTCCTCCTCTGTGCAAGTTAGAAAATTACAAATCCTTAAGCTCGAAGAGGAAAGAGAAAAGGCTAGAATCACACATGCACATCATCAACAATTAGTCAAAGCTTCCTTTGATTCAAATTCTGTAAGTTCAAAATCTTTTCAAATCGGAGACCTAGTATTGAAATGGGATAAAGCCCACGAGGAAAAAGGTAAGCATACCAAGTTCCAACAAATGTGGCTTGACTCATTTCAAATTGTGGAACAAATAGGCCCTGTTAGTGCTTGAAATTTCACCTCAGGCTGAAAAAGGTAAACTTCAAGGCAACATCAAACCACTTAGCCTCGTAGCTAGCCCTACGGGGCAGGAGAGGGCTCTCTCCGGTCTATCTCGGTAAAGATTTTCAATGGGTGAGATGACCAATAGGGTAACACTGATTTTAGGCTAGTAAACTGATCAAAAGGGTTGATTTGGGGTTTTTAGGGTTTTTGGTGGCAAATTGAGGAGATGGCAATTTTGGGTGCGGGGATTGGACACAGTTTCTGCAGGGGGTTCTTTGGGGCGAGATAGGAGACAGTATTGATGCCTTAGATTGAGGTGAATGGATGAGAAATACAGGTGAGGAGCTAAGGAGAGCAAACAATAACTTTGAATTCTCCTTAAACAGTAGAAAACATTGAAATTAAACAAACTTAAAAGCAGAGCATGACAGTCATGAATTCTTACTTTAACACTTCGTTTGCTTAATGTGCAGAAGGAAAAGAAAGGAAATGATTCACATAACACACTTACAAGTACATAGAGAAACACACCATCAATACATGTAACCACAAGAATCCCAAAAAGGACTGCAAAACCCTGGTCTTCCTTAGCCAAAAATTGCAGAGATATAGTGAATAATACAATGATAGTTTCTCCCTCAAGAGTCCAACCATGAAAATGAGCCAGAAAGTACATAATATAGATCATCTAACATCTTTCCCTGCCTCTAGGGGTCGAGCTCACTATCCTAGGAGCTGTTTCAACCACTTCTAAACTAAGCACTGAAAACTAGGCAGTCAAAACAACTTGCCTCTATAAGCTAGGAAACCAATTCATTCATTTAATTTTCACCTATTTCATGAATGAATCTTCTAGAAGAGATACATAAGTGTAAAAGTATCAAAAAATTACATTATTTACATCAAGGAGGATAACAATCCACTCCAAAAAGTCAAACATGGTCAAATCTGCGTTTTTCTGAGCTGTACAGTGAAATTTTGAGAAAATTGCTTGATAGGTCGCGCACCTCTGCCTGACGGGTCGCGCGCCTTTGAGGGCACTTTTGGGGCACTTCCAGGTGTCCAAATTGAGCAAGAGTAGGCTTGTTGGAAAGGTCTGTGAGTCTACTTTCCAACCCAACTGGAATTTCTGAATTTGGTGGTCATTTGCCCCTCCAAAATTGCAATCTCCCAAGACTGCTTTCTGTGTCTCAAAAATGTGGCAGAAAGTCATTTTTTTGCTTTTTTTTTGACTTTCTGGAGGCCCAAAACTTCATAAAATCTCTTGGCAATGGATGAGCATATGTAACTTTTCATGACAAATCTGGAAATGCTGAGTTTTTGCAAAATGGAGTTGCCAAGAGAAAGGGTCGCGCGGGGGGTGAGACCCGTTAATGGACAAAACCTGTAAATTGCCTGAAAAAACCAAAATTGACCCAAAATATTCAAAATTTCTTGGTATTTGTGTTGTGGCTGAGCTATTTAGTGCCTTGCTCCTTCAAGGAAGCTTTGGCCAAAATGTGGAGGGGATCGGGCCTCTTTCTCCTTTTTTGTGCCTTGGCCAACCACCTTTGGAACATCTTCATCTTTGCCTTGCACACGTGCATTCGGGCTTAATAGTAGTTTTTCATGTTCCAGAGCAGGCTCAACTTCTGGTGTTGACTCACGGTCATCACTTTGCTCATAGTTGGTTTCGGTTTCTGACATGGTTTCAGGGGCAAAGTGGCTGAAATGTACTGCTGCTTCTGCTTTGAAATCTGCTGTTTTAACTGTTTTGAAATGCTGTTTCAAGGGGACAAGTAGCACAAGGGAAATGTTAGGGAAGGGAAACTTGGAAGGAAAATTGGGAAAAATATATGAAACAGGGGTTAAAGAGAGGAATCATGACATCAACATCATCATACAATTTCATTTGCAAGGATGTTATGAGAGGTAGGGTTTAGGGTTTGATTTTTGATTTCTTAATATTTTTGGAAGGGAAATTAAATAACAGTGATAAGGGAGTAAGAAATGGGAGGTGGGAAAATGTAGGAACAATAGGAATGAAAAAGAATACCTTAAAACAGCAAAACAAACCCTAGCAACTTTGATATTTTCAAGCAAAAGCACATGGAGTCTTTACTTGCAAATGAAGGCTCTTAAAATATTATCATGATCTTCTCAAGCTTTAGCAAACCATAATTTATATGATTGAAGGCCTACCGGACAAGCTTGAACAATTTGTGGTCGCTTGGCAGCTTGCTGGTAATTTTCTGTGGAGGAAACCCTGATGGGTCGCGCGCCCTCAACGGGTCGCGCCTGTGTAATTTTTACACTGCTGGAGGTGCCCTGACGGGTCGCGCGCCTTCAACGGGTCGCGCGCCAGTCTCGACGGGTCGCGCGCCTGATCTGCTCACAATTTCGCTCAAACCCTCGCCCAATCTCTCTTGCAAGTGAGTTAGATGCACAATGAGGGTAAATGGAGGGAGATTGGGCTTTTATAACTTTGATTTGAAATAATTTCATGCCCAAACCCACTTTATAATGTTTTTCTTTGACACTTTATAAAATTGACCATTTTGGTTTCATTTGTCCTGAAATTGACTCATTTAATGCTTTTGCTCGATACTTTTTGCAGGGATATCATCTGAGGGATCTTGGCAAGGGAGCCAGGGTTACATGCTGTCCTTTGAAGCCTTTTGAAATTTCACCACTTTTACAAAAATTTGAAAAATGACCTTGGCTTTAAAAACAGAGTTTTTAAATCCAAGGTGAAAATTAACTGTACAAGATAGAAATTTGCGAAGAAACACCTTTAAAATCATCCCTCTGGCTTGCTGAGCACTTATTGACCTTCAGAGACATGACCTTGTAAACAAACTTGACCAAAACCCTAGACCTAGGAATTTGACCTCAAGCCAAGACAAGACAAGCTTGAAAGTGACTAAGGACTGAAATGACTTGATCCAGCAATGCCAAGAGGGGGACAAAGACACCAGCTCCTCCATCAGGGTTATGGCATGCCTAATGGGATGCAAAAATTGACACTGATGAGACACCTACTTATGCAAATGCAAAGAGCTTTGATCGCTGATGGAGGGCTACAAGACCGACTCTAACATTGGCTCCAATGGGGATGGTAGCTCCTTGGAGGTACCAAGAACCTTAGACCTCTGGGAGAGCAGACCAGTGCTTTATCATCATTGGGCAATGGAGTCATTATTTTGAACGGATAACACAAAACCTTTGACACATTTATTGAATGAAACTTGACTAAAAACTGACTGAAAATTAACTGAAACTTGACTCAAACCGACTCGATAACACATTGAAATGATGGAAAAAACTTGATTCTAACAAATTAACTCAAGACCTAAACTTAAAACTTAAAACTTGATGGCAGTACATAACCGCCTAGGTTACAAGACAACATATCATCAAACTATATCATAATGCCAATGTAACCAATCAAGCAGATGCCTTCTTGACTGATTCTCCCAATCAGATCTCATGATCAACAATAGATACTGGTAACTGGGCATCCAAAAACATAGCTGACCATGATCTCCTTCATCACTGAACACAACAATAATCACTTTCACTGCTGACTGTAACAAATCTGCCATTGGATCCTGGAAAACATGAAGACTTGACATTGCCACCTCCTGCTGAAAGAACAAGGTGTCTTTTGCTTCAAATTCTGATCTGCCTTCATCATGTGCTTCAGTAAAAGTATGCTCATAAGCTTCAAAAAACTCCGAACAAATGGATGAGCAGATCTCTTCTTGGAAAAACATTTCAGCACATGAAACATATGAAGAATCTGAAAGGTAATCTTGTATGCTCTGATCTTCTGTAGTCTGACAATATGGTAGGTCATCTTCATATGATATCACAACCAAACTATCAAGTTCCTTATTACATTCTTCAATGTTATCAAGCACAATATTATCATTTACATCGTCTACCACGAATTCACTCAAAGAAACTTTATCACTTGCTTGAGCAAAGATCTCACCTTGCTGTTCATGAGCTGACAGAATGACCTCCTCATGAAGACTCGGTTCTAATGACAGACTGGCAGCACGACTGAGAACATTTGAATCCATACCGCTGTCTATGATCTCAACAACAAAATTCTCCTTTTCAGGATTCAGCACAAGGTATTCTTGGTCATCACAATCTGAATGTAGTTCTGAAGTAGCTGTCCTAACATTATCACATTCTGCAATCTGGTCTTCTTTTGTGGGCAGATTTGAAACAAGCTCTTCTCTTTCATCATCTTCCACTATATGACCATCTTCAAGCTGCTGATCTTGATTCTGCTGCAAAATTTCCTGATCATCTTGATGGGTATCCACTAGGTTCTCTTCATGTTGCTGAAATGGATTCTCATACAGAGCCTCCATGATCTCAACATCCATAAAATTATCATCTTCATAATATTTCTCAAGGCTTTCAATAAAACTATATGCATGTTGGCAACAGTCTTGAACTAAATTTAATGATGGATAAGAGTCCCTATATCGTTCAATGAACATAGCATGAAAATCCTTTAAACAGTAAATACAAGCCTGCGACAAATTTTCATACCAGGATTGAGCTGCACCTTCCAGAGTGGCCAAGAATATCTTCATCAAGCAGTCTTCAGGAAAATCCACCTTCAACTTGCAAATATGCATATGAAATCTAACTAGATGTAAAGCAACATCCTTCTTACCATCATCATTAAGTATAGGCAGATTCCTTGACCAATCTACCTTCGGAATTTTATTCGGAAAACCAGGGATGTGATCTCGGCTCAGGGGAGCGTATCTTCTTGCAATCCGATCCATCTTGAAAATCTCAAAGCTACTGATCTCTCTGCAGTGAAGTCACCATGAAGCATTGATCTTTGGAGTTTTCAGTGAAGGAGTTGCCAGTGAATGATTTCAGCCTTGTCAGTGTCTGATCGTTGTCCACTATCAACAATCAGATCTGAACTTGATAAATGTACTGGGGCGAAATGCAAATGAAGTGCTGTATTCACAAGCTCACAGAGATGGACTGAAGCAGCGTTTATCTACTGGCGCTGATGCAAAGCAAGAGCGTTTTCGAAGGCTACCTGGCGTATCTTCAGACTCCGTCTAAGACTTATGAAATAACACGTCAATGAGCAAACGATTAGTTTGTTCTCCCCAGTATGGTCGCCAGTATGTTAGCGCTTGAAATTTCACCTCAGGCTGAAAAAGGTAAACTTCAAGGCAACATCAAACCACTTAGCCTCGTAGCTAGCCCTACGGGGCAGGAGAGGGCTCTCTCCGGTCTATCTCGGTAAAGATTTTCAATGGGTGAGATGACCAATAGGGTAACACTGATTTTAGGCTAGTAAACTGATCAAAAGGGTTGATTTGGGGTTTTTAGGGTTTTTGGTGGCAAATTGAGGAGATGGCAATTTTGGGTGCGGGGATTGGACACAGTTTCTGCAGGGGGTTCTTTGGGGCGAGATAGGAGACAGTATTGATGCCTTAGATTGAGGTGAATGGATGAGAAAGACAGGTGAGGAGCTAAGGAGAGCAAACAATAACTTTGAATTCTCCTTAAACAGTAGAAAACATTGAAATTAAACAAACTTAAAAGCAGAGCATGACAGTCATGAATTCTTACTTTAACACTTCGTTTGCTTAATGTGCAGAAGGAAAAGAAAGGAAATGATTCACATAACACACTTACAAGTACATAGAGAAACACACCATCAATACATGTAACCACAAGAATCCCAAAAAGGACTGCAAAACCCTGGTCTTCCTTAGCCAAAAATTGCAGAGATATAGTGAATAATACAATGATAGTTTCTCCCTCAAGAGTCCAACCATGAAAATGAGCTAGAAAGTACATAATATAGATCATCTAACATCTTTCCCTACCTCTAGGGGTCGAGCTCGCTATCCTAGGAGCTGTTTCAACCACTTCTAAACTAAGCACTGAAAACTAGGCAGTCAAAACAACTTGCCTCTATAAGCTAGGAAACCAATTCATTCATTTAATTTTCACCTATTTCATGAATGAATCTTCTAGAAGAGATACATAAGTGTAAAAGTATCAAAAAATTACATTATTTACATCAAGGAGGATAACAATCTACTCCAAAAAGTCAAACATGGTCAAATCTGCGTTTTTCTGAGCTGTACAGTGAAATTTTGAGAAAATTGCCTGATAGGTCGCGCGCCTCTGCCTGACGGGTCGCGCGCCTTTGAGGGAACTTTTGGGGCACTTCCAGGTGTCCAAATTGAGCAAGAGTAGGCTTGTTGGAAAGGTCTATGAGTCTACTTTCCAACCCAACTAGAATTTCTGAATTTGGTGGTCATTTGCCCCTCCAAAATTGCAATCTCCCAAGACTGCTTTCTGTGTCTCAAAAATGTGGCAGAAAGTCATTTTTTGCTTGTTTTTTGACTTTCTGGAGGCCCAAAACTTCATAAAATCTCTTGGCAATGGATGAGCATATGTAACTTTTCATGACAAATCTGGAAATGTTGAGTTTTTGCAAAATGGAGTTGCCAAGAGAAAGGGTCGCACGGGGGGTGAGACCCGTTAATGGACAAAACCTGTAAATTGCCTGAAAAAACCAAAATTGACCCAAAATATTCAAAATTTCTTGGTATTTGTGCTGTGGCTGAGCTATTTAGTGCCTTGCTCCTTCAAGGAAGCTTCGGGCAAAATGTGGAGGGGATCGGGCCTCTTTCTCCTTTTTTGTGCCTTGGCCAACCGCCTTTGGAACATCTTCATCTTTGTTTGCATTCGGGCTTAATAGTGCATGTTTCAAGGTGTTGACTCACGGTCATCACTTTGCTCATAGTCACGGTTTTTGACATGGTTTCAGGGGCAAAGTGGCTGAAATGTACTGCTGGCTTTGAAATCTGCTGTTTTAACTGAAATGCTGTTTCAAGGGGACAAGTAGCACAAGGGAAATGTTAGGGAAGGGAAACTTGGAAGGAAAATTGGGAAAAATATATGAAACAGGGGTTAAAGAGAGGAATCATGACATCAACATCATCATACAATTTCATTTGCAAGGATGTTATGAGAGGTAGGGTTTAGGGTTTGATTTTTGATTTCTTAATATTTTTGTAAGGGAAATTAAATAACAGTGATAAGGGAGTAAGAAATGGGAGGTGGGAAAATGTAGGAACAATAGGAATGAAAAGGAATACCTTAAAACAACAAAACAAACCCTAGCAACTTTGATATTTTCAAGCAAAAGCACATGGAGTCTTTACTTGCAAATGAAGGCTCTTAAAATATTATCATGATCTTCTCAAGCTTTAGCAAACCATAATTTATATGATTGAAGGCCTACCGGACAAGCTTGAACAATTTGTGGTCGCTTGGCAGCTTGCTGGTAATTTTCTATGGAGGAAACCCTGATGGGTCGCGCGCACTGCCCAACGGGTCGCGCGCCCTCAACAGGTCGCGCCTGTGTAATTTTTACACTGCTGGAGGTGCCTTGACAGGTTGCGCGCCTTCAACGGGTCGCGCGCCAGCCTCGACGGGTCGCGTGCCTGGTCTGCTCACAATTTCGCTCAAACCCTCGCCCAATCTCTCTTGCAAGTGAGTTAGATGCACAATGAGGGTAAATGGAGGGAGATTGGGCTTTTATAACTTTGATTTGAAATAATTTCATGCCCAAACCCACTTTATAATGTTTTTCTTTGACACTTTATAAAATTGACCATTTTGGTTTCCTTTGTCCTGAAATTGACTCATTTAATGCTTTTGCTCGATACTTTTTGTAGGGATATCATCTAAGGGATCTTGGCAAGGGAGCCAGGGTTACATGCTGTCCTTTGAAGCCTTTTGAAATTTCACCACTTTTACAAAAATTTGAAAAATGACCTTGGCTTTAAAAACAGAGTTTTTAAATCCAAGGTGAAAATTAACTGTACAAGATAGAAATTTGCGAAGAAACACCTTTAAAATCATCCCTCTGGCTTGCTGAGCACTTATTGACCTTCAGATACATGACCTTGTAAACAAACTTGACCAAAACCCTAGACCTAGGAATTTGACCTCAAGCCAAGACAAGACAAGCTTGAAAGTGACTAAGGACTGAAATGACTTGATCCAGCAATGCCAAGAGGGGGACAAAGACACCAGCTCCTCCATCAGGGTTATGGCATGCCTAATGGGATGCAAAAATTGACACTGATGAGACACCTACTTATGTAAATGCAAAGACCTTTGATCGCTGATGGAGGGCTACAAGACCGACTCTAACAGGCCCATTAACCATTTTATTGTAGGATTTATCAGGCAAGAGAGAATCTCTATCTGTTAATGCATAGATCTTAAAGAAACATTTTCCATAGAAGATGTTCTCTTCTATTCCCTGTATATTAGTGCCTTTTTTTTTTTTTGAAAGAATAATACAAGTTGAAAAACATTTACTTTTGGCTTTCCAAATAATAGTCTCTTTTTTTTTTTTTTTTACTTTTCGCTTGTATAATAAAAGCATTGTTATGAAAATGACTTTCACATATAAAACATAGGGTTAAGTTATGTTGCTATGAAATTGCTTGTTCTCTGCCAAAATTATTTGATATTTGATAAAACTTAACTTTAGAAAGGAACCTTGTGTCTACATCAGTCAAGAAATGTATCAATAACAAAGAAAAGTCTCTCTACAGAAAAGCATCTTTAAACTCTGCAATTGTCATCTAGAAGCTCTTAAGGAGCCAATGATTATCCCCATCTATTCAGTTTACATTTTGAGAGTGTAATTCTAAAATATACTTAAAACTTAAAGGATAAGAGGTCTCATCAAGAGTCGGCTTACCATGATCATAAGGTTATAAATAGCTGACATTACCAATACTGCAAATCAAAACAGGGTAATGGCTTGATATTTTATTGATCAATAGACAAGGGTTCTCATTAAGAGCCAACTTGTTCAGTTAAGTTATAATCAAGTGAATGGCATTTTAAATTTTGGTCACCAAACTAAGACATTGTCCTGTAAGGGATAAAAAATGAAATTTTGAAGAAAAGGAATTATTTCAGAAAATAAAAGGCAATAACTATACAAATCTGAGCTTATCTTTAAAAATTGTATTCTAACCTAGGTGGGATACTGAATCATTGTTGGTTAAAAGGTAACCCTGTCAAGGCTATGAACGCCTGCTAGAAGCAGAGGATCTATCTATGACAACTGAGTATACCAAAAACTGATCTGTGAAGAGCCTCCCTGTTTTTATCTTTAAAACCAAGTAATGACTGATGTAGACAAAGTAAATTTCTTATGTGAGGAGGATAATCAAAAGAATTATAGTTAAGTGGATGTCGTTTAAAATTATTCAAAGAGTAGTATGACTTACCTTATTTTTCATATAATTTTTATTTTTTAAACCATCTTTATTTTGGAAGTTTTTAGAAATTTCAAAAAACTCTCAGAGATAACTCATTCTTCCAAGTGAATCACCAATTGATGTGCTATTAAACAACCTCACATTTGTTAATAGTAGTAGTCAATATTACATTAACAAATGGGGACCCTTTAAAAAATCCTTCCAAAAATAAGTTTAGCATTTAGGCATTTTCCTTATTGCATTTTGGAATAAAACAAGATATCAATCAAACACCTTTTCAAAAACTAGTAAATGTCTTCCCACATATCACACAATCAAGTGTGATTGAAAGTCTTGCTAATCCACCAAATCTAGCGAAAAGCGATCAAAAGAGAACTCCATGCTAAAACACTTCGAAACTAGTATGTTTCTTATATAAACTAAGTCCTAAGGCATTTCTTATTAAAACTAAGGCCTGCATCGCATATCGCTATTTTTAGAAGGTGCACCTTAATGAGTTACCTTAAAATGTGCGAGATGCGAAATTGTGATGAAAAAAATTCCCCTTATCGCATCGCATTTCGAACATTTAAAAGAACACCAAAAACTTACCATCTGTCAAGATTGTGAAATGCGATTGAGACCCAGACCCACTCTTAAGATACGTCACAAACAAGTATTTAGGTTCGCTGCTTAATAAAAGGGGCTTTACACAAGAAAACCTGACAAATGAGCTATGTTTTGGAAACAATAGTAAGCGGCCCACATCTTGCATCTCACAGAATAAAAAAGGAAAGCATACAAACATAATACGATAATGCGATCTGCGATATTACTTTGCAAATCACAAAATAAGAATTTTCTCAATTTAAAGGCTCGCCACCCTAAAAATATTTCTTCCCGACTTACGATGCGGACATTAATAACCAATAAAGCTAAGAGATAATGAACCATTAGTGGGCATTTAGTAAAGGTTAATGGCATTTATGTGTGAAAAGCCATTCAATGTGATATGATATCTTCTCACTTGCATTCAAATAAAACTCCTTTCTTATCACCTTTTCAAGTTATCTGTATTATTCCATCTTACGTTCATTCTTATCTCTGTATATCCGATAGTTGTTGCTTTTCTCCATTTTCAGGAAAAATCCACAAAAGGAGTCTTTGGGAGCAATGGCAAAGAAGGGCAAGGTAGTTGCATCTGAGAAATCAGAAATGAATCCTTTATTCACATATACTACATGCAACAGAGAAGGAGGAACCTCTATGTGGGAAACCATGTATTATTTATTAGAAGAAGAGGAACCAAGACCTCTAGAAACAAAGGTCACAACTGATCGTCATGCTTCCTCAGATGCCTCCCTTTTTGAGATGACATGCTCATTTTTGCATCGCATAGCTGCGCGCCCAAAGATAATCCCTTATACAGATATGGTCAAGTGGATTATTGATCAGGCCAGTATCTCATACAGAGAATTTAAGAATAGAAGCCAAGAGGTTATGAGATCTTTTTCGCGAGACAACCTATGGCTTATGTACCACCTACCAAAGCCACAAACGATCTACAAAAAATAGTTCCTTGAGAAGTTTTCCAAAGAGAACGAGGACCCAGTAGATGTCACCTGGACCTGGTTGAATAATGAGGGCAAGATCAAAAAAGACAAAGCGGGTATGTACTCTACTGCATCTATTTCTCCTCTCAATGGTTTTGCAGCAGCGATGCTATGTAGGATGTTTGGCAAGCCTGATAGCACTAAATTTTCCCCAGAATGGCTACCATTAATAGATGCAGTTGTAAACAAAAACATAATGAACTGGGCCCAAATTTTGTCTGATAATTTAGAAAAGGCAATAATGGATTATAGGAGAAAAAGAAGTATCTCTTCGAGGGTTTACCCTCCATTTTTTATGAGTGCCTATGCGATGGATGCAATCTGTTTTGGTTCAAAATTTCCTATCATGGGATGGAAGTGGATTGTGAAGGATCCACTTCCCATTCATATATATCATAAGGACATGTGGGAGTCTCTGTTTCACCCGCATTTTTACACAATTTGTCAAGGAGTCATGTTGCTTATCCATAAACAGGTTTACAACTGAAATGCCCCTAGGTTTTCTACGGAAGTCGAGGTAGATATCCTCCCAGTGGCCATATGGTTTGGGGAGAAAACATTCACATATATCAGAGTATTTGGGAGCATTACCTCACTGCATGTCCTCCCATACTATGTCCCCGAAAAATTGATGGTTAGAGAGATAGCCTATCAAACAACGAGTGAGGGTGGGCTTAGTAAAGGATTAAAGGAAGTGAAAAAGGCCATTTGGCCTACATTTCTGTTGTAGTGCGGAGCATTTGCACTGCACGATTTGGGGTATGCATTCAAATAAGCAAAGATCATGCAATCTCTAAAATTACATAAGTTCCCAGGAAGATAGTATGACCCAAATGGCACTGCCAAAGACTTCACTACCATGGTGAAAGTGAAGGTATTTAGTCACGAGGAAGATGCATTTGATGACATCTTCCTACAGAAAGAAACATTCACAGATGTGAAGCACATGGCATCCTTACTTTTTGACCTAGAAGATCTTGAAGCCTTTCATGAATACAGAGAAAGGAGATTGTTAAAGGTCCCAATGGACCAATTATAGATTGAGCCAATAAGGGAGCCAACTCCGAGCGTAAGCCTAGAAGGGAGCTCCAAAGAAAATTCTAAATATAATTCCAAAGCAGAGTCTACCAGGGAGTCAGAGAAGTCAGCCACAATCACAGAATGGGGGAAATACAATTAAGGAATCAGAAAAGGATACAACTAAATCTACAGAAAAGGCAGTGGAGAAAACCTTAGCTAAAAAATAGGCTGAAATTCACTCCACCTCCACCCAGCCAACAAAACCCCTGGTGATTGATTTATGGAAATAATGGGAATCTCATTTTAATAAAACCTCCATACATAGGGACAAGCACCTGAGCCACAGACTCCACAACTCAAGAAATTACAGTAGAGAAAAATGTAAGTACTCAAGTGGTAGATCACATTCCTGCCACTCCTACCTCTAAAATTGTTTTGAGAATTGAGGAGATTCCCCCTTTAGATGTGTTCTATATCCCAACCCACAAAGTTGTCATCAAAAGGAAAAGAAAGAAGAAGAAGTTGGATGCTACATCTATTACTCCTGATAATGAACCGATGGATATTGTCTGGAAAGATTCACCTATCGACCCATCTGATAACCTTACTACACTGTTGCAGTTTGTAGGAGCCTATGCTACAATGACTATTGATAAAGCAAAAGAGGTACAAATGTTGCTTAGAGAGAAGGAAAATAAATTCTGTTGTTGGAACAATAGCTAGAGCAAGAAAAATCTAACCAACAAGTGGAATTACAAATAGCCAAGCTCCAACAAGAATTCGAGCAGATGCAAATAAAACATCAAGGCAACTTAGCAGAAAAGGAAGCACAGATACAAGTAATGACAAATAAGTATAAGGACAGTCCAAATATTGATTAGTTTATAATTGAAGCGCTCAGCCTTAACTCCCAGCGAATGCACAAAAAAAAATTCTATTCCAGAAGGTTTCGCAGTTGAGTCCTTATTGCGAGACTAGTGACAAGTTAGCGAGTCAAGTCATTGACATGAGACTTGAATTTGATGAAGTCTTGAAAATATTTTCTGACTTCATCACTTGGAAGAATTCAGAGGCTGGGAGGAAGGCTGATTTTCCTATACTGGAGGAGTCACATAAAGAAATTCTATTTGTAGACTGGGATTATTGGCTTAGACAGAAAGAAAAGGCAACAATGGTTGTAGCAGTAGCAGCAAATAGTGTTACTGAAAACATAAATGAAAATTTACACAACGCAAACTTGGTGGTAGAGTTTGTACTAGGTTTTCTTCCGAATGTCAAACAACTCAAACAACAGTGGAGGCAGCCAACAGGGGAAAAAGAGGAAGCAATTAGGCAAATGACCAGGTTAAACTGGGAAGCATATTGGCAATATTTAGTTAAACCTTAGAGCGAATGGATGACCCTACGATTCCTTGCGTGTTCCACATAGAAAATGGTTCCAGCACTGACCCATATCGTGTTCACTGGGTAGTTGAAATATGCAATCGAATGACTGACACAACTCAAACTAATGATGGTTATCTGCGATCTCAAAGATCAAACTCAAAGGAGTTAGTCACCATGTTTTATTTATATTTTGTTTTGTTTTGCATAATTTGAGGAAGGTCATTTAAACCTCCTCAACTATTTTTGTAATAATCTATTCTTAGGATTTATAATTTAGTATTTAAACCCCTCTCATGCATTTAGAGAGGGGTCCAGAAATTTTATCAGAAACAATCTTCAAAACATGCACTTCTGTCCCTTTGAGGAAGTTCTGGTGAAATGAATGGAACAAGATTTATTTTCATCTTATCTGGCATATTCTACTGAAATTGCACTTTTGTACTCTTAGATGGTGTTGGATTGATTGGAAGTAGGTCGATATTGCTGAAACACATGAGCAAAACTTATTACAAATGGTACTTTTATCTTGTGATTTTGTTTTATTTATGTATTAAGCAATAATATTTTCTTCAAATTGTTTATGTATGAAAGTTTAAATCTTGGTTAGCATTATTTCACTTTTGTATGGTGATGGCCTAAATTTTATGCTGAATATATCAATAATTTCTTATGCGATATATCTTTCACAATCGTTTCAGTTAACTATTTATCCGAAACGATTATTGTTAAAACGATTTCACTTCTTATTGCAGTTGAATGATCTTTATTACCAATTGCTCTAGGACATTATTGTAGATCACATACTTCAATTTTATTCCCGGGTATAGTCATAGCTAGATAGTGTTTAAATTAGGATATATGCATGTGATTATTAGTTTAGATTAGATTACTTTTAGCTTAAAAATTCCTCTGAACTATCATATATCACCCCATCATCACTATCATAAATTATATTGGGAAGTTGGTCCCATTATCCCCAGTCAAAGCCACTACACCAAACGGAAAAGGAGCTTCCAACCAAGGTCTAGACCAGGTGGTTTCTCCCCATGTTGTAAGCACCGATCTTTGAGGCTTCAACATGTTGGAACAATCATGCCCAACGCTTCCCGATTTGCATATAATTTGCGCTGGTCTAATAGGTGAACAATATAAATGCAGGTGTGCATTCTGCATCACTTACCTAAATCCAAGACCTTCAACATATAAATTTCAAAGAATATGTCCAAAACTGGTAGGTAATTTGCAAAATGAAAGAGTTGGCTTGATTGTTTCTGGAGAAGACTAGATTCTTACATTGTTCAATGTAAATTCATGACACTTTCCCAACCTTAGATGGAACAAAAAGGAACCAACCTAGAAGGTTATTTAAAGAATCCTTACTTAGCTACGGTAAAATGTTAGCCCTTTTTTGTCAAAAAGCATAAATGTAAAAAATTTAAGAAATTCAGTGAAGATCTTGTAGAAATGTTCTTATCAAACCACTAACGTAAGTAGAGCTAAGAAATATTGTTTTGTAAAAGAGATATTCATTGTGAAATTAACAAGAAAGTGACCTTTTAGCATAGTTAATGCACTAGTGCTGCTATTACAATATTTGGCCCAATCAATAAACAGAAAAAACTCGTTTTCTACTTAGTAGGAGCATGATGGGAAAATAATCTCACAATAATACCCATCATTGAACATTCTGACCCAATAAATCACTTTTACATCCTTTTAAAGTCCTTCAACAAAGTACTTAAAAGTTGTGAACAATGTCATAACAATACTTCTAGGTATAGAATAAGCATTTCAAGCTTGCCTATGTTTTATGATATGGATATTTGTCCTTCAAACAGAGTTATGTGGCAGAGAACCACTTTCACCCTTAAGAAAAAATGTGGTTGTAAATGCATGATGAACTCTTTTAGCACAAATATTCTCTTAGTATGGTATATGATTCTCAGACTAGTGCCAGGTTTAAGGGTGCCAAAGACTTTAAATTTTAACTATTATATGGTGCACGCTTGGCTTCAAGACAACATATTATCTAGGAATTTCATGTTAGGAAACCTCCAAATCTATTTCCAGGAAAAATCAAGATAAATGGATTTTTTTTTGTATAATGGTTGTGGTTCATATGGATGCACATTAATATATATGTTTTTTCCTAAATTTGAATCATTTATGTATTTTTTTGTGACCTTTTAGCATAGGTAATGCACTAGTGCAGTTGTTACAATATTTGGCCCAAACAATAAACAAAAAAAAAACCCATTTTCACTTTAGTAGGAGCATGCTGGGAAAATAATCTCACAATAATACCCATCATTGAACATTATGACCCACTCATTCACTTTTACATCCTTTTGAAGTCCTTCAACAAAGTACTTAAAAGTTGTGAACAATGTCATAACAATACTTCTAGCTATAGGACAAGCATTTCAAGCTTGCCTCTGTTTTATGATATGGATATTTGTCCTTCAAACAAAGTTATGTGGCACAGAACCACTTTCACCATTAAGAAAAAATGTGGCTATAAATGCATGCTAAATTCTCTTAGCCCAAATATTCTCTTAGTATGTTATAGGATTCTCAGACTAGTGATAGGTTTAAGGGTGCCAAAGACTTTAGATTTTAACTATGATAAGGTGCATGCTTGGCTTCAAGACAACCTATTCTTTAGGAATTTCGGGTTGGGAAACCTCCAAATCTGTTTCCAAGAAAATTCAATTTAAATGGATTTTTTTTGTATAATGGTTGTGATTCATATGGATGCACATTAATATATATGTTTTTTTACTAAATTTGAATAATTTATGTATTTTTTGGTCAACTAGTTTTTTAATCCGGTTTTTATCTAGTTCCGATTCGATTTGACAGCAGAAAGAACTCAGGAACTTGAGAGGATAAATTAATATCCTCCCCAACCAAGTTCAATTGTCGCTTGTGATGTGATTGTTGTTCGTGAGACAATTGTTGATCCATACAACAAATGTATATATTCTTGGAATATGATCTAACTATGAATATGGAAGTGTTTAACTATCTTTTCTAGGGCATTGTATTTATGAAAATCTGGAAGTCAAATATTTGAAATAACACAATTCATGGAAGTGGTAAGCTGGAAGTCAAATCTGAAATAACTTAATTTTGGATAGTTGAGAACTTCATATGTGTGTGTAAGAACTGAAATCCATGAACATAGTCACAACTCATCGTATAATGCTCTAAGTTCTCCAAAACCTTAGATAGAGAAAACCAATAGAAATCTTATCTCCACCAAAGATATTTCAAAAAGATATCAAAAATATTGATTGTTGGAGTATATTTGGTGGAGCTAGGGTTTCTCTTGGTTTTCCCTATCTAGGATTTTTGAAAGCATGGAGAATTATATGATAAGTTGTGATTGTTTTCATGGGTTTAATTTCTTCTTTATATATATGAAGTTTTCAGGTGAATGCTCCAAGAAACGCTAGCAACTTAAGAAAAAAACACATAAAGTACAAAGAAGATTGAACAAGAGAGAGAGAGAGAGAGAGAGAGAGAGAGAGAAATTAGTACTACTCTTACATCTCTAACCCAAGTATGAAAAGGAATGTGCACAAGTGCATGATTGACTATAATAAGAACTCATTCCTTCCTCTATTTATATCAGAGGTAAAGGGGATTTACAATAAAAAGTGGACCTAGTTCACTACAAGCAAACTTGCAAGACACAAGTAGGTCCACCCATGTGAAGCACTCTACCCTAAGTGACATGTGTGAGGCTCAAAGGTGACAATGATTAACAAGCAAGGCCTCCATGGCATGAGCACTGCTCCCCAAGGTCCAACAATCCTCCAAAGGTCCAAAGCTTCAATGCATCTCCATTGTCGTGTGTCTCCTTAAGGACAATGCATATCCAGGGTCATGTGTCGCCTTAAGGACTCCCACACCTACATATCCACTCCCTCAATCCAAGAGTCCATGTGTCAAGTGTAACACTCCATGCAAGCAACCATGCAACCTCGTTCCATATAGGGCTCAACAACCTCCTCTGAAATACCCAACTCTACTCAAAGCACATAAACTCCCTTTATGCATCAACAACATAAATTCACCAAGCTCCATACTTATCCAACACTTCGAGGAAGAATGTATTTCAAACATCCAAACAAGTTCTAGCAGCAAATAGTAAACCACCTCCAATGTCCAAGTCCATCATGGAAGAGCATGGTCAAACCATACACCATGCACCCCACATCTTTCATTTCTTCTTTATATATATGAAGTTTTCAGGTGAATGCTCCAAGAAACACTAGCACCTTAAGACAAAAACACATAAAGAACAAAGAAGATTGAACAAGAGAGAGAGAGAGAGAAAGTAGCATTTCTCTTACATCTCTAATCTGAGTATGAAAAGGAATATGCATAAGTGCATGATCGACTATAATAACAACTCGCTCCTTCCTCTATTTTTATGAGAGGTAAAGGGGCTTTACAATAACAAGTGGACCTAGTCCACTACAAGCAAACTTTCAAGACACAAGTAGGTCCACCCATGTGAAGCACTCTACTCTAAGTGACATGTGTGAGGCTCAAAAGTGACAATAATTAACAAGCAAGGCCTCCATGGCATGAGCACTACTCCCCAAGGTCTAACAATCCTCCAAAGGTCCAAAGCTCCAATGCATCTCCATGGTCATGTGTCTCCTTAAGGACAATGCGTATCCAAGGTCTTGTGTCACCTTAAGGACTCCCACACCTACATATCCACTCCCTCAACCCAAGAACCCACATGCCAAGTGTAAACCTCCATGCAAGCAGGCAAGCAACCCCGTGCTATCTAGGGCTCAATAATCTCCTCTGAAATACCCAACTCTACTCCAAGCACATAAACTGCCTTCATGCATCAACAACATGAAGTCACCAAGATCCATACTTATCCAACGCTTTGAGGAAGAATCTGTTTCAAACATCCAAACAAGGTCTAGCAGCAATTAGTAAACCACCTCCAATGTCTAAGACCATCATGGAAGAGCATGGTCCAACCATACACCATGCACCCCACATCTCATGAAGCACCCCCAAGGCCCAAACATGGTGTAGACATTTTCAAAGTAACCCAAAAAGCTAAACATTATGTCCCTCTCATCATAAAATCCTTCGTAACTCCATGCATATTCAATTACAACTTTCACTCATAAGTGTCACTAATCAAATTTTGCAGCTCTCCTTTTCTACAAAAAGTGGGAAGACTAACTATAAAATTACCATTAGACATTGGAGTAGAGGCTTTTTATTAAGGTGGTCTGAAAGAGACCATTTGGGGCAAGGGAAGTATCCTTACTGCCTTGGTCCTTAGTTGGCATCCACACCTTGACGAAGCTATTTGTGAAGTGTGCTATTGCATGGATTCTGGAAGAGACTATTTGGGGTAGGCAAGATCCATACTGCTGTTGATTTGACCTGAGTTGGCATCCATACCTGCTCAAAAGAATTCCTTTGTATCATATTTATTTCTGGGTTACTCAGCTACAAACTACTTCCTGCTAGTATTTACATTTGTTCTTCAAATTCAGTATCCAATTCTGGTTGAAATCACTAGTATTTTTTGCCATTTCTTGTCTTCATATCTTTGCTATTATTTTGTAATTATTCAATTTTTTGCTACAAATTATTTTTTATTTATTTTTGGTTTTCTTTATTTTTCAGATTTTAGATCTAGTTTTGGAATTTTTGTATTTCAAATTTCCTTGGTCCCATAATTCCTTTAGTTTTGTTATACAACAAATTGACCTCCTCATCAACTCAGAGGGGAAAGACATGATGGCTGAAGCAAATACCACAATCACAGGCCTTGATTCCACACTAACGCTAGCTGTGCACTAACAACTTGCTTTATAAAGCTTGTTTTCAAGCCTAAGGGTGCGTTAGTGACCCTACTAACTCAAGTTGCTAGTAAGGGGACAACGTTAGTGAAACTTGGTGAAGTTATAAGGGTCAAAGGAACAAATTGACTCATAAATATCTAGATATTTGTTTCTAAAATTACTCAAGAAAAGCAAGGAAACATCCAAAATTGACCTATTTGGAGGATTTCTAATCCAAAAAGAGGCAAATGGGAAAGAGCTGAAAAGCATGGCAAGTTCAATTCTTTTGCTCTAGGGAACTCAAGGAGGAGCTTGACAACTCTAACTCAATTGCTACATAAGCAAAGTTAGGGATACGGTGATAGAGGTCAGAGCATTTGAAAGGATAACATACTTGACTGTTGAGCATTGTCTCATATCATAAGAAGTTGGCAAGAAGGAAGAGAGAGAGAGAGAAGCTGGAGGGGAAAAGGAAGGCTGATGCAACAGATGGTTGTAATCACTCTTCCAATATTAATATAGAACTGTAGTTGTACTGTCTACTCCATGGTGTTGGTACTATCATTCATTCAGTTGTCTGTCTAATACCTTGTAGCTTGAGTAGCTTAGTTATATGTAACTAGATGTTCTTTTATGTATTCATGTATTAGTTATCAGAGTTGTATGTTGTGATTATGCTTGTCTCTTCTATGTGCAGGACTTGATCTGGAGTGGGTGTTGAGCACTAGAAAAGGTATGTATTTACCATTTATTTCTTTATCTTTTCCTTTGAATCATAACTTCTTTACACTCTAAGATGGCAATATGATTAAAGAATTATGATAGAATTAAGCAGATTTGTGATTGATACAAAATGACTAATTATTGTCTTTTTCTATATAGAAAGTGAAGAAAATGGAAAATCACTATTCAGGAGGAAAAGACAAAGCAGAAGAAACTACTGTCCCTTTGACAGGAAGCCGTATCCAAACGAGGAAATCAAGATCAGAGCACATGGTCCAAGAAAAGGACGAGAAAACACGGCATCAACGCAAGAGGAAAAAACCATAACTGGAGATCAAAGACAAAGCGAATCCCTCAGGATCCTTTGATCCTGAGGGATCGCTGTTTCAAAGCTTATTGGTACTCTTGATACTTCCGCCTGGCAATTATAAAAAGGGACAGCGCTGGTAGCCTGGGGGGATTTTATTGTCAATTTGTAGAACTTATTGTTGTAATCTTAACTTTGATCATCGACTCTCTTTAAAGAGCGATAGCTGTAACTCTGTCATTTATGATTAATATATAACTCAGTTGCTTCCCTGGTGGCTAAGGGCCTGACCCTAGTGGATCCAACTGCTTCTTGTATCATTATTTTCTGATTACAATCATGTGTGGTTTGATTTCCTTTGCATTCTCTTAATTCACTTTACTCAGTAATCTTTTGTTTCTGAACGTTTCCTTGAATTGCTCTATTATATCAAAATCGTAATTAGATAGCAAAATTATTATTTACAACCGAAAATGTTATACTATTCATTCTAAAACAATATTGCACTGTTTAATTCAGATTCTGCTGTTCATTTCCAGTTGCTATTGCTGTTAATTTACAGATTGATATTGCTATTCATTTACAGTTGCGATTGCCATCCATTTAACTATGGTTCACTTACAGTTGTGATTGCTATTCATTTAACTGTTGTTCCATTATAACTGCAATTGCCGTTCCTTTATGAATGTGGTTAATGTCCATTATGATTACTGATTCCATTACTCTATAGCCATTGTGTGTTCACACTTATTGCGGTTTGCTGTTCCTTTCTTAGATTTCTGTTCAATTCTTTTCTTAGTTAAGGATTGCTGTTCAATTCCTTTCTTAGTTAAGGATTGCTGTTCAATTCCTTTCTTAGTTAAAGATAGCTGTTCGATTCCTTTCGGTTAAGATTGCTACTCAATTCATTCCTGTAGATTAAGCTTTGTTGTTTGATCTTTTCAATAGATTTAGTTGCTATTCCTTCTCTGCTAATCGAATTGTTATTTCCAGTATTTACTTTGGTGTGAATATAAAAGATCTACAACTGTAACGAACATTGACTACTATTGTCTAAGTTCTCAGATTGGAGATTTTGTCTATGATTGATTTTCATTTACATCAGTTTACAGGGGAAAGAGTTATCATTACTGTATCCTTGAATGATGATTGCTGTAGTTTCTTGAGTGAGTGATTTAGTTACAAAGCATTTAAGTTTCTTGCCATTACAATTAGATTTTGTTTCCAGCATTCATTTACTTTTGTAAGCACTATACTACAAGCATTACTCTTGAACAAGTGACCGCCTTAGACTGAGTACAATCTTGAGATAAAAAATCTTACCTGGATTGATAATTAATGTAGGGTAAATAGGGGTTAAAAGACACCTTTTTATTGTTCAACATTTTGGCGCCGTTGCTGGGGAGAGTGTAGCCATTTGTTTCTTTTGAAAAGAGAGTAGTGTAAGTACCTACTAGGAGAGAGTTGGGTTTTAAAAATGGAAGGTAAGAAGCTACGTACAGAGCATGTAACAACCCTGCTCCCCCGCTCACTTTCCTGCATATTTGTTGCTATTTTGGGTAGAAATAAGTATTTGATTTGTGTGCATGACTAAGCAACAAAAGCCTGAAAAGAATCCTAAACCGCTACCCAAACCTGATAAAGCTAAGGGGCCAATGACCCTTGGTCGATCGACCTTTATAGACGATATCCTTAAAAAAGCATATTCTCAGCTGTCAGTAGGCCCTAGAAAAGTTGCTTCTAGACAACCTACTAGTTCCCTTCGGGTCACAGAATCACCATCTGTAGCGTTTGCTGAGGTGCACAGCCAAACAGAGGAGCAAGATTTTCAAGAAATTGAGAATCCTAGCCCAAAATCGTTATAAGAAGGGAACCTTAGTAATCTCTGTGAAGTAGGAGGAGAAACAGGGAAAACCGAAGAACCAAGATCTCCTCTTAGAATAGTTCAGCCACTAAGCAGCCCAGATAAGGGAAGTGCTATCAAAATCATCCAGAACAAAGCTGAAGAACCTAAAAAGCTAAGACCCCTCCAGACATTAGTTTAGCAAGGAACTCTCATCATCCTAGACAAAGGAAGTGTTGTTAAGGCCATTCCTGCTCCTTCTAACCAGCCAAGGAATACAACTCTAGAAATCCCAGAAGGATATTGGCACATATTTGACCAAATGGCCTAGAACCAACAAACACCCCAAACCTCCACACTGCAATATCCCATTGTAGATATTGCAGTTAATGCACCTATGAAGGCCATTCCTCTTCAACATATTCCTACATTTCATGGCCTAACATCGAAAGATCTAGATGCATTTTTGTTTGAATTCAATGCGCTATGCTGGGGGTACGACTATACCACCGATCCCCAAAAGCTAAAATTGTTTCCCTCTACATTAAAGGGGGCTGCTTTACGATGGTTTATGGGGTTAGGTGGAGGTGGTATAAACGACTGGGATCAGATGAAAGGTGATTTTCTGAAGAAGTATCAGGATTATTGTAGGTCTAGAGAGTTAAAGGATGAAATATTTCAGATGTTAGCTAGACCTAATGAGACACTAGAAGAGTATGTTGAACGCTTTCAGTATAATCTTTAGATATCGCCTTATGCATCACTACCCTTACCTGACAATGTATTAAAAACGACATTAATTAAAGGCATGGAGGAACAATGGGTTGAAACACTAAATATTATGGGAAAATGTGACATCTATCAAGAAAATTTTGCTGACATTATTGATTTGTGCATTAGGAGTTCACGAGGCAGTACAAGGCTAAAACCAGCGGAACCTGATATGCTCACAAGGGACAACAAGATCTCCGGTTGAGGAGTAACCCACACAGAAATCGGGAATTTACTAGAGAATTTCAAAAATGATATATTGGGGACTCTGACAACGCAACTCGATATTATGCAAGAGAAATAGAAACAAGCAGAAGAAAAGCAAAATCTGGCAATATTCTGCCCTAGATGCAGAAAGAAACATAGCTATAAAGAGTGCCCACTAGATGCAGTTTAAGTCTGCGCTATTTGTACAAAAGACCACTCCACAGAGAACTGCCCCTCACTCCCGGGTTTGAAAGCAGTGTACAAAGAAGTGGAAGAAGAATAAGAACCAATGTACCTACTCAATCAGCACTGTCAATCGCAACCACGACAACTAGGTATGCCCTCCGATCCATCTTCTTCTTTCCAACCTTCGCAATATCATGCTCAACAATATAATACAATGTGGAAAAATCAGCTACCCTTTTCAAACTGGTCACAACAACCATTTCCTTCATCACTGTGGCCAAATCAAACAAGCCAATCTAATTAGCCAAATTTTCCCTATTCTTCACCATATTGGCAAAACAATGCATATCCAATGCAATGGTCCCCTCCCACTTCACAGAGTCAAGCCTGGTAGTCAAACTGGCAAAGACCGCTGAATCAGCCAACTGGAACCATCCCACTCCCTCAACCCACACTGCCATCGCCATATACACTACAACAAAATCCCCAGTCCAACTTAAGACCATAACTCCCAGCCCAACCCAACCCAAACCCAAATAATAGACCGGTTCAATCTGTCTAAATAATTGAAACACCAGAACTAGAAACCGATCTAAGGGAGTGCAACGACCTTCAATTAAGGTCTGGGCGCATTATAGAAATCGAGGGAGATAAAAATGATCAAGTTGAAAATCAGTTACCCGCAAAACAACCACTATAAGAAGAGGATGTGGTCAGACAACAAACTCATGACCAAGCAACCACATCTTCTCCCCCATTCCCAGAACGATTAATCACACCGCACCCTATAGGACATCATGACTTTGATATTCTCGGAGAACTAAGAAACTTGTGTATAAAAATCCCACTCCTCCAAGCTATCCAAGATATCCCAATATATGCAAAAACCATCAAAGAGCTATGTATAAAGAAGCTAAAGAGGAGAATAACAACTAACCCAACAATCCAAGTAGTTGGCACCCTATCTGATCTGCTATCAGGAAGAGAAGCACTTGTCAAATATGAAGACCCAAGAATCCTATAGTGATGGTGCAAATCAATGGACAAACCTTTTCAAATGCCCTAGTTGATTTAGGGGTTGCAATTAATATTTTAACAACCACCACTTGTCAAAAACTGGGCATTACATCAATGGAACTAACCTCCACCTTATTAGAACTGGCTGACCGATCAGTAGTTAGGCTAGAAGGTACACTACACGATGTAATGGTATCCGTAGATTCCTGGGAATACCCTGTCGACTTTCTGATAATCAACCCCAAAAACCGACTTGATGGACACCCTTTAATCTTAGGTAGACCTTGGCTTGCGACTGTTGATGCTTACATTGGCTGCCGACAAGGCAGTATGACTATAACTAGAGGGAGTAATATCAAGAATCTAGCTCTATACCCTCTAGCCCAGCCAAGTGTAACAATAATAAAAACTAAAAAACAACCTGTATCATACCTCACAGAAAACATTAGGTCCCCATTAACCATAGAAGATGCCCTTGATTTTAAAGATCAAACAGAGGATGATGTTATTAACAACTTCATTAACCAATCCGAATCCAGATCCCATGTACAATGTCACATGATAGAGGCAACATTTGACAATGAACTAGAAGAAGATCCCCTCAAAGACACTCATGACCAAACAATACCCACTACCTCTGTTTCAAACAACAAAACTATAGAGATTGAGCCAGGAAAAACCTTGAACATTAACAATAACCTGCCTCCTGAACATGAAGAAAAGCTGGTTCAACTACTGAGAAAATATAAGGAAGCTTTTGCATGGGATTATCCAGACATGAAGGGAATTGATCCCCAGCTGTGTACGCACCACATTTATACAGAAAAAGATGTTAGACCCGTTTTCCAACCCCAACAGAGACTCAAGCCTCACCTGAAAGATATTGTGAAAGCTGAATTACAAAAACTTTTGGATGTAAACTTTATTTATCTGATCTCCGATAGCAAGTGGGTCTCTCCACTAGTAGTGGTGCCAAAGAAGAATGGAAAGTGGAGGATTTGTGTAGATTACATAGAATTAAACAAAGCAACACAGAAATACCACTTTCCCCTTCTATTCATTGATCAAGTATTAGACACATTAGCAGGAAAGAAATTCTTTTCTTTCTTGGATGGCTTAAGTGGATACAATTAGATTTAGATTGCCCCTAAAGACCAGGACAAAACTACTTTTACATGTCCTTGGTGAACATTTGCTTACAGAGTCCTACCCTTTGGCATATGCAATGCCCCTGCCACATTTCAGAGGGCCATCCTCAACATCTTTCCAGATTTAATAAATGAAGGGCTTGAAGTATACATGGATGGTTTCACACCATATGGAGATGATTTTGAGCTAGAATTAGACACATTGGAAAAGGTGCTGCAACGATGTATTTCCACCAGGCCTTGCTTGAGTCATGAAAAGTGCTATATGATGATGACCGAAGGGCTCATCCTAGGTCATTATATCTCAAAAGCTGAAATACAGGTAGATCTGGACAAAATTCAAATAATTTTGTTAATACCTACTCCTGCCACACAGACAGAGGTACGCAGTTTTCTAGGATTTTCTGGTTATTATAAGAGATTCATAGAACATTTTTCTCAAATAGCTGCACCTCTATATGCACTGACAAGGAATGTTGATTTTATTTGGACAGATAAATGTGACCGCACTTTTGAGGATCTGAAAAAGCTTGTGTCAACAACCCCAGTGCTTAGAGGCCCAAATTGGGACCTGCCATTTCAAATTTCATCGGATGCTTCAGACACAACTATCGGAGCAGTGCTTGGGTAGGAAGAAGACAAAAAACCATATGCAATCTATTATATTAGCAAGAATTTGTCTCCTACTGAGCTAAACTATACTATTACGAAAAAAGAGTTTTTAGCTGTAATACATGCTGTAAATAAATTTAGGCATTATATCATTGGATATCATGTTGTCTTATATACAGATCACTCTGCCATAAAATATTTAGCAAATAAACCTATTACAAATGGTAGGGTAACAAGATGGTTGATTTTACTGCAGGAATTTGACATCACAATAAAAGATCGACCTGGAAAAGAGAACCCTGTAGCTGACTTTCTCTCACGAATGCTGAAGCCAGTGGATGCAACAACAGTCAAAGATCAATTCCCAAATGAAAATTTGTTTGACGTTACTGTCAAGACACCTTGGTATGCTGATGTTGCAAATTATTTAGCAGTAGACAAATTACCAAAGCATCTAACCCCTAATGAACGAAAACAGATTGTGCAACGTAGTACCCGATTTTCTTGGATTGGGGGCTACCTATTTCATACAGGGGCAGATATGCACATCAGAAGATGCATTTGTGAAGACGAAATATTTGACATCGTGAAAGCTTGTCATGATGGACCATGTGGCAGACATTTCACAGATCGAAGGACTGGTCACAAGGTTTTTCAAATAGGTTATTACTGGCCCACAATCTTTAAAGACGCTAAGAAGTTTGTGCAAGCCTGTGACAGTTGCCAAAGAGCAAGACGTCCTGGACAGTCCGACGAAATGCCTTTAAACCCACAGTTAGTAATTGAACCATTTGAGCATTGGGGGGTTGATTTTGTTGGTCTGATCAACTCATCATCAAATCAGAAAACATATATTCTAGTAGCAACAGAGTATGTTACCAAATGGGTTGAAGCAGAAGCACTTCCAAGAGTTACAGAGGACTCTGTGATTCATTTCCTGTTCCATATATTTGTGCGATATGGCCTCCCACAGGAGATAATCACGGACGGAGGACCACAATTTGTAGGTAATAAAATTGCTACAACATTAAAAAATGATCACATTTAGCACAAAATTACCACTCCGTATCACCCACAGGCAAATGGCCAAGTAGAGAGCACGAATAAAGTGATAGAGGCAATATTGACAAAAACCGTTGCATCACATAGGAGTTATTGAGCTTCAAGATCATTGGAGGCCTTGTGGGCATACCGAACAACATGGATAAACACCATCGGCTAGTATTTGGAAAAAAACCCATCTTTCCAATAGAGTTCGAAATACAAACATTAAGAACAGCACAGGAGATCGGTCTGGATTTAAATGAGGCCCAAACTAATAGATTATAGTAAATCAATGAGTTAGATGAAATTAGGCTCTCGAATCTTCAACACACTGCATTAATTCAATAGTAGAGAGAAAAATGGCACGACGCCCTGATAAAAAAGAAAATCTTCCACGAAGGAGATTGGGCACTCCTATATGACTCCAGGTTTCAACATTTTCCGGGGAAACTTCAGACTCGATGGCTTGGAGCGTATGAAATCCAGAAAGTGCATGACAATGGCACCATTACTTTGACTACTATCGATGGATCTGGACATACCTTTAAAGCAAATGGTCACCAAGTGCGACTGTACCATAAACCGCTTACTCGGGAATCTTTTTACCAACAGCTTCGGGAAGATTCTGATATGCAGATTCTTTCTAAGGAAAATAATCCTTCCTAGGCATTGGTTCACTAAATAATTTCATTGTTTTTTGACTTTGTACATAAGTTTTTCTTTTCTGCTGTATAAACTACTTTTTGTACAGATTTTTGTATTTTTGTATTTTTTTGCATTTTGCTGTTCCTTTCCAAAGGAACAACATTTCCACCTTTTTGTTGTTCCTTTTCGAAGGAACAACACTTTTGCGTTTTGCTGTTCCTTTCCGAAGGAATAGAATTTCCACCTTTTTGCTGTTTCTTTCCGAAGGAACAACACTTTTACATTTCGCTGTTCCTTTCCGAAGGAACAACACTTTTGCATTTCGCTGTTCCTTTCTGAAGGAACAACATTTCCGCCTTTTTGCTGTTCCTTTCCGAAGGAAGATCACTTTTTCATTTTGCTATTCCTTGGGAAAGGAACATCATTTCCTCCTTTTTGATGTTCCTTTCCGAAGGAACAACACTTTTGCATTTTGCTGTTCCTTTCCGAAGGAACAACATTTCTGCCTTTTTGCTGTTCCTTTCCGAAGAAACAACACTTTTGCATTTTGTTGTTCCTTTCCAAAAGAACAACATTTCTGCCACTTTGCTGTTCCTTTCTGAAGGAACAACATTTTCGCCTTTTTTAGCTGTTCCTTTATGAAGGAACAACATTTTCACATTTTTGCTGTTCCTTTCCAAAGGAACAAAACTTTCGTTTTTGCTGTTCCTTTTCGAAGGAACAACATTTCCGCATTTTTGCTGTTCCTTTCTGAAGGAACAACACTTTCACATTTTTTCTATTCCTTTCTGAAGGAACAACACTTTCATTTTTTCTGTTCCTTTCCGAAGGAACAACACTTTCGTTTTTGTTGTTCCTTTCTGAAGGAACAACATTTCTGCATTTTTGCTATTCCTTTCCGAAGGAACAACACTTTCATTTTTTGCTGTTCCTTTTGAAGGAACAACACTTTTTCATTTTTGCTGTTCCTTTCCGAAGGAACATCACTTTCATTTTCTGCTGTTCCTTTCCGAAGGAACAACATTTCTGCATTTTTGCTGTTCCTTTCCAAAGAAACAACACTTTTGCATGTTGTCGTTCCTTTCCGAAGGAACAACACTTCCGTCACATTGTTTTTCCGTTCCTTTCCGAAGGAACAACACTTTTGCCAGATTGTTTTGCTGTTCCTTTTAAAGGAACAACCCTCCTTCACATTTTTTTCCTTTCTGCTGTTCTTTCTGAAGGAACAACAGTTTCAATTTCGGATGATCTTAAGCTGTTCCGCCAAAGGAGCAGTATTTTATTTCGCGTTTGCTTTATTTGCTATTCCTCTTAAGGAACAACAGTTTCGAGTGTATTTTTTCTTTTGTTTGTCATTCCTCTTAAAGGAACCATGATTTTTGCGGGCGAAGTTCTTTTGCTGTCCCTTTTAAGGAACAAAAGTTGTTCCATCTAAGGAACAACACTTTTTGAATGCATTTTTTTGTTTTTCGTGTGTGTGTGCTTTATCATTTAGAGGATTTTTGTGAATAATGGTTGATTTAAGGCACAACTATACATTTATGCAAGAACACAAAAACTACAGGACACTGAAATCAACAAATCAAAGAAAAATCGTTATCTTTAGAGAAATTGCTTTGAATCGATAAGAAAAAAGAGGAAAGGACACAACTATTTATATCACTTTTCTCTCTTTATTTCACTAAAACCAATTTAATTGATTATTTTTATCATGTTGGTTCTTCCTTAAATCTTCATAATTCTATTTGATCATTATTATTGAATAAGAATAAGGGCATATTTTCCTCTATTGATATGTTCGGACTTCTTCCACCATCCCTACTCTTAAGGAGTGTTGAGCCATCCTCTGTATATAAATAGGAAAGTGCTATATAAAAGAAAAAGAAAAAAAAAAAGAGAAAAATATATATCTATATGATTGCTAACATGATTTGTCAAATGAAGGATAGGGGGTCTCATCAAGAGCCAACCTACCATGATCATAAGGAAGCAAGTGAAGTGGCATTCCCACTATGGCCACCACAATAGGGATATGATCCAAGAGTCATATCAGAAAAAGAAAAAGTCCTTGGAACAGGAGGTCTCATCACGAGCCGACTTGCCCACCTTTCACTCCTTCCCGGTGAATGGCATTGTGATTCATCTGGTTACCAAGCTAGCACAATGACCTCCATTCTGACATCACACAACACTTTCCTAGGCATACACAAAGGATTATGGTTCCAAGGGTGAAACAAGCAACTCTGTCAAGGTTATGGACACCTGTGGGCAACAGAGCTCTGCTGATGGTATTGAAGTCATACTTTTCATACACCAATAGTCATTATAAACCCTTTTTCTTATATCTTTATATTGATTTCAAATGAGATTATGTTATATAACCCTTTTGAACCTTTTATACATGAAAAATCATTTATAAATCAATCATAATGGTTAAAGTGGATAATGACCACATAAGAACTTTTACTTACATCAGCTGTCCTATCCTCTATTTTACACATCATTTCACGCCATTTCCATATCTATTTGCGATTTCCATCATAAGCTTCGATTTCAGTAATCCGCTGATTTTTCTAATCATGTCATGGATATATACGCAGTTCCTTTATTTCACTGTATGACTGCAGTCCAGCATGCTGCTTCTTTATTTGCCGGCTGAGGACAACCTATCAAATTTCGGGGGGGGGGGGGGGGGGGGGGGTGTGTGTGACCTCCATAATACGCTGGCATACGTGTCAACTCCTTATTTGGAGGTACGATGACTCCATCAAAACTCGGGAATAGCAAGTTTAACGGTATTGATATTTCCCAAAATGCATAGCTTGCTGTTCCATCGTCATTTCTGTGTTTTTGCTCTGTAAAAATTAATAGTGTGCTAAAACTTGAACATCATGCTGTTCCATCGTCATTTCTGTGTTTTTTCTTTGTAAAAATTAACAGTGTGCTAAAGCTTGAACATCATATTGTTCCATCGCCATTCCTGTGTTTTTGCTCTGTAAAAAAAGTAACAGTGTGCTAAGTTTGAACAAAATGGGAGGCATATCAATACACAACGAACCGCAAGTGTTAATGATCTCCGACACTGCACGCAAAATTTTAGTAAGAGTAGGATGGATTGCCTACCTTAATTGACTATAACAGTCTAATGAGACGGTGGCCATTGAATTTCCTCAGAATTTGCAAGAAGATCGTTCCATGGTGACAGGGAGGCAAATAACAGTAACAGATGTGATAATTGCTGAAGTATTGAGACTGCCAGCTAGTGGACCAGTATGGACCTAGAAAAAAGTGAGACTTCAAGACGCTATAACCATCTTCTGGGATGAAGGACAAAGGCTTACTGTCAAAGGAAAAGGAGTCCTGCTTGCAACCCTGGGAGAACCATGGGTAGAATTAGCCAGGATTGTGCAAAGCTACATCACATGTGATGGCAGAAAAGACGTGGTAAGACCACGCCATCTCAAACTCTTAGCTGTATTAAAACAAAAATGTGCTGTGAATTTTCCTGCATACTTAAATTTTTTACTGCATGATGCTACTCAAAGTATAAGAAAATCTCGTCATGTAGAAACGGTAGTAAGTCATCACGGCTTAATTCGGCTAATAGCCAGTTATAGTCTTGCTCAACAACAGATTACTTGGGAAGAATTGATATTCTCAATAGATGGGGGATTGGTCTTACCAGCCCAAAAACGAAAAAGAACTAATAGCACATCAATGAGACCGTAGAAACGAAGACAGTCCGCCAGATTGGGGAGAAGCAGGGGAATGTTGGGAAGTCCCCAAGAAAATAGTAGCCAACCATTAGAGATATATGGCTCAGAGGATGAGCAACCCCCACAACTTGAAGGAGGGGAAAATGAAGAAGAAGAATTAGAAGAAAATGTAGAAGAGGAACTGGAATAAGAAACTGAGCACTCTGGCGAGGAAGAAGGGGAGGAAGCAGAACCACCTAGCAAAAGCCCATTACAAAACCCTCTGCAAGAAGACGAATTGGCCCAAATTTTGGCCAATATGGGGGAGTACATCCAGCCCCACAACCCACTCAACCTCGATATTGAGGCAGGACCATCACAGGAACACTCTGCTCATAATAAGAGTGCATCTGAAGAAATGAACGATGAGGAAGAAGAGGAAAGGCAATCACAGGAACACTCTGTTCACAGTAAGGGTGCATTCGAAGAAATGCATGATGAAGAAGAAGTAGAAGCAGAAACCGCCCAGGAAATAGCAGATCAACCCAGGGTTTCCTCCCTTGAAAAACCTAATCAGGAGGATGAGAACATTGAAGAAGTGTTCCAAGCAGAAAACGTGGAAATAAGCCAAGGCGAGGGTACAATCCTTGAAGAACAGAGCCTAGGCCCAAGAAAAGAAACAACTGTTCCTTCGAAGGAAACGAATGAAATCCAAAGGCTGCGAAAGGAAAAACAAAGGCTATTAAATGTAGTTAAATAGCTCAGACAACAAATAAGGGTCCTAAAAATGGGGGGATTCTCAAAAAGAACCCCTGGAACAAAAGATGAAGCCACCCAGACGAAACCCCATAAAATGAAGACCAAAGGGACTCAAACCGAACCTATTATCATTCAGGACTGCAAAGAACAACATGCGGCTGTTATAAACGTAGAGGCCCAAACAGAAAGCACACCAGTCTGCAATAAGGACATCCAGACAGAGGCATTGTACTCTAGCATCACGACTGACTGGACAATTCATGAGAAGGAAACACAGACTATAGGAACCAGATGTCACAATAAGGAGATCCAGGTAGATCTCCAACCCAAAAATGTTTTGATGGATAATGATCTGATGATAGTGAAAATTCAAAAAGATTTGGCACAAGCCCAGCAAACGATAAAAAAGCTCACAAAGGAAACTGTTCCTCAGGAGAAATATCAATTGTTACAACAACAAGTAAAGAACATCAATGCATCAGAGAGTGAGGCCTTTGATAGATGGCAGAGGGCAGAGAAAATGTTAAAAAGGTAACCAATAGACTAGACACAGTTATGAGTCAAATGGATACTTTGTGTTCCCTATATATTGATGTTATAGCATGTAGGGCACCTGCCAAAAACTATGCTTTGTTTTTGATGGAAAGGTACTTACAATTAAAAATTAAAGCTGTCAAGGTAGGGGTGCCTATAGAGTTAAAAACTATTGATGATTTCATAAACTGCTGTAAACATTATGGGGTGAAAGTCCAGCGATTGCTATGTGAGTTTTATTTGCATAATCTTGTGTTGGACGGTGAAATGGAAGAAAACCCTAGCCCTTTTGTGGGTGATATCCAGCTTCATGCATTCATCTCTTTTGCTGTTAACCAGATAAAGTGGCTTAAAGCCCATAATACCTTTCAGAGACAGGAGAATGGGTTAGAGCTGTGGGTAAGGGGTGAACCAAGAAATCCATTACGATTGTGGAATAAGCATATAAGCTTAATGAGAAAGCAGGGTGTGATCTAGACATTGGGACCCATTCACACAGCAGTTGTCCAGCAAGGGGTAGAATACTTCCTAGCCATCAAAGACCTTGCAATAGCAACAGCTAAACTCTAATACAAGACTTCTAATCGGAATGTTCAGGACAAAGAGCCATTCAATTACGAAAATTTTAAGTTAGTTGCTGATCGCCTGGTTACCTATAGTAACCTCATCTTGAGAGAGGGCCCGCATTGGTTAGGCTGTAGGTTTCGAAGTCCAATTATCTGGTATCCTGCACCAGGGTATAGAGCCCTATATGAATTGCATGAAGGCTAGACAAGGCATATTTTTGAAGTTTTAGCTAGAAATCATGGTTTTAGACCACTGCATGAAAATCCTTCTCTAGCCTATTCCCTAACTGCCTTGCATGTAAATTACAATGTTTTCATGAGGGCATGAAAAAGGGTAAGCAGGGGGGTGTGTTGAGCATTGGAAAAGGTATGTATTTACCATTTATTTCTTTATCTTTTCCTTTGAATCATAACTTCTTTACACTCTAAGATGGCAATATGATTAAATAATTATGATAGAATTAAGGAGATTAGTGATTGATACAAAATGACTAATTATTGTCTTTTTCTATACAGAAAGTGAAGAAAATGGAAAATCACTATTCATGAGGAAAAGAAAAAGTAGAAGCAACTACTGTCCCTTTGACAAGAAGCCATATCTAGATGAGGAAATCAAGATCGGAGCGCATGGTCCAGGAAAAGGAAGAGAAAACACGGCATCAGCGCAAGAGGACAAAACCATAACTGGAAATCAAAGACAAAGCGAATTCCTCAGGATCCTTTGATCTTGAGGGATCACTGTTTCAAAGCTTATCGGTACTCTTGATACTTAGGCCTGCTCATTATAAAAAGGGACAGTGCTGGTAGACCGGGGGGGATTTTATTGTCAATTTGTAGAACTTATTGTTGTAATCTTAACTTTGATCATCGACTCTCTTTAAAGAGCGATAGCTGTAACTTTTCCATTTATGATTAATATATAACTCAGTTGTTGTTCCATTATCTGATCCTGGAGTAACTGTAGCAGTGCTTCCTTGGTGGCTAAGGGCCCGACCCTAGTGGATCCACTTGCTTCTTGTATCATTATTTTCCAACTATAGTCGTGTGTGGTTTGATTTCCTTTGCATTCTCTTAATTCACTTTACTCAGTAATCTTTTGTTTCTGAACGTTTCCCTGAGTTGCTCTGTTATATTGAAATTGTAATTGGATAGCAAAATTATTATTTACAACCGAAAATGTTATGTTGTTCATTCTAAAACAATATTGCACTATTTAATTCAGATTCTGCTGTTCATTTCCAGTTGCTATTGTTGTTCATTTACAAATTGATATTGCTGTTCATTTACAGTTGCGATTGCCATCCATTTAACTACAGTTCACTTACAGTTGTGATTGCTGTTCATTTAACTATTGTTCCATTATAACTACAATTGTCATTCCTTTATGAATGTGGTTAATGTCCATTATGATTACTGATTCCATTACTCTATAGCTGCTGTGTGTTCACACTTATTGCGGTTTGCTGTTCCTTTCTTAGATTTTTGTTCAATTCTTTTCTTAGTTAAGGATTGCTGTTCAATTCCTTTCTTAGTTAAGGATTGCTATTCAATTCCTTTCTTAGTTAAAGATAGCTATTCGATTCCTTTCGGTTAAGATTGCTGCTCAATTCATTCCTATAGATTAAGCTTTGCTGTTCGATATTTTCAAGAGATTCAGTTGCTGTTCCTTTTCTGCTAATCGAATTGTTATTTCCAGTATTTGCTTTGGTGTGAATAGAAAAGATCTACAACTATAACGAACATTGACTACTATTGTCTAAGTTCTCATATTTGAGATTTTGTCTGTGATTGATTTACATTTACATCAGTTTACGAGGGAAAGAGTTATCATTACTGTATCCTTGACTGATGATTGCTGTAGTTTCTTGAGTGAGTGATTTAGTTACAAAACAATTAATTTTCTTGCCATTACAATTAGATTTTGTTTCCAGCATTCATTTACTTTTGTAAGCACTATACTGCAAGCATTACTCTTGAACAAGTGACTGCTTCAGACTGAGTACACTCTTGAGATAAAAAATCATACTTGGATTGATAATTAATGTAGGGTAAATAGGGGTTAAAAGACACCTTTTTATCGCTCAATAGCCAGCTCAGGGGACTTCCACCTAGCTGCATTGTGCTCTCCAGCAAATCTACACGGAGGCTTGAGGTAATCTCCTTCTCATACTTTGATAGTTAGTTATTGTTTATGAACATGCATGTAACTTTGTGACGGTTGCAGATAATCGTACAGTCTGTCGAAGGTCCCGGGAAGACCTTTGAGGGTATCTTCATTCTCCATACACCGTGCATTTTACTCCATAGCAAGTTCATCTACCAAGGGTTCCAAATACACTTCAATGTCATTTCCTGGTTGCTTGGGACCAGGTATTAACAATGTTAGCATGCAAAAATTCCTTTTTGTGCACAACCATGGTGGAAGGTTGTATGTAACTAACACTATAGGCCCAACATTGTATGTGCTGCCAAGTCTCCAAAAGGATTAAATCCATCTACTTCCATTGCAAGTCGTACATTTTAAGGTTCTCTAGAAAAACTAGGCCATTTGTCATCAATAGTTTTTCATGCCGGGCTATCAACACAGTGGCGCATTTGACCATCATTTCTTACATTCTCATGATGCCACCTCATTTTTTGTGACATGTCTGCAAAGCTATAATGAAAAATATTTTTTGCATTTATATAATATATTATCATGTAATATCACCATGACAAATGGTAAAGATAATACAAGAAGGGGAAAACTTGAATAAAATTAAAGTGTTCAAGATCATATTTATATATTCTTTTTAGCCTTGGTGCTATGGGAAAATATCTTAACACCTTGGCTAGAACACCTTTCCACACCTTTTGAGATTGAGCATCCACCTTCCATTGAGATTTTCCACATGTTGGGCATTGATATTTACTTTCATAACTTCCTCGATATAAAATGCAATCATTTGGACATGTGTCTATCATATCATAGTTTAATCCCAATGATTTTATCAACTTTTTTGTTACCTGGAAGTGTGTTATCTATAGGAAGCACATCCTTTTTCAATTTTAATATTTGGTCAAAACTTGTATCAGACCATCCACTCTTCACTTTCAAATTGTAGAATTCTACAATGGCTGATAGTTTTGTGAAGTCAACACAACCTAGTTATAATGGCCTCTTGGCAACTTCAATAAGCTTCTTATATTCATTAAGTTCATTTAGTACATTTGTTGATGCCAACCCCTCATTATCACAACTCTCATTGATGTTTTGATTAAGACATCGATTGACATCATTCACCATTTCAGGCATTTGATTACCAACAATGGTTGCATCATCATCACCGTTTAGAGGTTTGCTATCGTTCTTAAACAATGTTTCATGCTCATCAACCTGATTATCATAATCATGTTCCACAACATGTTCATAGCCCTATTAATAAGAAAATCAAAATTTATTTTAATAATTTTGTGGATTTTATGAAACTTAAAATCAATGATGTTTAGTATTTACAGAGTTTTGAATACATATTTATACAAATATGTGGAAGTTATTGTGACTCTATGTAACAAACTCCACATATTGGCCAACACATACATATCTGAATATTTATTTGAAGGTTGATACTATTCTAAATTCTAACATCCCCCTCAACACACAAATATTCTCACACAAAAGCTCCCAAAATTTTTCTTACTTGTGATGGATAACAATTTGGAGTTGATTACAACTTCTCTTGCAAGTCCAGAACTCTTCTTTGTCATTCACTCTAATGGTCTTCCATCACTTTCACATCGAAAGTAGAACTTATAGCTTGATGTAGAACTTGCCTAAGAAACCATCATTGAACCCTCAAACATTATCTCTTCTAGGACGCCCACTAGACTCTTTCTTCATGCTACATGTTACCCCTCCTTCTAGCAGGGGTACCTATAGTCAAATTCTTCACTTTTATTTAGCAGATCAGAGTCCAAACTGGAGACAAGACTATTTTTGGCCATTTTCACATTTCCCAAGGCACTTCATGGATCCCAATGCACAGGGTCCCCACTCCAAAATTCAATAAGGGCTCCTTGTGATCAGCAAGAGGCATAATTGACACACCACATTTAAATTTTAGAAAAAGGATGATATTTCAAGGTGAATTTCATCTCTAATGGGAACAAGGGCATAGTATATTCCATGGGCATAAAGGTGGCAAAAAAAATAGACATTGCATGCATTGTATTCTACATTGCATGTAGCTCATAAGGCCTCCTATCAAGCATGCAAACCTTTTCAACCTTAAAAGAAGAGGGGCGTTGGTAATCTCAAGCCCCATGCAAGCAATTTGAACTCTCCTAGCCAACATGAGGGAGTAGTAAGGTGGCCTAGGTATAATGCCCTAAATCAAACATGATCAAACAATGGCTTGTGGGCATCCCCAAGCTGAAAAGTAGCCTCTCCAAGCAAAACACTCCAATCAAGAAAGACATGGCCAAAGGAAAGGGAACGTTGCTAGTCAAAGGTTTAAGGGAGTCAACTAGCTATTAGGGGTCCAGGAAGGTTCCAATTTGAAATGTGCATGTTAAAGCATCCCATGAATATGAAATGAAAAAAAGCTGGCATACCAACATCAGTTCAAAACAAAGCACACATAAAGCAAACCCTTCAACCTATTTAATCAAAAGAAGATGAAAAAATGTGTACTCCCTGGAGGCATGTTGTTTAAGAACTATCTAAAACCCTCAATGCATCTTGGGCTTTATCAAAAACCTCCCCTTGAATAACAACCTACAGGGCTTTCATTGAGATCTTTGCAGCAAATGTGATTTCTACCTTGAATTTCTCCCCTCTATCTTCTCTTCTCTTTTTTGACTACTTAATCTGACTGGAGCTTCCATTTCCAATAGGCTTAATTAATTAACCACAACAACTAAAATGAACAAAATGCATCAACATTACACTGTCATCTCAACCTACCTGAAATTTAACACTGGAGCATAGAAGTATGGCATTCAAAGACTCATGTATGATTCTTATTCCTGTAACTACAACTAATGCTAGAGCCTAGGACTTGAAATAATAAATTATCATGCCAACACTTTGCACCCATTTCACCCATCATTAATAGTGAAACCTGGGATGTTGACATGAAAGAAGACTGTATGGAAGCTGATGGAATCATCCCAACAAGTGGAGACACCATCACTAGTAGTCCAATTCCAGGCAAAGCTCCAACCCCAACAAATGGTATCATTGCTGGGATAGCCTAATCCAACAGATATCAACGATTCTGCCTAGTGGTCCCATTTTCTCTTCTTCCTGCAATATTACACTCACTCAGCATTTAAATAGCATATACAACAAACCATTAACTATAATTGGTTCTACTACAAGCAGCAAAACATGGTGTCTTGATGGCGGAGAAAATAAAGTTTTCCTATGAGATATTCTTGAGAGTTGGATGCATAAAGTTAGACTAATCTCAATCTTTATAGAAGGTACTAAAGAGACCGTAATATCATTCCAACTAAGACAAAATACATCAGGAAGAAAAAAATGCAACTTTATCCTCCTTAGAAAGAAAGAGCTAATAAGAAATTTAATCATCAGCAAAGCCTTGACCACAAGATTTCAAACAATGGATAGCTATTCTGCCAAGGATTGAAAACATGCTCGATTTGTTGTCTAAGAAATTTACAAGGAGATGTTTACATGAAGCAACATTACAAGGTTCAAAAAGTTTGGTAAGTCAAGTGGAGCATGTTCAGAAAAGTTCAAGATTTTGAAAGAACTTCACAAAATTTGAATAAAGGTTTCAAAAATATGGAACAAATAAAATTATATAAATTACACAGTAATTCAAATAATCACAAAATAATATATGAACACACAAAAACAATAATTCCAAAAAGAGATACATAAATCTCAATAACATAATAGCATTATCCATAGTTTATAGTTTAAACTAAGAGTTATGAATATTTAAGCATTTGTAACACCAAGACTTGCTTCAAAATCATAACCTGTGCTGAGATTTTCATCTAATGCCTTAGTATTAAATGTGGGACTCAAAAGTAGGTTTCCTTGCTTTTAAATTAGATATTTCAAACTTCTTTCTTGCATTTTCAAGGGAAGGTTCAGAGGTTAGGCCCAAACCAACTTGACCCATCCAAGAGGTTCAGATATGATCTGAGACATGTCTCGCCAGAGATAACAACTATGTTGCTATGTTGCAAAAGGGAGGGTCAGCACCTTTACACCTCGTGTCCCAATCAATCCAGTGCTTTGATGACTTCTTGTTAAAATTAGCAACTAGGGCCAAATTCAACTTTGGTCTCCTCCTTTGAGGAAGATTATTGTGGCATTGCATTCCTCTTTTCGAGAGGTCCAAAATTGACCTTAGGATAACCAAATTTGGATAAGAAAAAATATTTATTTACTTCAAATAATTTATACAATTAATGACCTTATTAAGCGGGAAAAAAAAAAATTTGAAATTCAAATTTGCCTCCAAAATGTTAAGGCCAGCTTCACCTCCATAGGGTCAAATTGTTATATATATAGGTGTCCTACATTCTAATTAGACACATTAAATTTCTTAGATAAGGTTTGAGGCAACCAAGGTCTTGATGGAGGTTGATGGACTATTTATTTCTGGGTTAAGGGCTAAGATTCTTCATGATAGTTAGCCGCAGGTCTGGATGGATTAGTATGGGAACTTTGCTAGCCCAAGTTCTGTAGAAGAAAGGGAAGTCGAGGTTGTTTGGACTCTAGAGTAAGTGTGGGTCTATTTGAGAATGGTTCTAGGCTCAAGACTACAACTTTGAATGAGGATTGATCTCACAATAAACCTTGAAGCAGGCCACACTTATCTAGGCCACTTCCAACCAGACCAATCTCTATTCAGAAGGCCAAGAATCTTCTAAAGGAAGGCCGCAGTCTGTTATGTTCGATCAACAAGCTATATGGTCCATTTTTGAATCTTAGAAGGAGGTTAAGGGGCATCTAATTATTGCAAGATCTGTTTGAAGGAAGGCCACAGTTCATGGAAGGTCTATCGAGTATGAAAAGGGTGTTGTAGCTGACTGTGCTTGTGCCTTAACTAGTATTCAGAACTGTAGAGTAGAAGACTCCAACCCTTGGTGCCAAAGTTTTCATTTGATTGAGTCATCTTCATGTTTAAGGGCTTTGATATAGGATCTTCATCTTGGCAAGTCAGTATTGACTTTAAATCATTGTACTCTTTCTCTCTCTCTGCTAAACATTTTATGATTAATAATAATAAGATTTGAGCAAGGGTTTCCCCATCTTGGGGTTTTTCCCTGGTTTGTGTCATATTATTGTGTTCTTATGTCTTGGGTTGTCTTCAGCATTTATCATGTATGTTCTTTGATCGGTTACTATATGTGATTGTTAATGGATTCTGAAAGAGATTTTCTGTTGAAAGGTTCTAGAAGTAATTCCTCAGGAACATCTTCCTACACCAAAGGTAAGAGTAAAATGTTATTTGTAATCTAATTTTCAATAAGCTAAGTTTGAAATTATAGCTATTACCTAAAATGGATCGTGTACATATAAAATTAGTATTCTGTTTTCTTTTTATTATATTCTAGTTTTACATGCTTCCATCTCTTCAACATATACTTGATACTTGTTTTGAATGTTGCTGTGCTATTTGTATTTATTTCCTCTAACATGCAAGGAACTGGAAAAGATCATCTTAATTTAAATATATTGAGTATTGATTCATATTAATTATTGAAAAAACTCAAGGTGTAAACCTTAAATTTTGTTAGCATCCTAAAATACCATCGAGTTAATCCTCAGAATTTTAGCACCTGATACTATGCAATAAAACAGGGTTTTCACCTAGCCTTTTTCTTTTTTACATTCAGCATATTAACTCCTAGGTTAATATGGATATAAAAGTATGAACACCCCCACCTGGGTTAATATGGATCTATACATATTTAAATATGATCGTCCCCACCTGGGTTGCAAAGGGCCATTATTATGTGCATTGTAGATTTTGGAATATTCAGTAAATTTAATGAATAGGAACAAAGTCAACCATCTTTTAGGTTTCCTCTGCAATCAAGTTAGTTTTGTGAAGCAGTTCTATCATTACCCTTTTGAAGTTAACCTGTGCACTTGTTTATATTTTGAAAAGTTTTCCCTCACATGCATATGAATCAACAAAGGAGATGGGGTACCTCAGGATGAGACTTTGCAAATTCTAGCAATTGCGTATGGAATGTTTTTCTCACAATTGCAGTGGGGTTAATTGTACTCTCTCCCTCTTTGTGGGACTGTAATGCATTGGGATGAAGGGTGACAAGGAACTCTCGCTTCATATAGATTATATCTATGTCCTGTATCAAAAATATTTTCTACCTCCATTTCTTCATTCAACAGGTACTTGATTTGTGCTAGATGACTGTAAGTAAATTGCCTGATGATATGAAGAGGATATGTCTACTTCAAGACATATACTATATGAAATTTTCTTCAATTTTAAAACATTGCATCTCCCTTTCAATCTCAAGGAGGAGAAAAGACTGTTGAGAATTAAGGTTTTTCTACATACATACCTGCGTGTCATTTGTTCAACTCTAGGGCATATATTGGTGAAGGTGCAGATTTGTTTCCAGAGTTTGAGCAGTCTAATGGAGACCTCCATACGAGAAAAAATCTCTCCCAGCAAGGCATACCTATCAAAGGTATCATTTACATTCACCGTCACTATCTTAGAAAAAAAATTTATATGCAAAGATACAGTCTACAAAACAAATAAATGATGCCAAGAATCAAAGGGAAAGGGAAATGTATTACTTGTCTGGTAGTTTGAATTCCTTTTGATCAGGTTTTGATTTTGGTGGATTTAGTTGAACAAGAGAGAGTGAAAAGAGAGCTTTCAAGGGCTTTTAAGTTCTTGGAGTAGTAGTGGAGGTCTCAACACCACCCAATGAAGATGTTGGTTCCTTTGCAGAGGATTGGCAGATGGGTAGTTGAATCCTCCTCTTAATTTTGAATCCCGCTCGTACACCTGCTTGCCCCAGCTTACTGCTCTCCGATGTGGAATCCATGCCAAATATATGTACCTTTGAAGTTATTGGAGAAGCTGTGGAGGTCTCAACACCATCCAATGAAGATGTTGGTTCCTTTGCAGAGGGTTGGCACCTGTGAAGTTGAATCCTCCTCTTAATTTTGAATGTTGGTTCCTTTGCAGAGGGTTGGCACATGTGAAGTTGAATCCTCCTCTTAATTTTGAATTTTGGTTCCTTTGTAGAGGGTTGGAATAAGTGAAGTTGAATTCTCCTCTTAATTTTAAATGTTGGTTCCTTTGCAAAGGGTTGGTACCTGTGAATTTGAATCCTCGTCTTAATTTTGAAAACGCAAGTGTCCGTGATTGCCCAGCTTACTAATCTCTGTTGTGGAATCCATGCTAAATATATGTACTGTGAACAGTTTCAGAGATTAATCCTTGAAACCCATGAAGACTGATTTTAGTTGGGATGTGGATGGGGCGGAGGCCCAAGAAGTGGAGGTAAATCAGGTAAGAAAAAGAAGGGTGTCTCTCCTTCCACTACTTCGATTTTTTTTTCGGCAGGAAATCCTACCCATTATCGGGTACTATTGTACTCCATATGACTAGGATGCATGATGTTCTTCAACTTGATCTGGGATCAAGTCTTATTGAGGTTTTACCTCTAAACAGACTTTTCTCATTAGAGAGTGGTAAATTCTTGTGACTCACTCTCGATCAATTATTCTTCATTCATTATTACATCAATGTTCAATTGTGTAGAGCAGAGATGTGATTTACAGATGGTTCATGTTGTCAGGAGGGCTTTATGATCAGCGACAATGGTTGATGGTTTGATAGGTGGAATTCTCCCTAGTTGAGAGGGAGTGTTAAAATTGGAAACTAGGGACAAATTCCACTCTGGTCTTCTTCTTTGAGGAATATTATTGTGGCATTGAATTACTATATGCCAGAGTGTTAGTTTAGTTGTATGTAGCTTAAAAAACCTTTCTTGTTCCAGCAAAGTATTGTACAATAGTACAACAACCATCATTTTGGCAGTCTCTAGAGATTTTATGATGGCACACTAGCAATTATAGAGGAGATAGAGAGATGGAGGGTGCATGCATTGTTTTGGCATGAACACACCATCATTTTTTAATTTCCAGATTATATGTTTTCCTAAATCATCAATTCATTCCTAATTCTCAGTTTTAGCTTTAATTAGTTTTACATGCACTGTTAAAGGAGATAGTTAACTAGACACTCATGCATGAGGATTTCAATCTAAGTTAAGCCAGGAAGATCTCTAGAAGGATGCATTATTAGGAATAATTTCAAGTGTTGATAATTACCCAAGTATAATTGCAAGGATCATTTTCAGAGAACTTTTGGAAATAGCTACTTAGTACATGTTTTCTTTTCTGATGGTCACCCTATAAATTAAACAAATGATCCCATTGCAAAAGGAGATCGTCATGGAAATTATTCTTTACACATAAAACTTCCATAAAATTCCCAACCTATCGAAAAAGGGATACTAATGAGCTTGGAGAAATCATAAATTTAATTCTTAAAACATGCAAAACCCTAAAGTTAATTTAAAGAACTCAGCAAAACCCTGTTATTTTTCTAAATGGAATAAATGGACCCGTATAGAGGAGGGGAAAACCTTGTATCGAATGAGGGATGAGATCAAAATGGTACCTTTTCCTGAATATCGTGGTGGGTCTGGGGTTCAAACCTGCATCCGACGTAACCTTGAAATCCTATGTAACTTTCAAGGATATATCATCTGTCATACTATGAATCTTGCAGACCTGAAAGTAACAATGGAGAAGAAAAACAAGAAGGGCGCCACTGCTTTGTTGGAGAATGGAAAAATTCAAGGAGAAATTCATGTATGAAATACTCTGTAACTTTCGAAGATATATCATCTGTCATATTGTGAATCTTGCGGACCTAAAAGTATCCATGGAGAAGAAAAACAAGAAGGGCGCCACTGCTTTGTTGGAAAATGGAAAAATTCAAGTACATTCATGTATGAAGACCAATTTTTAATTTTAGGGATACAAGTTTTTTATCGAGTTTGTGTGAATGGTTGCATATGCTTGATGAAGCCCCACATTACTATTGAGGAGACAACTTTGGAGCGTGGCCATCACGTGGTTTATGAGCAAAGATTTTTTTGGGAAGCCTATAATAGAAGTATACAATATTTAGTTTGTAGTAGAATTATATTAGTTGTATTTAGTTTGTAGTAGAATTATATTAGTTGTACTCAAAAGCAAGGATAGGATTTTGAGAGATTGGTGAATATAAATTTTATAAGGATAAAAATGTTGTTGGTGAAGGAAAAGTTGTTTCTTACTAACTCACTGAGTATGGTGGTGTAAAACCTTGCATTAAGGAGTGGGTTACAATGGGCTTAGCAAAGATGAGAGTTCAAAGGACCAAATGATCATGGATGACACAAAAGCTAAAGTGCAAGTTGACCAAGCTTTGAGGAAGTAGAGATAACTAATTAGTAGTGATTGAACTAGATGTGAGCAAATGAAGAAGGAAATAAGGAGTCACAAAGGGAGATTAGAGAGGAGGGAAGTAGTGAAGTGAGGGTGAGAGATTTAGAGAATTTAAATGGGAAAGGTGAGTTGACTAGGGAATGGTTGTGAAACAAAGGGTTGATGATAAAATATAGCTCAATAAGGAGTAGTAGTCAAGGCACCTCAATGAGGTTTGATGAACACTGCGAAGATATGTGATTACAAAGTGACATGTTGGATGCAATGTAGAATGATATTTTGGATGAGAAAGAGTCAAATAAACTAATGGGTAACCATATCTTAAGGCCAACGATGTGTCCCAACTATTAAAGGAGGAAGAGAACCTAGCAGTGGGCATGGCACTAGACAATAGCAAAGTTGGCCTAGTACCAACCCCACCCCTTATGCTTCTTAAATACAATTAGGTAACACTACACTAGCTTGTTAATAATGGTTCAAGTTCACCTAGTAGACAACTTACTTATGGAGGAACAATAAGAATTATATGAAGTAGTCTTAACAATAGTGCAAGTTTGAATTTTAGGAGTAGCACAACTAGGAGTTTTAGTTATTTAGAGAAAAAAAAACAACAGTTTTATGAGTTTTATTACCTATGATGCTTTGAATTGTTATCTAGGAGAATGTAAGATAAATAATATTAGAGTGATGTACTATTTAAAAAAAATTAGTCATATGTAAATGCTTTTGGAAAAAACATAATGATCGATATACCTTGATATAAAGCAAACCCTAAAAATATCATTCTTAAAATCTCTTATGTATTTACCTAATGTGGTTCAAGTAGACTATGACAAGTACTTATGTTAGTAATAGTACGATCACCTTTTTCATTCTCTTAAAGGAACTGTTTCTAGACATGCACCCCATCAAGCATAAATCATCCTAAGATATGCCCTTGAAGTATATAAATCATCCTATGACTATCCTCAAAAGAATTATCACCCATAGAATTGGTGATGGTGTATGGCTTGTATCAAAGTGATATGAGCTTTTTATGGGAGTTTGTCAATTTCTCTTTATGTATGTCCAACCATAACTTGTCACCAACCCGAAACTTATGTGGAACCCAATGAATTGTGTATTTACTTGTACTTGGAGTTGGCAACTTTATACAAAGTATCATAAACTCATTGTTGAATTTGTTGGATATGTTCCTCAAAATTGGTTGCTTTTCTTACCTCGTTCCAAGTATGGGAGGTGTCTTCATGTGTTATTCCGTGAACATAGCTCATGAGTGGATTTTACTGGGACAATCTTATTACATGATACCAAAATTCCCATCATAAGGAAGCGATCAACAACAACAAAAAACACAATCGTTACCATGCTTGGTTGAGGGAAAACATGACATTAAAATCAATGGTCACTAACACCCAAGGATTATCTAGAGTAGGCAAAGGCCTAAAACTAGTGTGGATGGCCATTTCCTTTGGCAGAATATAATTCTTCCACTGCTTACAGGCTTTGGTAATAGAATGCAGTTCGTTGTCTTAGGTTGGGTATATATGAAACCCATGATAAAGTGTATGGCTATGATAAAACATCAAATGTTTGTGTCATGTGCACACTACATCGATGACATGAATGATTGGCCCGTAGGGTCCCTATTATGTAGCCATTCATTAATGAAAGCTACTTCCCTGAAGGGATAGAAGTGATAACTGATAGTTGCAAAGGTAGGAATAAATATTGTGATCTATGTTAGGATGCCTCAAACCAAGCTGTAGAAAAAATAGTAATCTTTTGATTTCATATCGTAGGTGCTTGTAATCATTGAGAGGATGCATGTCATGGGGAAATTATGCAATATAATTCCTGAGATAGTTCACCATTTGCTTGAAATATTGTAGGTCAAGGTTGATCTTTGGTGGTGGCCAAATAAAAATGGTTGAAAACATCATTGGATCAATGCTCAGTCAATCGTGGTTCACACAAAAATCCAACATAATCAAGCTTCTTCTACCCAAATGCACACTTCTTCATGTTAACAAATAACTTTTCACGTGCTGCCAACACGGTTTATTCATCCTAGGTTTGGTTGAAAAGTAATATGTCTAAGTACACAATTAGAGTTGAGTAAAGATGTGGTTGTAGAATTTTGTTCATCATCTCATGAAGGTTGCAAGGCAAAAATTGGTAACACTTAATGACATTAGTGGCCATGCAAGCAGTCCTTGTCACATCTTGAAGGATGTCTTCCACATATCCTTAGCTAAAATTACCAATCAATTACAGATCTTAAGCTGCATTTCACACTTAAATAATTAGTTGTCTCTGTTAATGAAATGATATTTTTCTTTATTTATAAGTGAGGTACTAACACATGCTAGATAGTTCTAGGGAATGACAGGCATGCTAGGATGTACTTTCAGTTCCAAGGTGTGGCGTGAATGCATGCTAGGGAGTGTGAGGGAAACACAAGGGAGAACTCATTCCAAATGCATGGAAATGAATTGTCAGCGAGTTCCATGTGTTCTAAGGATGGAGTGAAAAGGTATACTATATAATGCCAAGGAATAACAAGGGAGAACTAGGTCAAAATGCTTGGAAATGAACAAATAAGAGTACAGTGTGCCAAGGAGTGTCAACAAATTCTAGGTGTCCCAACGATGAAGTGTGCTAGGATAAGTTCATAATAGGACTTGCAGGAGGCAAGCCTATGGTTGTGATAAGGTGTGTACAAAGTAGTTTAAGAAAAATGGAGAATTTGGGTTGGGCACAACATTGTTTTGTCAATGACTTAGTTCGGTTCCCAAGTCACAAAAAAAGTAAGGCTATATTGAGGGCATGACAACTAGGGAGTGCCAACGTGTTCCAAGGAATGATAGGAAGTACTAACACATGCTAGACAGTTCCAAGGCATTTTAGTCATGCCAAAACATGCCAAGTGATAAGCCTGCAAGAAGTTCTAGGCGCCAAGGTGTGCCACCAACACATGCTAGGGAGTCTTGGGGTTAAGTTCCAGGGAAACACAAGGGAGCAGTAGTTTCAAATGCATGGAAATGAATGAATAAGAGTGTGAGAGAGAGTGTTAGCTAGAGAGTACGTGGTGTGCTAAGTTTCAGGGAGTGCTAGGATGTGTTAGGGAGTACTAAAGCATGCCAAGAAATGCAGTGGATGCTAACATGTGCTACATAGTGCCAAGGGATTATTAGGCATGCCACATGTTATGGCATGTCAAGATTTAAACTTTGTTGCTTAGTTGTTTAATTTTATGACCATGGTTGGACGTGAGCCTTGACATGGTAACTTGTGAATTGTTAAGTTGGATAAGTTGGAATTATACATGAGTAGCCTAAGATGAGTTATAGTTAGTTCTTAGGTGAACAAGGCATAGTCTACTTGTAGTAACTGTAACTTGGTGAAGTTGTTGTAGTTGAGGCAAGACTTGGTTGGGTTCCCGAGTCCCAAAAAAGTATGGGTAGTTGTGAGGGAATTATAGCTAAGGAGTGTCAGGGTGTGCCAAGGAATGAAAAGGAATGCTAACACATGTTGAACATTTCCAATGCATGTTGAGGAATGTTAGAAAGTGTTAGGGCATCACAAGGGACAATTAGGTCAAAATAGATGGAAATGAACAAATAAGTGTGTGCGCCAAGGATTGTCAATGAATTCCAAGTGTCTCAAGGACAAAGTGTGTTAGGAGAAGGTCAAAATAGGAATTGTAGGAGGAAAGCCTATGGTTACAATTATAAGGAGTTGGTCAAAGTAGTTTCAGACAAAGCGAGACTTTGGGTTAAGCACAACATTGTTTTGCTAATGGCTTGGTTGGGTTCCCAAGTTTCAAAAATAGGAAAGCTATCTATGAGTGCATGACAATTAGGTAGTGCCAAGGTGTTCCACGGAATGCCACGAAGTACTAACACATGCTAGACAATTCCAAGGCATGTTAGGTATGCTAAGACAAGCCAAAATTTAAGGCACGCCAAGATGTGCCAGGTGCCAAGGTGTGGAGCGAATGCATGCTAGGGAGTGTTAGGGCGAAGTGCCAACGAAACACAAGGGAACACTAGTTTCAAATTCATGGAAATGAAGTGTCAATGTAATTTCCTTTCCAAAATTAAATTTTACAGGTTTATTTATTCTATAATTTTGACAATTTTGGAGGCCATGGGACCCATGTGATTTTTGGAAAATACCTAGGAAGGAAAAAGGGGCCAAAATATTTTGTTGGCATAGCGTGGGGCCACCCACATGAGGAAATACACACCACATTAAAGGGAAGTTCAAATGACTAAGGAGGGAAAGTTGAATTTCTAGTTGGAGGGGGCCACATGGGAAAAGAGGCCCACAAATTATAAATAGAGGGGGCTCATCCTCATTTGGTATGATTTTGACATATTGAACTCAACCTTAGTTGCTCGAACTTCTTCTCCGGGTTACTGTGTTGTTTAGCATGTCTCCGAGTGGAGATCTGAACCCTTTCTTCGATGGACTTCGAGTGCCACTGTAGGAAGGAAATTTGCAATACCCTGGAGGAGAACCGATCGAGTTTCACAGTCACATCATTCAAGATTTTTCTTAACCAGTACATGTTCTTGGAAGACGCAGAAGGGGAACATGCAGGTGTTGCTTGTGGGTTCATCCGGGCAAAAACTACTGGGGGAGTTTGGGCATTGGAGCTATAGTGGAGTATCGAGCTTTCAAGAGAGTTTTGGATGAGGAGTTTGCGACATTGGAACAGTTCGATTTACAGTCACCTAGGCCTGCAGAGAGAGCTATCACTAGGGTCATGTGTGAGTTGGAGGAAGGAATTGTAGAGCTGGAACTGGCCAGGAGAAGTAGGAGATAATTTGGAGGGCCATTTGAGGAGGATTCTTGGAGTTGGGAGAGCAGATATTGACAAGATCAGAATCAACAACATAATTCAAAATTAGACGAGGGCCAAGCTGTGAAGGGTCAATTTTTGAAGGTTGGAACCAAGGGAAACCCTTTCTAGGTTTTTCTGGGTTTTGGGCAAGGATCACTCTCATAATTTTAATGAATTTTTTGGAAAGATCTAAGGGGTCAAACATGGGTCCCAACCCAGCAAGTAGCAAGAGGAGTTGAGGGGAATTTGGGCCAAAATTCCAAGGTCAACATTTGGCCAATTCCTTCGTGTGTTATTATGGGTTTTCTACATAGAGGCTAGGATTAACTTCCCATAATTTTGTGAGCAACACGAAAGGCTCTAATGACAGATCATTTCAGGGAGCAACACCTTTCTCGGCAGTAACAATGTAGCTCTTGGGTCGGATTACCAATAGATTTATGGAGGGTGTTCCATTATTCATTTTGGGATTTTGCTAGCTTGCCTAGAACAAGCCGATGTGCACACATTCCAACACCTTGTTGTATACATCTTGCCACTTAATAAAATGAGTAGACAATGCAGTTTGGTTGCCAATTTTATGGTCTGATGGTTTGATTTAATTTTATGGCATTATTTTTATTGTCCACTTTGCATAACACTATTTTTCTAGTTTGGAACATTACACTCAACGAGTTCCAGGTGTGCTAAGGAGGGAGTGAAAAGGTATGCTATGTAGTACTGCCAAGTCATGCTAGAGTGCTAGGGAAGCATACCAAGATGTGCCAAGTGCCAAGGTGTGCCAATGCATGCTAAGGAGTGTTAGCGAGTGCCATAGAAACATAAGGGAGAACTAGGTCAAAATTCATCAAAATGAATGAATAAGAGTGTGTGGCATGGAGTTTCAGTGAGTTCCAAGTGTGCCAAGGAGAGAGTGACATGGTATGCTAGGTTGCACTAAGTCATGCTAGATTTCTATGGTGACATGCAGCCAATATGTTCCAAGTGCCAAGGTGTGTCAACATGTGCTAGGAAGTGTTAGGGAGAGCCACGGAAACACAAGGGAGCACTAGGTAAAACTAATGCATGAAAATGAACAAATAAGAGTTTGTGAGAGGAAGTGTTAGTGAGATACAGTTGTGCTAAGGGAGTAACAAGGTATGGTAGGAAATTCTAAGGCATGCTAGAGGCTAGGGCAACATGCTAAGATCTACCAGGTGCTAGGGTGTGCCAATGCATGCCAGGGAGTGTTATGGAGTGCCAAGGAAGCGAAAGGGATCTCTAGTTTCAAATACATGGAAATGAAGGAATAAGAGTGTGTGATGGGGAGTGTTAGTGAGTTCTTGGTGCGGTAAGGAGGGAGTGACAATATATGTTAGGTAGTGCCAAGGAATGCTAGAGTGCCAGGGAAACATACCAAGATGTGCCATGTGCCAGGGTGTGTCAATGCATGTCAGCGAATGTTAGGGAGTTCCACATAAACACAAGGGAGAACTAGTTCAAAATTCATCGAAATGAAGAGATAAGAGCGTGTGATAGGGAGAGTCAATGAGTTCCAAGTGTTCTAAGGAGGGAGTGACAAGGTTATATGCTAGGCAGTGCCAAGGCATGCTAGAGTGCTAGGGCATGTGAGGGAGTGCAAGGGTGTGCTAGGGAGTGCAATTCACACCTGCAATAAATGTAGGGGATGCTAATGCATGCCACATAGGGCTAAGTGATTGTTAGACATGCCAGGTGCTATGGCATGTCAAGACGTAAACTGTGTTTCTTAGTTGTTTTATGGCCATGGTTGGATGTGAGCCTTGACTTGGTAACTTTTTAAGTGGGATGAGTTGAGATTGGACATGAGTAGCCTAAGATGTGTTATAGGTAGTCCTTAGGTGAACAAGGCATATTCTAGTTGCAATAACTATAACTTGGTCAAGTTGCTGTAGTCGGGGCAAGACTTGGTTGGGTTCTGGCCAAGTCTAAAAAAAGGTAACGGTAGTTGTGAGGGCATGATAGTGAAGGACTTCCATGGCATTACAAGGAATGAAAAGGTGTGCTAACACGTGGTAGACAATGTCAATGGATGCTGAGGATTGTTGGGGAGTGTCAGGGGAACACAAGGGAGAACTAGGTCAAAATGCTTGGAAATGAACAAATAAGAGTGTGTGCCAAGGAGTGTGAGTGAATTCCAAGTGCCCCAAGGATGAAGTGTTTTAGGAGAAGTTTAGAATAGGACTCGTAGGAGTCAAACCTATGGTTGTGATAAGGCGTGGACAAAGCAATTTCAGAGAAAGGGAGACTTTGGGTTGGTCACAATATTGTTTTGATAATGAATTGGTTGAATTCCCAAGTCGCAAAAAAAGTAAGGTTATCTGTGAGGGCATGAAAACTAGGGAGTGCCAAGGTGTTCTATTAAATGGAAGGTTCCCAAGTCGTGGAAAAATGTAATGCTAGTTGTGAGGTCATGACTGCCAAGGTGTGTCAGGGAATGCTAGGGCATGATAACATGCACGAGATAGTACGAAGACATGTCAAACAAACTAAGATGTGCCAAGTGCTAAGGCATGCCAAGATGTGTAAGGGTGTGATAATGCATGCTAGGGACTGTCAAGGAAACAAAATGAAGAAATAAGTTAAACTACAATGAAATGAACACATAATAGGGTTAATAAGTCGTCAATTTACCTTTTCCATGAGGGGCATTTTAGGCACACCAACACTAGGTGTCAATAGGTGCCAAGTGCTAAGTTTCAATGCATTTTAAGTGCCAAATATTCCTATGTTTCTTCTCATCTACTTTCCAATAATTGATCTCAAATAAATTTAATATTAAACCATGCCAAAGCATACCAAGTCATCTCAATGCATGCTAAACATGCTAAGACTTGCCAAGTATGAACATGTGCTGAGTGCCAATGTGTGTCAGTGAGTGTGATGCATGTTATGAAGTGGGAGAGCATGTCAAAGAGTGCTAAGGTGTGCTAGAGAGTTCCAATGCATGTTGAGGAGTGTTAGGGAGTACTAGGACAACAGAAGGGAGGACTAGGTCAAAATGCATGGAAATGAATGAATATGAGAGTGTGTCAGTGAGTGTCAATGAGTGCTAGTTGTTATGCCAAGGAGGGAGTGACAAGGTATGCTAAGCACAGGTAAGGCATGCCAGGGAATATCAGGGCATGTCAAGAAGTGCTAGAGTGTGCTAGGTAGTTCCGAGGTGTGCTAACATGTGCCAAATAGTTCCAAGGCATGCCAGGTGCTAAGACATGCTAGGATGTGCAGGGTGCCAAAATATATTGCCAATATGCATCAAGGAGTTTCAAGGTAACAAAAGGAATAACCAAGATAAAATGCAAGGAAATGAACACATAAGAGGGTTAATAAGTTGGGACTTTATCTTTTACAAAAGGGGCATCCAAGGCACACTAATAGTATGTTCCAATACATGCCAAGTGCCAAAGTGTGTCAAGTGCTAATGTTTGTCAATGTAATAGTATGCCAAGGCATTCTACGACATGCTAGGGACTACAAGACATGAAAACACATGCTAGGAGAGTGTTATTCTATGCTAGGGCATGCCAACATGTGCTTGGGCGTCCTACTCATGGCAAGATATTTTTCTAGGTACAAATATGTTCGAGGTACAAAGATGTTCCAAGACATGCGAGGTTCCAAGGAATGTTAGTGTACTATTCCAAAGCATGTTAAGCTGTGCCATGAGTGTTGAGGAGTGTTGCTCTATCTCATTAATATAATTGACATAGCTTTATTATGTATTAAATAATATAGTTCCTACACACACTGATGGAACTTTATTAAAGGGAATTTGCTAGATAATAATCCTAATAGAGGCGAATCATGTGTTGAGTCATACGAAAACTATATTCTTATGAATTGAGGGAAATGATACACACTAATTACTTCTTAACAAGTTGACTGACTATAAACACTATGACTTTGGACACATAATGAAAAAGACTCCAAAACAATAGTCTTAAATCATTATCTTTTGACAAAAAATATAGTAACAGGTACATAACATCATCAAAAACCCATTGGTATGATCAATGATGACGAACATTTTTTGATCGTCACCAAAAGTAACCAAAAAGAGAATTCATGAGGGTCAATAAAATATCGTCACTAGAAGTGTCACCAAAGAGAGAACTAGTGATGTTCCTTTAACGACCCTCACCAAAAGTGTCACCAAAGAGGGAATTAGTGATTGGCCTTTTACAACCCTCACAAAAAGTGTCATTGAAAAGGGCTTTGGTGACAAACCTTAAAGGACCATCACTATATACACTTACAACAAAGATTTTTTAAACACCATCATCATATATGACATTGTTGACAGACCTTAAAGGTCAATCGCAGGCATGAATCGTCATAAAAAACTCATTGGAATGATCAATGATGACGAACATTTATTGACCATCACCAAAAGTAACCAAAAAGATCATTGGTGATGGTCAATAAAAGATTGTCACTAGAAGTGTCACCAAAGAGAGAATTAGTGATGGGCCTTCAATGACCCTCACCAAAAGTGTCACTGAAGAGAGAATTAGTGATGGGCCTTTAACGACCCTCACCAAAAGTGTCATTGAAAATGGCTTTGGTGACAAACCTTAAAGGACCATCACTATATACACTTACAACAATGTTTTTTTAAATACTGTTACCATATGCAACATTGGTGACAGACCTTAAAGGTCCATCATAGGCATGACCCTCACCAATAACCTTTTTCCTTGTAGTGAAAATAGGTTGATTATAGGAGAAATTTATGCAACTTAACCCACTGTCCATACTGTATTAGTTATAATGATATTAATGGAACCATGGAACGTAATACTGTAAAAGTAAATAAATAAAAAAATGGAAATTTACAAGTAATTAAATAGAAAATGGAAATTTACACTTGAAATCCTATTGTGAAATGGTATTTTGGGAGAAATTATTAAATAGAGGATTAAAATCAACATGGGTAGGAATTTCTTGCAAACTGAGTACACCGACATATTTCGAAGATTTATTGGCCAATAGTTAAGCTCATGCAACAAGTAATAAAAAAAAAAAACATGAATAGGTGAATAGGGGAACCTCATTACCTTATTCTTGATAGTAAAATAAGGAAGAACTACCTAATGAAATATGCCCATGATGTTATAATGAAAAACATAAAAATAATTCATCTTATTCTCGATAATAAAAGAAGGAAGAACTACCTAAGAAAATAAGTCCATGATGTTATAATGAAAAACATAAATAGAATTCTCATATTCACAGTTACTTGATAAAGGATTATTGTAAGTTTTCTTCCAAAGATATACATGTTAATATAAATAATTAATAACCAAGAAAATTGGTTCACAAAAAGAGTCCTTGGGGACCTTGGTTGGCCAATCCTAAGAGATGTGGAAGCCTTCTATCAAGTGTGCACAATGCACAAGGTGGTGTTGGCTTGCAGGGGCCTGATCCAAGTTCAGAGTTAATTAGCCAAACAAATCCTTGTACTACTGGCCCTTTCGGTAACATTCCGTAGAGTGCGAACTGAAGTCTCACCTAAAGTAGTTTGGGTGGGTGCTGGAACCAGGTTTTCGCACCCTTGATATGTCTGGGGGTTTGCTTGGATCCTGTGGTACCTCTGAGATAGTAGTAGGTCAAGCTACCAATGCTAGAGCATCTAAAATAGTTGTTTTGGGGGTTTTTGGTTTTAATTTTGGAAGACCAATGAAAGAAGACAGACATAGGATTGAAGTAATTAATCCTTTGGGATATATTAATACTTCAGCAAAGGGCTGCTATAAAGCATTACACAGTGATATAGATCAAAATAGTGGTGAGTAGAAGACATCAAAAAATATGATTATCACAATTTCCAGATTGTAAAACAGAACAATCATAAGTTGGAAAACCTTCTGAACTACGTTATGAAGATTCAAGGCAGTATACTTAATGCTTACACAAGATGTTGATGATTTATTGATTAGAGGGGATTAGCTACACAAATAGTTGCATTAATCCAATCTCTTAATAGATGATCACTTCAGGGGCTTATAGGAATCAATTGAAACTCTAATTGTTCCTACCTAGATATCTCTATAAGTCATAAGCATATGAAGAAAACATGATGATTGAAAGCTGGAAAAACTTACATGATAACACAAAACTATGTAAAACCAGATTCAGAATCCTCTGTTTTGTATTAAGTTCCTAGAAAGACTGAGTACAACAAGTATCTACAAAAGCTTCCTTCAAAGGTGACTTCCAGGTTCAGAGTAGAACTGACAGTCAAGACTTTACAAGCAATGAACTATGAATCCTCAACTCTGAACCATTTTCAACTCTAGAAAAGAGTTATTTATACAATAATAAAACTTAAGAAAAAATCCTAAAACTGATTAAGATTTTTAGGAACAAAAAGATCTTCATGGCAAGAAGATAGGGGTAGCTGTTTGAATTGCTTCTCGCTGTCCCCTTTATTCAGGCTATGCTGGCTTTGTTTTACTGATATTTTTCCCCTTGTGTTGCTTTGTTGTTTGTATCCTCTACGCTAGCTATTTTCTTCATTTTAATCTTTCATCTGACTTCTTTAAACTCTGTAACTCCCTTTTGACCTGGCTGAGTGACCTTTATTGTGCTCCTTTTAACACTTACTATGCATTCAGGTTTTTACTGTGTTTTTCAACAGTAAACCGCTCATATTTGTCTTCCAACTGTTTAGCAGGCTTTTTGTTTATAAGCTTGAAACAACAGTCTTCTTATCTACAAAACACAGAACTATTAAGAAAAACATGGTGACAGAGGAGGTCTTGATGGATTTTTGACCTTTCAAAGGATATCGGAAGGATTCCGGGGCATATCGAAGGGAAAATTATGGCTTAAATGGTTGCAGAGGCATAATGGAGGCTGCACTGTAATAAACAAGCAAACAGAGAAAAATGGCATTAAAATAGTAAAACAGTGTTCTTTTCAATCAGGCGAAAGTGAATAGTGGCGGAAAGAGTACATAGGGATTAATCATGGTTGGAATGGCTTAATCATGATTAAAAATGTGATTAGCGGGTTAAATGGAAGCTTAGGTTAATTCTTCGTTTTAAATCGTAAAACGATTTTACAAAGAAAACCTTTGCAAATCAATATATAGCGGACTTGAAAAATATGAATTCGGGCGGATATTAATATCGGGTCCAGGTCTTATTCACATATCGCAATCAGAGTTAGGTGGGGGTAGGTCCATCACAAAGGCATATAATAATGGGCGGATGCGATGTGGCATTAAACTGTAATATATATATGATCAAGTCCGGGTCTATCCAATCAGAGATCGGATATTGCAAAGGTGGAGGATGTATACATCTGATGAGACTTGCGATAAGAGCGGATGTGATATAGCGATAGACTATAATATATATGTGGTCAGGTCCGTCGCGCATCGCTTATCGCAATGCAGAGGATATATGTAATAGTGGGACTTTGCGATTGAGGCGGATGCGATATGGGATTAGATTGCGATATATATATGGTCAGGTCCGAGCTTCCCATCGCATATCACAATTGGAGTTTGCAATTCGGGGAGGGTTATTTATATGGAAAAGCTTTCAATCCGCCGATATGCGATGTGATATGTTAATACATAGTTTTATTAATAAAACTATGGTATATGCATGTTTAAAAGCCTGTGGTCTTGCTGATGCGATATTTGTACGAAATACATAGTTTTATTATAAAACTAAGGGTTTCAGGCTATTATATAATAAATGGAGTTATATTATACGGGAAAGGGATTTTAAGGGTTTAATACATAAAGATATTTTTAATATGGAATATGAGTGGGAAAAGGGAAAATATATGAAATATAAGTGGAAAAGAGGAATAAAACTAAGTATTATGTTTTTTATGATTTATTTGTTTTTCATTATGCATAATACTTAGGGTAAAACATCCTTTGTGGGTTTTTAGGGTAAAAGGGGATTTAACATGGGTTTTTACTTTTCTTAGGTAAAAAGGATTTTTACCTTAAGAAAAGGGATTTTTTATGGAAATGAATGATTATGAACTGAATGAAGGTAGGAAGGAGGAAATTAGTAAATATATGAATGAATGGCGATGAATGTGAAGTTAATTACTTGATCAAGTAGACCTTTATTTGCCTTGTATAATTGCCTCATGAGCATAGAAACATGATAAATATCAATTTTTCCAATCAATAATCAAACTGCTGCAACCTTTCTTTACTTACCCTTTGCTTATCCTATCATTTTTTCCTTCACTTAATGGGTGCATTTAAGCTAGAAAAACCTTATCCTTTCTTCTTATTTAACAAAAGCAAACTGTCTAATTCTACCCTTATAGCCTCCAAGGGCTCAGATTAAACTGATGAGCACCTTATTATTCTCTACCTAACTAGTGATTTGCTAGGATTAAACAGTTTGGACAGATCTTTATTCTCTAACTATAACATCAAATTCAAATCATGAAGCATTCAAGATTAAACAGTTTGACTATTATGGGTTGTGGCATTTAAAACAAGCTGCACACAACCATTATTTTGCAGAAACAGAGTAGTGGCATTTATACTTGCTCACTTTCAGATTTTATTTGTTTTATTTTCTACCTAACATTTTCATTTTGCCTTGATTTTTTAGAGCAGCTAACCTAACATTTTCTTTGATATGGACATCATCATCAAGATATTTTTTAAACTAACATTTTATTCACTATTGTTATGTCCATATCCTAACTTAACATTTTTTTCACTATTATTATATTTAATCAAAACCAAAAAATGCTACAGCAGATCCAACTGTTAGGTCCTTTGCACACTTCCCTAGCCTTTGTGGCCCGATCTACCCGCCTTCGTGCAGCCCTAACCAGGGCTATGGGGCTTCTGCGCTGTTGGAGAAGTGCTCTATGCTAATTCCCTAAGTCACCCTTCAAATCTTACTTAGCTATTTACACAAATTAGTCACCTTCGCCCAAACGGATGCCTTATGTTATATTTATTGATTAACACATTTATATAAGTTCGCGCATGTAAATAAACAATAAACTTGTAGTTCATGCCCAATAACATATAACTCAGAAAATATACATAGAGATATGATATAACTTCTCTTTTATTGATTCTTCCCACGGTTACAGACTCGACCTGCCCTACGCACTCAACTGCAGGGGTCCGCGCACTCAGCTGAGGACTACTAGGCCTCTGTCCACTCAACTGCAGTGCCTTCTCCTACTCTACGACCCAAAAACACAATACACTTGACTCAATACTTGATCAATCTCCTAGACTCCTCATTTCTACTCTCCAATTGTCTTCTTTACAACTTAGAGCCTCGCTCTATTTATATAATCCCATGGTCCGCAGACCATGGGTAGATCTTACAAGCTGACATTACAATACAAAAACAAGGGATGACAACCCTGTGACTCAATTATGACTTGGCGCTCTACGTCCACAAATCATGGAGTCTTTAAAATGTACTTGGTCAAAAGTTTGGCTTTAAGCCCAAAAAACATGACTTAAGGGGGGATTCCATGCCCAACAAGCCCCTAACACAAACATCATGACTTGCCCTCGAGTGACTCTGTCAGTGCGGAGATCTTCGCACGGAGTCCCTGCAATTCTGCTTGAACAACTTTAAGGTTGGCAGCGCACTAAGCAACTGCTTGCTCAATATCATGTACCCATTGTTCTGAGACTGCGGAGTCAGAATTGCTTTCCTACATCGGTGTTTGTGCCCCCTAAATTTGCGTGAGCTTGCCTTCAATTGCCTCTATGATGAAGAAGGCCTCATCGATCCAAGGCTGAATGCGTGCTTTCAAAACTTCTTTGTTGTTGATGCTGGATATAGTGTAGACCCTTTTCTTTTTCTCTAGCTTGTACTTCTTCTTCATCATCTCCGTAACGACTAGATTACTGCTCTTTCCCTCTGCAATGTTTGCAGGGTCCTCTGCTTTACATGGGATCCAGGTAATACAGTGGATTAAGTGGTCCGTGATGGGGATGGGCTCTTCCAACCACAAACACCCATCATGCACTAGGTAGAGGAGTTGCCTGCTAACGAATATTGCTACTGGGGTGCGGTGGAAATGCGACACCTAGAGAAGGTTTAACAACCTTGCCTTCTCCACTCCACGTAACCACTTCCGTGGCTCCAATTCAATCACCCCCACCGCGGTGTTCTATTTAGGCTTCATGAGTTGCACGGTCACTAGATGGGGGAATTTCTTGTGGTCAGCGATATCCCAATCTTCAAATTTTAAATGTGGCACCCTCCCTAGGTGCACGCCCTCAAAGATGATGTCGTCTGGGAGGAGTGGAGTCTGGAGAGAGCTCTTGCTCACGTCAAGGTCCTTAGGTACTTTTGCCTTCCCCTTCCGCAGAGGGACATACATGGGAATTTTGGTTGGAACGTGCATAGCCTCGGTTTCTTCTTCCATGCCCTCGTCCTCGTCTTCCTCCTCTTCGTCAGTTTCCACATTAATTGCTTTTCCTTTCTCCTCTATCGTTAGTCTAGTGTGAAATGGGTTTCAAGGAGACACACACACCGAAATCATCGGCTATTTGTCCTTCTTTGGCCTCGGCATGTGCAGTGATTTGGGGATTTTTGCCACAATCTTGACGCCTTTAGGGGTATCCCCCATAGTCAGGGCCTGCGCGAACTCTTCAGTGGCCATATCCACAATTTCCTTAACTTCCTCCGATGCTGCCATCTTACTCATCTAGAAATCTAAGAATTGCTTAAGCAGGGGCTCAATCAACACTCGACACAGGGAAAACAGATATGGGCTTAGAATACGTGGGGCATACAACAAATCAATTCACAAATGACCAAGTGTTGTTTGTTGGGAAGCCCTTCCTAATTTATAGCACCTTTTGAATTTGAATATGGCTGTTCCCCCCAAATATGGTCCATTAATGCTTCCTTAATGGTAGATTTTCCAAAATCTTGCCCATAAATCATGTCTTAAATGCCTGTCGCCTGCTCCATTTGGCCTCAAGTCAAGTATCACATCATGAATAGTGACTCCAACGGTCACTTCCCGGCCAAGCCGCGTGATAATGCAACCCCCCTTACGCGGTCGTGGACCTTGTGACACCTTACCCCTTCACGCAGCTTCAACATCATGCAGCTCCCGGACAGAGTAGTTGATAGTCATGCACCTCCTTTCAACCACCTGGAGCGCTAAGACTGTTCTTCCCATAGCTAGTCAAGTGGCCGCGCCACTTGTAGATGGCTCGCTCTGATCACCATCTGCTTTTCCTAGAAAAAGTTCATCGTTGTGCTGTAATACCTGTATTGCACCTTTTTTTCTTAGCATCATGCCATCGTTTGGGATCCTTTTAGTAATATGTGGTCTAATTCAAGGAATTAAATTGATTAATTCCCTACGATAGTCTCCCAATTTATCAACGTGATCGCGCGCACCCTATTTTATCACTCTGGTCCTCATATCGAGAAAATCTTCCTTTATCTTGTCCTTAAGCTTCTTGACTTCTACTTCCATCAGAGCGCTTTTCTCCCTTAACCATGCTCTTTATTTCATGAGTTTTGGAGCCTAAGACCGTTCTGCTGAATGTTAGGTTCCAAGCATTCTTCTTCAATTTCTTCTAACTGCGTGGTTCCTCCTTCCAGGGCGCCACGACCCTTTATATCCCATGGTGCTACTATCTGTGGACTAGGCCTGCAGTACTCCATTGGGAGTACAATGTTTACTCCACAAACTAGCCTAGACGACATTTGTCTTGTCAGTTTCTTGCACGTCGCCCTATATGCCCATAGGATTGCTGGTATGCGCAGGTCCCAATGACTTCATTGTATGATACATACCTTGTTCAAAGCTTCGCACACTTCGTTAAATGCCTCTGTATGGTTACCCTTCTGCGCAATCATCTTCTGTTCACTCTATTGCTCCATGTTGAGGATATTTCTATATTTTTGCCCCCCTAACACCTACGTATGGACTGTATCAATCAATGTGAATTTCATGTGGTTCCGCGTAGTTCATTTGCCATATGCTCGTGCCCATATTGACAAATGTGCACGCGGACTATTCCATCCATGACATTTTTTTGACAATCGCATTATAGGCTTCCCAAACTGTGTGCGCATCATTCTCCTACATGTGCGCCAGTCTCCAAAGCTTCCTTAGTGTGTACCCCACCACCTTGTGGGCGTAGCCCGCAGTACCCAATTTAAAGCTTCGAAACATTATTTGTTGGGCACCTCTCTTTTGAATCTGTTCAGGAAGTCATCTACCTCACTTAACCTGTCATACGTGGGTAGATCCCTTACCTTCCTTGATACGCAGTGCAATGATCTCGTCGTCATGTTATAGTTCACCGTGGTTACCACATGTAACCGGTTCTGCCATCGTTCAATCTCCTCGTTAGAATCCGACATACAGGAGCTTTCACGCCCCCATGAGATTCGTCCATCCGTGGTTGGATTTACCCAGTCTTGCTCCTGCGTGGTTATCTTATAGATGTAATCTAGATTATCGTCGTTCTCATAGTCACGTACTGGCTCCGTGTAACGCAAACCTTCTGCAAGGTCTAAGGGTACGACTACGCGCAGAGACTTGTTCTAAAAAATCATCTTGCAATTCTTTAGATTTATCACCCCATTCATGTTAGTGGCCCAATCTATCCCTAATAGCATGGGGTAGGGATTGTTGTCATCAGCAATCTCTATCATTTCAAAATCTGCTAGCGCACTTGCTCCTTCGATATCTTGTAATATCCCTCCCCTTATTAATAAATAATAATTAATAATAAATAAATCACTTAATAATAAATAATAAAAATAATAAATCATAAATGTTAAATAATAAATGATATTAAAAATATATACAAAGAAAATAAATAAAAATAATAAAAATAAAAACAGTAATAACCATACTAAAACTCTAAATAAGAATAAATAGAAATAAAACAAGAAAACTATCAAAGAAATATTCCACACCATAATAAGAAGAGACATTGTCACCCAACCCAGAACCGGATCGGATGACTGGGAAGGTTATTCCTTCCCAACACCAAAATAAAATCATTTTATTAATTATATGGCCTGCCTGTAAGCGCACCCGCGAAGGTAACACCATATCGAATACCTAATTACAATACATTTAGCCATATTAATTGCCCGGATAAGACATAAATTGCCTGCATAATACATAATTCAACATAACTTTGGGACGAAGTTCCTTAAAGGGTTAGAGTATGTAATATCCCTCCCCTTATTAATAAATAATAATTAATAATAGAAATAATAAATAATAATAAATAAATCACTTAATAATAAATAATAAAAATAATAAATCATAAATGATATTAAAAATATATACAAAGAAAATAAATAAAAATAATAAAAATAAAAATAGTAATAACCATACTAAAACTCTAAATAAGAATAAATAGAAATAAAACAAGAAAAGCTAAAAATCAAAAGAAAAGTAAAGAAATAAAACAAGAAAGCTAAAAATCAAAAGAAAGTTGCATGTAGACACATGGAGTGTGTGCATGTGGTTCCCCTTCCAATGTTGTTCTATTTAATAGATGGTGAGGAAGATGAGAGGCATTCCTGCATTCCATCATTCCGAGATTCTATCTTGCATTCTCTTGGGAGAATGGAGTTCTAAGACTTAGGAGTCACTGGCAGTAGTATGTTGATTGAGGGCTCGGGAGTGGCCAGTTGTAGCAAATCCTTGCACAATTGAGCCTACAGTTGGGTGGAGAGTCGTCTCCAAAACCTTGTTGTCATCTGGTAGACATTGATCACAGATAATATAGGTATGTACTTATTTGTTGATTCTGATTTTAATTAGGAAATTAATTTTATATTTATTTTGGACTGTTACATATGGTATCAGAGCTTTGGCTCAACCCTTAGGGCCTAAGGGCATCTTAGAAAAAAAAATATTTTGTTGGAATTTTTAACTTGACTTGTTTTGAAGTTACATGATGGTTACTTCCAGGAGGCCGCATATTTTTTCTACAAACCCTCGCTATACACGTAAATTTTTTATTCAGTGCATACTTACTGCATAGTTATATTTTGATGGTCTTCATTTTTAAAGTCATTCCTATGAGTAATCTCCACAGCTAATCTTATCATGTACATATTTTCATATCCGGGCTCCTTCTTGTTGTCCCCTGCATCTTTACTGGTTGTTTATTCCAATTTTCTTAATCCAGAGACCACCCAATTGTTTATAATCAAATTTCTTGGGAATTGTTGGGGATTCTCAAGTAGAGCCCATGGAGGCATGGAAAGCTTTGTAATTGTACACAACGTGGGGTTTTAAAAGAGAAATTTTTTATTTTACCTTAATTAAATTAATCCATATTTTTTTTTAATGAAGTGAAATAATTTAATTTAAATAGAAAAAAAAAAGAATGCATGCAAGTAGTAGTTGTCCATAACCCCATATTTTCTCTATTCTTGTAAAGCCCCTCTTTCCTTGATTATTAAAACCCTTGCGTGATAACCCATAAATTATTCCTTTTACCTTAGGGAGTTTCCTCCTAATATATTATGTGAATTTTAATGAAAACGAATTTACAATACTTGATTCTCTTCCGTGAAAGAATGAAATGCAATAAGATTTATTTAATGGTAAGTTTCGGTACTGTCAATAATTTTTTTTTGGGTGCCTCCACACAGAGGGAATGGAGTTATGGATTATTAAATTTTGGGTCCTTCGAAAGATAGACAAATAATTTAATTTTCAAGTTTTCTATCCTTATGTGATCCACCCCTCAATTGATGCAATTGCGAAGGAAGTTAAATTTCGAGAAAGCTCATGTTGTTTTAAATTGTTACTTCGAATATAGTTTCCTGTGCCCACCATGGCCTAGTTCACTCATGGTTAAAATTAATACAATTAGTCTACTTAGCAGTTTTGGTTATCAAGCTTTGTCATAAACGACGAAGTCTATTTTTCTACTTAGTTGTCGCTGAGTTAACTCGATTGTCCAGCTGTTGTCGAGTCAGATTATTTTGACTTTACCGAACCCAAATACAAGTGAATTTTGACTATTATTTTGCTGAAGCTATTTTGGTATTAAATTTTGGAGTTACTCAACGTTTTCAGTTATTATACACCATTTTTTTTAATCTTCAAAGTGGGATTATTAGTTTTACTAATCACGATGCAGGAATGCGTTATTCCTCTTTTCATTCCTTGCCAGTGGAATATATGCTGGAAATTCATTTTCTTAAAGTTTATATTAGTCCTTGTATTTTCTCTCATTAATATTTTCAGGACGGGTATTTAAAAGTTCATTTGAAAATTCTCTTTTACTATTTAAGGGATTATTCCTTCATAATCTCATAATAAAAATACATTTTCTTGAGTGAGTTTCAGATTTATTTCTATTGTATCCCATATCCTTATTTAAAAGGGAGGATTTCTTGTGGAAGTGACTAACTCTTTAATTTAATTTTCATTTCATTGTATTTATATCTAATTTATTGGATTGCTTCACTTGGTCATTAATAAATCTAGACTTCATTGCTAATTGTTTGATCTCATTGGCTATTTGGTCTAAATTACATTGAGTAATTCGTCTTTATCTCACTTGTGTTTTAGATTGAAGTAGTATTTCTTTAATTTCCTAATTAGTAATCTCATCTACGATCATTTACTTGTGCTTTCATTTGCATAATTCTCACTTGCTCCATTTGTCATAACATATTATAAGTGAAGATTTTTAAGAGCACTTTCTATTAAGGCATTTAAGTTATTGTTCTAACATTTTCATCTAATTGTCATTTCCTTTACTTGCTTTATTGATTAATCCTTACATGCTTCATTGAATCATTGTTGTAAGCTAATAATCTTGTCAGAAATCTTGATTACATGTGAATTGGTATTTCTTTTTTTGAAGCATCTTGTTTTGAGAGATGAGGGTTTGACATTGAGAGAACCCGGTGACAATTGAGAGAGAACTCTGTGTGAGCTAACACAAAGCCAGATTATCTTCCACCCCTTTATTGGCAAGGAGGTCCGCTAATATATTTGCATTCCTTCTGATATGAACCTAAACAATTGCTCGCCCTTCTACAATGATTGCAGCTAGTTGTTAAACACCATGGTCCAAGCGCCAACAACTTTTGCATTTGTGAGCTGGAGAGCCACCAAGTATGCAGTTGGCTATTTGAGTGGGTGGAGATCATGTGATCGGGCTATGATGAGGAAATGGTACTATTTATCTTATTGTGTGTGCATATTTCTCGACATTGTTGTCGAAAGGAACAATGGAATTTGCAGGAACACACATATCCATGGCCGCAAGCTTACAATCTTATGTCTTATGCAGGCAATTTATGTCTTATCCAGGCAATTAATATGGCTAAATGTATTGTAATTTAGGTATTCGATATGGTGTTGCCTTCGCGGGTGCGCTTGCACGCAGGCCATATAATTAATAAAATGATTTTATTTTGGTGTTGGGGATGAATAACCTTCCCAGTCATCCGATCCGGTTCTGGGTCAGGTGACAGTGTCTCTTCTTATTATGGTGTGGAATATTTCTTTGATAGTTTTCTTGTTTTATTTCTATTTATTCTTATTTAGAGTTTTAGTATGGTTATTACTATTTTTATTTTTATTATTTTTATTTATTTTCTTTGTATATATTTTTAATATCATTTATTATTTAACATTTATGATTTATTATTTTTATTATTTATTATTAAGTGATTTATTTATTATTATTTATTATATCTATTATTAATTATTATTTATTAATAAGGGGAGGGATATTACATATCTACGGTGATTCCCTACAATCTTCCCATAGGTAGGATCTTTTGCTGGTTCTCCATTCACAGTTGGATAGGAGACCATTGTTGGACACAGATTGTCATTGATGTCAATATGTCAATATTCGAGAAGCAAATGGAGCCAAGAGGAGTAGACAGAGCCAAGAGGAATAGATGGAGCCAAGAGGAGCAGACAGAGCCACCAGAGGAGCTAACAGAGCATGAAGCAAACAAAGCCATTGGGAGGATTATAGTGTATATGCAGGCGGAATACACCATCGGGAGCAGAACTCAGATATATATATATATATATATATGCATGCATTTAAACAACGTTCGGGGGTCATATATGCCAAAGGGATAAACTATCGGGAGCACATATCATATATATGCCATAACCTCATGTATCAGCAACAAAAACATATATATATATATACGTGCATTCACACTATTGAAGGCAGAAAGACTTGTATATATATGTATTTACCCATTGGCAACAAAAAACATAGTTATATGGCGTTTAACACTATCGGAGGGCAAACAGAGGCCAAAGCATATATATATGGCAAACACACTATCGGCGGAAAAGTTTATATATATATATATATATCGACATATATATGTATATCAGTGACAACACTAATAGGCGGTCCAACACATAATATCACATCGCTATAAGAGAGTGGTTTGCATCAACATTGAGCCTTGAACCCTTGCGACTTGTGATTGTTGATGTATATCGCATCGGCACTTCGGGAGTAGAGTTACAATGTGTCAAGCGGTCCATTGCGATTGTCGATAGCGATTAGCGATACTGCATCGAACCTCCGCCAAGGGAAATTCCCGATTACGATACACATACACGTGGACCTGCTGCACATTGCAATATGAGTTAATCTATCATCGCATCCATCACATATCACATATATTATGAAGCCTTGCCACAATAAAGCACCGATTGCAATTTAACTATGGATCCGATACAATTTAGATGTGGGTGTAATATTTCCTAAAGTCTGCCCTTTAGTCTTTTTGACTATTTTTTCTCATATTCTCTGTGTAATTAAATATTTGGCTTGTGCGGGGTGTTTTAGGCCGAAAGGCTTATGATAACTATTCCGATGGTTTAGGAGGCTGAACATTAGTTAAATGGGGTGAATCATGGCGATAGTGATTGCGATTAGGACACAAAATCTCTGTTAAACTGAAAAAAACCCTGTGTATGTCCATAATGATTGGAAAAATGAACATTGTTACGGTGTAATGCGTAACATGATTTCTCTGTGTTTTCTTTTGGACCTCTCTTATGAATTTACGTGTCCATGGAGTATCAGTGAACTAGAACAACTCAGAGGAAGCCACAGTGACTGCGGAGGGAAGCTGAAGCATCAAGTGAGGCAGAGGAATCTACAACGACCAAGGAGGAAGCCAAAAAGGCGGTGGAAAGTGGAAACGAAGAGTCAGAGGTGTCTGAAATACATAAAAATAGAAAAACAAGGAGAAGTGTTGTTGATGAATGCATAATCTATGAGAGAGGAAGCTGAAAAACAGGCAAGAGGCAGGAGAGGCTAGAGAAGAAAGATAACAGGAGAAAAGTAGAAGCTCAAGAGGCTTGGGAGCAGAGAACGACATCAGAACAATTTATTTAAGGTTTGGGTTGTAGCCCAAGAGGTTGGAGCCTTAGAACTGAATAGGATTGAAATCCTTGGGAGTTGGTGCTCCTAAGGGCAGAACTATTGCAAGACAGAGTTGGTGCTCTGGAGGTTGGATCCTCACTGAAGTCCAAGTTGGAGCTTGGCAACTAATTGCAACTAGCTATATATATATATATATATATATATATATATAGATATAGATATTGTATTTATTTCATTGCATTGTTTTGTGATAATAAAAGCATTAATTCCAATTATCTATTTCTATGTTCCATATATATATGTGCTTTTAGTAACAACAAGAACAACTAAAAAAGAAATACTAATTCACACCCCTCTCAATATTTCCAATAATTTGTATTAGCACAAACTTCTTCATACTAGCCCAACAACTTGAAGAAGGATCCACAGCCATGATGAGAAATCATGAAGCATCAGGAAGATCTCCTCTGTTTGATGGCACTAACTTTGGTTTCTGGAAAAAAAGAATGACCTACTACTTAATGTGCCTTGGACCTGAAGTCTGGCATTTTGTTCAAAATGAGTACCATATGCCTACCACTCTTCCTACAGATCAAGATGAGAGGAAAGCCTACATTGCAAATGCAAAGGCCTTGAACCCCATCACTAGTGGAATCACTGATTTCGAGTTTACAAAACTCATGAACTGTAATTCTGCCAAAGAAATGTGGGATAAGCTAGCTGGCTTATACGATGGAGACTCAAAAATCAAGAAGGCAAGGCTTCAAACTCACAGAAGACAATTTGAAAGTTTGAGGATGGAAGATGAAGAATATTTTGTAGCATACCTCCTCTAAGTAGCTGAAGTGGTCAACTCCCTTAAAGGATTGGATGAAAAAATTGAAGAAAGTACCATTGTTCAAAAGGTATTAAGATCTCTTCCAGACAGATTTGACTCCAAAATAAGCGCCATAGAAGAAGAAAAGGATCTAGATACCCTAAAGATGGATTAACTCTATGGAATCCTCACTGCCTATGAGCTGAGGAAAGGTGGCCCAAGCTCCAAAGATGCAACATTCAAGGCTTCAAGGTCAAAGAAGGGGAAAGAAAGGAATGATTGTAGTGATGAGTCCAATATGGAATCTGAATTGGCTTAATTTGTACGAAAGATGAAGAAAGGATCTAAGCTTAAAGGCAAGTACCCTCTTATCTGTTTTAAGTGTGGAAAAATAGGTCATTATGCAACAAAATGTCCTCATAAACATGATAGTGATGATGAAGGAAATTCTAAAAGAATGGCACACAAAAAGAAAGGGTTCAATAAGAAGAACTTCTTCTCTAAGAAAGATGAGTCTGATTAGGATGAGTTTATGGTCATCAAAAGGAAATCAGATGAGGAAAGTGACCATGATGAAAGCCAAGAAACATTATTCATGGCATTCACACATGATGTTGACTCAGGGATGGAAGGAAATGTAGATGAACTGTTAATAAGTGCCATTGAAGAAAATGAGAAACTACGAAATAAAATAATTTCTTTGAAAGTGGAAAATGATGAAACAAGAAGGAGAGAAGATCTCTTGGAAGCAAAGCTAAAAGAAAAAGAAGAGACTTATGAAGAACGTTGAACTGAAATAGTGTCTCTGAGAAAGGAGTTGCAGCAAATTAAAAAGGGCTGTAAAAGCTCTCAAATACTTGAGACTATTCTAAAAATTCAAAAACCTCAACATGACAAGTCTAAAGTAGGTTTCAAAGGAGAATCATCAAGCACTAAGAATAGTGCGAAAATCTATGCCAATGCACTTTCCTGCAATCCAAAAGAAGAAAAAGTATATTATCAAAAGTGCATCCCAGATCGAAAGAATGAAGAGAGAATTACTCCAAAGAAGAATGTGGAGTCAAATCATGGATACTACAGCAAATACAAACCTATATTCCACCAAGGACCCATCTCAAATCCAAAGAATGAGGCAAGAGTAATTCCCAGGAAGGAAATAGACTCAAACCATGGCTGCTTCAATAGGTACAAAACCATCTTTCTTGGACATTGTTTTCACTGTAAAAACTTCGGTCATCAAGCCACACATTGCATGGCTCGCAGAAGTGATTTCCAGAAATTTGGATTTGGGAATAAGAAAACTAATCCAAGTAGATCGATGATTACTATGACCTTCAAAATCTATTCCAATTATCAAGTGATTCTTTCAATCTTTAAAAATAATTTAGTTCAACCATTTAACCCAATCCCACAACAAGAAATCATTAATACTAAATGCAGAAATAGAAAAAATAAGAACAAGAGATGCATGTGAATAAGAAGTGAAAAGAAGAAAAGTAAATGATACAAAAGGGCTTTGAGGCTCCTAGAATGGACAAGCTGAAGGAAAATCATATTCCTCTGAAGTATACCAAGGTTTAGAAGCTGAACATGACACCAATATTCATTATTTCCATCAGTACAATTACATCCCTGTAAGAAATGAAAGTGGAGTTGCAAAAATACGAGTTCTCTCCACAAGAAGGCTAATAAAAATCAGAACCTAGAGTCAAATTCGATTTGGAACTTATACAAAATGATTAGGAATCATTCCCCATGAAAGGAGGAAGGTTTCCCCACCAAAATCGCTTGACTAGTGGATTTGGTTCCCAATACTAGGAATCTGCATTAAATGGTACAAAACACATTCCTAGATTTTCTCAATCGTTGGAGCTCCATAATTTGTGCCATAATTCTATAATATATTATTCATTTATTATTTAATATTGATCCTCCTGTAGTAGGGAGAAAGCCCCTAAATTATCTCCTCCTCCAAATCTTCATAATCTGCACAATATTCTCAAAACATTCCACAAAAATAAATAATATTAGGAACTAATATGCAATTATCCATAAACCTTCCTAATGAACATATTAAAGTTAAAAATAAATTATATAATGAAAAAAGATAGGTTTAATGTGCTGAAGGATGGTAAGATGGACCTTAATTTATGTCTAATTTAGAGGCATGAGCCTTAATTTATGTTTAATTTAGAGGGCCATCACCTGTGCACCCTCTAGAGCATCTATCTGTTTTGAAATGAGTTCATAATACAAGTTTGAATTCATTTCGCACAGAATAATGGCCTAGTAACCAACATCTCGTTAGGTATAATAACTATGTGTTGTTGATTGGTTTATGACTAGAATTCCTCATTATGTAAAAGGACTCTGAACCTGCCATTGACTTTTTTTGTCTAAGATGAAAAACCATTGATGCTGACATAAAGCCTTTTCATGCCAATAATTTCTTCATCATAATTGGGCTTCACATTTGCACTGACAATTTCAGTATACATAATCTCCAAATTACCAACTTTTGCCATTTTTATATTAGAACCCAAAGCTATAGCAACATCAAATATGATTGGAGGAATATTAACCATCTGGATACCATTCTAGCTATCGATCTTGCCTGGAACAAGTTTTATCCTTGACAACAAGGAAACTACATCGATTGTTTGAGGTTCTCTCTGTCATGTATTTAATTTGCATAATTTTCCCTGTAAAAGACCCTGAGTTGTACAAGGAGCATAGGAAAGAGAATAAAAATCCGTTCTCCAACAATTTGCTACAACAAAGAATGTATTGTAGCCACCCAACTTTGATCTATAGCAGGTGTAGATGGTACATGATTATTGGCTAAGAATAGAAATAAGTCCAAACAATATGAGTTCCACAAAATTTGTTGAAACCTATTTCTTAGTTGACTTAACAAACCGATAGATATGTCACAAATATTTTTCCTTTAGTGAACTCTCAATCTCTTCCATGAAGGAAATTTTTAGAATACAAATCGAATTCCAGCATTGATGAGTCAATTACAAGGAATTTTTGTAAACAGACATTGAAAGAACATGGGAAATCTCCGAAACCACTCCAAATTTCTCGAAAATTCCCATGTTGAAGTCAATATGGGTCCTTCTTCACAAAACTCAGATCTCAAAATTTTGAAATTCATCTTAGTTTTCCCAAAATTGAGCTTGAAATTCATGGTTTAGTGATTCCTGCGTTTTTGTGTATGTGATTTCTCCTCCCAGTATCGCCAGCCATGCTTGCCTCCCAATTTCTTTCTATATGCTAAATTCCCTTGATAGTAGATGAAAATTTATCATTGAATCCCCTGAAAACATCATCTTCCTGAGCATCTACGATTGTAGAGATATTTTCAACATATTCTACTTAGTCCTTGTCATTGGCTAGGCTTTTATGCATGAACCGATATTATCCTCAGGTTAGGTTTTCTCTTTTTTTTCTCCTACCAGAGACACTGTATAGTCCTAAGATTTGAATCCATGAAATTTCAGCAGGAATTTTCTCTTTCCCACTAAAAAGAGGTAAATAGAAATCCAACAATAAAGTTCATCAGCAACTAGTGATTTAGGACGGTCTTTATTATGTAAATTCTTAAGAAAATCACTCAGAACTTACAAATCTTCCTCTTTTAACTTGGGATTCTATGACATTACATGATCCAATAAAACGTAGATATTTTTTCATATCTGAAGGGTAGTTTGTGTTTCAGAGCCACAAATATAATAACTTGATGGATTATACTGTGATATAGCCATCTAATCATGAAACCTATCAAGGAAATATATTTCCACTTCTTTACCAATGTTTGGGGCATTACAGTGCAAATTTGCAAGTATGTTTTCCAGTTACGTTGTCCTTTTTTGAGCATGAGAAACAAGAGGCATGCAATTCCTTTTTAGTGCACAACCATATTTTATCGCATCCAATGAGCCATATAAATTTGTTGAGGTTGAGACAACACATTGCAAGTACTAGAGCCGTAACTCAACACCATTTGAAGATACAAGAATAACTAAAAGATGCAAAGGCAGTTGCCGAGCTACCTTTTCCATATCAGCCTCTATCAAAGAGACTTTATGAGTAATCAAGCACAATGTCAGATTATGAGAATATTCCAACAATTTCTTTATTTCTTGTGAGTTGTAGCCATGCAACTCTTCCACCACAGCATAAAGGTCAAGTATATTATTAGAATGTTGCATTAAATCTTCCATACTAACTTGCACCTTATTGGTCATGGTCCATATCCAAGAGGAAAAAATAAGTTACAACATTTAGCTCCATTTGGGGACAGTGCTTTGATAGAAAAGTGTTGAGAACTTATAGATAAATGACCTTAGTTGGGCGCGGAGTCAAATGAAAACAAAAGTTGATCCCAATCCAAAATCTCTGAAAATTTCAAACTCCCTAAAACCTTTGTCTTCCATGATATTTATTCTTGAACTGAAAATGATAAACTATAAATATTATAGCTTCAAAGTAAAATTCTCACTGGTTGAGCTTATTTATGTACAGGTCTCTAATTATGTACAAGACTAAACTTTTTCAGGTGAATCCCACCTCCGAGTGGCACCAAGCCAACATTTGAGTACTAGACCTTGTGCCTCCATACTGCTGGAATTTAGAAACTAAAGTTGGTATGCACCATAAAATAGTTTTAGGAAAAAAATTTAGCACATACCCCAAAAATGATAATTGTTGCTAACCAAAGGAAAATGACAAATAGTCAGCTACTAGATCTTCAAAGAAATTCTTTATTTGCAATAAAACTTTGTCGTTGTTTCTTGTTGAAAATCGTCTAGGTTGAAAATAAAAATTCAAAGTTTGTGCCCCATGATGTTGATGTTTTTCATGTGATACCAACTCTTCACAAAAATCCTTGTCCTCTTGCAATATAGCTTGAGAATCTGCATTGGGTTCTCCTTTATTCAAAAAATTACAAAAATCATATTTATTATAATTATCGATCAGGCCTTCAAAGTGTTGTTCAGTTTCTGCAACAAGTTGCAAATCTAAATTCTTAGAATGTTTTCATTCTAGTTTCTTAACAGTATGGGAATCCCTTGCCACATTTTGAAATCCCATCCTTATCTCTAAATGCATATTTTCCTGCAAATAATTTCCATTATTTCCTTGGAGGACATTTTTGTTTTCAACAGTTTATTTTCTTTGAATATGATAATAAAATTTTTCACAAGCCCATAAATTATCTTCAATTTCCTATGAATAAAGAAACAACAACTCCAGAGTGCAAGGATTTCTCTCCTTTAGATAAAAATTGAATTTAATAGGATAAGCCTTCGAATAATACACCACGGAAGGAGCTTCAGAGGGTCGAATTTCTTTTGGCATACTGAAATAAATATTTTTAAACCTCCTATTAAACTCAGTGACTGATTCATGACTCTTCCTCTAGATAGTATATAATTCCAAAAGGTTTTCTTGATATGAATTGTGCTTGCCCCAATATCTAAGAAAGATATGTTGAAAACCTTGCCACGAATTAATTGAACTTGCTTCTAAATGTTGAAACCACTATTGTGATTCCCACTTTAAGGAATGACAAAACAACCTCAAAGCCACATCTTCATAAATAATTTGAAATTTATCCATAAATAACTCAAAGTTTAAGACATGTTTTTCAGTTGTAACATCATCATTATCTCTAGAGAAACTTGGTAGAAATTTGAAGTTTTTTTAAGTATACTGATGAAGAACTATAGGCAGCTACAACAGTTTAAATATTTCCTTTATTTTCACCTGAACAATAGTGAGTTGTTTATGAGGGAGAGTATTATCCCCCAAAGATAATGAATCATCACTTTTGTGCACATACTATGACCGATTATCTTTAGGAGTTGTAATGCAACAATCCTCTCTTATCTCACTTTTAGGAGATAAAGTTGTGTCTAGATCAATAACACAATAAGAAGAAAGGTCTTCTTTTTCCAATAAAGAATGTTGTTTTTGAGGTTTACAATCTTTTGAGAATATAAAACAGGAAACAATATTTTTAATGTGAAGGGGAAAATATACCACAGAGCTGATAATACAAAATAAGGTTTCCTTTAAAAACCTAAAAGTATGATACTTGAAATTTTCACAAAGCTTCCTCATTTTCTTGTCAGCGAAATCTTAATTCGAATAAGCCTTCATCAATGGAGTCACTAGGTGAATAATGAACTACCAATTTGGATATCTAAATCTTGCTCACCACTAAGAAATATATTTTTAATACCCAGGGAAAAATAGCTTCGTATCTCCATTCCTTGACAACAACGCCCAAAAATGTTGTACGCAAAGAGACAGTTACTGGATGTGGGGGAACCAGTGCCTAAGACATTTTGAGATTAGATAAAATGATAATTTGAAATCAAGGTAAGGAAGGACAAGCCATGAGGGTTTGCAAGAAAAACTTCTAAGTCTGAAAACCTAGCCTTCTAAAATAGAATGACCAGGGACTATGAGGGCTGCAGGGTGGATATTTAAAGAAGAAAAATGAAGGAGACAAAGTTTTCGCACAGGGAATTAAGGATCTATGCTTCAACTATGTATAAAGAATGATGGATGAAAAAGAAAACGTATGAATGAGATTCCTAGATGTGGAGCACTTCATTAAGTTCTTCATGATTAATTTTAATGATTACAAGGAAATTTTAAGGAGTACAACAAAGTAAATTCATCTAAAGCTAAACTAAAGCACCGACCGCATCTTACGATGTCCAAAAGAGGAAAAACATATATGAATGCTAGAACATATGAGAAAAACAATCACCACAACACCAATGTTGGAATCAAACTGAAATTTCATGTTTAGATTTCAAAATGAATTTTGTCTACATTGTGATTCATGAGTGGTTGTGCCCTTCCAAACCCTTATCAAAAATAACTCTTAGACTTTTATTTTCTCCCTTACTCTAACCATCCTCTAATTAGTTATAAAACTAACTCATAGAAATTTATGCAATTGTCTATTTTCAATCACAATAAATATTGTTGTTAAATACATTATAAATTTAATATTATATATATATAATTATATATACAATATTAATTTTATATATCTTATATATCATCAATATAAGAAATCCCTCCATTTAACATGATTTCGTACATTACAATATGAAAATATATATGAGTTCTAAACCATTTAGAATTTAAATTGGAGTGTAATAAAATATGTGTGAGTCCCATCAAACTACAGTCACAAAGTTGTAGTTTAAATAGGTTACTGATCAAGAAAGAAACAAAACTGAATACAACCACACAAGAAACTGAATACAACTACACAAGAAAAACACTCAAGATTTACGTGGTAAAACCATGACACGGTGTCAAGGAAACATCCACGGGGAAAGGGATTGGAATCTCTATTCAATCAATAAATCATTCTCCTTACAATAGTTTGGGCATTCATTAATTTTATATATGAGCCTCCATTATATAACTTCTGATTCGGTATGAAACTAACTTGTCAATAACTAATACAATTTACCCAAATTTACATTAATTAGTTGTCAATTACCAACAAACTCAACCTTTAAAACAATTCCTAATCCCTTGCCCATGCCCATTCATCATCTCTTCTGCAAGCCAAGAGAAGATAAACACCATCGCAGCTTCTCTACTATAACTGGCTTTGTGAATATGTCTGCACAATTCTCCTGTGTATGGACCTTTTGAAGAGCTAATTTTCCGCCATCAATCACATGTCTTAGAAAATGATACCTTACATCAATGTGCTTGGTTCTACTATGATAAGCAGGATTTGTAGCGAAGTGAATAGCACTCTAACTGTCACAAAGTACATTCACTTTCTCCTGTGTCCTTCCAATATCATCAAGTAGACCCTTTAACCAGATTGCTTCTTTACTAGAATCTGAAGCAACTATATATTCTGCTTTGGTAGTGGACAACGCAACTATTTCTTGAAGCATTAACATCCAACTAATTTCTCCACCTGCAAGAGTAAAGACATAACCTGTAGTAGATCTTCTTTTGTGCAAATCACATGCATAATCAGCATCTACATATCCGCAGACTGATCCTTCACTACCATTAAAGATGATGCAATGGTCACTTGTGCCTCTTATAGATCGAAGCACCCATTTCACTGCTCGCCAATGTTCTTCACCTGGATTTGCCATGAACCTGCTGACAACTCCAACTGCATGTGAAATGTCAGGTCTTGTAGATACCATCGCATACATTAAGTTGCCTACAACATTTGCATATGGTACATGAGACATATACTGCTTTTCTTCATCAATTCTAGGACTCAAAATCGAAGAAATTTTAAAATGGGAAGCTAATGGAACATTAACAGGTTTCACATTGTTCATACATAAATTTTCAAGCATTTTATCCACATACTTCTATTGTGATAACCAAAGCTTACCATTTTTCATGTCTCTGTGTATCTCCATGCCCAAGATATGTTTTGTTGCTCCAATATCCTTCATATCAAACGTCCTAGAGAGCTGAGCCTTTAACCTGTTGATCTCTTCCGTACTTTTGCTTGCAATAAGAATATTTTCAACATACAAAGCTAAGATAATGAATATCCCATTGAAACTTTTGAAGTATACACAATGATCATACTCACTTCTAATAAAGTTCTAGCATACCATGAAGGAATCAAAATCCTTGTACCATTGTCTGGGTGACTGCCTTAGACCATACAATGATTTCCTGAGCTTGCAAGCTAATCTTCTGTTGTGACCTTATAAAAAGCCTTCTGGTTGTTCCATATATAACTCTTCATTCAAATCACCATGTAGAAAAGTTGTTTTAACATCTAACTTTTCTAACTCAAGGTTAAGTAATGTAGTTAGTGCCAACACAATACGAATAGAAACAAGTTTTACAATTGGTGAAAAAATCTCATGAAAGTCGATACCTTCAACCTGAGAATACCCTTTTGCTACCAGTCTCTCCTTAAACCTTTCGATACTTCCATCAACTTTCTGTTTCAGTTTGAAGACCCATTTGCATCCAACAACACTTCTCCCTTTAGGAAATTCTACAAGATCCCAAGTATTGTTCTTGGCTAAGGAATCCATTTCTTCTTCCATAATTGTTTTCCTTTTTCACTATCTATATCATCTACTTCTTCCTGATAACATGAAGGTTCCCCATCTTTTGTAATCAAAGCAAAAGATGAAGCAGAACCTTCATACCTTTTGGGATTTTTTCCTTCCCTTTAGACCTTCTTAGAGTGAGTGGTTGTTGAACTGGTTCAGAAACTTCAATAGTTTCCTTTGTATCTTCAACACCTTTTTCTCCAGAAGTCTCTTCTTCCTTTTGACTCTCACCGAAAGGTCTAGCCTCCAACTGAATTTGTTGATTTGGCGATACCTATTCTTTTTCAATTCTTTCAACATTTGATTTTAAAAGAGAAGATTCATCAAATGTTACATCTCTACTAATGACTATCTTTCGCGATGTAGGATCCCACAACCTGTATCCTTTCACTACATAGTCATACCCAATAAAGACATAACCTTTCGATTTTGGATCTAATTTCAAATGCTTATTTTTAGGAATGAAAGCATAAGCATCACAGCCAAATATCCTTAAATGTGAATAATCACAAGACTGACCTGACCATACTTCATCATGAATTTTACAATTAATTGTTACTGAAGGTGATCTATTAACTAAATAACAAGAAATTGATACTGCTTCTGCCCACAACTCCTTTTGCAAGTTATCATTGCTGATCATGATTTTGGCTCTTTCCATAAGAGTCTGATTCATATGTTTAGCAACACCATTTTGCTGAGGAGTATAAACAACAGTTTTGTGTCTAACAATTCCTTCATCCTTACAGTATTGTTCAAATTCTATTGAAGTGAATTTGCCACCATTGTCAGTTCTTAAACATTTAATTCATTTGTATATTTTTTTTCTCTACCATTGATTTAAATTGTTTAAATATATTGAATACATCATCTTTCTTTTTCAGCATAAACACCCAAACTTTAGGGGAAAAATCATCAATAAACGTTAAAATGTATAGAGCACCTCCATATGATACAACAGGAGATGGTCCCCATAGATCAGAATGAATATAGTGTAAAATATCTTTACTCTTATGATTTCGAATTTTAAATCTCTGTTTACACTATTTTCCATACACAAAATGTTTACAGAAATCCAACTTCAAGGATTTCAAATCAGGAAGTGATTTACGTTTCATCAGTACCTGAAGACCTTTCTCGCTCATGTGACCCAATCGCTGATGCCATAGGCAAGTACCTTCTTCTTCTTTCTCTGACACAATCGCTACTTCACTCACCTGAGTACTTCCTTTGGGTCTGTAAATATTTCCGACATTTTCTGCTTTCATAACAACTAGGGCACCTTTAGAGGCTTTCAGCACTCCATTCTGACCTATAAACTTATAACCATCCAAATCCAACACTCCCAAAGAAATCAATTTTTTCTTCAATTCAGGTACATGTATAACACTAATTAATGTTCTAACTGTGTTATCATACATTTTAATCCTAATATTTCCCATCCCAATAGTATAACATGTTACATTATTACCCATAAACACAGAACTACCATTTACATCTCCATATGAAGTAAACCAATTTCTGTGTGGACACATGTGATGAGAAGCACTAGATTCTAATAGTTAGATTTCAAAACCCTAAGAGACATTACATAAAGGTGAAGTTTCATCTATCATACATAATTATTTAGCAGATAAAAAATCGTATATCATACATGAATCAACTTGATTTGCTTCCTTCTTCGGGTTATCAGACTCTTTTCGTTTCCAAAAATCTTTCTTCATGTGCCCAATTTTATTGCAGTGCCAACATTTTGTCTTACACTTCTTTCCCTTTGATTTAGATCTGGAATACCCCCTTGTTTTTTCTCTTCTTTCCTTTGACCGTCCTCTATCTATCATGTCTTTTGATGCAACTGTTTCAGTACTAGATTTCCTCTATACTTCTTCAGACAAGAGAGCTCCTACTACTGATTCAAATTTCAAAGAATCAGTGGTACTCAAACTGATTGAAGTTATGAAGTGGTCCCATGACTTGGGTAGAGAACACAACAAGGTTATAGCTTTGTCTTCTTCCTAAATTTTAACTTCCATATCTGACAATTGGCATATAGGTGTATTAAGAACATTTAAATGCTCTGCAACTTTTGAACCCTCCTTCATTCAAAGATTGTACACTTGTCTTTTCAAATAAATTCTATTGGTTAACGACTTTGTCATATATAGTTTTTCTAGTTTTTCCCATAAGCCTGAAGTTGTACTCTATTCAACAATGTTGAAGAGAACTTCATCCGCTAAGCATAACCTGATGATATTGAGAGTTCGGGGATCCAAGTCCTCCCAATCTGAATCAGTCATGCTTTCAAGTGTCTTATTTTCCATGTCCAAAGCTTTGTGCAACCCTTCTTGCACCAGAAAATCCCTAACTTTTAGTTTCCATAGAGCAAAGTTGCTTTTTCAGGTGAATTTCTCCACCTCGAACTTTGCATTCAACATCTTGGCCATTTATTTCGTCCTATGGTTTCGGCCTTTCAACTAGGGTTTCCAAAAACAAATTACTTTGATTGTCTTCTTTCAACAAATGGTTTTCCAAGTCCTTTTTTTTTCTACTTCAATTTTCTGGAAAAATTCCACAAATTCCCCAATAAAAATTCAGAATTCTACTTTCCCAAATTTTTCCAAATTGACTTTGAAAACCTACAACATTTTTTTCTAAAAAAACTCCCTTTTGTTTAATTTCAGATTTCAAAAAAAAATCTCCAATCTTCAATTTAATGAAACCCTTAAACAAACCTTACTTCAGTTTCCTGAAAAATAAATAAATAAATAAATTAATTAAAACATTAAAAAAATTAAAATTAAAATAAAAAGAATTCATTTTCTTCAATTCAATGAATATCTTTGTTTTTGCTAAAAAAGAATTACCCAGATTTCTTTTAAACAGTAGCTCTATCTTTTTAATGGCAATGGGTTCCAACGCATAATGCCTTTCTCTTCGGTAGCGTGAAAATCGACAACCCTCTTCCTCAACAGCGGCAACACTCAATCGGGAGCCCTCTTCCTGCAATGGAACCACACAGCCCTTGCTCCAATTCTGGACAAGCAATGAGCCCCCACGCTTTTTCTACGCACGCAGTATCTCTTTGCTTTGAATGGGCAGCAACGGTGGTCTTCACGCAGGCTACGTAGTGCCTCCCCACCAGTCCACACAGAGAACGGCTCTGGCTTCCTTAACCAACACGTAGAGGGAAACTCTAGCGCGTTCTCTTCATAGGTAGATAGTGGCAACAGTCTCACGTAGAGGGCTGGCAGCGTTATTTTCATGGGCAGACATAGAGACTGACCATACGCAGGGCTCTTGCATCAAAGTCACATCACCAGCGTTCTCTTCATGGGCAGACACAAAGGGCAGAGGGTTCGGTGGTCTAGCAGCGTAGAACTAGGCCTTAGTGGTTCTCCTTGCTCCTCCTCCTTTATTAATAATGGCGGCAGACAGGTTCGGTTCCATGCTCCTCCTCCTTCATTAATAATGGTGGTAGACAGGTTCGGTTCCACGCTCCTCCTCCTTGCATACAGGCTCTGATACCATCTGTAGTTTAAAAAGGTTACTAATCAAGAAAGAAATGAAGCTGAATACAACCACACAAGAAAAATACTCAAGATTTACATGGTAAAACCCTGACAGGGTGTCAAGGAAACATTCAGAAGGTAAGGGATTGGAATCTCTGTTCAAACAATAAATGATTCTCCTTACAATAATTCAACCATTCATCAGTTTTATATATTAGCCTCCGTTACATAACTGCGGATTCAGTCTGAAACTAACTTGTCAACAACTAATACAATTTACCGAAATTTACATTAACTAGTTTTCAATTACCAACAAAAGTATGCTTGTACTAAGGTGGAAGCATGAAGTACTAGATAATGCTTTTGGAAACCCACTTTCCACTCCCAGGGACCGCCCCTGGTAGTTTCTGAAAAAGAGAGGAGTGCTACCATAATGAATTACAACCATTGGTCTATTTGATAAGTAGTTTGAGGAAACTACTTATGGGACCATGCTTTAACTTAAACTTTGAGTACTTTGTCCTCCCCTGACTTTATTGGATCTGGGCATGAATGATCTGAACAATTAATTATTTACATTTGTGTAAAGATTATAAACATGCATTTACTCCCAATGGCATTAGATATATGCCAATATCTCAGGCTTTCAAATTATACGGGATGGGAAACACTGCATCTCCCAATGGCATTAGATATATGCCAATATCTCAGGCTTTCAAATTATACGGGATGGGAAACACTGCATCTAAAGGAACGAAATCCTATACACTCAGTTCATCTTTCCTATTATTGTAATAGAGTGTCTAGCATCTACAAAAAGGTTAATGACACATGCACCCTCTAGAGCATCTAGTTTCTTTGAAATGAATTCATCATATAATTTTGAATTCATTTTGCACAGAATCATGCCCTAGTAAGCTATATCTCATTAGTTGTAATAAATATTATTGTTGATTTGTTTCTGACTAGAATACCTCATTATCTAGAAGGACACTGAACATGCCATCAATTTGTATTTATGACTGGTTTCTGACTACAATTCCTCACTATGTAAAAGGACTCTGAACATGCCATCGATTTTTTGTCTGAGATGAAAAACCATTGATGCTAATATAAATCCTTTTCATACCATCAATTTCTTCAGCATAACTGGGCTTCACATTTGCACTGACAATTTCAATATATATAATCTCCAAATTACCAGGTTCTACCATTTTGATATTATAACCCAAAGTTACAGCAACAAATACGATTGCAGGAATATTAACTGTCTAGGTACCTTTCCAATTGTCTGTCTTGCCTGGAACAAGTTTTATCTCTGACAAAAAATAAATTACATCGATTGTTTGAGGTGCTCTCTTTCAATAATTTAATTTGCATAATTTTCGTTGTAAAAGACCCTAAGTTGTATGACGAGAATAAGAAAGAGAATAAAAATCCATTCTGCAACAATCTGCGACAATAAAGAACATATTGTACCTAACCAACTGATTCGGATTTAAACATGAATGCACCAAATTAGAGATATAACAATACATATAGAGATGCAGCAGAAATAATACTTCATTTCATTACTGTGAAATAATGAAATGTGCTTACGAACAGAATGGAAATAAACTAGCTAGGGCGATGGTAGCTTATCTTTGAGAAGAGATGTGGCGGCTACATGCCTCTGAACTGTGTTACAATGAGGCTTGAAGGCCTATTTATTGTTGAGAAACAATCGAAAGCCATAAACATCCAAAAACCTAACCCTAGAAGATGAAACGCCAAACTATGGGCCCCGTTTGGGTAAATTGGTACATCAACTTTCCGGGGTCATAACTTTGGCATACAATCTCCGTTTGACGCACACAATATCTCGTTAGAAATATCTATCTAAGAACTACAACTTTGGAAAGAGAAACATCAGTCCATGGACCCATGTTGCTCCCATTTTTCCCAAAAAAAAACATTGTTTAGGGCCTCAAAATGGCTCCAAAAGTTCAAGACCCGAAAAGCTACTAAACATAGTAAATTGTGCTACGATTAAGGAAACTGAAAAGCTGAAAGAAACAATGGTGGGGGTCCAAGTGGATTTGGCGGGTGGCCACCAATATCCACCTGGATCATTTCTCCCCGCTTAGGAAGCAATGGTCCCCATTACGTTGAATTCCTCCATGAGATGAGGAAACTTCAGCTGAACTTGGTCCTTGGTGAGCCACTTGCCCTGGTGAAGGAGTTGGCCTTCTTTGACAACTCGATACAATTGGATATTCTGCTGACGAGTGTGCTTGATCTGTGTGTCCATGATCCAATCAGTTGTAGCTTGTTCCATGCAATCTAGATTTAACTCTATCAGTGTGAGTTGTTGTGCAATGTCGGATGTGTCTAGTAATGGTGGAAAGTATGGCTGAAGGTGGTGCACATTGAACACTGGGTGCAGGCCAAGGAATGGGAGAATGTTGAGCTCAAATGCATTGTCTCCCACATCCTTGGTAATGGTTTAAGGACCATATTGGAGTAGTCTAAGTTTCCAATAGGCTCCGGTAAGGCGTTCCTTTTGCAAATACAACGAGACTTTGTCGCCCACCTGAAACTTGCGTGGCACCCGACGTTGATCATATCACTACTTGTACTTGGCATTTGATTTCTATAGAATGTCGTCGATCTACTAGTGAATATGTTGGATATGCTCAATGAATTTTTTGCCTTATCTGTTTCAGACTAGACATCAGCCAAATTTGCATGAGTAGTTGCAAATGGCATGGCCACATCAATGGGACATAGTGGTTGGAATCCCAAGCCCACCTAAAAAGGGTTGTGGCCAGTCGAGCTGTGGAGAGACCGGTTGTAGTTGTGCTAAACATAGGGTAGGCTCTCAACCCATGTGTGTAGATTCTTTGAGTTGTACATGCATAGAATGTGTACGATCATCTTGTTGACAGCCTCTGTCTGGCCATCAGTTCGAGGATGGAAGGTTGAGGAATTAGTGAGTTTGGTGTCCAGCATCGACCAAAGACTAGACCAAAATGTATTGAGGAACCTGTTGTCCCAATCTAAGATGATAGACTGTGGGATCCCAAAGTGTACCCGCACTCTTTCAAAGCAGAGTTTAGCAGTGGCTTCTGCTGTGATATTCTTCGTGCAGGCCGCCATAACGGCCATCTTCGAGAACCTGTTGATGACGACAAAAACACAGTCATTTCCATGCTTAGGAGAAGGAAGGCCCAACATGTAATCCATGGAGATGGATTGCCAAGGTCGGCTAGGGGTAGGCAGCAGGGTATAAAGGCCTTGGTTCTTGATGGTCAATTTGGCAATGGCATAGGTAGTGCATGATCTGATGTACTTCCTGACATCCTATCAAATATTTAGCCAATAGAAATACTTCTACAGTACTGCCATTGTTTTCTTGACCCCAAAATGCCTAGCAGCCTGATTGTAGTGTGCTTCCCAAATCATCTTGGCACGCTCACTTGAAGGAACACAAAGGTGACCTAGGTGGCATAACAGGGCATCCTGGAGGTGAAAATCAGGAACATGCTGACCCTCCAAGAGTGTCTGGTATGTGTGGCTAAATTCTAGGTTGCTTTTGTAGAGAAGTGGCCAATCATAAGTCTCGTGCCCACAAGAGTTGAGCACAGTGGTTAATGCCATGATCGGTGGTCGACTGAGGTAATATACAACATTATTGGTGCTTCCCTTCTTATACTTGATAATCAAATGGAATTGTTGCAGGTATGTGGACCACTTCTGATGGGGATCATTTTGCAATTTTCCTTGGGTCTGTATGAACTGCAGGGGTCGGTGGTCTATGTGGATGACCATTTCCTTCCCCAAATGTAATTCTTGCATTGTCGTCAGGCTTGCACAATGGAATACATCTCTTTGTCATAAGTGGGATACTTCCATACTGTTTCTGAAAGTGTCTCACTATGATATGCCACTAGATGCCTGTTTTGAGTAAGCACTGCCCTAATAGCATAGTCAGAGGCATCTGTCTCGACCTCAAATGGTTGTTGCAAGTCTAGTAATGCAAGCACTAGTGCAAAGCAGAGGCGATCTTTCAACTCTATGAATGCCTTCTGTTGACATTCAAACCAAAATAATTTTGCTTTCACTCCTCCCTTGGTGACTTGACTCAAGGGCCAAGTGATATGAGAAAATCCCAACACGAACATGCGGTAGAAGTTGGCAAGACCTAGAAAGCTACATAGCTTTATCAAAGTGGTTGGAGATGGCCAATCCTGAATGACTTTGATCTTGGCTGGATCCACATGCACCCCCTATTCATCAATAATGTATCCTAGATACTGAACCTGGGTCATGCCAAAAGTGCATTTCTCCAAATTGTCACACAACTTGTGTTTTCACAGTGTTTGGAGAACCTGTCGGATGTGGTGGAGGTGCCCTTCCCAAGTCTGATTGAAGATCATGATGTCATCCAAGTATACCACTACAATGAGTTGGTGAATGGCCACAAGATGTCATCCATTAGCCTCATGAAGGTTGCAAGAGCATTCGTCAATTCGAAAGGCATAACCAACCATTTGAAAAGGCCCTCCTTAGCTTTGAAGGTAGTCTTCCACACATCAAAGGGTTCGATTGGTACCTGGTGTTATCTTGACTTCAAATCGATCTTGTTGAAATAATTTTCCCCCTTCAGTTGGTCTAGGAGGTCATCAATCGGTGGGATCAAGTACCTATTACAGACAGTGATCTTGTTCAACACCCTATAGTCAATACAGAGTCTCCAAGCCCCATCCTTCTTTTGTACCAACACGATCGGGCTCCCACAGGGTGATGAATGAACTCGGATGGATGTGACCTTTTTGCAGCAGCTCCTAAATCTGCCTCTTGATTTCATCATTCTCCAGAACGGAGCACCGATAGATTGTTCCATTGGGCAGTGGTACACCTGGGGTCATATCAATGGAATGCTTGACCTGATAGTGCAGAGGAACCAGGTGAAGATGTCCTCGTACTCCTCCACGACCTTTTCCATCTGTAGTTTTCATGCGGAGGGGCCCTGTCTGGAGGCTGTGGCCTCCATCTTCTTATTTCCTTGAGGGCGTATCATCAAGAAAAAAAATTCTTGGTTTTTGAAATGAGATTACTCCATTGTTTTGCAGTAACCAAATAGATGGCGGTAGGTGGTGCTACCTCCGGTATCCTATACAACTTATTTCCCAAAGTAACAATAACAGCACGGGGCCTTGATTCATAAACAACATGTCGCTTCCACAAGTATGGTTGTCCTAATAATACATCACAAACATCAAGGGGAGAAACGTCACACAATACCTCACCCGTGAAGGGCTTGATGTTGCATGGAAGGCGACATTGTTGGTTCACACGAAGATCCCATCCTTGGTGAATCCACCCAATGGTGTACGGTTGTGGATATGCTGTGGTTGGTAAGCCCATCTACTTCATGACCTCTATCGAAATGAGGTTCTTTTGGCTCCCACTGTCGATAATGAACTGTAGTGGGGAGCCCTTTACCCACATCTAGTAGTGGAAGAGATGCTCTTCCTCCTCTGGATCTTCGGCTTCCTCCTTCTAGATCTTCATGGTGGCAAGGGTGGTGTTGGGCTCTGCATCAATAATCTGCTTCCCTTTGTCTTTCCCCTTGTATGGTTCTAACTCAGAGTCAGAACATGCATTTGATTATGAAACCTTTAGCTTGGCCCGACATACACTTGTGTTATGAGTGGAGCTCTTATGGAACTCACACCACTTTCCCGTGCCCTTTTTCGGCTTCGCAGTGCTATCCTTTTCTTACAGCTTTGGTGGGTTGTTTTGGGCCACCTTGCCTTGGATTTGTCCTTTTTTCTATAGGTTGGGGGTGCCTTTCCCTTGCTTCGGATTCGTAGATCCAAAGTCTCACTTCTTCTCTTTAAACTTTTGCTCGATCTTGACGGGATATCGGTATGCCTTGCTAAGCGAGGAGATGTTCAGGAATTCTATTTCTTCTTGGATGTACCTGTGCAGGTAGCCACAGTATTTGAGTACCAAATGTTGCTTTCAATCCTTGATACCCAATTTTGTGCGAAGGGTATGGAAAATATTGGTAAACTCTGGCACGTCTTGGTGCCTTCCCTACCGCAGCATGGTCCACTTTATCTATTGATCCTCATAGCTTCTGACATGGTAGTACTACTCCTTGATGGCAGTCCGGAATGAATTAAAAGTGGGTGCGGCTGAAAACAGTGAGGTCGTACTTTCATCCTTCTTCTCGCAGTAGGTTTCCCACCAGTCCTTGACGTGGGGGGTGGCTTTCAGAAGAGAAAAAGTAATATTTTCCCGGTCGGAAAAATCATGGACAGAAAAATACCCTTCTAGCAGATTTAACCATTTATCTACGATGTTTGCATCTATCTGACCCTCAAATATTGGAATATCAAAGTTAACTTGTACCTTAAAGGGTGTGGCGCTTCCAGAGTAGCTGCTAGAAATAGATGTGTCACCCCTAGGTAGCCGCTAAAGGATCTGGGAAAAGTTGTCCATCACCATGTTCCTTTGACACTCGAGGGCCTCTTCAAGCAAGATTTTGATAGGATCTTCTACCCCCTCATCTTTTTTTTCATCCGCCATGGGAGGTCGTCAGGATTTCTGAGGCTGGTCTTGCAAAGGTTCGACCAGTTCAAGCCCTAACTCCTTATATCCCACCCTCGTTGGGGACATGCAAGGAAATTCATAAAAAGAGTAGACCACTCTAATACCATTGATCTGGATTTAAACATGAATGCAACAAATTACAAATATAACCATAGATATAGAGATGCAGCAAAAATAATACTTCATTTCATTACTGTAAAATACTAAAATATGCTTACAAACAAAAATGGAAATAAACTAGCTAGGGCGATGGTAGCTTATCTTTGAGAAGAGATGTGGCGGCTACATGCCTCTAAACTATGTTACAATGAGGCTTGAAGGCCTATTTATTGTTGAGAAGCAATGGAAAACCCTAAACATCCAAAAACCTAACCCTAGAAGATGAAATGCCAAACTGTGGGCCCCATTTGGGTAAATTGGTACATCAACTTCCTGGGGTCATAACTTTGGCATACGATCTCTATTTGATGCACACAATTTCTCGCTAGACAGATTTATCCAAGAACTACAACTTTGGGAAGAGAAACATCAATACATGGACCCATGTTGCTCCCATTTTTCCCAAAAAAATGTCGTTTAGGGCCTCAAAATGGCTCCGGAAGTTCAGGACCCAAAAAACTACTAAAAATAGTAAATTGTGCTACAATTAAGGAAACTGAAAAGCTGAAAGAAACAATAGTGGGGGTCCAAGTAGACTTGGCGGGTGGTCACCAATATCCACTCGATCACCAACTTGGATCAATAGCAAGTGTAGATGGTACATGATTATCGACTGAGAATAACAATAAGTCCAAACAAGATGAATTCCACAAAATTTGTGGGAACCTATTTCTCAGCTCACTTAAAAAAATGGTAGATATATCTCAATTTTTTTTTCCTTTTAGTGAACTTTGAATCTCTCCCATGAAGGAAAATTTTAAAATACTAATCGAATTCCAGCATAGATGAGTCATTTGCATGACGTTTTTGCAAAAACTAGCATTGAAAGAACCTACAAAATCTTTGAAACCACTAATAATTTTTGGAAAATTCCCATGTTGAAGTAAATATGGGTCCTTCTACACAAAACCTTGATCTCAAAGTTTGAATTTCATCTTTGTTCGCCCAAAATTGAGCCTAAAATTCATGGTATGGAGATTCGTGAGTTTTCTATGTATGTGATTTATGCTTCTGGTATCACCATCCATGCTTTCCTCCCAATTTCTTTATGTATGCTCAATTTCCTTGATAGTAGATGCAAATTTATCATTGAATCCCCTAAAAACATCAGCTTCCTGAGCATCCACGATTGTTGACATTTTTTCAACATACTCTACTTCCTCCTTTTCAGTGGTCGAGCTTTTATGCATGAACCCATATTATCCTTAGGTGAAGTTGTCTCTTGTTTTCTCCTACCAGGGACACTGTATAGTCTTGAGAATTGAATCACTAAAATTTCAACATGAATTTTCTCTTTCCCACTAAAAAGGGATAAATATAACTCCAACAATAAATTTCTGCAACAACTAGTGGTTTAGGATGGTATTTATTATGTAAATGCTTAAGAAAATCACTCAGAACTTACACATCTTCCTCTTGTAACTTGGGATTCTGTAACATTACATGACCTAGTAACATGTAGAGATATTTGCATATATGTAGGGCTGTTTGTGTTTTAGAGTGAAAATATAATCACTTGGTGGATTAAACTATGATATAGCCAACCAATCAAGAAACATATCAAGGAAATATGTTTCCACTTCTTTACCAATGCTTGGGGCGTTACACTACAAATTTGCAAGTATGTTCACCAATGATGTTTTCCTTTCTTGAGCATGAGCAACAAGAGGGATGCAAATACTTTTTAGTGGACAACCATCATTTATCGCATATAATGAGCCATATAAATCTACTGAGGCTAAGATAACACATAGGAAGTACTGGAAGCGTAACTCAACACTATTTGAAGATACAAGAACAACTAAAATATGCAAAGGCAGCTGCCAAGCTACCTTTTCCATATCAACCTTTATCAAAGAGCCTTTCTAAGTAATCAAGCACAATGTCAGATTATGAGAATCTTCCAACAATTTCTTTATTTCTTGTGAACTGTAGCCTTGCAACTCTTCTACTGCTACATAAAGATCAATTATATTATCCGAATGTTGCAATGAATCTTCCATACTAACGTTCACCTTATTGTTCATGGTCTAAATCCAAGAGGAAAAAATAAGCTACAACACAATCCTTACACTAAAAATTTGTTCGCTCATCACACCAGAAATATCCCTGGGTGATAATGAGTGTACAAGCTATCAAACGATCAAGTTCCTCTCCATTCACCACGCCCCAACTAGTTTCATGCATTCATAGTGTTGAAAACCTTTTTAAATTCTTGTGAGAACCATGGTGCCTGTGCAATTTTTCACCATTAGCAGGAAGTTGGTCCATCATCTCTAGCTCACAACGAACTTAGTTCCATTGTTCAAAGCATTTGCAAGATTGTTCAAATGGATTTTTCTTTGCTGATTTCAAACTGCGAATCTGGCATTTCAACCATCTCATCTGATCATTCCTATATCTTGGGTGACTGTCATTCAGCTTATCATTTTCCCAACAACACATCGACAAAAGTTTCTCCATGTTTTATGATATTCATTGTTTAGCATATTTCTCCTTAGATTTCTATCAATCAGGTGAGGCACTTCAGCATGAGCTGATGATTATGGTAGGTCCTCACTATCTTAGCATGACTATTGAGAATGATGAAATTTATTTTTCCTTACAAGATTCCCATCATGATCACGTTTGTCAAATCGAGAATTCACCCTTTCATATATCACGAGGATTTCCTGACAACCATTATGAATTCCAAGACCCAATCATTGAATAGCTGGAACAATCTTACTTGGCAAGCCATGTTGCACGTAACAAGATTCAATCATTCCTCATGCTTGCTAATAAGCTTGATGCAAATAAGGACACACTCAGAAGAAGACTCTGAGGTTTTTTAGAAACAATATCCAACATAGAGGTAAGAATGTGTATTGGGTGGTGGTGACACATATTTCTTCCCACAAGAAAGACCTTCCTTCTCGTATGCAATTTTTTCAAGTTTTTGTATTTTCCGTTGCATACTAGTTTTTATCATCTTTAATATTTTGTATCTTTGCGGATGCAGGTCGGGACCGACTATGGTGGCTTCAATGGAAATTTCATTTCACATGACCCCAATTTTTTAGATGGTAGGATAGGAGTAGGATTATATGCATCTTAGGTTTCCTTTCCTTGCACTCATTTTGCACTTGTAGTCCATCATGGTTTACTTATTCCGGTTTTACATTTTGTTTGCTTTGACCCTTTTTCTTTCTTATCCTCTAGATGTTGTTGTGTACTCCTTTCCTCTCATCTTTTTTTTCCCTTTCATGTTGAGTTTTTAATTTTTTTTGTGCTACATAAATAAGTGCTACCCTACACTATGTTCTCACTTTTGAATGTGTATGTGGCTAAAGTTCAAAAAGTATGATGACACTGCAGTGCTTGACTAGTCCTTTGGTTGTCTTCTTTGTGTTGATTGGAACTTCTCATAGAAAAAGTCTTGTCAGAACATACGATCTGTCTATAAGGAAAGTTTTGGTCGAACCATGGAACAATTTCCAGTCTGGCAAACCTCATGCCTATACCCAGTTCTCTGTTGTGTGTGTTCAAGCTTATCACCCTAGTAGAAATGGAGAAGGGGAAAATCTAAATGAAAAAACTTGAATAGAATGTCTCACATAGTTATCGTAAGGAACAACCTCTTATGCTCTCAATAATTTAGGATCCCTCTTCCACCGTAAAAATAAATAAGTGTCTATGCACAGTCCTCTTTCAAAAATAACAAAGGAAAAAGAATAGAAAGGCTTCATGCACAGATTGGTGAAGCAAGAAACTCCATTGGGTACTATCTAGGCTCGTTAGCAATTGATCAATGTTTGTGTTCATTCGTGACTCTATCAGGGTACTATCCAAGCCTATTGGCACCATAGAAACATGAGAGATGAAAAAAATATAGTATGAAAATATTAAGCTCGCGAGCCAAATCACCCTTCCTTCTTAGAAACACTGTGATATGGCTGCATTTTTTGTTGTGTTCAACTAAGTCGGTACAAGGTGAACCATGTCTATCCTCAGGGTAAGTGGGGAAGCCGAAGTGTTCTGCACAACGAACCAATACTTCTCAAAAGGCCAAGGCCTTGCACTGAAAATGAACAAAAATAGAGAAGCCTGTATTCAACCAATGTGTCACCAAGTGTCCTAGCGGCTGTAACACCCTCCAAAATTTTGGCTTGCATCCAAATTTCGGAGCCTTCCTTGTTTTTTCCTTTGATGTTTGCAAACACTCAATCTCACCCCATGAACTCTTGTGAAGTATTTTCACCTTTTTCTTATTTTACCAGCGACCATCTTTCGGCATGTTGATTTCTTTGCCATTCTTGTGATCTTAATTTTTTTAGTATGAAGGTTTATCTTTATGTGTTTGGATTGTCTTCACTATGTGAACACCCGTCGCACTCACACACAAATTTGTAAGCACTGTCACACAAGTGTCATCACAGTCGTCTGAAGGTCTATCACAAGTGTATCAGTGGTCGCTCTCAACTCTAAGACAATCTCATCAAGGGCATTTTTTTTCTTGCTGTCATGGGGTTCTATGTTGTTTCGTCGTTAAGTATGTTAAGTGTGTGATCACAATTTCAATTTGCACAGGTTTTCTTACATTCGACACTTAACCATATTCCGGAAAATCTACCCAACTAGACAACCCTCTTCCACTAGACCTCCATTGAGCTGCACTGTGAAGTCTCAACCCTCAGTGACCCTACTCTACTACCTGGAACTATGCAGTGCTTGAGGTTGTCTTCCAGGACAACTCCATTATGTAATCTCAGAAGTGAAAAAGTGCAGAAACTAACTCCCTATACAAATGAACTACTCATTTCTTAAGCACCATTATCAACCATCCTTCTTTCCTGTCAGAAGCCTATATTGCATAGATACCTGGGTGTGCACTTCTCCCCAAAACTGCATAGACATACTCAACTTGCCATCTACTTCTTTTCTCTACATTGTTCTTAGAAATTGCACAAAACTACCTAGCTGACCCTTTTTTCCTTGCTCTTCACTGCCTCTAGAAATTTTTTAGACATGTCTAGACGCTCCCCTACTACCTTCCCTACACTTTTCCTAGATATTATGTAGTCATTCCTAGTAGGTCTCCCTATAGCACTAATTTTTCTTCCCTTTGGAAATTGCAAAGTCATGACCAACAGTCCCTCTATAGCCTTGCTTTTTCCTCCTTCTGGATACTACACAGAAATTCCTAGCAATCCCTCTGCATCCCCACTTTGTCGTCCATCTGAAAACTACGTAGAAGTTGCCCCCCCTAGGGTCCCACATTGTAGTTGACACTAGTGACTCTCAATACGTAATTCTGCCTCCCAGTGATCACTGCACAATTTTTCTTGAAAATGCAAGTTGTCTTCCTGGAATGCCTCATTCCACCATGAGCTTCTCTATGAGCTATCTCAATGAGTTGTCCTCCCTCCCTTTCACCCGGAACACAACAGAAATGCATCATGGTAGACTAGGAGATTTTGGATTTGATGTCATCCCATCATGAGTGAATTGCAGGAACATGTACACTAGTAGATCACAGCGAGACGATGAATGGGATGAAGAAGGAGTACACATGCTAGAAAAATTGCTTGTAGCTAGATGAATGTACCAAGCATATCAAGGAACAAGCAAAAGGACCACATGCATTGAACCATCAAGAAATACCAAGACCATCGAAGACCACGCAACACTATGCCATGTGGAGGAGAAGGAAAATCACACCAAGAGTATGTCCATCACTCAACAACACAACAACTTGACATGGACACCACAGTCAGCCAAGACATGTCCATAGTGTCATGTTGAGTTGTTTCATGACTTGTCTCGGCCACATCACCATTATGGGCCATATCCATTGGAACTGAATTTAATGTAAAGTGAAGTCCAATGGACACACATAGAATTAAGAGAGCCATGTCAGTTGAAACGTCATGGGAATTTGAACATTAATGACAATATTCCAAGAGTCACAAGGGTCAAGCATCACCCTTTGCTATATATACCCCTCCCATTGTACGAGCAAGGAATTTTCACCTTGGCTCGTCCCACATAGCCTTCAGATTCTATAGCCTGTTCTTTGAGGAGCAATTTGTGGCTCCAATGTCCTACTACTAGGATTAGTGATGTATGGTGTACAAATGTGTCTTGGGACTTTTTCTTAATTCAAAAGTTTGTTCAGGCCAGCACGTTTTCACACATCGTTTGTAGATATTTGTAAGACTACACTTTAAACATTTTTAATGCATGTTTTCTTAACCAGTAGTATTTCTTAACTTGTATATGTGGTGTATTTCTTATCATTGTTGTCTTGTCCATGTCGACTACTCTGAAGGACATTAGAAAGAGGATTCTTGTTTTTCTCGGTTATAATGACTGTCACCATTGTGTGGAATACTCTAGTGGATGGTGTACATATTTTCCCTTGCACTTTGGTTTTAATGACTGTCATGTCCATTGTGGACTACTCCGCTGGATGATGTTCACACTTTTGTTGTTTCATGCGTGTCTCTCCCTAGGTGTTACTACTTCCTCTCATCTAGAGGCTCAGTTTTACCCTCTCCTTTATAGTAAAATAACCAAGAAACAAGTTACATTACACACTCGCCAGACATAATCACATCTCTTTTTGAATATACAAGTAGAACACTCTCACATGTTGAACAAAAAGATCTAAGGAAAACCCCTAAGATAATGGAAACCGAGCCATTTTACCAGATGGGACTCCTACACCAAGTGGTGTGAGGTCTAGTTGGTACTTCACATCGGGGAGATATACCATTTGTTGGCAGGTCCCACACTGTCAACATAATGCATAATCAACCAAACACTCATAACGACACACTTGACAATAACACCATCACCTTTCCATGGAAAAATCACTATAACCATGACTCATACCATACAAATGCAACAAGCACATGCTCCTACAACACAAGAGACACACATGAAAATGACATGAATGCATGACCGACACACAATACATCTAGTCTTAGGGGTGAACCACGCTCTGATACCACTCTGTAACATCGTCCTCCCACATCTGCACAAGTAACCAACCAACCGAGGTAAACATATGATGAGAGGCTACTATGATTTGATTCACTATCCAAGGTGACCCTGAACAGAATTGAATGACGCCTTCATAATTGAAAGATAACAAGGAAACAATTATGCGAAAGCAAATACTTGAACAGACCCTTGACTAGACACCTACTAGTCATGACAGACATTTTTTCAAACATATGACAAATATGTAATCTACAGGAGTAAACAACAAATATAAGCATAGGGATCTCATACTCATATGATAATCTCTAAGAAGCATTGATGCCTCAACACCTTATTGTCATTCATTATGTCATAGATACATTATTCATTCATTTACAACTAAGAACACTATCAGAGCCATACATAGCTACCATAATAAAACATATACATAAGCAACATAATAGCCACAAAAATACCAATGAAATCACAGCCATATGATCCACAAATAAATTCGTATAATACTCATAGAAATAGAAGGAAAAAAAACCTTATATTGATGATCCAAAATCCAAACCCGAGATGGCACTACCAAGTTCCACCCAACTATAGAATGGCTAAGCCAAATCTCCCTTCAAACATTCACCCCCATGCCATATTCCAAGCATGAATGTGGGATCTCATAGAACCCAACAATCCAAAACCATCTAAGGCTTACAAGGGCAAACCACCTCAGCCCATCAAATAGTGATTCCACCTCACGGTCATACATCACAAAACCATCATCATATTTGTCTCCACCCAAGCCTCCCAGGGCTCCAGAGTGTTTGTTCCAACCAAGGCTCGCAGGACTAGTAACTCAACCCACTACTTATCCGAGCCTCCAGTGTCTTTGTCCAACCAACGATTCTAGAACTAATAACTAAACCCATCAAGGGCTTCCAAAATGTTTGTCCAACCAAGGATTCTAGGACTAGTAACTCAACCCAAGCTATTACACGGCCTTCAGAGTGTTTATCTAACCAAGCCTTCCAAGAAGTAATATATCAACCCAAGATAGAGGAAACATGAGAACCAACTAGAAAATAGAGAAATAAATCCACAACACCATGGTTATTTAGGAAATGGAAAGGCTACGGATATCCATTATCAATACATGCAATCCTCCATGCCAGTGAAAAATCATGACCAATAAACCACATGCATATTCCATTCATGCCGAAACTAGTAAGGAAAACATGCATGCAACTTGGTATCTGTAAGAAAAACCTATTGTATTTGTTGATCCTGATGTCCTCTTATGCTTTCTTGCTCTTCATTTACCTCGCTCTAAAACTCCAAGTATTCCACACCCTCCAAGAGTGCTTCAATAAAACTCTAAGTGTCAAAGAATATGAGAGAGAGAGAATAGAGACACAGCTCCAAAAATGAACTAAAAAAAGTCTGTGTACGGATCCACGAAAGAATTTTTATTAATGAGGTCAATATTTTCTTCATTTTCCTCCTCACATGCAACGTGTGACCTTTCACCTCCCTTTTCTCCTAATTTCCATTCTTTTCATAAATAAATGTGACAAAAATGCTATTTTCCTTTCCAAAGCCTTTTCCATTTTCGTTGCCAATTTCCCTAGCCATTAATCAGCCACAAGTGATTCCCTTCACTATGTTTTTGCCCAACATTTCTCTTGGAATAAGTCTCCCATCAACCATGGTTATTATTTTTCCTTTATTTATTACATGGAGTTTTCATGAGGGATGTTACAAATGTTGTATAAGATTCCATTTGTGGAACATGTCTATTCATAATATCCTTCATTAGAATGATGCAGTGAGATAAAGACTTGCATGTCACCATAAGCAAGTGTATCAACATGGAATTACAACTAAAAGTTGTTGAAATAAAAGAATAGATATATAACTTGTAATGTCAAAAGAAAAAATAGGTCTCTATTGTGTATCAACAAAACTATATGAAGTTGTAGAGTGTGGCTTGAAAATATGTATAGTTATATCAAAAAATATTTGGAGAACTGTAGTGATTAGGGTTGTTTCAGGGAAGTGTGTGATGAATGTAACAACTTATGAACAATAATTTTGTAACAACAAAAGAGTTAGAAAATGAAATGTTTACATATGGAAGAAGTATAAGAATTTTGATTAGGAAAAATGATGTTTTGACTACTAACAAGTTGGGTGTCAATGACCATAGTCATCCAATGGTGCCCGAGAGGGGTTTTCACCATTACACACTTTTTTTCCTTTAATTTTTTTTCTATTTTTTTCTTTATTTTACTTTGTTATTGTATTTATTTATTTATTTATTCATTTGAATGGAGTAATGAAATAAACTAATTGGTCATCAATGCAGGAAATACTTCCCTTGCCTCAATAACTTCAAGGTATGTATCTGTGTCTAAGATAATTTTGACAAATGAATTATTAGAAGTAGTTTTATTATACAAACTTAGATGACGTCCATTAACAAGAAAATATGTCTAAGACTCATCTATGACTGTCAATTTTATAGTCACATTGTCAAAAATGACTTCTACCTCATAAGGACCTAGCCATTTGGTGGACAACTTCCATTTTAAATTTTTGAATATGAAGTCATATAACAAAGTCAAATCACCATTCTAAACTACCTTGTTATTAATAAACCTATCATTCTACTTGAAACTACTTTTTTGGATGATATATGTTCATTGCACAATAGATAAGCACTTTATCTAATTCATTTAGTTATTCCAATCAATGTCTTTGAGTTGTGGTTACATTTAAATCCACCTCCAAAGAAGTTTCAAGTGTCTTCATTTCAAACTCATTGGGAAAGATAGGAATGTTCCCAAATACCAACTCATTAAAATAGAATGTTGTGGTATTCTTCCAAATGGTTTTATAATCCCATAATACCTCTGGAAGTCTCTCAACCCAGTCTCTTTGGTGGCCTGCCATAGTCTTCGTGAGAATAGATTCACAACATTATTGGTACTTTCCACTTGGCAATTCTCTTGTGGGTGTTAAGGTGAGGTGACTTGGTGAAGAATGTTGTACTTTTTGAGAAGGTCCTATATCATCGAAGAATTAAATTGTGCTCCTCTATCTATAACTATTTCATTTGGAACTCCATACCAAGAAAATATTTTTTCCAATAAATGTGTGTCACAACATGTTTAGTTTCCCTAGTAGGCTCTCTAGCATCCACCCACATGGAGACATAGTTTGTGCACACCAAAATATAGGTCTTCTACTGAGATGGGGGATTAATTGGTCCCACATAATCTAAATCCCTCTCAAATTTTTCCATCACCAATTGAGGCTTATTCATTAAAAATTGGATAACAGAGTGGTTAATATGCATGAATGTTTGGTAATCAGTAATGTAATCCCTAAATTTATTAATAGCATGAATAACATACACAATTAATAGCATGAATAATGGTATAGTACCCTTTTTTCTATCACCATGTCATTTACAATTGTAGAGGTTAAGTTCTTATTGATGTATTATATGGTGTACGGTTTATTTTCTCATTATTTTCCAAGCACAGCTCCAATGGTTGTATCAAAAACATCAATGGAGATGTGAAACAATAAACTCTAACTAGGTCCTCTTAAAAAGGGAACTGATGTTACACACTTTTGCAATTTTGCAACAATGTGGTTACACTTATCATTCCATATAAAATATTTATCCTTTATTAACAAAGTAAACAATGGGAATGCAATTTTCGAAGCATTTGCTATAAATCCTCTATAATAACATTTTTGTACCAAAAAACTACATGGCTCCTTTTGCATCTTAGGGGTATAAAATTTCAAAACTACCTCAATGTTTGTTGTAACAACCTATATTCCAGCAATATAGAGATAGTTACCTAAAGGAATACATTGAGTCATCATCATATGACACTTCTCAATGCTGAGGTAGAGGTGGATTTATATACAATGCTCGAGTGATTTCTAAAGGCCATGTAAGGCTTCATCAAAGCCATTCCTATAGGGTGTAAGGTCATCCATAAAAAATTGTGGATAATCATGACCATATGAGTAAAAAATCCTAACATTTCTCATAGAAAGGTTGTGGGTGCATTACAAATTTGAAATGATAGGACATGATGGGAAAATGTACCCTAGTAGTAGGTGAAGGTAGACTCAATTTGGTCCTTAAGAGAAATTGAATATTATTATAGCCACTAAATCCATCTAGAAAGAGAAAATTTCATTGTGAGACATATTATCTAGGACTTAGTAAATAAACGGTAATGGAGAATGCTACTTTTGAGTGGCTTTTTTTAGCTCCATATAGTATAAATAGACTCTGTATCTTCCATTTTTATTAGGGACAATAAAAAGTGGAGATACCTATTGGTTATCAGAAATGAGATAAATGAAATTTGCATCTAAGAGATTTTGAAGTTCCTCATTGACAACACTTTTCAATGTTGTATTCATTCTAGGTTAAGGTTTCCTAATAGTGTGAGATCCTTCCTTTAAAGGGATATGGTGTTTAAACAAAGTAGGATGGATACACTTAATGTCCTTATAATCCCATGCAAAAGATTCTTTATTCCTCCTCGTCAATTATGCTAATCACTTATTCTATTCAAGAGACAAGTTAGCGTTAATGATTAAGGTCTTCCCAAGCTTTATCTCTACTCGTACACCCTTAAGGCTAGGGACCTTATGTATTTCCTCTATAAGAAGATCATGAAGAATCTGTTGCTCACTACATTTATATGTGAAAAATATTAACAATCGAGATGTTGTTAATGTAACAACAAAAGGGTGATTATTGAAGTTGTTAGTAGTATCTCCCTCAATCTCATTTTTAAAATGCACAACTTTTCCTATAATGAGGAGTGTACATGTATTAGCTTCTTCCAATACAAACTCAGACCATAAGGTGTTATCACATTCCAAACTCGATTTTTTTGGAGGGTAAATAAAAATATCCTTGGTAGTATTACCATTAGATATATTCATGTACAGAGATCTTCATCTGATAAAGGCATCTATAGTGGCCATCCATGGCTTTCCTAGGATCGAAGGATGTCCATATATGCATGTCCTAGGTTGTAAAACCATAAAATCTACATCGTATTGCCAAGAGTCTACTTAAATAATAAATATTCAAATATTCCTTCATGTATGATCCTATACCTATCTTTTATTTCTAAAATGTAGGAGTTTATCGCAAGTTGGTAAGCCCAAGCAATTCAATACTTTCCCTCGTTATTATGCTAATTTTTTCTACTAGATAAATTAATGTATTTGGAAGAGTTTTTACTATAATGTGAAAAACTATTGTTGGGTTCCCAAGATTTTCATATTTAGAAAGTGCATTATCCCTTAACATCAATACAGATAGCTTTGCAATTACATGCATAATAGGGGGGTCCTCAGGTTTCCTACCTGGATTTTTGACACATTTTTCCTTAACTATCTTAGCATAAATAGGAACATCTCCTATTGCTTGGAGTAAAGGAACCCAAACATAAAAGTTTTTTTTAATTCTTTAAAAATTCAAGGAGGAGTATTCTTGACTTGAGTTAATATTTCAAGATAAGAGGAATGTGAAGAGGTCTCATTCCTAGCAATTGTTACAAGTTTCATAGTCGGGGTTGCGTCAATTGTTAAAATGGCATTAGGGGTATTTTTGGTTATTATAGTGGTGTTAGAAATATCACCAACTATTACATATTCATTGTTATTGTCAGTTGTTTGATTAGTATTGGCCATCAGGTTTTACAACCTGTTGCTTCTCTAGAGATCCTTGAATCGATTTTTCTTCATGTAATAATTTTCTTCCTCACTTTCTATAATAACAATAAAAGTAATAGGGTTTATCATTCGCCCTGATCATAATTGAATTTTGTTATGTTCCAAAGGTGAAATATAATAAGTAGCGAGAATTAACATTTCTAATTATTGTACTGACTTATTATTGGGATTAGGGTTAGGTTGTGCTAGTAGTTGAGGACGTAATTTCCAATCTCCAACAAATTTCCTATTTTTCTCGTGTTGCCCCAGTATTGGCTGATTTCAAGGTGCTAATAGAACCATCGTGTATTGTAGTCCTATTTCATGTTGGTCCTCCAGAACTCCTTTCACAAATTTGAACAATATCATCACAAGGATCCTTTTTGATATCTCCCTTCCACAAAATATTTATCATATCAAGGAAATCATCCCACATTCCTTTGATCAAAATTGTTTGAACTATTTCCTTGTCCATTTTAATATGTTGATATATTTGCAAATTATATTGAAGGTGCTCAACATATTCTTCTAAATTTTCATTTGGTGTTTAAGTGATCTTGAACAACTCATCCTTTTGATCTCTATAATAAAAATAATCCTAATACTTTTCTAAAATTATCTTCTTCATACACTCCTAGGAAGTAATCCATTGTCTACCAAGTCACATAAACCATCTTAGTGTAGTTCCCTTTAATATAGATGGGAAAAATTTTAGTTTCTGTTTATCGGTGATGTAGCCATGACTCTTGCAAAGGACATCAAATTTAGAAAGAAATGTATCACGATCTTGCATAATTGTACCTTGAAACGTGGGAAGTGCAGAGAAAGGGATGGTATTCATTAGGGCTTGTCCCTCAATATTTCAAATAGGAAACTAAAAAGTAGTAACTGAGCTACTTGCCATTTGATTCTTCCTAAAAAATTGAGTGTTTTGTCTAATTATTATAGATGACCTTCCCAATGGAGGAGATTCCTCTATCCTTCATGATAGGGATTACTCAGGTTGTCAAACTATTCTTGTTTCTTAAACCATATTTTCTTATTTATTCAATCCATCTCAACATTACATACATAGATCCACAGTGACTCAAAAATATTTGTTCATAACTTCTCTAAGGACAGTCACTACATGCTTAAGATTACAAAAAGATTACAATGAAACACTTCTGACAAATACAAGTTCTCATTCTGACAACATAACTGCATTTTTATTATCTCAACCTATGTGGCTTTCTCCACTTTAGCTAGATTGACGAGATCTGCATCTACTTGGTATAAATTCACTTGATCTCTTCAACTTTATAAGTTTGTTCCTTCTTTGTGGATTTGAAAACTCCGAATGTAACTACTTGATCCTTTCATTTTTTCTTTCCCCTTTTCCACTGCTATCTCCTGGCTAAATTAACCATTCATTTTCTCAGCTTATGTAGCTATTTTCTACCAAAATTGTTCACAAAAATGAAGGACTAAACATATTAATAAATCATTTTTTTCCCTTATGATATCCTAAGAGTTGGGGTGTTCCTAGCTATAACCTAGGGTCAATATTCCAATGGAATATATGGTTTACCCATTTGAGTCTCGATTTGTTTTTATATCAACTTAGATATGACTTGCTAGGGTCATTTAGGAACATATTATTAGTTGTATCTATATGTATAAAACTAGACCAGGCTACCAAAATGACCTATATAATCTTTCAAAATTGTGTTTAGTAGAGGCCCATGTGAGCACACTACCCACAACACTCGACAATGTTTTTCATAATCTAACCCTTTGTGAAATATTGTATTGACATTTACTCAACAAAACCCTAGCTCTAAAGATTCTCAAATAACTCAATTTTTGACCTATGGATTTGTAAGAGCGGGGTGTCCCTACTTGTAACTCAATGCCAAGAGTCTAAAGGAATAGACAATTTTCCCATCTCATTCTTCGTTTGAATTTTATTGTGAGTTACAACTTTCTTGCAACAACTATTTAAGGACATATTTTTAATTTTTCCATTCGCATAAAAGTAAAACCAAGAAGAAAAATTAATTTTCATAAGCTCAATAATTTGTGTTTGTTTAAGGCCCATGTAAGCAAACTATCAACAATTGTTAGAGAAGGTGTTTTACAAAACCTTTGATTAGAATATCCTCAAATAAATCAATTTTCAAGCTATGGCTTTATTTTGGGGAGGGGGGATTCCATCGCTATAATTTGGTGCCATGATTACGAGGGAATCAATGGTTTTCCCATTTTAGTCTTAGTTTTAATTTAATAGCAAGTTGTAACTCACTTCTAATAAAATTTAGGGACATATTGTTTATTTTGTATGGGGGTATAAAACCCTGACCAAGTATCAAAAACATGTCTCATAAGCTCAAGTATTTTTTTTCATTACAGTCCATGGAAGCACACTACTCATGATTTATCAGACAAGCATTTTGAAAAGTCCAACCCCTTCCAAAAATTTTGCATTGATATTTAATGAAAAAAACCCTATATTTAAAGGTCCTCAAATAAATCAATTTTTTGACCTATCAATTGATTAGGGGAGGGGTGCCAATAGTTGTAACTCAGTTCTACAAGTAAAACAAAACCTGCAGATTTCCCATCCGAGTTACAATTTTAATTATATGGAAAGTTGAAACTTGCTTCCAATATATATTTAGGTACATATTGTGAATTTTTTTGAGGACTATAAAATCAAACCCAAGTAGCAAAAATGAGATTCGTGAGCTCAAGTATTTGTGTTTGGCTAAGGCCTATGAAAAAAATCTACCGATGATTGATCCAGTGATAATTTTGAAAAATCCAACTAATCTAAACTAGATCAATATATTATTTTTCTTACATCTCGTTGCTCTTATAGTGGAAAAATTGGAGGAATTTTCTTGCAAGGTCATATTTAGTTGATACTAAAACAATAGGGGTTTCTCTTAGTTTGTGAAATCTCCACTCAAGGACACTAAAGGATTTTTAGGTTAGAAATCCTAATAAAGAAATTTTAAAGAATTTAAGATAACAAGGGCCAATATAAGAATAAATGTTCATGGAATAAATGACAATGAATAGAATAGAACCATATAATGGTTTTCTTCCATTAAGGTTGTCTCAATTCAAACCTAATAAGATTTCAAACTTTAAAATCCTTATATTTCTTACAAAACAAAGGAACCGTCACCTAAAATTTAAAGTGAGACTGATAGAAGACTATAAACAATAAAATTTTCATTACGTTAAAAGAAATAAAATGGAACCATAAAATTATTCTTAGTAGAGGTGTCACAAGATTAAAACCTAGGAGCGGTTGTGCTCCCAAATTATCAAGTAATGAAACATTGAACTAATTATCTTTCTTGCAAAGAATTTACGACACCTTATGAAGAAACTTTCATCAACAAAGAATTATCGTAAGGCTTTGCTATGTACCTGCAAAAACCACAAGAAGAAACTTTTATCTGCAAGTGTTGAGGAATGTTTCTCAAAGAAATGGTCAGTCCCAAATGGTATGTAATCAAATTACGGAAAAGAATACCCTCAATAAAGTACTTATTAGAGGAACTATATTTTTCCTTTCATTTGCGGCCCGAGGAGTTTTGAATGAATCGAAGTTTATATAAAACTAAACACCATCATTTACGAAATACTGAACCGTAAACATTTTGTAACACCCCTCGGTAAAAACTTGTGAGTATTTTGTTTTACCAAAATGATTTGGTAAAACTATGGGCCATGTGAAAGACTATATATGCATGATAAATATGTTTCATTTTTTTTAAATAATATTAACCATGGTCGGCCATAAAAGTATGGGAAAGAGTGTTAAATGATGTTTTTTAGTTACCAGATAGTTAGAAGACAATTAGAAGACAATTGTTTCCTCCCTAGATATAAATAATCTCATTTGGGGAAAAGTAACCCAAGAGGGGAGAGGGAAGAAAATGTGAGGCAACCTTGAAAACTTGGTACCTGATTGGAGGAGGTTGAAGAACATAAATAAAGTTGTAAGCTTTGAACCTCATACAGGATAGTGTTAAGGGAGGAAAGATGCTGTCAGTAAAAGATTTTTGAGTTGGTTAGCCAATAGCATCCTAAACTGAAGCTTGGTGCTTATTTGAATTTCAAATTTAGCGTAGTTGGGATCCCGAAAACATGTTGAAAGAAGCTGTAATGATTACTGTTCATATAATTGTCTGGAAGTGAAAACTATCTCGGGGGGGGGTTCTAGTGTGGAACACCATCCTCACTGGTTGGGTGGAGCACTCTCATCCTTGGTGTTTTGTGGCTACACCATAAAGTTAGAGAAAAGCAAAGTAATTTGATTTGTTTTTTGTTATGTTTTTATTTGCATTTTTCTTAAAAGGAAAAGGTTCATGTGTGTAAATAATTTTAGTGTTTGTTGGTGAATATTTTTTGTAAAAGAAAATGGTTTAATGGCGTAATAACATGCATCTACATTTTTTCTAGGGGAATATGAAGTTTTCATATAAGAACTATACAATATGCAAATAATTATAAAATTTAAACCTAGGTTAGCAAAAATTTTGAGCCAGTTTCCCAGCAACCTGGTCAAGCAGTCCTGAGATTTAGAAGAACTATAACCTTAATACTTTTAAGTTTTGAGATACATAATTAATCCAACACTGAAAATAAACCTTATAATTATGAGGTAATTATTTATATATATACAATTGCATCAAGTATCATCACAACACTCTTAAAGAAAACTGCAGGAATGAAATTTTTTAAAATAACAGTGCAAATAACAGTGAACTATAAATGATAAGGTATGGTTCAAAAAGTAAGTGGGCCTCATAATGAGTCCTTAGAGAGGAGCGTAAAGAGCATGACTTACAAAATAAATAAGAATTAAAAAACAATAGAATACAAAGGGATTTTATTTTTTTTAATAAGAAACCAATAGGGGTTCCTACCGTTCAAAAACTCAATTAAACTTCATAATAAAGCATTCAAGAAATTAAGGCAGATATCCATTTAGAAGCAAGTCGCGAAGGCACTTGATTAATATTAACCAAATCAAAGTTATGTTTAATCAGAAATTGTGCCCTTGGTATCACTAATACCATTTGCAACATATTGTAATAGAACACTAAGAAAGGAAAGGAAAACAAGAAGCAAGCATAGAAACCCTCTCAGTAGGGCTTGGGTTTTTCAACAGAATTGATGAAGAACACATGGTGTTAAGAAGGGATAAAAATGGAATAGACACTCAGGATTACTTTTGCAAAGCCAAAGGGTAACCCTAGAACATGGCATAGAAGTCATACCTCCTATGTAATAGTTAATTCATTAAATATTTTTACAAATGCATGCACATGTTGCCCCTCACTCCACTTTTTGAGCCACGATTATACTCTGGGGTTTCAATAGCCATTAAAGTTAATGAGAAGTTGTTGTAATAAACCTTTGTTGCTCAATCTATAGCATTTTTTAAATAAGCTTCATCTTGTTTATCATTGACAATGCCTATGAATGGGAGGAACACCAAACCCACTAGGGTTTGTTATAATGTTATTGCAAAGCCACTACAACAAAACAATGGAATGATAGTGCCATTGGTGAGGTAGAATGAGGGGAATTTTCCTTAACCGCCTTATTGGAACTAGGACCGTCAGATTGAGCCAAAAGGAAATTAAATGTGAGTTTGTTGATAGGTGCTTGATAAGGATGAAGATAGAAATAATTAATTAGATTCCAACAAGAGGTCATGAGACTTCCACTATATCCTCAGTACCGTGTTCATCATTAATAAAACCAAGACTTTATTTATAACTATTAGGCCGATACGATCATAACTTTAAATAATGTTGACCTGAGATGTATACCATAGTTCTAAATGGTAAATCTAAGGTAACTATGGATTAATAATACTCACAAATGTCTAAGCTTGAATGTAGAATCTAAAGTATACATTTATCTAGTCCTTAACATTAATAAATCAACTTGCTACATATATCGGTTGTTAGAGAGAAGAAACATAACATGACTTCTGCTAGCACAATAATAAAGTATCGAAGTAAGATAGATAAAAAAAATTGTTGTGGTCAGATGTTACAAGTGGTATCAAAGCCATAGGTTTCAATGTTGAGGCCTATGAGATTGTCTACAAGTAAAATAACCTTCCAAATAAAGGAACTGAATAAATATCATTGCTAACTGACAGTTAGAGCAATGACAAGTGAAAATAACCCACAATGAGAAGTGAGGAGAACCTTTTCCAGTGTAGATTGAAAGAAATTTTAATTACATAAGTCAATATATAAATGTTAATTGAATTATTATTGGGGATACCCTTATCAACAAGGAAAGGGTATGTAAGGCATCTTAGAGAGTGAACAACTATTTTAGAAAACTTATTTAATAATTCATGTTAATCAACCTTCCATCACTATTGGATAGAGGGTGGACAAAGAAATAAGTATATGTACAGAAGAATGAGGAGACATAAACATGTGTAAATGAGGTAAAATGACATTTTTCATACTATTAAGAAACTATTAAATATCATACACGTATAAGGCGTAAAATGTATTAATGGTGCTTTTGTAATCAATATTAAAGTATACAAAATACACATTGGGAGAATAATTACTTGATTCCCATGAATGACCTCATTACATACATGATGATTTTTTATCAAGAACTTTTTTGAAAGAATGAAGGAAATGATTGGTGGAATGGTTCAAATGAATTTCCTCAAATTAAGTACTAGCAAGTTATATGATATACATGAGTATGCAATGTTCTATCACTAAGGAAACAACCAATTATATGTGGCAGTGTAACTTAAGTTTAAATAAGTCCAAAACAGTGGCAGCTAATACGAGTGAGTTTAGATTTTAGGACATACAAAAAAAGAGGGAAGGAGATACCTAATGAACCTTATATTAGAAAATTTGTTCATATAGTGAGTCACAACTCATTGCAAAAGTGCAATAACAAGAACATCTCATAGTATGGGGTATTATATCAGTCACCAATGTTATAAAATTATAGGGAATTCTTCCCAAACAAGTTATACTAGAATGAGTCAAGAATTGTTGTCCAAACCAAGAATATAAAGAATAATAATAAAAATAATAATTGGAACGCTAGTAGAATTGCTCGACCAAATTTTTTAATTAAAAACTAGCAAAATAGAGGTAAGTTGTGATCAACTCCTATAATACCTTGTGAACAAAATGGATTGGCCTAGGAAATAAGAGAGGTGAAACAACATATTTTAGACTTTTATGTTGAAAACAACATGACGGAATTAACTAGGGTGCTCCAAGACACCAAGTAAAATGTGGAAGCACTTCAGAAAAATGATATTGATACGAGACAGATATTAGTTTTATACCCAATTAAGTAAGTGTAATGAAAGAAAAAGTAGAGTCAATATGAAAATTTACTCGAAATGGAATAAAATGGACCTAGAATAGAAAATAATTTAAAAAAGCAAAAGGTCCAAATGGCTTTGAAATTTCTTATACTAAGTAGATGTAGAGAACTCAAGATTATTGTGAGTTAAAGATTTGTATCACTAAATCATGGACTGGTTCGCCAACCGGGATATTTTATAACAATCTTGTGATTATGAAAGATCAAGTTCGATTGAAAACAAGATAATAAGGGAATTTTGGTTGAAATGATTGTTAACTCTGGTATCGCAAGATTTGATCTGAACTCACACATATGATAAATGAGAATAGATACATGTTAGACTCCACCTATGTGTAGTCCAATGGAACTGTAGGAGGGGAAGAAAACTATGCTCATAGATTGCTACAATTTGATGGTATAGATCTTGTGGCAACACAACAACATATTTACAGAATGAATCACTTCTATGACTTAAAAGAAGTCGATGATGATGATGTTATAAATTAGGGTTTTTTCTCAGAGTTTAATGGGAGAAGGTAAGAAGTGGTATAGGGAATTACCAGCTGGGAGCATAGTATATTTTCCTAGTTTCACCAAAGTTTTCTTACTAGATGGGAAACTAAAAATAATCCCCTTCAAATTCTAAATGAATACAAAAACTTAAAGAGGGCTCCAAATGAGAATGTTGAAGATTATTGTGCTAGGTTTAACTGTGTCTATAATGACATTCCAGATGTTATAAAACCCTTACTAGGATTAGCCCTTATTCATTTTCCAGAAGGATTTGATGTATAAATGGCCTATCAGTTAAGAGAAAGAGACCCAAGCACTCTTGAAGATATGCAAAGCAATGTTGTTGAGGCAGAGGTTAATTTATTAGCCAAAAGAGCTAAATTGAAAACAGAAAGAAGGGTCACTATCAAGAAGGAACCTGCTTCCTCTTCATTAGATTCGAAACTATATAATCTAGTTAAAACTAAGGAAAGAATGATGGAGAGGATAATAGTGGTAGATGGAACACCTCCTAGAGAATCCTAGGGAAGACCTTAAATTCGAAACCCCAGCTTTAGAAAAAACCCACCACAGATTAAACAAAGTGAACAGAGAGGCCCTAGTGATCAGCAACCCGTGAGGCCTCCATTTCAGGAAAATTATACTGATGAAGAACTTGAATTGTCTAAAGAACTAGAAAAAAATAAAATAAATCTATTTGAGGAAAGCGAGATAGATCACATATTCTTGACAAAAGAAGAGCAAGACCATTTTTTTCTCTCTCAACCAGAAGATCTCCCATTAGAATTAGAATATTATAAGCAAGAATATCAAAATTTCATTATGGAGGTGCATAAACAATACAACTTAAGAAGCAAAAAGGCCATTGGAACTTCTTCCAGTAAAACTCAAAATAATGCCCCTTCCTATAGTCAGCCAAAACCTGATTCTCAAAAAGAAATTTCTAAAAAACCTAATGGAAATGTCAAGGAAAGTGATAGATCTCGATCTCAACATATTTTAATATGGAAACTGAAGTGGATAAGGTAAAGATCCCCATTCCTTTAATAGAATTGATGACTAAAATTGTATACAAGACTCGGGTCATGAAAGCCTTAAAAATAGGAGAAGGTTCAAACATAGTCAATTTGATTGATGACCATCCTTAACTCTTGTTTGGACCCAAAGTTGAGGATAAGCCTCAAGATGGGATTGTTCCACCTTTCTACATAATCCTAAACATCCATGATAAAGTCCTACACAATGCAATGCTTGACTCTGGAGCCTCTCATAATTTGATGCCTAGAGCTAAAATGGAGAAATTAGGGTTAGACATCATGATACCATACAAATACTTGTACTCTTTTGATTCAAACAAAGTTAGGTGTCTTGGTATAATAAAATATTATGTGTCACTAAAGTTCAAATACCTGCTAAGAGTCTAGCCATGGACATCGTAGTAGTAGACATACCTCCAAAGTATGGGATGCTACTGTCTAGATCATGGGGGGGAAGCTGCAAGGCACTTTGCAAATGGATATGACTTATGCCACCATTTCTGTGTTTGGAAAACCTAGAAGACTTTAAAGGGAAACACTCATGAATTACATGGTCAGCAGTCAAGATAAGCCTAACAACTATCCCCTCTATTCAATACATTCAGACATGGACTCATTCATCTTATACAATGATTATTGTGAAAAAGATGAAGTCTCACCCTTAGAGGCCGAAGTCAGTAATACTAAAATAATAAAATTTAACACTAAAGAAGAAAATCTAGAGGGAGAAGCTTTTTGGAATATGAATTTTGATGGAGTTGTGTGTAAACATGGAGTAGGGCCAGGTGTATTTGTTGGAAACTCAATGACAAATAGAGAAGAAGGACATGGTTACAAACTTAATTTTCAGTGCACAAATAACATTGCAGAATATGAGGCACTGATTTTAGGGCTGTAAATTCTAAAGAAACTAGGAGAAAAACAATTTTCTGTGCATGGAGATTCTGAGATAATTATAAAACAAATTAAGGGTGAACATTCTGCAAAACACCCTCGAATAAGGGCTTACAGAAATGCAGTTTTGAATTTTTTACAATGTTTTCGTGAATATGGTTTGTCTGTGATACCTTGAAACCAAAACATTTTAGCAGATGCCTTGGTTGTTTCAGCCAGTACTTTCAAGATTCCTTCCCACTCAAATAGGAAATATGTTGTAGAAGTTAAAAATAGACTAGTTGTGCCTGATAACATTAGACACTGGAATTTTTTTGGCAATGATGAACAAATTGAAAAGTTCTTGAAATTAGAAGATGAATTCGAATGTACATACAGATTTAGATAACGATGTAGAAATAAAGGAGACTGAAGTAGTGTTAAAAGAAGCTAACGAGGATTCAGAACCTTTAGAAGTGTTGCAACTAAAGGATAATTTGTTTCCTAAGGGGCTAGCACCTTTAAAAGATTTGTTTGATTTAAATGATGTAGCAAAAAAACCCAAAAATGAACCAGCAGGGGTTGGGGTAGAAGAACCCAACATATGGATTGCAGAGAGCCCTAAGATTATTAAATTATCCAAATCTTTGCCTCCCAATGAAAAACATAAATACATAGAACTTTTAAAAGAACTTTATGATGTTTTTGCCTGGAGTTATGATGACTTAAGATTCTATGACACCAACATCATTCAACATATTATTCCCCTGAAAGGAGATCAGAAACCTTTTAAATAAAATATAAGAAGGGTAAATCCAGTCCTATTACCTCTAATAGAAAAGGAAGTTAAGAAGCTATACGATGCCAAAATTATTGTACCTCTTAGATTTTCTAAGTGGGTTTCAAACCTAGTACCTACAAGGAAGAAAACAAGAGAACTTGGACTATGTGTAGACTTCCAAAACTTGAATAAATCCTCTGTTAAAAACAACTACCCCCTCCCAAAAATGGATCATATATTACAAAAGGTAGTTGGGTCGAGTATGATCTCTTTATTAGATGAATTTTCAAGTTATAACCAGGTCCTAGTTCACCCTGATGACCAACAAAAGATAGCATTTACTACACCATGGGGTACCTTTATGTATGTAAAGATTCCTTTTGGTCCGAGGAATGCTAGAGCCACCTTCTAAAGAGAAATGTCTTTTGCCTTTGCTGATGAAATTGGCAGGTTCATTGTCATTTATCTGCATGATATAACTGTATTTTCAAAGAATGAGGAAGAACACTTGCTGCATTTAAGAAGAGTCATTGAAAAATGTAGGAAATTTGGCATCTCACTGAACTCTAAGAAAACATTGTTTGGTTTCGAAGAGGGAAAATTTATTGGCCATATCATTTCCAAGGAAGGCATTAGAATTGATCCTAGCAGAGTTGAAGCTATCCTCAAAATTGACCCTCCTAGGAATAAGAAAGAAGTTCAGTCCTTCATTGGGAGAATACATTTCCTCGAGATATTTATTCCTAATTTAGCAGAAATCTTAAGGTCCATCACAAATATGTTGAAAAAGGATACTGAAATTAAATGGAACTTTGAAGCAAGAAAATTTTTCAGCGAAGTAAAACTAGCTCTAAAAACTACTCCTGTATTGATTAGTCCTTATTTCACCAGATATTTTATGATGTTTTCTTTTGCATCTGATCATACTATTGTAGTTGTTTTATTGCAGAAGAATAATGAAGGATAGGAGCAACAAATAGCTTTCTTAAGTAGGGCTTTAAGGGATGCCTCATTGAAATACAATATAATGGAGAAATAGGCTTTTGCCTTGGTAAAATCACTAAAGGACTTTAGAGTCTACATTTTACACTCCCATATAATTGCATATGTCCCTAATGCTATTGTAAAAGATATTTTAACACAAAATGATCTTGATTGAAAAAGGGGAAGATGGATTTTTGTTATGTTGGAATATGATATTGAAATCAAGCTAACCAAACTGATCAAAGGTCAAGGATTGGAAAAACTGATGGCAGAATCTAATTTCCATGCACGATATGAATTTCATAGTTGAACTGGATGAATAGGAAGAGCAGGTGACTCCACCGGTATCAGAATTTTTTGCTACCTCTCCATGGTATGAAGACATTGTCTTTCTGCTGCAAAATTTAGAAGCTCCTCCAAGTTTAACTAAAACTAAAGCCAGATTTCTTAAGTTAAAGGTTGAGATTTTGTATTTTGGATAATAATGTATATTGGAAAGATGCAGGAGTAATTTTACTTAACTATGTGCTAAAATATGAAGCAGATAAACTTATGCAGGAATTCCATGAAGGAGATTCTGGAGGAAACTTGTACTAAAAGACAACAACAAATAAGATTTTAGGGGTTGGTTTCTACTATCCCACCTTGTTTTCAAATGTCCACGAGAAAGTCACCACATGTCATCAACGCCAAATATTTGAAGGTAAAAGAAAATTGTTACCCCTACCCTTGAAGCCCATATCAGTTGAAACTCCTTTCCAGCAATGAGGTTTCGATTTCATTGGAGAAATACATCTCAGTTCCTTGTCCCAGCATAAGTGGATTCTTATAGCCACTGATTACTTAACGAAATGGAATGAAATTTTACTTACAAGACAAGTCACAGATGTAGTAATCATCAAATTCATGGAAGGTAACATTCTTGCTAGATTTGGATGCCGAAATAAGATCATTATTGATAATGCAACTGCATTCAAATCAAATAAGATGTTGGAATTTTGCAACAATTATAACATAAGATTGGGTCACTCTACTTCCTATTACCCATAGGGAAATGGGCTAGCAGAGTCTTCATTTTGCTTAATATCATTAAGAATTTGTTGCAAGATAACAAGAAGTCTTGGCATAAAAAATTAATCAATGCTTTGTGGGCTGATAGACTCACTACCAAAAAATCCATTGGTATTTCCTATTTCCAACTATTTTATTGGATAGATGTTGTTTTCCTCACAACCTTAGGAATCCCTGTTTTGAAATTAATACAAGAATCCAAAGTTGAACATAATGACCCGCATAGAAGAATATACCAGACCATACAACTGCAACAATCAAGATAAGATGTTTACAATAAAACCCAAGTCATCCAAGAGAATATCAAAGAGATTTATGACAGAAGAACTAAAGCTGATGATTTTCAATTAGAAGACATTGTGCTAAAGTGGGATTCAAGAAATGAGGACAAGGGTAAGTATGGAAAGTTTGATAATTTGTTGAAGGGACCTTACAAAATTGATACTTACATAGGGAACAATGCTTTTTTCTTAAAGATATGTCTGGAGCAGAGCTACTTGGTGGACCTATAAATGGCAGAATTCTCAAACATTGCTATCCTCAAGCATAAAACACTTTTCACTTAAACCATTGTACATACCATTTTATTTTTCTACTGCGAGTGTAGGTGGTTTCCATCAAAAGTTGAAGCCCGAGGAGAAGGCCATAAGCTCCTGATGAGATGTTGCCATATCTATAGCAATAAACAAATCAATTCAAATGTAGAATGAAGACTGAAGGCACTAGACGAAGGCTATTGAGCCAAGTGTTCTTGACACCTCATAGGGAGGATCTCATCCCTAGCTGGGGCCACTATTAGGGTCCTATAATTCATAGTTTCATTTGATGATTGGCTATTTAATTTCAATTGATGAAATTGTAAATAGTATTGTATTCTTCAAATGATTTACAAAAATATATATATATATATATATATATATATATATATATATATATATATATATATATATATATATATATATATATATATATATATAGATATATGAGAAAAAGGAAAAATAGAATAAAAATGAAAAAATGTATGCAGGTGAGCAAGTTGAAATGCCACAAAAAAAATAAAAAATGCATTAAACTTAATTTAGAAGTTTTTCAAATAAAAGTGTGTAGCTTGTTTAAATGACATAGAGAAATAAATTGCATGGTTTAATCATACTACTTAAACATGAATAAACTAAGTTAAAAAAGTTGCATATACTAGATAATAAATCAACCATTAAGCTTAAGATGGGTTGAAATAAATAGGTAGATTAGAGAAATATTAATCAAAGTGTCTAAACTTGGTTAATTGCATAAATATACAATAGACTAGGTGTAGAAGAAACCTTAGCAAAATAATATGGGTTGCTAATCAAAATGCACCCTTAGGATTAAATTAATTATGTTTACTGGAGATTAATCTTGATTTAATAAAGTTAATCGTGTAACTTAAACATGATTAATTAATATGTAATAAAACCCTCCGGCACTAAATTTATGGTTTGATAATAAATTCAAATAAGCAACGAGACTTCTTTTATCGTTTTGCAGTATTAGGCGTGAACAAATCAGCGGTTGAGATCTTCCTCGCCTAGATCAATGACGGGGAATCAAGTTCAGAGCCCCCTACCCATTCTATCTTTATCAATAGGGGGGTCTAAAAAGCGGTATTCCTATTCACTGGCCCTACGATACGTGGTGGGCTCTTGTCACTTCACACCCACCCCCCCCGCTCCAAACTACTTACCACCTACCCCCTCGGAAATCCGATCATCTCCCCGCCAATGTTTATCTGCACCCATTATATCATTCCTTCTCCATGACCCTACTTCCCTACCACTCCTATTCCAACACGTCACCTCCCCGCTCCAGTATAACATTGTATAAACCCGTTGTCACATGTCTTTTTCCGTTGAAACCTAGCCAGTTCCATTACACTCTTCCCGTTACACGATGAACATTAATGTCCAAGCATTCACCACCTATCATCACATCTGCTCCATAACGAACTAGAAGAAATAGAAAAATCCTAATTATCTATAAAAAAATCCCCAAGTTGCTCACTCTAGCTCCTTTCTACTCCCCGTCCATTTCAGGTAAATAGGTACAGGAGTTAAACTGCCACCTCATCTGCTCGATTTCTCGGTCACCCTTGTAAATTCCAGTGAGCCATTTTCGACCACGTACTTGTCACAAAAACCAAATTCCTCATCATTCATTCGAATTTTCTTGGTTAAAGAACAAACCCTCATCTTTGTTCCTAATATTATGAGCAATGGCACCTAAATGAAAATAAAAGCAACCAGTGAAAATCTGATGATCTCTCCTGCAACTGACTTAGACCATACAACAATTGTAGACCAACACTACAAAATTGCAGAGACCAATTGTGAGTTTGACTTGTTTGAATTGCACAATTGGCTCAAGAAAATATTCTTGGACCATAGTGATGAAATAAACCTATGGGAATCCCTTTTTCCTCAATTTTCATTTCCCTGGGCTCACCCTTTCCCAAATTTTGTCATATGGTGTCAATTCAAATATATTCCTAGCTAGACAGCCATTGTGGCCCAAAATGGTAACATTTTGTTGACCATAACCCCAGAGTCCATTAACCAATTGCTACAAGTTCCCCTTAATGACTTTCTGAGCCCTTTTTATGTAGATTCCCTCATGGAACTCTACCAGAAGTTGACCTTCCCTCAGAGAGTCATGATATTTGAGATTTTCCTACCAGAAGATGTTCAACTCCCAAGGAAGAATCCACCATACCTAGCCTCTATGTTTCCTGAAAAACTAAACAAATTGTGGCATTAGTGTCTTATCTACTAGGATACCACTTAGATCAATGGGTAGATGAACCTAATTTAGTTTTTCTGTCCATCTTTTCCACAGAAGAAAAAACTTTTGTAATATTTAATTTTTGTCATTCCTTGCAGACATCATCCATGACCAATTCCTCAAGATCACAATAGAAGGAATCTTTAAACATTCATCAGTGTTAGTGTACATGTTTTTTTCATCAGGCAGACAGATTTCCAACGACCTTGCAGAAATTGGATGACCAAGGTAATGCATAGTCAGTTGTACAGTGGACCTCTTTAGTAAGGAATAATTCAAGTGATTTTACATTCAGTAAATTCATTTACCTATTTATCTATATAGTGTTGTGTCTTCTAAATAGCAATGTAGAACCCAGAATAGGTTATGACATTCAAAGAACCTTACACCTCAGTGATCAAGCCAAAACAGGAGACTAGTACTTGTACTAGAACTACACAAAAATCAGAGTGTATGGTTGTGAGCTACCACCATATAGATTGCCAAAATATGTTCCTATGAGAATTTTCTCATTGGAGTATGCAAGGAAAATGATCAATATGGATGATTTGCATTTTGTCTCAGCTAAGAAGAAGGCCCAATTCAAGATCAAAACATAGGTGGGACCACTTATATGCAATAGTAGGGCAGCAGGCATTGAGGCAGATACACTTCTCAAGAAAATGAATTTTCAGTTAAGTTTCACCTAGTCCTATGACCCGTTCAACATAATTTCCAGTGTCAGAGTGGAGCAAAAGACCACTCCTTATTCTCATACTCCCAGGCCTAAAATTGAGAAGTTTATCAACAAAGATCAATGGGAAGAGAACACCTTGCAGCAACCTGAGGAGCAGATTTTATCTACAAACACCTCAGAGACACCAATCCCTCAAGAGAAGCATGATAAAATTCCCAGAGAAAAATAGTCTTCTCTAGTGATAGAAATTGGATCCAAACAGTTCTTAATTTATACAAAGAATCTTAAAAAAAATCCAAAACTAGTTTTTATGTAGGATGAAGAAGGACATGCTACTATAGTCACGACGGGTACACATGTTTCACCAATGCTAGAAAACATTTTTGTGGGTACAAGACAAGAATATATTTTTGTAGGTTTTCCATCTTCCTCAACCTCACAAGACCCTCTAGATGTAGCTCAAACAATAGAGTTGGCTCAAGGCCAAACACAGCCTAACATCTTTGCACAGTATAAAGAAATCAAGCAAAAGAATGAAATTTTGAAGGCCAAGACTTACACTCAATTTTGGAAGCAGACCGCTTCATCTCAACATAGGCTCTTGTCATCATTTGACATTGAAAAAGGGATAATGATGATGGCTTACTTGCAAGCACAGGTTCCTTTTCCTAAGTCATTAGTAGATTACAAGAAGACCATCTTCTCCTTTGATACAATTCAGATCCATCTAACTGATTAGATGGACATACACAAACATACTGGAGATATGTTGTATTCTACATTGACTAACACTACCATGATAGCTTCACAATTACAGGCCTCCATCAACAACATACAGTCACAATTGAAGCTGGAGAAAATCTCATCTTTGGCAAAGGATACTAAAATTAAATCACTGGAGGATTTAGTTATTAAGTTGGGTTATGACCCCAGTGATGTAAAGGTAGTAGATGAAGTTATAAGAAAAAATAATGTTGACATAGCAGCATTGAAGAAACAACTCAAGTTGCCATCTACAGAGGATCCACAAGCCAAGGAGTTGGGAGAAAATGAACAACATAAGGAGGACATGTTTAAAATAATAATTGAAAAAAATGTATAGATTAGAAAGATGGAGATAGAATTAGAAAAGTTGCTCAAGGAAAAGGATAAATCCTCACAACTAGTCATTGTTCCACTTACATCAGTATCAATTGCAATTGCAGGAGCAGTAGAGACTTCAACATCAACAACAGTACCAGGATAGACTTTAGATTCATGCAATGAATTAATCAAGGCCATGAAGTATATGTCACTTCAAGGAAAGGAGATTGAGAAGTTGAAAGAATAGTTGAAGAATTTATAGGAACAGAAGTTGAAGAATGATAACACTTATTTCACAGAGCTAGAAAAAACTCACAAGCTTACTCAGAGAATAGAGTTTTTAGAGAGTAAGTAATGGCTCAAACTCTAGCACAAGCTAAAGAAAAGATATGGATAGATATCAATGAAGCTATAACTGATATTTGTCCATCAATCCAAATCATTTTCAAGCAGGAAGAGTTGATACAGAGGTCAACAACATTAATAGAAGAAGTGGGGGAAATGTTGGGAAAAAGACCAGATGAAGCCACAGCATTGATCAAAGTCCTAAATTCTAAGACCATAGAAGAATTAGAGTTATAGATTGAAGAGAGGACTGAAACCATCTTAGAAATCAAGAAGGTTTTGCAGAAGAGAAACCTGATGGTTCGGTTAGAGAACAAATGCTAGACTCTTGGAACTGTTGTCCAGAGATTTCATACCAGCTTTAATCTACTAAATCAGAGAGGCCTGCTAGGTTTAGGGGCTTTTAATGATAAGTTAATCATCTTGAGTGACTACAGTAAAAAGCTTTACACTATTGCCAAAGATAAATCCAACTTTGCAGGGGTAAAAGGAAGCATGACAAGAAAAGCTTTCTTGGAGGCTCTAGATTTTGATCTCATCATCAAACATGAGATTAAACATATTTTCATCAACAAACCTACCTTTTAGAAATATACCGAAGTTGATGAAACATATAGAAATCTAATAAAACTTTCTATCCCGAGTGAAGATCGATGGGCTCACTTGTCTGAATTACTTGAGTGAAACATTTTTCATCTGTTAATTTTAGGTATGTTCTATGCTTAGAGAAATTTATTTCAATTTTCACAGTTAGCTCAATATCTTTTCCAGATTAACAATCACATCAGCATTAAAGTAAACTACAGATAGAACATAAACATAAATCGCAGAAGGCAAGCCAAGACAAGAGGACACAAGATGTGGTGCTAGACAAGGACAAACCCCAATGTGCGGAAACCCTTGATCAATTCTTCTTATATGTTCTTCAATAGTTCAGCAGAGAGAGAGAGAGAGAGAGAGAGATAGTACATTTACAACAGAAGTTGACACTTTGACTTATCTATATAAGAGCATAGATCATCTCTAAGAAGATGATACATGAGATCAATTAAAGACATGCTACTTCAACTGATTCTCCAAGGTGACTCCTTCACCTATCATTGTGTTGCATCTCGTCATCATGTTGCACCTCACCGTGTTGCACCATGTTGCACCCATCATCATAATGTTGGACCTCATGATCATGTTGTACACATCATACTATTGCACCTTGCCTGCCATGTTGTCCATGCTTGCTGCTGTCTCATGTGCCTTTGTTTCCATGTCACTGTTGTTTTCCTACTTTTCCTTGCCATACCTTGTTGTTGTCCCATACGTCTTAGCAGCACTATGTATCTTGTTGTCCCATGTGTATTAGTAGCACTATGTATCTTGATGTCCCATGCATCTTAGCAGCACTATGTACATTGTTGTCCCATGCATCTTAGTAGCCTTATGTACCTTGTTTTCCCATGCATCTTAGCAGCACTATGTACCTTGTTGTCCCATTTACTTTGTTGCAATAGTGTGCTAGTCGCCTTGTTGTCCCATGCATTTTGCTGTCCCAACCTGTTGTTCATGATTGATTTGGTTAGGGCACTAGGCAACCCTAACTCCACTTAACGATCATCAAAGAATCCCCTTGATGACTACAGCCCACCTTGGCAAGCTTCTTCCATAGCTATGATGCTTCCTTAGGATGCATATCAGCCCTTCGCAGATCTGTTGTCACCTACAGCAGTTATTCCTACAATAGCCCTCCACGCTGTTCCTTATGCTTCCCCGCCTTGTCCCTTTGAGATGACTGTGGCTTGGTTAGGAGGGCCTTTCTAAGCCTCTCGGCCATCTAAACTTCACCTCCCAATTGATGTTGTAGCAGTCCCTCACTATATCTCTATAAACAAAAATATACACCCCAAAACCATGCACAAAACAGTCATTAAACTTACCTATAGTTTGTGGCGTAATTTGCAAGGTGGGGCTTCTCCAACGTGTCACAAAACTACCCTCTTCTTGCCTACTACAATGTGGCTAAGAGTTGTGGCTCTTCTTCTCTAAATTTCTTACCCAAAACAGTGAGAATATCTCCACAAACTCAGCTACCTTCTAGACTGCGTAGATACTAGTGTTAGGGCTTCCTCCTTGATAGCATTAGGGCTTCTCACTTGATTGCATTAGGGCTCCTCACTTGACTGCATTAGGGCTTCTCACTTGACTGTGTTAGGGCTTCTCACATGACTATGTTTTAGGGCATCATCTCCATTAGGGCAGCATTGTCTTCTTAGGATCTCTCCTCCCACCAAAACCCAAGACAAGTGGAGAGGAAGAGATCACTAGAAGTGTGTGTGAGAAATGACTCTCAATTCATCTCCTTTTATACTAAAACGTTGAGCACATGTGGGGTTTATTTGGTTGCTGGCCGACCTTGATGAATTGTCTTATAACACAAATAAATTCATAACTCCATGAATACTTATCAAAATCGAATGATCTTTAGATCAATCCTACACCTCTCGGTGAGAGGGATCCAAGAAAAATATTAGATGCCATAAATAAGATGACCCACATGGATTTTGGCCCTAGTTTCCAATTTTAACATCATCTCATGCAGTAAGGCAACACCTTTTTGGGACCAATCATCAACAGTGATCCTCCACAATAGTGCCAGTTGCTCTAGCAGTTTCGAATTCCTAAATTTTTGTATTTTTTATGTAATCAGTTTTAGATATTTTAGGATTTTGTCTTTATCTTTTGACATCAAGATATTTTGTAGTTATTTTTCTATAAGTACTTCATAATTCAAAGCAGTAGAGGTTGATGTTTATGTAAAGAAAGGACCATTGATGTAAATTTGTTCCATGGAGTTCCAATGGACACATTTCAGTAATACATAAGCTTTTTCAGGATTCCTATGTCGTATTTTTGGTGCAGTGATATTCTCTTTTGTTATTGTGTTTTTCTCTATTTTTCATATGTGTTTCTTTTCTCTATTGTTTTGAAGAAAATTAAGCTCAGGATTTGTTTCAAAAGCACCCTATTCTAACTTAAAACAATATCAATATTTCCTACTGAGGTCAAGAAATAGATTTCTCTCTTCTTAACGGACTCTTAATATTTTTTTCCTTTTCCATCTCATCAAACATATAAGATACAATAAATTTGTGTACCTTTCCCTATTAGATATGTTTGTAAATGCTAAAATAAATCCATTTGAAGTATCTTGATTCCATTACCCAATGGGGTATTGTTACATTATCAAGCAAACAACAAAACCAAATCTAAAATCAAACCATTGAACTTTCATAAGTAGCCTAATATCTCAATATAAAAAAATCTAAATCCGGAAGAGAGATCCCTCTCTGAAGCGGGCAGCGCTAGATCCCAGCTTCCAAAGTGGTTACCTTTGTATTTCTTTCACAGTCTTGGGAATTAAAGAGTGCTAATATATATCAAGTAGCCAACCCCTTGATCACTATGTTTCGAGCCCATTCTCTCAACTTGGCACACTTTGGACTCTACTAGGCCTTCTCAATGGCCCAACGATTCATTGTGTTTAGTATTTTTCCCTCTTTAGAGGCTTATTTTTGTATTATGGAGATATCTTGGTGGGCTTTCCACCAAGGGATGTTATTATTGCACATTAATTTATTATTTGGGGCTTAATTAGGCCTAATATATTTCCACTTGCACATCCCAAAGAGACCCCATCACGATTAGCTTGAACCTGAAGCATTCAAGAAACCACCCTCCTTACTTTGGGCAGGGTTTCATAGTGAAGATGGGAAAACCTTTGGTTCCATATCTCACTTTGATGATTTCTATCATGTGCCAGTGCTCAGATTAGTATTCCATTTAATCTATAGAGTCCTCTAATTCTTGATCTCAAAGTAAATACATCCCTTATGCGAGATTCCATAGGTCAGGTGAGGATCTTTCCTCTTATGAAGGAAACCCTCATCCCTTCATCTTCCAAGGTAGATATAGATACAATATTCTTCTTCAATCTTGGAACATACATAACATCATGTAAATGTATGATTTCACCATAGTCCAAATGAAATGAAACAGAACTAAAACCCTTCACAAGATAAGTAAAAGTATCTCCAAGAATGATCTTCAATTCAATCTCCCTCTCAACCAAGTTTGAGTTGACTTCATGATACCCAATGAAGTGTCTATAGGACCCACTATCTACCGAACAACTATCAAATGAATACACAAGAGAGGAACTAATAAGAGAAGAAATAAGAAAATATTCAAATTGAGTGGCAACAACATTATTTCCATACCTTGAATTTTTTTTATCTCTTTTGAAGACAATGATCATCAGGAGCATCTCTTCTTCTTCCATCAACTCTTCTTCTTCTATATGAACTTCTTATTTTTGTAGCCACGATTTTTTTTGTAGTTGTACCTTGGAGAATCTCTCTTTTTCAGAAGACCTTGGGCATAGTGACCATACTTGTGAGAATTATAGCATTCAACTTTAGACATGCCCTTTCTATATCTTTTATTGGAATCCTTGTATTTTGGAGTAGGATTTCTAGAATTAGATGGTCTTCCTCTTCCTTTCCTCTTCTTATCTTGAGAAACAAATGTAGAGGGATCTCCTTATTCAAGCTTTTGAATCCTTCCCCTGGATATCATCCTAGTCTCTTCTTGAGTGAACTTGCCAACAAGCTCATCAAATGTCTCCCAAATTGGAGGAAGACCTTGAATTGCAACAAGTACCAACTCTCTATTTGACAGATCTTCTAGTTATTGATCTTTTAGTTGGGATATACTCATAAAATATGACTGCATAGTCTCTCCCTTATTCATTTTGATGTCCTTGAAGTTGATTTTCAAGGAGAGAGTATGATTCAAATTTTTGAACTCATACATCCCAACCAGGTTATCATACATTTCCTTGGACTTCTTCAAGTTAGAAATATAAGTAAGAAAATGATCTCTCAAAGAGTCAATAATTTTTTTTTTTCTTTGATCTCACCATTCTTATGATTGACCTTGATAGTAGTGGATGCATCCTCTAGAGGCTCAGGTACCTTTCCTTCCACTTATTCCAAGATATCATTCTCATCCAAGGTCACCTCCAACTTGATCTTCCAAGCAGAAAAATTTAATGAGCCATTTAGCTTCTCTCCCTCCTTGATATATGAGGTAGACATCTTGACAAAGTCAAATAGGCTTCTTCAAATCTCTCAAAGAGGTAATTGGTTGTCATGTCTTCAAATCGTCTTGTCTTCACTTCAGCTCATATACCATGTTAACTTTACAATCTTTTATGTTTAACACAATCACTTATACCAATTATTCTTCAATTAGCAATCCATTTATCCAACGTAATTTTATCTTCCAAAAACAGTAAGAAATTGTAGATAGAACAGTAAACCAATGCACAATAGAAGATAACCAAGAACAAGAGAGTCAATATTTGGTCAAATACTAGGGAAACAACTCCACAAGGGGAAAAACCCTTTCAAAATGCTTCTTTTATTCTATTATCATCAAATGTTCAGCACAGAGATACAATGTTCCAATTCATCAACAATGTGTCAAAATCAAACCTTTGACTATCAAAAATTCAACCAACCAATATCCAATCAATAATGAGCCCAAAATTCAAATATACAATTTTGGTCAAAGTCAATACAAACAATATCCCTAACAAGTCAACAGTCAACAGTCAAAGCACTTCCAAATCAGCTCATTCAACAATCAAAAGATGTGGCCTTCTTTGTTGGTCAAAGTCCGATCAAAACAGTCAACAAAAACTCGATCAAAAGAGAGATAAAACCTATGGTCAAAACCCCATAGAATTGTGGTCAACTTCAGTCAGTCTATAGTCAAGGATAGTCAACTAGCCCTAAAATGTTCGATCTCTCTCCTTATCAATTCGGCCTTCCAAAATAGAGATAAATCCAAGTCAAACAAACCCAAATAAAATTGTAATCAAAGTTGGTCAATGCTATCAAATCAAAAATTCAACACACTAATCAAAAAGCTCCTCCTTCCCTTCGTGCATGTGAGAACAGACATGCAATTTTAGAGCTATACGAACCAATCCAAGAGAAGATGTGATGCATTGATGATGCCCCAAATTGATGTGACAAGGTTTATTTATGAGTCTTTGGAGGTCGAATTAGCTTGCCCATGTCAACTTGAACTTTTGTGCACACGTGCGTTTCTCATCAAAAATAATATTTTTCCTTGATCAAATTAAATTCTTCCAAGGACTATTAGGGGCTTCTTTGGATGAGGAAGGGTTCCCACTGGATAGAATTTCTCCCTGAGCTATCAACTTTTAACACACAATGACTAGTGTATGTTGTTCCCAATTATACTTTGTTGTTCTCCATTGGTCTAAATATGTTTTTGGTTGAAGAAATGTATTTGCAAATAGCACAAGCACATGGTTTTGAGTTGGGGAAGGTTCTAAAGTGATTTTGCAACAATAGGAGAAATAAATGCCTAAGAGGTGTTTGGCTTAGCGATGCAAATGGTCTCAATTACATAGAATCAACAAAAGAACTCAATTGCATTAGATCTAGATTTCTTCATGGTAAGTTGATTGTACATGGTCTCCAACATATAGGGTACAAGAGTGACAATTCATTTGTTATCCAGTGGTTGTGCAAATACATACATGGTCATTTTGTTGAATAATATTTTTTAAAATGAACAATGTAAGGACACTTAAATGAATTATTACAATTATTGTACTTAAAGGTGAAGTGTAAAAGAACATACTCGACATGACTCTTATTTCGAGTAGTGTTCCTTTTAGTTTAATGTTGTTGCATCTACATGTACCAAAATTAAACAAACAATAATCCACCTCCATTTGGTGCATCTTTGATGTAATGGTTTCCTAGACAATTTCATTCCTTGTGATCATCATATTTATGAAATCTTCAAGATAGTTTTACAATGTTTGCAACACAATAATTTAACAAATGGTTGTCTACATCTAGGACAATATATGATCAATTCATCCCCAAGATCCTCTTTCTTGGCCTTGAAATTATTACTAAGTTATGATGAAAACATCAAGTTATATATGTAAGAAAATGCACCAAAATTTGCCTTTGTAAATGGGTGTTTTATTAAATAAAACATGTTATTTTGTTTCATATTCAAAGTTTATATTGATTACATTATATTCAATTGTAAACCTTTTCTACATTATTGATCTGTTTCCAATAAATTAGGTCATATATTATTGACCGATGCTACTTCAACTTCATCACTTATTGACCTACGATCAACCTAGAGGTCAAATTTTACCGCATATAGTTGTCAATATAGACAATTATATTTATAGTTTCAAAATAAAGAAACTATTATATTATTGAAATGGTTTCTTCTAACATCAAACAAATTGACATAAGATCCAAAAAATTACTTACAAAACACTGTATAATATATTTATCCAAGGTTGAACCAATAGCTTGATCATATGATATTATTACTAACAATGCTTTGTTCACCCAACTTCATTTTCAATATAAAGTTGCTTGTAGTTTCAAATATAATCAAGTTTATCTGAATTTAAATCAATAACTTGATTACTTAATAATTATGATTGACAAATTTTTGTTTACCCAACTTTTTCAATACAAAGTTGCTTGTAACTGACTGACAAGGTCTTGTTTAACCAACGTTTTCAATACAAAATTGTTTGTAGCTGCAAAAATATCATTTACTCTAAGAAGTTGGCTCAAATATAAAAATTCAATTCTATTATATTTATCTTATATCACATTCTAAGGGTGATGAGAAAAAATGTTCTTATCACACATTTGATGATAAAGTTACATAGTATATTTACAAGGCTACAAAAAAGGTGATTTATCTAAGTGAAAGTTGCCATACAAGATAATTTCATAGCCTTTAAATTAAGTGAATGAAAAGAAAAATACAATAAATTATATTATAGATATTTGGGACACGAAAAAAACCTAACTTTAGAAATTATCTCATAAACATCACTTTCCAGTATCTAAGAACAGCTACAAAGAGAGGGTTGATAATTTGTTTCAATTAAAAACATCTACTTAATATAACGAAGTCAATGAACGTCAAGAGAAGCCTACTAATGAGAAATTTGTTCATGATAATAATCCACACCATCCCTTATGGGTCAACTGAAATTCTATATGCCACATAACCTGATTTTGGAAATTACCTCATGAACATCATATACATATACCATACCTATACCTAAAAGGACATATTGTTACTTCTGCAAGAAATTGGCTATGAAACAAATCAAGAAAAGTAGAAAGGAATAACATTTCAGAAAAAACATAATTGTTATAAATGACAAATGGAATCTCCAGTAAAATGCAAAATAATAGCCAACCTTTATCAATGCGCATGGAAAGCAACTACTACGAGAAATAACAATATATTGAGAAAATCAAATAAATGTTTTCCATGAGATGTGATTCTTAGTTATAAATTATGAGGATGTTGAAACATTTTATCATCTAATAACTTTGAAGGAAAATATTTAGATTCTAGCTTACTAGCTTCAAGTAATAAACTTTTCCTTTGATGCCAAAAAATGGATAACCTCACAGAAGTTATTCACTGTTTTAAAATGTTAAAGCTTAATTTGAAGGAAATCTCCTAGGGATAATTTTATGAACGAAATCATCTTGATAAGCCATCACCTTTTGCACATCGAAGTATAAAAGATGCAATATTGCTTCTCTTTTCCCTAGGAAGCTAGTGAAGTAGTCTTGAGGCTCTCCTAGGCTCTCCTGCATTGGTGCTTCCTCAAGGCCGCCTCCAATTTTGAATCCATTTTGATGGTGCGGTTATGAGAAAGCCAAGCCCTACCTTCGATATCAAACTTTGCTATAATATCTCCAAGAATAGTGCCTCTTTGATTCTTTCCCCCTCTTTGTCTAGGTTAAGAACATCATTGGTCGTTAAACTCTTACCTCCTAACCTAGGCCAAGTCCACTGGTCCCGTGTGGTCCCATTCCTTTGAAAAGACAATTCTTCAAGAACCATCCAGGATACCAATTTCAATAAGGATTTTAGGGATTGGAAAACTCTTTCAAAATTCATATTCCCTAAAGCTAACCCTCAAATCCTCTTATCATTCTCCTAGAAGACATTGTACCTTGCTTAGAAAGCAAGCAAGCCCTATTCTTAAACCGCTTCTAGAGAGGGATTATTTGGGTCACTCAATATCCACTTCATGATTTATCCTTCATTTGTGGCTCCATATATATCGTGTCTCCTCCCCTCGGTGAATGTTCGTAAATAGTAGGGAGCCTTATTTGAGGTGGTAGTGGGCTAAGTCTCCATTTGTTGCCCTTGGTCTAGCAATTTCCCTTTAGGGGTCCCCTTTAGGTCCCTTTCTAGTTTGAGTAGTAACAAGACTCACATATGCTTGTTTTTTCCTTCAAATACACCTCCTACATGATCTTAAACTAAGCTTGGAGATGTTTACCCTATCAATCCAATCTTGAGTAGAAACGAGGAAGGGATACTCTTTATATAGAGTCTAGCTCAAACTTCCTTTACGTGAAGATAATAATAGTGGACTCTAGATCAACATTTTTCTCCAAGAAGAAATAAAAAAATAATTTGGAGTCCTCTAGATCCATTCTTCCCTCCAAGGAAACAATAAAATGCAATATCTCATAACCAACTCAAATGACAAGTCAATCAATGCATAAAATAGTGAGAAAGTTATGACACATCTCCTCCAAGGTGGATGTCTCTCTCATCTAGGGTATCAACCATGTAACAAGCTCTCCAAGTGGCTTGTGTGGCCTCTATAAGTGGTACGTCTTGTTATCACTCAAATTGTATAGGCACGTTGCAACAATGACTCAAGTCGGGGGTTGTCACTCTGATCCCCCAGCCTCTTTGTTCTAGCTATCTCCCAACAACAAGCTATGGCGGGTAGTCCCTATGGAAGATGGCAATGAGAGACAAGTTGGCAACCAATGAGTCCTAGAGACCCAATTGAATGGCCTAGCCACTTGGTTGATTTAGTAAGTTTTTATAAATTAGATAAAATTACTTACGGAACCAGTGCCTTATCGAGTCAACTTACTTGTTTTATATCAATTAAGGACCAAATGACCGGATGAACAACCATTTCTTGAATTCTTAACTCTCCTATATGTTATGCAGATTCTATAACTTAGGTGTGATGTAGGAATCTTGATTTCTTTTAATTAGACACCTATTCTAGGTGTATCTTTCCTCTTAACTATTTGGAAGCTGATCTCTAGAGTAGATTGTGAGAAAGAGACCAAGGGGAAGAAGGCATAGGCTTGATTAACGATACCTCCCCTTACGTACTAGCCACTCGGTGCCTAAGAAGTTGTAGAGACCGTGGCTCTTACGACTGCAAGGTCACTGTGTTAACCAATAAAGAAGTGTTGGCTCCTCAAGCTAGATGAGAAAGGTGGTCCTATTTTCTATCAACCAAACTTATGCTCGGAGGCAAATTATTAAATGCAAAACTATTCTTATAATGATGTGAAAGGTGGATGAGTGTTTCTTTAAGCGAGATTGTTAATGTTTCCTTGCGTACTTGAGTTATGATTTATGACAATAAGTACATAGAAATGGAAAAAGAGACAATTTCAACCGCAAGATTATGTGCTAATTTAACAAGTGTCAACACGATATGACATATATCCATGATACAATTGCTTAATAATCACTCGAATAAAAGATCACTAATACGCTCAAGATAAAGTTATCACCCACAAATATATAATCAAGAAATGCTGACAAATTATAACAAGTAAAGAAACTAGAGCACTTATCCACTTAGAACAATTAGCCAATGAGACAATACAAAGTGTCAGTGACAATTACTCAAAGGAGACAATAATGATCTCAATGTCCTTAGAGGCTTTCCAAATTAGATTTCTTAATACCAATTATTCAAGATAATTTTCCACAAATCCTCAAGTCAAAAACACTTAGATTTTAGACAATTTAATGCTCTTTCAAACACAATTAGAACAAGTTACTTCAATGCCAATTAGATTTATAGAAATAATTAGATCTCCCAAAAGACAAGTGATGTAACCAAGATACTCCATAATTTAACAAGATAGATTTAATGTCAAGTGCTTTAGAGAGTGAGCTTCTTTCCATGCAAAATCTGAGATTTTGTAGCTTACACAAGACATCAATGTGTTAGTGCCTTTGAAACAATAGAAGAAATATGACAATTAGTCCAACCATAAACTTAATTTAATGCTAACTATCCTTTCCAAAATAAACTATAAGAGCATGAACAATAGCAGCCTTATGTTCTAATGATATCAAGTGAAACTTAATGAGAAATTAAGATAGTAGTAAGCTAATTTATTACAGCAGTATATAACTCAAGAATTATTCTTATGCCAAGTATGTCAAACAACCCCAAATTAGTTGTTTCCTTAAGAGCACTTTAAATGAAGATGCAAACCATGAAAAGACATTTATGTCATTGTTAGGATTAGACCTCAGCAAGCTTGTGACAGTCACCAAATTCTCATAAAACAAGTCAAGTTATGAGTGTCCCAACCTATGCAATAATTTCCTTAATGTCTTATGCAGCTTATGAATGATTATTATGACACTTAAATGAAAATGTTTACCACTGTTAGGAAGAGATTAGAATGTTGTAGCAAAACAGTGAGAATAAGAGGGTTTAAATATCAACCTTTAGGCCTTAAGGCCTTGAAGGAACTTTCCCAACTTCTCCCAATTTTTTACAATATCTATCCCACCTTAAAACACAAACTTTGAACCCAAACTCTTTGCAACAACACCAATTGTTAGCTCAGAAATCAAGTGATCACCGTTAGGTCCCTATACTACTAGTGTAACCCCTTATTATTATTAGTACAATCCCCTTATTATATTGTTGAGCCCATGTAGTCTCCATATTGTTATTATTGTGCCCCATAGAAGCCAACTATTGTTATTGTTGTGCCCTTACATTATTATTGTTATGTCGGCTCTGATTATATTATTACCCCTTAGACTCCTATATATAGAAAGGAGGTCTTGTCATTTGTATCATCTAAGAATTGTTCATTTGTGTAATGTAAAGGAGGTTTCCCCCTCGAAGAGGCTTATTTCTAAGGAGTTGATCTATCTTTTCTATCTTTTTATGAGCTAGTTTTATAACATTTGGTATCAGAGCTTTGGATTCTAGGGTTTCGCTGCTCCAAACAGGTCATTGTGGCATTGTCACTATAACTTTTTTTCTGTGATGGTTCAAAAGACAGAAAAAACCCATTTGAGATGAAATCGCGCAGAACCTCGAGTCCAAATTTCAGATCTTGTCTCATTGTATTTTAGGATATAAGATCTGAGGAAGTTAGGGTTTTTGCAAGCTCCAGAATTTCATCTAAAACAAGTCATCGTCGAATGTTCGCTATAACTTTTTCACTACAAAGCTTCAGAACCTAACAAAAAAAATTGAGAAGAAATCGATCTAAATCTCGGTTCTGAATTTCAGATCTTGTCTCGCTATATTTTTGGATATATGATCTAAGGAATTTAGGGTTTTTGCAAACTCGTGAATTACACCCTAAAGAGGTGACCTTCGGAAAATCGTCATAACTTTCTCTCTGAGCATCAGATTGAAATTTCGTAAGAAGTTATAGAAAGATGACAGACTGTATTTTGTTTGTGTATAACTTTTAGAACCTAAGGTTGAAATAGTGACACGTGGCATGTCTTACAAGTTCACTCTACCGAACTAGTCTATAATTAGGTCATCATGGGAGATTGGGAATAAATATTCCTTCAAGAATCCAATTGTGATCAGACTTACAGAGTTAGAAAGAGGACTCAGAGGACTACTATAGATTGTGATTTCAGAACTGGAAGATCTGAAATTACAAAGTTATAGTCGTTTCAAGATCGAGCTCCTAAAATCAAGAAAAAGCAAGATGAGGAAGTTTAATGGCAAGGATCCGGTAAATTGGATACTACAGATGGAGAAATATTTTGATCTACATGGTGTACCACTATTATAAAAGGTACTTATTACATCTAATTATTTAGAATCGAATCAATTTTTATGGTATAAAGGGTTTTGTTCTCATAAAACATTTTTCACTTGGTCAATTTTCATGGAGGAAATGATAGCACATTATGAGGATACAAAGATAAACACCTTCTTTAGCCAATTGATAAATCTCAAACAAAAGGGTTCAATGGCAGAGCACATTGAAGACTTCCAAAAATTGAATATAAGGGTAAATGATATTCCAGAGAAGAAAATGGTTGATGTCTCTATAGGGACTTTAAAGGATAACATTCAACACAAGGTTTTTCTTTGGGAACCTGATTCATTGGAGAAGGCATTCAGGTTGGCAAGAAAAATTGAAAGTGAAATTATGGAAACAAGGAATCCCACCACTCACGACTATAATTATGGAATTTTTTTTTTCTCTTATCCTTCCACAACCTACATGGTTTACAACACAACAATTGGAAGAAAAAAGAGAAAAAGGGCTTTGTTACAATTGCGATAGAAAATACACTAAAGGTCATAAGTGTGCTGAGAAGAAATTATTTTACATAGATTATGAGGAGGAGGAAGAAAAGGATCAAGAAACATCAAAAGAAGAGGATATACACCAAGAACCCACCCCAGAGAAAGAAGAAATGAATCTGACCATATCTTGTAAAGCATTGGAAAGAATTACCACTCCTCAAACTCTCAAGATAGAAGAACATATCAAGAAAAACAGGTTTAGGAAGTGAAATATCACATTGAGAAAAAAGAAATGAATCCAATCATATCTTGTAATGCATTGGCCAGAATTACCATTCCCCAAACTATCAATACAGAAGGATATATCAAGAAGAAAAATGTTCAAGAAGTGAAAGATCACATCGAGCATCAAGAAATGAATCCGACCATATCTTGTAATGCATTGGAAGAAATTACCACTCCTCAAACTATCAAGATAGAAGGACATATGAAGAAGAAAAAGGTAATAGTTTTGATTGATTCAGGCAATACCCATAATTTTATTCATTGTAAGATAGCCAAGGAATTGAATTACTTCCTATATCTAGCACCAAAGTGTCAAGTGATGGTTGCAAGTGGAGGAACCATGAATATCTCTAGAAAGTGCCATAATATCAAGCTATCCATGGGAGAATATGTATTGAATAGCTCAATGCTTTCCATTCCAACGGGTAGTGTTGATGTTTTACTAGGAGTCCAATGGCTACAATCTTTGGGTATGATAACTTTTAATTTCCAAGAATTTTTCTAGAAATTTTTTTGGGAAGGAAAGGAAGTTGAATTGAGGGTTATCGAAGGGAATCCGAGAAAGATAATCAACTCTAACAATGTGACAAAGATTTTAAATAAAGAACAATGGGACATAATTGCACAATTATGTTCACTAGAGGATCCCACATCGAAATCATGTATTTTTCCAGATCTCCAAAATGTTTTGGACAATCATTCCAAGTTATTTGAGACTCCCAAAGGCCTCCCACCAATTCGTGATCATGATTATGCTATTTATTTGATTCCAGGAAGTGTTCCTCCAAACATCAGGCCTTACAAATATCCATATGCCCAAAAGAGTGGGTACTCATTCAAAAGTTGCAGAAGATCCCAGTTTAAACAGTATTGCTAGAACTTGACAAGAAAGGAAAAATCATATTGGAACCTGAAGTAGTTATAGAACCGAGAAATTGATAGCTATGAAATAGATCAATTTCAGAGTATCTCATCAAGTGGAAGAACTTACCCGCTGAATATTCCACATAGGAGGACAAGAATTTATACAGAAGCATCAAGAACTACTCAAGCATTGAGGACAACACTTTTTGAAGGAGAGGGGCATGTTAGGTCCCTATAATACTAGTGTAACCCCTTATTGTTATTAGTACAATCCCCTTATTATATTGTTGTTCATATGTAGTCCCCATATTGTTATTATTGTGCTCCATAGAAGCCCACTATTGTTATTATTTTGCCCTTACATTATTATTGTTATGCCGGCTCTGATTATATTATGACCCCTTAGAATCCTATATATAGAAAGGAGGTCTTGTCATTTGTATCATCTAAGAATTGTTCATTTGTGTAATGTAAAGGAGGTTTCCCCCTCGAAGAGGCTTAATTCTAAGGCATTGATGTATTTTTTCTATCTTTTTGTGAGCTGGTTTCATAACAATCACCAACAAAGAGGAAGTGAGGTGAGGAGAGGCCATGTTGCACCCATTTTTTCAACATTCCAACGAAGTAGGAGCTAGAAGCCTGAAGGATTTTTTTCAAAGTTTAGAATCATCAGCCATCAGTCTATCATGTCATTGTAAAACCCATTTTGCAAGTTTGTAATGTAAATGATGTTAGTACGACAATTTAATTATGTAACAAAATAGGTAAGTCTATTATTTTGGCTCCAAATTTCATCCTTACATATTTTTGTCTCACTAATTCATCTATGTTTCTAAAAAATGGATGATCAGAAATTTTTTCCCTCCATCCTCACTCCAAATCTAGGGCGAAATTTATCGTCAAGGTCTTAAATGAATCCTAGTGTTTTATTCAAGTCTATTGTAAAAGTGGTTTGAGAATAATTTAAGCTATTTGGATAAATTATTTTACTACAAATCACTTGGTCTACTAGAGCATATTGTGTCACAGAATTAGGTAAGTATTTTGAGGGTCTATAATGAATAGGTATTCCCCCTTTGAAGGTTGAATTTGTAAAATATTATGTAAAAAAATTTTAGTGCCTCGTCCCTCATACTTAAACACCGTGGTTAAAATATTAGAGGCTGGAAAAATAATTAATCGCCTCATGATTCAATTAATTAATTTTTCTGGCAAAAATTAAATTAAATTATAAGCTAGAAAATTAATTAATTTAGACTCAAAAATTAAGTGTTAGATAAATTAATTTCTCAAAGTAGAAAAATTTGTGGGCCTAAAAGATATTAATTTCTGGAGGTCCCCCACCAAAGGAATATTGAAAATTTCAAGAAAAATTGGACCCTTGGACCTTGGTGGTTAAGTCAAAGTCAAATTTTTTAGGAAATTAGCTCAAAATTATTATTTTTTACCTAACAAAAAATGGTTTTAATGAGAATTCGAAAATCCCTCAAAAATAAATATTTTCGATGGTGGAGATTGAAATATGATCAAATATTTATCAATAATTGAGATTATTTTGATGGGGATCAAGCCAACTAGCCGTTATTTTCCACTTTGAGTATTTATCTATAAATTAGAGGCCATTTTGCTTCTCAAGTCACGATGAAAGCTCTAACTTTAGTCTATGTAATTTTGTAACGTTGGTTTTGTTCCACTGATCTGCTAGGAACATTTGAAATATCATAATAAAATACTTTTGGGGTTTAGCTCATGGTGTTTTTTGTCCGATGATCAGTGGTACGTGTTGGGTATGTGCTTGCCAATAAATTGCTTAAAATTTTAAAGTTTGTTTATTCATTAGATGGTTATAAGAACATTTTATTGGTAGATTTTGGGTCTATCTTAAGTGATATGATTCACCATGTCTAACAAGTTTTCTTGAAGAAAATATATAGAGTTTGCAGGTTTCCCCACCATTTCGCTCCAAGTTCACAGACTTTGGATGAGAGTCGACCTATTTTGGGCTCTGAGAATTGCGTTTGGTTTTCTTACTTCACTAAGGTTGTGGGTAGTACCATAACTTTCGAAACACATCTAATCTATCGTGATTATTCATCATTTAAAAAATTATTTACTCAAAAATATTTATTTCCAAGCATTGTGTATTTGTATATAACTTGTAGATTATTTTTGTAGAATAATTTTTGCAAATAAAATTTTCTAGTCCTTGTTTTGCAACTATTTGGGTTTGGCATTTTATTTCAAATTTTATGTTTTGAGGTTTTTAGCATAATTGTAAATATTCCTTAGATTTATTTTATTTCATAAATAATTTTTATATTTAAAAATTGTGAAATATTTATTTGATTTAAGCTTTAATTTTGTAGTTTAAATTTTTTAATTAGATTTACTTTTAATTTGAATTTTACTTGTAAAGTTTTTATCGCACATTCTAAATTTGAAAATAGTTTCTCTTAATTGTGTCTATATATACTAACATTTTACCTTGTATTTCACTAACCCTCTACATTTTAATTTTTTCTTGTATATAATTTCTTGAGGTTTTTATTTTATTTTTGTATATATGGGTTTTTTGGGAAAATTTACTTTTTATTTGTATAGGTAAAATCTCTCAAGGGATTGAAGAAAGGAGTAAACTTCCAACAATTAAAAACCCTAGACGTATAGGCTTTTTGAACCCATTTTTTTGAGGACAGTTATTTTCAAATTGAAGAAGAAACCCATTTTCTGAAGGCACTAGCCCTTACCCAACTTAAAATGCTAGTGTTTCGAACCTATTTTGCAAGAATTAAGAAGGTTGTAAGCCCTTCAAGGCCTAGATCTCATTGCAAACAATGGTTTCTTCAAGGGATTCGCATTTTATCTCTAATAATTTGTGATTGCAACAATCATAAAGGTCTAATCTTTGGGTTTTGAGCTAACATTTTGTGAGTGCGAGTGTTGAAGAGTGATTTTTCTCACATCTCCAGATTAGGCCTTGGGGTTTGCTTCTATTGTCTTCCTCTCTCATTTTAATTGAATATATAATTATATCAGATTTGATATATTGATATAACAGTTGCATAATCATCATAATACAAGCCTAAAAAAACCACACATTAAGCTCATAACTCATACAAGACATCAAAATAAATTAAAAGGGTTTGATCTATCAATTTTATTGTTTTATGTTGGTTGTCATATAATTTTCAAGGTCTGATTCGAAATTGTAGAGGTCTAATCTGAAAGTCTTAGGTCTGATAAAAGTGTTAAAGAAGTGTATTCAAGGCATAAATAATCATAAAATAAGCCTAAATTCATTAACAAGTCACTTAAGGCATGGAGTATTAATCTTGTGGTTAAATTGATTGCATATAAGCTAATTTTTTAGGACTGTTGGGCAATTTCTAGATCTGATATGTTTGCTTCGGCCATTTATGCAGTCATATAAACTAAATAAGAATCATCAAAATTAACCAAATATCATCTAAAAATCACTCAAATTGATTAGCTAATCTTTGGAGTTTATTTGGCATTAATATTTAGGCACCTTGTTGGTTTATTAAGGACTGAATCATTGATTTTTTGAGTTATTACAGATTTGATATACATCATTTTGATGTATGATCTGAGCATAATAAATATTATCTATAGTGTCTAAACATTCCTATAATCAAGTGAATATCATTGGAAGCTAAATGCATTGATTTTCTAGCTTATCTTTGACATCTTGAATCACTTCTTGACTGTTGAAATAAAATTGCATACCTTTGACTACAAGGTTGTTGTGATAATAAATCACATATAAGTCTCTAAAATTGGGTAAGGAAATTTTACAATTCATAATCATTAATGGTTGAAGTGATTTGGGATTATTTTTAGTCATTGGAATCTTTTACACTTGCATTCACACATGTGTTCCAATCAAGTTGATAAGTGTTTACATGGCTAATTTCTCTAAGTGACATTGTGGATAAATGCTCTTAATTTCTCATTGTCATTATTGTCATTGAGTGGATTATTTTCTCATTGTTAAATTGGATATCTCTTGTGGATGCTATTTTGATCATAATTGTGCTAAGAGATTTAAATTTCTCTCTTGTATCATTGAGCACTTGGTCTTGTTTAAGATTGTATTTCAATATATTGTTAAGTACTCGTGTTCCTCTTGTCCTTTGGCACATGAAAGTATACGGGGAAGCCAAAGATCCTCAAGTGTCCAACAATGGGCTTTACACCTGTGAAAACTTCTTCAGGTGTCTTGTCGCCCAAGGCTTGATGATGGGTCCTATATTGAACATAGATCACAATGTTTATAGCTTCACCCCACATAAATTTTGGCAACTTTTGGTCATGCAACAGGGCTCGTGCAGCTTCCTTGATGGTCTTGTTTTTTCTTTCATCCACTCCATTTTGTTAAAGGTTGTAAGGTATGATGGTCTACTTCTTGATTCTTGCTTTCTTGCAAAAGTCAATGAACTCATTTGAAATGAATTCTACATCGTTATTAGACCTGCGACACCTTATTCTCTTGTGTGTTTGATTTTATATTAGTGCCTTGAATTCCTTGAACATATCAAATGCCTCATGTTTGTGTTTTAAGAAGAATATCCATGTCTTTTGTGAAAATTCATCCACAAAGGTTATATAGTATAGATAGCGACCAAGAGATTTCACTAGCATGGGTCCGCATAAGTCAAAATGTATGAGTTGTATAATGTCATTGTTCTTGGTCCTGCTAGAAGGGAATGTTCCCTTCAATTTATTTCCACTTGCACATCTCGTAGAGACCCCATCATGATTAGTTTGAACCTCAAGCATTCCAGAAACCACCCTCCTTACTATGGGCAGGGCTTCATAATGAAGATGGGAAAACCATTGGTGCCATAGCTCACTTTGATGATTTCTATCATGTGCCAATGCTCAGATTGGTCTTCCATTGACTCTATAGAGTCCTTCAATTCTTGATATCAAAGTAAATGCATTCCTTATGCGAGACTCCATAGGCTAGGTGAAGATCTTTCCTCTTATGAAGGCAACCCTCATCCCTTTGTCTTCCAAGGGAGATATATATATAAGATTCTTCTTCAATATTGGAACGTATATAACATCATGTAAATGTACGATTTCACCATAGTCCAAATGAAATGAAATAGAACTAAAGCCCTTCACCACATAAGTAGAATTATCTCCAAGAATGATCTTCAATTCAATCTCCCTCTCAATCAGGTTTGAGATGACTTCATGATACCCAATGAAGTGTCTAGAGGCCCCACTATCTACCGACCAACTATCAAATGAATCCACAAGAGAGGAACTAAAAAGAGCATAAATAATAAAATATCCAAATTGAGTAACAGCAACATTAATTACATACCTTGAATTTCTTGATCTCTTTGGAAGATGATGATCATCAAGAGCATCTCTTCTTCTTCCATCAACTCTTCTTCTTCTATTATTGAACTTCTTATTGTTGTAGCCATGATTATTGTTGTAGTTGGAACTTGGAGCATCTCTCTTTTTCAAACAACCTTGGGCATAGTGACCATACTTGTGACAACTATAGCATTAAACTTTCGGCATGCCCTTTCTATATCTTTTATTGGAATCCATGTATTTTGGAGTAGGATTTCTAGAATTAGCTAGTCTTCCTCTTCCTTTCCTCTTCTTATCCTGAGCAAAAAATGCAGAGGGATCTCCTTCTTCAACCTTTTGAATCCTTCCCCTGGATATCATCCTAGTCTCTGCTTAAGTGAACTTACCAACAAGCTCATCAAATGTCGGAAACTTGTCATGGTTGTTAATAGTTGTAATGAATGTCTCCCAAATTGGAGGAAGACCTTGAAGTGAAACAAGTACAAACTCTCTATCTGACAAATCCTCTAGCTATTGATCCTTTAGTTGGGATATCCTCATAAAATATGACTGCACAGTCGCTCCCTTGTTCATTTTGATGTACCCGAGTTGATTTTTCAAGGAGAAAGTATGATTCAAATTGTTGGCATCATACATCCACACCATCTTATCATAGATTTGCTTAGACTTCTTCAACCTAGAAATATAAGTAAGAAAATGATCTCTTAAAGAGTCAATAATCTTTTTTTATTTTGATCTCATATTTCTTATACTTGGCCTTGATAGCAGTAAAATCATTCTCTAGAGGCTCATGTACCTTTCCTTCCACTTATTCCAAGATATTGTTCTCATCCAGGGTCACCTCCAACCTGATCTTCCAAACAACAAAATTTTATGAGCTATTTAGCTTCTCTCCCTCCTTGAAGTATGAGGTAGACACCTTGACAAAGTCAAATAGGCTTCTTCAAATCTCTCAAAAAGGTAATTGGTTGTCTCCTATCTCCCTGGGCTTGTCTTCACTTCAGCTCTAATACCATGTTAATTTTCAAGTCTTTTATGTTTAACACAATCACTTATACCAATTATTCTTCAATTAGCAATCAAATTATCCAATATAATTCAATCTTCAAGAAACAATAAGAAATTGTAGATAAGACAGTAAACCAATGCACAATAGGAGACAATCAAGAACAATAGAGACAATATTTGGTCAAAGACTAGGGAAAAACTCCACAAGGGGGAAAGCCCTTTCAAAATGATTCTTCTATTAGATTATCATCAAATGTTCAACAAAGAGATACAATGTTCCAATTCATCAAAATTATGTGAAAATCAAACCTTTGACTATCAAAATACAACCAACCAATATCTAATCAAAGGTGAGCCTAAAAGTCAAATCTACAATTTTGGTCAAATTCAATAGCAGCAATAGCCCTAACAAGTCAACAGTCAACAATCAAGCCACCTCCAAATCAGCTCGATCAACAGTCAAAAGATGTCGCTTTCTTTGCTAGTCAAATTCCAATCAAAATGGTCACAAAAGCTCGATCAAAAGAGAGATAAAAGATGCGGTCAAACCCCCACAGAATTATGGTCAACTTTAGTTATTCTGTAGTTAAGGACAGTCAACTAGCTCTGAAGAGTTCGATCTCTCTCCCAATCAATTTTGCCTTCCAAAACAGAGATAAAACCAAGTCAAAACAACCCAAATCAAAGTGTAATCAAAGTTGGTCAACACTATCAAATCAAAAGTTCAACACACTAATAAAAAAGCTCCTCCTTCCCTTCACACATGTGAGAACAAACATGAAATTCCAAAGCTATACCAACCAATCCAAGAGAAGATGTGATGCGTTGATGATCCTCCAAAGTGATGTCACATATATTTTATTTATGAGTCTTTGGAGGTCGAATTATGTTAATTTTAGGTATGTTCTATGCATAGAGCAAATTTACTTTCAATTTTCCATATTAATTCAATATCAATTCCAAATTAGCAATCACATTTATCATAATAGTAAAATGCAGATAGAACATAAACATAAATCGCAAAAAACAAGCCAAGACAAGAGGACACAAGATGTGGTGCCAGCCAAGGACAAACCCCAATGTGGGGAAACCCTTGATCAATTCTTCTTATGTTCCTCAATAGTTCAGTAGAGAGAGAGAGTACATATACATCAGAAGTCAACATTTTGACTTGAAAAAATAAGAGAAGATATCTTCTTTAAGAAGATGACACATGAGGTAGCAGATCTGACCTTAGATGATTCTATCACCATGTTGTACCCATCACTGAGCTGAACCTCATCATCATGCTACACCCATCATTGTGTTGCACCTCATTATCATGTTGCACCCATGCTGCATCCATCACTATGTTTCACCTCATCATCATGTTGCACCCATCCACACTGTCACCTATATGATGCATACTGCAATACTGTAACTCTATCATGGAACAACGTTAGTCGCTTGCTATGGCTTGCAACCTAGCAAAGCAGCTAGTTGTAGCAAGAGATTCTTCCAACATATCTCATGAACCCTTTATACATACCCAGACATAATCTTGATACAACGTTGTTTTCTATACTTGACTTTGTTGTCAACACTATGATTCACCAACCAAGTAAACAGTCCTAGGAACAAATCATGTCCAAACAGATATGTTGCCACCTACAACACCATGTTGTAATACAATTACCCATGCTGCAATTTTAGAGCCACTTTCCTTGTTGTGACTAAGGGTCCTTTCATACATAGATAAGGGCTCCTTCAATTAAGTCTTTCCTCCTATATTTTCTGCAGCTCGGATGTCCTCCTTTAGGACTGTGACAAGGGCAACACTAGCACTCCTTTTATAGTGGATGAGGGCACCTAAATGCATCTTAAACTCCTGTTTGGACAACGGTTTAATGGACAATTTGATAGCTGCTAGGAACCTTGTTAGCAGGGGCTTGAACCTCCTTCTTGGATTGTGGCTAGGGCAGATAGGAGCCTCATCAAACTGCAGATTAGGGATCCTAGATTGAGTTGTGTATTAGTGCCTCTTGACTGCATTTATACTGTGGAATAGATCCCTTCCTTGAACAGCATATAACTTTCTTCCTTGACTATGTTTGCATCTCTTCCTTAACAGTGTCTACGGCACTAGCTTGTGACACTTGATTGGACTATGATTAGAGCTTTTCAAGCCCTTCTCTTTATAGTGAATACATGCCTCTTTTTGGTGACTAAGAAGCCCTCATTGACTGCGGCCTAGGAGTCTTCTTTCTCTGTCGTTATGACCCTTCAAGACAGTGTTAGGCTACTTAGCATATAGGCCTTACCTTATTGTGTAATGGAATCATCCTTCACCTTCTTGACAATGTTATAGGGTATCTCCTTCCATGGTTGTGATTTGATCTTCCTTAGGGTATCATTAGGGCATCATGAGGCTTCTTCCTTTTACTGCGGATTAGGGCATCATTAGGCCAGCGTATAACCTAGGGCACTCCCCTAGATCTCATCTTCATCAAACCCAAAATAGAATGAAGAGAGATCACAAGAGTGTGTGTGACAAATGACTTAAAGTCTTCTTCTATTTATACTAAAACGTGGAGGATAAGTGGGGGCATTTTGGTTCTTGGCCGACCTTGACAAATTGTCCCATAACACAAATAAATTCATATCTCCACGAATACATGTCGGAATTGGATGATCTTTAGATCAATCCTATACCTCTTAATGAGAGGAATCCAAGAAAAATATTAGCAACCATAAATAAGAAGACCCATGTGGAGTTTGGCCCCAGTTTCAAATTTTAACACTCCCTCTCAACTAGGGAGAACTTCATCTGCCAAATTGTACTATCTCTTCCATTAGTGCCTTGCACAACTCTGCTCTGGTAAACTATGAAGAAGAAGAAGTAATCGAGAATGTATCATACCATCCTCTACTGACCCGAAGTTAGTCCCATATAAAGAGAGTGTCTCATACCACTGTTATTGACCTGAAGTCAGTTCCAATAAAGAGAGTGTATCATACCACTCTTACTGATTCGAAATCAATTCCAAAAGAGAGTGAGTTATATCACTCTTACTGACCCGAAGTCAGTTCCAAATAAAGAGAGTGTATCATACCACTCTTACTGATCCGAAATTAGTTCCAAAAGAGAATGAGTTATATCACTCTTACTCACCTGAAGTCAGTTCCAGTTGATCCCAGATCAATATCATCCTAGCATAAGGAGTACGGTAGGTACACAATGCGTCCATCGGTACTACTATGGTACCTATCCTCATTTCCCTAATCATTGGCCAGATGAGAGGTACTTCCCATGAGTCCCAGACTACATGGGTAGGATGTCTCAGCAAGAGAAAGATGAACCACTCATCATCCATACATGCCGCTAGGGGTATCCCAAGGGAAGGCTTAACCACTCACCCTGTACACAAAAAATCACTAGGGGAAGGCTAAACTACTCACCCTATGATTGTGTCTTAGCAGGAGAAGGATGAACCACTCATCCTACCTACATAGCAGACCATTAGGGGAAGGCTGAACCACTCATCCTATGGTTGCTCATCGCTCCAAGATGTACCCCCAAGCCCCCCAAAGCTTAATGTCCATATCCTACAAGACCCTTAGGAGAGAGTCTCTTCACGACTCTTATTCATTCTCAGAAAGTCAAGAATTTTACCTTTCCTAGGGGCTTCGACAAAATATCGGCGACCTGCACATCAGTCCCAATGTGATGGAGCCTTCTTGCTCCTCGATGTACCATATCCCAGATAAAGTGGTACTTGACCTCTATATGCTTGGAGCGATCATAGAACATGAGATTCCTCAACAATTGAATCCCCCTCTGGTTGTTACATAAGATCATGATGGTATCCAACACATGTCCAAACAGCTCACTAAAAAGCTTCCTCAACCAGACAACTTCACATGAGGTCACACTCGTAACTATGTATTCGGCCTCAACGGTGCTCAAAGCAATCGACTTCTGCTTCTTGTTCATCCAGGATATCAAAGCAGAACCCAATGAGAACCAAAACCTAGAAGTGCTCTTGTGATCCTCTACACTGCTTGCCTAATCATCGTCAGAATAATCATGCAGCGTCACATTTCCGACAATGTATCTTGATCCATGAGAGATTGTGCCCTGAAGATATCTCAAAAGATTCTTGGCACCAATCCAATGGGGCTCAACCATATATGAGCTCAACATGCTAATTGCAAAACATATATCCAGTTGGGAGTTCGCCAAGAACATCGATGCTAGTATGAGTTTATGAAACTCAAAGGCACTTCCTAAATCAGGTCCAGCATCACTACCACATAAATTCTTAAAGTTAGGCTTCATCGAGGTAGTCACAGGCTTGTAGTTCACTATTCCAAATCTGGAATTCAACTCCCTCTTACTTTTGTAAATGAGAGGGTCAGTACCTTCCAGAAAGAGATCGTCCACATAAGGTACCAGTATGAGAGGTCTATCATCCACAACCTTCAAGCAATGGTTTGGATTGACTTCACTCCTAGTGAATCTCAGCTTCATCAGATCGTTGTTTATCCTTTCATACCAAGCCTGAGGTGCTTGCTTCAAGCCATAGAGGGCTTTCTTCTACCTATATACATGAGATTCCCGATCATGAATCTCAAACCCCTCGAATTGTTCCAAATCTATGGACTTGCTACATGAGGGGAATGGTTCCCTTGTAAGTTTTCCTTCGGTACATCTAGAACATGTACCTTCATGCTCTTCTTGAATTCAAGCATCCCTGTCACCATCTGACTCACATCGGGTAGGGCCCCATAATAAGGAGACCTTCAGTGCTATAGAAGAGATGTGTCAACTGACATGGTCCCCAATGGACTTCCTGCAACTTGATACAAATTGCCAACCCTGAACCCAAGAGTAAAAACATCTTGAAAATTCCTTTTTCAAACACATACCTTTCCATCGATGAATGCCACCTTTGTCTTCCATTGCCGAAATGGACACCAGGTCCTTCGTGAGATCAGGTACATAAATGAATTCTTGTAAATGAATCATGTTACCCTCATTCAATTGAGGGGTAACATTCCCTACACCCTTTTCGGGATAGGTGGCATTGACTCCAAGTATAATCTCCACGATTGTTTCCTTCTCTATCAAATTAGAGAGTTTCCTTCTATCCGATGAAGTGCCTTGAAGCACTACTATCAATAAGCCAAATTCCCAAACAGTCTAGAGGAGAAGTGGTGGAGAGGGCCAATATAAGATAATACTCCTTTAGCTTATCAGAAACAAGATTTGATTCTTCATACCTTTAGTTCCTTGCTTTCTTTGAAGAGTCGACCATTTCCTTGATGCCCTACATTCCTTTTTCCTTTGCCATTGTATCTGTCATTCCTCTAATCATTGAAGATGCCCTTGGAATGATTGTTATCATCATCAAGTGATGTTTCCCTTCTATTTGGAAACTTCCTCGCATAATGTCCAAACTTACTGCAAGCAAGGCATCTGCCTTTCCTTCCATTCTCAAATCTGGACTTCCTATTGAAGTGACCTATAGGTATGCCACCAGATGCTTCTGCTGCACCACTTTGATAATCTTCTTTGCTTCAACTTCACCCTTGGTGAATTTGAAGAGGGATGAGGAACCCATTGAGCCTTTTTTCCTTTCCAACTGTCTTCGGTGATTGCTTTTTCACTCTTGCTTGGGATTTGTCTTCACCTCAGCTCTGATACCATGTTAATTTTAGGTATGTTCTATGCTTAGAGAAAATTTACTTCAATTTTTCATATTAGCTCAATGTCAATTCCATATTAGCAATCACATTTAGCATGATAGTAAAATGCAGATAGAACATAAACATAAATCACAAAAAACAAGCCAAGACAAGAGGACACAAGATGTGGTGCCAGCCAGAGACAAACCCTAATGTGGGGAAACCCTTGACCAATTCTTCTTATGTTCTTCAATAGTTCAGCAAAGAGATAGAGAGTACATATACATCAGAAGTCAACATTTTGACTTGACAAAATAAGAGCAGAGATCTTCTTTAAGAAGATGACACATGAGGTAGTAGATCTGAACTCAAGTGATTCCATCGCCATGTTGTACCCATCACCAAGTTGCACCTCATCATCATCCTACACCCTGTTGAAAAATGTGCAACAAGAAATGCTAAATTTAGAAAGTGCTAAAAACAACACTTCTAAAAATAACAGTTTGGCCAATGAGCATTTTGGCCACCTTGGGTGAGAGGTGAAACCGCTAAAAATAGAATCTTCTAAAAATATCATTTCTGGGTCCCTTCCTATTTTTAGAAGTCCCTGGCCTAACTATAGGAAGTATAAATGAATTTGGTCTTAACAGCAGTTTAAAATATTAATTAATTAATCTCCATGAGTTAATTAATTATGGAAAATTAAACTTAAAGTCTTTGTGAGATCATGGAATTATTTTCTCCCTTGATTTAAGAATTTATCCCTTGATTGAAGGAGATAAGGTTCAGTTCTATAATGAGAGAATCAGTTGACTTAGTTTAACTTAGTCAAGTCTAGTTAGATTATTTTAACAAGTTGTTAAAATAATGAAATATAGTTTGTTAATTCTTGCATGCATGTGACAACTATTATTTCAGATAACTGAGCATTCCCTCATGGGTAACTGATGCATGTCAGTTCAGACAGAGACCCAGTTGAGATCAGAGAAGGGACAGTGTACTATCAGTTGGATGAATATTTTTCCTATAAAGGAAGCTCATCCATGATGATGATTTATCTCCTTCAGGTTTGTGCAGTTATTTTAGAGGTCAGTGTTGTGTGTGAGGTGAGAATCACACAAGTTGCAGCTGGAGGACCCAGGAAAAACTGTGCATAGAAATAGGAGGATTGGAGGGCAGAGGAGAAGGTTTGTGAGAAGCCTTTGACTATCTATGAGTAGAAGAGAGATTGTACTGAGAGCTGGATAGCTTCTGAGCTAAGGCTTTGTGTAATCCGGAAATATTTCCACTTGTATGATAATACAGAGATGGGGTTTTAGGCAGGTGCTTTCCCCAGGTAAATTCTTCTGTGTTATGTGTGATTGATTCCTTCTTATCAGTTATATGTGTTCTTATTGATGTTGCTCATGGTTGATTAAGCTTCCGTTAAATTGTTTGTACAAGTAGATCAAGTGTTTTGCTTTAGTACATTGAATTACCAAGTTGATCTACAGGTGGGAAATTTCTACATGGTATTAGAGCTAGCTGATTTGTAGAAAAAGTTCTACATGGTATCAGAGCTAGCTGATTTGTAGGAAAAGTTCTACAAAATTCTACATGGTATCGGAGCATAGGTGATCAAAGAGAGAACAATATACTTAGAGGAGATTTCAAAGTTTTGAGTTTTGGGCCGAGAGTTTGCAGAGCAGATCTGAAAATTTCTATACAATTTTTTTTGAAATAAATAGTAGATTTGGATTCCTTGTGGAAAAATACCCAAGATTTAAAAATTAAAAAAAAAAAGAAAAAAAAATCAGCTGAATTGGAGTTCGGATGAGGGAGATATCGTTGATTTAAAATCAGCCCTTTTTCTATAAAATTTCGTGATTGCGGGAAAGTGGAAATAGATTGGTGTGCTAGCCAAGAACCTGTATGCACTTGAGGTACAAGATGCATGGAAAGCCTTGAGGAGCAAGGCAAATGTTAGATACTCGGTGGTTGAGAGGGAGAGTAAATTACCTCTCAACATGCAGCGCCAGAAGAAGTCTCAGAAAATTGTGGAGGAGCCACGATTGGTGCAGCAACTTCAGGAGGTTGTGGAGCAGCCACAACAGGGGAAGCTGAGAGGAGATCGAGTAGAGACATCTACTCATGCAGAGACCTCTAGTGGGGGGAAATGTCGAGCTTGGTGGGCAGAGGGATCACATGCAGCCGTACCTCCAGGTAGGAGGTGGGGTGATGTGGAGTGATCCTCCCAAGGAGGAGGGGCAGGATCCTTGAGGTACCCAACCTCTTGGATGAGACCTTGCTACAAGAGCCCCGATGTGGAGTAGTAGGAACTGACTGATTGGGTAGAGACAGATGCAGATGGAGTGGCAGAGAGAGCAACAGTGTAGGGAATCCCAGGACAACACATAGCTAGCAGGTTGAAGCAATGCGAGAGGCACAAGTGTTTTGCACAGTGCTAGGTGGCATAGAGAGGTGTGCAATGGTGTGAGATCCATGGAGTTGTTGTAGTAGTGCAGATTTCAGAGAGGGAGCACTTATCAACTATAGGTAGAGCTTCAGCATCAGAGTATGTTCCTAGCCCAACAGAGTGGTTGGTTGGGAGTGTTTTTGTTCTGAGAGTTTCAGGAACAATTAGACTGGGTAGATGTGTTGCAAGCAGAACATTCCAGAGTTACAGGATCAGGTTCGAGAGGAAGCCTTTCTTGTTGAGAGGGAGTGTTGAAAAATGTGCAACAAGAAATACTAAATTTAGAAAGTGCTAAAAATAGAATTGCTAAAAATAGCACTTCTAAAAATAGCATTACAGAGATAACATTTCTAGGTTTCGTAGAACTATAGGAAGTAAAAACGAATTTGGTCTTAACAGCAGTCTCCACGAGTTAATTAATTATGGAAAATTAAACTTGAAGTCTTTGTGAGATCACAGGATTTAGGAATTTACTCTTGATTAAAGGAGATAAGGTTCAATTCTATATTGAATTAGTTGACTTAAACTTAGTCAAGTCCAAGATTACAACAAGTTTTTAAAATAATTATAGTTTGTTAATGCTTGCATGCATGTGACAACTATTATTTCAGATAATTGAGCATTCCCTCATGGATAACTGATGCATGTCAGTTCAGACAGATTGAGATCACAGTGTACTATCAATGAATAGGAAGCTTATCCATGATTCTCCTTCAGGTTTATGCCAATGAGCATTTTGGCCACCTTGGGTGAGAGGTGAAACGGCTAAAAATAACATTTCTAGGTCCCTTCCTATTTTTAGCAGTCCCTGGTCTAACTATAGGAAGTAAAAACGAATTTGGTCTTAACAGCAGTTTAAAATATTAATTAATTAATCTCCACGAGTTAATTAATTATGGAAAATTAAACTTGAAGTCTTTGTGAGATCACAGAATTATTTTCTCCCTTGATTTAGGAATTTACTCTTGATTAAAGGAGATAAGGTTCAATTCTATATTGAGAGAATTAGTTGACTTAGTTTAACTTAGTCAAGTCCAATTAGATTATTTCAACAAGTTTTTAAAATAATGAAATATAGTTTGTTAATGCTTGCATGCATGTGACAACTATTATTTCAGATAATTGAGCATTCCCTCATGGATAACTGATGCATGTCAGTTCAGACAGAGACCCAGTTGAGATCAGAGAAGGGACAGTGTACTATCAGTTGGATGAATATTTTTCCTATAAAGGAAGCTTATCCATGATGAGGATTTATCTCCTTCAGGTTTGTGCAGTTATTTCAGAGGTCAGTGTTGTGTGTGAGGTGAGAATCACACAGGTTGTAACTGGAGGACCCAGGAAAAATTGTGCACAGAAATAGGAGGCTTGGAGGGTAGAGGAGAAGGTTTGTGAGAAGCCTTTGACTGTCTATGAGCAGCAGAGAGATTGTACTGAGGGCTAGATAGCTTCCGAGCTAAGGCTTTGTGTAATATGGACATATTTCCACTTGTATGATAATACAAAGATGGGGTTTTAGGCAGGTGCTTTCCCCGATAAATTCTTCTATGTTATGTGTGATTGATTCCTTCTTACCAGTTATATTTGTTCTTATTGATGTTGCTCATGGTTGAATAAGCTTCCGCTAAATTGTTTGTAGAAGTAGATCAAGTGTTTTGCTTTAGTACATTGCATTACCAGGTTGATCTACAGGTGGGAAATTTCTACATGGTATTAGAGCTAGCTGATTTGTAAAAAAAGTTCTACATGGTATCAGAGCTAGATGATTTGTAGGAAAAGTTCTACAAAATTCTACACACCCATCACTGTGTTGCACCTCATCATCATGTTGCACCCATGTTGCATCTATCACTATGTTGCACCTCATCATCATGCTGCACCCATCCACACTTTCACCTATATGTTGCATACTGCAATACTATAACTCTATCATCGAATAGCCTTAGCTGCTTGCTATGGCTTGTAGCCTAGCAAAGTAGATAGCTATATCAAGAGACTCTTCCAACAGATCTCATGAACCCTTCATACATACCCAGGCATAATCTTGATACAACGTTGTTTGCTATACTTAACTTTGTTGTCAGCACTATGATTCACCAACCAAGTAAACAGTCCTAGTAGGAACAAATCATGTCCAAAGAGATATGTTGCCACCTACAACAACATGTTGTAATACAATTACCCTTGCTGTAATTTTAGATCCACTTTCCTTGTTTTGACTAAGGGTCCTTTCATACATAGATAAGGGCTCCTTCAATTAAGGTTTTCCTCCTATATTTGTTGTCCTCCTTTGGGACTGTGACAAGGGCAACACTAGCCCTCCTTTGACGGAGGATGAGGGCATATCTGAATGCATCTTAAACTCCTGTTTGGACAATGGTTTAATGGACAATTTGATAGATGCTAGGAACCTTGTTAACAGGGGCTTGAATCTCCTTCTTGGACTATAGCTAGGGTAGATATGAGCCTCATCAAACTGCAGATTAGGGATCCTAGATTGAGCTGCGTATTAGTGCCTCTTGACTGTATTTATACTATGGATTAGATCCCTTCCTTGGACAACATATAACTTTCTTCCTTCACTGCATGCATCTCTTCCTTGACAGCATCTAGGGCACCATCTTGTGACACTTGATTGGATTGTGGTTAGAACTTGTCAATCCCTTCTCTTTATAGTGAATACATGCCTACTTTTGGTGCCTAAGAAGCCCTCATTGACTGCAGCCTAGGAGTCTTCTTTCTTTGCCGTTATGACCCCTTCAGGACAACGTTAGGTTGCTTAGCATATAGGCCTTTCCTTGTTGCATAATGGAATCATCCTTCACCTTCTTCACAATGCCACAGGGTATCTCCTTCCATGGTTGTGATTTGATCTTCCTTAGGGAAGCATTAGGGCATCATGAGGCTTCTTCCTTTCATTGCATATTAGGGCATCATTAGGTTAGCGTATATCCTAGGGCACTCCCTCTAGATCTCATCTTCATCAAAACCAAAACAGAATGAAGAGAGATCAAAAGAGTTTGTATGACAAATGACTTAAAGTCCTCTTCCGTTTATATTAAAATGTGGAGGCTAAGTGGGAACAATTTGGTTGCTGGCCAACCCTGACGAATTGTCCCATAACACAAAGAAATTCATATCTCCATGAATACATGTCAGAATTGGATGATCTTTAGATCAATCCTATACCTCTCGAGGAGAGGAATCCAAGAAAAATATCAGTTGCCATAAATAAGGAGACCCATATGGAGTTTGGCCCTAGTTGCCAATTTTAACAAATTATCTTGCCCAGATTGACTTGTACTTTTGTGCACATGTGGGTTTCTCATCAAAAATAATATTTTTCCTTGACCAAATTAAAATCTTCCAAGGGCTAGTAGGGGCTTCTCTAGATGAAGAAGGGTTCCCACTAGATAGAATTTCTCCTTGAGCTATCAATTTTTAACACATAATGACTAGCGTATGTTGTTCCCAATTATACTTTGTTGTTCTCCATTGGTCTAAATAGGTTTTTGGTTGAAGAAATGTATTTGCAAATAGCAGAAGCACATGGTTTTGAATTGGGGAAAGTTCTCAAGTGGTTTTGCAACAATAGGAGAAATAAATTCCTAAGAGGTGTTTGGCTTCGTGATGCAAATGGTCTCAATTACATAAAATCAACAAAAGGACTCAATTGCATTAGATGTATATTTCTTCATGGTAGGTTGATTGTACATGGTCTCAACATATAGGGTACAAAAGTGGCAATTCATTTTTTATCCAGTGGTTGCGCAAATACATGGTTATTTTGTTGAATAACCATAACCATTCATTCATGGTTGAAGTGATTTGGGCTTAATTTTGGTCATTGGCATATTTTACACTATTGCATTCACACAAGTTTTACAATCAAGTTGATAAGTGTTTAAATGGCTAATTTCTCTAAGTGACATTGTGGATTAATGCTCTTAATTTCTCATTTTCATTACTTTCATTGAGTGGATTCATTGCTCATTATTAAATTCGATATCTCTTGTGGATGTTATTTTGATAATAATTATGCTAAGAGATTTAAATTTCTCTCTTGTATCATTGAGCACTTGGTTTTGTTTAAGATTGTGTTTCAATATATTGTTAAGTACTCTTGTTATAAGATCATCAATATCAATTACTTGAATCACACAAAATATTAGCTCAAGACTCATTCATAATCCTTGCATATCATTCTAGAAATATTCTTGCATCTAATAAATTACCTCCAAGGATAAGCTCAGTTGATAGACATTTAAGACAACCTTTCTCACCTAGCTTTAGGAACCTAGCACCTCTTTAGTGGTTAACACAGTGACCTTGCAATCGTCAAAGCCACAGTCTCTATAACGTCGGAGGCATCAGGTGGTTAAAACATAGGGGGAGGTATCGTTAATCAAGCGTTTGTTTGCTTCCCATTGGCTTCTATCCCACAACGTACTCTAGAGACTAGTTCCAAAATAGTTAAGAGGAAGGAACCATCTAGAACTAGCATATAATTAAAAGTAACCAAGATTATTTCATTTCACCTAAGTCTTAGGATTTGTATAGAATATAGGTTAGTCAATCATTCAAGCAGCGGTTGTTCATCCAATCATTTGGTCCCTAATTAATATAAAGCAAATAAGTTGGCTTCATAAGGCACTGGTCTCATTGATAATTAAATCTAATCTCTAAAAGCTTGCTAAATCAACCAAGTGGCTAGGTCATTCAATCGCGTCTCCCAGACTCATTGGTTTCCAACTTGTCTTTCATTTCTATATTCCATAGGGACTACCCCCCATAGCCTGTTGTTGTGAGACAGCTAGAATGAAGTGGGTGGGGATCAGAATGGTAGCCCTCACCCTAAGTCATTTTTGCACTTTGCATGTACAATCTAAGCGACAACAAGCCAAATTAAGGCTTAAATATGTAAACACTAGGCTTGGAGGCAGATGAAGGAAGGGAAAAAGGGTTAAAGAGTCCCGCATTGAAGTGAAAAAGGCCCTAGAAGCCTGCCACAAGCCCTAGAGGGGTCGCAGCCTAAGGATTGAGACCACAAAAGGCAGCGGCAGAGGAAGAGAGGCGTTGGAGAGGCCACGACAGGGGTTAGAGAGAGGGGAAGGCAACAGAGGGTAGGAAAGGAGCCTTAAGGCCTACGGCCATAGTTGGGGAGGCAACCAAGGGAAAATGGAGAGGGAAAAAGGAAGGCCGAGGGGAAGGGAAGGCTGCTAGGGCCTGCGGCCAGGCCTAAAAGGCCAAAAAAGGAATGATGCAGGGCCTAATAGGCCTGCGGACAAGGAGAAAAGCCCTTAGGGCTTGATGGCTAGGGCAACTAGGCTCATGGTTAAGGGTGAAAGGCCAAAACTGACCTGTGGCTAGGCTGGGAGAGGGAAGACGGCTAGGTAGAGGGCCATGTTGGGCCTGGAGATCCTAAAAAATTTGAAACCCCTGCCCAAAAGAATAATTTTTCTTCAAATCTTCAATTTAGCCCAAATCACTGCAAAATTATTCAATGTTGGCCCTACAAAAAAAAATTGGAGACTAAATCTTATCCTTAATAACCTAGATGTAGCTCAAACCCCTGCAAATCTTCTTGAAATAGCTTGGATCTCACCTGTACAAATGAAAATAAGAATACCCAAAACCCCAATATATACAAAAATTTAAAATAAAACCCCAAACCCTAGTTGCTGCAAAACAAGGGTTAAAAAAGTTATTTACAAAACATTACTCTACAAAACTAATTTACAAGTTAAATACAAATATACAATACTAGTGAAAAAAAAAATTTTGAGAAAACAGATTTTTTGAATGATGAACAATGACAATAGATTAGATGTGTTTTTGAAAGTTATGGTATTGTCCATAGCCTTAGTGAAGTAAGAAAACCACATAAAATACCCAGAGCCCAAACAAGGTCGGCTCTCCTCCAAAGCCTGTGAACTTGGAGCCCAAGGGCAGGGGAACCTGCAAACTCTATATATTTTCTTCAAGAAAACTTGTTAGACATATGGCAAACCATATCACCTAATATAGACCCAAAATCTACCAATAAAATGTTCTTATCACCATCTAATGAATAAACAAGCTTATAAAATTTTAAGCACAATATAGAAAAGCACATACCATGGATCGTTAGATAGAGAACACCATGAACTGAACCCAAAAGTCTTTTATTATGATTTATCAAACATTCTCAGTAGATCAGTGGAACAAAACCAATGTTACAAAATTACATCGACTAGAGTTAGAGCTTTCATCATTGTCTCTTGAGAAACAAATGGCTTCTAATTTATAAGAAAATTCTCCAAGTGGAAATTAATAACTAGCTAGCTTGATCCCCATCAAAATAATCGCAACCGTTGATAGATATTTGATCATCTTTTAATCTTTGCCATCAAAAATATTTATTTTTGAGGAATTTTTGAATTTCTCATAAAAACCATTTTTTATTAATCCAAAAACAAATAGTTTGGATTAATTTCCTCAAAAATTTGACTTTGACTTAACCACCAAAGTCCAAGGGCTCAATTTTCCCTAAAAGATTCATTTTTGACTTGGTGGGGGACCTCCAAAAAATAACTTCTTTTTTACCCACGAATTTTCTGGTCATTTTCCACTTGGAGAAATTAATTTCTCTAGAATTTTGACTCTAAATTAATTAATTTTATGGCTTAGGATTTAATTTTATTTTTTCCAAAAAAATTATTAATTGACACTTGATGGGATTAATTATTTTCCACCCTCAAATACTTTAGCCATGGTGTCTGATTGCGAGGGACCATGCACTAAAATATTTTTTACATCAAATAAGTTATCGACCCTCATAAGTTTTACCCAATTCTGCGGCACAATATGATCTAGTATATCAAGTGATCTGTAATAAAATAATTTAGCCAAATAGCTTAAATTATTCTCAAATCACTTTTACAATAGATTCGACTAAGAACACTAGGACTCACCTAAGACTTTGTCAATAAATTTCAAATTTTCACCCTAGCTTTGGGGTTTAAGTTCGAGGGATAAACTCTATCAATTATCTGCATTTAGAAACACACATAATTCAGTGAGACGAAAAACCTCTTAGGATGAAATTCATCGCCAAAATCATAGGCTTACCTAGGTTGTTACACAATTAAACAGTCATACTAGCATCATTTACATTACAAATTTGAAGAAATTGGGTTTACAATAAGATGAAAACTGGTTGCCTAATGATTCTGAATTTTGAAAAAATTGGCACAACTACTTCCTCGAAAATGTGACAAAATGTGTGCAACATTTGGCTCCATATAGGGACACGTTACTTCATCGAAGCGATGTGAGAATCCAGAATCCTATATCCAAGAAAACATAAGTCCATCAAATATATATCCATTCAAAATCGAAATCAACATGCATATATAGAATATCTGCTGGAATAGAAAATATATACTCTAATAAACTTAAATGTAAAGACATTAAACATAATTGTGTGAAAAAGAAACTAACTAATGACATAAATGAAAGGGAGTAGGGTTAGAGATATTATACAAAAGATGCCCCATGGCATCAGATGTCATCTCTATAGTAAAATTTGAGCATTTGCCCATCTACTGGCAGCTCCACAAGATCATCTTCCAATGTGTTCAAATAGAAAGAATTTTCTCCAGCGATTCCTCTGATAATATACGACCCAAGCCATAGACTGTCAAACTTTCTGTGATTGTCGGGCTTCTCATTTTTGCGATCCCATAATAACACCATATCGCCAGCTTGTAGAGACCTGTTTCGAGATGATTTGTCAAAGTTTTCCTTTGTTTTGGCCTTGTCCCTGATATAAGTTATCAAAAGCATTCCTGTGAGCCTCATCAAGTTCCATAATTTGATCAATTATTTTTTGCACTACATCTTTATTATTTGTAAATTGTTGCAGAATATGATAAACTGGAAGCTTAAGATGAACTGGTAAGGTTACTTCCAAACCATAAACAATCTCAAAAGGACTTTTCCTAGTAACTCTCTTCTTTGTGATCATGTCTGCCAATAATGCATACTTGATCTTACTATCCCAAGACCGTTTATTATCCCCCACAATCTTCTTAATGATGGTTATCACATTTTTGTTACTTGATTCAACAAGACCATTTCCATGGGGATAATAATTTGAAGAATGAGATAGAACAATGTCGTAATTTAAGAAGAAAGAAGAGAACTTGAAAGCGATGAAGGCTTTGGCATTATCTGTTGTGATTTTGGTCGGTACACCAAATCGAGTGATAATATGATTCTCAAGAAATTCCATGATGACCTTCTCTATGGCTTGCTTTGTTGGAATGGACTCAACCCACTTTGTGAAGTAATCAATCGTAGTCAAAATCCATGAATAACCTTCACTAGAATTCTGGCTGAATTTACCAATGAAATCTAACCCCCATTGTTGAAAAGGGGCTTCAGCTACAATCAGTTGAAGAGGCAAGGTTGTTAATTTCTACTTTGTTATGCGAAGTTGGAACTTCTGGAAATTTCTGACAAATTTATGCACATCTCAGAAAATGGTAGGCCAATAATATCCAACATGTAGAATCTTGTGGGTAGTGGTCTTCACTGCATAATGGCCCCCACAAAATCCTGCATGGAACTCAGCGATAAGCTTCTTAGCTTCATCCTCATTAATGCACCTGAGTATTATTCCATTTGGATTTCTGCATCCAAGTCCATCTTTTAAAATACAATATTTAGACGCCTTTAATCTGAGAGCCCTCCTTTTATGAGCTACCAAGTGATGAGGACATGTCAGACTTGTCAAATAATAAATAATGTCCTTATACCATTCTATTTTTTCCAACTTCTGAAGCTCAGGGAAAGTAGACGACTCATCCATTTCATTCTGGCAAATTGCCTCTAAATATTTCTCGTTACTTTCTATTAACCTCTGAATTAATCCTTGACCTTTGACAAGCTTGGTTGGTCTAATCTCAAGATCATACTCCTGAATTTTAGTTACCCATTTCGCACCAGTTCCTATACAATCAGTTTCAGTAATTATATCATTGATACAGAGTAAGAAACAAAGGCAATGATTTTGCAATAACCCACATATGTTTTGAAATGCTTAAGGGACTTGACTAATGCATAAGCTTGTTTTCTGTAATGTTGTAATTCAAATCTGAATTATGCAAGGACTTTCTCATGAAAGTTATTGGTTGCTCATGACCCTCTTTGTTTTTTTGTAATAGAACATTTGTTATAGCATCTTCAGATGCAAATGAAAAAAACCATAAATTCCTTTCAATAATCTAGGTTGACCAGGACAAGGTTTTTAGCTATAGCATCTTTAATATCTTGAAATCCCTTTTTATCTTCATCTTTCCAAACAAACTTTGCATCCTTATTTAGCAAACATTGGATAGTTTTAGCAATTTCCACATAGTTTGGAATGAATCTCCTTAGAAAAATTGTTTCTCCTAGGAAAGATTGAATGGATTTAAGATTATGAGGCAAGGGAATCTGTTGAATAGCTTCAACCCTTTTAGGGTCAATCTTGATACCATCTTTGGAAATGATGTGACCCAGTAATTTTGCTTCAGTTACCCCAAAAACAGATTTGGTGGGGTTTAATGATATGCCAATCTCTCAACACTAGTCAAAAACCTGATTAAGATGATTTATATGAGTTTTACCATATTTTGAGAAAATAGTGAGATCATCTTGGTAAATTTCAATGATTTTTCCAATCAATTGCCTGAAAGCATAATCCATAGCCCTCTGAAAAGTGGCTCCTGCATTTGTTAACACAAAATATATTCTGAGATATTCAAAAGTTCCCTAAGGTGTAGTGAAGGTAGTCTTATGACGGTCCTTCTCCTTAACCCAGACCTAATTATAGCCAAAGCATCCATCCAATAATGACATCATACTGGACCTTGTTATCCTTTGAAGTGTTGATTTGGGGTAGCATTGGATGTGCTCTAGCCATGAAAATTGGTGGGGAGGCTAAAGCACATGAGATCTCCAAGACCGAGAAATGGTTTGGATAGATTGTACCAGGTTTGGGAGATATTAAAATAATTAATATTTTTAATGGAGTTTCTAAGTCTAAACTTAGGAAAAAAAATATTAATGGGTATTAATATAAAACTAAGTTAGAGGGTTCCAAAATTCATGGATCAAACCAAATCTAATCTTAGCCATTGATTAGAGATTTAATCTTGGTCATTGAAGGATCAATGAAAAAAGTATAAGAAGAGGCTTGAGGATCAGTTGGAGAACACACTAGAGTGATCAATCATTTATTTTGCTAGAGCAGGGTTGCTAAGCAAAAGTGAATCAATGATTAGCAATAAGGGGTAGTGAGTATTTGACAGAGAGGAAGAGACAATACTGAGAGACCAGCACAGAAGCAGAGAGAGTGAGAGCAGCAACTAGTTCACGCCACGCAAAACCTAGCAGAGACAGTGCAGAGGCCAAAGTAACTGCATTATCCACGTAGAGGCTACTAGAGTGACGTAGAGTGTCTCAGAGGTTGTGCAGTGCCTCAAAGGGCTGATGCAGAGGGTCTTGGGGCTGACGCAGGTTAGTAGGAGGCTGGCGCAGAGGCCAGAAGGGCCAGCGCTGAGTTTCAGAGTTGTCGGAGAGGGTTTCGTGAGACAAGTTTTCTGAATACCTATTTCCAAATATAGAGGTATTGTTTTTGTGTATTTTTCTTTGTCGGGTGAGCCGGCTAGGCACCCAGTTGTACTCAAGGAAATACTGCATAATAATAAACCCTCAAAATAGATGCATCGGTTTTCCTGCATTGGGTCTTTCCAGGGAAATTTGTCCAAAAATAATAGTGTCACTTGTGTCAATTGATAATCTGTAGATGTTGTGATTGTATTGTGTTTATTTAGGTATTTAAATGTTTTAAATAACTTTTTCAGAATTTACAAGTAGAAGAAATAAACCAGCAGAATACAAAGTAATTTTCTAACGTATAGACTTAGAAAATTCAACATGAAGCATATTTTCCATATTAGGTAAAGCATAATTGTCCTTTTTGTAAACCAATTTAAGATTTTTGAAATCGACACATAGTCTAATAGTACCATTCTTTTTTCTAACAATCACCAAGTTTGAACACCAGGAAGAATGTCATGTTTGTCTAATAATACCAGCAGCAAGCATCTTCTGCGACTCTTTAAGAATGAGTGGGCATAACTTAGGATTTATTTGCCTAAGTTTTTGTTTAAATAGCTTAGCATCTTCATCATTCAAGCGACTAGTGTGCTCAATAAAATCTTTTTTGTAACCCTTGAGTTCATCGTAAGAAAAGGCTAAGACATCACAATAGTCAAGGAGTAGATTAATAAAATTTTCCTTCTCCTCCACATAAGTTCTTGTTGTCGCTCAGATTGTTTAGGCACCGCAACAACTGCTTAGGGCGGGAGTTGTCACTCTGATCCTTGCCCACTTCATTCTAGTTGTCTCCCAATAGAGAGATATGGGGGCTATTCCCTATGGAAATGAGGTGGAGGAAAACAAATTGGGAACCAACTTGTTCGGGAGACAGTTGAGTGGCCTAGCTACTTGGTAGAATTTAGCAAGATTAAGGATTTGATTAGATTTATTATTGAGACCAGTGTCTGATAGAGTCAAAACATCTTGCTTATTAGAAATTATAGCCAAGTAATCGAATGGACAACTGCCTCTTATATGATGAACTAACCTATATGAAGATGCAACTCCTAAAAACTAGATGTAATGCAAGGATCTTGGTTAATTTTAGATTAAATTCCTAATCTAAGTTGAACCTTTCCCTTAATTGTTTTCAGAAGCAGTCTTCAAAGAAGGTTTTGAGATGGAAGCCAACGGGAAGCAGGCAGTGGCTCCAGCCACCTAGTGCCTCCAATGCTGCAGAGACTATGGCTCTCGCCACTGCAAGGTAACTGTGTTAACCACTAAGAAAGGTTGAATCCCTCAAGCTAGATGAGAGAGGGTTGTCATAGAAGTCTATGAACCAAGCTTATGCTTGGAGTTAAGTAAGTTAAATTATTAAGTGAAAAACTAATACTAGATTTCTTATTTAATGATTACGAGTGAGGTCACCTGAGTTAAGATTGTTCAAGTGTTTAAGTGCTTAAGTTATTATTACTCTTTATGACAATAGTACTTAACAACAATTAGAAGACAATCTTAAAACAAGATAAGTGTTTAAAGATACAAGTGCTAATAAAAAATGAATCCACAAGATACTTGAACCAACGATATAAGTGAAAGAACTTAGAGCACCTATCCACAAGATGCCAATAACAATTATTCAAGATGTTCTTATGCCAATGTCACAATCCCAATTAGATGTTAAGTGCTCAAAATTAATATTTAGAAAAGTTATGATTAGAGTGTTTTTAGTGAGTGAGCTTATTAGATGTGAACATTAAACTTTATAGCATATAAACTCACAAGGAAAACACATTGTTAGCCACCTCCACAATATCAATGTTAAGAACAAGAAATAATAGAATGTACCAATATGATAGCACTTTATGCAATTTATGTTCCAATGACCTCTTAATAAGCAACAAGTGAATGATATGACAGTAGTAAGAGACTTATAACAGTAGTAAGGAAATCACTTTAAACCCAAGATATGACAAGCCTAAAGCAACTAGATTTGATTGCTAAACTATCCAACAACTTGCCAAAGTGAAATAGTGAATTTAGCTCACTTGAAATGTAGTTTTTAGAATTAGATTATATTTAATAAATCTTGTTACAGCAGTAAACAAATCAGCAAATCAATGAGTTAATGATGCTAGAACAAGTGCCAAATATGCCCAAAACAAGGAAAAATTTGTCAAAACTGAAAAAAATTACTTTTTGAGCCTTTCTAGGTGAATTATTCAGAAAATTATAGATTTGATTCAGTGATTTAAGGAGAAAATTGCAGCAAAATTTTAGATCTAGGCTAGATCCTTGATGCACAAGTGGCCAAATTTTGAGAAAAATAAATTTTAATATTTCTTAGATATTTTTACTAACTTAGTATGATTTTAAGGCACTTATATCATTGTTATAATACAAAATTTACAGAAGTAGAAAAACAATGAAAAAACTAGGGTTTAAAGAGAAAACCTTGGGCCCAATGTCTTGAAGATCTCTTGGTCCAAATTTGTTGAAACTTTAGGATGAGCTTGCCACAAAGAAAAAAATAGGCCAAAATCCTGCAAAATCACCAAGTATTCAATCCAAAAAATTCAGAAATGGATTTAGGGCAAGCTAGGACCAAATAGGGCCAATGCTAGGCCAAGTAAGGCTAGCGTTGAGGGAAAAAGGGGCTAGGAAGCCAAATAGAGGGCAGAGGAGGAAGGAGGATACCAAGAAAGGTTAACACTGGAGGGAAAAAGACCCAAATGACTTGATGCAGGGGACTAAAGGGCAATTTAAGGCCCTAAAGGGAAAAGGCAATTGTTTGATGCAAAGGAGGCCAGTCGAGACCTCCTAGGCCTATGCCTAGGCCTTTCAAGGTCTAAAGACCCTTACGCAGGGACAAGAAAGGGACGTCAAGGCGCTAGAGGGTACGACCTACCCTAAAAAGGGTTGAAATGAAGACGCAAAGGGTTGGATGGTTGATGCAGGCCAAGAGGAGGAGGACGCTGGCCCTAGGAGGCCTAAAATTCAAAACCCTGGCTTCTTAAAAAATTATTTTCTACAAATTTTCTAATAGTTGGCCCTGCCAAAAATTCTAGAAACTAAATCTTCCCCTAAAGGGCCTAGATCTAGCTCTATTCCAGCTTCTTCTCTTGCTTTCGCTTGCACAAATAGATTCACAAACACACAAAACCCCAAATCTATATAAAATCTCAAAACTCCAATTAGCAAAAATAATTTACAAAGTAATTAACAAAATTATTTTACAAATATACAAGAGTTTTAAAATAAATTTTGAGAAAAAAATTATGGACCTTTTTTCTTTGATAAATGGCTAAAAATACTTTAGAAACCCAATGCATACTATAGCCTTAGCGAAGTTTAAATGAACCACATAAATATTTAAGATCCAAACAAAGTCGGTTCATGCCCACTGTTTGTGAACTTGGAGACCAAGGACTGGGGTACCAACACAACATAGGAAAGTTTGTAGCTAGCGCATACCACAAATCAATGAACACTAAACACCTTGAACTACACCCCAAAGTCTTTATTATGATCAAAATAAAAGTTCCCAATGGAGCAATAGAGTTACATCAATGCTTCAACAGCAATTTCTTAGCCAGAAATCAGATGGCTAGAGACTCAAATAACTCTCTAATTTATAGATAGATCCTCCAAGTGGAAAAACAACGGCTAGTTTGCTTGATCCTTGTCAAAATAATCTCGGTCGTCGAAAAATACTTGATCATCTTTTACTCTTAGCCATTGAAATTCTATTTTTGAGGAATTATCGAATTTCTCATTTAATTCTATTTTTATTAGCTCAAAATTAATTATATTGAGCTAACTTCCTCAAAAAAATGACTTTGACTTAATCACCAAGGTCCAAGGGTCTGATCTCCAAAAATTAATTCTTTTGATACCCACAAATTTCCCACTCAAAGAATGTAATTCTCCAAAGACATTTTAATTTGACTCTAATTAATTAATTTTCTGGCTTAGGATTAATTTTATTTGCCAGAAAAATTAATCAATTAACACTTGAGAGGATTTAATGTTTTTTCCACCCTCTAATATTTTAACCATGGTGTCTAAGTATGAGGGATCATGCATTAAAATATTTTTTACATGAGATTTTTTACAATTCATCCCTCAAAGGGGGAATACCCATTCCGCTTAGACCCTCAAATTGCATACTCAATCTATGACACAATATGATCTAGTAGATCAAGTGATTTGTAATAAAATAATTTAGCCAACTAGCTTAAATTATTCCCAAATCACTTTTACATAAGACTCGACTAGAACGTTAGGACTCACCTATGACTTTGATGAATAATTCCACCCTAGCTTTAGGGTGAGGTTGGAGAGAAAAACTTTGTCGACCATCCGTGTTTAGAAACATAATTGAATTAGTGAGACATAAAACCTCCTAGGATGAAACTCTCACCAAAATAATAAGCTTGCCTAGACTTTTCATACATTCACGGTCTTACTAGCATCATTTACATTACATAACTTGCATAATGGATTTATAATGACACTTAAACTGTTGATAGATGATTTTTTCCTGTTGAAAAAATTGGTACTTCCGCTTCCTTATAGTTTTAAAAAAAAATGTGCAACATCTGGCTCCATATGGGGACACGTTGATTCAAAAGTAACGTGAGAACCCCAGAATCTTGAATCTAAGAAAACAAAAGTCCAAATAGATATCCATTCAAAATCAAAATCATCACTTATACATAATAAATGTCGCTGGAATAGAAAATTCTACTCTAGCAAACTGAAACATAAACGACATAATATAAATGTATGAATTTAAACTATCTAATGACATGAAATAAAAAGGAGTAGGGTTAGACATATTATACAAAACGATGCCCTATACATCAAATTTCATCGATGTGGATCAATCCTATGCATCTGTTGACTATTAGTAGATCAATAAGTTGCTTATCAGATATCCCTTGCTGAAATTTGACCCTCTTTGGTCGATGTAACTGCTCATCATTGTGTTGCATATCTCTGTCCAACTAGAATTTGTTTCTCTTTCTACACATAGGAGGGGATGGGTGGTGGAATGAAGAAAAGTGACAGAAGGATCGAAAATTTCTGACTCAAAGTGCAGTGGATGACCCTGTGGCATGACTTCTTCACCATTTTTCCAATTTCTTTGGAACTTCCACATGATATCTTCTCTCTACTTCTCTTTATAATTTTACCATGCCACCTACTACTGCTTGAATAGTGATGTAAGATAGATCCATTTGTATAGAACCACCAAGATCAGTTGCAAAGTTCCTAGAATGAAGCATTCCCAACACATTTGAGGCATCAATTATAGATGTGTCCACGGTGATGTTCCTTTATGGGTAATCAACTAATGCAGCCTATAGATCTTTAACCACACCAAGGGCTTCAACTTTTCTAGAATCAATTGAGAAAATGTTATGATAAGGTCTAGAGATTCTTAAGTTCAACTGTTCCATAACTTTCTTAGTCATAACATTTGTAGATGCACCAAAGTCAAACATGCAATTATGGAGCAAATGATCATTTATGTCCAATGTCAAGAAGAAAGGTTGATGGTCTTCATTAGTCATATAGCAGTTGAATTCCTTTAACTTGATTTCTTCGTATTTAGGTTGAGTATCAAATCTTTCTTGTTGAGCAATGCCTCAGGCTTTAAAAATGAATCTCTTTGTGATGAAATCTTCAGCGATTCGAAGACTAGAACTAACATCTTAACATTATTGATCCACCTTTCCCAATCTACCTTTAATCCCGACTTATACCTTTCGAATGGAACTTGTGTATTTTGACTCTAATCATTACCTCTCTGAGTATAACCTTTACTTTTTGCAAGCTCCAGAATCTTCTCCTGAGATGGCTTCTCACTATATGCTTGAGTAATGGGGTCTTTCTCTTCATTGAAGGTGTTGATGGCAAAAGTTGAAGATATCATATTGGCATCGACTTTCCTTGGGAGTTATCTTGACTTGCATTATGATCTTCTTGGTTTCTACTTTCCTGAAGAAAAAGTTGATAGAAGGAGAATGCTTTAGAGACAAATAATTACTTGAACTACCTTCTCCAAGAGATAAGGATGAACTAATATGGAATATGGAATGAGGGCTCTGCAACAGTTCAATGCAACCAATCAAGCAACACATTCCCTATGTTTGTTGGACGAAAATGCATCCAACTCAATTAAGCATTCTGATATTTCTTTTAGTTGTTTGATTTTGGGTAGCCTTAAACTTTGCTTACGAAAACATATATATAGGATTCGGTTTGGTGATTAGTTTGCTATTTTAAAGATTATAGTGGGCTCTATGTGTATGCCCAGTAGTCCTTTCAAAGATTTGAAACTTTTGTTATTTTATTCTGCCCTGTAATTAGTAAATATCAAATCCTAAAACTGAATCTATGATATGATCAAGCATGGTAAGGCAGAGTCTAGCTAGTATGGACAAGGATTGAGACTGATGTTGTAAAGCAAAGCTTTTTTTGGCTTTATCATCAAACAATGAAACTTTAATTTTGAGGCACTGAAGCCAGAGTGTGACAATGCACACTGCTATATGTTCATATAAAAAGTCTTTAATTTACCAAAACAAATAAGGACAAAATATCTGGAAATCCTCCAAACCATCAGGAATGCCCCCGAAAAAGTACAAAATTTCTTTCATGCCTCAACATTTGCCTACCACATTGGTGGATCATGCTAACATCCAAACACAAAATTGTAGGAAAAACACTCTGTCGGCAAAAAACACTTTTGCCGACTTTTTTAGGTGGCCTCTGTCCTATCCATAGCCTGGGAGGGAGGCCGACTTTTTGGGTCGACTCCCGATTAAATTGGGAGTATAACGATTAAATCGCGATTTTTTCCTTTCTAAAAAAGTCGCCAAAAAGTCGAGGGATTAAATCGTTTAGTTGAAAAAAATCACATTTTTAGCATTAAATCGCGATTTTTTGGAGACTTTTTCCACACTAGTTAATACATAATCTATGAAGAAGTTTAGGCACCACAATGCCATGAAGTAGATTCCTGACTAGGGCAATTTATCCATTGGTCTCTCAACAATTTAGGCATCGCAATTCCATGGACTAGATTCCTGACCAAGGCAATCTATCCGGGTGGGACTAAGATGGACTCAAGCTTTCAGCCTCTCTAGGTACCATCAAGCTTACTTGTTAACCATCAACCCAAAGATCCAGGTGTATATACAAAAACAGAGCTCAATAACCAACACCACCTTTCCAACTTCGGGATCTAGACATCAGCTAGAAGTGTTGACCATATGTCCTCCCAGGCAATGCTTCACTCACAAAGCCTCAACACTCCATGATCCAATAGATCAATGATAACCAATCTCTCCCAATCAAACTGATTGGTAACCAGCATGCTATCAAAACCTTCGAGAGATTCATCTGTACAAACACAACCCCAATCAATAATATACTTTCACATGTGCATAATCAAAATACCAACCTCCGAGGTCTTCCAGACAACTTGATGTTGCTTCTCAACTTTCCATAGTAGGACTATCAACCGAATCTTTGACAGAAGATCCCTCAATCATACATTTTTCTTTCCTACTTCATATCCAACAACATATTCTTCAATCGGATCTTGCTTTCCTTCTTTCAGTAGCAACTCAAAATGCATTCTCCAATTTGCTTCTCTCACTCATGGCCTTCACTAAGACTTACGGTTGTTAGTCCTCGTCTAGTGCATGACACATGGAGTAGAGAATTATCTGTCACTCCCTCTTAATCAGAGAGGATCTAATCATTCCTGTACAAAGAATATTTTCAACCATCCTTTTATCCTAGGGAGATTTCATCCAAGCTCCCTCTTAACTTAGGGAGTTCTACGACATCGAAGAATCTTTCAAGGCTTCCATCCTTCTTATCAGAGTCGTCATCATCCCCATAACGAACATCTTCACCATATTGAAGATTGTGTACCTACACAACTTAGATAACAAGTACAGTGAAATCTATGGAAGCATGAAGTTAGCCATATCGGAACCACGAAATCATTTCAACTTTATACATATCAGATACCCAAATTGAATTACAAACAAGATACATATACTCTTCAACATCTCGCTAGGGACTTTGTCATACACCCTAGGCTACTTCATAGCAACTTTAATTCCATCTAGGGTTTCAATGTTTCTTTCAAAGGTGCAACATACCCTACTACACCATATAGCAAACCCTAGAAATAATTCAAACAAATATAGATCTACCAGGCATCTAACAACTTTCAGAATTCATATGTTAGATTTTCCACTAGGGTTCCATACAAATCCTAGATTTCATTCAAAAGAATCAATCAAAGTCAAGCACAACTTAGTCGTTAACATGACCAGCTTCCACTAGGGTTATTTGCAAACCCTATATTTTCAATCAATCATCAACCAAAACTCAAATTTCAATAATCTTACACAAATCTAAAATCATCATATTGTCATCAGAGATTTTACTTCTACTAATGGTTCAACTTCAAAACCCTAGAATTTCATTTTCACAATCTCAATAATCATATAAATAGATCTCAAATTGTTATATCACAAATTCTAGAGAATTTAACTACTGCTATGGTTTCACTGCAAAACCCTAGATTTCCAAATATCATCATCCTAGAATCTTAAACAAGGACTTATATTAAATCCTAAGACTTAGGACCATCAATAACTAGGTCAACACTTGTATCTAGGAATTCATTACCATGCAAAAGCATATCATATGTCAAACAAAATTAATATATTAGACATATCCCATCCTAGAATAGTCTAGGGTTTCAACCAAATGGACACATACCTAGGGTTTCGTTCCTAGGCCTCTATAACAAGGGTTTTTCTTATAGACCGAACCAACCCCTAAGAATCTAGGGTTACATAACATAGCAAATCAAACCCTACAATACCAAAACTTCAAAGGTTTGAGATCTCGGACAAACATCATTCAACCCTAACGAGTTAAGATTTCATGATCATATCGAAATCCCAAACATGACATCATCAACAAGAACTTCAAATAGCATTTTCAATAACCCTAAGCAGGATTGGGTTTCACACATTTTCAGCATACCCTTAGGTTAGGGTTTTCCAAAGAACCCTAGACAGGTTCTATAAAATCAATTAAGAATGTAGAGGGGTAGATTTATCGAGAGATGAATCTCCCTAAACAAGAATCTTTATGATTCAAGATATCTAGGCATAACGATGTTAGCAATGTAATGCAAACATCAAAATTAAGATAAAGAGATTTTTATAAGATATATAGACATACCTGGGGATGTTTCTTAACAAACCTTGTGGGTATTTCTTGAAGTGTTAAGCCATCATCTTTTGTACTTGGTTCCTTGTACTCAGATCCTCTTCAAGTTGGTTCCTTGAACTGCCAATTTTGTTTTCCAAAGACTTCAGATTCTTTATGTGATGACCAAGCTTTCTTCATGTGGAAGCATAATAGAAAACTGTGAGATCATGAAACTGAACTGTGGAAGCATAGAGATCACCATTCCACCCTATCCGGGCTTCTTCATCTTGTGATTTCATTATAATAATACCAAGGTACTTTAGAAATATCATTGTAGTACCATCGAACTGAATTTACTGCAACACATTGAGATGAGGTTACTGTGGTTATGAGATCACTAAATGGAGGTCACTATAATACCAAATTCTGAAGTCATCCGAATTGTGGTCATTGCATTGTCATCGAATTGAAATGGTACCCAAATTGTAGCACTGACTTACCGTGACATATCATCAAAATTATGTGACCTTCAATCCCTTCTTACGATGAGAGTTCTGAACTGTGGTAACACCGAATTATGAGAGCCGCGAAATAGCACCAGACTGTAGTATAGCATCGAACTGTAGTCTCTATATTTTATTCAACGTCATGTACTAAAACTGAAAACACTTATCTCTTGTCCGAACTTCTATCTTTGTGATTAACGAACTTGATTTCAAAGAGATCTTAATCTCCTTTTCTATCATTTTCTGTGAAGTCCTTAGGATCTTGATCTTGATCTTCAATGCAAACATATCTTTTCACTTTAGAATACTTCAAGTGTGTAAGCGTTCGAATTTGCCTCAGGCTGAGGAAGGCAAAACTCGAGGCAACATCAAACCAAGCTCAGCCTCGTAGCTAGCCCTACGAGGACAGGAGAGGGCTCTCTCCAGTCAATCTCGGCCAAAGGTAATCAATGAGGCTCGAGATGACTGAATTGATGACTAATTTTAGGCTAGGTATGAAGTACAAGGATTATGGAATTTATTTTTTGAAGTTTTGTTGAATTCAAGGGAAAGGCAATTTTGGGTGCGGGGATGAGGCACAGCTTTTGCAGAGGTCTACTTGGGGCAAGATAGGCGATTGTTTTGATGCCTTTAAAGTGATTGAATGAATAGACCTAACAGGTGAGGAGCTAAGGAGAGCAAGGAAGTCTCAAGGATTCTCCTTAAACTGAAGAAAACATTGAAAATTAAACAAACTTAAAGGCAGAGCATAGCAAATTTATGGATTCTACCTTAACACTTCATTTGTTTAATTGCAGAAGATTAAATAAGGAAAGTGGTACACATATACAGCTTACAAATACTGAGAGAAACACACCATCAACACATAAGGCCACATGAATCCCAAATAGTGCTGCAAAACCCTGGTCTATCCTTTGCCAAAATTGCAGAGAAAATATGTACAATAGTGTATCCTGCTATTCCCAAGAGTCCAACCCTGAAAATGACTAAGAAAATACATAATATAGGCAAGCTAACACATTCCCTTGCCTCTAGGGGTTGAGCTCATCATCCTAGGAGCTGTTTCAACCAATTCTAAACAAAGCACTACAATCTAGGCAGTCAAAACAAGTTGCCTCTATAAGCTAGGAAACTAATTCATTCATTAAATTTTTGCTATTTTATGAATGAATCATCTAGAATAGGTAAATAAGTGTCAAGTCAACATAAAGTTACATTAATTACATCAAGGAGGGTGAAAAATCCCATCACAAGTCAAAAATGGTCAAACTGGCTTTGTTTCCTGAGCTGAAGATGAAAACTGTGCAAAAAACCCTGATGCGCCGCGCGCCTGAGCCCTATGCGTAGCGCGCATTTTCACCTACTTTTGGGGCACTTCTCGGCATCCAAATTGAGCTCAGGTTGGCTTGTTGGAAAGCCCTAGATGTCTACTTTCCAAGCCAAGTGGAATTTTCCAATTTGATGTCCATTTGCCCCTCCAAAAGTGCATTCTCCCAAGGCTTCTTCCTGTGTGTCCAAAAAGGGGCAATGAGGTCATTTTTTGCATGTTTTTTGACCTTTTGGGGACCCAAATCTTGATGAAATGCCTTGGAAATAGTTGAGCAGGTGTATTTCATCACGAAAAATCCAAAAATGCAAACCATTTGTGATTTGGACCTCCCAATCTTATGGGTAGCGCGTGGTGCGCTACGCGTTGATCCAAAAAACCTGTTTTTTACACAAAAATTTCAAAATTGACAAAATTTTCCTAAAACTTGTTGAAATTTGGGCTGAGGGTCCCCAATCAAGTACTATGCTCAGTCAAAGAGGCTTCGGCCAAAATCTGAAGACAATCAGGCTCCTTTTGTCTTTTTTGTCTTTTTTGCTTCTTGACCATTTTCCTCAATTTGGCCTTAAGACTCCTAATTCGCACCTTGCAAACCAAGTTCCGAACCTTGTAATGCATAACCATGTGTTTCAATAATGCATGGTCTCTATTGGCCTTTTTCAGCTTTTCCTCCAAGTAGATGTTGACCCTCTCGAGATTAGCCTCTCGATCCTCATTTACCTGTTGCTCTAGAGAGGTGAACTCAATTTCTCTATGTTGGGCAGCTTGGCGATTCTCACGGATGTTTTGTAGCTCTATGATCATGTGCTGGTCCTCAAGCTATTTATTCCGCTGCTCTAGATACCTGATATATTGGGTCTTCTCTGATTCTGAAGCTGTCTCATCATGAATAGTAACAAAACCAGATGGCTCACCTGAAGGCCCCTCCTCATGCTTGGGCTTCTTGCCCTTATCCTGTACCTGCGGTGCTGTTGTCGAAAGCGAGGCCCCTTCCACATGAGGTGGAGATAACACTCGCTGTGCTGATGAAGTCAACGAGACCCCTTCCACCCCGGGTGGAGATAGTACTCGTCGTGTAGATGCAAATAATGCCCTGTGACCTCGCTGGTATGTCACATATGGAGAAGCACTTATATGCTCAGTCTCGGGAATGTCTGGCTGGTGTGAAGGTCCTCCCTCATCATGAACTATATCGGGAGGTGGCTGTAATGGTACAAAGTAATCGCGGGAGATGAAATCTTCCCAAGTAATGCCCTGCTGTGCCAACTGATGCATCACTACAATTTTAATCAATGCATAATGATAGATGCTCTGATGCTGATGTGCTTGGCTCTTCCTTTGTACTAAAGGAACCATCCTCTCTATGTTGTGACACATGAAAAATGGAATGTTCATCATACGTACCCTTGTAAAATGCATCAACAAATGGACATGGTACGTGTAGAGACGTGACAATCTGCCCTCGCAACTGAAATATCGAATAATGAGTTTCATCAATGGTGCATACTCATCCCTTAGGAATCTGAAAGGAAAAACTGCACTCAAGTGTCTTATATACCCGGGCTTGATATATGGCTCATAGTGGAATCTGTCTAACTACTGGCGTTTAATCGATTCCTCCCCTACATTTGGTATCCCAGTGGCCTGAGCAATAATCTCGGGTGACAAGGTGAAATTCACTCCGGCAAGGTTTACATGACCATCCAGCAAATGTAGAACAAATAAACGGACTAGTTCCCGATGATGCTGGATTTGTGAGATTCGCTCACAATATTCAAAACATGATTGATACCAAAAATAGTCCATTGCAAGTGGACAAGCTTGCAATTGAGCCAAAGAAGTAGGCTCCTCCCTAACATGCCGACCACCTTTGCCACCTCTATGATACTTCCTTGGCACATTTACCTCTGGTGTAGAATCACTATAATAATCCTGCTCATAAGCTGACTCGGTCTCTGATATGTTCTTTAAAAACAAGGTAGCTCGAATATATATATGTTGATATACAACTGTGTGCAAAATTGACTGTAGACTTTTTCTTTTTCTCAAAATGTTGTGACCAAGGGGACACAAGTATACAAGGGAATTGTTAGGAAAGGGGAAACATTAGGGAAATGGGGATAATGGAAATAAAACAAGGAATTTAGGGAAGGGAAGGGGCATGGAAATCTTGAAGTTTTAGAGTTTAGGATGAGGTAGGGTAGGGAAAATATGTTTGTAGTAGAAAGGAGGGGTTAGGATTTGAGGGAGGATAGTGTAGGGTTTTATGAGGAATTATCGGGGAAAATATTGGTGAATATAGGGGGTGGGAAACAAAGGAAATAGGAAAACCTTAGCAACATTTATTTTTGAAAACCCTGCAACAATCTTGGCATTTAAATCCTTACAGCAAACTAATGGGCAAGGAGGGTTTTTACACTTGGTTTTTCATGGAAAATATAGCATAATTTCTTTACATAAACCTTTCAAAACCAAGAATGAGCCGTGGATAAAAGCCTACCTGTGATTTGATGCGTGAGAAGAGATGTTTGAGTGTGTTTCAGGCAAAGTCTGGGCATAAACTTCAATGCGCCGCGCGCCTCACCCAACGTGCCGCGCGCTCCTCATGCGCCTCACCTTTGCAAATTTACACTGTGTTTTTCCTCCTGATGCGATGCGCGCCCCTGGTGCGTCGCGCACCCAACCTAATGCGTAGCGCGCCCTCGAAACGGCCCAATTTGCTCACAAACTCACAAAATCACCTTAGAACAATGCTCTTCGCTCTTGGAATGTGGAATGGGTTGCAAATGAGGAGAAATATCTTCATATAGACTCCTTGTTGATTTTTGTTTAACCCAAAACCCATTTTCTTATGTTTGGTTGTTGACACTTTTTCAAAATTAATAGGCTTTGACCTTTTTGGTTTCCCCTTTAAAATTGGTTGAAATAATGATTTTCTCTGATAATTTTTTGCAGGGATAGCTCTAATATGCTCTGGCAAAGGAGACCAAGGCTGCACTTGGACGATTGAAGAACTTAAAATTTTGACAATTTTTTACAAAAATGAGATGGCGACTTATCTTCAAAATAGAGTTTTGAAGAGAAGTCCTAATTCAGCTGTACAATGATGAAAATTATTGAAGTGATGATCTATCAAAAACATCCCTCTGGCCTGATGGTCTTCTAAGACTTTTCAAGACAAAATTGACTCAACCCTAGACCTAAGACCTCAAAATTTAAAACATGATTGTAAATGACCTTTGAAGACTTTATTTTAATAAACAGGCCTGAACGAGCAGTGCCAAGCACGAGGGGAATGAGTGACACAACCCACTCCATCAGAGTTATGGCATGCCTAACGAAATGCAACTGATCAAAACTGATGGGACACCTAATCATGAAATGCAAAATAGCTTTGATCTCTGACGGAGGGATAACTAGACCGACTCTAACAAAGTGACCTTCAAACTTCCCTTGACCATAACTCTGAAATCATGTTGGAAAATCCATATAGATGGCAGTTAAAACGATTTTCCTCTTAATGACATTAACTTGTGATATTTTCATTACTAGTATTTAATCTCTTAGTTATCTTTTCTTATCATCAAAATTAATGGCAATCAACAAATGAAAGAGAACATAAGATATAGGCATGTTGCAAGGGCAAAACCCCCCTCGAGGAGAAAACCCAGTCACAAAATTCTTCCTTCATTAGATTCAATATAAAACGACCATGACTCTTACAAACTAGTCTAGACTCCCTCCATCAAGTCATCTTTCATTCATTGTACTTGTCATTGTATGTGCACCAAGACATCATCCTTATTACAGTCATGACACCGAGATCTCCATACTGTGATTCCATTGAAACCTTCTTCCTAACATCATCCTTATTACAGTCATGACACTGATATCTCCTCACTGTGATCCATTGAAACCTTCTTCATAAGATTTCACTGAGACCTTGTCCTTGAGATAGCACCGAGATCTCTGAGATAGCACCAAGATCTATGAGATAGCACCGAGAATTCTCCTCTGAGATTTATATGAAATATTTTTTTTTGTGATGATCTCTGTGATCTATCCAAACTCTTGTCCTGTAGTAGCACCGAAACATTACCCCTGAAATTGCTTGATTCTATCATCTCACCAAAACTTCTACTCTGAAATCCGAACTATTATGTGGTGAGTAATGTGAAACCTCAGCTTGGTATATACAGTAGGTTTCCTATCTTAAATGAGCTGACATGACAACTATGAACAATTGTGTCTCTATTTTATGGTTAGGCTGACTTGAGATATGTTGATTGAAGTGGACTTGTAGATAATCTATTTGAGGCTTACTTGAATACTTCAAGTAGGTAATTTACTGAAGAGGGTGACTTGATGGAGAAGCCTTTGACCCAACAATAAATGACTTTGACAATTACCTAATGCTTACAATGGAGGCTTGACCTATAATTGACCCAAGAATGAAACCCGTGCTTTAATAAATCAATTTAATTTAATAATAAATTATTTTCTATTTCTTTTTCTTTTGACAAATATATTACATCTTGACTTCAAGTACAATAATGAAGACAAAAGCTAGTTACATTTTCCAACATAACCAACTTGTTCGGGAGACACGGTATAGTGGCCTAGCTACTTGGTAGATATTAGCAACATTAGGGATTTGATTAAATTTATTATTGAGACCAGTGCGTGATGGAGTCAAAACATCTTGCTTATCAGAAATTATAGCCAAGTAACCAGATGGACAATTGTAGCTTATATGATGAACTAACCTATATGAAGATGCAACTCATAAAAACTAGGTATGATGCAAGGATCTTGGATAATTTTAGCTTAAATGCCTAATCTAATTTGAACCTTTCCCTTAACTATTTTGAGAAACAATCTTCAAAGTAGGTTGTGAGATGGGAACCATCGAGAAGCAGGTAGTGGTATGATTAATGATACCTCCCCCTGTGTTCCAACTACCTAGTGTCTTCAGCGATACAGACATTGTGGCTCTGACCACTGCAAGGTCACTGTGCTAACCACTAAATGTTGAAGAATCTAGGGCATCCATAATTAAGGTGATTCTTTGATACATGATAACAATTTGTGAAGTGTTTATGCAATCTTTATCTTAGCTTGTTGTTTACTTCATTATTAGCATGTGTAAGTTAACTTCATCAAACTACTATCAAAAACAAAAGAGACAAGAACACAAATGTTTGGTTATCTGCCAGGGCCAAAACCCCTCCCTCTTGGAGAGGAAAACCTGTTGGCATTATGATTCAAGTGTTGTCCTTGATGGCAACTCACTCAGAGGTTGATACAGGTGCTCAGAGGTTGGTACAGGTGATGGCAACTTAATCAGAAGACAGATCTTAGTACAGCATGCCAAGGAAGTTCATATACGCAGGTTCGTTAAGCCCAAGTCGCGTGTACACGCTAGTTGGATTCAGAAAAAGCGCGTGTATGTGGAAAAGTACCTTTGGTCCATGGTGGTTAGTCCTTGGAAGTTGTGCCTATGATTTCGGACCATTGTGTCTCGACGGGCGTGTCGATCCCTAGTTTTGAAGTTGATGGTATTGTGTTACTATGGTTTTGGCTCTTGGTATTGAGCAAGGCCTAAGGCTATATAAGGAGAAGAAGATCATTAGGCAAAATCATCTTTCGACAAGGCTTGAATATCTAAGAGAGAAAGAGATCTGATATGCAGGTTCTGGGTTGCTTGATCTAAGCCAAGGAGAGATCACATCGGTTGATGGAAGACTAGATCTAAGGATAGATCGGGATCTAATGGTTTGAAATGCACTATCATGATATGGTTGATTATGCGTATTTCTAGATCTGCATATTGTCGCAATGTTATGTTCTGAGTCTAACTGATGTCTGGTACAGCTGCAAATTGAGAAAGTTTATTTTTAGATCTGTACGCAGGTTGGCTTCGGTAAAAGCGCGTGTATACGCGGGTTTTGCTCATTGAAGTAGCGTATATCTTTTGAAGCTTGATTTTGGGTTTACAGTGGGGGTCTGACTGTTATTACAGAGTTCTGTAGTCTGCTCTGTGTTCTGGTAACTGGTGATTGACAGGGTTCAGTGGTTCAGTGATTCAAAGTTTGGTTGTTTTATGCTTCAATGATCTGTTGTGAAAATTGAATGAATTGGGGTCCACAGATTGTAATGTTGTGCTTCAGGAATATCCAGTCTGAAAATGTATGAAAGGTGGTACCTGAAGGAAAGAAGATTGTAGGTCAGCACCTACGTACTAGTATCTTGGCTAGTACAAGAGCAAAGGGGGTTGGAGCTCCCTTCCAAGGAAGTTTGGAGAACGAGAGAAGGTTGTAGCCTTCTGCAGGTTGTAGCCTGCGTACTGGTATAAGGCTGCACCAGTACAAAAGATTGTAAACTGAAGTTTCATATTAAAGAAAGATAGAGACAACTTGCAGCAGGTGGTTTTCACCCACATTGGGTTTCCACCTTACATCTTGGTGTTCATGTGTGTGGCTTTTGATCTGTTCTGTTATACTGCACCTGTTTACTATTAATGTGGTGAATAATGTCCTGATGAACTTAACTGAAGAATAAGCTAACTAAATTATGAGTTTTCTTCTTATACGCTGTTTTATTTAGTCATAGTAGCGTGTACACACTGGTTCACCTAACTGAAGTAGCGTATATGTTTCTGAGCATTGAAAAAGTTTGATTGATCTGATAATACTGATTCACCCCCCCTCTCAGTATTATTTCCAACAATTGGTATCAGAGCAGGTCCTTCAGAGAAGCTTGATCACTTGAAGGTAGATCATTCATCATGAGCAACTACGAGAAAGAAGCATCAATCAGGCCACCGATTTTTGATGGGACAAATTTCAATTATTGGAAGGTAAGAGTTACTGCATATCTTCAATCTCTTGGTACAGAAGTTTGGAACATTATAGAAACAGGCTATGCTTTTCCTTCAGCTACTCCTACAGATCCAGCTGAGAAAAAGCAGTATGAAACAAATGCAAAAGCAGTCAGTACTCTATTAGGAAGTATATCCCAAATAGAATTCATGAAGGTCATGCACTTCAAATCAGCAAAAGAGATATGGGACAAAATGATCACTAGCTATGAAGGAGATGAACAGGTAAAGCAAGCTAAACTTCAAACTCTCAGGATTCAATATGAGACTCTCAAGATGTATAATGATGAAAGTGTGGCTAATTATTTTCTTCGGGTAGATGAGATTGTTAATTGCATGAAAAATTTGGGTGAAGAAATAAAAGAGACTATAGTAGTTCAAAAGATTCTAAGATCATTATCCCCCAAGTTTGAATCTAAAGTATCTGCAATAGAAGAAAAAGAAAATCTCCGTGTTCTCACTATGTCTCAGCTACATGGAATTCTAACTGCTTATGAAATGAGAAAGGGAGGTCCATCTGACAGAAGGGAAGCTGCTTTTAAGGCATCAGGAAAAGAAGATTACTATGAAGCAAGCCATGTTCCAGAAGAAGAGGAAGAAGAATCAAATTTTGTCAGAAATCTTCAAAGGGGTTCTGGAAGGTTCAGAGGTAAGCTACCTTTCAAATGCTTTGCTTGTGGAAGAGTAGGTCATTATGTTGCAAAATGTCCTTATAAGGATAAAGGAAAAGAACCTGCTAGATGGAACAAGAAACAAAGTGCAAATAAGAAAAGCTACTACACCCATGAAGATAGTGATGGCTTATCAAACAGTGATGAAGATGAACAAGGTAATAAATATAAGCTGTTAATGGCATTTGAAGATGATGATTATGAGGATGCTGTAGATGTGGATAATCTCTATAATGAAATTACTAGACTCAAGAGATGCATAGAAGAAAAGAGTGTGATCATTGATACTTTGCAATTTCAAATTGATGAAAAGGAAAAACATCTTGAAAAACTAGAAGGTGAAATTGTTGGTCTCAGAAAAGAAATTGAGAAAACAAAAGCTATTAATCTTAAGTTTGTCAAAGGATCTGAAACTTTGGATGAGATTATCAATGTGCAACGGTCTCCTCTAAACAAGACAGGTTTGGGCTATAATGGAGAAACCTCTCAAGCATCCACCTCAAAAAGTTATCTTGATGCAGCAAGAAGAAATGAGCAGAAGAACAATGAAGATAATCAGGTAAAGCAGGGACGAATTACAAACAGAAACTATCAGGGACAATCCTTCTTAAGGGTGAACAAAAGCTACAACCAACCACAGGTAAAATCCTCTCAGTTTGGCTCAAGAATAGATGAAAATAGAAATTACAATCAGTTGGCTGGTAGATTCAATAACCGCAGAAGCTTCTTCAATGGACAATGCTTTTCTTGCCATAACTTTGGTCACAAAGCAGCTCAGTGTGTTGCATATAAAACAATCATGACTAGGGAAGCTCAAAAACAAAGAAGTATGACAGGGATTACAAAGAGGACCTATAACAACTTTTCGGTTCTTGAAAATGAAGTTGAATGTTCTATTTGCAATAATTTTGGTCATAAAGACTCTGAATGCAGGAGCAGGTTTCAGGAGAAAAAGGAACAAGCCAAGAGCACCAAAAAATGGAGAATAAAGGAACCTCAGACAGAAAGATGTGGAATAGCTTTTTATGCAGAAGGACAGGAAAATCTATGGTACATTGACAGCGGATGTTTGAAACAAATGACAGGTGATAAAGAAAAACTTGAATCTTATTCTACTTTAGAAAAGGGAAAGAAAGTTTCTTTTGGAAATGATACTCCTGCAACTATAAAAGGAAAAGGTATTGCTCCTTTGAAAGAAAAGGTCAAGGCTGGAAATGTTTTGTATGTTGATGGATTGAAGCATAATCTACTAAGTGTCAGCCAGATGTGTGATAAAAAAACCGAGGTTATTTTCAGATCGAATGGATGTCTTGTTCGTGATCTTGATACAGGTAAAACAGTTCTCAAAGGCAAAAGAACTCCAAATAATCTGTACATATTTGAAGAAGGACAACAACAATGCTATCTTAGCAAGGATGAAGAGCACTGGTTATGGCATCGAAGGTTGGGACATCTAAGCTTCTCACAAATAATGAAAGCATGCAAATATCAGGCAGTTCGCGATCTTCCAGATATCAAAATTCCAGACAACACCATATGCAAATCTTGTCAGTTTGGAAAGCAAACCAGAACTAACTTTCCAGAGAAGGAAGGATCAGCTAGCTTGCCTCTTGAGCTAGTCCATACAGATGTATGTGGTCCATTTAGGAAAAGGACACCTCGAGGAGAAGAATATATGATATTATTCATTGATGATTTCTCAAGGTTTGTTTGGTTAGGGCTTATGAAGCACAAAGATGAAGCATTCGAAAAATTCAAATCCTTCAAAGCATTGGCTGAAAATGAATCAGGACACAAAATTAAGTGCCTCAGATCTGACAGAGGTGGGGAGTTCACATCAAATGAATTTTTCGATTTCTGCGATGAACATGGGATAAGAAGAGAATTCTCTACAGCTAGAACTCCTCAGCAAAATGGGGTTGTGGAAAGAATGAACAGAACTATCCAACAAATGGCTCGTGCTATGCTCGATGAATCAGGTACTCCTACAACCTTCTGGGGTGAAGCTGCACATGCTGCTGTTATTATTCTTAACAAAACAAATGTCCGAGTAAACAGCACTCAAACACCTCATGAGCTTTGGAGTGGTAAAACTCCTTCCGTGAAGCATTTCAAAATCTTTGGGAGCAAATGTTATATTAAGAATACTGATGAGCAACTTGGCAAACTTGAACCTAGAGCAGATGAGGGCATTCTTCTTGGTTATTCTCCACATAGCAAAGCATACAAGTGCTACAATAAAAGACTTGGCAGAATTGTTGACAGTATTGATATAGTGGTTGATGAGAAGGGATATATTCCTAGGCAAGTTCATCATGAAGACATTGAAGAAGATGAATGTTACTCTCAAAGGCGAAATGATGAAGAAGAAGAACCTCAAGAAGAAGAAGAATCTCAAGAAGAACCAGAGGAGCAGACAAGAATAGAAGAGAAGACTCCATCCAGATATGTCCAAAAGAATCATCCAGAAACTCAGATTGTGGGGCAGAAAGAAGCAGGAGTACAAACAAGAAGGACACTTGCTGAAGCTTCAAGCTACTTGGCACTACTCTCCTCCACTGAACCACAAAATGTGAAAGAGGCATGCAAAGATGAATGTTGGGTCAAAGCAATGGATGAAGAACTTGAGCAAATCGAAAAGAACAACACTTGGGAATTAGTTCCTAGACCAAAAGATAAGAATGTAATAGGAACAAAATGGGTCTTCAAGAATAAATTAAATGAAAATGGAGAAGTAATTAGAAACAAGGCCAGACTTGTTTGTAAAGGGTATGCACAGCAAGAAGGAATAGATTTTGAAGAGACCTTTGCTCCTGTGGCAAGACTAGAGGCCATCCGAATGTTCCTTGCTCTCTCAAGCTTTCAACACTTCAAGGTATTTCAAATGGACGTGAAATCAGCCTTCCTAAATGGAGACTTAGAAGAAGAAGTATATATTGAGCAGCCAGATGGCTTCATTCTTGGGAATGATCCAAACCTTGTATGCAGATTGAAAAAGGCACTCTATGGACTCAAACAAGCTCCAAGGGCTTGGTACTATCGGTTGGACAAATATCTTCACCAACAAGGCTTTTCAAAAGGATCAGCAGATAGCAATCTCTATATAAAAGTTGAAAATAACAAATTGCTAATTCTTGTTGTTTATGTAGATGATATTATTTTTGGCAGCAATGAAGAGACTATGAGTCAAAACTTTGCCTTGGTTATGCAGAAAGAATTCGAAATGTCACTTCTTGGAGAATTGACATATTTTCTTGGATTGCAAATCCAACAAAATGAAGGAGGTATCTTCTTGTCTCAAACCAAATACCTCAAGCAGATCTTGAAGAAGTATGGCATGGAAGAGTCAAAGCCAGTTTGTACACCCATGGTTACAGGATGCAGCCTCAGTGCTAATGATGAATCAGCAGCAGTTCACCAACCCACTTATAGATCCATGATTGGGAGTTTGCTTTATTTGACAGGGACTCGACCAGATATTACACATGCAGTAGGAATGGTTGGAAGATTTCAAGCCAACCCAAAGGAAACTCATCTTCAGGCAGTCAAAAGAATCTTCAAATATCTTCAAGGGACCCAAAACTATGGCTTATGGTATCCTAGAAATACAGATCTCACTCTTCATGCTTACACAGATGCAGATTGGGCTGGAAGTGTGGATGATAGGAAAAGCACAAGTGGTGGTGCTTTCTTCATGGGTTCCAGATTAGTATCTTGGTTCAGCAAAAAACAGAGTTCGATTGCCTTATCTACAGTTGAAGCAGAATATGTGGCTGCAGCATCTTGTTGCACACAACTTCTTTGGATGATGCAGACCTTGCAGGACTTTCAAATCACTTGCACTCCACCCGTCTCTATCTTATGTGATAATACAAGTGCAATTAGCATTTCAAAGAATCCAGTCATGCACTCAAAGACCAAGCACATACCAATCAAGTACCATTTTCTTCGGGAACAAGTGCTTGAGCAGAAGGTCAAGTTGGAGTATGTTCCTTCTAAGGAACAAGTTGCTGATATTCTCACAAAACTACTGCCCAGGGAAACTTTTGAATATCTCAGACAAAAGCTGGGAGTAGTTGATGCTTCATCCTGCTGTTGAAGCTTGTCTGTTCTACAGAAAAGTTGGTATACGCAAGTTACGAAAGGTATATACGCGTATACACGCGGATTTATGCTGAGAAAGTCGCGTGTATGGTGTACGCATGTTGCAGAGATTATATCCGCGTCCATACGCCTTTTCTTGCAGGAGAAATCGCGTATATGAAGTTCTGAACAGCAAGGGAAAACTCTGGAGTTCTGAACAGCAGTGGGTATGTCAGAATTCTTCAGGCACGGTTTCAGGAGGTGCAGCAGGCACAGGTTCAGGGGGAGCAGCTTAAAAGTCTCATAAAGCATTGTTGGCATTCAGATGTTTTGGTTGTTGATTTCAAGAAAAGGAGCTCAGAAAGAAATCCTGGTTGCTGATCTAAAAAGATGTTTATAATATGCTGCTGATGATTTTCATAAGTCTTGGTCTAGATCTGTTGTCTCTATGTCATATATCTCTCTTGTGATATCTCTTTTATGGAGTCAAGGTCATGTAACGACCTATGTTGGTTTCCCCACTATGCCTGGGATGACTGCTGTAATGTAATTGGTTGTTTTTGATATGTCCCCTCTTGGTAGGGAGTATGGATGTAAGTATTGAGTCTTTTGGTGATAGGAAAGTCCCTTATGGTGTATAAGTCTTGGTTCTTGTTGAAGAACATCTTTTGCAGATCTGGCCTACTGTCAGGGGGAGCATGAGTCAGCACAGCCAAGCAGAGGTATCAGCATGTCCTCAGGGGGAGCACAGCCCTTTGCCCTTGATGTCAAAGTGGGAGAGTGACTTGGTGTGGTGGTTGCCATCAAGTCCAAAGGGGGAGATTGTTGGCATTATGATTCAAGTGTTGTCCTTGATGGCAACTCACTCAGAGGTTGATACAGGTGCTCAGAGGTTGGTACAGGTGATGGCAACTTAATCAGAAGACAGATCTTAGTACAGCATGCCAAGGAAGTTCATATACGCAGGTTCGTTAAGCCCAAGTCGCGTGTACACGCTAGTTGGATTCAGAAAAAGCGCGTGTATGTGGAAAAGTACCTTTGGTCCATGGTGGTTAGTCCTTGGAAGTTGTGCCTATGATTTCGGACCATTGTGTCTCGACGGGCGTGTCGATCCCTAGTTTTGAAGTTGATGGTATTGTGTTACTATGGTTTTGGCTCTTGGTATTGAGCAAGGCCTAAGGCTATATAAGGAGAAGAAGATCATTAGGCAAAATCATCTTTCGACAAGGCTTGAATATCTAAGAGAGAAAGAGATCTGATATGCAGGTTCTGGGTTGCTTGATCTAAGCCAAGGAGAGATCACATCGGTTGATGGAAGACTAGATCTAAGGATAGATCGGGATCTAATGGTTTGAAATGCACTATCATGATATGGTTGATTATGCGTATTTCTAGATCTGCATATTGTCGCAATGTTATGTTCTGAGTCTAACTGATGTCTGGTACAGCTGCAAATTGAGAAAGTTTATTTTTAGATCTGTACGCAGGTTGGCTTCAGTAAAAGCGCGTGTATACGCGGGTTTTGCTCATTGAAGTAGCGTATATCTTTTGAAGCTTGATTTTGGGTTTACAGTGGGGGTTTGACTGTTATTGCAGAGTTCTGTAGTCTCCTCTGTGTTCTGGTAACTGGTGATTGACAGGGTTCAGTGGTTCAGTGATTCAAAGTTTGGTTGTTTTATGCTTCAATGATCTGTTGTGAAAATTGAATGAATTGGGGTCCACAGATTGTAATGTTGTGCTTCAGGAATATCCAGTCTGAAAATGTATGAAAGGTGGTACCTGAAGGAAAGAAGATTGTAGGTCAGCACCTACGTACTAGTATCTTGGCTAGTACAAGAGCAAAGGGGGTTGGAGCTCCCTTCCAAGGAAGTTTGGAGAACGAGAGAAGGTTGTAGCCTTCTGCAGGTTGTAGCCTGCGTACTGGTATAAGGCTGCACCAGTACAAAAGATTGTAAACTGAAGTTTCATATTAAAGAAAGATAGAGACAACTTGCAGCAGGTGGTTTTCACCCACATTGGGTTTCCACCTTACATCTTGGTGTTCATGTGTGTGGCTTTTGATCTGTTCTGTTATACTGCACCTGTTTACTATTAATGTGGTGAATAATGTCCTGATGAACTTAACTGAAGAATAAGCTAACTAAATTATGAGTTTTCTTCTTATACGCTGTTTTATTTAGTCATAGTAGCGTGTACACGCTGGTTCACCTAACTGAAGTAGCGTATATGTTTCTGAGCATTGAAAAAGTTTGATTGATCTGATAATACTGATTCACCCCCCCTCTCAGTATTATTTCCAACAAAACCCATGTGTAAATTATTCTTATAGAGATTCCATTGACGAATACCAAGACCATGAACCTTGAAACACTCTGCCTCTCCAAGACCAAGACATCAATCCACTAGCTTAAACACTGTTGAGATCATCATCTCACTGCACCTCTGAGATTACTATTGCATCTTCAAGAACTTTGTCACTGCTTTGATGAGAGCATTATACACCATGACTGTTCCTTGAGGCTGAGATGATCTCTACACCTTGAGATCATAAATGCACCTTATTGTACTCTAAGATTATGATCCTTGTCTCTTTACCTTTGATGAGACTGACACTCTTCACTTAGGTGATCATTGTTTCTATCATCGCTGCATATTGGAACATCATCTAATACTCCACGTCACTATTGTACAAGATGTTTGTACTGCCATAAGGATGTCACCGAGATCTATATACCAAGACTGTTGTGTGAGACCCATCAACACAGTGCCTTCGTCCGATATCTTCTTCATCCAACCGAGATCCTTACTGGTATGTCGAGGTAATTAGTTATGCTATTGTGATATGCCTATACAAATCTGAATGTTAAGGCAGAGATGCCGAGATTTGACCCTCGTCACTTCTTGTAATTCTGATCATTGTTTGTATTATGCAATAGATACGTTACTTGGATCATCTTCACCATTATATTTCCAAGTGAGAGATCTACCACTGCTACATGAGATCCACCGAGATCTGGTGTCAATACTGCTCCTTCCCATGCAAGGTTAGCTTACCACTGCAATGTTGAGATTTCCATTCATAGTAATGCCAAGAATGTTCAGACTTCACATCACTGCTGCGTCTATAACCTAAGATCATTTTTCTTCATTCATGCGAGGTCTTGACTGCACCTAAACCCCAACTGACGTGCAATCAAGCCCTAACTGCGGCTCTGCTCCTCCATGCAAAAACATAGAGGCATCTAAAATTTTCTTGTGTACTTTTGCACTGAGCCTTCATGGGTATTTATAGTGGTTAGCCTCCTATATTGAGCCGACATACGTTCATGAACCGACGTGTCCTTTTATCAAGCCGACATAACTTTCATTATTTGGAGCCGACATGAAGTATTCTTCCTTGTTTTCACTTGCAGACTTGTTGGAGGATTATGCTTGGTCTTTGGAGGGCTACCACACACTTTGTAGGCTAGAATGCATTTCACATAGGCTCATTCAGAGCTTCTTAATACATGAAATGACTCTTTGACATTTAAATAAAATCCTAAAGACATCAAGAAGACGTCTTTGACCTATTTACACTTCTTGCTCATGAAAGCCACGTAGCAAGATTATAAAAATAATTTATTACATCAATTACAAAGATCGTGTCATCATGAAGACCGAACCTAGTTACACTTTCTTCAACACTCCCTCTTAAATAGGGAGGTATTCATAATGGTACTTGGTCATTCTAAATCTGAAGAATTTCTCATAAGAAGAATCGGATTTGCAATCCATCTGTCATAGCATCATTTTAGCAAGGCCTTGACTAACAGTTATATCTCTCACTTAGATCAGAGCACACAAAGTTGGCGAGACCAATGACTGATTGAAATGCATCATCATTGTCTCTCTTAGGGTCATACCGATCTGAGTGTTCTCTGAGTACACCCTACTAGGACTATTCTCATCTTGGGCTCCCAACCCTCAAGAATATCGGTCCTCTTGCCCACTCCTGTCTTGGATGCCCTACCACATCCTCAAAGAGTGTCAGATGCCAAATGATTACACAATCCTCCATTATTTCTTCCAAACTGAAGACAAGAATGTCATGCCTAACTCTCCCTCTTAATCAAGGACGAGTTCCAAGTTTCTCTTTTCTCTTTAACTTGCCTAAGTTCCTTTGCTCATAGGAACTTCCGAGAGCTCCCTCTTACCGAGGGACTCTATCATCAGTGCTTTATAGGGTATTCTAGTTGACTAACGATCCAAGAATTTGATGTCAACAATTTCTTCACATGTAGGGTTCATCCATCCATCACTTTCCTCCATCATGTCATTCCTTCTTTCTAGGAAAGTATCCCCCTTGGCTTTACATCTGGGGCTTCCCTCATAAGCTCATCTATCTTCACTTTTCTTCAACAGTGATTGCTCTGGATCACAAGGTACGTAGTTGTGACATCCTTCACAACTCTCCTTTCCTTGATCCTGCACACATACCCAAACTTTTCCAAGAGGTCAGACACCAAAAACAAATCACATATTACCATTTGGTGATGGCCTTCTTCCAGTGACATCTTCTTCTAGGTATCAATCATCCTGCGTACATGTTGACACATCTCCTAATGATATATATTGTTAAGGGTCCTCATCTTTTCAGACTTCCATCAGAGTCTTCACATCATTCGGGGAGGTTTCTTGGTCAAGTCTTCCTGATCCTCTGGATGTTGACTACCTTCATCATGGTTGCATGTTTCACGATCTCTTTCATCCTCATGTCTTTCATTCCCATGAGCTCTTAGAGTTCTTCAATTGTAATCAACTACCTCATACTTCATATGAGGACATATTATGTTGATTTCATCTTAGTCTGACTTATGTCTTTTTGCATCCTTTCAGAGGAGGAGATCTATTCCCTTTTGATCATGCTTGATCCATTTTATCTACAACCACATATCACAACATTACAATATCAAATGCAAATATAAATACAATCATACATACCTCATTTTCCTTCAGGTATTTTCCTTTAGCTTCCTTGATTGAAAAGACCTTCAATCCCTTGGTCTGCATCATTCTTCATGTCATTGAACCACCATCACATGAGTTCCAAGAGTTGGAATTTCTGACGAGACATTTGCTACCTTCCCAGACTAGGAGATCCTCTGCTGACATCTCTTATCAAAGATCCTTCACGATCTAGTATATCCCCATCTAGCAAATGTTTCCTTGGATGACTTCTTCCTTTCCTTCAATGTACACCGAGATTCCCAAGAGCTATGTTCTTCATGATTCCATACGAGCTCTTGTTTCCATGATGCCAAGGTGCATCTTCTTACTATGATCATATCTACGGGGACTTTTGATAGGATCCTTCTGAGAGGGACACCATCTCAATCATAATGGAGATCTATTATTCCCTCTTTCTCTAATCTTTCTTCAGCTTCCTCCACCCTTCTAGCGATATGAGTTCCTTTTCCATAGTACTAACCTTCCTATGCTTATCTACACTTATTTGTGTCCTATCAACTTGCCTTTCTCTATCTGACATAGAGACCATAGACTGTTGATCGAGATAACCTTCTTGATCATGGGCATTTATTACCTTGCTTATCAATATCAATATCAATATCAATGATGATTGTTTATTCACCATTTTCCGAGATCTCTCAATTGAGATCCCATGAAGATATTTCTTCATTCTTTGGCACCTTCTACACTTCATTTCAGAGAGTATATCCTCTAGCATTTTATGTAACCTTCTTATGTTTCCTTTCTCACTTCATAGAACCTTAAGAGTTCTAGTGATTTCAAAGGAGACCTTGATGTACTGACTTCACTTCTTCATAGGGATTCTGTCAATCCTATTGCAAGAACTTTTTATGACCTATCTAACCCAAAAATCTTCTTGTAATGATGTAGTTAATAAACCAAACTTGATTATATAAAGATACTTACTTTATATGTGAAGATGAGATCTTCACCTTGAATGTGTTGGCAGTTGTAGAGGTAGATGCATTGATGCTTCCTCTGGATAGAATTGTTGCTGAATCTTATCTTAAAGCCTTAAAAATAATTGACTTGAATAGCAGCATCGACTTGAGGTTGTATGTTGTAGATGATCTACTTCTGTATGCCCTTGAGCATCAAGCTTTTGACAATCCGAGTTGTCAAGAAGTTGAGATCATGCCATTGTAAAATGATAGAGATTACTGTGGTATAGATCAAAATTGTGGGACTCACCAAAGTCATTGCTATGAATCACTCATCCTTTGACTATTGTTCTTCAAACCCTTTGATGTAGACTGTTACTTGAATCTAGGCCTTGTTCTTTGATTGTAGATCCTTTAGCTTAACCTCTGAATGTCTCTTTTTGGCCCCTTTCCTTGACTGCAGAAACATTCGCTCTGATACCATGTTGAAGAATCTAGGGCATCCATAATAGGGTGATTCTTTGACACATGATAACAATTTGTGAAGTGTTTATGCAATCTTTATCTTAGCTTGGTGTTTACTTCATTATTAGCATGTGTAAGTTAACTTCATCAAACTGCTATAAAAAGCAAAAGAGACAAGAACACAAATGTTTGGTTATCTTCCAAGGCCAAAACCCCTCCCTCTTGGAGAGGAAAAACCATGAATAAATTCTTCTTATAGAGATTCCATTAACGAATACCAAGACCATGACCTTTGACACACTCTACCTCTCCAAGACCAAGACATCAATCCACTTGCTTGAACACTACTGAGATCATTATCTTGTTGCACCTTTGAGATTATTATTGCATCTTCAAGAACTTCGTCACTACTTTGATGAGAGCATTATACACCATGATTGTTCCTTGAGGCTGAGATATCTCTATACCTTGAGATCATAACTGCTCCTTAATGTACTATAAGATTATGATCCTTGTCTCTTTACCTTTGACGACACTGACACTCTTCACATAGGTGATCACTGTTTCTTTCATCACTGCATATTGGAACATCATCTAATACTCCACGTCACTGCTATACAAGATGTTTGTACTGCCATAAGGATGTCACCGAGATCTATATATCAACACTGTTGCACAAGATCCATCAACACAGTTCCTTCGTCCGAGATCTTCTTCATCCAACCGAGATCATTACAGGTATGTCGAGGTCATTAGTTATGCTATTGTGATATGCCTATACAAATCTGAATGTTAAGACAAAGATGCTGAGATGTGACCCTCGTCACTTCTTGTAATTCTGATCACTCTTTGTATTATGCAATAGATACGTTACTTGGATCATCTTCATCATTATATTGCTGAGTGAGAGCCTTTTCACGTGAATTATTCAAAAAATTACAGATCTAATTCACTGATTTACAGAGAAAATTCTAGCAAGCAAAATTTTAGATCTAGGCTAGATCTTTGATGCCCAAGTGGCCCGATTTTGAGAAAATTAATTTTAATATTTTTGAGTTATTTTTACCAACTTATTATGATTTTAGGGCACTTACATCACTGTTATAAAACAAAATTTATAGCAGTAGCAAAATAGTGAGAAAACTAGGGTTTAGAGAGTAAACCCTAGGCCTAATACCTTGAAGATCCCTTAGTCCAAATTTGTTGAAACTTTAGGATGAGCTTGCCACCAAAAAATAATTTTTTTTAGGCCAAAAACCTGCAAAATCACCAAGTATTCAGTACATAAAACTCAGAGATGGATTTCGGGCAAACTAGGGCCAATGCTAGGCCCAGTAGGGCTAGCATTGAGGGCAAAAGGGTCTAGGAGGCCAAATAGAGGGCAAAGGAGGAAGGAGGAGACCAAGAAAGGGCAACGCTAGAGGGAGAAAGCCCTAAATGACTTGACGTAGGGGCTTAGAAGGCAATTTAAGGCCCTAAAGGGCCACGACTAGCCCAAAGGGCAACCATTTGGGGCAAAGGAGGCCATTCGAGGCCTCCTAGGCCTTTCAAGGCCTAAAGGCCCAAACGCAGGTTTGAGAAAGGGAGGTCAAGGCCCCTAGAGGGTACGTTCTGCCCTAAAAAAGGTCGAAATGAAGATGCAAAGGGCTGGACGACTCTATGGACCAAGAGGAGGAGGATGTTGCCCGTAAGAGGTATTGAAATTTGATGACTAGAAATTTTCCTGCAATCCCAACCCGGTTTTAATTTCACCATATCACTCCCACTGAGTTAAATGCCCTTTCCCATAAACATACATTCAAAATATAGAATTTTGGAGATAAAATTTTCAGATTAAAACACATGGGGCTGTCAACACATGCTAAAAATAAATATGGGCATAAACAAACCAGCAATGCATAAAAATACACATAGATTTTTGGTCAACTTAGACCAAGGCAAAAACCTTCATTCTTCTCTTGGGAAAACTTGTAAGAGAGCTCTTCAAATTTATTTATCTTTCAAGTTCAGGAAAAATACATTTGCAGACAAAAGAAAACAACAAAATACAACTTATCTCTTCACCCCAAAACTCCTTGAAAACCATGTCCACTTTGCCTCGATTTTCGTGCCCTTTTGAAGCTGAAAATATGTACTATACAGATACAAATTGTACTTTATGGATTCCGTACAAACTATATGGATTTCCGTACCATTGTACAGACTGTACAGATTTTTTTAATTCCAAAAACTTCTCTTGAATAGCGTGCAACTCACAGCATTAAATGTTGTTTGTACTGTAGCTTCTTGATTTTTGTGCCCAGCTTTACCCATAAATCACTCCAACTTGCTGCAACAAATTTCTCCTTCAAAACTCTTCTTGAGCGCTTAGCCTCCTTTCTCCAATTGCTCATGAAGAATGAATGCAATCTCTCTTTTCTTTTCCCTCTTTTATTTCCCTAAATGACTTTTGGGCAACCCTAAGATCTAATGACTCAGATTTATTTAGATCAAGGGATGAGAATAAATGTGCATTTAATTCTCACTTTCTATTTTTTAACTCACCCATTAAATAAAGTAACCACATTGTACTTTATGTCTAATGTCACTTTTCACTTTATAATTTAACAATGACTTTACCACTTATAAAGTCACTTTCACTTTATCAAGTCACAGTTAGGAAAAGAATTATGTTGGACACTTTTCCCTAGGTAGAGACTAACCCATAGGAAACCACTCTTGCTTTAGCAAAAAAAAAATACTCTATTTTTATTTTTATATAAAATAGATGTAAAATTAAGATGGAAATTAAAATAATTTATTAATGACCAATAGTTTTTTATTAATTTCTTTTTATATATAATACTACCTAAGCACCGAGGGGGGATTTGAATGGGTGACCTATTGCAAGGAGTGCCTAGTTTTTTATTATTATTATTTTTAGTTTTTTTTATTATTATTTTTAATAGAAATTGTTATAAATATTATTATTTTATTTATAATTAAGCCATTTAAAACACCACCACTAGAAGAAACAAAATTTCAAGATTTAAAATTAAAAGTTTTTCCAGATTTATGAGACTCATGTAAAACACCACTCCTAGAAGAAACAAGAATTCAAGATTTAAAATTAGGTGGTCTTTCAAGCTTTATGGGACTCCTTCAACTCCAAGATTTAAATTTAATATTTTAAATAGTAAAATATCTTTTCTCTTTAATTTCAATTACTTTATTTTTATTTTTATATAAAATAGATGTAAAATTAAGATAGAAATTAAAATATTTTATTAATAACTAATAATAATAATAATTATTATTTTTAATATAAATTATTATAAATATTATTCTTTTATTTATAATTAAGCCATGTAAAACACCACTTCCAGAAGAAACAAAAAATCAAAGTTTAAAATTAAAAGTCTTTCAAGATTTATGTCACCACTGTAAAACACCACCCCTAAAAGAAACAAAAATTCAAGATTTAAAATTAGATAGTCTTTCATTAAAATATTTTATTAATAACTAATAGTTTTTGTTATTATTATTATTTTTAATATAAATTATTATAAATATTATTTTTTTTTGTTTGCAAAGGATATCCACAATGGATGCTTTTGCTACTAACTTTGCATTTCCAAGATTTTCTCCACAATTTTTGAAAATGTTATGATATTCATGTTTCTTACCTATTAAGGTTTTTTATATATATAATTGCAAAATATTGAATATGATGTAATAACTGGGCCAAGAATTGTAATATTTTTAGGTCATTTTCCTTAAAACTTTTTGGATTGTTGTTCATATAATATGTTTTTAAGATCTTATATTATCTTATGTAAAACACCACTTCCAAAAGAAACAAAAATTTAAGATTTAAAATTAAAAGTCTTTCTAGATTTATGCCACTCCTGTAAAACACTACCTCTAGAAAAAAACAAAAATTCAAGATTTAAAATTAGGTAGTCTTTCAAGATTTATGGGACTCTTGTAAAACACCACCAGGAAAAGAAACAAAAATTCAAGATTTAAAATTAAGTGGTCTTTCAAGATTTATAGAACTCCTGCAACTCCCAGATTTAAACTTAGGTGGTCTTTCCTCATTCGGAATTTCTGAAAATATTCTGTTCCAGATCAATGGCTGCTTCGAATACCAAGAAAATGGCTTTGGGCATTTGCATTTTTTTCATCTTCCTCTTATCTCCTTTGCCAACTATAGCAGCGGCGACGGGGGCGACAACGGTGCCATCACTGGGTAAATATAACAATTCCAATTTGCAACAAAAATCTGGGTAAATATAACAATTCCAGTTTGTTACTAATCCGTGAAATTGTTTGATCTGGGTGTGTTTTTAGGGCTTAGTGAGGGTCACAATGAGACAGCTGTTGGTGTTGACGCTGCTTTTCCACGGAAGGACCGTCCGTGCTGTGGAGTTTGCTGTTGCTGGGTATGCAACATATTGGAATGTTGCATAGCATGACAACGTTGTTCGCTCTGAGAATGGTGCTGCACCAGAGAGGGATCCCTGCACTTTAATGACTGTTTTTATAATAAGCATTGGTCACTTGGATTACAGTGTGTTTACTAGTTTAGATTATTCCGGATTTATTAAACTTCAAATCTCTCTTATTTCTCTTATTTTCTGAATGCAAGATTTGAATAAAGATTTGCATTTTAATATCACTCTCAGAATTTGATAAATCTGAAGTGAACATGGTATTAATTTTAATTTTTTTAAGCTAAATTTTAGTTTTATGCTATTACACTCTATTAAAATGTTTTAACTAATAATTTTATATTTTATTTCTTTTTTTATTTTTATGTAATTTGAATGGGTCAACACATATTGAGATATAAAATTGATATAAAATTATTTTATTTAAGATAAATATTGAAATATTTTATTTATGGTTAATACTTTTTTGTTATTAATATTTCTTTTTCAATATTACATGTCAACTTGATCTTTAGCATGAATAGAATTACACAGATTTTAAGTGTAACATTACAGGTTTCAACTCTATATTGAGTCATGGAGGAATTACACGTCCCTCACACTCCAAAGAGGAGACTAGGCAATTATACAGGAATTAGAGGTTTTTCACTATAAATTACTTTATCTCTATATATAAACATAATATAAAATTAAGGTTAACATTGGATTTCCCCATATGGAGTGTTTGCTAGAGGACAAGTACAGAGGAGCATAATGTCACCACCCCAACATCCATTAATGGACTAGACATGACACTAGGCCCCACCAATATTATTTAACACAAGTCAAACTTATTATGAGCAATTGTTGAACATGGCAAAGAGCAATTTCATTTCAAGGAACTCGGTTGAATGCTTGTTTTAGGTGTTGTTCAGCCTCATCCATGGCTTGTAATATTGAGAATCCATGGTTACTTTGGCTAGAGAATGTCACCTACATGGAAAATAGGAGTAGTTTGGTTCATGGTGTGAGATGACACTAGAGAGGTGATCTAGTCACAATAAACACCACTTGTTCTAAATCATTATCATTCTTTATGGTGGAAGAGTTCTCCTACAACAACCACTATGAGGAGGTATTTTCTCTCATGGTCTATTTAGTGGGGTTTCTTCTCTTCACTCACCTATTGTTTGGCTTAGCCTCGAACCTTTGTGTTAGTAAATTTTTCTTGGGCTCTCTTCCTCATTAGGTTTTATCTATCCTAGTCCTTTCTTCTTATTTTCACTTTACTAATTGAAATATTATAAATGTGTATGTAGGTTCCTTCATTCTCTCAATTTTCCACTCTTACCTCTACATATCATTCACCAACATTCATTGTTTTCCCATGGTTTCTCCACCATTATGGTTACACTTCCCCCATGTTTTGTATCTATATTAACTCAAATGGGGAACTTCCATCATCAATATAACCCATTGGCTTTGATCATTACCTCCCTCCACCACCTTAGCCCTTCCATCCACTAGAAAGGTTGCATCCGTAGACCATTTGATAGCCCCATTCTACCCAGGTCCCACCACAACCATTTTCAAAATATCAAGTGGTTTGTGTAGATAGCAGCCATGTAATCTCTCAACTATAAACAAAGAATGGAAGTTTCTTGGATGCAACAATAGATGTTTCTTTTCAATAGGTTGTGTAGTAGACTAATCCACTCCCTACTGGGTCTCCATCATTGGGTGAGACATTAAAGATGAGTTCGTCCATTGAAGATTTATTTTATTTATGATGAATTGAAGTGAGTATAGGCATTTTTTGTTTAAATTCTATGCTCTGATTCTTGAAACAATTAAAGAGTGATATAGTAGAGAGGTTAGGGGCAAGGAGAAGGAAAACACCCTTTGATTTATTAAACCATATTTGGTGTGTTTTATGGGATTGAATTATAAAGTATTAGTTTATAAGTGTGTAATTTATTGTAGAAAGAATCTAATAAGAATATTGGTTTTTATGGAGTCCCAAGAGAGAATAATCATTAACCAAAAGAAAAAAAGTTAAGCTCCTTCTTCTAGTAAGAGGACAAAAGGTCAACTTTGAGTACGAAAATGATGGTGGTGAAAGTATAAGTGGTCAAGGGGCGAATTTTGAATAAACACCATCATATGCTAAATGATCATATTTGAGCATGAGATCATGTTTGTATATTGAAATCATTTTCTATTAATGACACCATATGTCATAATTCCATGTTTAGGCATGAGGTGTCATTTTGTAAATTGAACATGTAGTGTCATTTTCTTAAATATGTACAATTGAGCAAATTTTGAGTGTTTGTGTGTGTATGTATTTATGTATCTACTTATGAGTTGAAGTTTATTTTTACTTGATGTTGAAGTGTTGTATTGTTAGGTTGAATTTTCATCTATGTAGTGATGATGCAATATCACTTAGTGTAAAGTGATCACTCTTGATAAGTTGTACTCTTGAAGGTGTTTGTATTGATTTTTTGACGAAATTTCAATTAACCATATTCTCAATGGAAATTAGTTGATAATACAAACAAATTGCAACAAGTTTTATCCATGAGAAAGAACTTCTCCAAGGGCATACTAAATATGAAAATCACTTTATTAAAATAATTTATGTAATAGAAATATGCTTTTCAAGCTCAATTTCTATATCAAATCACTTGAAAATTTCAATCCTATTGTTGGAAATGGGATCCCCAAAGGACAGTTTTGGGCTAAAAGCCCATGTTTTGGGTCAATTTTGTAATAAAGTTGTAAATTCCCCACATTTTGTGGTTGCGGAGAGCGAAGGTGTCAAGAGTCATAAAGGGTTGTCAGCCCTTATTTTGTAAAGTGAAAAGTCAGGTGTAAAGATCAATCCATGGTCCACAGACCATGAGATTGTATAAAAGGAGCTAAGTAAGTAAGCTCTAAGTAGTCTTTGGTGGATAGCGAAGAATGAAGTGAAGAGTATTGGTAGATAAGTCTAAGTGTTTGGGACTTAGTGTAGGTAGAGGCTCTGCAGCTGAGTGGGCATAGGCCTAGCGTGGAAGTCCACAGCTAAGTGTGCGGACCCCCGCATATTTTAGGTGTAACATTTCAGGTTTCAACTCTATATTGAATCATGGAGGAATTACACATGTCCCTCACACTCAAAAGAGGAAACTAGCCAATTACACAGGAAATTAGAGATTTTTCACCATAAATTACTTTATCTCTATATATAAACATAATATAAAATTAAGGTTAACATTGAAGTTCCCCATATGGGGTGTTTTCTAGAAGACAAGTACAAAGGAGCATAATGCCACCGCCCCAACATCCATTAATCTATTGGGCATGACACCTAGCCCCACCAATATTATTTGTCACTAGTCACACTTATTATGAGCAATTGTTGAACATGGCAAGGAGAAATTTCATTTCAAGCAACTAGGTTGAATGCTTGTTTCATGTGTTGTTCAGCCTCATCCATGGCTTGTAATATTGAGAATCCATGGTTACTTTGGCTAGAGAATGTCACCTACATGGAAAATAGGAGAAGTTTGGTTCATGGTGTGAGATGACACTAGAGAGGTGATCTAGTCACAATAAACACCACTTGTTCTAAATCATTATCATTCTTTATGGTGGGAGAGTTCTCTTACAACAACCACTATGAGGAGGTATCTTCTCTCATGGTCTATTTAGTGGGGTTTCTTCTCTTCACTTACCTATTGTTTGGCTTAGCATGGAACCTTTATGTTAGTAAATTTTTCTTTGGCTCTCCTCCTCATTAGGTTTTATCTATCCTAGCCCTTTCTTCTTATTTTCATTTTTACTAATTGAAATATTATAAATGTGTATGTAGTTTCCTTCATTCCCTGAATTTTCTACTCTTACCCCTACATATCATTCACCATCATTCATTGTTTTCCCATGGTTTCTCCACCATTATGGTTACACTTCCCCCATGTTTTGTATCTATATTAAATCAAATGGGGAACTTCCATCATCAATATAACCCATTGGCTTTGATCATTACCTTCCTCCACCACCTTAGCCCTTCCATCCACTAGAAAAGGTTGCATCCGTAGACCATTTGGTAGCCCCATTCTACCCAGGTCCCACCACAACCATTTTTAAAATATAAAGTGGTTTGTGTAGATAGCAACCATGTAATCCGTCAACTATAAACCGAGAATGGAAGTTTAGTGGATGCAACAGTAGATGTTTCTTTTCAATAGGTTCTGTAGTAGACTAATCCACACCCTAGTGGGTCTCCATCAGTGGGTGAGACATAAACATGAGTTCATCCATTGAAGATTTATTTTCTTTATGATGAATTGGAGTATAGGAATTTTTTGTTTAAATTCTATGCTCTAAATCTTGAAACAATTAAAGAGTGATATAGTAGAGAGGTTAGGGGCAAGGAGAAGGAAAACACCCTTTGATTTATTAAACCATCTTTGGTGAGTTTTATGGGATTGAATTATAAAGTATTAGTTTGTAAGTGTGTAATTTATTGTAGAACGAATATAATAAGAATGTTGGTTCTTTATGGAGTCCCAAGAGGGAATAATCGTTAACCAAAAGAAAAAAAGTTGAGCTCCGTCTTCTAGTAAGAGGATAAAGATCAACTTTGAGTATGAAAATGATGGTGGTGAAAGTATAAGTTGTCAAGGGGCCCATTTTGAATAAACACCATGATATGCCAAATGATCATATTTGAGCATGAGATCATGTTTGTATATTGAAATCATTTTCTATTAATGCCACCATATGTCATACTTCCATGTTTAGGCATGAGGTGTCATTTTGTAAATTGAACATGTACTGTCATTTTCTTAAATATGTGCAATTGAGCCAATTTCGAGTGTTTGTGTGTGTATGTATCTATATATCTACTTATGAGTTGAAGTGTATGTTTACTTGACGTTGAAGTGTTGTATTCTTAGGTTGAATTTTCATCTATGTAGTGATGATGCAATATCACTTATTGTAAATTGATCACTCTTGATAAGTTGTACTCTTGAAGGTGTTTGTATTGGGTTTTTGATGAAATTTCAATTAACCATATTCTCAGTGGAAATTAGTTGATGATATAAACAAATTGCAACAAGTTTTATCCCTGAGAAAGAACTTCTCCAAGGGCATACTAAATTGAAAATCACTTTATTAAAATCATTTATGTAATAGAAATATGTTTTTTATCCTCAATTTCTATATTAAATCACTTGAAAAGTTCAATCCTATTGTTGGAAACGAGATCCCAAAAGGATAGTTTTGGGGCTAAAAGCCCATGTTATGGGTAAATTTTGTAATAAAGTTGTAAAGTCCCCACATTTTGTGGTCGCGGAGTGCTAAGGTGTCAAGAGTCATAAAGGGTTCTCCGCCCTTATTTTGTAAAGTGAAAAGTTAGGTGTAAAGATCCATCTATGGTCCACAGACCATAAGATTGTATAAAAGGAGCTAAGTAAGTAAGATCTAAGTAGTCTTTGGTGGATAGCAAAGAATGAAGTGAAGAGTCTTGGTAGAGAAGTCTAAGTGTTCCGGTCTTAGCGTAGGTAGAGGCTCTGCAGCTGACTGCGCAGAGGCCTAGGGTGGAAGTCCGCAGCTGAGTGCATGGACCCTTGCAGCTGTGTGGGTAGGGCGGATAGAATCTATATTAATCTGATGATACCAATAAAGAGCAATATTCTGCAAATTTTATGTATTTATTTCGTATTAATGCATCTTGTTATATTGTGTATTGTTTTAATTTATAATGTTTATGTGATGCGTGAATATATGTGATTATATTGGTTAATTGAACGAGAGTAAGAATATCAGTTTATGTTGTGCTAACTATGATTGATTAGTAAGATAAGTAAAAGACTTAAGATAACTTGGGAACCTATACAGTACATTTTCATAGCAGCGCGAAAGTACCGGATCATGGGTTAAGGCTACGCGAAGGTCAATCATACACCTTTGTGGAGGTACTGAAGGGTGGAATAAAGGGGTAGACTCACAAAGCCCTAAAGCTTAGGAACCTGTGCGAAAGGAGGAACAAAGGGTATAACGCGACATCACAACCATCTCAGGGTGTGGAAACTTGGTTCTAGCATCCCCCCCATACTGCTTCAGGTGAGACTTCGGTTAGCACTCCGCGTGCTCATGCTAAAAGGGCCACTAGTGTAGGTATTTGTTTGGTTAACTAACGCTAAACCTCGGTGAGGCCCCACAAAGCCAACAAATGGTTCCATTGTTGGGATCAAAATCTGCATGAGAGACGTGTGATGTCGTGTCACTGAAATCCAACTAAGAAAGAGATCGAGGACCCGTTGGATACGAAGATCCATGAATTTGTGGCGCAAGAGAACAAAAATATGCTACTCACAAAGTAATAGTGGCTCGATAGATACCTATATATAGAAATCCACTAGATCTTTTTTTGTTCCTTTCCAGTTCAGCTATACGAGTGGATCGTGAAGCTAGCGGATAGCCAAGGAAGGTGGAGACTTGATGATCCTATTATCTAGACCATGGCTTTAGTACAGAGACTAGAAGCCTCTGAGGATAAGATCGCTCGTGCTATAGGAGGATTTGTGACTGAATTCGCGGTCAATACCTTGGTCAGTTACAGCGAGGTGGAGCGACGCTTTTTCAAACGTCTGTGAGGTAAGTACTTGAAGTCTTTAAATACCACAATTAAGATGTTATTGTGCAAAAAACAGGTTATGCAGCTACCTTGATGTTCGAAGCTATGCGGAGTGGAAAGACTTACAAAAAAGAAGGAAGAAAGGGTCCTGAATATAGCCTACTCATTTCACCTCCATTGGGTGATGAAGAGGAAGTAGCATAGGCTTCCTTGTGAAGAGCAATTCAGTTAATAAGACAGGGATTCCTGCGACTACCACCTCCACCTACACCACCTCCAACTTCACCACCATCACCTGTGACTTTTCCCACACCACCTCCACCTCCACTGCAGTTCAACATGGCAAATCAAGTGAAGATGACTTTGTTTAAAGGCTTGGGAAATGAGGAACCAGACTAGTTTTGGTTTTTCATGAAGGCTGTATGGCAAGCTCAGGGCATCACAGATGACCATATGAAGAACGCAACATTGGTTAGTGCTTTGTAGGATCGCACGCTAACCTAGTACATCAAATGCTCTAATAATAACCCAAACATTGGGTTGGCACACATACAAACCGCACTGAATAAGGAGTTCAGTAGGCCTAAATCTGAGGCACAGTCGATTGTGGGGTTCAAGGAATTCATGATGAAACTAAGCAAGACAACTTGGGATTGCATCAGAGGTTGAAGTGTAAAATCCGTGAAGCTAATATGAACTTAACAGATAGACAACACCATGAATGGTTTGTGGCTTCGCTCCTGCCACACCTAAGGGTTGCTTTGTCATAGCAAAAGATTACGATTTAGGTAGAGGCCTTGGAGATTGCAATGAGACTGCATGAAACATCAATGCAAGATCCGAATCTGGGGGTTTAGCAGATCCATACGCAGTGTTGTGGGGAAAAATGCCTATGCAGGACGATCCTATCCACCTAAGGTGTGACAGTGCCTTAGCAACAAACAGAGACAGCTATTCTAGTATTCTTCCTTTATGAATTAGAATGAAGAGAGATGGATGGACTAACCGGTGTCTTCCGTTTGTCCCTCGATCCAGTTTCCCTTCTCTTTGAGAGTTCTCAGCTACTTGCCTTCTCGCTCGCCCAGCTTCAACAGGTCTCTGCAAGATCACAAGAAGAGAACACTACACAAGACATGGATTCATATTCATAAGTAGTTTAGGATTAGAAATAAACTAAACATACTAATGCAATCATACATCAAAGATACATCAGTATATAGGAGAAACCAAGATAGCTTTATTGATGAATAACAAGGTTCAGGAAGAGATACAACCAAGAAGGCTCCAATCTAGCATCTCCTTCCCATCAAATAGAATTCCTATCTTCACCTCCATTCAAAGCATTAAGCACCCAATGATTCCAGTCTCAAACCAACAGCAATTCTTTGCAATAAAAAAATTCCAGCCTCTAGATCTCATGGAGGAGAGATCCATATATAGATGTTTGGAGAGAGGATGAGTCAGCTTGAGATCTGACTAGTGTCCTCTCCCTCTGTCAGTTCTTGTTTCCACTTGGAGGTTCTTACTTCCACTTGGAGTTTGAGAACCTCTTACTCATCATGAGTCGAATGCACTGAGGCAAGTGTCATTGAGGAAGATTCTGGAAGCTTCCATGGTCTTGACACCTCGTTGAATGAACTTTCCATTTGTCAATTCCCGCTCAGCTCACCCTGGTAGTGCTTCTACCTGCGTTGCAGTGCAGGTAGCCAGTTCAGACTTTGCATTTCAGCGCAGACAGCTAGTGGAGCTCTTGAATTGATCCTGAATTGACTTGTTTTTGAGCAATTTCTGGTGGAGAACTTCTATGAATTGCTGTGGTTTGTTAGCCTTGTTCCTCTAGGGGTAGGAACAACATGCTTAGGGACTTTGGATCCCTTAGATTATGGACATTTCATGCTCATAGCTGTAAGGCACAAAAATGTCCATAATAGTTGCCCCCTAAAGTATGAGGCCGTTTATCGGGTGAAATGCTTTATCAGGAGGATCCGAAGTTCATCCAATACTGGGAGGAGACCTGTAATAAGATACAATACAATACATTATTTTTCATACTGCTTTCATGATCTAGCTGAGGCGGGCATTCCCATGCTCAGCTTTATAAATTCATTTCTCTGTTCATAGAACAGACAATCGTCTGATGGTAGACTGGTGATTTTGATGAAATCATCATCCTTTTTGATAGGATGATTATCTGCTGCAATGATGTACATGTTAATGTCTTTATCTTTCCTGAATATATATCGTAGCCCGGATGGATGAAACTAGATCTGGGGTCTTCAAACTCGTTCGATCTTCACTCTAAGTACAAGTCGATCCATGTGAGAAATGTTCTGAAGTCAAACATGGAAAGACATCGCTTGATTACCGGTCAATGAGGTAAACCGTTAACAAGCGCGAGAGGAATCATCGATAATGATAATGACCCTCAAGGTACTGCAGTACAATTCACGTGGTGTGAATAAAGGACTTGGCATCGAACACCACGGAAAATCTTCCGGTCGAAGGTCATTGATGTATACCTGTCGCCGGAAGTGAGAAACTTGCCATTAAGGCATGCAAGCTTCAAAGTACTGAAGGGGGTGTTCCTAGATCAACTTCTTGGATAATGAGCTGATGTCGACAAGAAGCGATCCGTCAAAGGAGGGCCTTAATGTATCCCACATCAGTGACATGGAACAGAGCTAATGATTTTGATGGAGGTGAAAACGATCTGATGACATATGATTCAGGGTGGCGGTCATGAAAGGATGAAGGATAATGTACGGCAGTGGATGGGACACGGTTGACTTCTCTGAACGACTTCTCTTGAACATATGGCGACACTTATGCGATGGATCAGTAGCATTACCCCAAATATGGATGGTATGGCGAGACCATGGTGATGTGACCAGTGAATGAAACAACCTAACCCGGCTGTGGTACGGAGGAAAAGTGTCATGTTCAAGAGTGACTTGCTACCATCAAAGTTTTCTTGAGTTTCTCCCAATTTTTCCTCAGTCATTGTTGACCAGTACCTCTTTATTTTTGTCAAGCTTGAGGAGGATAACATATGCTTGTTCTATAACTTGCCCTTCGGGCAAGCCCATCGCTATGTTTTAACGAGCCTAGCGATAGTGAAACTCGTTCTCGTCTAAAGACAAGTTTGTCGCTATTTCATGCATTTAACGAGTCTAACGACAAGGATAACTCGGTCCTTTTCATTTTTAGAGAGTCTGAAAAGGTACGTAAAGTCAACTCCGAAAGTCCTTTTTCGTCATCTAATCCCTTAAGTCCGAAAAAGTATAAAACAATACAGAAGGGATGAGTTTTCGATAGTTTTAACGAGCCGAACAAAACAAGCGCTCGATCTTTTTGTGCAATAATCCCTCAGGTCCAAAAAGATTAAAATCTAGAGGAGGGATAGCACTTCCGATCGCTTTAACGAGCTGGAAGGCCAAAACTCGGCAATCTTTTCATATTTTATGAGTCAGATGAAAAGAGCTTAAAGAAGACTCGTCTTTTGAGGAACGAGTGATAAAATGGGTTAGCAGCTGATTCCAGGTACAAGTTGGAATTTTCCAATCACGGCAGTGTCACAAGGATGGCTAGTGTAATCACTCTTCGCAGCTGTTCCTCAAAATGGGTAAACAATCAAATGGAGGTGAATGATCGGCCAATGGAAAAGTGGAGGTGATGGTGCAAACACGACCAAGGCTTTAATGGCTGATAATTTTCATTCGCAGTGGTTATTTACCGGGTAGTTCATTTTTTAACGAGCTTAAACGCGGATTGAAATACTTGCTCGATCTTATGTTTATTTTTTAACGAGCATGAACTATGCGCTAAAACTGCTCGGATCTTGCGTTTATTTTTTAACGAGCATGAACTGTGTGCTAAAACTGCTCGATTAATCCAGTCATATGATAAGAATGTCTCATTAAGATTCTATTTTTTATGGAGCTTCATCTCACAAAGCTTTGCTCCAGATCCTTTCGTTATGCAAGTTTGGAAACGACTAATCCTACGAGTTTAAAGGGTTAGACCTACAGGTTTAAAGGGAGGACCTAAAAATTTAAAAAAATAAATAGCCGCCCCTTGCTTGCACTCCAGAAGGTTTGCATGCCCCCAGGCATAAAGTACGATTTCAAGGTTACCCCTTCTTAGTCCAATAAAACATTTGTTTCACCAGGAGAGGCCTACCTCTTTCAGGTTATCCAAAGATTGTCTCGTTAATCTTTCAAACAAAACACTTCTTCGGCGATATCTACCAAAATAGACAAAGGTGAGAGACTCCGTCTGTCAACTCACATAACTTTGACAAAAGAATCTTATTCCAGAACAACCCCACTTCCAACCACGGACGGGGTACGGACTAGTCATATTCTCCCGCGGAAACCTACCTTATACCCAAAGTTTTCCTGCCGAAGCAGACCAGGATGCATGCCCCCTGGGTTTCAGTCATATCCTTCCGAATCACTCGCGCTCATCGGGAGGACGGACCGTGGGTTGAGACATTTCTTGCGTGAAGAGACCATTTAGGGATGTATGACTATTTGCGATGCGTGATCCGGGAAATGAAAGCTGGTCCACGAGCTTGACCACTCTTCCTTCGTGCGGAAAACACATTACTCTAAAGAGTGAGGAGACGATGGCTCCCATGCAATATATATAGTCTCGTCCAAGGAGTAGGTTATAATCCAAGGGTCCTTGAACGACCATCACGTTCATTTGAACGGTCTTCCCTTTCAATGTGATAGGCACATTGGGGAGGATCCCTAAAGGTCGACTGGTTCCTTTATCAAAGCCTGTCAAATTTCTCATTTCAGGCAAAAGCGCTGGCAAACCAAGTGCTTTCCAAGCAATAGAGGAAAGGATACTCACAGATGCCCCCTCATCAATGATGGTGCCAGCCATTACCATTTTGTATATTTGAACGATAATTCTGAATGGTATGCTTGCTGGCAAACGGGGCCTGCCTAGTTGGTTCCAGTCGAACGAGACAACTAGGTTGCTTGGTGGTGGGACCGAATAGACGGCCGGGTATGATTCTAACGAAGTTCCTTCCTACGATAAAGGAATGGGCAAATTGCCCCCTTGTTCGTCGGAGTCTGTGTTGATGAAGAGAATTTGGACGGTGTCGTCTTTATTCTCCTCTGTGATGGTATCATTCGAAGATAGAGCCTCTGAAGGCAAAACCGGGTCAACTGCCGCCTCAACCTTTTGACTTTCGTCAGGTATGGATTCAAACGGTTCATCTTCAATGATAGGTGCTTCGGCTGACCACCTGAGCGGGCCAGTCGGGTTCTCAACTGGTGAAGGACTTGGCAGGAGTTTTTGATATCCAGGAGGAAGTTGCACTGGTAAAACCGGGCGATCTTCCAAAACTCTTTTAGCCTCATCTAAGAAAGGACAACGGTGGATGGCATGGTCGCCTTCACACAGTTTGCAGGGAAATCTAGCTTTCCCTCTCTGTCCTGTGGCTTCACTTTCACTAGTTGACGGTGTGCTGTCAACATGGCTATCAGAGGTTGACGCTACCAAATTGTGCAAACGGGGAGACCAGTCCCTTAGTATCCGAGGGATGCAGGGACAATCTCTGTGGAAGTGGTCTCCCTTGCATATGACACATGGCGATTTAGGCCTAGTCAGTGCTGTGTGTGGATTTTTGTCAGACGACACTTGTTTGCCCCCAGTCGCTTTTGGCTCCTTCTTCTTCTTCTCTTTCTTCTTCTTTTCCTTCTTCTCCTTAGGAACTTGGTTTTTTGTTTTACCAGTTCCATCAAGCGAAGAGGAAGGAGGAGAGGAAGAATTGGACGAAGTAGAAGGCTGGTGGGTAACTCTGGTCTGGTCTAACTATTGATTCGACTGTTCAGGAATAGTGGTGTTCTGAACGACATTGGTTGAAAAGAGCCAGACGGGCAAGCCAATTGTCAGTCCTGGAAGCGACAATGTGGCCATGTGGGGCGCACCAACATCTCCCCAAGAGGAGAAGGGACTAGGATTTCCACCAAGGGGAATTCCTTGGTTGGTGTGCTCCATTTTCTCAACCTAAAGATCAACGCCAGAAGAAGGGGTGATTGTTCCGTTTAAAATAAATTTTAACGACGCTTTAGACACAACTTGCTTTTTCAATTTTAAAGAGTCGAGAAAAAGCTAAAGATGGCTCTAGTCTCCTTCGATGTTTTAACGAGCCCGAAGTGACAAATGCTCGGATGGACTTTTTCCGTTATAGAGTCTGAAAAAGGCCAAAAGGAACTGCTCTGGAGTTCTAGGTAGAGGGTGTGCCAAACTTTTCGCAAAACCGCAGAATACTTTTTAGGGTACGGGCGGTCGATCTTCCTGAATGCTGTGTTCAGTGCATTGCGATCAGTAGGGCGGCCGACACGGCTTCCTAAGGATAAAGGTTATATGCCTATAGGGGTCTCCCAATATATACGCGACGGTACGTGAGAGCACAATCCGTACTGGCGCTATTGTCCCTCAGGAGGAATCACCCACCATCAGTGAGATCGACAGTCACCAGGCTTTACGACGCCGGAACACGTCTCTAGCCTAGACCTCTATGTTGTGCGTTAAGTTACAAAGCGTTGTTAAGTTCATTCAATTTATTTTAGGTTGATCTTTTTTAGAAGTTTTCCTTTTTGGATCACCACGAGATGTATGATACAATTCCTAAATGTAGTCTAAAGATGATAAGCAAGCTTTATCTCTTTTTCAACAATGAAAATCCTAGCTACAAAGGGAAAAGAAAGACACCATCTTTTCTCAAAGAGCAATCAGCACACTCTAATGCACTTTTCCTAAATCAAGCATGCAAACTATCAAGATGCAAATGCACAATGCAGGTGTTTGTTTTCTGCTCTCTTAATATTGATGCCTAAAAAGAAAGCTTTTTGTACAACTTTGAATTTGCTTTTAAATGACAAATACAAACAAGTTTACTTTTTTGAAATCAGAAAGGGTAGAAGAGATTACAACACTTAACGATTTTCGAAATGAATACTTGTTTTCACACTCAAAAGAGACAAACTCAAACCAAAAGCAAAAATGAATGTATAATCAACTGTAAACAGCCAATGAACTCTCTCCTAAGATCACAATCAACAGATCTGAATCAAGGGCTACAGGATGACTATTTCACTCTTGCAAAGGAAAACTGTAAATGACGCCACAAACACATAAAAACACTCACAGTCTTTTTGTACAAAAGGAGGCAGAATTTAAGCAGAGAAAAGGAGTTATCAGACAGGTACCTATGCTGGTTACAGGCTGCAAAAATCAGAGATCAAAACAAGGCAAAACAGAGCAGAGAACCCCAGCTGCACAAGGCCTAACTGGATCAACGCACCCTCAACACAGAGGTTTTGACATTCAGTGCAGGTAGCCTTCACGGGACCTGCATTGAAATGCAGAACCTCTTCACAGGGTTTGCGCTGAAGGAGAAACGAGAGTTCCTCAGTGGGTTCTGGGTCACAGTTTGCTGATTAATCTACGGTTTCAGGCCAAATAAAAGCAACAAGCAAGGTACAATCAAAGGGATGCTTTGAGGGAGGGCTAAGATCTATCACAAAGGATCATCAAATCATTTGTGAGTCCATTGTTCAGATCATAGACAAATCCAGTGATTGGATCAAAGCAGCAACTGTCTACTTTGCATCTGAGAATAGCAGATGCAGTTCGATTGTTGCTGTTGAGTCTATGAAACAAACAATGATAGAGACACAAATAAAATGACTAAACAGATCTCCCGAGCGGAGTCGCCAATTTGTTGTGGGGAAAAATGCCTATGCAGGACGATCCTATCCACCTAAGGTGTGACAGTGCCTTAGCAACAAACAGAGATAGCTATTCTAGTATTCTTCCTTTATGAATTAGAATGAAGAGAGATGGGTGGGCTAACCGGTGTCTTCCGTTTGTCCCTCGATCCAGTTTCCCTTCTCTTTGAGAGTTCTCAGCTACTTGCCTTCTCGCTCGCCCAGCTTCAACATGTCTCTGCAAGATCACAAGAAGAGAACACTACACAAGACATGGATTCATATTCATAACTAGTTCAGGATTAGAAATAAACTAAACATACTAATGCAATCATACATCAAAGATACATCAGTATATAGGAGAAACCAAGATAGCTTTATTGATGAATAACAAGGTTCAGGAAGAGATACAACCAAGAAGGCTCCAATCCAGCATCTCCTTCCCAGCAAATAGAATTCCTATCTTCACCTCCCTTCAAAGCATTAAGCACCCAATGATTCCAGTCTCAAACCAACAACAATTCTTTGCAATAACAAAATTCCAGCCTCTAGATCTCATGGAGGAGAGATCCATATATAGATGTTTGGAGAGAGGATGAGTCAGCTTGAGATCTGACTAGTGTCCTCTCCCTCTGTCACTTCTTGTTTCCACTTGGAGGTTCTTGCTTCCACTTGGAGTTTGAGAACCTCTTACTCATCATGAGTCGAATTCACTGAGGCAAGTGTCATTGAGGAAGATTCTAGAAGCTTCCAGGGTCTTGACACCTCATTGAATGAACTTTCCATTTGTCAATTCTCGCTCAGCGCACCCTGGTAGTGCTTCTACCTGCGTTGCAGTGCAGGTAGCCAGTTCAGACTTCGCATTTCAGTGTAGACAGCTAGTGGAGCTCTTGAATTGATCCTGAATTGACTTGTTTTTGAGCAATTTCTGTTGGAGAACTTCTGTGAATTGCTGTGGTTTGTTAGCGTTGTTCCTCTAGGGGTAGGAACAACATGCTTAGGGACTTTGGATCCCTTAGATTATGGACATTTCATGCCCATAGCTGTAAGGCACAAAAATGTCTATAACACGCAGTTGCAAAATCTTTTCCTTGAAATGCAAAGTTTGAAGCAAGACAAAACAGTCTCACCGGAGGTGCACGGAGAAATATGGTGCCTAAAATGTAAAGCTTAGGGGCATGGAAAAGACCACTGCCTAGTCTTTGCGAGCTATATTGCAGGAGTAGGGCCTTCAAGACCAGAAGCCCAAGCAGGACCGAGCGTGGGGTCTGCATTGTGGTGTGATATATGTCAGGTAGCAGGAAAACATATGACGGATAACTGTCATTTGCTACAGATGTTTGTACAAACATTACAACAACTTCTTTGTAACTTCTCAAGGTTAATAGGGCATGATGACCACAACTGCCAAAGTTATGAATTGATGATGGACAGAACACCCACCTATAGAGTCGAGGCAGAAACACGACCTCCTCACCATAGCACTGGGATGGTGCGAATAGGCTTTGAGGGGTACGGACGAGGTCGAGGTGGTGAAGGACCTGGCAAAGGTTGGGGACAACTGATGTGTTACAATTGCGGAGGACCAGGACACTATGTCCATGAATGTACTAACCCAACACAGCCATTGAGCAAATATTGTACTCATTTTGATCATGAGACAAGAGATTGTCCTATGCTAATGGCGACAATACACAACAAAGTGGCACTACCACATGAGCCGACTCAGAACCTGTAGATGATGAGGTCTGATCCCTATGAAGAGGATTCGAATGTGAATATACAACTCCGAAGTGGAATGGCAATGGGCGATGATAAGGTAAAACAACCCGAAGATAGCGCATGGGTTTGCAAAGCTCCAGTGAAGGAGACTGAATTTGGTTTGGAGTGTGCGCATGAAACATTCATGGAAGCAAAGAAGAGCTTCACTGAGGCCTGTACCTTAGGGAGCAGAGGTACGCCTTATCAGGAAATGGACCCTTCTATGCTTACGACCTTTCTAGAGACCTACATGAAGCTGTTGAGCGATAGGAAGGTTGTGAAGGGGTTATAGGAGCTTACAAATAGATGCGCCAGAAACACTCCGGGTGAACCATGGGTTGTACGGAAGATTGGTAAGTATAAAGCAAGTGCAGGATGAGAGATGCGATTGATCACATAGATAGGAGAATATGAAACCAATCAGGTTATTCTGGATCTAGGGTGAGACGCAAACGTTTTACCAAAGTAGACTTGGGAGCGGATGGGAAGACCCGTGCTACAGTGGTCTCCAATTTAATTAAGGATAGAAAATGAGCAGAAGATCATCCCCATGGTATGGCTGCAAGGAGTAACTATAGATATTGAAGGCACGAGTGCATTGGCTGACAAGTGATAGAAATTATGGATGACAACAACCCCTACCCTGCGCTCCTTGGCATTGATTAGGCTATTGACATGAACAGGGTAATCAACCTAAAGAAGAAAAAGAAGATATTTGAGAAGAAATCACTCCATGTAATAGTACCCCTAGACCATGTTGAAGGATTGCGCTATACTGAACGAGTCTGCGATTACGAGAGAAATGACGATTTGGATTGCATATATAAGATAACAGCGGGAGACCAAGATTGGGTGAATCCAACAATAGACAGATGAATTACTTGGGATCGTGAGAGTTCTTGCACCTCAGACTCTGATGAAGAATTAGAGCGCCAGCAGAATTTGGTACATGAAGTAACCAGGTTGAGCTGTAACATGATGACCCAATGATTGCGTTGTGTATTGTCATAGGTAAGAAGTGTGCCCACTTACGAAGGATTGAATGATGTGGATGTGTTTTTTGATGAATTTGAGAGGGAAGTACCAAAGAAGTAGCGCTTCCAGGCTTTGGAATGGGCAATGCGCGCTACGCTTGAAAGATGGTGGGGTACGCACAAGGGTAGCTTTGATGATTGGCGTGAGTAAAGGAGGATGATGAGAATAGGCTTTGAGAAGCTGAAGGTATGAATGATAGAAAAATATGATGGGAAGGATGATCCATACACACACTTGGCCAAATGGGCTAAGGCTTATGGAGTGAAGCCCCAACCTGAATGGGTGCACTTGTTCTGTCACACCTTGGATGTCATCCCAATGAACTAGTACTTGGAAACAGAGCTCCACCATGGCATAGGTAAATGGGATATTCTGCACGAAGGATTCATAATGACATTTAACTTCAAATATGGGTTTGACTGTATTGACAAAGCGCTACAAGAAGTTAAAGTAGCAATCTTTAGGATACCGCAAGATCCTTTGGATCTGATTCAACCTGATTGGAATACTGCGCTAAGCCATGCACTAGAATGTGATGTCGGGTTAACCCCGCTTTACCCATAGTATGCATGCCTTATGCATATATTTGATTCGTCCTAGGTATTTGACTCTCAAAGGAGTCAAATCTTCATAATATCAATGGTTAAGGCTCGACATAACAGTTCCTTGTTATTAGAACCAATCACCCCACCTAAACCTCCTATCAGGATTTAAATTGCCCCTTAACCTTAAATCATTACTTTATTGAAGGCTCTCTCTTAAACCTTTCCTATCGGGACTATAAAACCCTTCATATCCACATATATAACCTTTCCCCTTATTAAACCTTGGTTACATATGGGTTTATGTATAAAAACTTTATCGACACTAATTTTCATTATAAAACATTACAAAGGAATTATTGTGCAAGCATACCTTTCTCCCCTTCCCGTACAAACTCGGCACAGTCCCTGAGGTTAAACCTCATCGCAATCGGCTATTGGAACTTCATCGCAGCACACCACATATATATTTACATCACCCTACCGACTCCGATATTCCACTATCGATGCCGATCGTCGATATTTCCAAATGCTGATTGACGATTATCGCTATCGATGATATCACACCTTCGCCAATCACTCCTTTGCACTTCCGACTCCTGACATTCGATTTAAATCATGACTGTTGATCTGGCCACGATCCAATAGTCCACGATTAACCGCGCATGTTCATTGCAATTCCCCAAGACTCGCTTGCGATTTTATCTCAACCGTTGATCTTCAAGATCTGACGGTTCCTCTACCTCACTCTTATTTCCTCTGCTCGCTCCTTTTTCTTAGAAATTATGCTAATTATTCAATGTTTTCTCTCTAATCTTGGCTTCTTCAAAGGTTTCTGGTCCTTCGCTATTCCACTGTGTGTTATCTCTTCTGAGATTAACTTTTCACTCTCCTTTTATCTTTGTTCTTAAGGAGCTCTAATGGATTCAATGACCCATCATGATCCTCTATATCATTTCTCCCTCTGCGTTATACTTGATTCTATCTCGACCTAGTTTCACTCCACTGTTCTTCTCTAATAGTTCTTAATTTCTCCCCTGCGCTTCTTTCTGAGTTCTTCCTGCAATCTTGTTACAGAACCTACAAGTTCACACATAATCCAACACTTGAAACACGCAATCCACTCAGAATTCAGATGAATATATTAATAATATAAACAATTGATTACATAATTGAGCCTCTATGTCTCGCATAGACCTGATTTTCTACTATCATTGGCATCTGTTTACATTCTGCTCGTAGGTTCAAAACTACTCCAAATATCTAACCTCTCAAAACATCTACCTCTCTAACCTCTAAATTATACAAGAAGATCACAATTTATACAAAAATGGTTTCATGAACCAATTCTGGTTCAGAACCAGAAATCTCTCACCCTCATAAAAAGTCTCTTCATCTCCACTCTTTTCTAAAGAAATGAAAAATCAATCTTTTAGTTTCCTTATTTTCTATTCAAACCAAGTAAATCTAATTGTTTGGCCTGATATCCACATAAGGAGGATCAATCAGCCACTATACCGTTTTTTCTCAAAATAAAACATTCTCACATTTTAAATAAATAAAATTAATTAAACTCTTTCCTTCCAACCCTTTGTTAGTCACAAGAAGTGATCATCCCATCACATTGCTAACTAGTTCTAAATAATCCTGCATCAGACTCCCAAGGTTGAAATATTTCATGGAATCCTGTTCATGAGTCTTTCTGCTTCCTCTGTTGTTAACTTCATCAAATTTCATTTCCCAACTGGCTACCTGATCGCTTTCATCTGCAGGTGTATTTACTACTTCCTTTGTTTCTCTTAGGTGCCAAACTTTGTGTTGTTAATGTTGTTTTGCTCTGCATTCATAAGAATCTCCTTTACATAATGTTTTGGTGCTGATACCTTGTATAAACACCTCCTCAAACAACATAAATATCTGCTTCTCTATCCGCTGTTGTCTTGTCATCATACCAATAGAATTGATCTCCATCTTCATGTATTTTCTCTTGTCCTGTACCTGACTGTTCCTTTTAGCTTCTGACTCGATCACTAGCATCTCCTTCTATCTATAAACCAATTTCTTTATGTTTTCCTATATATCCTTCCATCTTCCCTTGATTTGCTGACTTTGACAATTCCTTATACTCATTATCTTTGTAGTTTTTGTCATCCATCTATCAAATAGGTTAAGTAGAGTCCTTCTAATTTCAAAAGAAGGTTGGGTTTTGGTTAATACAAGAATGTATAGTCTTCCAACTACATATTGTTCTCTCACTGCAAATATCTTAATTATTGAAATTTGTTCAATTTCCTCCATTTTCATATCAAACTTAGTTGAACTGTTCACCCAATTTTCCAATTGCATTCTCAAGATAAACTTTTGACATTTATGTCTTCTTTGTATTAAGAACAAAATCTGTCTATGGATTGTACTTCCACATCCCCTGAAATCTTTTTCCTCTTCTGCAATAACTTGTTTAAGAGCTATGCCAACTCTCCTTCCTTTATTCCAAGCTTCTAAGTCACCTCATTACTTACTCTTATCTTCTTGTTTCCATAAGGAAAACTCACTTCCTGCAACTCCAGAATTTACACATTTCTTCATTTATACTTGTGCAAACATATCTCCAAGTGTAGTTTGTCCTTCATCTTGAAAACCACATTCAATAATTAATAACTCAAAATCAGAAAATATATTACATTTTCCATCTCTGTCCTCATTAATTCTGCTCCATAAGTTTTCTGATTTGTCATATTCTTGATGTATATATGACATGTCAAACTTGTCACAGTGTCTTGTCTTGAAAAGATCTTCTTTGTCTTCACTTTGTTCTAAATGCTATCTAAGTTCTGAATTTTGTTCTCTACCCTTCTCCTTGGCCTTCCTTTCACACTCCTTTTGATTCTTCCTGTCCCTTCCTTACAAACCTGTAAGTCACTGAGTTGTCTTTTCCGTTCCTCCTTTGTATCAATTAAAATCTGCCAATCTCTTAGTTTAGAACCTAAAGTTCTATTTGTTTCAATACAAGAAACAAAATCACCATATACCATAGGTTTTCCATTCCACTATAGAATCCCTTTTACAACAGTGAAAATTACTGTCAACACCATGAGTATCACCTTCCATTGCTCCCCTTGGTTGCTTACTGCAGATGCATAGTTCATAGAAGCATTCTTACCTTCATCTTCAGAGATTTTTTGTCTATTTTTAGTTTGTCGTTTACATTTGCCTATACTTTTTTCACAATTTGTACAAATAAAATTGTCTTCAATTTCCAGCTGTGCATCACTGTCTACCAACCTCTCTTTGACTTCCTGTCTGTGCTCTTTTCCTTTCTTCTTCATAACCTTGAATGGATTAACTATACCTCCTTGGGTTGAATTTTCTTTATAAACCTTGGTTCTACCATTTTCCATAACACACTCTCTAGTAAGTGTCCTTTCCATTAATGATCCATTATGTCCTTTCACGATAATTTCTTGTCCATTAACTATTAATACAGGTTCATAATTTGTGAATAAAAATTGAAGAGATAATTCCATTACCTCAAGTGTTTGCACTGCATCTACACTCTTTTTTTTTCCTTCCACAAGGTCGTCTCCATACCTCTTTTCTACTTCTCCTCTTCCAATTTGCAACTTCCTTCTGTCTTCAAACTGTCTGCCATCTTTCTGCCAAGTCTTGCTAGATTCGTCATCTTCATCTTCTTTAGTAGTATTTAACATTTGTCCATCTCCAGTGTCCTTGAATATATGGTCAATCAGGAATTGTTCTATGACATCCATCTCTTCTAACAATTTCATTTCTTCAGCAACTTGCCTAAACATATCTTCTAAAGGTTGTTCATTACCTGCATACATGCAGAAATCATTAGTTTCACAAATACTAGGCTCCTTTTTCTTTGATGTTTCAATCATCACATCTCTCTGCTAGTTTGAAATTTTCCAACAGTTCAAGAAATCATCAATGGTTCCTTCCTCAGTAAGGTAAACCTCTTGCTTGTGTCTCCAATAGCTATCTTCCATCTCTAGCTCAGCTACTCTGAGTTCTTCCCTTAATTTGATATACTTTTTGTTCTTTTTCTATTTCTACAAAAGCTTCCACTTTATCTTCTTTCTTTTCATAGTCTAACCATACCTTTGGTTCTCTTCACATTTTTCTAGCAGCACTATAATGGCACCCATAATTTCCTTCACTTCTATAATTTCTCTATCAAATACCTCTTGACTCATCTTCTCTCCTTTACCTTTTCCTTTGGCATCTTCCTTTCTTCTATTGTGGCTTCTCTCTGAAACCATATTATGACTATCAGTGGTCATTTCCTTGTTACCTCTATGAGCTTCTCACTCACTATGAGCTGCACTAAGCCTTTGTGACAACAAATTCCCCCTACTGTCACTTACCTCACCAACCCCTTCTCTAGACTTGGTCTTTTCGCAAGCACTGGTTCTCTATCTCTGGAACCCCTTGAGCCTTCTCTTCTGCTCTCTTTAGGCTCGTACCCTCAACTTACCTCCTCTTGAGAACACTTTAACTATCCTCCCTATCCAGCTTTCAGCTGGAATATTTAGGTTCACTACCACTAACACAACTCCTCTCTTTCTCTACATAGTCTGCTACTGTGTGTTGCTGCTACCACTCTCTTTCCTTTATAAAAACAATTCAAATGAACCAATCATCAAAATACAACTCATACCTGCTCATCTATCTCTTTCATCTTTCACTGGCTGGACAATACACATGTTTCTTTACTTTCACTGTCTATACTTCAATCGTCCTTTAAACTGAATTCTGATTCTTGCTGAATACATCCATATTCACTTTCTTTCTTTACAATAGTTTGTTGCAATTTCAGTACCTGCATTCACCTACACATACCATTTAAAGCTTTAAAATTGCAAGATCCTTTCTGATCCTATCTTCCTCAAATCTCCTTTTCCACAATCTCTCTTGAATAACCAACTGAATTCTTCATTGCCTGTAACATTTCAGAACTCTTTTATGCATGAATCCTTGCTCTCTATTCTCCCTCTATGTCAAATCCATTATGATGCCAATTATATATGTTGGAAATAAAATTCAATCCCTCAACCAATCTCTACAAAGCATTAATCTTGCTCTGATACGAAAATTATGTTGAGTTGACTCTGCTTTACCCACAGTATGCATGCCTTATGCATATGTTTGATTTGTCCCAGGTATTTGACTCTCAAAGGAGTCAAATATTCATAACATCAATGGTTAAGGCCCGACATAATAGTTCCTTGTTATTGGAACCAATCACCCTGGCTAAACCTCCTATCAGGATTTAAATCACCTCTTAACCTTCAATCATTGCCTTATTAAAGGCTCTCTCTTAAACATTTCCTATCGAGACTGTAAAACCCTTCATATTTGCATATATAACCTTTCCCCTTATTAAACCTTGGTTACATATGGGTTTATATATAAAACCTTTATCGGCACTAATTTTCGTTATAAAAAATTACAAAGGAATTATCGTGCAAACATACCTTTCTCCCCTCTCCATACAGACTTGGCACAGTCCTCGAGGTTAAACCTCATCGCAATCGGCTATCGACACTTCATCGCAGCACACCACATATATATTTACATCACCCCTCTGACTCCAATATTCCACTATCGGAACTCATATATTGACTCTTTACACTTAAAACCCGACCATACATAAATACGAGAATACAAAGGAAATCCACTCCGGTTCATATACAGCGGAACTAAAATCTATTACAACTGCAACTATAAAATCATTGGGTCCACCTTCATCATATATCGCATGCCTTTGCACTCCAATAATCCTGACGCCAATCGCTGATATTTCGAAATGTCGATCACTGATTATTGTTGTCGGCGATATCACACCTTCAGCAATCGCTCCTTTGCACTTTTGATTCTCGATATGCAATTTAAATTGTGACCATTGATCTGGCCATGATCCAATGGTCCATGATTAGCTGCACATGTTCATTGCAATTCCCCAAGGCTCGGTTGCGATTTAATCTCAGTCGTTGATCTTCGAGATCTAACGGTTCCTGTCCATCACTCTTAGTTCCTCTGCTCGCTCCTTTTTCTTAGAAATTACACTAATTCTTCAGTTTTTCTTCTGTAATCTTGGTTCCTTCAAAGGTTTCTGGACCTTTGCTATTCTACTATGTGCTATCTCTTCTGAGCTTAACTTTGCACTTTCCTTTTATCTCTATTCCTAAAGAGCTCTAATGGATTCAATGACCCATCATGATCCTCTATATCATTTCTCGCTCTATGTTCTACTTGATTCTATCTCAACCCAATTTCACTCCGCTGTTCTGCTCAAACAGTTCTCAGTTTCTCCCCTGTGCGTCTTTCTGAGTTCTACCTACAACCCTATTACACAACCTACGAGTTCACACATAATCCAGCACTCGAAACATGCATTCCACTGAGAATTGAGATGAATATATTAATAATATAAACAATTGATTACATAACCGAGCCTCTATGTCTCGCATAGGCCTGATTTTCTACTATTAGTGGCCTCTGTTTACATTCTACCCGTAGGTTCAAAAGCACTCCAAATATCTAACCTCCCAAAACATCTACCTCTCTAACCTCTGAATTATATAAGAAGATCACAATTTATGCAAAAAATGGATTCATGAACAAATCTTGGTTCAGAACTAGAAATCTCTCACCCTATCCTAAAAAGTCCCTTCATCTCCACTCTTTTCTAAACAAACGCTAAATCAAGCTTTCAGTTTCCTCATTTTTTATTGAAACCAAATAAATCTAACTATTTGGCTTGATCTCCACATAGGGAGGATCAATCAGCCACTATACCCATTTTTTCTCAAAATAAAACATTCTCACATATTTAAATAAATAAAATTAATTAAGCTCTTGCCTCCTAACCCTTTGTTAGCCACAACATGTGATCATCCCATCACATTGTTGACTAGGTCTAAATACTCCTGCATTAGACTCCCAAGGTTGAAATATTTCATGGACTCCTATTCATGATTCTTTCTGCTTCCTCTATTGTAAACTTCATCAGATTTCATTTCCCAACTCGCTACATGATCCCTTTCATTTGCAGGTGTATTTACTGCTTCCTTTGTTTCTCTTGGGTGCCAAACTTTGTGTTTTGGATGTTGTTTTGCTCTGCATTCATAAGCATCTCCTTTGGATAATGTTTTGGTGTTGATACCCTATACAAAAACCTCCTCAAACAACATAAATCTCTACTTCTCTATCCATTGTTGCCTTGTCATCATACCAATAGAATTGATCTCCATCTTCACGTATTTTCTCTTGTCCTCTACTTGACTGTTCCTTTTAACTTCTGACTCAATCACCAACATCTCCTTCTGTCTATAAACCAATTTCTTTATGTTGTCTTGTATATCCTTCCATCTTCCCTTGATTTGCTGACTTTGACAGTTCCTTATACTCATTACCTTTGTAGTTTTCATCATCCATCTATCAAATAGCTTAAGTAGAGTCCTTCCAATATTAAAAGAAGATTGGGTTTTGGTTAATACAGGAACGTATAGCCTTCTAACTACATATTGTTCTCTGGATGCAAATATCTTAATTATTGAACTTTGTTCAATTTCATCCATTTTCCTATCAAACTTAGTTGAACTGTTCACCCAATTTTCCAATTGCATCCTCAAGATATAATTTCGGCATTTATGTCTTCTTTGTATTAAGAACAAAATCTATGTGTGGACCATACTTGCACGTCCCCTGAAATTTTCTTCCTCTTTTGCAATAACATGTTTAAGAGCTATGCCAACTCTCCTTCCTTTATTCCAAGCTTCTAAGTCACCTCGTTGCTTACTCTCATCTTCTTGTTTCCATAAGGAAAATTGACTTCTTGCAACTCCAGAATTTAAACATTTCTTCATGTTTACTTGTGCAAACATATCTCCAAGAGTAGTTTTCCCTTCATCCTAAAAACCAAATTCAACAATTAATAACTCAAAATCAGGAAATATATTACATTTTCCATCTCTTTCCTCATTGATTCTGCTCCATAAGTTTTCTGATTTGTCATCCTCTTGATGTATATATGACATGTCAAACTTGTCACATTGTCTTGTCTTGAAAAAATCTTCTTTGTCTTCACTTTGTTCTGAATACTGCCTAAGTTCTAAATTCTATTCTCTACTCTTCTCCTTGGCCTTCCTTCCTCTCACACTCCTTTTATTCTTCTTGTCCCTTCCTTACAAACCTGTAAGTCACTGAGTTGTCTTTTCCATTCCTCCTTTGTTTCAATTAAAATCTACAAATCTTTGAGTTTAGAACCTGTATTTCTATTTGTTTCAATACAAGAAACAAAATCACCATATACCATAGGTTTCCCATTCCACTGTAGAGTCCCTTGTGAAAATCACTGTCAACACCATGAATATCACCTTCCATTGCTCCGCTTGGTTGCTCACTGCATATGCATAGTTCAGAAAAGCATTCTTACCTTCATCCTCTGAGATTCCCTATCTATTTTTAGTTTGTTGTTTACATTCACCTTTACTCTTTTTGCAATTTGTACAAATAAAACTATCTCCAATTTCTAGTTGTGCGTTAGTGTCTACCAACCTCCCTTTCAGTTCCTGTTTGCTCTTTTTTCCTTTCTTCTTCATAACCTTGAATGGATTAATTGTACCTCCTTGGGTTGAATTTTCTTTATAAACTTGGGTTCTACCATTTTCCATAATACACTCTGTAGTAAGAGTCCTTTCCATTAATGGTCCATTATGTCCTTTCAGAATAATTTCTTGATCATGCATAGTGCTGGGAGAAGTACTCACATAGATTGGCAGAGGTGAATTGGACCATCCCATAGCATTTGCAAGTAGGAGATTATCCAAGGTTGAGAAGAACTATTCCACCACCGAGTGGGAAGGGTTAGCTATGGTATATGTTCTCTAAAAGTTTAGACACTATTTTCTGGGTGGATTTTTTAAGATGTATACAGAAAGTTCTGCGTTGAAATACCTGGTCAATAAGCCTGTGTTGAGGGGGACAATTTGTAGGTGGATGTTATTATTCTAGGAGTATTGTTTTGAGGTTATTGTGAAGCCTGATTGACTGAACATAGGACTAGACCATCTGTCATGCATCAAAATAGGGGAAGAGCCCACTAATTTGGAGGAGGGATTACCTGACATGCAGCAATTTGCAATGTGCATCGTGGATGGTAATTTTGAAGACATCATACACTTCCTAATGACAGGAACTACCCCAGAAGGCTACCTCGTCGAGTAGAGGAACGAGTTAGTGGTACACGTGGTAGAATTTTTTGTCATAATTTGCTGGTCATCTGTACAAAATTGCATGTGATGAAGTATTATGACGATATGTACCGGAGTTTGAAATGAGAAGTATCGTCATAGACGCTCATGGGGGTGCCAAAGGAGGCCATTATGCAGCAAGAGCGACCACGCAGAAGATTCTACACCCAGGTTTGTGGTGGCTAACCCTCCATCAAGATTCAAAAGCTTACTGCAAGGTGTGTGATGTGTGTCAAAGGACTGGAAGGCCATCACGGAGAGATGAGTTGCCTCTGAACCCATATATGATGTTATAACCTTTTTAGAAATGGGCGATAGATTTTTTGGGACCCATTTAGCCCCAAGGGAAGGAGTTGGGAGCATGGTACATTATCACCGCAACTAAGTATTTGGCTCGATGGGTGGAGGCACAGCCTATGAAGGATTGCAAAGGTGCAACTACTATGAAGTTCCTATTTGAGTATGTACTAATGCGATTTGGGTGTCCAAATATTTTGATGAGTGATCATGGTACGCACTTTCTAAATGAGATGATCAATGCTCTGATAGAAGAATTTTGGGTATATTACCAAAAAATCACACCTTATCACCCACAGGATAATGGGACAGTGGAAGCATTCAATAAGGTGTTGGAGAATGCACTGACCAAGGTTTGGAATGCTCGGCAAAGTGATTGGGACCTACGAATAGCCGCAACACTATGCACCTATTTGACGACATGAAAAAAGTTGACTGGAGAGACACCCTTTAGGCTTGTATATGGTGTTGAAGCATTGCTGCCCATGGAATACATTGTGCCTAGTCTCCACATAGTGTCACTCACAGGTATGACGGATCGTGGAGCCCTTAAAGAGAGGCTCATGTATCTTGCTGAGCTTAAGGAAGAGAGATTTCTAGATGGATTTCACCAACAGGTCCAAAAGCAACATGAAAAATCATGGCATGATCGGCACATTAAGTTGCACACCTCTAATAAAATGAATAATTTTTTTTATATGACAGTAAGTTTGATAAATTTCTAGGGAAGTTCAGAATGCACTGGTTAGGGCCCTATGTAATTAAGGAGATTACCGATGGTCGAGGAGTTCAGTTGGTTAAACTAAATGGAGATCCCATCCGAGGAAAGGTGAATGGCAGCCGATTGAAGCCATACACTAGTGATCCAGCTAGATGATTATATGAGGGTAGCATAGTCTTAGCACTCTAGGCAGCTGAAAGGAGGTGTGGCACTATAAGCTACACTGGATAGGTCAGGGAACTGCGTGATTTGAGGATTATGTGAGATGAATAAATGTCACAGGGTTCGCGAAAGTGCGAAGGGAGCTATGCTACCCAAGGAGAAATCGCGTAGGTCAGCCGAAAAGTTACCGTTAAAGTCACTATTCATGATTTGATGGTAGAAATGTGGTCAAATAGAGCGGGAAGCTGACATTTAAGATGTACTTTATGGGTAAGATCATTGGAAATCTTCCACCAATCTGGCATTAATGAACCGAATGTGGGGGGAATGGTTGAATTTGAATTCAAAATGCCCTATAAATTACAGGTGGCTGACCAATGAAAAAAACTTGGCACTTTAACAATTTGAGTTCTTGAGCTCTCAGGAGCACATGAAACATGAATTCCTTGAAGCTCTGATAGCGAGTTTGGTGTTTGATCAATTACCAATGGCAACACAGGAACTATTGAGTAGCATCATGTCAACACCCGCAGAAGCTATGTACACTGAAGCAGTGATAGCCAAGGGGGTTGTGTTAGAAATTGTAAGTGAAGTAGAGGGAGATGCTCCACAGGTTGACAAGGTATTAGCTGAAGTTCTCAAATCACTTAGACACCTAGACTGAAGCTGACCCCAACCAAGGAATGTGCGAAGGAAAAAAATGGAAAGTAGGCTGTGATACCAGTGCGCGCATCACCAAGAAGTAACCCACCGAAGGACAAGCCCACGGCACAGGAAAAGGGAAAAGCCACTAACCTCAAGCTAGAGGAGGAAGAAATTGACGACATCCTAATGGATGAGGAGGACTTGGGGGTAGAAGTGGAGGAAGTCGAAGCCGAGGGTGCTGACCCTATCACTAAGTTTCCTAAGTACATCCCTCCATGCAAGGAAAATACCAAGGTGCCAAAGGACATTGACAAGAGCATGGTCGCCTTCCAAACCCCTCTACTACTGGACGAGATTGTCTTTGAAGGTGTCCGCTTGGGGCAGGTTCCTCTGTTGAAACTAGAAGATTGGGACTCAGTTGGCCATGAGAAGTTTTCGCACGTAGTGACAGAGCAGCTAATGCATCGTATTATTTACACAACCACTGAGATGACTGCATTGGAACCATGGAAGTGGCTTAGAGGAGTAGACAAGGTAGGTTTTCTCAACCTGCTATGGGTGTCGCACTACAATCACACCCCCATTACAGTGTTGGTCATTAAGCAGCTCCTATGCTTGGTGCACGATGGGTGTATGTGGTTGGAGCAACCAATACCCATCGTCGACAGATTGATCCATAGGATCACATGATTGCCCTACATAGGAGAAAATTTGTCCATGATGTTTGGCAGAAAAGGTGGTGAGAAGGCACTCATGGAGGCCATGAAGGAGAAATTCAAGCTCGTAAAGAAACCACAAGGCTATGCCATCTCAAGTATCAGTGATCCCGCTGTCAAGGTGGCCATGCAGATTTTGGCAGGAAAGGATATGAGGAAGTGTCACGCAAATGAAACGTTGGCACCAGTCATTGCTCTTGCAACCAATGTCACATGGTTCAGGTTTGAGTTCGAATGTTTTGATGAGGTTCATCATTAGGTTCATCTATATATATTAATTTAAAATGAATTATACGATAAAATAGTAAGAAATCAACATCAGTAAACATCAAAAATGCTATCACAAACATGGAAACTACAAGGATAAATTACAAGCTTGAGTTGTGACAGGAAGTTACGAGTTTTGATCTATGGACTTGGTCAATGGCTATGAGGTTCGATGAGGTTCTCTGAACCTCAATTTTTTTTTAAGGTTCGCCAAAATTCGAACCTCAAGGTTAAAGTTCGACGAACCTTATGACATAGCCTCCAGCCCAATGTGCTGAAGAAGTCCAGTTCAATTGGGCACACTATCTCTGCGGGGAGTCTCTTGCAAACTACCATTTTTTTAAGGAAAACTAGTGTCGATTCGAACTGCTAGTCCCACTAAGATGGGTAGCTATCTTAGAAACAAACAATCAAAGAAATTTGAGATTTCCTTTAAGTGTAATAGATAAGAGGGAAGAAAGGAGGACCAACTTGGATCTTCCGCTTTGATCCTTGCTTGATTTCTCTTCCCCTTGATAGAATTTGCCACTCCTCTCCTACTTGTCCCACTTTAAAGAGTACCTGTAGAGTCAAAGTAACAGAAAACCATCAAAGCATCTCTATCTAAAACATCATAAACAATGCAGAATCAGAAACACATTGACCATACAATTGCATTCATAAACAATAAGATTCACAAATACACAATTATATGGAGGAAAACTCAAGGAACTATATTAATAGTAGAAGAGAGGATTACAACCCAGTTGTCTGATCCAGCATCATCCTCCCAACATAGAAGCCCTCTTCACCTCATGAAAGGCAAGATCACCCAACAATAGAATGTTTCTTCTCATAGATAAACCAACAACACTTCCTTACAAATTACAAAATTCCAGGCTTTAAATATCTCAGATGAGGGATCCATTTATATATGTCTTGCAAGGGTGTGAGTCAGCTTTGGGTTTTTGATTAGTGTCATTTCACTGATAGTTCTTGGTTCCACTTGGAGATTTCATTGATCTCTTACTCATCCCTCGGCGAATTCAGAGAGGCAAGTGTCACAGGAGAAGTTCTTGGAAGATTCCATGATCATCCACTTAGCAAACTGTCTCTGGCATTTGTCTATTCTCACTCATCGCACCCCACAGAAGGCCATTTCAATATGCATCACACCGAGCTAGTGTGGTAGCCAGTATGCATCGCACCTTGACCATAGAGCAATTAGTATGGTCCATTTTTGGCTAGTTCTGAGTAGTTTTTGAGGTGGAACTTCTGGGAAATGATGTAATTAGTTGACCATGATCCTTTAGGGTAAGAAACAACACTTTTAGGGACTAAAAAGCCCTTGGTTTATGGACATATGAGTTTTCAGTTGCAGTGCCAAAATATGTCTATATCAGCTACCCCCTAAAGCATGAGGTTGTAAATATTTTGATGTCGGATGAAATGCTTTATCATGAGGATCCGAGGTATTCAAACTGGAAGATACAATAAAATACATCATCATCATATTATTTTCATGATCTAGATGAGGCAGTCATTCCCATGCTTAGCTTCATAAATTCATTTTCATGTACATAGGATAAAGTGATTCTTCATATGAAGAATCACCTTCTTTTGCTTCGATGACTATCTCTATAGATTCTGTGCACATTTGATGTCTTTATGTTCCTGAATATATCGCAGCCTAGATGGATGAAACTAGATACAGAGTCTTCAAACTCATTCAATCTTTGCCCGATTGTACAAGTCAATCCATGTGAAAAAGATGTTCTGAAGTCAAACATGGAAGGACATCACCTGATTACCAGCCAATAATGTAAGCTATTAACAAGTGCGAGAGGAATCACTGACAATGATAATGACCCTCAAGGTACTACAGTACAATTCACATGGTGTGAATATATGAGCTGATGTTGAACACCACGCAAAATCTTTCGGTCGAAGGTCATTGTTGTAAACCTATCGCCAGAAGTGAGAAACTTGCCATTGAGGCATGCAAACTTCAAAGTACTGAAAGGGTTGTTTCTAAGTCAACTTGTTGGATAATGAGTTGATGTCGACAAGATGTGACCTATCATAGAAGGGCCTTAATGTATCCCACATATACGATGCGAAACGAAGCAAATGATTTTTCTGGAGGTGAAAATGATCTGATGATATAAGGCTCAGGAATGGAAGTCATGAAAAATGAAGGGTGGAGGTATTGCAGTGGATGAGGCATTTGCTGGATGGTGAATTCTCTGAATGACTTCTCTTGAACATGTCGGCGACATTGATATGGACTAGTAGCATTAACCCCATGGATGGTACGGAAGACCAATGGTGATATGGTGAATGGAAAAACCCAACCCAACTCAATCATGGTGATGGAGTAAAAGTGTCATGTTCAAGAGCGACTTGCTACCAATAAAATTCTTCAAGTTTTAATCCCTTTTTCCCTAGTCATTTCTTATGAGTACCTCTTTATTTTTGTCAAGCTTGAGGAGGATAACATATGCTTGGTCTATAATTTTCCCTTCGGGAAAACCTGTTGCTCTGTTTTTAGCGATCCTAGCATCAGTGAGACTCATTCTTGTCTGGGTGGACAAGTTTGTCACTTTTGTTTTAACAAGTTTAACGACAAAGATAACTTGGTCCTTTTCTTCTTTAAAGAGTTTGAAAAAGGATGAAAAGGAAACTCCAACAGTCCTTTTTTGTGGCATAATCCCTTAAGTCTGAAAAATTATAAAATAATACGAAAGGGATGACTTTTCGATCACTTTAACGAGCCGAAAAAGACAAGTGCTTGATCTTTTTGTTTGATAATCGCTCAGGTCCAAAAAGATTAAAATATATGGGAGGGATGGAGTTCCCCTTACTTTAACGAGATGGAAAGGCCAATGGCTCGACAATCTTTTTATATTTAACGAGTCTAAAAAGAGTTTAAAAGGGACTCGTTTTTTAGGAACAAGTGGTATTTTCAGATAGCAACTGGTTCTAGGTAAGTTTGGAACTTCTCAAAACATGGCAGTGTGAAGAGGATGGAAATCAGAATCACTCGTCATAGTTGTTCCTCAAAAGGGTAAACAATCAAGTGGAAGCGTATGATCGGCTAAATGAATGGAGGTGACGGTAGGAACACAATCCAAGGTTCAAAAAGGTTGATAGCAAGGCGATCAAAAAGTTTATTTACCAAAGGTGGTTTCATTTTTTAATGAGCTTGAACCAGGAGAAACTATGCTCAGTGGCAGGTTTATTTTTTAACGAGTTTGAACCTTGTGGGAACATTGCTCTTACCAGTCATTTGAAAATGTCTATTGGTAGATTTATTTTTTAATGAGCTTGAACGCTACTATAACATGTGCTCATTTCCTTTTTCTGTAAGCTAGAAATGACCAAGCTAAGAGGCTAAAGGGTTGAGAACCTAAAAAAGTAAAAAAAACAAATGGTCATTTTTTTTTGTACATATAAAGATTTGCATGTCCCCAGGTCTTTCAAAAAAGAAGAGTTTCCAAGTTACCATATGGAAGTTCTTGTGGTTATGCAGGATTGTTCCTGTTGGTAGACAAAAACTCTTCCTTGGCTCTGTCCATCGAAATAGATGAAGGTGAATGGTGTGAGCTTCCAATCACATAACATACAAGGGAATACCTACTTCAGATTGATCACATATCCAACAAGGAAATGATTTCTCAATCTAATTGTATATCCTTTGAAGAAAGTCTCTCCTTTCCTCTAGGTTCGCTTACCGAAGCAGACCGGGGTGCATGCCCCCTAAACTTCGTTACATTCACGGAACTACTTGTGATAATTAGGTGGATGGAGTGAAGGTTGAAGAGACATTGTTGACGCGAAGAGACCATTTAGGGATGATGGTTGATTCATAGCTGTGTTTGAACTGGGAAATGAAATTTGGTCGACAAGTTGCACCAGTTGGCCTTCATGTCGAAAACACATCGCTGGAAAGAGTGTGGAAACAATAGCTTCCATGCTATATATATAGTCACGTCCAAGGAGTACATTGTAATCTAGAGGCCCTTGAAGTACCATCACGTCCAAATGAATGGTTTTCTTTCTCAAAGTTATCGTTAACTTTGGAAGGATCCCTAACGATCGACTGGTTCCTTTGTTGAAGCCTGACAAATTTTGTTTTTTAGGAAAAAGCGATGGCGAACCAAGCGCTTTCCAAGTAGTTGAGGAAAGGATACTCACTGAAGCCCCTTCATCTATGATGGTGCCAGACACGATCATTTTGTAAACTTGTATTTTGATTCAGAATGGTACACTAGATGGAAGGTGGGGTTTTACTAGTTGATTCCAATCAAATAAAACAACTGGACTACTTGGAGGAGGTACCGGATAAATGGCCAGATAAATCTCATGAATGGGGGGGGGGTTTCTTCCTATTTTAAAGGAATGGGTGGATTGCCCCCAAGTTCATTAGATTATGTTTCGACAAAAAGAATTTGAACAGGGTCATTCTCATTCTCTTTGGTCTAGTATCATCCAAATGTGGTCCTTCTGAAGGCAAGACTAGGACGACTACCATCTCGACCAGCTAACTTTGGTCTGGTATGGACTCAAAAAGTTCACTTTCAATGATAGGTGATTCGATCGACAATTGAGTTATGTCAATCAATTTTTCAACTAGCGAGGGACTTGGTAAGAGTTTCTTGTATCTAGGTGGAAGTCGTTGCGGTGAATCAGGATGGTTATCCAAGACAATTTTGTCTTCATCCAAAAGAGGACAACGGTGAAGAGTATGATTACCTTCACATAACCTACATGGAAATCTGACCTTTCCTTTCCGTCTATTAACTTCGTTTTCACAAGTTGATGGTATGCTACCAACCTAACTGCTAGAGGTTGATGACACCAAATGGTGCAAACAGGGAGACCATTCTCTCAAGATCCGTGGAATGCAAGGGCAATCTCAATGGTAGTGGTCTCCCTTGCAAATTATGCATGGAGATTTTGGTTTGGAAAGTTTAGTGTGTGTATTTTCACTAGATGATGCATGGTTGCCTCCTTGTTTAGCTAGCTTCTTCTTCTTCTCCTTCCCTTTCTTTCTCTTCTCAGCTACTTGGTTTTTAGTGTCACTAGTTTCACCAAGAGAAGAGGAAGAAGGGGAAGGAGAAATAAACGAAGTAGAAGGTGAAGGGGTAATTTCAGTATCATCTGGTTGCTGATTAGATTGTTGAGGAATTACGGTGTTTTGAACAACAGAAGTCGAGAAAAGCCGTACCGGTAGGCCGATTGTGATTCCTGGAAGGGACAATGTAGCCATATATGGAGAACCAATATCTCCCCAAAAGGAGAAAGGACTAGGATTCCCTCCAAGAGGGATTCCTTGATTGGTGGACTCCATTATCTCAACCTCAGATCAAAGAAGGAATAGGGATGTTATTATGATTTAAATAAATTTTAAGACACTTTGACGCAATTTTGCTTTTTCAATTTTTAAGAGTCGAGAAAAAGCTAAAGGTGACTCTAGTCGCCTTCGATTTTTAATGAGCCTGAAGTGACAAGTGCTCAGATGGACCTTTTCTTTTAAGGAGTTGAAAAGGAATGAAACTGACTACTCTAGAAATCTAGATAGAGGAATTACCAAACCAATCACAAAACTGCAAAATACACCTTGGTGATAAATGATAGAGAAATTACCAAGGACTTATGTACGGTAGTCAATCTTCCCAAATGTTGTGTTCAGTGCATTGCGATCGATAGGGTGGTAGACACAGCTTCCTAAGGATAAAGGATATTAGCTTATTGTGGTCTCCCAATATATACTCGACAGTACGGGGAGCACAAGTCCGTACTGGCACTTGTCGTATTAAAGAGAAGGAATCACCCAACCTTCGATGAAAATGATAGTTACCAGGTTTTACTACGCCAGAACACGTCTCTAGCCTAGACTTCTAAATTTTTTGTGTTTGGTTCCAAAGTGTTTTTATGTTCATTGAGATTTATTTTAGAATTGATCTTGCTTAGAAGTTTGTCTTTCAAGGTTCACCATGTGATGTAGATGTACAATTCCTAAATATGCAATCTAAAATGATAGACAATCATTTATTTTCTTTTAGCAATGAAAATCCTAGCTACAAAGGAAAGAAGATTATGATTTTTCTTTCAGCACAGAGCATAGAGCACACACTAAATGCACTTTCCTAAATCATATTCTGCATGCAGTCAAAATGAAAATGCACATGCATGTATTTGATTTTCATTTCCTTAATGTGTGAATGTCAAAAAGGAAAGCTAAGTACATATCTGAACTATTTTATTTTAAAGCGACATTTTAAAAAAATTCTTTTCAAAACAAAAGGAAGACTAAGATGACACTTTTCGATTTCGAAATGAAAACTACTTTCAACACTTCAAATACTAATAACTCAAATCAAGTACAATGACAAAAGTACAATCAACTATCTAGAAGAGGAAGACTTTACGACACTCTTATTTTGATTCAAAATGACAATTACGACACTTGCATCAAAAAAACGACAGTTCGATTAAGCTACTATTGACAAACGAAGACTGTAAATGATTTAAAAATACACAAAAACATTTACAATTCCTAACTAATGGAGGTCGAAATATGTGAAGGAAGAAGGTTTCAGTAATGAGATACTAATCATGAACAACAAAACTACTGAATAAAACTGAAAACATGGAGGAAAAACCAAATTCCAAAGAGACAAACAATATCACTCAATCATCGCACCTACAACACAGGGAAATAGGGATGCATCTCACCTCCAACACACGGGAGGTGCGATGCATATAGCCTGCCTAGTTACAGACAATGCAATGGACCAGGGAGCGAAACTAAGCTTGGTTTTTACTCAAAATTTGCAGCTAAGTTCAGTTATTTAGGCTGAGTTATGATGGATAGTAAGAACAAAGTATAGGGGTAAGATCTTATGAGATTATGAGCTACCACAAGGGCACTTAGAATGCTTGTAAGTCAGTTGTTCAGTTCATAAACCAACCCTGAGATTGACTGAAGCAACATTCATCTACTTCGTAATTGCATAGCAAGTTCATTTCGAAGGCTAGCTGGCTAACTTCAGGCTCCATCTGTAGTTTATAAAGCAAACAATAAACAAACAAAACAAACTATTCGATCCCCAGTGGAGTCGCTATTTTGTTTCAGGAAAAACTAATGTCAATTCGAACTACTAGTCCCACTAAGATGGGTAGCTATCTTAGAAATAAACAATCAAAGCAATTCGAGATTTCCTTTAAGTGTAATAGATAAGAGGGAAGAAAATTGGACCAACCTGGATCTTCCACTTTGATCCTTGCTTGATTTCTCTTTCCCTTGATAGAATTTTCCACTCCTCTCCTACTTGCCCCACTTCAAAGAGTACCTATAGAGTCAAAATAACAAAAAACCATCAAAGCATATCTATCTAAAATATCATAAACAATTCAGAATCAGAAACACTTTGACTATACAATTGCATTCATAAACAATAAGATTCACAAATACATGATTATATAGAGGAAAACTCAAAGAAATTTATTAATAGTAGAAGAGAGGATTACAACCCAGCTGTCTGATCCAGCATCATCATCCTAGCATAGAAGCCCTCTTCACCTCATGAAAAGAAAGATCACCCAACTATAGAATGTCTCTTCTCACAGATAAACCAACAACACTTCCTTACAAATTATAAATTCTAGCCTTTAGATCTCTCAGATGAGGGATCCATTTATAGATGTCTTACAAGGGTGTGAGTCAGCTCCAAGTTTTTTATTAGTGTCATTCCACTGATAGTTCTTGATTCCACTTGGAGATTTCATTGATCTCTTATTCATCCCTGGGAAAATTCAGAGAGGCAAGTGTCATAGGAGAAGTTCTTGGAAGATTCCATGATCATCCACTTAGCAAACTGTCTCTGCCATTTGTCTATTCTCGCTCATCGCACCCCACAGAAGGCCATTTTAGTATGCATCGCACCTAGCTAGTGTGGCAGCCAGTATGCATGACACTTTGACCGTGGAGCAGTTGGTATGGTCCCGTTTTGGCCAGTTCTGAGTAGTTTTTCAGGTGGAACTTTTGGGAAATGATGTAATCAGTTGACCATGATCCTTTACGGTAAGAAACAACACTTTTAGGGACTAAAGAGCCCTTGGTTTATGGACATATGAATTTGGGGTTGCAGTGCCTAAATATGTCTATAGCAACCATGAAACATACAATCTCAGCAAGACCTTCCACTATGTGTGGCTCGTGCAGTCTATTGTGTTGGTAGCATGGGAGCTGTCAAAAGATAGTCAATTTTCCTTAGTCGTGCCCAACCTGCCAGAAGCAGAGAAGTATGCTTCGCTATGGGTGAGAAAGGATGCTCATCGCATGAAGGATAGAAATATCATCTAGATCTTGATGGAAATGAACATTTGCATGGCTATCAATCACAAACCACGGTTGTTTCCTACTCTGTTCGCCAAGCTGCAGAGGTACGTGGAGTTCAAGGTAGACTTTCACCATGTATCGATCAGGGTGTGGAAGGACCCTGTGCAGACATGGTACTTGGAAACAGATGACGTAATTGATGTAGCACTTGATCACTCACTGGTAGGGTGGTGCACTACATGAGACTTGGTGGTGGGGGCGAGCAAGTCCTTCACGCAGTGCAAAAAGGAGGAGGCCAAGCTCAATATGGCACAGTTGGCTGAGAATAGGAAGAAGTAGGTCATTGACAAGGCCCAGGTGGAGTGCGAGACCACCCAGTAGAGAGAAAAGTAAACAAGCAGAACAGAGTGGGGCTCTGACAAAGGTGCGAGATCGCCTTTGCCCAACACAGAGGAGAAAACAGACGAGCAAATAGAGCATCATGGTGCGGACACATAGGGAACATCTGCCAACATCAAGGATCCAAGGGAACAAGAGAAAGGAGGGTCGATGAAGAATCCAAGGCCACTAACACGTCGCTGAATCCAATCACCCTCACAGAGGGAAATTTGAATGACATCGGAGACATGGTGCAGGATGTCACTGCGGAGGCACTTCAGAAGTTTGAATATTAGCAGTAGCTACCATTGGGAGCCATCTAGATAGGTCTACAGGAGCTACAGACACATACATCACAGGCTGGCACAGTGTCCACCAGCCTTGCTAGCAACACTTCAGAAGCTGCCAAAATGTTGTGTGCAAAGGTCTCTAGCACGATAGTGCTCCCAGATGTAGCACTTACCATAGAGAATGAAGCTAACAAGCCCACTGTTAGCACTCTCAAGGGAGTGGGGTTTAACTTTCCATTGCTCCCTGGCAAGGTGCTCCACGTACTGCAGGATGTAGTGATCATAGAGCTAAGGTCCCGCGAACATCGCACTTTACAGGTGATCAGTGAGCAAAGGATTAATAATGAATGTATGGCCCTACAGAGAGACTCTACCATTGCCACCGTGACCAAGGTAACTGACTAAATCAACCGGATAATTTAGGTCATGGATGAGGCATGCCAAACGGTCTCGAAGTTGGTCATTCCTGAGGAAGAACTAGCCAAGGTGCGCATTCACAAGCTTGCTACAGGAGTGCACAATGCTCGCACAGAGATGGCTAGATTTTAGCTGGAGCTGAACCTACAGATTACATAATTACATTTGAAGGAAAGGAGTAGCATGCAACCATTATCATATAGGCGATAGCGGCGATAGACAGTGTAGTAGTAGACTACACACAACTTTTTGAATAGTGGTTCATTGTCCTAATGAGCATGCAGGAGGACCTCAATGTACAGTGGCTAGGGATAGAAGTGTGAGAACTGCAGCAACTCTATGATGAAGTAAAAGGTAGAATGCGAACTGTTGCTCTCACAGAGAGACTGGCAAAGCTGCAGGAGGCCAAACAATTGAAAGAACAGGTAGATGCAATGCAGCACAAGGAGGAAGTGTTGAAGGCGCGATTGAAGCCCTGGCTGGATGAGGCTTATTCAGTTACGACCTCTATTGAATGAAAGCCTGTGAATCTACAAGCAACTCAGCAGAAGCTTTAGGCCAACAGTTCAGGACCAACAACCAAGGAGTTGGTCGAAGAAGTAAAGCAGGCAGCCGCACAGTGCACTGCCGAGGTTGCGGTCATATAGGTTAGGCTGGGAGTTCTTCATGCCAAGATCTCCACACCTACAGAGTGACTCGAGGATGAGTCACCATGTTTGTGTTGGGGTCCCGTTGGGAACGGGATCCCCCAAGGACATTTTTGGGGATGAAAGCCCATGTTTTGGGTCAATTTTGTAATAAAGTTACAAGTAAATTCTCCACATTTTGTGGTCACAGAGCGTGAAGGTGTCAAGAGTCATAAATGGTTGTATGCCCTTATTTAGTAAAGTGAAACGTTGGCTATAAAAATCCATCCATGATCCGCGGACCATGAGATTGTATAAAAAGGAGCTAAGTAGGCTCTAAGTAGTCTTTGGTGGATATCAAAGAATGAAGTGAACAGTTTTGGTAGAGAAGTCTAAGTGTTTGGGTCTTAGCATAGGTAGAGGCTCTGCAGCTGAGTGTGCAAAGGCCTAGGGTGGAACTCCATAGCTGAGTGTGCAGACCCCTGCAGCTATGTGTGCAGGACGGATATAGTCTGTATTAATCTGAAGATATCAATAAAGAGGGGTATTCTACAAATTATGTGTATTTATTTCCTGTTAATGCATCTTGTTACATTGTGTATGGGTTTAATTTAAAATGTTTATGTGATGGGTGAATATATGTGATTATATTGGTTAATTGAATGCAAGTAAGAATAGAAATTTACATGGTACTAACTGTGATTGATTAGTAAGATAAGTAAAACACCGAAGATATCTTGGGAACCTATAAAGTATGTTGTCATAGCAACTCGAAAGTCCCTGGATTGTGGGTTAAGGCTGCGCCAAGGTCAATCATACACCTTCGCGGAGGTAGTGAAGGGCGGAATAAAAGGGTATATTGATAGAGCCCTAAATCTTAGTGACCTATGTGAAAGTAGGAATAGAGGGTATAACCCAACAACAAGACCATGTGAGGGTGTGGAAACTTGGTTCCAACATCTCCCCATACTGCTTCGGGTGAGACTTCGGTGCGTGCTCCGCAAGCTGATGCCGAAAGGGCCAATAGTGTAGGGATTTGTTTGGCTAAATAATGTTGAACTTGTGTTAGGCCCCACAAAGCCAACAACTATGTTATAACAAATCAACATAAATGAAAAATCTTGAAAATTAATTAATCATGAAGAAAATGAAATAAAAAAAAAATTATATTTGCAATCACACAATTCTCAATAGCAATATACTTTATGCATATGTAGAAGAAATTAAATACACGTGAACACATTTATCACAAAATTGGTACAATATCTAGTTCTCCATACTATAGCAAGAAAAATTAGGAAAACCCTTGCCACCACCAAATATCCACAACAAGATAACATCAACAACAACAATTCCTCCCCTAGTTTCAACAAGATTTTAGCACATATGCTCTTCACACTAGAATTATTTTCTTCCTTAGGGTTTACCAACCCTAGCCATTTTGCATCACAAAAGTGCATGGAAATATGGCTTTAGTCCTAGTCTACAAAAATACTTGTCCACCCTAGGGTTTGTGTATTGAAATCCTTGGCCTTCAACTTTTATATCAACATAAACAACAACACCTACACACGACATCATCAACCATATAGTATCCAACTTGTCTTCTAGGATAAGCATCACGCCATACTCAAGACCCATCAATTTCATCTCACGATGATATTTCCCTAACCTCACATCCCATAAGAAAAAAAATTTAAAATAATTCAATTTGTTTGTTTCATTGTCTATGTCTTCTACTAGGTTACACAATATAGTAGTACAATAAGATCCACTACAGTCATAGTCATCGATCACACTAACTCCATGTTCATCTCTAGGGCCCACATGCATAAAATTAATGCTAGAATCACATGATCAATCCTAAAATTCATATAAAGGAAATCTTGCCATGAAATATATGAGACATATATCTCTCATTTTTCCTTATTGTAGGGTTTTCGCACACACCTTAATGTCATGCCACTATGGTTTCCTCATGAACCTACACTCTTTCTCCCAACAAGCTTTAAGACAATACAATGAAAAGGTTATAAGGATGAAGCTATGTACAAGAGCTCTATTTTCCCTTATATGTAAATAGTTCATGGGGGCTAGCATAATGAGGCCATAATTCCATACAAGTGATACACCCTCCATTTATGATCCTCCTTGTGATAAACACCCCCCCTCTAGAATTGTGCACTCTTAAACAAGTTATTCCATGATCCAAAATGGATCTTAAACCCTCTAAACCTCTAAGTTTTCAAATATCGGAAAACACTATCGCATGGGAAATACACTAAGAATTGGTGGAAACAGAGCTAAGCAGAGGATCAAATGGCACTGCACAGGAGCCATTGGATCAAACAAATCAACGGTCTAGATTGAATCGGGATATCGCAATCGAAGTAGGCCAGGGGATCATATCGGAGGCAGCCTTATGGGAATTGCAATCGTGATCCAGTGATTTAACGTGGACCGTTGATCGAGCACGCAGATCAATGGCCGAGATTATAATATCGCATCGTAGATTTCTAAAGGCCCAGAGACTCAGTGATATGCAATTTTGACTTATCACATTGCAATATCACATCGCAACAATGCAAAGGGGTGATGCCAATAAGCCGTGGGTAATGCAATATGCGATATGCTGATATCGGCGATTGGCAATCGATGATCGTCTAGTGGACTAGCAATAATACAAAGACCTGTGATATAGACCCAGACCCAATAAGGATTATAGGACGGATTTAAATATATTTGAAGTCTGGTGTTTGTGGATTTATTTGTATTTTCCCGTGCATTGATGTTTGACCCATAGTTGATGCGACTTGTGATTGTGATCAAGGTGGACCCGACGGGTTTATAGGTGCAACTATATAAAATTTGAAGTTTGATAATAAGCGGTTTTCGTACGTATTTTTGTGTATTCCCGCTATGGACCAAATACAAAGGGATTATGACCATAGCGTTGCGACATGTGACTTGCGATAAAAGTGAGGACCTGAAAGGATTATAGAACAAGCTTTATATCTTTTGAGTTCTAGCTTTGAAGCTTTGGTCAGATTTTTCATGGTTTTCAATGTATTTCTGTGTATTTCTCTGTGTAACCAGAAGAGTGTATTCCTAGTGATTTCACCCGCCAGTGGTCATTTCCATTTGAAAACAGTTGGCGACCATACCTTAGATTATTTTGCAATGATTGCTTAACACTCAACAGGGATTTGAACGGACATCGGTTGGGAGCCAGAGAGCCCAAAAAAGAATGCAGACTGACAACGTCGATAGGCTTAAAAGCCATTAAATGGTAGAACAGAGGGGGAGGTCAGTTGGAGACAGTGAGAGAAAGAAGTTAGATTTAGGCAAATTGAATAGAGGAACAGGATAGGGGGAGAGTCTATGCAGTCTTTTAGACTCAATGTTTTCGAGCAGATCCCTCTTTGATGTCACTATTGGTTGAGACTCTGTTTTGAGCTCACCCTTGTAATAATCTATTATTAAAGACTTAATATAGAGGTCGACACTGAAAGCTGGACCAAGAGATGTAGCCAGGAAGTCTGGTGAACTCCTTGATTATTGTTGTGTTCATGTGCGTCTCTGTTATGTTTTCTAACTATTTGTCTCTATTATTTGCAATATTTTCGATCTGTTGCACTAAATAATATAGGCATTCCTGCACATGAGTCTGTAATACCTTAATATTGATTTAAGATCTCATTTTCAGATCAAGCCAACACTTCCTCTACAATGGTTTATTATGATTCTCCTCATGCAAGATGATTCTACTATATGTGCCACATGTCTCTAATTTTATTTTTTATTTGATTAATAGGTTTACAACCACACATGGGAACATTAAAAAGCACCCCATTGTTTTGGGATGCTAAATTATTTTGCTAGATATTTATCTTTCCACATTGCATTTCCGTTCACATCATAAAAATATATTTTCATGCACTCACTATATCTTTCAATAGCTATGCATGTCAAAGAAATCCTCTGTGTTGGGATTGGGCAGTGATACACTCGTCATCCCTCCCATCTTGTAATACCCCTCCACTATTGTGAATTTTTTTATTTATTTTGTATATTGTAGGTATTTTGGTTATTGAACTACAATGAACTAATTATGAAGGAAAACTTGATGTTATTTAAATAAATAAATTTGATGAATAAATATAGAAATTGTCTCGAAATAAACACCGGAGTAAAAAATGTTTTCCAAATAGAAATACCAATGATTTGGACCAGATTTATTCCTTAAAGAAATATACTAAGTTCTGAGAAAAGCACTATGGGAGAGAAAATAAGGCTTTATGAGGAAAAATAAACGAAATCCTAGGCTGAAGGGGGAGTATATCCTTGAAAGGTGGGATGCTGCCAAGGAAATATTCTAGAAAATAAGCTTAAAAAAACGTTATGGGATTGAGAGGGGGCTGCTAATTCTTGGTAAGACCATATTAGCTTGGGGGGATCAAAGGTTGGTCCATGTTTGGGTGGTTGAGTGTTGTCTTGAGAACAATTTCCACACTAAATTGCAGGTTAGATATTTTGATTATTGGTGTGACTCACACTATTTGAGTTAATTAAATTTATTGTATTGTTAGATTTCATTTGTTAACCGTTGTATTAGAGATTATGACTATTGTTGTTAGTCGAACTATGATTTGAGTTAATTATAACTTCTATATAGTTTTATTTTATTCTTAACCCCTGTATGTGGATGTTTTCCGTAATGGTATTTTTGATTTTGAAGAAGATAAATCATTGCTATGAGAATTTAACTATGATTCTCTCTATGGGAGCATCTTTATTGTTTTCGTTAGGGGAATATAATATTTATTGCATGTAGGAGTACTACAACAATGGTAGGGAGATATGAGGGTAGTGATTCCCCTACCATTGGATTCCGGGGGTGAGGCTAGGAACAAATTGACATGCAGAGTGGTAGTAAGTCTCAACAACAACAACTGTGTGGGTGGAAAAGGTTAGATTGAGAGGTTAAGTGACACTGACACAAATTGATTCGTTGGCCTCAAGAGAATGATCTTGTAACTAGTAACCTAAATTTTATCTGAAGATATCAAATATCATACTATCGCATCCTAAACAAATATTTATAGGCAATAAGATGTGGTATGTTTATTACAAAAAATTATCACAGGCTAGGAAGGTTGAAATAAAAAGTATCGAGTTATTGACCACCTTTCTCCTCACATGGTAGTGTCAATTCTTAGGGCACCAAATATGGTTCACAAGTTGTAGATTAATTCTATTCTTGGGCTAGAGATTAAGTATAGTTAGCGGATTTCGATTAATTGGGGTAGAAATTATCGATACTAATTTTAGATCTTATAGCATCATAACTTTAATTTGTTGATGGTGAATATTTGGGCGTAGTATATTGTTGAGTGTATACAAGAACGATGCTAGAAGGAATGTGAGGGTTGGGAATGAAAGGCAGTAGCATACTCAATAAGGATGTTGCTTGACTCTGGAAACTCAAGCCAGGATCATATGAACTCAAAGAAGAAATTACTCTAGAATGACATGCACCACTATATTCACATACACAAAAATACAGTTCTTGTTTAAAACATATATTAATATAGAACCAAATATGGATTAAAATTATAAACTTATCATGGAGCTGTAATAACCGACAGTAGTGTAAAAGAGAAGGAAAACTCAGTGATAATCCGAAGCACTATTCTGATTAGAGATAGAGAGCATCAATTATGCTTATGATAAATATCTGGCATATATAAAAAGGGCGAACAATTACACTAATTAACTAACAAGAGATCATGACATACTCACATGCACATAAAGCAAGTGTAATTAAGAAACTAGAATTACAGTTAAGGCTGATTCAACCTTCAACTTTAAAATGTAACAAAAATGGGTATTCATTTTAGATAACCAAACCGAGAACAAAATACATCCTTATTGTAATTTTCCAAAAAAATTAGAAGCTAATAGTTGTAATAAATTCAAGAATAAGATATAGACTTATCATCATTCTCCAAACCAATCTGAGACCCCTATACATTATTATCCCTTATTTGTAATCATAGGAGAAACATATATTGATTCCAAATCATAACACAAAAAACAAAGTGTACCTTAGATGGAGTTGTAATTACCAACATAGAGTGCAATAATTAATGAAACTTTTGATATGGTAATTTCTCCATTAGTGGAGACTGTCACAGTGCTGTTGGTACTAAATGTGACACCTATAAATATTTCCACAGACGAAAAGGAAAATGAAAAACCTGAAAAGGGATTCAAGCTATGATAGGAATTGAAGTACATTATATAAAATGAAAGTCCAAAGAGCATTTGGATCATTAACCTTAAATTGAAGAAAACCCCTTTAACATCAATGAATAGCCACATAGTCGAGAGTTATAGAATAGAAAACATTAAAACTAGTCTAGGAAACCCTTAAGTTTCCTCAACCCATCCACTGTGGTGAGGCGGTCTTGGAAGGAGGGGGTCGTGCAAAGTAACTGACCTGGAAGTAATTGGGCACCAAATTAGTACTTCTCATGCCATGGAATCCCAAGTACATGTCTAAAGAAGAATTGTGTGAGTATACCTGTAATATTTAGCCACAAGAATAGTTAAAATTAGAGAATAGTAACAAATTCAAATGGAATTAAAGAAATGCAACCCCATGCATGAAGAGAGGAGGTAGTACCTGTGTATGGGTCATAGAGTAGAGCCTCATCTAGGTAGTTGAACGTTCACATCAAAACCGAACATGAAATGTGTTAATGTAAATGAGCACAAGAAATGATTTAACAAGCGAACCATGATTACAAGGGAAAAAAATTATCTGTGACACGAGAGGCTATATGATCATCATTTGAGTTAAAGTCCAGCCTTGTAGAAACCCTTAGTTGATTCCTATGGAAGAAAAAAATGTAAGGGGAGATTAAAACCATGCTGAAATTAAAGGGATTAATCCAATAGCTTGAAATTCCAAGAAGAAAACAAAAACTAAGATTACGTGGGCAAGTGAAGTTGGTACGATGAGCGTCCAATGTTTCCAACCGTAATCTTATCATTGGTATTATAAAAAATGCATAAATTAGGGGCTAGAAAAACCACCTTGATGCTAGACCAACCCAAATTCATGGCAAGGCCTGGCGCAATAGGGGTACTCTGCAACAAAAGGTGGGGACAACATACACATAACATGGGGGTAGTAGGTGAAGACACCGGGTATGGTTGTAGAGTTCATGGTGCTACTGGAACAATAAAAAACCAAAATAATTGAGGGCGAACTAAGAAAGTGCTATAGTTGGATGAAATTTCTTATGTCATGGATGAGAGAGAAGAGACCTAGATCATTTAAGTCCCATAGTCTCAGCCACAGTGATGGCAAGGTGGCACCATAACTTGTTCACATGGCCGTGACACGTGGAGCAATCCAGTCAGAGGTGTGGTGAAATTGGAGAACAGTTGGAACGCAGAGTGAGAGTTTCATTGAGGTGAGGGTTTTAACCTTTTGTCATATGAAGTAACTCCACCGATGAATGACCATTAACATGCACATTTAACACTGGGAACCAATGGTTGAGATGTGATTATTAAACTTGAAACAAGGGTGATCATATAACTAGGGGATTTGAACAAATTAAAATCCATATATTGAGAGGAAGTTATATGTGACATGTAGAGCACTATAATGACACTTAGATATGTAGGGATAGATCAAACATAGGGTTGGCCCGTGCCCTAAGTAGAGAAAGCCTTAACTTTAAAAATAAGTAGAAAAATATAAGGACAACCATCAACACCATGTTAGATACAAATATATATTCATGCCATTTTGTTAAAAAGAAAAGAAAATTAATAATACTACATAATGGGTGAACCATATGGAATGTTGATTTTCTGCATTCAGGTATAATGAAGTGTGATTTATAAGATAGGTATATGCCAAATGGTATGAGATCACCAGCTACCACACTAGGCTTAAGAAAAAGGCACCACCATAGTTATAGAATAAGTAGTAATAGAAGTAAATGTAACATATTGATGTTAATTGGATTGTTTCGTAGGGTGTGAAATTGAAGAAAATTATTGTATAATGATGGAGAAATCTCCTACATCTATTATTAGCAGGGAGGATTTGTATGATATGGGGGAAGGTATCACCTCAATACCTTCTCAGTTTGTGGATATAGTAAGAAATATGCAACAAGAATTAGGACAACTATGGGGTAGTAATGAGTGGTTATTAAAAGCTAGTGAGGAATAGGAAAAGTTGATCAGAGAGTGGATCTAGAAATATAGCCACAAAAGTGTATAGATCAGTGGATTAAAAAGAAAAAAGAGTGGGACAAAATATAAAAACACTGGAAGTGGAAATGAATCAGGTCGTGATTCTCCAAAAACACATAAAGGAAAGAAGAAGATGGAGTTACATGGGCAGTTTAGGAAGATCAAGCCCCCTACCTTTTATGGTGAAAGGGAAGAGGATGCAGAGGCATGGTTGTTGAACATGATTAGGTATTTCCACGTAAATCTATCTATCAACTACATGGTAAATCTATCATGTAGAGGGAAGAGCTAAAAAGTGTGCAGCTGTTAGAAGAGAAGACAATTTCATGGCAGGAATTCTAGAAACAGTTCATATCATGGTATCTGAGTGTAACACCCCTCCCTTGTGTGTTTAGACTATGTAAATCTAAGCTAAGAAAATATATGTGTTATATCTAATATGGAAAGCAAATATGTTATTAAATAAATTAATAAATAAATCACTTGGAAAAATGAGACACGAAGAGAAGAGATTCTTGCCAAATCCCATTGAGGAATGGGAGAAGGATAAATATTTCATGATAAAGCTTCTAGATGTGATTCTAGACAATCTTGGATTGATTGGAGATAAATATCCATCAAGGAGAAAACATAAAGGCTTTGTGGGAGATAAAGGCAAGCTTTTATGAGGAAAAGCTTCATGGGAGATAAAGGTGAGCTTTCCTGAGAAAGACCTAGGCAAATGGAAAAATCCATAAAAGTGAGACGCCACTAATGGAAACTATATCATGAAAGAGGGTATTAAATACCCATTGCGTAGATCAATTGGAGGAAGTTGATCCACGACAAGAACCTCGACCCGAGGGGAATCAGAGGTGATTCATGGTTGGGTGGTGGTGATCCACTCACCAAGTGATGTTCTTTTATCTCTCGATTGAATACTCTTGCATGGATGTTTTCTATGTTGATTTCTTACTCTCTCTCTGTGTTATAGTTCGAGTTATCTATGAGAAGATTGCTTAATTTTGTCCGCAAGGAGAATGATTGAATAACTTACATGAGATGCTTATGTATTAGTATATTTACTAGTGTTTTTCCTCCATTCTGATGACATTCACTTGCATGGTATGTGTTTCATGTTAATCCTTACTTATTACAATGTTAAATCATACAGTTTAGTTATATGGATTTATTAATTACCTCTCTTATGGAAATAATGAATTAAATAATGCATGTGATTGTTGTGTGATCTCATATGCATGTCAATGTTATTATGATTATCTTTACATTGAATAAGGAAGGATATCATGCTCTAGTGTTTTGCAGATGTTCATGCATGTGGAACAATTATGGAGGAATGTCTTCCATAGTATTGTCAAGGGTTCACCATGATCTATGTCATGCATAATGAAGTTAGATTCTCTTGCAGGGTGCATAAGGAATTGATGGCGTGTCATTTTAGTTATGCATATATGGGTCTATAACATATCCACTGAATCTAACTTGAATGTAGATATTCGGTGAATTTAACTTGAATATCACCAAGTTGACGAAGGTACCTAGTATGCCTATAATGAAATGATATCTCTAGTGTTGTTTCATAGCTTAGAAAATGTTTATGCTTGTGGAATAGTTGTAATATTTATAAGTGTAAGGTATGAGAAATAGATTATCCATACCATGCTTTTTCTAAGACTTGTATCTACTTATGCTAAAATAGTTAGTTATGCATGATGAAAGAAAGACTATAATCAGGATGTATGGCCATGATAGCTACAATAGAGTTAAATTAATGCCGATTAATGTTAGGTGGATTAATCAAGGAATTATTATGGTTGCATGCTATGGTTAGTCCTTTCCTACAACTAAATCATGCTTAATATTGATTTGACACATAAGCCTTATAGATAGACTTAAAAGTACACATCAAAATCGCTCTATAGTCAAATTGATAATGACTATGGAGTCTATTTTATAAATAATAATGATGATATAATGATGGACTAAATATACCCTTGGCAAGGGTTGAATCCTAATGATAAATAAAGAAAAAATTCACCAGAATGGGAGCCCTATTATCTAATTTCCAGGGTAGGCTCAGGAGGTTCGTTACAAATGGCATCAAAGCTTTGAGTTCAAACCTTGTGGCCTATGGGCCAATACGCCTCCATAGCGTATCTCACTACCACAATGTTTACTAAAGGGTCCAGGTATAGGTGTTAAATTTGGATTCTTTATGATGGAATCTATGTATTAAAATTTTTTAGATAAAGGAATGGGGATTAAGAACTAAAGAAAATTCACCATTTTTCCTATATAAGCTAGACAATGTTGCTATTCAATCGAAAGTAAGAAGCTAAAAAATTAAAAAATTGGTTCATGCAAACTACTGATCATACATTCAAGGTTAATAATTGTTTACCGTACGAAACTGATTTAAGGGTTGACAATAATAATGGTTTATTGGCATATCTATTAGTTATAATGGGTCAGCAATCACTTTGTTTGACACTAGTAGAGCATAAGAAACAAAAGTTGTAACTATAAGGGAAAATTAATTAACACTACTTTATTGATAACCATCAGCACTGGAAGGAAACCAGAATCTTATCAGAACCCTACCAGGGAAATCATATTTCGCTATTGAGTTTGGCGAACATCGTTATAGGGAAAGAACCTTAAAAAGATTATTGAAGTCACGACTTCAATCATATTTTGAAGATGATGGAAGATATTGACTTGTTTTGTATACATGTTAGGTGGATGAAGTACAAGGAAACAATACAGTTGTGTGGGTGAGAAAAATAAGAACTGAGTATTTTACAATGACTATCATCACCTTTTGTGGATAGGCTTGGATGTGAATCCATACATAGTTAGAGGTGTAGGAATGTTTAAGAGTTTTTCTAATACTAGGTTCAACCGTTTTAAGTTTGGATAACGCAATATAGCTATCATTCTTCTCTTTGCACATTATTCTCTCAAATCGTATGAATTGTTTCCGATGTAGAGAATAGGGTGGAAAAGTTGCTATTTTTTTTCATTCATGGAAAGGATGTTGAATGCAACAATGATGGCTATAAATTTCCACACCTTCAAATCTCTCCTTCGCCTATTGTAACATTTAGAAACATCATTGGAAAATCTTGCATTTTTTTACAATGTTGGACCCGCCAACATTCAGGGGATCACCTCTGTATGAAGTCCCAACTAGACTTCACACCATTTGGTGTGGGAGTCCCATCCGGTATGATGGCCTGGTTGCCATTATCTTAAACATTTTCCTTATATCTTTCTTGTTAGCATAGGAGAGTGGTCTTCTTTGCCTTCGAGTAGTGAGGTTCGTGTGCCTGGTGATTGCTAGTGTTACTTGTGTCAATGATTCTTTCACTATAGAAGTAGAGGGTGGGATTGAGACCCAAGTGAGATGGGAGGAAGCCCCAACTCTGTTAGGACCAGACAACACAGCAGGACATGCACAACTTCTAGAGGAGTAGTCGACATGGATGCAGCAGTCACAACATAGAAGGAAATATTGCACGTACAACACACAGCGGAGGAGTCCACACGAGTGCGACGACCGTTATAGAAAGTTTATGTGAAATTTATGTTTGGTGTTCAAGGAGGTAACCAACATGGGCTAGAAAACATTAGAAATTCATACAACACATTTTCATTAATATATATGTATTACAACAATCGAATGAGTTCAAGTGTTAAACACATGTTAAAGCAACATGAAATACAAGTGTTCAAGATTACTCTTACAACCGTTACAACACGTGTGAAAATGTGCTAGCATGTTAGTAGGCTTCTGAATTAAGGGAAAGTTCCAAGACACATTGTTACACCATACATCACTTACCCCTTGGGTGGGGCATTGGAGCCACTACTTACTCCTCAAAGAAAATATTATAGACTCTTAAGGCTATGTGGGAGGAGCTCAGGTGAAAATTATTTTGCATTTACAAATGAGGGAGTATTTATAACCAAGAGTGAAACTAACCCCTTGTGGTCATTCGATTTCCCTCATGACTATTTGACTTCCATGACCCTTCGACTTTACATGAACCTTCATATGACAAGTGGGTCTCTTAGACTTCCACATTACATTACATTGATTGGCAGTATGGAAAACAATAGAGATGTGGATGAAATGACTCATGACAAGACTCGACATGATAGTGCTGGTACAATCATGCTATTGATGGTGTGCATGTCGAGTTTCAGTGTTGATAGGTGACGGATGTCCTCATAGTGTGTCACAGCTTCACCTCCACATGGAAAAGTGCAAAGATTCTTCGATGGTCATCGGGTTCGCTTGATGTTTCATTCACATGTTCCTCCTTGTTTTTGTGCTGTCATGCTTGACAGGTTCATCCGTTCTCGAAGAGCGCATGTTCATCCATCTGTTCGTCCATGTGTGAACACATCCTCCCACGTTCATCCGTCCATTTGTCTATGAATAAATATTTGCATGATCATACGTTTGTGAGCACTTCTCTTTGCATGCATCATTTGTTCGTCCATTGGCGAACATGTTCTTATGCATGTGCTCCCTTTGTTCATCCCATCTGTCATCGCACAATGTTTGTTTTTGTACCTGTATTTGTAGTCACTCATGACGAGACCACACCAATTCCATAAACATCCTAGTTTAACATGATGCATGATCGTTTCGGATGAAGGTGACTAGAAGAGAAGACAAGGTTGCAAGCTTTGAGCTCAGATGGAGGCTTCGGGAACTGCTGGTGAAAACTGAATAGAAGTCATTGTGAGATGGAGACGGGCAATTTAGATCGATAGTGATTGTCTGCGGGGTCTGGCTAAGCTGGAGGAAAAATCCGCACAATTTTTGGGAGGAGCTATCTAGGAAGCAGGGAGGCTAGGTAGACAAAATTTCTGCAATTTTTGGAAGGATCGTGCAGCGGGACCCTGACAATCAAAACTGCACAATTCATGGAGGGAACTAGCAGCTAGTTGCTAGGACCTTGGCAGCAAAAACTACACAATTCCTGGAGGGAACTAGCATATGGCTATTCGGACCTTCGCAACAAGAACTATGCAATTCCTAGAGGGAATTGGTAGTCAGTTGTTGGAGCTTAGCAAGAGAAACTGCAGAATTCCTGGAGGGAACTAGTAGTCAGCTGATAGGAGTTGCTCGTGGGAAAAACTATGCTGATGTTGTGTTGTAGCGGCTACAACCACCCTCCAAAATTTTGGCCTGCACCCAATTTCGAAGCCTCCCTTGAGAGTTTCACTTGATGACTACACACACTCGGGTTCGCTCCATGAGGTTATGTAAGTCTTAGCATTTTCCTTTCTTATTCATTTCATTAAGTATTGCATGTTGATGTTAAATTCATGCTTGCAACCATTGTTCTCATTATTCTTAAAGTATTCTCTTCATGTGTACTTATTGTGTTCGCTACAAAATAATATGTTGTGCTCACACATGGAGTCACATCCACTACTGCACAAGCGCATCGCCATCGATCAACAACCAATCTAGAGTGTCACGCTCTTTGCTTGCACCATCAGTTAGTAATGTCGAAGATGTGTGTCTGGTTGGTTTGTGTCATTCCATCATCAAGTCATGTTGGTGTGTGTTTGTAACATCACATTTGCATCTTTCACACATTCACACACTTAGTCAATTTGCTCAGTTCTAACAACTGGAATTCCCTTTGACAGTTGCACCATCACCCCACCATTGACTCGATCGACTATCACCCATAACAACATAGAAGCACCAAGCAAGTCTTTTCAAGTTACGCTCCTCATGAGTGATCCAATGAACTTCCATACTAGCCACCCAAAGAGTCAGACCTAGCAACCACCCCAAGATTGACTCCCCTCAAAAATTGCACAGAGGCTGCTAACCTTTCCCACTTTTCTAACTGAGGGAATTGCACAGACAGGTGAGACAGTCACTCATTGCCCATCCTTATCTCCCCAAAAAATTGTGCAACTTTCCTAGTCACTCCTCCCAATAGTTGACTCGCTCCTCATCCAGAAAATTTCTCATTTTTCATGAGTAGACCTTCTGCTACCAAGCAGTCCACTCAGCTCATAAATTGCGCATAGATGATTAGCAAGCGACCTCCCAGCCTCAGTGAAATTTCACTCGCTAGCAGCAGACTTCTAGTTCCCTCCAGGAATTGCATAGTTTCTGCTGCCAACCACCCAGCAGCTGACTACGTATCCCATTTTGGAATTTTGGATTCGCTACCAGTTCCCCCTAGGAATTGTGTAGTTTTGGCTGCCAGGCTCCTGACCAATTCCTCAAAAAAACTACACAATTTCTGTGTGCTAATCCTCCTTGTAGCCCCGCTTGTTCCTCCAGAAAATTGTGCAAATTTTATTGTCAAGCCCTTGGTGCCCACTCATTCCGGAAAATGTGCATATTCTATCTGCCTTGCCTTCCTACCGCTCAGATTCTCCCTCCCAAAATTTGTGCAGTTTTTCTTTCCAGCCGAGCTAGACCTCCCGGATAGTCACTGTCAACTTGGATTTCCCATCTTCATCACTTAGTGACTCTTGCGTAGTTTTCATCAGCAGTGCGCAAAGTCATCATCCTGCCTCGCAACCTTGCTGCCTCTCCCAGTCACCTACATCCCAAATGATCATATGTCATTGTAGACTTGGAGCTTTTTGGATTTGATGTCATCTCATCATGAGTGATAGCAAGTACAGGTACACCAACCAACATGGTGTGATGACAAATGGGATGAATGAAGTGAGCACATCCAAAAGGAGAGGTTCACCAACAGACGAATGAATGATGCTTGCAAAGAGATGTGCTTGCGAACGGATGATCATGAAAATATGTGTTTGTGGACGAACAGACAAGAAAATATGCAAGATGTGCTCAGTGACAGACAAACGGACGAACATTCACCTTTCACGAACAGATGAGCATGTCAAAGCCTTCCAACATTCAAGCAAGGAGCAATGTGCCAAAGAAACATTAAGCAAACCAAAAACCATCGATGACTCTGCTCGCTTTTCCATGTGGAGTTGAAGCTATGATACACCATGAAGACATCCATCACCTAACAGCGTTGTAGCTCAACATCCACTCTAGTTGCAGCACAAATGTGCCAGCACTATCATGTCGAGTCATGTCATTAGTCATGTTTTCCACATCTCCACTGTGGGCCATGCTGTTAAATCAATGTATGTAACATGGAAGTCCAAGAGACCAATTTTTTGTACAAAGAGTCATGTAAAGTTGAAAGGTCATGTAAGTCAAATAGTCATGAGGATAGTCGAATGACCAGAAGGGTTAGTTTCACCCTTGGCTATAAATAGCTCCTCATTTGTACATGCAAAGGAATTTTTCACCTCAGCTCCTCCCACATAGCTAGGAGAGTGTTTAATCTTTTCTTTGAGGAGTACGTAATGGCTCCAACACCCCACGCTCGAGGTTAGTGATGTATGGTGTAATGATGTGTCTTGGAACTTTCTCTTGATTCAGAAGCCTGCTAACAGACCATCATGTTTTCACACATGTGTTGTAACTGTTGTAAGACCAATCTTGAAAACTTGTAATGTGTTTTTCTTTCACCTGTGTTGAAGACTTGAACTTATTTCACTTGTTGTAATGCATAATATGTTAATGAAAATGTGTCATACATGTTGTTAACGTTGTATCACCATGGTGGATATCTCACCAAACATCAAACAAACTTTCACATAAAACACGTTGTAACAACTATTGCACTCATGCAGAATAATTTGTTGAGTGTTGTACAGGTTATTTTACCTTGTGTGTTGTGACTACTGCATCCATGTGGACTGCTCCTCCGGAAGATGTGCACATCCTGTTGTGTTGTGTGTTCCTAACCGAGTTGGGACTTCATCCCAACCCACTTGAGACTCACTCCCACCCTCTCCCTCCACAGTGAAAGAAACATTGACACAAGCACACTAGCAGTTACCAAGCATGTGAACATTACTTCTCGAAGATAAAGCAGACCACTCTCCTATGCTGACAAGCAAGAGTTGAGGTAAATCCTTAAGATAATTTCAACCGAACCATCATACCAGATGGGACGCCCACACCAAACAGTGTGAGTTCTAGTTGGGACTTCATACCAGGGTGATCCCCTAAATGTTGGCGGGTCTAGCACTGTCAAAATTTCTGGCACTAGAAGGAGGACAACCAATTGTATATGGTTGAACATTGTCTCATGCTCATTCATCAACCATCTGGTCAAGGGAGTAACTTGTAGTCCCTCTCACCTACACGCGACTCTATAGTTGGTTACTCCTCACCTCCCAGGATTGAATACAAGATTCTATATCAGCACCTTCCCTCCATCTGTCCCATCACTCACCATTTCATGAAAGTAGTTAGACTGATCCCAGATATACAACATCTTCCATATGCATCAAGGAAGGCAAAATCCACCCCCAAAGGAGTTATTGTATTCTCGGTGGAAGACGCAGTCCTTTCCACTCTTGAAGGTCTCGAAGAAGCTATCGAGGATGAAGAGGAACCTCCGGTCTTCTAGCTAGGTGAACAAGACACTCTTGTGATCTTGGGATCAGACTCTGGTATAGGAGGCGAAGGGGAAGGCATCAGAGGACGCGAAGGAGGAGACAAACTAACAGACCTAGAGCCAGAACTATCAAACTCTGAAAGAGAGGAGGAGGAAGAAGAATAAGAAGAGATGGCTAACCCAAAACTTGAATGGATGACCAAGGGACCATTAGCTCTCCCTATTGTTTTGCACAAGATGCTGAGGCGAGCAGAGGGAATGAACATCAAGTTCAACCTTGACAGCGCGGTGAAGACAGAAGACCACTTAGACAACTTCTACCTACAGCTATAGACCCTTGAGGTATGTTATGACAATGTAGCATGTAGATTTTTCCCATGTAACTTGGATGGTCACGCAGCTGCATGGTATCACAACCTTCCACCAAAATATATAAAGAATTGGGGTCCATTCAAATGCATGGTCATTGAATAGTTTGTTGATGAAAAGATCCCATCCACGCTACTCAAAGAATTGGGATGCCTCAAGATGGAGGGAAAGGAAAAAGTAAAAGACTTCAATCAGAGGTTTACTCTCATATTGAACAAGTTTTCAGCAGACATTGAACCCCATGACTGCATCACCATTGATTACTACACATCCACATTGCCAACCAACATTGCGCAGTTTGCCAAGCAGCTATGAAACAAACACTATTGGAAATTTGGGAAGAGGCTATTGTTGTTAAGAAAGACTTGCACACAATCGAAGCAATCAAGGATGAAGAATCAGTGAAGGACTCGAAGGATATGGGTAGGAAGCCCCAAGCAATGGCAAGCAAGGGTAGAGACAAGGAAGCAGCTGATATTGAGACCCTAAATCGCCTTGTCAACAACTTGACTACGAAAGTGTCTGAGCTCAAACAATAGAAAACATACCCATTTTTCAAGCATCCATCTGCCTAGATAGAGACAGGAAAGCAACTCATTGAGTAACTCATCAAGCAACAACTGGTTCACTTCAAAAACTTCGCAGAAGCCTGTGTTCCAACTTGGAAAATGCACAAATCCTAATTTCTGTTCTTTCCACGAAGAACATCACCCCAATAACTCTTGTTCAGACTAGAAGTGAGTCGTTAGCTCTGTCTGTAGTCATACACTCGATGTAGAAAGAAATGTGCAGGAGCAGCTGGAAGACAATGATGATGACAAAGAGGCTGCACCTGATCAAGCATCAAGTTTTGGGCATGTGGTGAACACATACCAGTGCTCGCAATTAATTTCGAAGATGAACATCGAGAAGCAGCGCCAAAAGAAAAATGATCATTACAATATTAGGAGTAAAGGGTCTCCCCATACGCTTGGGGAAATGCAAGAGAAGATGAGACTATTGATGAGGAAGGTCGATCCACTAGCCACCCCAAAGAAGAAAACACAAAACAATTCTAGGAAGACAGTGGTGGACAAGAGTACACCTAAGAGCAACAAGCTGCAAAACTCTCCGTGGGACAACACGAACATCTGTTCCACCCTAGTCACCTCGCTAAGTCTACCACGTGTTGACTACAACATTGTTGATGACATGAAGAAAACTCGAGAAAACATTAGTTTGTTTGAGTTAGCTAAGGTCCAAAGCTAGGGAGATATCCTACTGTGTGCAGGGATAGAGAAGAATGGACAGTGCAACCTCTACCAGCAAAGAGACAAGCATACCTCTTAGACCTCTTTTTACTGTACTCAACACGAATCTGATGGAAGAAAAAAAATCAGGTTTCCCTCCATTGTTTCTATCCTTTGAAATATTTAACTACAATTTTCACAACTTCTTGGTTGATTCCGGCATGGCTACCAATGTTATGCCACTCTCCACTTCAAAGCAGATCAATGTGCAATGGAGTGAAACATCCACACGAATCATCCAACTTGAGCGAACGTCGGTACCAACCATTCGTGAAATGTGAGACATGGTCATCCGTCTATCTCATGACAATCGGGTCCACCAATGGATCATCATAGTTTTTGTGGATATACCAGAAGAAAATGGTTTGCTACTTAGCAGAGACTCATCCAACAAGCTAGACGGTTACTTTGCTATAGACTGGTCTCACATGTGGCTTTTGTGAAGGGAAAATGAAACCAACTTCGGGTGTTATCCGAGAGGTATATGAAACACAATGTCATTCCCCTTAATGACAAGAATGAACTCATGTTTGGAAACTGCCTCCTGGAGACAATTTTGGAGTGTTATCCTATGCAACCAACTCCAACCCCACCAGACACGTAGTTGGGACTCCTTCCTTTCCCAACTGATGGTAATGAAACTTGTACAGTTCATTGTACCAATAGTAGTAGTAGTAGCATCAATAGTAGTAGGAGTAGTACAATTAGGTCAAATGGTCAGTGTCAAAACAAATTGCTGGCCACAAGTTCTAATGAATCAAAGACACATGACAGCTCAAGGGTTGGGTGTACATCAGTTGCCCAAAATAACAGAAGATGCACGATTTCAAGCTGCCTGGATTTCGAGTGCACAAACAACGTTGCGAAGTATGAAGCACTCATGTTGAAATTACAAAAGACCATCAACCTCGACACGGTCACACTCAAATTGATACTACACTCTGTGAATAATGTTGATGCTTTCAAGGACATAACAACTAATGAAGGTAAGCACGAGCAACCCATGAATATTGTAGTTAAGGGCAATAAAGGGAACCCCACCCCCAACATTGTGATTTCCCTCAACAAGCTATAGGATTTGCAGAACTTATGTCAAGGGCCAAGAAATAGTAGAACCTATAGGCCCACCACTATGAATTAATAGAGCAACCTTGGAACCAATCATAATCTGAAGATAGCCAGTCTCAATACAAACTACACAACATAACAATGGCAAGTCTTTAACCGCTTGATCAAATAGTATTGGGATATGTCTACATGGGCAGATGATGATCTAAATACACACTACACGCAAGGGATCCAACATAGGGTTCCAGGTAAAGGAGGAGCTAAACCATTACAACAAAGGCTAGGTAAAACACATATGTCATTTCAAATCCTTATATAGGAAAAATTAACTGATATTTTGGATGATTCGATTACTTGTAAAATTCCACATCATACTTGGGTTTCTAATTTAATTTCCACACGAAAGAAATCCGGTAAAATACATTGATGCATTGATTTTATGAACTTAAACCTCTCCTGGAACAAGAACAACTACCTCGTTCCATCATCCGCGCCTATGTTTCATGCAATACATGAAGTAGTGATGTTGTCTTCATTACAGTTCTTTTGGAATACCACTAGGTTCCCATAGCGGAGCCTATTGGACTTACAATAGTCAACGAGAAGCTTGGCCCACAGACGTATCACTTGCAATCACTTAAAGGGAGTATTGACAACCTTTATGTTAGTAGGCAAGACCTCAAGCATTACTTTTAGTAGGTTAGGCCACGCCCGTGCCATGTACATAGTCTGCTTGATGCTTCTTGTTCGCATCTTGTTTTCTTTTCTTACTACCCTTGTTATTACTTTGTTTTTTATGTTTACTATTTTTGATCACGTTCATTTTGTTTGTTTGATACATTACTATTTTTGTTTCCATAATTAAGTGTTGCCAACTACTACATTCTAGCTTTTGAATAGAGTATTTGGCTAAAATTTGAAGAAACTTGTGACACTGTAGCACTTGGCCAATCTTGTGTTCGCCTTCTCTATGCTTGGTTGTAACATTTGATTGATGAAATATTGACAAAAAATATGAAATGTCTGCAAGGGAAATTGTGGTCCAACCATGAACCTATGTCCACGGTGGGAATCCCCATGCCTGTACTCGGCCTTCTACTCTCTGTGTTCAATCTCATCCAACTAGTAGAAATGGAGAAGGGGAAAATCTAAACAAGAAAAACTATGTCAGAGGAATTACATGTTTCTTTGAATGAAATACCTCTTCTTCTCTCAATAAGTTGGGATCTCTCTTCCGCCACAAAAATAAATAATTGTCTATGCACAGTCATCTTGAAAAATATGAAGGAGAAAGAAGAGAAAGGCTTCTTGTGCAGAGAGGTGAAGCATGCAACTCCTCTGGGGTACTGACTAGGCTCATTTGTAGTGGAGAAATGTGTGTGTTCCTGTGTGACTCTGTCGAGGTACTCTCTAGGATTGCTAGCTATGGAGAAACATCAGCGATGAAAAATCATGCTCTAAAAATCTTCAACTCGTGAGCTAAACTACCCTTCCCGGATTCGAAACACTGTGATCAAGCTAAAATTTTGGTTGTGTTTGACTGAGTTGGCAATAGGTGAACCATGTATGTCCATGGGGTAAGTGGGGAAGGAAAAGTAATGTGCATAATGATTCAATACTTGCCTAAAGACCAAGGCCCTATGCTAGCAATGAATCAAAATAGAGAAGCTAGAGTTGTACTGCCAAGTGTTGTGTTGTAGTGGATACAACCACCCTCCAAAATTTTTTCCTACACCCAATTTTGGAGCCTCACTTGAGAGTTTCACTTGATGACTACACACACTCAGGTGAACTCCATGAGCTCGTGTGAGTGTTAGCATTTTCCTTGATTTTTCATTTCAAGGAGTCTTGCATGTTGATGTCAAAGTCATGCTTTCAACCATTGTTCTGGTTATTCTCAAAGTCTTCGCTTCGTGTGTACTTGTTGTGTTCACTATGAGAGCATCTGTCGTGCTCACACACAGAGCCACATCCACTCTCACACAAACATCATCACAGTTGATCAATGATCAATCACGAGTGTCACACTTGTTGCTTGCGACATTGGTGAGTCATGTCAAAGATGTGTGTCTGGTTGGTTTGAGTCATCGCGTTGTCAAGTCATGTTGGTGTGCCTTTATAAGATCACATTTTCATCTCTCATGCATTCACATACTTAGTCAATTTACTAAGTTATGATGACTGGTCTTCCCTCTGATAGCGGGACCGCCAACTTGTCATCGACTTGATCAACTATCACTGAGAACAACACAGAAGCACCAAGAAAGTATTTTCAAGTTGCGTTGCTTGCGAGCGATCCAATGAACTTCCATGCTAGCCAACCAGAGAGTTGGACCCAACAGCCACCCTGGGACTGACTCCCATCAAAAATTGCACAGAGGCTGCTAACCTTTCCCACTTTTTTGACTAAGGAAATTGCACAGATAGGTTGGAAAGTCACCTAGTGCTCATCCCTATCTCCCCAGAAAATTTCATAGCTTTCTGAGTCAGTCCTTCAGACAGTTGACCCACTACTCATCCAAAAAATTGCATAGTTTTCATGAGCATGACTTCTACTTCCCAATAGTCCGCTCAGCTCAGAAATTGCGTAGAGATGATTAGCAAGTTGGCCTCCCAACCTTAGTTCAGATTTCCTCGTCAGTAGCTCCCAATAGCAGACTGCTAGCTCCCTCCTGGAATTGTGCAGTTTCTATTTCCAAGAACCCACCATCTGACTGCCTGTCACCCTTGGGAATTGTACAATTTCTACTGCCAATGACCTGGTAGCTAGCTGCCAATTCCCTCAAGGAATTGTGCAATTTTGGCTACCAGGCTCCCAGCCAGTTCATACAAAAAACTGCGCAATTTCTTCCTGCTCATCCTCCATGCAACCCATCCTATTCCTCCAGAAAATTGCGCAAATTTTGCTATCAAGCCCTTACTACCCACTCATTTTGGAAAATGCCCAGATTTTGTCTACCTTTTCTTCCTATAGCCCATATTTTCCCTCCCAAAATTTGTGCAGTTTTTCCTTCCAGCCGAGCCAAACCTCGCTAACAGTCACTGTCGACTTGGATTACCCATCTTCATCACACAGTGACTCTTGCACAGTTTTAATAAGCAATGCCTAGAGCCATCATCCCGCCTTGCAACCTTGTTGCCTCTCCTAGTCACCTGCATCCCAAATGATCATGTGTCATTGTAGACTAGACAATTTTTTGAGTTGATGTCATCTCGTCATGAGTGACTGCAGGTATAGTTACACCAACCAACATGGCGTGACGATGAATGGGATGAATCAAGGGAGCACATGTAGAAGGAGAGGTTTACTAATGGATGAATGAGTGATGCATGTGAAGAGATGTGCTTGCAAATGGATGATCATGAAAATATGTGTTCACAAACAGATGGACAAGAAAATATGCAACATGTGCTCATGGACACACGAACTGATGAACATGCACCTTTCACAAATATATGAGCCTCTCAAAGCCTTCCAACATACAAGCAAGGAGAAACGTGCCAAAGAAACATTAAGTGAACCAACGACCATCGAAGGATCTACACACCTTGCCATGTGGAAGTTAAGCTGTGTTACACCATGAAGACATCCTTCACCTAGCAGTACTGCAGCTGGACATGCAGTCCAGTAACACCACGAATGTCGTAGCACTGTCATGTTGAGTCATGCCATGAGTAATGTTTTCCACATCTCCACTATGGGCCATGTTTTTAAATCAATGTAATGTAAGTTGGAAGTCCAAGAGACCCACCTGTTGTATAAAGAGTCATGTAAAGTTGAAAGGTCATGGAAGTCAAATACTCATGAGGCTACTCAAATAGCCACAAGGGTTAGTTTCACCATTGGCTATAAATACCGCCTCATTTGTACTTGCAAAGGACTTTTTCACTGTAGCTCCTCCCACATAGCCAAGAGAGTCTATAATATTTTCTTTTAGGAGTAATTAGTAGCTCTAACACCCCGTGCTCAGGGTTAGTGATGTATGGTGTAACGATGTGTGTTAGAAATTTCGCTTAATTTAGATGTTTGCTAATAGGACAACATGTTTTCACACATGTATTGTAACTTTTGTAACACTAACCTTGAACACTTGTAATGCATGTTGCTTTAACTAGTGTTGAACACTTGAACTTATTTCACTTGTTGTAATGCATAATCTGTTAATGAAAATGTGTTGTATATGATGTTAACACTGTCTTGCTCATGGTTTCTATCTCCCAGGACATCAGATAGATATTCCACATAAAACTCGTAGTAACAACCATTTCACTCTTGTGAAATCATCTCTTGAGTGTTGTACGTGTTATCTTACCTTGTGTGTTGTGACCTTCACATCTGTGTGGAGAGATCCTCTTGAAGCTGTGCACATCCTCTTGTGTTGTGTGTTCCTAGATAAGTTGAGACTTCTTCCCAACCAACTTGGGACACACTCCCACCCTCTCCCTCTACAATGAAAGAAACATTGAAACAAGTACACTAGCAGACACTAGACACACGAACATCACTTCTTCAAGACAAAGAATTCCCCTCTCTTGTGCTAGCAAGAACGAGTTGAGGAAAATCCTTAAGACAATGGGAACCAGACTATCATACTGGATGGGACTCCCACACCAAACAATGTGAGGTTTGGTTGGGACTTCATACCGGGGTGATCCCCTGAACGCTGGTGGGTCCAACACCATCAAGATGCTGGAAGGCTCGCCTAGTGATCTCCTTTGTGCAATTTTTGGGCTGAGTGAAATACTAGGTAGAAGAGGGCTTGCTCATGAAATGTGCATGGTCTTATGGGTGAGCGCTTAGTTAGATAACTAGTGGGATGGTTGGAAAAACTGTGCATTTTTTTGTGGGAAACAAGGACGGCCATTGGGTGTTTGTCCAGCCAGTCTACACAATTTTCTCAATCATCAGAGTGGGAAAGCTCTGCAGCCTATGCTCAATTTTTGAGGGGAGTCTGTCCTGAGGTGAGTGCCAAGTCAAACTCTCTGATTGACCAGCAGGAAGGTTGATTGATCAGCTTGTGGGCAGCATAACTTAAAATGGCTTTCCTGGTGCTTCTGCACTGTTTTGGGTGACAATCGATCGAGTCAATGACAAGGTGAAGGTCTAGCTATTAGAGGTTGATCTGGTCGTCAGAGCTTTAGCAAAAAAACTAAGTGTATGAGTGAGTGAAAAGGTGCATATGTGAACTTGAAAACACACACCTACATGATTTTGCGATGAGATGATTCAAACCATCCAGATCCACATGTTCAACATGACTGGCCGACAGTGTGAGCAACGAGTGCGATGCTTGTGATTGATCATTGGACGACCACGATCACACTTGCGCGATGGTGTATATGACTCTATGTGTGAGCGTGACAGATGTTTTCATTGCGATCATAACATGTACACCTGAAGTGAAGACCTTGTGTGTGACGAGAACGTGGTCGCAAGCATGGCATTTCTATCAACATGAAAAATTTGTTTGTTGAGTGTTTAAGCAAGGTGGGTGTGAAGACTCACATGATCTCAAGGGGTGAACGCACGTGTGTGCGAACATCAAGTTTATCTCCCAAAGGAGGCTCTGAAATTGGATGTGGGCCAAAATTTTGGAGGGTGTTGCAGCTGCTACAACAATTGGTGACACACTAGTAGAACGTCAGCTTCTTTGTTTCGGTTCATTGACAGCGCAAGACCTTTTTCTTTTAGGGAGTACTGAATCACTGTGTGGGTTACTTCTGCTCCCCACTTACCCCATGGATATATATGGTTCACCCTTTTCCAACTTAGTCAAATACAACAAAAGTTCAGCTTGATCACAATGTTTTGAGATCAGGAAGGGTAGTTTAGCTCATGAGTTAAAGATGTTTAGAGTATAAGCTTTCATCTCTCGTGTTGCTCTGCTGCAAGTAGGCCTAGACAGTACACCAGCAGAGTCACATAGGAACACACACATTGTTCCACTATCGGAAAGCCTTGTCAGTAACCCGGTGGAGTTGCATGCTTCACCTCTCTACGTAGGAACCCTTTCTCATCTTTCGCCTTTGTAAAATTTTTAAGAGGAATGTGCATAGGCACCTATTTATTTTTGGGGTGGAAGAGAGATCCTGACATATTGAGAGAAGAAGAGGTTGTTCCTTGAAGGAAGCATGTAAGACCTTTGACATAGGTTTTGCTCGTTTATATTTTCCACTTCTCTGTTTCTACTAGCTGGATGAGCTTTAACACAGAGAGAAGAAGGCCGAGTACAGGCATGAGGCTTCCCAGTGTCAACACAGGTTCATGGTTGGACCAAAAATCCACTTGCAAATGGCTCATATTTTTCGTCAAGACTTCATCGACTGAATATAATAACCAAGAACATAGAAGATGGACACAAGACTCACCAAGTGCTACAATGTAACAAGTCTCTTCATATCTCAGCCACATACTCATTCAAAAGCCAGAACTCAGTAGATGGCAACACTTATTTCCGGAAACAAAAAAAGCAAGGTATTAGGCAAATACAAGGTCCACAACCCATCCGTGCATAGACCGCTTGACGCGCTTGCAGTATTGCTACTGTTATTGCTACTACCAGTACTACTTTTGGTACAATGTACTATACATGCTTCATTACCATCAGTTGGGCAAGGAAGGAGACCCAACTACATGTCTATTAGTGTTGGAGCTGGCCGTGCAGGATAACACCTCAACGTTGTTTCCAGGAGGCATTTACCATACATGAGTTCTACGAAGGCCAACGATTCATTTTCACCATTAATGGTAGTGACATTGTGCCTCATATACCTCTCGGATAACACCTGTATTTGATTTTTTTACCCTTGTAAGGAGGCCACATGTGCAACCAGTCCATAGTGAAATATAAATTCAGTTTTCTGGAAGACTCTCTGCGGAGTAGTAAGCCATATGCTTCTAGTATGTCCACAACAAAAATGTTGATGAACTAGTGAACTCAACCTTCGTGATATAGTCGGATGATGACATCTCGAAGTTCAACAATGGCTCGTATAGATGTTCGATCAAGTTAGATGATTTACACGGATGTCTTGCTCCATTATGCATTGATCTTTTTGGCAATGGAGAGTGGCATGACGTTGGATGCCAAGCCAGAATCAACCAAGCAATTGTGAACATTACAGTTGAAAATTTCAAAGGAGAGTAGGAATGGAGGGCAACCTGAGTTTGCTTCTTCCATCCGCAGTGTGTTTAACACAATTGGAAATGATCCGGGAGATGTGCTTTCTCCCTTGCTAGTAGGGGCTACATTGTTCATTGTTGTCTGTCCCAATGCGTACAACAGGATGTCTCGCTAACTATGGATCTTAGATAGCTTCAACAAACTAATGTTCATGTGATTTTTCTTCATGTCATCCACAATGTTTTAGTCCAGAGGTGGTAGACACACCGAGGTATCCAGGGTAAGACTGAGGTTCGTGTTTCCTAGCGGAGTGTTCTGTAGTTTGCTTCTCATGGATGCACTCTTGTTCCCTGCTGTCTTCCCAGACTTGTTTTGTGTTTTCTTCTTTGGGGTGGCTGGTGGATCAACCTTCCTCAACAATGGTCTCATATTTTCTGTGCTTCCTAAACTATAAGGGGAGCCCATTTACTTCTAAGATTGTAACTGTCATTTTTCTTTGGGGGTTGTTTCTCAGTGTTTGCCTTCAACGCTGCTTGTAGGCAATGATACATGTCAACCACATGCCCATAACCTGATGTTTCATCAGGTGCAACACCTTCGTCACTATATGTATCTTTCAGCTATTCTTGCATACTATTTTATCCATTAAATGTACGACTACATATAGAGCTTGCGACTTTCTTTGAGTTTGAACAAAAATTCTCTGGGTGGTGATCTTCGTGGAATGAAGAGAATTTAGGATTTGCACACTGATCAAGCTAGAACATAGAGCCCTAACAATTTTTTTCAGTGTAACGGTTGTTTCTTGATGACATGCTTCCTTACTTTTGTCTGGGTGAATGGTTACTTGCAGATGTGTGTGTTTTCCATTGTTTAAGCTCGAACACTTCTATTGTCAAGTTCTTGATGAGGCGAGTGAGGGTTTCAATATCGTTTGTTTACTTGTCTCTACCCTTTCTTGCCACCGTGTGGGACTTGCTGCTCACGTCTTTGGATTCCTTTGTTGGTTCATCATCCTCGATGAATACAATTGCGTGCAGGTATTTCTTAATAGCAATAGCCTCTTCGCAGTTTCGTAGCAGTGTTAGTTTTGCATCTCACTTGATGAATTGTGCAATGTTGGTTGGTAGTGTGGGTGTGTAGTAATCAACAGTGATGGAATCATGAGGTTTGGTGTTCACTGTAAACTTATTCAATATGTGTGTAAACCTCTGAAGTCTTTTACCTTTTCCTTCCCCTCCATCTTCAGGCTTCCCAATTCTTTGAGTAACATGGATGGGGTCTTGTCATCATCAATTTTTTCAAGAAACATGTGATTGAACACACCCTAGTTCTTTATGGAGTTGGTTAGAAGGTTGTGATGGCATGGAATTGCATGACCAGCTAAGGTACATAGAAACAATCTACATGATATGTCGTCGTACCATAACTCAAGGGTCTGCAGCTGCAGGTAGAAGTTGTGCAAATGGCCTTCTTCTTTCACTGTGTTGTCAGGGTTGAAATTGATGTTCATTCTCTCCACCCACTTGGGAATCTTACAAAAATCGCCCAGGAGAGCCTATGGTCCCTAGGTCATCCATTCCAAATTTTGGTTAGCCATCTCTTCTTCATATTTGTCTTCCACCTCTTCTTTAGAATCTGATGGCTTCGACTCTAAGTCTGTTGGTTTGTCCACGCCTCCACCTCCTCCACTGCCTTCCCCTCCACCTCCTATACCAAATTCTGATCCCAAGATCATGAGGGTGTCTCGTTCCCCCTGTCGGAAGACCAAAGGTTCCTCTCCATCTTCAATAGCTTCTTCCAGACCTTCAAGTGTGGCAAGAATTGCTTCTTTCACTAACGATACAACGTCTCTTGTGGGAGTGGATTTTAGCTTCCTTAGTGCATATGGAAGATGTTGCATGCTTGGGATCAGTCCCATTGATTTCACGAACTAGTGGGTGATGGAACGGATGGACCAAAGGTGATGATATGGAATTTCGTGCTCAGTGTTGGGATGTGAAAAGAAACCAACTACAAGGTTGCATGTAGGTGAGATGGAGTGCGAGCTATTGCCTTGACCAGATGGTTTATGAGTGAGTGTGAGATGACGTTCAGCCATAAACAGCTCGCTGCACTCCTTCTAGCTCCAGAAATGTTGACAGTGCTGGACCTGTCAACATTGAGGGGATCACCCCGATATGAAGTCCCAACTAGAACTCACCTCGTTTTGTGTGGGAATCTGATCCAGTATGATGGTACATTTTCCATTATCTTAAATATTTTCCTCAGCTCTTGCTTGTCAGCACAGGAGAGTGGTCCTCTTTGTCTTCGAGTAGTGAGGTTTGTGTGCCTGGTGATTGCTAGTGTTACTTATATCAATGGTTCTTTCACTATAGAGGGAGAGGGTGGGAGTGAGTCCCAAGTTGAATGGGAGGAAGACCCAACTCTATTACGTATACACAACATAATAGGATTGGAAAAACTGCCAAAGGAGTAGTCCACATGAATGCGGCACTCACAACACACGAGGAAATATAACACGTACAACACATAGTGGAGGAGTCCATGTGAGTGCGATGGTCATTATAGAACATTTACGTGAAAGGTATTTCTCGTCTCCAGGGAGGTAACCAACATGGTTAAGACAATGTTAACAACTCATACAACACATTTTGATTAACATATATGTATTACAACAATTGAATAAGTTTAAGTGTTAAACACATGTCAAAGAAACATGCATTAAACAAGTTAAATATTAGTCTTAAAACAATTACAACACATGTTCAAAAATGTGTTGGTGTGTTAGTCAGCTTCTAAATTAAGTGAAAGTTACAAGAAACATCGTTAGACCATACATCACTAACCCCATGGGTGGGGTGATGGAGCCACTACTTACTCCTCAAAGAAAATATTACAAACCCTTAAGGCTATGTGGGAGGAGCCAAGCTGAAAATTCTTTTGCATGTACAAATGAGGGGTTATTTATATCCAAAGGTGAAACTGACCCCTTGTGGTTGTTCGACTTCCCTCATGACTATTTTCCTTCCATGGCATTTCAACTTTACATGACTCTTCATATGACAAGTGGGTCTCTTGGACTTCCATGTTACATTGCATTGATTGACAGTATGGCACACAGAAGAGATGTGGACAACATGACTCATGACAAGACTCGATATGAATATGATGGTACATTCGTGTTGCTGCTGGTATGCATGTCGAGATGTAGTGTTGTTGGGTGATGGATGTCCTCATGGTGCATCACAGCTTCACCTCCGCATGGAAAAGTGTGCAGAGTCTTTGATGGTAATTGGGTTCACTTGATGTTGCATTCACACATTGCTCCTTGCTTGTATGTTGGCATGCTTGACAGGTTTGTCCGTTCGTGAAAAGTGCATGTTCATTCATCTGTCAATGTGTGAACACATCCTTGCATGTTCATCCATCCATCCATCTGTGAAAAAATATTTGCATAATCGTCCATTCATGAGAACTTCTCTTTGCATGCATTTGTTTGTTGCTGACCATGTCCTTCTACATGTGCTCCCTTTGTTCATCCCATCTGTCATTGCACCTTATTTGTTTGTGTACATGTATCTGCAGTCACTCATGACGAGATGACATCAATTCCATAAACCTCCTACTCTACCATGATGCATGATCGTTTCATATGTAGGTGACTAAGAGAGAAGACAAGGTTATGAGCTTCGAGCTCAGATGGAGGCTCTAGACACTGTTGGTGAAAACTTCACAGAAGTCACTTAGAGATGGAGACAGGAAATCTAGATTGATAGTGACTGTCCACAAGGTATGGCTCAGCTGAAGTTAAAAACTTCACAATTTTTTGGAGGAGCAGTGTGTGCTATGGGAAGGCTAGGCAAACAAAATCTACACAATTTTTGGAAGGAGCAGGCAAAAGGAGCTTGGTGGCCAAAACTACACAATTCCTGGAGGTAACTAGCAGCTAGCTACTTAGACCTTGGAATAAAAAACTGTGTAATTCCTGGAGGGAGTTGGAGGTTGGCTGCTGGGACCTTGGCAACAAAAACTACGCAATTCCTGGAGGAAATTAGCAGTCAGATGTTGGAGCTTGGTAGGAAAAACTATGCAATTCCGGGAGGGAACTGGTAATCAGTTGTTGGTAGCTGCTGGCAGGAAAAAATGCGCTGATGGTAGAAGGATGGCATGTTGATCACCTCTACGCAGTTTCCAAGCTGAGTGAAATACTTGGCAACAGAGGACTTGATCATGAAATATGTGCAGCTTTTCAGGTGAGCAGTCAGTCTGTTGACTCGTGGGATGGTTGGAAAAACTACACATCTTTTTGTGGGAGATAGGGATAGGCATTGTGTGTCTGTCCAGCCTGTCTATGCAATTTTCTTAGTCATTGGAGTGGGTAAGGTCTATAGCTTGTGTTCAATTTTTGAGGGGAGTTAGTCTTGGGGTGACTGTCGGGTCAAACTCTCTAGTTGACCATCAGGAAGGTTGATGGATCAACTTGTGGGTAGTTCAACTTGAAATGGATTGCTTGGTGATTTTGCATTGTTCTAGGTGACAGTTGATTGAGTTAATGGCAGGGTGAAGGTCAAGCTATTAGAGGGTGATCTAGTTGTCAGAGCTTAAGTAAAACAACTAAGTGTGTGAGTGAGTGAAAAGGTGCATATGTGAACTTGCAAACACACACTTACATGACTTAATGAAGAGACTACTCAAACCATCCAGACACACATGTTCAAGATGACTGACCAACGGTGTGAGTGATAAGTGCAACGTTTGTGATTAATCATTGGATGACCACAACGATGCTTGCACGACAGTGTATATGACGCTATGTGTGAGCACGATGAATGTTTTCATAATGAACATAACATGCACACATGAAGCGAAGAGCTTGTGTGTGACTAGAACATGGTCGTAAGCATGACATTGCTATCAACATGAAAAATTTGTATGCTGAATGATCCAGCAAGGTGGGTGTGAAGATTCACATGAGCTCATGGGGTGAACCCGAGTGTGTGCAAAAAACAAGTTAAACTCGCAAAGGAGGCTCTGAAATTTGATGTGGGCCAACATTTTGGAGGGTGTTTCAGCTGCTACAACACCTTTCTAGACTGATGCTTCCTTTCTAAATATTGTTTTCGTGTGTGCTTTATATCAGAGAGGAAGTATGCGAGTTATCAAAAACAAATGATAAGGTTTCTGAGAGGTAGCGAGGAAAAGCTGGGATAGAGTTGTTTCCTTTTGTTGATTGTACAGGAGGATAAAGGTTATTTGACACTCAATCTCAATAGAATGATAAACCCTGTTGGAAAAGGATAAAGGCTTGAGGATAATGTTTATCCCTACTTTCCACCGAACACTCTATCCTCTGAGTTAGAAAGGCTACTCATAAAGAGTACGCAAGTTCAGTCTCTATTGTTGGGCTCTATAGATAGCATGGGTTCAAAATCAAATAGTATTGACGGAGAATCAACATAAGTGTATGCATGCTATGGAGGAGATGCACCATCATTTCGTGACTCTGCCTCCCAATTTCCTTTGATTAGTGGGGTCTTGGATAAGTTTCGCGTGGTTCTATTTTAAAAACGAGCAGTGATTCAAGCTCTAGAATTTGATTTTTTGTGTATTACGTTTCGAAGCAGTGGATCAAATTATAATTATTTATGAATTTCTACAAATTGAGTGCAATCAGGTCGAGTGAAAATATCTTTGGGCATAATCAAACCACTTCTTCTCATATACACATGCAGCCACTACCTGCAAATAGGTCCAACCATGGCTGCTTCCCCATAATATTTTGTCTCTAAAGGAGCTGTCAGAATGATTAGGAGGCAGTCACCCCTTCTCTGTTCTACAGAATTGCATGCATAAATTGAAAATTTACGATCCTATTGAAAAGGACCAATTACCACTGCATTCCTTGCTTCATTTTATGGGATCAAAAATCCATCCATAAATGACCCATATATTTTTTCTTGGATCCATAATGACCTACAACACTCCTTGTCACACTCGTTAAAAAAAAAAAGATATGTTGACTCGAAAAATGCAAACTTGATTAGACTTTTTTGGTTCAGGAGAGAGCATCGAGCTTTAGACGATCTCAATCACCTCACATATTACAAAGTCATTATTGCTTCTATGGCCTCCTTTTTAATAAGCCATCTATCGTCGTTCAAATCCAAATATGAGATATGTTTCTCTTTTAATAAAGATCCATCGTTTTATGTTTTTAAAAATCTAGAGAAGTCTCTCATCCTTACGAGACGATAGTGCCGCTCTACGGAGTTGCTTTTGAATGGCCTCACAATGATGCTTTTAATATACGTGAATTTCCATCACCATTCTGAAGATATTTATAGTTGCAGTGGATCATTTGCTGTAATATTATGCAATATAAGGCATGTGAGATTTGGAAATTGTCTTTCAAATTGGGTAGATAAATTTTCCTTATTACACTACAATGAATAACATCCACCATTTAATATAATTTGGGTGCACTCTTTACAAAACTAAGATGCCTACCCAACCTTTCGTAGCATCCACGCAATTGTGGAAAAAATTGGAAACGATGAGTTGTAAATCCATTAGCAAAATATGGGTTAAATTATTTGTCATACAAAGATGTTACTAAATTACTACAACTTATATAAAACATGTCTAGAATTCAATTCCTTACGGAATCTACCCTCTTATGCTAGGGAAAGATCGATGATCAGGTTCATTTAAGTAATATGGAATGTCTCATTATATAATTTATGAAAGTAGCGGGTTTGAAATAACATCATGGACATCAGTTTATCTTCCCTCACATCGGAATATTGATGGGAAAGGGGAAGGTGGTATGTTACAAATGGTAACAGATCTCTAACCCTAGCTCCTTCGTTGTGTGTTTTATGAAACCCTAATTGAGTAAATAATAAAATTTTAACTAGATCATACATATTTTAATGAGTTTCTCTTGTTTGTGATAAAAAAGGAATTCCTGATTCTCTCTATTGTTTTATAAATAAAAATGAGAAAATTTTAAGAACGCAGCCAAGTACATATTTTATTAATGATATCCCATATGTTGGTAAAACAGTAAAATTCGAAAAGCAGACCATCTCTAGATGGTCGAGGCTCAACATTGTGAGATGTTTAAACACAATAATAAGGGAAAACATGAATTATTATCCTTTTTGGTATACACTATAGGTGTAAAGGGAAAGGAGCAAGGGAATGTAAACCCATAGATCATAACGTGGGTACAAGATTCTGGTCCATCCATGTGTGAATCTTGGATTTACCAGTAGACTCCTTTGGATTTGAATTTTACAACGCGCTCAGGAATATTGGAAAACATAAGTTTTATGTTTTCATGTTTTGAGGTTGGTGTGAAAGGTAAGTATCTCGTAGTGCATATTCAATACTGACCACTTGGAATTTCATTATGGTTGGTAAAGTTGTTTGCCACTTCATAATCCACTGCAATGTGAACTGACAATGCAAGCAAAGTTTGGGAATAAATCTAGTACTTATTTAACAACATAATTCATAAAGTCAAATCACACATATTTCAGATCATTAATGCAATATGAGCTGACAGTCAAAGAAAAGTTGGGAATGGATTCAGCACATGTTCATGACAACATTCACAAAGTTCAATTAAAAATAAGGAAAAGTTTGGGAATGGATTCAACACTTGTTTGATGATGGCATCCATAAATTTCAATTAAAAAGAAAGTTTTTAGTAGTTAAATATCATTTTCTGAATGTGAATTACCATGTGCGAGGCTAAACATCCAAGGGACTATTATAACAAACTTACCTTCTTGGAAATCATATACTGGTAAATTTCAAATTGACATGAAACTAAATAAACTTGTACCCTGTCAATTTCAATGATGAGTTGGGATGTTTCTCAGTGCATGCTTCATTGCAATAAAGTATATAAACATTCACTGACTAAATTCATGGGTACACAACATTCTTGAGAAGAACTTCCTATTGTTCCCTATCTTTGCATGCATCTGTAAATGCCAAATTGATGTCCACCAACAATGGATGCATCACTATTTTAACATATTAATGCTTACCAATATCTACCATAGATGGAGTGTGTCATGTTAGCCATAATTGTTATATAATTGATATGAATAACTAATAAGCCACTAGAGTAGGAAAACATAAATATGCCTCCCTATGTGTGGTAGGAGTTGACCCCTTTCTTTGTATAATGCAAGGAATATTTTGCAATTTATTGTCTTCCACGGTTGTTGTAGAGAGCTCAATTAGCTCAAACAACTATATTGGAACAAAATAAGATTGATTATTCCAATAGGTGAATTTTTAATAGTGATGCTAAAATATGCATAGCATGTAGAGGTTTGACCTTTTCATGCATGTATGAGATTTTGAGTTGCTCAAACAATATTGAAGTTATAAATTTTAGCATATATACTCAGGTTGTTATGTGCTAATGATAAGCAGGAAAAGTATGCATGAATAATTTATGATTATGTGTTAGAAGTAAGAGTCGGGTTGAATGAAGAAAATAAAGGATATAAACGCTTACTGTCATGAGGAAAAAAATATTATAACTAAGTTTTTACAGCATGCTATGTGCCTTAGTGAGAAAATGAATTAAAATTAATGCTGCTAGATTTTGTTTAAGATCGATAAAAAGTAATGCATATGGGAAGAATATATGATTACTTAAGTGGCACACTTACATATGTTTCCTTCATGAGTGAAAGAATCACAATTCTCATGAAACTAGACTATGATAAAACCAGAAAAGAAATTTACCATGCTTATTTGAGAATATGTGGTAATTGATTCGGGTCAAAGGTTAAACTATTGTCATCATGTTATAAAAAAAATTATGAATGGTATAATTTCTATGAAAGGACATGGCTAAACAAAAAATCCCACCTAAATAAGGAAGAAAATGTTTAACCTTTGTAAGGTAACTGGTTCATAAGTAAAAATCCAAAGGGAAATTACATACCTCATGAGAGTTTGGGGGTTAAATAAGTGGGTTCCACCCTAAGTATTCTACCATGGTAAGGGTTTTCATGAATAGTGTTAAGATGGTAAGAGAATGCTATATTATAAGACTATATAGCTGTACAAATTATATTAAAATTTAATCCTTTGATTAATGCATACATATACAATGTGATTTGTTCTTCTGTTGGAAGAAAGTGTGATTAAGGGGAACCTAATTTTAACAGGTTATTATATGCCATGACATATGCATCTTTCATTGGATATGCACAGTGGGACCTATAAGTATCCTTGAGTACAAAAATACACAAAACAAGGTAATTAATAAGAAGCACAAATTGTATGTTATGGACCACTGGGTCAATTAAATGGTATCCAAAAATGTATTTAAATACACTAATATCATACCAATTGAAATGCATATTTTGTACCAAGCAATTTTGGGAGGTTCTCTTGTTGGATTGCATTGATAATGTGTCTGGACAACGTAAGAAATGTTCCATATTCCATACAAGAATTCATAAAATGGAGAACTAATATTTTAGTTAAGGGTGATTTATTGTTAAAAGAGGAGAAGCTAACGTGTAAGTACCCTGAGATCATAAGTACTTACAACTAAAAAGATGTAGGATTGAAAGTAGTAAAACTTTCATGTATAACTCCTAAAGACGAAATGAGATTATATCTACCGTAAATTTTGCATGGCCAAGAATATGTTGAGGCATAAAAAGGACAATAGTAAATCACACGAGATGAATTATTTAAGAATGAAGTATTGATCAGATGATCATTAAACTTCAAAAATATATTAGTTAATAGTATGTTTTAGAACATTGAGCTGAAGGTATGATTAACATGAAAATATGCATAAATACAATGCTATACTACTAATATTCTGTTACAACCACATGAAATCAAAAAATGATTTTCATTCAGTATAGAACTTTCATTGTTTGCAAAAATGAACCATGTTCATGAAAATGCCTTATAAACTCATCCCAGTTGTTCTAATTACCAGAAATAGATAAAGGAATGTTTGGCATGATACTAACATGGTGGAAAAATATGTGGATAAATTTTATGTCATGCAGGTGATACCATGAGGATGGTATGATGGGTTGTAGCATAGATGGTACTATGTACAAGCAGTACATACTATCCCAGTATGAATACATGTGTCAAATGATCGAAAAATGATATGTATATCACTGTGTATAATACACCTTGTGTGTTGGTATGCATGAAGACATTTGGTAGATGTGTGGCAGGGAAGCCAAACTGGAGGTTGCACAAAAGAAGAAATCAAGAAGTGGTTCTAGGAAAATTAACAATGGGTTAATTACAGTATGACATACATATGATGAGTATATGTGGTTATGATTATATATAAACTAACCTGATTATGATATGTTATGCAAATATGCCAATGGATTTCTATATGCATAGGAGTTGTAGAAGGCAAGTTTTCGTTAGAAGCACAAAGGTCGGAAGAAAACAAGGAGAGAACATGCATTCTTCAGATAAAATGAATAATGAGCAATAGTTGCATTAGTAGTATTGAGTAGCAAATCATGATATTTATCATAGTTAAATTTCTACATCTATAATTTCTCACAAATTATTTGAAAACAATGTCACAGGTAGCCATGGGTGGAGATATGTTGGGAGAACTCCTTGTAACCAATATACATTGGGAGATTTGCATCATATGGAAAGGCCACGAGAGTTGTGGATTCAGAAACCAACTATTTGTGAACAAGGACATGATGCATTAATACACTGCGGATGGTGTAAAACTTAAGGGGGGGAGTATGTAGCACCCCTCCCTTATGTGTTTAGACTATGTAAACCTAAGCTGAGAAAGCTAAATATGGAAAACAAATATGTTATTAAATAAATTAATAAATAAATCACTTGGAAAAGCCAGACACGAAGATAAGAGATTCTTGCCAAATCCAATTAAGGAATGGGATAAGGATAAATATTTCATGATAAATCTTCTATATGTAATTCTAGTTAATCGTGGATGGATTGGAGATAAATATCTATCGCATGTGTTATCACCTAGATTGACCTCATGCTAAAGGGAGGCAATGCCAGGGTAACCACAAACCAAGCTTAGCCAACTAGCTAGCCCTACTAAGCCAGGAGAGGGCTCTCTCCGTAAGGATCTCAGTCAAGATGACTATATCAGGTAAAGGATTTTAGGCTACGTATAATATCACGAAAGTTTTGATTGGATTTGTTAGGGGTTTTGCCAGATCAGAAGGAGCTAGGCAGTTTAGGTCTAGGAAATTAGGTCAGAAATGCAGGGTGTTCTATGGGGCAAGGTAGGCATAGGCTTTAACACTCTATGGCTTGATGAGGTGAGATGTGTAAGACTGATGAGAAGCTAAGAAGGGCATGTGACAATCATGGATCCTTCTTGGACTGCTAAAAACATGGATTAGTGAATGATTTCCCAAGGTAGAGCACTAATACAATGGATTTTACCTATCAAACTTGAAAACATTCAACTAGAAGCAATGAAATGATTGATGGCATACATAAAACAAATAAACATATAATCACGGAATAAGAAACTATTCTAAAACTCCATACCATAGGGATCCCATAAAAATAGCTCCAATTCTTATTAATCTCATGCCAAACTGCTTACAAAGGTATACAATCAAGCTTTGAGCATGCACATTGAGTCCAACCTATAAAATGACTGAGGAACTACATGATATAGGCCTCAAAACAACTAATCCTAGCCTTAGGGGTTGAATCCATGAGAGGAGCAGCAGTTACACAAAAGACTGAACTGATATCTAAAGACTAAGGTGGTCAAATAGACTCATCCCTAATATGAAGCAAACTAATTCATTACATGCCACTTAGGCCATTCATTTGATGTATCTATCCTTAGTAACAAAAAAAAAATTTAATTACATCATCATTATGAATTACATCAGTGAAAATCAAAATCCCACAGGCGAAAAGTATTTTTTGAGAGAAACAGTGAAAAATTTTGCTGCCTGTCAAGTGCGCAGCACCAGTGTCAAATGTGCAGCGCTTGAAGGAAGTGCGCAACGCCATCTTCAGGGTGAGTTTTCACTACCTTCCTGGTGTCCAAATCTAGCTTAGGATAGCTCATTGGAAAGCTTATATTGTATAGTTTCCAAAAATGCCCTTAGTTTCCAAATTGAGCCTGATTTTCCTCTACAAAACTGCAATCTCCCAAGGCTGCTCAAATGCACAACGCTTGGCTCAAAAATTAGGTAGAAACATGATTTTTAGGTGGTTTTTTACCTTTTCCACCTAGTAATTTTGACTTTCAAATCTAGAAACATGGTTCTCTTAAGTGTAAGTGGTATTGTAAATCTAATGATGGTGGCCATTCCAAATATGCCCCAAAAAAGTGCGCAACGCCTTAGGCGCTGTGTGTTTGAGCAAGGGATTGATACAAAAATTACTTGGAGAAAACAAGAAATGATAAAAGCCAAAAACTGAGTTTAGGGTCTTCAAAAATGGCTGACATAGCTGATGTTAAAGGTGAGTAATCATGGAGTGAAGCCTCCACCAACAGATTAAGCTTGTCCTTCTCCTTCTGATGAGTTAAGGCTTTAATTTTTGCACAAGCCCTTTTAAGCTCGGCTCTAGCAATTTTGTTTCTCATGGCATAGTATTTGGTGATTCTTCTTTGAACCTATGTATCTCTATTAGCTTTAGCTAACAAATTGTCAAGATGAGTGTTAACCATCTCAAGCCAATATTCCCCATTCTCATTCACCATTATGCCAAGTTGTTCATTTAAGGTGATTTGGTTGGCAAGTTGAGCTTCTTTTTCTCTTTCAATCTCCAAATCTTGCTTTAGGCCTCTAGTCCTAGGCCTCCTCCTGGGCATTTTTTCCTCCATGGGCTCACCATAGTCACCATAGGCTTTCTCAGCTTGGATTTTAGTCTTTTCAACTTCCCTTTTACCTTTGATGAGCTGAACTTCCATAAGCTCATGCTTGGTCTCCATTTGCCTATTTTCATGTTCATAATAAGATATAATGTATTCAGCTCTTTGTACTTTCACCTGCAACTCACCTATCAATGCTTCTTGCTCTTTGAGGATCATTTTGGTGTTTTCCCTTTCATATTCCTAATCTAAGTCCACTAAGTCAAAATCTTGCTCAACTTCATGGGGGTCTTCTTCTTGTTTTTGCATTTCTATTTCAACCATCTTTTCCTTTCCTTTTTGTACTTGCTTTGCTGATGAAGAGAGCAAGGCCCCTCCCACAATCTGTGGGGAAAACACTTGCCTATTTCCTCTCTGTTAGGTGTGCACCATAGTACCTAAATTAGTCCCTCCTGGCTTGCTACTTTGACCCTGATCACTTTGTTCTTTGTCACTATCCCTTTTCCTGTCATATGAAAGAAAAGGTCCATGGAATGGTGATAATGGAGGTGATGGTGTGACTGACTCATCAAAGGAGGATGAATGGTGCATGGGCTGAGATGGAGGAATGGAGGTCGGTGGATGAGATGATGATGGAATGTCTTGAACATTTTGAGTGGAAACTTGAGTGAAAATGGGGTTAGCTATAAATGTACTCTATGCAATATTAAGTTCTTTAAGGTGATAAAGAACTATGATCTTTATGAGGGAATGGTGAAATAAGCTTTTCATTTGATCTTTGTATTCTATTTTTTGGGCAATGTAGGCCATCTTCTCACCACTCCTGAAAAGATAGTAGGGTATATTGAGCATCTTAACCCTAGTTAAATGCATAAGTAACCAAATGTGGTAAGAATAGACCCTAGAGAATCTACCCTCACATGAGAAATACTCCATTGTAATCCTCATCATAGGTGTACATATTTCAAGGAGGTATGAGAAAGGGAAATAGACTTTTCTTTCACTTTTGTACCTAGGTTTGATGTATGGTTCATAAAAATGTGCTTCTATTTCACCCTGCTTGAACCATTTTTCTGCAACTTCTAGAATCCTGGTGGCAACTGATATGATGGCAGCAGACAATGTGAAGGTTATGCCTGCAAGAGTTACTTGGTTATCTTGAATTGTGGTTATGAAAAGCCTAGTCATCTCAAAGTGGTACTGGACTCCTTGGACCTGCTCACAAAACTCAAAACACCCTAACCATTTGAAGGATGTCACTATCATAGGAGAAGCTAGGAGCTCTTTGAGATCTGTGGGCTCAAACATGTGGATTTTCCATCCTTTATGTGGCCTTCTCTGCTCTATGTCTCCCTCTCTGTCTGATCCCTCTTCTTCATTATGTGGCCTATATCCTTCATCAGCTATGGTGTCTTTCTTATGAAACTGTAAGTAAATGGTAGGGGAATACAAGTGTTTAGGAAGGAAGAAAAAAGGGAAAGGTAGATGCATGTAGGGATAGAGGCCTCTGAAAGGGGATATAGGGTATTGATTAGGTATTTTTGGGAAATGGGAAGCTTGTTTGAAAAAATCATGGTTTAGGAGAAAAACTAGGGTTTTGAATGTGAGACTAACGCCAATCTTGATTTCATTCTTCATACATTGGGAAAATAACTTTGAGGAGAGGGAAAATGATGCTTAGAAGAGGATACTTACTTGTTTTAAGGCTGAGGAGGTATTAGGAATGCTGAAGAATGTAATGGGAAAAACTAGCCAAACGCGCAGTGTCCAGAGGAAGTGCACAACGCTTCTGCAGAGTGTGTTGCACCTGAAGGGAGTATGTAGTGCATGAATGGAGTGTGCAACACCAAGAGGAAATGTGCAATGCCTCCACTATTTCTGCTACTTTTTCCTCGAATTTTAAAAAAGACTATTGGGGTTTGCTTAATGGGGGGTAAAAGGGAAATAAAGAAGACATGAAGGCAAGAAGATATTTATACACCCTTGAATTTAACCTTTAGCTCCTCAAACCCCCTTTGCTAATGTTTCTTGTCACTTTCACCTTTTCATTTAATTTCTCTTGATTTTCTTGCCCTTTCCTTTTTTGATAGGTTGATGATGCTCAATTTGACTTGAATTTTGCAGTGTTTGTTTATCTTGCAACAAGGAGAAATGATCTGGTGCAGCTGAGATCCATTATTACATATAGGAACTTAAAATTACATATGAAATACCAATAAAATTAAAATACTCTGTTTTCACCTCAAAAACATGTTTTTGAGGTGAAAATTAGATTAGGCTAAAAAATAATAACTCAGTAGCTTATGAAATACAAATAATCATTCTTGTTTTATCAGTCATCTTCATACCCTTGCTGACATTTATTTACCTTTTGACCTTGGTGGTACCCTAAGACATAATGAAATCATGACTGTAGATTGATTATGAAACCATAACTGAAGACAATCTGAATGATTAGCAAGTATACTCTATGACTAAAAAATTTTGATCTTCTAAAGAGAAAACAACCATCAGTGGATTAGTATATCATGACCTAATGGAATGATGAAAAATTTTCAGTATGGGACCCCTAAAATGAAAATGGAAAGAGTGAATTTTGATCCCTGATGGAAGTATGCAGATACTGACACTAACATTGGCCTTATTGGGGATGGCAACTCCTTGGAGGTGTCAAGAACACCGTAGACCTAGTGCCTTATCCATTGGGCAATACGATCAAAACGAAAAAAATGAAAAACGACTCAATACAACTAAACACCGACTCTCAACCAAACTAACTCAAAACTTGACTATAAACTGAATCGACCAAACTTGACACTAATCTTTAAACTTTATTGCCTTCACTTTGGGCCCCAAGCTCAAATGACAATGTACTTGAAAACCTGCAAGGAAAATCACATTGGTATATACAATGAAGGTGTGGTAACTTCAGGAAACAACCTCAAAAGCAGTAATGCTTCAAGAGCCTACAATTCACTGGCCCTCCTAAACGATCCTGACCATCCATTTCCTTTAACAAAAAGGCATTCTGTCCTTGATAGGCTAAGATTTTGTATGGTCCTTTCCATAGATTGTCAAACTTACCATGTTTTCCCTTTTCCTCATTTTGTGCATCCCACCGCAGCACTACATACTCGAGTGGAAACTTTTCTACTTTGGTTTTGCGGTCATGGATCTTTTTTATCTTTTCTTACAACCGGAAAGTGTTTTTGGAAACTTCTTCCCTTGTTTGTTGAAGCTGGATCATTTGGTTAATCTTGTGCTGAATATCATCCTCTTCGCTACCAACTTCCTGTAGTAATCTCATGACTGGGACTGCAAGTGATGTAGGAAATACTATATTAGTACCATAAACCAACTCAAAAGTTGAAATACCTATGGATTTCTTATTGCTCACTCTATCGGCTCACAAGGCATTAACGAGATTTTGATGCCAATTCTTCTTATTTGCCTCCAATTTTTTTTTGATTATATTCACCAAGGACTTATTTGACGACTTGGCCAATCTATTTCCCTGTGGGTAGTATGCTATGGAATGACCCAATGTAATATTGTACTTGTTGCAAAACTCCACCATCTTCTTGGACATAAATGCTGGTGCATTATCTGTTATGATATTGTGAGGACAACCAAAACGAGACAAGATATTAGATTCTAAAAATTGGATAATTACTGCATCTGTGGCCTGCCTTGTCGGAATCACTTCAATCCACTTGGTGAAGTAATCGGTAGCTGTCAAGATCCATCGGTGTTGTGCTGACGATATAGGATGGATTTCCCATATGAAATAAAGTCCCCACTATTGGAAAGCTGCATTTACTTCAACAGGTTTCAAAGGAAGAGGAAGCAACTTCCTTTTTCCTTGAAAAACTTGGCATTCATGGCAACTCATCACTGTCTTATACAAATCTGAAAATAAAGTCGGCCAATAATATCATGCTCTCAACACTTTGTTAGTTGTTGTTTTCCAAAAACAATGATTGCCACAATCACCTCTGTGAATATCATGCATCACCTACTGAGCTTCATCTTCAACCAAACAATTAAGAAGAACCCCTACGAGACCTTTCCAATAAAGATTACTATTTAAAATGCAGAATTTAGCATATTTGAGTTTCAGTGATCTACCTTTACTTCTTGACATTCCAGGAGGTGGCGAAAGATGCTGAAGAACATAAAATATATCAGAATACCATGGTGATTTGAGAAAAAATTCTGAGACTTGAATGAGCGAGCCATCATCTTCATCCTCTGACATTACTGCAATGAGATTTATATCTAAAGCATGCAGATTTGATTCTGCCATCAGTTTTGCCAAACCTTGTCCCTTGATTAGTTTAGTGGGTTTAATCTCTAGATAATATTCCAACATTGTTGTTATCCACTTACCACTTCTTCCCTCTGGATCAGTTTGCATCAGAAAATCCTTTACTGTTGCATTAGGAACATATGCTATGGTATGTGAATGCAGAATGTACACTCCGAAATCCTTCAATGCTTTTATGAGAGCGAGCACTTGTTTTTCAATAATATTATACTGCAAGGCAGTGTCTCAAATAGTCCTACTGAAAAAAGAAATGGGTTTCTCCATTTGATCTCTCTTTTGCATCAATACCACAGCCATGGTGTGCTCGGATGCAAATGAAAATATAATGAAATCATGAGTGTAATCAAGACTAATAAAGACCGGGGCTGTGGTCAAAGAAAACAATACCAAATTGAATGACTTTGTGGCATCCTTAGTCCATCTCACATCGATGTCCTTTTTCAACATATTAGTCATTTCATGTAAATGTTTAGCCAAATCAGGTATAAATCTACGTAAGAAATTCATCTTACCATTGAAAGCCTAAATCTCCTTTTTGTTGCGCGTAAGTCTATACGTTGAATTTCCTCCACCCTTGAAGGATCAATGTGGATACCATCTTTAGAAATGATATGAGCAAGGATTTTACCCTCGTCCATGGCAAAAATACTCTTCTTGGGAATGAGAGAAATCCTGAACTTCCTACATTTCTTAAAGACAAACCTTAAGTGGGGCAAGTGTTCATCATCAGAACTAGAAAATACTATCAAATCATCTAAATAAGCTACCAAGGAAACATCCTTCTCATTAGCAAAAACGATGTCCATTACTCGTTGGAAAGTGGCTCTGGAATTCTTCAAGATAAAGGGCATTTTGGCATACTGAAAAGTTCCCCAAGGTGTTTTGAAGGCAATTTTGTCTTGGTCTTTTTCACGCACCAAGATCTGATTATAGCCCAAGTAACCATCAAGTAGTGACATCCGTGATCCTACAACTACTCTTTGTAGAATATGGTCCATCCTTGGAAGTGGGTAATTATCCTTTAAGGATACTTTGTTGAGGTTCCAGAAATCTATGCACAACCTTATTTCTCCAGTCTTCTTTCGTACTGGGACCAAATTCGAAATCCAATCAGAAAATCTGATTGGAACAATGATGGCAGCTTTGAACAATCTATTCACCTCTTTCTTGATGGATGGCAGCAGCTTTGGATTGATCCTTCTCAACTTCTGTCTGAAAGGCTTTTGATCCAGCTTGATAGGAATACTATGCTGAATTATATCCTTGTCATACACCTTCAAATCTGAATAATCCCACGCAAACACATCAAAAAATTTAGAAATTAATCTAACATACTGGGCCTTTACCTCAGGAGACAATGCTTTTGATAGCTTTACAAGCTTGGGCTTGTCAGCTGTTCTGAGATTGACATCCTCAACTCCTTTGTTGGTAGGAATTAAGCTCGGGTTTCTTGCAACATCTTCTTGATCAAAAAGTTCCTCTAAAGGTATGAGACCTCTCAGAATAATGTTATTCTTCAGCTGTAATACGTCCATCTGATTCACCTCAATCTCTTGTTCATCGGTATCACAATCATCATCAATGGAAGCATTCTTGAACTTTCCTTCATTTTGCAAAAAGGCATTTATTTCATTATCATCCCAAAACACTTGCCAATACCTTAGATTATCTGGAACAATAGGCCGATGTTTGACATGAATTTCAAACTTGTTGCTGGAGTTCATTGGGATCTTCAAATTGCTTGCTTCAGTGGTGAGTGAATATGCAACAATATTTTGAGTCTAGGGTACTGTTGTCAAGGTATATTCAGGAAACATTCTCAAAATATCTGGGAATGCATTTCTATAGGCTGTCATCCACGGATGCTTTGCTTGATAGTCTCCCTTTACCTGTTTGATCACCAGCTCTCAATCACCATAGACAAAAATCATTTTTGCATTTAATTTCTTCAAAATTTTAAGACCTATAATCAAAACCTCATACTCTGCTTCATTGTTAGAGCAATCAAAAGCCAACTTGTAAGAACGTACTCTAACATTACTTGTGACTTTGGTAGGCTGGAAAGAATGGCTACGAATCCAAATTCCTATACCAGCACCATCCTTACCCATAGTGCCATCGAATTCCATGCTCCAAAGGCTGACTTCATCTTCTAGATGCTAAAATTCTATTTCCTTCTCTACCTTACCTTGATTGATTACTTCATTTTTCTTCTCTTCATTGACCTTTTGCTGCTATGTAGACTGCTTAGAAGAATCTGCTACTTTCTCTTTTTCCTGATTAAGGATAGCCCTAAAATTTTCAGAAATTTTTGGTACATCATCTACTTCTACAATCTAAATATATACATCGTTTAATCCACTATTAGAGTACAAAACAAATGATTCTAAATTAGTATGTACAACATTTATTGGATGATTCACAAGCTTCTCTTTACTAGTGATCATGTATTTCATTTTCTTCTCCTGGTATAACTTCCTCAATTGACCGAAAATGGGAATGGTAGCATAAGTGAAGTCAACTTGTAAAGTGCCCTTGAATTTAGCACCCCACGATCTAGACAAGAGCATACCAAATCGAGGTGGAATATCAGCTACAACCACATCCATCAAAACATTTTTGGCTGGGATTTGATCTAGAGACACTACCAGATCTTTGATAAGAGCAATGCAATGAACTCTACCAGAGTCAAAGGAGTACAAATCATTGTATTTCCGGGTAATATCTAAGCCCAACTTCTCTATAGTGGCTTTAGGCATCAAATTATGAGAAGTTCTGAAATCAAACATGGCATTATGGATAATGTACTCATGCAATCTAAGACTCAGATAAAAGGGAGGAACTTCACTATCTTCAGGCTAACCTTCTATGGCTGGACCAAAAATCAGTTTAGGATGATCATCTTCGATATTTACCATGTCTGACAAAGGGTCTATTTGTAAAATTCTAGATACATGGTGTTTATAATTGCTATTCTTTACCATCTCAATCAGAGGAATGGAGACTTTTAATTTAGCAATTTCACTCTCTAAATTAAAGGATGAAACTTTTTCTACCTCTTTGAGAGTAATGTCATTCTTCTCTACTTGCTCTTTCGCTGCATTTTGCTAATTTTTCTTCTCATTTGCAATGATATTTGCTCTTGGTACTTTGCTGGAACTCGGATCGGCAGGCCCTTTCCCTTTATTCTGAATGTTTGAGGAGTCATTCTTTGATTGAAGATCCTTTCTTTTATGAATGGGATTGATCAGTACATCTCTGCTCCCCGAAGAATAATGCCTCTGCTCTGTTGTCAAAGCATTCATATAACCTCGCTGATAATCATTAGACTCAGCCTCCAAAACTTCATCGTTTTCTAATATGTAATCTTCATCCCTTTGAATGTCTAGAACATCTGCATATTCTATATCTTCTGTCAGAAAAATGGGCATACCATCGGTAGTGAAAAAATGGTTTGCTTCAAGTACCAGATCATCATCATATTATTCTTCCATTCCCTGAACATAATTTTGTTGCAAAGGAGTTCTGATGTCCTGTTGTTGTGCTGGTTGGTCCAGTGCCTTTTGTTCTCTTTGCTTGATCTGGAATTGGGGCTATTGATGTCCTCTAAAATTTGGATTCCTGATTGGTGGTTCAGGTCTATTTGTGATGGTCAGTTGGTCAACCATCCTCTCCATTTTTCGGATCAAAGTATCCATCTTGACATCTGAGGAAGATGCTTCCTCTTTTATGGTCACTCTCTTTTTAGATCTCATTCTTTCTCTTTTGGCTAGCAGATTTGCTTCTACACTTACAACGTTCTTCTACATGTCTTCTAGTGTGATGGTATCACGTTCTCGTAACTGATATGCCATATCAGTATTGAAACTGTCTAGAAAAGTGAGTAAGGCTAACCCCTCTGGTGGTTTAATGTTGGCCAGAATAGCATTAAATAATGCCTTAAATCTCACGCAATAATCTTGCACACTTTCATTGACATTGTTTTTTATATTTTCATACTCAGACAAAATTTGGAGTGGATTCTTTTTTACCTCCCACCGACCAAGGAATTGCTTATGTAGGACTGGAAAAGTGGTGATAGAGGCCGCAAGTAAAGATCTGAACCATTTTCAAACTTCACCTCCAAAGCTTTGGACAAACAATCTCATAGTCACATCTTCTATCTCTATTTCATGAAGGTCAAAGAAGTCAATCATTTTATCAACATGTTGCTGAGCTGTAATGTTTTGAGTGGCATCAAAAAGAGGTATTTTACTTTGGTAATCATCAGGCATAACACCAAGATTTTGAGGTAAAACAAGGGGTGCATACCGGGCAGCCATGACTCGAGGTGGATTTGAAACAACGATTGATGGAGTAGTAGGAGTAATAGGTGTTTGATGGGGTATGATAGGTTGAAGGGGAAGTGTAGGTATAAAGGAGGTTGGGAATGAACTTCAGAGGTTGATGGAAATAATGATGAGCTGAGGGTAGTGAACGTTGGTTCAGAAAACTCAGGGATCTTAGTAGTAGTAAGGGACAATAGAGTAGAATTTAGGATATACTCATCAATTGACCAGTTTTCCTTTTACACTTCGAGATCTACAATAAAATCTGGGTCTAGAACTATATCGTCAAGTGCGCTTTCAGATTTGGTTCTAAATAAAGAAAGGTCAAACGACAAATCAAAAGAGAGATCTACTAAGAACAACCACGCATCCGAGTAGGAATCTACTTTTATTGAAGGTGTTAAGCTAACTATACTTTCTTGTATTTTGAGTCTTCTCGAAATCAAGTTAGGATTATCCACTACTGGGGTAGGATTTTCATTTGGATTGGCCCTAGTGTACTTTCTCGAAGCGAGTGTGCTCAAATTTTGAAGTTTTCTACATTGCTTTACAACTTTCTGTTTCAGCCTAGTAAATTCTAAAACTCATCATCCAAAGTTCAAGAATTTAAATGAAAGATATTACCGGGATGATTATTCTTTCGTTCCAAAGTATGGTTGCCATTATGTTATCAACTAGATTGACCTCAAGTTGAAGGGAGGCAATGCCAGGGTAACCACAAACCAAGCTTAGCCAAGTAGCTAACCCTACTAGGCCGGGAGAGGGCTCTCTCTATAAGGATCTTAGTCAAGATGACTGGATCAGGTAAAGTATTTTAGGCTAGGTATAGTAACATGAAAGTTTTGATTGGATTTTGTAGGCGTTTTGCCGGATCAGGAGGAGCTGGGTAGTTTAGTTCTAGGAAATTATGTCAGAAATGCAGGGCGTTCTATGGGGCAAGGTAGGCATAGGCTTTAGCACTCTAGGGCTTGATGAGGTGAGATGTTTAAGACTGGTGAGAAGCTAAGAAGGGCATGGGACAATCATGGATCCTTCTTGGACTGCTGAAAACATGGATTGGTGAATGATTTCCCAAGGCAGAGCACTGATACAATGGATTCTACCTATCAAACTTGAAAACATTCAACTAGAAGCAATGAAATTATTGATGGCATACATAAAACATATAAACATATAAGAGCTTGATTGTATACCTTTGTAAGCAGTTTGGCAAGAGATTAATAAGAATTGCAGTTATTTTTATGGGATCCCTATTGTTGGGCAGTGGATCCCCCGCGTAGCAGTTTTGAGGTTTAAAACATGAATTTTGGGTAAAAGTGTATTGTAAGAACCCCGCGAAGTGCGCGGAGCATGAGAGTCTAGGGTTGTCCACCCTAAAATAATGTAATTTAATGTAGAATGTGTCAACCTACCCATGGTCTGCGGACCATGGGATTGTATAAATAGAGCGAGGCTCTAAGTGTAAGAGGCAGTCTGAGTTTTGAGAAAGTATATCTTCTTTTGGATGATGAATTAGTTCTAAGTCATTAAGTCCTAGTCTTGGGTTGTAATAGTAGGTAGAGGCTCCGTAACTGAGTGCACAGAGGCCTGGTAGAGTTCATAGACCCTTGCAACTGAGTGCGCAGGGTGGAGTTGGGATTATATTTGGAGATATAATTAATAAAAGATAAGTTGATTCTGGAATATTTTGTGTGTATGTTCCTATTATATTTATGCATCTCTTTATAGTCTTATCATTGTAAGCACTTGTTATGAATGTTGAATCATTAATGAGAATATTGGGCCCACATAATTAATTTAAGATCTGTAATAATAGCACAGTAAGGATAAAGGATCTAGACAACACCTCTTCGCGCTCTTTATAGAGCTGCATGAAAGCAGCTGCACAAGTTGCGAAGGACAGACAGTTGTGCAAGCGTACAGGTTCAGTTTGTGAACTTCCTAAAGACATCCCTAGGGTGTGGAAACCTAGTTCCAGCACCCTCCCATACTACCTCAGGTGAGACCTCAGTCTGTGCACTGTGGACTATTGTCGAAAGGGCCAGTAGTTTTGGGATTTGTTTGGCTAAATCACTTTTGAACCTCGGTCAGGACCCAATAAGCCAACAAATGGTTTTGTTTCTGGAACCGGGATCTCCCTAAGGGATGTTTGATATTGGAACTCTGGAACCCAACAAAGAAGGAAATTGAAGACTGGTTCACGAGTTTGTGACACAGGAAAATAGAACTCCATAGGTATCTGAGAAAAGGTGGCTGGATTGCTACATGTATACAAAGATCCATAAGATCTTCTATTATAGACATTTTTGGGCACTGCAACCCCAAGCATAAAATGTCCATAAACTAAGGGCTCCTAAGTCCCTAAAAATGTTGTTCCAACCCCTAAAGGAACAAGGTCAACTGATTACAGCTTCTCCCAGAAGTTCTCCATGAAAAACCACTCAGAACTAGTCAAAACAGGATCATTTCACTTGCTCCATAGGCAAAGTGCGTTGCATCTCACCTAAGTAAACTCTGTGGGTGCGTTGCATTTCAAAAATCCCTTCTATGGGGTGTGATGGGCGAGAAGAGACAAATGGCAGTGTCAATCCGCGAGGTGGAAAAGCATGGAATCTTCCATAAACTTCTCCTATGACACTTGTCATTCTGAATTCGACCGAGGATGAGTAAGAGATCATCAATCTCCAAGTGGAAGCAAGAACTATCAGAGGGAAGACACTAATCAAATCACAAGCTGACTCATCTCCCTTATAGATATCTATATATGGATCCCTCATCCCAGAGATCCAGGGGCTGGAATTTTGCATCTTGTAAGGAATTGCTGTTGGTTTCTTGAGGCAACATCATAGTGTTGGGTGATCTAAGCTTTGCATGAGGTGAAGAAGGGCTTACCTGTTGAGAGGATGATGCTGGGTCAGAACAACTGGATGTAACTCTCTTGGCTCTTTCTTGATTATCAATAAAGCTATTCGAGTTTTCCTCCATACTCTTGTGTTATTTATGTTTCATACATTTGTATGGTCAATTTACATCTGATCCTATATTGTTTATGATAATAGATCCATGTTCTTGCATAGTGTTATGCTGCTTTGATTCTATAGGTACTCTGTGAAGCTGGGTGTACAAGGAAGCAAGTAGCAAAGGACTATCGGAAGAGAGAGGAATTGAACAAGGAACCAAGCGCAAGACAGAGGTTGGTCTCCTTTATTCTTCTCTCATCTATCTTTCAGAAAGGGAAATGAAAGTAGTTTTACTTTGTTTGTTTCTAAGGTAGCTACCACACCTTAGTGGGATTAGCAGTTCTGCATAAACACTTTTCCCTGTAACAAAATGGCGACTCCACTGGGGATCGAACCCAGAATCTCTGGTTTCGCAGACCACAATGTTTACCTATGTCAAATATACCAACTACGCCAGCTATTGTGATGGGGTCGCAAGTACAAGCGCTGCCTATTGCATGCCAACCTCGGGTTTCTCAGGTTGTAGTGCAACAACCTCTTGACCCTGCGACCTAACCACAATCGCCGACTGGTGGAATGACACAGATCCAAATGGGTACAATTACCCCTCATCTTGGTCAAATAGTTAGTATCGGGCAACAACACATGGCTTCACAACCATGGCTGGTGCAATACCAACAACCGCAATTCCAACAAGTATAACAAGGATCTGAGCAACAAATCTTTGCAAATAGTGGGCAACCGTATATTCAAAACGGTCAAAATCAACCATTCTACAATGGTCATGCCCACCAACCTTACCAAAGTTACCAGCATCAAATGCATTATGCTGGCATGCAAAGACCAACTGCTCAGGCAATTCCATCTTATCCTAGGTATGCTTCACCTAACCTGAATCAACAGTTACCCTTTGTGGAAACTTTAGAGTTACCTAATTTAGATCGGTTAACAAATGATCCAATCGCTTACGCCCCTTGGTGGTCAGCAATTTCGCATAAACTTCCATCAGATATTCCTAAATTTAATGGAAATCCGCGTGAAGATCCGTCGAATCATGTGATGACCTTCCATCTGTGGTGTTCATCAAACACCCTAAACGATGATTCGATTAGGCTTCGCCTTTTTCAGAGGACGTTAACTGCTCCAACAGCAAAATGGTATATAGAATTTCCCAGAGCTTCGTTTGACAACTTCAGTACCCTAGCCACAACCTTTCTAACCCATTTTCAGTTACCTATAAGGTACAAAACGGGAACAAAACTTCTTACCAATTTCAAACAAACAACGGCGACTCACATATCTGATCATATACATGAGTGGCGACGTCGTCATAGAATGGTAAAAACGTTGAAGTGTCTATGCAGAACTACTAATCCCACTAAGGTGTAGTAGCTACCTTAGAAACAAACAAAGTAAAACTACTTTCGTTTCCCTTTATGAAAGATAGATGAGAGAAGAATAAAGGAGACCAACCTCTGTCTTGCGCTTGGCTCCTTGTTCGATTCCTCTCTCTTCCGATAGTCCTTTGCTACTTGCTTCCTTGTACACCCAACTTCACAGAGTACCTGTAGAATCAAAGCAACATAACACTATGCAAGAACATGGATCTATTATCATAAACAATCTAGGATCAGATGTAAATTGACCATACAAATGCATGAAACATAAATAACACAAGAGTATGGAGGAAAACTTGAATAGCTTTATTGATAATCAAGAGAGGGCCAAGAGAGTTACAACCAGTTGTTCTGACCCAGCATCATCCTCTCAGCAAGTAAGCCCTTCTTCACCTCATGCAAAGCTTAGATCACCCAACACTATGATGTTGCCTCAAGAAACCAACAGCAATTCCTTACAAGATGCAAAATTCCAGCCTCTGGATCTCTGGGATGAGGGATCCATATATAGATATCTGTAAGGGAGATGAGTCAGCTTGTGATTCGATTAGTGTCTTCCCTCTGATAGTTCTTGCTTCCACTTGGAGATTGATGATCTCTTACTCATCCTTGGTCGAATTTGAAATGGCAAGTGTCACAGGAGAAGTTTCTGGAAGATTCCATGCTTTTCCACCTCGTGGATTGACACTGCCTTTTGTCTCTTCTCTCCCATCGCACCCCATAGAAGGGATTTTTGAAATGCAATGCACCCACAGAGTGTACTTAGGTGAGATGCAATGCACTTTGCCTATGGAGCAGGTGAAATGATCCTGTTTTGACCAGTTCTGAGTGGTTTTTCATGGAGAACTTCTGGGAGAAGCTGTAATCATTTGACCTTGTTCCTTTAGGGGTTGGAAAAACACTTTTAGGGACTTAGGAACCCTTGGTTTATGGACATTTTATTCTTGGGGTTGCAGTGCCAAAAAATCTCTATAACAGTTGCCCCCTAAAGCATGAGGTCGTTAATCTTTTTGATGTCGGGTGAAATGCTTTATCATGAGGGTCCGAAGTTCCTTCAAGCTGGGAGGAGACCTGTAATAAGATACAATACAATACGTTACCTTCATAATATTTTCATGATCTAGCTAAGGTGGGCATTCCCATGCTCAGCTTTATAAATTCATTTTCATGTACATAGGATAGACAATCGTTTGAGTGTAGACTGATGATTCTGGTAGAGCCGTCATCCCTTTGATTAGATGATTATTTGTGCAACAATGGTGTACATTTGATGTCTTTATTTTCCTGAATATATATCACAGCCCGGATGGATGAAACTAGATCCGGGGTCTTCAATCTCGTTTGATCTTCACTCAAAGTACAATTCGATCCATGTGAGAGATGTTCTGCAGTCGAACATGGAAAGACATCACTTGATTACCAGCCAATGATGTAAGCTGTTAACAGGCGCGAGATGAATTACCGATAATGATAATGACCCTCAAGGTACTGTAGTACAATTCACGTGGTGTGAATAAAGGACTTGGCGTCGAACACCACACAAAATCTCTCGGTCGAAGGCCATTGATGTAAACCTGCCGCCGGAAGTGAGAAACTTGCCATTGAGGCATACAAGCTTCAAAGTACTGAAAGGGGTGTCCCTAGATCGACTTCTTGGATAATGAGCTAATGTCGACAAGAAGTGATCCGTCACAGGAGGGCCTTAATGAATCCAACATCAATGACACGGGACAGAGAAAATGATTTTAATGGAGGTGAAAACGATCTGGTGATATAAGGTTCAGGGTGGCGGTCATGAAAGAATGGAGCATAAATGTATTGCAGCGGGTGAGACACGGGTGAATTCTCTGAGTGACTTCTCTTGAACATAGCGGCGACACTGACGTGATGGATTGGTAGCATTAACCCCAAATGTGGATGGTGTGATGGGACCATGGTGATCTGACCGGTGAATGAAACAACCCAACCCGACTTGGATGCGGAGTGAAAGTGTCATGTTCAAGAGTGACTTGCTACCAACAAAGTTTCTTCAAGTTTTCTTCCCAATTTTTCCCCAGTCATTGCTGACTAGTACCTCTTTATTTTTTTCAAGCTTGAGGAGGATAACATATGCTTGTTCTATAATTTTCCCTTCGGGCAAACCCATCGCTATGTTTTAATGAGCCTAGCGATAGTGAAACTCGTTCTTGTCTGCTATGGACATGTTTGTCACTATTAAGTTTTAACGAGTTTAACGACAAAGATAACTCAGTCCTTTTCAATTTTAGAGAGTCTGAAAAGGGACGTAAAGGAAAATCCAAAAATCCTTTTTCGTCATCTAATCCCTTAAGTCCGAAAAAGTATAAAACAATACAGAAGGGATGAATTTTCGATACTTTTTAACGAGCTGAACAAAACAAGCGCTCGATCTTTTTGTGTACGATGACCTAGGCTTTTACGCATGATTGCACATGCTGTGACTTGTTATCACGAGCATCATTAGACTAAGGTGCCCCCTAGTGTTTTGAGTTTTGGGTCATTTGACCAATTTTGTCTTGGTTACAGAACATTATGTGTAAACCATAAATAGTTATATATATATTTTTTATTTTCGGAGTTTTATTTTGGTTAAGTTGCATGATCCTGATGCAAATATTGATGAGATGCTTCTTTTTATAAATGTTGCAAATGTCTATCTAACACATAATTTGCCAATGAGTCAGTTAATGTGTTTAAGGTTCTGGAAATATGTTGATATTGAATAAAATCAAATTTCCTTTCCAAAATCTTGACCCTTAGGAACATGCGATAGATGGTTGGATTTCAGACGGAGTAGATACCAGTGAGTTGTAGTATGACGAGCTGTGGGTCTAGCCTGACGACCAGTCGGCGTATGCCATGTGTGATGGCATCAGAGAGAAGTTCTATCAACGTGCTATATTTAGCGATGTTATTCGTTGACCGACCAATGCATACCCCTCTGAAACTTACTAACTCGCCGCTTGGGTCAAAAATGGCCTAGGCCGCAGAAGATAGGTTCCGCGAACTACGACTTGCTCCATCGGCATATCCAACAAAAGATTCCAATAGGTTCGACATCTGCAACAAATGTAAAAAGTGGATTTACTTGACCAAGACAAATACTTTAGCGAAAACAAAAATGTAACAAAAGCATATATGTTACCACACTGAATCACACATAGTAACGCTTAAGGTACAACCCATTACGAGGTTGTGCCAGTGGAATCCCGTCATAATCCATTAACTCGTAGGCTCCTTTTTCTAACACTCGCTTAACAATATAGGGGCCCATCCATAAAGACTTGAATTTTCCTACTCCCAATTTATTGGATTCTTGGTCATAAAGTAAGACCAAGTCACCTTCTGAGAAGACATGGGTTTGACATTCTTGTCGAACTGCGCCTTGACTCGTTTCTTATGGGCTTCGTTAGCCAAAGCGACATCACGACGGGTTTCATCCAATTGGATTAGTTCCAAGAAACGAGCCTCCTCTTCTGAAGTCCCGGGGAGAAGGTCGATTGCGAGTTTAAGGGACGAGATGTCGCACTGAACAGGTAAAATTGCTTCTAGGCCATACACCAGTTGGAAAGGCGTAAACCCGGTTGCATTTCTTACCGATGTTCTGTATGCCCACAAGGCTGAGTACAAGATCAGGTGCCAACTCCTTTTGTGAACTCCAATCATCCTTTGCAGCATGCACTTATGTTTATTTTTTAACGAAAGGGACTGCTCTGGAAATCTAGGCAGAGGGATTACCAAACCAATCGCAAAACTACAGAATAATTTTTACGGTATGGCATTCAATCTTCCCAAATGCTGTGTTCAGTGCATTGCGATCGATAGGGCGGCAGACATGGCTTCCTATGGATAAAGGATTAAGCGTATTGTGGTCTCCCAAAATATACTTGATGGTACGTGGGAGAACAAGTACGTACTAGCACTTATCGTCTCAAAGTGGAGGAATCACCCAACCAACAGTGAGAACAATAGTTACCAGGCTTTATGACGTCAGAATACGTCTCTAGCCTAGACTTCTAGATGTTGTGCGTTAGGTTCCAAAGCGTTGTTAGATTCATTAAATCTATTTTATAGTTGATCTTGCTTAAGAAATTTTCCTTTCAGGTTCACCACGTGATGTAGATGTACAATTCCTAAAATGCAATCTAAGATGATAAACAATCTTTTATCTTCTTTGTGCAGTGAAAATCCTAGCTACTAGGGAAAGAAAGACAAAATTCTTTCAACAAAGAGCAAAGAGCACACACTATATGCACTGTCCTAAATCAAACCAATCAAACAGTCTAAATGCAAGTGCACATGCATGTATTTGTTTTCAGCCTTCTTAACATGTGAATGATAAAAAGAAAGCTAATGCGCAAATCTGAATTACTTTTCAAGCGACAATTACTAACAAGTTTCTTTTCAAAATAAAAAATGAAGATAATGACAACACTTTGCGATTTGGAAATGAAGACTTGCTTTTGACACTAGAAAAACTACAAATTCATATCAAATACAATAGTAACAGGGTAATCGACTATCAAGAGCAATCAGACTCTCTTATATGACTAAAAACAACACTTGTGACACTTTCAAATCAAGAAACGACAGTGCAATTACGTTACTTTTTTGCAAAGGGGAACTGAAAATGACTCAACAAATACACAAAAACATTTATAGTTCTTTGCACAATGGAGGCAGAATAACAGCAACGAAAGGGGTTTCAAACAGAGGTATACTGACTACAGGAAGCAAAATTCTTGAATAGATCTGAAAAGAGTGAACAGAAACCAACATTCAGGAACAATGCCTAGTCAGATCAGCGCACTTGTAACATAGTGAATTTGAAATGCAGTGCACCTACTACACTCGGGAAGTGCGCTGAATTTCAGATTCACAGAACAGAGACTACGCCGGGCCAGGGACGAGACTTTGCTTGGGTTCCGGGTCACAGTTTGCAGTTCAGTTCAGGGATTTTGGCCGAGCAAGTGATAATCAGTAAATCAACAACATGGGTAGATCTAAGGAGGTTACTAGAGCCACCACAAGGGCAATTAGAGAGTCTGTAAATCAGTTGTTTAATTCATAAACAAAACCTGGAGATTGACTGAAGTGGAATTTATCTACTTTGCATTTTCATAGCAAATGCAGTTCGAAAGCTACCTGGCTCAACTTCAGGCTCCGTCTGTAAGTTTATAAAATAAAAAAATGTAGATAAACAAACAACCTAGTCGCTCCACTCAAAGATTGCATAACCGCAGTCAGAAGTTGCCATGCCTATCAAATTTTCGATAGCAAAACCATAAGAACACTCACACCTCTGCAACCAATAGTTGCAGTTGGGCCATTCGTCAAATGGGGCATCCATTTCATGACATGTAACCCCACCTCGACTGGGGGGCACGGGTATATCATAGTCGCAGTTGACTATTTTACCAAATGGGCCGAGGTGATGCCTACATTAGATAACACTGGTGAAACAGCTACCCTCTTCTTTTTCAATCATGTAGTCACCAGATTCGGCGTCCCGCAGGCTATAGTCACAGATCATGGATCGCATTTTTGCAATCACATGATGGTCGAATTAGCTACCAAATTAGGGTTGTCTCACGACAGCTCTACTCCATATTACCCGTAAGCCAACGGACAAGTTGAAGCAATCAAAAAGGTCCTGAAGTGCATGCTGCAAAGGATGATTGGAGTTCACAAAAGGAGTTGGCACCTGATCCTGTACTCAGCCTTGTGGGCATGCCGAACATCGGTAAGAAATGAAACCAGGTTTACGCCTTTCCAACTGGTGGATGGCCTACAAGCAATTTTACCTATTCAGTGCGAAATCTCGTCCCTCAAACTTGTAATTGACCTTCTCCCCGGCACTTCAGAAGAGGAGGCTCGTTTCATGGAACTAATCCAATTGGATGAAACTCGTCGTGATGTCGCTTTGGCTAACGAAGCCCATAAGAAATGAGTCAAGGCGCAGTTCGACAAGAATGTCAAACCCCGTGTCTTCTCAGAAGGTGACTTGGTCTTGCTTTATGACCAAGAATCCGATAAATTGGGAGTAGGAAAATTCAAGTCTTTATGGATGGGCCCCTATATTGTTAAGCGAGTGTTAGCAAAAGGAGCCTACGAGTTAATGGATTATGATGGGATTCCACTGGCACAACCTCATAATGGGTTGTACCTTAAGCGTTACTATGCGTGATTTGGTGTGGTAACCTATATGCTTTTGTTACATTTTTGTTTTCGCTAAAGTATTTGTCTTGGTCAAGTAAATCCACTTTTTACCTTTGTTGCAGATGTCGAACCTATTGGAATCTTTTGTTGGATATTCCGACGGACCAAGTCATAGTTCGTGGAACCTATCTTCTGTGGCCTGGACCATTTTTGACCCAAGCGGCGAGTTAGTAAGTTTCAGAGCGGTATGCATTGGTCGGTCAACGAATAACATCGTTGAATATAGCGCGTTGATATAACTTCTCTCTGATGCCATCACACATGGTATATGCCGACTGGTCGTCAAGCTAGATTCACAACTCGTCATACTACATCTGACTGGTATCTACTCCGTCTGAAATCCAACCATCTATCGCATGTTCCTAAGGGTCAAGATTTTGGAAAGGCAATTTGATTTTATTCAATATCAGCATATTTCCAGAACCTTAAACACATTAACTGACTCATTGGCAAATTATGTGTTAGATAGACATTTGCAACATTTATAAAAAGAAGCATCTCATCAATATTTGCATCAGGATCATGCAACTTAACCAAAATAAAAATTTGAAAATAAAATATATATATATATATATATATATATATATACACATAATGTTCTGTAACCAAGACAAAATTGGTCAAATGACCCAAAACTCAAAACGCTAGGGGGCACCTTAGTCTAATGATGCTCATGATAACAAGTCACAGATATTACGATCATGCATAAAAGCCTAGTCCATCGTCTTGGCACACCAGTAGTATGCCGCTGCAACCTCAAAGGCAGCTCGTCAGTCCTCACGTCTGGAATACCGAGAGTGAGGCCGTCGACCTGATCCTACAATGCTGAAAGAGTCTTGGCCACATCGAGGTCGCGAAAGATAGCCCTTCTTACAGCCTCTCCTGCTGGGGCGGCAGCTGGCACTCTCAGGTGTACTACTGGCCGAACAGGACCGACATCTACATGAACACATGATTTTTGATTATTCTTGATAGAATAAAGCACAAGGACATTATAAAAGAAAAACGATAAACAAGAATATGGTCAAAGAATTTACCAATGGCACCCCATTGTTCGCCAGCCGGCAGTACCAAATCTGGGTCATCCCGGAAGTCCATACCAACATATGGATACTCGAAATAAACCATCTCCTGACGATCAAACCACCCAAAGAAGGTATTAGAAAAGGAAATCTGAGACTTACCAGCATGCCTAGACATATGGTCGACCCATCTTTGCATACGTGGTTCAGTCGGTGGAGGTAAACCGAGCGTAATATACTGTGGCTGCATCAGTGGTATCTTTTCCAAGGCGAAGGCGGTCAAGATAGAACCATATCCAAATTTCTTCAGTCTCCCGCTCTTCACCTTGGTCAACTGTTCTTTCATCACATGGAGTATTGTGTCACACCAGTTGAACACCTTCGGTTGGAGACATTCCAAGGCGTACTGCATATAAGATCGGTTGGCCACATGAAGAGCCGCATCACCAGCCATCCTACCAAAAGTGAACAGAATAGTCCTCAGAGACCTGTCAGTGACATCTCAGATGATGATCTTGTCGTCTTCACTCGGCTGAGATCCCTCTCTGCAATACCTGCGAACATAATCTCTTACAGATTCACCTCCTCAGGCCGAACCTCATAAAGAGATCGGGGCACCCCGCCTCGAGAAGCCGGTCAAAAAATAGATGTCCACTACAGTCAAGGGGATGGATTCTCCCCTAATCTGGAACACCTGGTTGGTGGGATCCCAAGCATCGAGCAAATACTGCAGCAAGTTGATTTGTTGTCTCATTTTAGAAATGTGGAAAAACTTCAACAGGCCACAGTTCTGCAGTGCGTTTACTGTAACCAGATCATGTAAAGCAAGCATGTCCTCTTCTTCATGCTCACGTTCTCACCATGTAATAGTCATCTTGCTCCAAAAATCTCTGAAAACAAACAAGAGAAGAGTTAGATCCTGATTTGGTGAGAAACAGACAAAATTTCCATCAAAAAAATGTGCATAAATTTCCTTCCTTGTGCTCATCGCACCTACAGTAGTGTTCTAGGTGCGTTTCCTGTTAGTTGGCCAATAGACAGGCTAACATCCAATGCACCTTTCGATACACAAAGGGTACGATGGAGCCAAGGCGAGTTTTTCAAACCCCAGAGGCTCAGAAAAACCAGAAATCAGGCTCAGAATGCAAAATGGAAAGCATGAAATGAAAGAGCTCAGGTTTAACTCCTACATGGTCCAGACGACGCCAAAAATCGTCCACAGAATCTCCCAAAATCAGTTGATAAAAATCAAGGGGGGAAAGCACCTCCAAAGCTCCAACAAGCCAAAGTTCAAATGAAATGGTAAAATGAGAGGTAAAAGCACTTTTAAATTCCTTTTTACGTAATTCGAGTAAAATATTAGTGTCCTAACTCATTTTTCAAACATATATTGTTCATTTCTAACTAGTTTGATGAAGCAATTGAGTATGCAGTACAATCTTTGAAGGAACAAAGCTATTTATGGTAAAGTCAAGAAATGAACGTTATATCACGCAGTTTTAATGTGGACTTCATGCTCGTTAAAAAATAAACATAAGCAATGAGCAAATGTTTCCCCCAGCATTTAAGCTCAATAAAAAATGAACCAATTTCCGGTAAATAATCATCGTGAATGTAGCACTTCAGCCTTTAAAGCCTTGGTCATGTTCCCATCATCACCTCCACTCTGTATTGGCCGATCATTCACCTCCATTTGATTGTTTACCCCTTTTGAGGAACAACTGCGAAGAGTGATCCTATTAGCCATCCTTGTAACGCTGCCGTGATTGGAAAATTCCAAACCTTACCTAGAATCGGCTGCTACCCAATTTTATCACTCGTTCCTCAAAGACGAGTCTCCTTTAAGCTCTTTTCAACTAACTCGTAAAATATGAAAATATTGCTGAGGCATTGGCCTCTCCAGCTCGTTAAAGGGACCGGAAGTGCTATCCCTCCTTTATATTTTAATCTTTTTGGAACTGAGGGATTATTACACAAAAAGATCGAGCGCTTGTTTTGTTCGGCTCGTTAAAAAGTATCGAAAATTCATTCCTTCTGTATTGTTTTATACTTTTTCGGACTTAAGGGATTAGATGACGAAAAAGGATTTTTGGAGTTTCCTTTACGTCTCTTTTTCAGACTCTCTAAAATTGAAAAGGACCGAGTTATCTTTGTCGTTAAACTCGTTAAAACTTAATAGCGACAAACTTATCCATAGCAGACAAGAACGAGTTTCACTATCGCTAGGCTCATTAAAACATAGCGATGGGTTTGCCCGAAGGGCAAATTATAGAACAAGCATATGTTATCCTCCTCAAGCTTGACAAAAATAAAGAGGTACTGGTCAGCAATGACTGGGGAAAAATTGGGAAGAAAAGTTGAAGAAACTTTGTTGGTAGCAAGTCGCTCTTGAACATGACACTTTCACTCCGCATCCAAGTCGGGTTGGGTTGTTTCATTCACCGGTCACATCACCATGGTCCCATCACACCATCCACATTTGGGGTTAATGCTACCAATCCATCACGTCAGTGTCGCCGATATGTTCAAGAGAAGTCACTCAGAGAATTCACCTGTTTCTCACCCGCTGCAATACATTTACGCTCCATTCTTTCATGACCGCCACCCTGAACCTTATATCACTAGATCGTTTTCACGTCCATTAAAATCATTTGCTCCGTTCCGTGTCATTGATGTGGGATTCATTAAGGCTGTCCTATGATGGATCGCTTCTTGTCGACATCAGCTCATTATCCAAGAAGTCAATCTAGGGCCACCCCTTTCAGTACTTTGAAGCTTGCATGCCTCAATGGAAAGTTTCTCACTTCCGGCGACAGGTTTACATCAATGGCCTTCGACCGAGAGATTTTGTGTGGTGTTCAACGCCAAGTCCTTTATTCACACCACGTGAATTGTACTGCAGTACGTTGAGGGTCATTATCATTATTGGTGATTCCTCTCGTGCCTGTTAACAGCTTACATCAAAGGCTGGTAATCAGGCGATGTCTTTCCATGTTCGACTCCAGAACATCTCTCACATGGATCGACTTGTACTTTGAGTGAAGATCGAACGATATTGAAGACCCCGGATCTAGCTTCATCCATCCGGGATGCGATATATATTCAGGAAAATAAAGACATCAAATGTACACCATTGCTGCATAGATAATCATCGAATCAAAGGGATGATGGCTCTACCAGAATCATCAGTCTACACTCAGATGATTGTCTGTCCTATGTAAAGCCGAGAATGGGAATGTCCACCTTAGCTAGATCATGAAAATATTATGAAGATAATGTATTGTATTGTATCTTATTACAGGTCTCCTCGCAGCTTGAAAGAACTTCGGACCCTTATGATAAAGCATTTCACCCGACATCAAAAAGATTAACGACCTCATGCTTTAGGGGGCAACTATTATAGACATTTTTGGGCACTGCAACCCCAAGCATAAAATGTCCATAAACCAAGGGCTCCTAAGTCCCTAAAAGAGTTGTTCCAACCCCTAAAGGAACAAGGTCAACTGATTACAGCTTCTCCCAGAAGTTCTCCATGAAAAACCACTCAAAACTGGTCAAAACAGGATCATTTCACCTGCTCCATAGGTAAAGTGCATTGCATCTCACTTAAGTACACTTTGTGGGTGCGTTGCATTTCAAAAACAAATTCTATGGGGTGCGATGGCGAGAAGATACAAATGGAATTGTCAATCCGCGAGGTGGAAAAGCATGGAATCTTCCAGAAACTTCTCTTGTGACACTTGCCATTCTGAATTCGACCAAAGATGAGTAAGAGATCATCAATCTCCAAGTGGAAGCAAGAACTATCAGAGGGAAGACACTAATCAAATCACAAGCTGACTCATCTCCCTTACAGATATCTATATATGGATCCCTCATCCCAGAGATCCAGGGGCTGGAATTTTGCATCTTGTAAGGAATTGTTGTTGGTTTCTTGAGGCAACATCATAGTGTTGGGTGATCTAAGCTTTGCATGAGGTGAAGAAGGGCTTACTTGCTGAGAGGATGATGCTGGGTCAGAACAACTAGTTGTAACTCTCTTGGCTCTTTCTTGATTATCAATAAAGCTATTCAAGTTTTCCTCCATACTCTTGTGTTATTTATGTTTCATGCATTTGTATGGTCAATTTACATATGATCCTAGATTGTTTATGATAATAGATCCATGTTCTTGCATAGCATTATGCTGCTTTGATTCTACAGGTACTCTGTGAAGTTGGGTGTACCAGGAAGCAAGTAGCAAAGGACTATCAGAAGAGAGAGGAATCAAACAAGTAACCAAGCGCAAGACAGAGGTTGGTCTCCTTTATTCTTTTGTCATCTATCTTTCATAAAGGGAAACGAAAGTAGTTTTACTTTGTTTGTTTCTAAGGTAGCTACCACACCTTAGTGGGATTAGCAGTTCTGCATAGACACTTTTCCCTGTAACATCTTCTTCGCATCCTTTCCTTCTTAACTATATGAGTGGATCGCGAGGTTAGATGACATCCAAGGAAGGTGTAAGCTCGACCAACCGATCGCGTGGACTCCAGAATTAGTGCGTAGACTAGAGGTATCAGAAAAGAAGATCACAAAAGTTGTGGACCATTGGCTTCACTGGATAATAGGTGGATTTATCACTGAGTTTGTGATAGACATGATCGTAAGCTACAGTGAAGAAGAATGACATTTTCTCAAGGAACCACGAGGTAAGTACATTAAATCTCTGAATACTTGGATTAAGATGTTGTTATGTGAAAAGTGGGTTATGCGAATACATTAATGATTGGAATGACGTGGAGTGGAAGGATCTACAAAGGTAGCAGGGAATTAGGAAGCAGTCCCTTAATTTCTACTTCACAAGAGAGTGAGGAGGAGCTTGCTCGGGTCTCTACGAGAAGTGCAGTCAGTTTGATAAGACAATGCATACCGCAGTTACCACCCTCACCCACAGCACCACCCACTTCACCTCCTTCACCTCCATCTCCACCAACTCCACCTCCACAACCTCACAGTTCAGCATGGCAAGAGCGGTCAAGCTACTCGTGTCCAGAGGAGTAGGGAATGAGGATCAGGACCAGTTTTGGTTCGTGGTAAGAGCAATGTGGGAAGCATAAGGGGTCATGGACGAGAAGATTAAGAAGGCTACAATGGTGAGCGTACTGCAGGAACACTCGTTCACTTGGTATATCAAGCACTCTAACGATAACCCAAATGCAAGAATAACAGAGATATAGAATGTGTTGAATAGAGAATTTAGTTGGCTGAAATCAGAGACATAGTCCATCATCGGGTTTAAGGAGATCGCGATGCTTCCAAGAGAGACCCCCTGGGATCTGGATCAAAGACTAAAGAGTATGATCTACGAGGCTAATATGATGCTCATGGATGGGCAACATCGTGCATGGTTTGTGGCATCTTTGACACTGCACTTGAGGATGACACTATCACAACAAAAACTTTCTACCCAGTCTGAAACGTTGGAAATGGTGATGAGATTGCATGAGACACTGATACAAGATCTGGGGCTGGGAGTTCAAAAAATACACGTGCAACTATAGAATCTCTGCCTGGAGATGCAGAGCTTAAAGTAGGAGAGGGTACCACAACCAGAGGCACACGCGGAAGTTTGGTGCATAAAATGCAAAGACCAGGGCCATGATAAGGACCACTACCTAATATTCGCGAACTACTTGGCAGGAGGCGGGCCAATGCCATTGAGATCGGAGGCACAGGTAGGGCCAAGTGTGACACCCAAATTATGGTGTGCGATCTGCTAGATAAGGGGAAACACATGATGGACATTTGTCATTTGTTGCAGAAGTATACGTAGACCCCGCAACAGTTGTTTTGTAATTTCTGTAGGTCGGTAGGCCATGACGAGCACACTTATCGCAGTTACGAGTTAATGATGGAGTGGACCCCAGCCTATAGAATACATACAGAAACACGAGGCCTCGACCCAGCTGCGGGGATAACACGCGCTGGATTTGAGGGGAAGGGTCGAGGACGAGGAGGAATGGGAGTAGGAAGGGGCTGTAGATAGTTAATTTGTTACAATTGCGGAGGGCTAGGGCACTACGCCCATGACTGTACGAACCCGAAAAGGATATCTTGTTCGTACTATGATCAATTTGATCATGAAATGATAGATTTTCCTACGTTGATCGAACAGATACACGAGAAAGGGGTACTCCAGCCTCCTCCAACTCAGAATATCCAAATGATGAGGTGTGAACCATGTAAAGGATACCCAAATGTGAACATGATGCTCAGAAGTGGTGCAACCACAGGGGAGGATTAGGGGAAGCAGCCCGAGGAATATACATGGGTTCACAAGGCTTTGACAAAGGAACCTGAGTTTGAATTAGAACGCGCGAAGGAGACATTCATGGAAGCTAGGGAGAGCTTCGTAGAAGCCTCCACCTCAGGTAGTAAGGATCAACCAGAGCAGGGGATGGATCCTTCTATGCTTACTACCTTTCTGGAGATGTGCATGAAACTGCTATGTGACAATAAGGTAGTTAAGGGACTACAAGAGTTGATCACCAGATGTGAAGGGTCAGGGAAGCCGTGCGTAGTCCGGAAATTGGAGAAGCATACATTACGCACTGGAAGGGAGATGAGGTTGATGGCATAGATTGGTGAATATGAAATGGATCAAGTAATCCTAGACCTGGGTTTGGATGCGAATGTGTTACCAAAACAAACATGGGAACGCATGGGCAGGCTCGCGTTGAAGTGGTCCCCTATTATATTATGAATGGCAATCCAATAGAAGATTTTTCCCATGGGGAGTTTGCAAGGAGTAACAATCGATATCAAAGGCGTGAGCACGCAAATGGACTTTGAAGTAATAAAGATTGTCAATGACAGCAACTGTTATCCCACGTTGCTAGGAGTAGACTGGGCCACTGATATGAATGCAGTCATTAACCTAAAGAAGCAGAAGATGATATTCGAGAAAAAATCCCTACATGTAGTAGTTCTGTTAGATCTAGCCGAAGCAGCACGCTATGCTGAACTTGTACGCAATGATGGAAGTGACGATGAGCTAGATTGTATTTACAAGATAACCGCATGGGATCAGGATTGGGTGAATCTGACTATGGACGAAATGATCTCGTGGGAGCATGTGAGTTCCTGCAGCACAAACTCAAACGAAGAAATACGAATGCTAGCACAATCGATTGAACGAAGTGATAATACTGAATTGCAACATGATGGTTAGATCACTGCATTGCATAAAAACCCAGCTCGCGATCTGCCAACATATGATGGGTTGAAAGTAGTGGATGAATTCTTGAGGAAGATTGAAAGCGTAGTGCTGAAACAATAGAGGTTCAATGCGTTGAAGTGGCCGTTGCGCCTGACACATGCACGCTGGTGGGGATTACATCAAGGAAATTTTGAAAACTGGCATGGATGTAGAAGCATGATGCACCTACAATCTGGGAAACCACAACTATGGATAGACGATAAATACGATGGACGAGATGACCCGTGCACGCACCTCACGAAATGGACGAAGGCCTATGGGGAAGAACCTCAGCCTAAATGGGTACACTTATTTGACCATACCCTGGATGTCATACCAATAAACTAGTATATTGAGATAGAACTCTGACATGGTACAGGCGAATGGGATGTCTTGCGTGAGGGATTTTTGTTAAAATTCACATTTGAAGACCGATGGTTGGATACTGTTGACGATGCACTGCAAGTCGTAAAAGCCACCATCTTTAAAATACCATAGGAACCACAACAAGTAGTTCAACTAGCATGGGTAACCTAGTTAAGCAGTGCCCTAGAATGTTATAACATGCAGGTAGAGAAGGATGATGAAGACCCCCGAAATATTAATATTCCAAAAACTGAAGGATGTCACAAAGTTTGAGGACCATTGATTGAGGACCCTGACATCACTGCACCACTAAAAACAAAGCAGGTGAACATTGGCATAGACGCGGAGCCGAAGTACATGATGCTTGGGGACTATTGGGACGATTCTATGGTAGATAAGGTCACCGAGTTACTCCTCAAATATCAAGATTTGTTCCTGACCAAAATAACAGACTTAAAGGGGATCATTGGCGACTTAGGGGTGATGAAGATCACTTTGAAACCGGACTCAAAGCCTGTTAAATAGGAACCTTACTAGTTGAATCCAAAGTATAACAAAAAGGTCCGTGACAAATTAGATAAAATGCTTGTAGCCGAAATTATTGAACCAGTGGAAGAATCTGATTGGGTGAGTCCCATGGTAGTGAAGGAGAAAAAACAAAAAGGAAAAATTAGAATATGTGTGGACCTTAGGAAGCTTAATGACACCTATGTTCACGATCCATTCCCAACATCATTTATAGATGAAGTATTGGAGAATGTTGGTAGTCAGGAAGCTTACTCATTCATGGATGGCTTCTCGGAGTACCATCAGATCAAGATCATGCCAGAAGATAGGAGCAAGACAACCTTCGCAACTGAATGGGGATGTTTTAATTACACTGTTATGCCCTTTGGACTGAAGAACGTGCAAGCAATATTTTTGCATGTAGTGGTGGCCTCGTTCAAGGAATACATGCATAAGTTCTTGGAGGTCGATCTAGATGATTGGACTGTATTTGGGTTAGTTAAACACCATATAGTGAGCTTATGTTTGATGCTGGATACTTTCCGATGACACCAGATTGTGCTGAATCTTAAGAAGTGCACCCTCCTCGTCCCCTTTGGAAACCTGCTCGGCCATGTGGTATGCAAACAAGGCCTAATGGTGGACCCTGCAAAGATTGTTGTTATTCTCAATCTGGAAGCACTGCAAAGTGTCAAACAACTACGCGCTACTTTGGGGCATACTAGTTACTATAGAAAATTTATCAAGGGCTATGCACAAATAACAATGCCAATGGAACAACTATTGAGAAAGGACACTACATATTGTTGGAATGATGACTGCAGGAAAAGTTTGGATGTTCTCAAGGAGAAAATGGCATCCGTGCTCATCTTGGTCTTCCCAAAATGGGACGTAGAATTTCATGAACATGTTGATGTGTTGTGTATTGCACTAGGAGTTGTACTGATGCAAGAAGGCACGGAAGGCGTGGATCACCCGATCATGTTCACGAGCTAGTGGCTGTCCAAAGCCAAAAAGAACTACTCTACTACTGATTGCGAAGGGTTGGCAATGGTATACATGCTCTAGAAATACCGACACTATTTACTTGGGGGGCACTTCAAGATGTATACCGATCATTCCACATTGAAATACCTAGTGAAGAAGCTTGTGTTGGGGGGGTGCATATGTAGATGGCTGTTGTTGTTTCAAGAATATGACTTTGACGTCAACGTAAAGCCGAGATGCCTAAATGCGGGACTAGATCACTTTTCACGAATTGAGACAGGTGAGGAGCCAGAAAATTTGGAAGAATGACTACCTGATGTGTAGCTCTTTGCAGTGCGTGTCACGAACGACCACTTTGAAGATATAATCCAATTTTTAACCACAGTGACTATGCAAAGGAATACTTAGTCTAGCAGAAGAAGGAATTGGTGGTGCACACTCTGAACTTTTTTGTTATTACAGGGCACCTCTACAAAATGGGAACCGATGAGATATTGTGAAGATATGTACTTGAATTTGAACGAGGACAGATCCTCGCGGAAGCACATGGGGGGGCTGCAAGAGGACACTATGCAGGACACGTGATGGCACAGAAGATTCTCTGCGTAGGGCTATGGTGGCCAACCCTACATCAAGATTTGAAAGCACACTGTCAAGCCTGCGACATATGTTAAAGGACTGGGAAACCATCACGAAGCGATGAGATGCCACTCAATCCATAGACGACACTAGAGCCATTCGAAAAATGGGCAATCGACATTATGGGACTGATCAAACCTCAGGGGAAGATGGGTGCGTGCTACATCATCACTGTGACAGAATACCTGTCTTGATGGGCAGAAGCACAGCTGGTTAAAGACTTCATGTCCGCTAAAGCTGCGAAATTTTTGTTCAACAATGTGTTAACATGGTTTGGTTACCTGAAAATTTTAATGAGTGACCGTGGAACACACTTCCTGAATGAAACCATCAGCACACTCACCAAGGAATTCCAGGTGTATCATCAGCAAAGTACACTGTACCATCTGTAAGCTAATGGGACAGTAGAAGTGTTCAACAAAATTCTAGAAACTATGCTGACCAAAGTAGCAGCGAAATGACTGGGACCTGTGCATGCCTGGTGTATTATGGGGATACAGAACCACGTGCAAAAAATTGATGGGTCAAAAACCTTTTAGGCTAGTCTATGGCATGGAAGCAGTCATGCCAATGGAATACATCATACCTAGTTTGTAGATACCAGCGATTATAGGCATGTCAGACTGCGAAGCCTTGGAAGAGAGACTCGTGTAATTGGAAGAACTCGTGGAAGAATGGTTTCTGGTGGGATTCCATTAGTGGGTATAGAAACAACGTGAGAAAGCCTAGCACGATCGCCATATCAAGTTGCGCACATTCAAGGTAAACAATTTAGTGTTGTTGTATGACAGCAAGTTCGAAAAATTTCCTGGGAAATTCATAATGCATTGGTTGGGACCATATGTGATAAAAGAAGTCACAGATGGAGGTGCGGTCTAGCTAGCCAAACTTAATGGAGAACCCTTCCTAGGAAGAGTTAATGGCAGTCGCCTGAAGCCCTACACGGGTGGGCCGGATATCTGACTAACCGACCAAAGAAAAATCTTCACGACCTGACAAGCCGACCAGAGGTGCGGGACTATAAATATAGATACTAGAAGCCGGCATCAACGTATAGAATCAAGTGAGATGCAGATGATTCAAAAGCAGAGATGGAGTAGATCCAGATGACGATAGCATGGTGCGTTATGGACCTTCGTGCAGCATAGGCACAGTTGGATGGACTTCGCACAAAAACCACCACACCAGTAGAGTGACTCGACGATGAGTCACAATGATTGTGTTGGGGGTCTATTGGGCAGTGGATCCCACACGTAGTGGTTTTGGGGCTTAAAACTAGAATTTTGGGTAAAAGTGTATTGTAAGAACCCCACGAAGTGCGTAGAGCATGAGAGTCTAGGGTTGTCCACCCTAAAATAATGTAATTTAATGTAGTGTGTCGACCTACCCATGGTTTGTAGACCATGGGATTGTATAAATAGAGCGAGGCTCTAAGTGTAAGAGGCAGTCTTAATTTTGAGAAAGGATATGTTCTTTTGGATGATGAATTAGATTTGAGTCTGTAAGTTCGAGCCTTGGGGTGTAATAGTAGGTAGAGTCTCCAGAGCTGAGTGCGCAGAGGCCTAGTAGAGTCCACGGCTGTGTGTGTGGACCCCTACAGTTGAGTGCATAAGGTGGAGTTGGGATTGTACTTGGATAGAGAATTAATAAAAAGATAAGTTGATTCTGGAATATCTCGTGTCTATGTTCCTATTATATTTATGCATCTCTTTATATTTTTATGATTGCACGCACTTGTTATGAATGTTGAATGATTAATGAGAATATTGGGCCCACATAATTAAGTTAAGATCTATAATAATAGCATAGTAAGGATAAAGGATCTAGACAACACCTTTTCGCGTTCTTTACAGAGTTGTGTGAAAGTAGTTGCACAAGTTGCGAAGGAAAGATGGATGCGCAAGTGCGCAAGTTCGGTTCACGAACTTCCTAAAGACATCCTTAGGGTGAGGAAACTTGGTTCAAGCACCCTCTCATACTACCTCGAGTGAAACCTCAGTCCATGCACCGCAGACTATTGCTGAAAGGGCAGGTAGTTTCGGGATTTGTTTGGATAAATCACTTCTGAACCTCGGTTAGGCCCCAACAAGCCAACACCTATCGTATGGTGTTTTAGTACAATTTCTTATTATGTGATTATATGTTTATATGTTTTATGTATGCCATCAATCATTTCATTGCTTCTAGTTGAATGTTTTCAAGTTTTATAGGTAGAATCCATTGTATCAATGCTCTACCTTGGGAAATCATTCACCAATTCATGTTTTCTGTAGTCGAGGAAGGATCCATGATTGTCACATGCCCTTCTTAGCTTCTCACCAGTCTTAAACATCTCACCTCATTAAGCCCTAGAGTGCTAAAGCCTATTCCTACCTTGCCCCATAGAACACCCTCGTGAGAAGCTAGACTGGTGAGAAGCTAAGAAGGGCATGTGAAAATCATGGATCCTTCTTGGACTGCTAAAAACATGGATTGGTGAATGATTTCCCAAGGTAGAGCACTAATACAATGGATTCTACCTATCAAACTTGAAAACATTATATTAGAAGCAATGAAGTGATTGATGGCATACATAAAGCATATAAACATATAATCATAGAAGAAGAAACTGTACTAAAACTCCATACCACAGGGATCCCATAAAGATAACTGTAATTCTTATTAATCTCCTCCCAAACTGCTTACAAAGGTATACAATCAAGCTCTGAGCATCCACACTGAGTCCAACTTGTAAAATTACTAAGGAACTACATGATATAGGCCTGAAAACAACTAATCCTAGCCTCAGGGGTTGAATCCATGAGACGAGGAGTAGTTGCACAAAAGACTGAACTGATAGCTAAAGATTAGGGTGGTCAAACTAACTCATCCCTAATATGAAGCAAACTAATTCATTACATGCCACTTAGGCCATTCATCTGATGTATCTACCCTAGGTAACAAAAACACACTTTAATTACATCATCATTATGAATTACATTAGTGAAAAATAAAAATCCCATAGGTGAAAAGTATTTTCTAAGAGAAACTGTGAAAAATTTAGCTGCCTGTCAAGTGCATAGCGCTAGTGTCAAACGCGCAACATTGAAGGAAGTGCACAGCACCATCTTCAGGGTGAGTTTTGACTGCCTTCTTGGTGTCCAAATCTAGCTCAAGGTAACTCATTGAAAAGCTTATCATGTCTGGTTTCCAAAAATTCCCCTAGTTTCCAAATTGAGCATGATTTGCCCCTCCAAAACTGCAATCTCCCAAGACTACTCAAACGCACAGAGCCTGGCTCAGAAAACAGGCAGAAACATAATTTTTAGGTGGCTTTTTGCATTTTCCACCTAGTAGTTTTGACTTTCAAATATGGAAACATGGTTTTCTTGAGTGTAAATGATCTTCTGAATCCAATGGTGGTGGCCACTCCTCTAAAAGATTCCCCAAAAAAGTGTGTAGTGCCCTAGCCGATGCGTGTTTGACCAAGGGACTGATACAAAGATTACCTGGAGAAAACAGGAAGTGATAAAAGCCAAAAACTGAGTTTAGGGTCTTCAAAAATGGCTGACATAGGTGATGCTAAAGGTGACTAAGCATGGAGTGAAGCATCCACCAATAGATCAAGCTTGTCCTGCTCCTTCTGATGAGTTAACGCTTCAATTTTTGCATGAGCCCTTTTGAGCTTGGCTCTAGCAATTTTGTTTCTCATGGCATAGTATTTGGCCATTCTTCTTTGAACCTTTGTATCTCTATTAGCTTTAGCTAACAGATCCTCAAGATGAGTGTTAACACTCTCAAGCTAATATTCCCTATTCTCATTCACCATTTTTCCAAGTTGTTCATTTAAGGTGAGTTGGTTGGCAAGTTGAGCTTATTTTTCTCTTTCAAGCTCCAAAGCTCACTTTAGGCCTCTAGTCCTAGGCCTCCTCCTAGGAATTTTCTCCTCCATGGGCTCACCATAGTCACCATAGTCTTTCTCAAGTTGGACTTTAGTCTTTTCAGCTTCCCTTTTAGCCTTGATGAGCTGAACTTCTGTAATATACCTAGGGGGATAATATGGGGTACAAAGGGAGGTACCCAAGGGAATAATGTAATAATGGGATGGGCCATAGTAATAAATAAGGTGGTTAACCCGTATCATGTAAGGGACCACAAGTAGTTAGTAATAATGTAATGGGCCCATGGTATTAGATAGATGATATTGAGAGAACCATGGTAATGACCCATGGTACTGTATGTAGGCCTATATAGAGGCTAGAGACTCCACAAGCCATATGTTTGTTCATAAATTTTCATATCAGATCTATTTTGATCTTATTATTTATGGGTATATTTCTATTATCTTATATTTCTGGGATAGATATATAACAAGTGGTATCAGAGCACATTCTTGGGTAAAGTGGAGAATATTTTTTTTTAATTTTTGCAGGATTTTTTGGGGCAGCGCGTTTGTAGATCAGATCTATATGGTTTGGTGAAAAATATTCAAAATCTAATTGCAGATCTAGATTTTTTGTGAAAAAATACCCGATTTCAAAAAAAAATCGGCCGAATTGGAGTCCGGATGCGGGAAATATCACTGATCTAAAAATCAGTGGTGTTGCAAACATTTTTTGGGGTGGTGAATTTTCAGATCAGATTTGTACGTTTTGAGGAAAAATCTAAAGAATCTAACTATAGATCTGGATTTTTTGTGAATAAATACCCAATTTAAAAAAAAAAAAATTGGCCGAATTGGAGTCCGGATGAAGGAGACCTCGCTGATATAAAAACCAGTGTTGTTGCAGACATTTTTGGGGCAACGAGTTTGTGGCATATATCTGTACATTCTAGTACACAATCTGAGGAATCTAATTGTATATCTGGATTGTTTGTGAAAAAATACCCAAATTAAAAAAAAAATTAGTTGAATCTAAGTCCCGATGAGGGAGATATCGCTGATTTAAAATTAGCTCTTTTTTTTCAGAATTTTTGGTTATGGTGGGAGAGTTGCAGCGTGGATCTAAAATTCTAGTGCTTAGATCAAGATTCTATCACATGGGAAGATGCAGAATGGTCATGCCATTTCTGAAAACACATCATAATAGGGATTCTGAGCAATATTGATGGAATTGTGGCCATTTAAAATTGTCAGTGAGTTTTTCCCAAACCCTCTTCATGGAGAGGCTATGTTGTACAGGAAAAGATAATGGTCCTACTATTGAAGAATTCATACAGAGACAAAAGTTCACATATGGGACACTTTGGAAGATTTCAGTGGGGCTTAATATGAAAGAGGAGGCTGAAAAATGGTGGTTATCACTTGACTACAAGCAGTTGCCCAAACTTTCAGATGCAGAATTTGAAAGAGTTCTTTTGGTCTCGAGCTAGAAAAAGGGAGAATGAGACACGTTAGAGGTTATTTTCTACAGGTGTCTCCTTATTCCAGGTTCATGGATTGATTCAGAAGGAGAAGATCGTTGTGTCTATAAATCCTAGTTGCAAACATAATTTTATCAATGTTAATTTGGCAAAAAAATGTTAAGTTCCAGCAAAATACATTTAAAACAGAGAGGCTGATAATGACGATGTTCAAGTTTATAGGGATTTGAAGCTTTCTATGAATAAGTATGTGTTGCATGGTGATTTTTATACTTCAGATATGAATAACCTGGATGTTGTTTTGGGATATCCTTGGATGGAATCCATAGGTACTATCAATATTAATGTGCAGAAGAAATTCCTGAAGCTCTAGTATAAAAAGAAAAAAAATACATTACAGGATATTTCCATCAATAAACAGGTAGAGTCCACGGAGGTTCAAGCAGAAGATGTTCTAGGGACTGACATATCAGATGATGAGCCTTTGATGGCCGACAATCAAACACAAATAGAGGCTGATGCAGAAAAAGTTACAGGTGCTGATACATTAGATGAGGGCTCAGTGGTTGAAGTAATATTTGAAGATAAGACACCACAACAGGGTGAATTAAAGAAAAAGACACCATGGGTTAAAAATTAAACACATCATCACCGACATCACCCCACAAGAAAACAATCAACAAGATGGCAACCAATTAGCCACAAGGACAACAACCCCCGCATGACAGATAGCGAGGAGCGAAGATTCACCTATTACACATCAACACAGAAGAGCTGCCACGGTCAACTTCCATCTCAAGCGAGCGAGGCACCAGCGAGATCGAGGGTTCACCTTTCTCTTGGATGGCTAGATGCACGTGCATGGTACCAATGGACTACTCTTTTGAGTAGATTTTATTATTTGTGTTCTTCCCATGTTTCGGGGACGAAACATGTTAAGGGGGGTGGAATGTAATATAACTAGGGGGGATAATATGGGGTACAAAGGGAGGTACCCAAGGGAATAATGTAATAATGGGATGGGCCATAGTAATAAATAAGGTGGTTAACCCATATCATGTAAGGGAGCACAGGTAGTTAGTAATAATGTAATGGGCCCATGGTATTAGATAGATGGTATTGAGAGAACCATGGTAATGACCCATGGTGTTGTATGTATGAGGCCTATATAGAGGCTAGAGACTCCCCATTGAGGGATGTCAAGGAATATTGTATGAATAGGCATATGGCTTGTGTAGTGTTCTCTTTCCTTAAGGAGTGAATGTATGGTGTTTCCCTACCTTAAGGGTTTTTATCAATAGAGAAGCATTTCTATCTATTCAAATATTGTTATTTCTAGGTTTATTTCTATTATCTTATACTTTCATATCAGATCTTGGGTATATTGGTATATTGGTATCATTTCAAATGTTTTCGTATCAGAGCTATAACAACTTCCATAAGCTCATGCTTGGTCTCCATTTGCCTATTTTCCTGTTCATAATTTAAGATCTAATGTATTTGGTTCTTTATAGTTTCACCTGCAACTGACCTATCAATGCTTCTTGCTCTTTGAGGATTATTTTGGTGTTTTCCTTTTCATCTTCCCCATCTAAGTCCACTAAGTCAAAATATTGCTTAGCTTCATGGGGGTCTTCTTCCTGTTTTTGCATTTCTGTTTCAACCATCTTTTCCTTTCCTTTTTGTACCTGCTTTGCTAATGAAGAGAGCAAGGCCCCTCCCACAATCTGTGAGGAAAGCACTTGCCTATTTCCTCTCTGATAGGTGTGCACCATAGTACCTAAATTAGTCCCTATGGGCTTGCTGCTTTGACCCTGATCACTTTGTTCTTTGTCACTATCATTTTTCCTGTTAGATGAAAGAATAGGTCCATGGAATGGTGATAATGGGGGTGATGGTGTGATTGACTCATCAGAGGAGAATGAATGGTGCATGGGTTGATATGGAGGAATGGAGGTTGGTGGATGAGATGATGATGGAATGTCTTGAACATTTTGAGTGGAAACTTGAGTGAAAATGGGGTTAGCTATAAATGTACTCCATGCAATGTTAAGTTCTTTAAGGTGATAAAGAACTATGATATTTATGAGGGAATGGTGAAATAAGCTTTTCATTTGATCTTTGTATTCTCTTTTTGGGAAATGTAAGCCATCTTCTCAACAATACTAAAAAGATAGTAGGGTATATTGAGCATTTTAACCTTAGTGAAATGCATAAGTAACCAGATGTGGTAAGAATAGACCCATGGAAAATACTTCATTATAATCCTCATCATAGGTGCATATCGGTCAAGGAGGTATGAGAAAGGGAAATAGCCTTTTCTTTCGCTTTTGTGCCTAGGTTTGATGTATGGTTCATAAAAATATGCTTCTATTTCACCCCGCTTGAACCATTTTTCTCCAACTTCTGGAATCCGGGTGGTAGCTAATATGATGGTAGCAGACAATGTGAAGGTCATGCCTGCAAGAGTAACTTGGTTGCCTTGAATTTTGGTTATGAAAAACCTAGTCAACTCAGAGTGGTACTGGACTGCTTGGACCTACTCACAAAACTCAAAACACCCTAACTATTTGAAGGATGTCACTGTCATAGGAGAAGCTAGGAGCTCTTTGAGATCTATTGGCTCAAACTTGTGGATTTTCCCTCCTTTATGTGGCCTTCTCTGCTCTATGTCTCCCTCTCTTTCTGATCCCTCTTCTTCACTGTGTGGCCTATATCCTTCATCAGCCATGGTGTCTTTGTTATGAAACTGTAAGTAAATGGTAGGGGAATGCAAGTGTTTAGGAAGGAAGAAAAAAAGGAAAGGTAGATGGGTGTCTAATGGGTGTAGAGATAGAGGTTTCTGAAAGGGGATATAGGGTATTGATTAGGTATTTTTAGGAAAAGGGAAGCTTGTTTGGAAAAATCAGGGTCTAGGAGATAAACTAAGGTTTTGAATCTGAGACTAACACCAATATTGATTTGATTCTTCAGACATTGAGGAAATAAATTTGAGGAGAGGGAAAATGATGCTTAGAAAAGGATACTTACTTGTTTTAAGGTTGAGCAGGTATTAGGAATGCTGAAGAATGAAATGGGCAAAACTAGCCAAATGCGCAACGCCCAAAAGAAGTGCACAGTGATTTTGCGGAGAGCGTAGCACCTAAAGGGAGTGCACAGTGCCTGAAGGGAGTGTGCAACGCCAAGAGGAAACACACAATGCCTCCATTTTTTCTGCTGATTTGTCCTCAAATTGTAAAAAATACTGCTGGGGTTTGCTCAATGCAGGGTAAAAGGGAAATAAAGAAGACATGAAGGCAAGAAGATATTTATACACCATTGAATTTAATATTTAGCTCCTCAAATCCCCTTTCCTAATGTTTTTTGTCACTTTCACCTTTTCATTTAATTTCTCTTGATTTTTTGACCCTTTCCTTTTTTGACAGGTGGATGATGCTCAATTTGACTTGAATTTTGCAGTGTTTGTTTGTCTTGCAACAAGGAGAAATGCTCTGGTGCAGTTGAGATCCATTATTACATATAGGAACTTAAAATTACATATGAAATACCAATAAACTTAAAATACTCTATTTTCACCTCAAAAACACTTTTTTGAGTTGAAAATTACATTAGGCTAAAAAATAATAACTCAGTAGCTTATGACTTTAAAATCATCATGATTGTTTTATCAGTCATCCTCATACCCTTGCTGACCTTTATTTACCTTTTGACCTTGGTGGTGAAACCCTAAGACCTAATGAAATCATGCCCTATGACCTAATGAAATGATGACGACAAATTGATTATGAAACCATAACTGAAGACAATCTGAAGAAGGATCAGCTAGTATACTCTATGAGGGAAAAATTTAGATCTTTTGAAGAGGAAACAACTATAAGTGGATCAATATATCATGACCTAATGGAATGATGCAAAATTTTCGGTATGGGACCCCTAAAATGAAAATGGAAAGAGTGAATTTTTATCCCTGATGGAAGTATGCAGATACTGACACTAACAAGATGGATTGGAGATAAATATCCATCAAGGAAAAAAAGATAAAAGATTTGTTGGAGATAAAGGAAAGATTTTATGAGGAAAAGACTTGCGGGAGATAAAGGTGATATTTTCCGAGAAACACCTATGCAAATGGAAAAATCCATAAAAGCGAGACATCACTAATGGAAACTGTATCATGAAAGAGGGTATTAAATACCCATTGTGTAGATCAATTGGAGGTAGTTGATCCATGGGAAGAACCTCAACTCGGGGAGGATCAAAGGTGATTCTTGATTGGGTGGTGGTGCTCCGCTCTCCAAGTGATGTACCTTTTCTTTTGTGGTTGAATACTCTTTCATGGATGTTCTGTATGTTGATTTCTTACTCTCTGTCTGTTATAGTTTGAGTTTTGTATGAGAACATTGCTTAAGTTTCTCCTCCAGGAGAATGTTTAAATGATTTACATGAGATACTTATATATTAGTAGGTTTAGTTAATCCTTACTTATTAGGATGTTAAATCAGACAGTCCAATTATATGGATTGCTTAATTACCTCTCTCATGGAAATGATGAATTAAATAATGCATGTGACTGTCATGTGATCTCATATACATTTCAAAGTTATTATGATTATATTTACATTGAATAAGGAAGGATAGCATTCTCTAGTGTTTTGTAGATTTTCATGCATGTGGAATAGTTATGGAGGAATGTCACCCATAGTATTTTCAAGAGTTTACCATGATCTATGTCATGCATAATGAAGTTAGATGATCTTGAAGGTTGCATAAGGAATTGATGGTGTGCCATTTTAGTTATGCATATATGGGTTTGTAAGATATCCAATGAATCTAACTTGAATGTAGATATTTGGTGAATTCAACTTGAATATCACCAAGTTGATGAAGGTACCTAGTATGCCTATAATGAAATGATATCTCTAGTGTTGTGTCATAAATTGGTAAATGTTTATTCTTGCAGAATAATTGTAATATTTATAAGTGTATGGTTTGAGAAACAGATTATCCCTACCATGCCTATTCTAAGACTTCTATCTACTTATGCTAAACTAATTAGTTATGCATGATGAAAGAAGTACTATAATCATGATGTATGGCCATGATGGCTATAATAGAGTTAAATTAATTCCCATTAATCTTAGGTGCATTAATCAAGGAATTATTATGGGTTGCATGCTATGGTTAGTCCTTTCCTACAACTAGTATATCATGCTTAATATTGATTTGACACATAAGCCTTATACATAGACTTAAAAATCCACATCATAACCACTTTGTAGTCAAATTGATAATGACTATGGAGTCTTTTATATAAATAATAATGATGATATAATGATGGAATAAATATACTCTTGGCAAGGGTTGAATCTTAAGAATAAATAAAGAAAAAAATTCACTAGAATGGGAGCCATATTATCTAATTTCCACGGTAGGCTCAAGAGGTTCGTTACACTGAGTGAGCACCATATGATGACCGGGCTGAGGAATTTCATGAACTATGGTTGGGACAGCTGAGCATGGACGAGTTTGTGGCTAAGTTTACAAATTTTTTACGGTATGTACCATACCTTAAAGAGGAGAAGGTCAAAGTCCAGCAGTTCCTAAACTAATTTAGAGCCTCATATAAGGAGAGAATTGCATTTGATAACCCAAAACCTATGGATGAGGTGGTGAGGAAGGCTAGATTATGTTATCAACAATTCAAGGATAGAAGTGAAGGGGGTAAATTATGGAAAAGTAAAGAGAGTGCCAAGGTGGGAGGGAGCGTAAAAATACAAAAACCTTAATATCTTAAGAATTTTGGCAAGGATCAACAAAGGAAGAACTTTGGAAAAGGAAACACACCTCCACCTGCAACATCTTATATGGGCTTTGGCAATGATCAACAAAGGAAGAAGTTTGGAAAAGGAAACACACCTCCACCTGCACAGTCTTATACGGGCTCGAAAACTACATAATTTAACAACAAGAAAAATAACTGTTCAAAGGCAAGGGAACCATTGAAATGTTGGGGCTGTGACGAGGCACACTTGCTAAAGTATTCCACTCAAAATCCTAGGTTTCTACATAACATTCAGGTCATTCAAGAGGTAACTACCATGAATGACATTTCCCAGATGATTCCTAGAATTAGCACAACATTGGATGACAGAAAAGTTGAGCATTAGTCGACTACGATTGAAATAGAAGGTATGATATTTAACCAAATTTTGTATATTTTAATTGATCCGAGGGCTATTCTAAGTTATATCCACCCCTAGATTATGGAAAAGTGTAATATGAAATCAGAAAAATTCAAGAATGCATGGTTGGTTCAGTTGGAAATTGGTACTAAAAGGAAAGTAACCAATCAAATAAAAGAGTGATCCCTTAACTTAAATGGTAATGCTACAGAAACCGATTTAAATATTCTCCCTTCAGGATCTTACGATCTGTTGATAGGCATGGACTAGTTGGAAAGGCAAGAAACCATTATATATTGTTTGGATAAAATGGTTAGTTGTGTGTAGCACAATGGACACACATGGTTAATAAAGGGAAAGAAAAAATGAGTTTAGTTCAACAAATTTATACATTAGATTTGAAAAGAAGTGCAAGAAAGGGATGCTAGCTATATATGGTACATGTGAAAACTAGTGATGAAACTTTAGAGAAATGAAAATTAAATACTTTATCAGTTATTAAGTAATTTCATGATTATTTCCAGAAGAAATTTCGGGTTTACCTCCATATTGTGACACATTTTTACCATTGTCTTATTATCGGGTGTCATTGTCGTGTCTAGAGCCCCATCTCGAATGATCACTCCAAAACTATTAGAATTGAAAATTCAATTACAAGAGCTCTTGAATAAGGGGCATATCAAACCCAGTGTCTCGCCATGGGGGGAACTCGTACATTTTTTCATGAAAAAGGATGACACATTTAGAGTGTTCATTGATTACCATCAGTTGAATACGTTAAAAATAAAATATAGGTATCCATTTCCATGAATTTACAATCTATTTGATTAGGTGAGAGAGGCAATAATTTTCTCAAAAATTGATTTTGGAACTATTTACCATGAAATGTGCATAAATAATGAAGATATTTAGAAAACAAACTTTAGAACCATATACAATCATTATGATTTGGTAGTGTTACCTTTTGGACACACGAATGCGCCATCAACGTTCATGTGGTTGAAGAATAATACACTACATCGTTACCTTGATAAGTTTGTATCGGTGTTCATTAATGATGCTTTAGTATATTCACATAATGAGGATGAGCACAAAGAGCATTTGAAGTTAATATTATAAATGTTAAGATAACATCAACTATATGAAAAATTCATCAAATTTCAGTTTTATAATGACAGAGCATAGTACTTGGGATATGTTATTTCCAAGGAAGGATTATGAGTGGATCCTGAAAATATTTAGGCTATCAGGAAATGGCCCACACAGAAAGATGTAGTTGCAGTTCACTCTTTTAAGGGAATTGAAGGGTATTATTCGACATTCATAGAAGCCTTATTGAGACTAGCTTATCGTATCACCTCCTTGTAGAAAAAGGGTATGAAATTTGATTGGAAAGCCGTCATATTAAAAATTGCAGAATCCAAGAAAGAATTCATTGTTTCTACAAATGCTTGTTTGGAAGGCCTTGGAGGAGTATTGATGCAGGGTAATATTGTAATAGCTTATGGGTCCGAGAAGTTGAAAATGCATGAGAAAACTATGCAGTGTATGATTTAGAATTGGTAGCAGTAATAAATGCGCTTAAAATGTGGAGACACTATTTTCCTGCAAATAAATTTATACTAGTAATTGACAACATCAGTCCAAAGTATTTTTTCATCTAGCTAGACATAAATTCTAGGGAAGCAAGATGGTTGGCATTCCTTAGAGCTTTTTTTTTAATAATGACATAGAAAACAAAAGGAAAAAAAACTAGCAGATTCTCTAAGCCGAAATTCTCATGACATGTTAAGTATATCCGTTAGTAGTGTGAATATAGATTTCCTAGAATAGGTGAAGAATTTAATAGAGAAATATACTCAATACAAAAAAATTCAGAAAAATTTGGAGAAAATAGGTGATTGAGTATATGCTAAAAATTCTAAAAAGTTACTCACTTACTCGAATTATTTGTATATTCCTAATTTGAGCACATTGAAACACACAATATTAGTTGAATATAATAGGATACCTTACACAGGCCATGCCGGTTATTAGAAAATGATTACCGTGTTAAGGAAAATTTTGTTTTGGCTGGGTATGAAGAGGGATGAACCCGAGTATCTATCAAGGTGCATATAATGAAAATAGGTGAAGGTGGAGCATAAACATCAAGTTGTATTGTTTAACTCTCTACCCATAGTCGAATGGAAGTGGGAAACAATTGCAATGTAATTTATCACTGGATTACAAAGGAGAAATCGCTAGAAAGATTCTATCTGGTGGTAGTAGATGTTTTGACTAAAGAAACCCACTTTATACCAGTGTAGTCTACTTTTGGGACTCCTCAGATATCTAATATTTTCATGAGAGACATCTTTTTCCTATATGGAATACCCAAGGTAATAGTGTCACATAGAGACGAAAAGTTTACCTCTAAGTTTTGGAAGGCATTATGTAGATGTATGGGAACAAAATTGAACTTTAGGACAATATATCATTGGCAGATGGATGGGAAAACAAAAAGGACCGAGAAGATTTTAGAGGATATGATAAGAATGTATGTGATGAATCAACATACCAAGTTGGAAGAGTTTGTGCATTTAGAAGAATTTGCATATGACAATAGTTACCAGGCCTGCATTAAAATGATCCCCTTCAAGGCTTTGTATGGTAGAAAATGCAACACACCCTTGAGCTGGAGACAACCATAAGATAATATAATATTGGGGCCACATTCCTTACAGGAGATGGAACATATCATGTGGAAAATCACCTAGAACATCAAAACAACACAAGATCGACATAAAATTTATGAAGATTAAAAGAGAGTGCATAAATAATTCAACATCAGAGACCACGTATATTTGTGAGTAAATCCAAAATATAGTAGTCTAATCAAAGGAACTTATGCAAAGTTGGCACCATGATCCTGTGGACCTTTTGAATTTCTCGGTAGAGTAGTGCTAGAAGCTTATAAACTAGTTTTACCCACCAGTTTCAGAGTCCACAATGTATTTCATGTGACTTTTTTAAAAATTTATGCTCATGATACTTCTCATGGGATTGATTGCAATATGATATAGGTAGAACCTGAAGGATACTTCCTACCCAAGCCACTTCGTATCTTGGATTGAAGGGAAATCATGCTCTAGAATCAATTCGTTTCTCAGGTTAAGCTGCAGTGGAGGCACTTTACCCATTGCTATGAGAATTTAATTGTGGTGTTTTGTATGCAAGCATGTTTAGTGTTTTGGTTGGGGGAATATAACATTTATTGCATGTAGGAGGATTACAACAAACATAGGGAGATATCAGGGTAGTGATTCGCCTACTATTATATTTCAGAGGTGAGGCTAGGATTGAACTAACATGCAGAGTGGAAGTAAGTCTCAGCATCAACACCTGAGTGGGTGGAAAGGTTAGATCGAGAGGTTAAGTGACACCAATATTCTGCTGCTCACCTTAATAGAACCCTTATCTAACTGGTAATTTAAATGTTATCTGGAGAGATCCCAAATCATACTATCACATCCTAAACAAATATTTATAGGTAGTACTATGTGTTATGTTTATTACAAAAAAATATCATAAGCTAGGAAGGTTGATATCTAAAATATCAAGCTATTAACGACCTTTCTCCTCACATGATGTAGATTAATTCTATTCCAAGGTTGTAGATTAATTATAGTTATTGGATGCAGATTAATTGGTGTAGTAATTCTTGATACTAATTGTAGATCTTATAGAATGATACCTTTAATTTACCGATGGTGAATATTTGGGCGTAGTATATTGTTGAGAGTATATAAAAGTGATGCTAGAAGAAATGTGAGGTTTGGGAAAGAAAGGCATAAGAATACTCAACAAGGAGGCTGCTTGACTCTGGAAACTCACAGCAAGATCGTATGAACTCAAAGAAGAAATTACTCTAGAATAACAGGCACCGCCATATTCACATTCATAGAAATAAAATTCCTCTTTAAAATAGATATTACTATAGAATTGAAGATCGATAAAATTATAAACTTAACATGGGCTTGTAGTAACCAACAATAATGTAAAAGAGAGGAAAAACTTAGTGACAATCCAGAGCACCAATTTGATTAAAAAAGGATAGCATCGCTTACACTTGAAGCATGGCTCATGCTAATTCAACCTTCACCTTTACAAGGCAACGAAAATTAGTATTCATTTTAGATAACCAAACTAAGAACAAAATACATCCTTATCATCATTTTGTAAAAATTGTAAATGCTGATAGTTATAATCAATTCGAGAAAAAGATATAGCCTTATCATCTTTCTGCAAACATATTAGCAATATATATCAATTTCAAATAACCAATTAGAGAACTCGATACACTATTATCCTCAATTTGCAATCATAATGGAAACAAATAATCATTCCAAATCATAACTCATAAAGACAATTACACCTTATCCCTAGTATGCGACATAACAAAAACATAACATGGAGTTGTAAATACAAATAGAGAGAACAATAATTACTGAAACTTATGAAATGGGAATTTCTCCATCACTAGAGACTGTCACAGTGTCGTTCATATTAAATGTGGCACAAATAAATATTTCCACAAAAAAGAAGGAAAATGGAATCCTTGAACATAGATTCAAGTTCTGATAGGAAATTCAGTATAGTATATACAATGAGAGTCCTGAGAGTGCTTGGATCATTAACTTTAAATCAAAGAATACCCATTTAACGACAACGACTGGAAATGTAGCTAGGAGTTCTTGAATAAAAACTAGTATAGGAAACCCTAGAGTTTCCCCAGTCCATCCACTATGGTAAGGCAGTATGGGAAGGAAGGGGTCTTATGAGGTAACCCACCTAGAAGTAACGATGTGTCAAATCAGTATTCGTTGTGCCATGGAAACCCAAGTATGTGACTAAGGAAGAATGGTGTGAGTATACTTGCAACAGTAAGCCACATGAAACGTTAAAAATTAGAGAATAGTAACAACTCCAAATGGAGTTAAAGAAAGGAAACCCCATGAGTGAAGAAAGGAGTTAGTACATATGTATGATTCATAGAGTAGAACCTCATTCAAGCAGCCAAACCTTCACATCAAAACCCAACGCAAAATGTGTTAATGTAAATGAGTGTAGGAGATTATTTAACATGTGAACCATGATTTCAGGGGAAAAAATTTACCTATGAAACTATAGGCTATATGCTCTTCATGAGAGTTCCAGGCCAACCTTGTAGAAGCCCCTAGTCCATTATTTTGGAAGAAAAAAAATAAGGTGAAATTAGAACCACGCTGAAATTAAAGGAATTAATCAAATTTCTTGGAATTCCAAGAAGAAAATGAGAATTAAGATTACATGGGAAAACCAAGTTGGTATGAAGAGCCTCCAATGTTTCGAACTATAATCACATCACTTATTTTATATAAAATGCATAAACTAGAGGCCAGATAAACTGCCTTGAAGCTAGATCAACCCTAAGCTATGGCAAGTCCTAACGCAACAAGGGCACTGTGCAACAGAAGGTGGCGATGGCAGAGGCATACCATCGGGGTAGAAAATGAATCGACCAAGTATTGCTTCAGAGTTCTCGGCACTAGTGGAACAACAAAAAACCAAAATAATGGAATGTGAACTGAGAAATTGTTAGGGTTTGAATGAAATTTCTTGCACCTTTGACGAGGGAGAAGAGACATTCACCATTGGAGTCCAATCTTCTTGGCCACGGTGAGGGCCATGTGATGTCATACCCCAATCACATGGCCATGACATGTGGATAAATCCAGTTGGAGGTGTTATGAAATTGGAGAACAACTCGAGTGTTCAACAAGAGTTTCATCGACGTGAGGGTTTGAAGCTAGTGGTATACGGAATGAATCCAACAATGAAGGACCATTAACATGCACATTTAACATTGGGAACCAATGATTAGTATCTGGTTATTAACCTTGCAACACGGGTGTTCATCTAGTTACGGATTTTGAACGAATTAAAAGGCATATTGTGAGAGGAAGATATATATGACATGTAGAGCACTATAACCACTCTTAGATATGTAGGAATTGATCAAACATGAGGTTGGTCCTAGCGCTAAGCAGAGAAATCCTTAACTTTAAACATAAGTCAAACAAGATAAGGATAGTGATAAGAACCTTATTAGATACAAATATATATATTCATGCCATTTTGTTGAAAAGAGGATATATAAAAAAATGTTGAATAAGGGGTGCACTATATATAGTGTTGATTTTTTGCATTCAGGTATAATGGAGTGTGATTTTGAAGATAGGAATCTAACAAATGGTATCAGAGAACTAGTTCCCAAATTGGGCTTAAGAAAAAGGCACAGACATAGTTATATAATAAGCAGTAATAGAAGAAAATGTAGCAAAATGACGTTAATTGGTTTGTTTTGTAGGGTACAAAATTGAAGCATATTTTTTTATAATGATGGAGAACTCTCCTCCAGCTATTACTGGCAGGGAGGATTTGTATGTGGTGCTGGGGGAAGGTAACACCTCATTACCTTATGAGTTTATGGATATATTAAGAAATCTGCAACAAGAATTAGCATAGCTCTGGAGAACTAATGAGAGGTTATTAAAACATAGTGAGGAATAAGAAAAGTTGATCAGAGAGTGGACTGATAAGTCCAGTCAAAAAATTTTAGATCCAAAAGGAATAAAAATATAGAAGAGCTAGACAAAATATAAAAAAATTGAGAGTGGAGGGGAATCCAATCATATTTCTCCAAAAACACATAAAGGAAAGAAGAAGATGGAGTTACTGGGGGAGTTTAGGAAGATCAAAACCGCTACCTATGACTGTGAAAGGGAGGAGGATGTCAAGGTGTGGTTTCAGAACATGATTAAGTATTTCAAAGTGTATGAGCACGGGAGATATTTAAAGGCATGCATGAATATTTATCAGCTACATGGTAAATCTACCCCGTGGTGGGAAGAGTTAAAAAGCGTGCATCTACTAAAATAGAATACAGTTTCATGGGAGGAATTCCAGAAAACACTCAAGTCATGGTATCTCAAAGAGTGCTAGTATGATGACTAAGCCAGGGAATTTCATGAATTAAGGTAGGGAAAGTTGACCATGGATGACTTTGTGGCTAATTTTACAAACTTTTTACGGTATGTACCATACCTTAAAGAGGAGAAGGATAAATTAAAATGGTTCCTAAACTATTTTCTAGCCTCGTATAAGGAGAGAATTGAGTTTCGTAACACAATATCTATAGATGAGGTGATGAGGAAGGCTATATTATGTTATCAACAATTCAAGAAGAGAAGCAAGGGCGGTAAATTGTGGAAAAGTAAAGAGAGCACAAAGGTGGGTGGGAGTGTAAAAAGATAGAAACCTTAATATCTTAACAGTTTTGGCAAATATCATCAAAGGAAGAAGTTTGGCAAGGAAACATGCCTCTGTGTGTACACTCTTATAAGGGTTTGAAAAGTACTTAATTTAACAACAAGGAAAACAATAGTACAAAGGAAAGGGAACCATTGAAATGTTGGGTTGCAACGAGCCACACTTGCTAAAGGATTTCTAGCATAATCCTAGGTTTGTACATAACATCCAGGCCATTCAAGAGGCAATGAACATGAATGAAATTGCTCGAAATGTTCCCAGATTTAGTGAAACATTGGATGATAGGCAAGCTGAGAATTAGTCGACTATGATTGAAAACGAAGGTATGGTACTAAACTAATATGTGTCAATTTTAATTGATCCAAGGGCTAGTCTAACTTATATCCACCCCCAAATTGTGGAAAAGTGTAATCTAAAAGAAAAAAAATTCAAGAATGCATGTCTCGATCAGTTTGCAACTAGTACTAAAAGAAAAGTAACCAGTCAAATAAAACAATTCTCCCATAATTTAAATGGTCATCCTAAAACAACTGATTTAAATATTCTCCTTTTAGGATCTTACAATCTATTGATAGGCATGGATTGGTTGGAAAGCCAAGAAATTGTTATAAATTTTCTGGAGAAAATGGTTAGTTATGTGGATCAGAATGGTGACACATGGGAAATAAAGGGAAAGCCAAAACTAGTATCAGTTCAACAAATATCTACGTTACAGCTGAAAATAACTGCAAGAAAGGGATGCAAGCTATATATGGTACATGTGGAAACTAGTAACAAAACAATAAAAAAATGAAAATTAAATGCTTTATGAGTTATTAAGGAATTTCAAGATGTATTTTGAGAAGAAATTTTGGGGTTAACTCCACATAGGGACATATATTCTACCCTTGACTTAGTTCCAGGTGCCATTCCTATGCATAGAACCCTATATCGAATGATCACCCTAGAACTATTAGAATTGAAAATGAAATTACAAGAGCTCTTGAACAAGGGGTGTATCAGACCCAATGTCTCGCCATAGGGGACACCAATAATTTTTATCGAGAAAAGATATGGCACATTTAGAATGTGCATTGATTACCATCAATTGATAAATTAACAATCAAAAACATGTATCCATTTCCAAACATTCATGATTTATTTGATTAGGTGAGAGAGGCAACACTTTTCTCAAAAATTGATTTGAGAAATGGTTACCATCAACAAGACATAAAGAATGATGATATTCATAAAACAAACTTTAGAACTAGATACATTCAATATAATTTTGTTGTGTTACCTTTTGGACTCAAAAATGTGCCAGCAATCTTCATGTGCTTGATGAACAGTATACTACACCCTTACCTTGATAAGTTGGTAATGGTTTTCATTGATAAAATTTTAGTATATTCAAAGAATGAGGAGGAGAACAAAGAGAATTTGAAGATAGTATTACAAATGTTAAGGGAACATTAATTGTATGAAAAAATTAGCATATGTGAGTTTTATAAAGACAAATTACAGTACTTGGGACTTTTTTTTCTAAGGAAGGATTATCAATGGATCCTGAAAAGATTGAAGCTATCATAAAATAGCCCATACTGAAGGACATAGTCGCAGTTCACTCTTTTATGGGAATTGTAGGATATTATCGTTGATTCATAGAATCTTTCTTGAGACTAGCTTATCCTATCACCTCCTTGCAGAAAAGGTTGTGAAATTTTATTGGAAAGACCAATGTAAAGAAATCTATGATAAGCTAAAGCAATTGCAAACCATAACCCCCATATTAAAAATTGCAGATCTCAACAAAGAATTCATTGTTTGTATATATTCCTATTTGGAAGTCCTTGGAGGAGTATTGATGCAGGATAATGTTGGAATAGCTTATGTGTGCCGGAAGCTGAAAGTGCATGAGCATAAGTATGAAATGTATGATTTATAATAGGAAGTAGTAATACATGCACCTAAAATGTGTAGACTCTATTTGATTGGAAATAAATTTATACTAGTAACTGACCACAATAGTCAGAAGTATTTTTTTCAGCTAGCCCAACTTAAATGTTAGGTAATCGAGATGGGTCGCATTTCTTAGTAATTTCAATATTGAGATACTACACATAGAAGGAAAGGAAAAAAAACTAGTAGATGATCCAAGCCCACATTCTTGTGTTATATTAGGGCTATCTATTAGCAATGTGAATATATATTTCATGGAACAAGTGAAGGTGTTAATACAACAAGATACTCAATACATAGAAATTCATAAAATTGAAAGAAATAGGAGATTCAACCTACACTAAAAATTCTGAAAAATTATGCACTTACTAGAATCGATCTATATTACTAATGTGAGCACATTGAAACACAAAATATGAGATGAGTATCAGAGAAGACCTTACATGGGCCATCCGAGCTAACAGAAAATGATTATCATGTTAAGGAAACATTTTTTTTGGCTAGGTATGAAGAGGGATGTAGTTGAGTATCTAGCAAGGTTCATAGAATGCCAAAAGTTGAAGGTGGAGCAACAACATCTAGCTAGATTTTTGAACCTTCAACCCATACCCAAATGGAAGTGAGAAACCATTTCAATGGAATTTATCAACAAATTACCAAGGACAAAAAGAAAACATGATTTTTCATCGAGGTAGTACCAGTGCAGTCTATGTTTTTTACTGCTCAAATAGCTATTACTTTCATGAGAGACATATTTTTCCTACATGGAATACCCAAGGTAATGGGGCGAGACAAAAATGAAATGTTTACTGCCAAGTTTTGGAAGGCATTATTTGGAGGTATGAGAATGCAATTGAACTTTAGTACAAGATATCACCCAGAAACAGATGGGGAAACAGAAAGGACCAATAATATTTTAGAGGATATGCTAAGAATTGTTTGTGATCAATAAACCTATGAAGTGGGAAGAATTTATGGATTTAACACAATTTTCATATAGTAATAGTTATGAGGCCTCCATTAAAATGATCCCCCTCAAGGTTTTGTATGGAATAAAATGAAATACATCCTTGAGCTGGGGCCAACCAGAAGATAACCTAATATTGGGGCCAACTTCCTTACATGAGATGGAACAGATCATGCTTAAAATTAGGCAGCGCATCAAAACAGCACAAGATCGACAAAAACATTATGCATAAAAAAAGAGAGTGCATAAAGAATTCAACATCGGAGACCATGTATATTTGTGATTAAAGCCCATAAAGAGTACTATAAGCACATGAACGTGTGCAAAGTTGGCAACATGATTTTGTGGGCCTTTTCAAATCCTAGATAGAGTAGGCCGAGTACCTTATCAATGAGCTTTACTCGGTCATATTAGACTCCAGAATGTATTTCATGTGTCTTTATTAAACAAATATGTTCATGATACTAATACAGGTGGAACATGAAGGAGACTTCCTGCGTGATCCACTTCATATCATGGATCGAAGGGAAACCAGGCTCCGAAATCGAGTCATCGCTTAGGTTAAGGTGCATTGGAGGCACTTTACTCCTCAGGAGGTAACGTGGGAGTGGGAATATGATATGAAAGAAGCCTACCCATCGCTATTCCAATAGAAGCCAAAGAACCAAGAACACTAAGGACGATGTTATTTTCGAGAGGGGGTAGATGTAATACCCCTACATTATTGTGAAAACTTTTTTACTTTGTATTGGATATTGTGGGTATGTTTGCTAATGAACTATGGTGATTAACTAATTATGAAGTAAAATTATATGTAATTTAAATAAATAAATTTGATGAATAAAGCTTGAAATTGTGTGGAAAGAAACACTCGAGTAAAAAGATGCTTGCCAAATTTGAACACCAATGGATTGGATCAGATTCATTCTTTAAATAAATCTACTTAGTTGAATATAAATAATGAGAAAACCACTACGGGAGAAGAAAATCATGTTTTATGAGGAAAAACAAAAGAAATCCTAGGGTGAAGGGGGAGTAGATCCTTGAAAGGTGGGACGCCACCCAAGAAATCTACTAGAAAATAAGCTTAAAAGCACATTATGGGAATCAGAGTGGGTTGTTGATTCCTGGAAAGACCATCTTAGCTCTGGGGGGTTAGAGGTTGGTCCAAGGTTGTGTGTTTCAAGGTTGTCTTAGGCACAATTTCTAGACTAAATTGTGGGATAGATATTTTGATTATTTCTATGAGTCACACTATGAATTTGAGTTAATTAATTTTACTGTATCATTAGATTTAATTTTTTAGTCTTGTATTAGAGGTTATGACTTTTTTTTTAGTCGAACAATGAATTTGAGTTAATTAAATTTACTATATTGTTAGATTTAATTTTCTAACCATTGTACCAGAGATTATGACTATGGTTGTTAGTCGAAAAATTATTTGAGTTAATTATAATTGTTGTATCATTCGATTTTATTGTTAACCCCTATATTGAATGTTCTATGTAATCGTATTCTTTGTTTTGAAGAGGATAAATCGTTTCTATGAGAATTTAATTCTGATGTTCTCTATGCAAGCATATTTAGTTTTTTGGTTAGGGGAATATAAAGTTTATTGCATGTGGAAGTACTACAGCAAACAAAGGGAGATACTAGGGTAGTGATTCACCTACCGTTGGATTGTGAGGCTGAGGCTAGGATCGAACTGGAATTCAAAGTGGAAATAAGTCTCAAAAACAACACCTGAGTAGGTGGAAAAGGTTAGATCAAGAGGTTAAGGGACACCAATATAAATTGTGTCACTGGCCTCAACAGAACACTCATCTAACTAGTAACATAAATGTTATCCAAAGAGATCCCAAATCATACTATCGCATCCTAAACAAAGATTTATAAGCAGTAAGATGTGGTATGTTTGTTACATAAAATTATCATAAATTAGGAAGGTTTATCTCATAAATATCAATCTATTGACCACCTTCCTCATAGAACAACTTAAATTCTTAGGGCACATAATCATATTCACAGGTTGTAGAGTAATTCTATTCCAGGCTATAGATTAATTATAGTTACTCGCTGCAGATTAGTTTGTGTAGTAATTATCAATACTAATTGTGGATCTTATAAAATCATAACTTTAATTTACCGATGGTAAATATTTGGGTGTATTATATTGTTGAGAATATATAAAGTGATCCTAGAAGCAATGTGAGGTTTGGGAAACAAAGGAAAAATCATACTCAACAATGCATCTTGACTCTAGAAACTGAAGCTAAGATCTTATGAACTCAAGGAAGAAATTACTCTAGAATAACATGCACCACCATATTCACTTTCACACAAATACAGTTCCTCTCTAAAATAGATTTTATTACATAACCGAGGATGGATTAAAATTCTAAACTTAAAATGGGCATGGAGTAACTAACAGTAGTGTAAAAGAGAGGGAAAAATTAGCGATAAGCTACAGAGTTAATACGATTACAGATAGGGAGCATCACTTATGCTTATGATAAATATCTAGCATATATACAATTGGAAATTGGAAGTGTGGTTCATGGTGATTCAATCTTCAACTTTACAAGGTAATGAAAATGAGTATTCATTTCAGATAACCAAACTAAGAACATAATACATCCTTATCATAATTTTGCAAAACTAGTAAAAGTTAATAGTTATAGTCAATTTGAGAACAATATATAGCCTTATCATCATTCTGCAAACATATTAGCAATAGATATATATTTCAGTTAACCAATCCGAGAACCCGATACACTATTACCCTCAATTTGCAATCATCGTAGCAACAAATATTCATTCCAAATTATAACCCAGAAAACAAAATGCACCTTTATCCCCAGTATCCAACATAACGAAAACATAACATGGAGTTTTAAATATGAACAGAGAGCACACTAATTACTGAAACTTCTGATACGGGAATTTCTTGATTAGTGGATATTGTCACAGTGTCGGTTATATCAAATGTGGCACGTATAAATATTTCCACAGAAGAAAAGGAAGATAAACACCTTGAATAGGGATTCAAGTTCTAATAAGAATTGAAGTACAATATATATAATGAGAGACTGAAGAGCACTTGGATCTTTAACCTTAAATCAAAGAATACCCATTTAATAGCAATTCCTAGGCACGACAGGAGTTCAGGAAGAGAAAAAATTAAAATTAGTGTAGGAAACCCTCGAGTTTCACCAATTGATCCATTGTGTTAAGGAAGTCTTGGAAGGAATGGGTCATGCCAGGTAACTGACTTGGAAGTAATGGGGCATCAAAGTAGTACTCATTGTTCCATGGAAACCCATGTACATGGCTAAAGAAGAATGGTGTGAGTAAACCTACAACAGTAAGCCACAAGAAAAATTAAAATTAGAGGATAGTAATAAATCCAAATAGAATTAAAGAAATGAAACCCCAGGATTGAAGAGAGGAGGTAGTACCTACGTATGTTTCACATAGTAGAACCTCATCTACGTAGTTGAAACTTCACATCAAAATCCAACACAAAATGTGTTAATGTAAATGAACACAAGAAATGTTTTAACAAGGGAACCATGATTGGAGGGGAACAAATTTAACTGTGACACTAGAGGCTATATACTAGTTGTGAGGGTTCCTGTCCAGCATTGTAGAAACCCTCAGTCCATTCATGTGGAAGAAAGAAAAGTAAGGGATATGATACTTTGTGGAGATATGTAGATCCAAGGGGAAATAGATTGGAAAATTTGTGTATTTTCATGTAAGAACACATGCATGAAAATTCTCTCATGTCAAAATCATAAGTGCAACAAGATATCTTATCCTATAGAATGTGGAGATTATGAACTATCGCCTATAAGGGTCAAACCTTGCCCCTCTGGTAAGATTCAACTGCAAAATCAGAGAAAGAGTTGTATGGATAGTGTACCAACCTACTCAAAGGTATGTGAGAAGCTTCTTCCCTATGGAAAACATTTGTGTATAAATACATGTCACCATGGGAAATTTCCTCCTTGACAGGTGTGAATGAATAGATTTCATAACTTTTGGGTGAGTTGATCAAGAGAGAACCACAATGGGTTTCAGGTGTTGAGGAAAGGTTTAGACTCTTGGCTTTTGGGAAAATGAAAGCCAAATCAAGCTTCATTCATTAATAAGTTTTTGGTCCTATGCCAATGGAAAAATGGATATGTTTAGACATCTTGCAGAAATATGGAACTTCTCCATATATTCAACTGGATAGGAACCAAAACGTTTTCTAGTCATACAGGCTACATAGAAGTCAAAAGCCCCATTACATAGCATAATTCCGAAAGGGTCACTTCCTACTGTACGGCCCATGCCAGCTACACCTTTTAATTCCGTTGTAGATAAGGATTTGAGGCTCTACCTTGCATTATTTGATTTACCAAGAGAAGCAGAAGTTAGTTCCATGATTTTTAGATTTGCAGGTGAGTGTGACTTATATGACTAATTGACAAGAAAACAACAGCCATATTTACAGATACTGTGAGTGTTGCAACTTCTCTTAGATGCATGGATCATGCTTCTATATATCAAGGTGTTATTGTAGCCCCTCATAATGGTGGATTTCCTAACCATAATGCCTGGGAAACACAAGATGGGACGATAGAAAAGGCTAGTGCATGGAAAAAAAATAAAAATGAGCAACAAAGTGTGTGGATGGAGGATTCATGGGGGGGCGCAAATTGATCATGTGTTGAAGTATTGAGGTGAGTTTCAAAATTCTAGAGAATTCTAATTTTAACAACAAGAAATCAATATGGAGCTATTGAGAAATATAATGCACGAGAGACTTCGTCAACTAATGTAGATTGATCTATATGCCTCTAGTAGCAAAGTAAATTTCCATAATATATTTGAAAATTTCAATCTTTTTTTTAATTTCTATCATTTTCAGATCACAAAAATTCAATGTAACAATTCCAACTCCAACCCTCCATCACTCATCAAACGCTCTTCTTTAAACCCTTTTGTGACAAATAAGAATAGAGGAAGTGGGAAACATTGGATAAGGTCACATTCTCATTTGAAAAATTTCCTAGAAAACCCATTAATAAGAACAAAATTTAAATTTAAAATTCAAGATGTAATTAATGACTCCACGAGAATGACTCTGAATTTATTTAAATTTTTTAAAAGAAGATCGCTAAAATTCTAAAAGAAACCCCCTTCTTTACGTTGATTGCAGAATATTTTGAAATATGAAGGTCACTCCAGTGAAATACGCTCTTTATTTAATCCCATTATCAACACACATTGACATTAGTCATTTCCTCTTCGTAATTAATGATTCTCCTCGTTATCCTCCATGTTATAGCCTGGATATAAATATGTATATAAGATTTTGACATAGTGGTATGATTGGAAAAATGATTTAGCGAGGAACGGTGGATTGAGAAACATTTGTGAGGTACGCGTCGAAAAAAATGTTTGGTTGTTGCAAGCCTGAACACATTTCCTTCCCTCCATCCTCCACCCTTTAAGTTGTTATCTTTCCTTTCCTACAACATTTTTGCAGTAACATCATATGCAAGTTTTATTCCTTCGGTGTATCTTTGCAACTTAAGTGGAAATTCCTAGCTCAATATTTGCTATTACTAATATTATTATATAATTTTTTAAAATTAAATTAAGTGACAGTGTAAAGCACCGCCTCTCGAGCAACAAAAATTGAATATTTAAAGGTTTGTCGTGTTTCAAAATTTAATCTCCAATGTTTTGTGTGTGCACCATATTAATGTTACTTAGTTATTTTAAGTGTGTGTGTGTATATATATATATCTATATATATACTTGTTTGTCAAGTTGTCTATGATATCTATGATCCTTGAGGCTTCTGGCTTGAGAAACCGTGACCCATGGGCATCTAATCCGTTTGAGTCCCTCGGGGAATGTATGTGGTCTCAGCCACACCAACCTGAATTTAACTAGATTTTAGCATGTCTCCTCGCACGAGTGCAACAACCTCCATGAGATTTGATCCTAGGTCATATTGCTAATGAGGCCTATCCTCAACTAGTTGTCCTAGTAAGACTTGACAACTACACACACACACACACACACACACACACACACACACACATATATATACACACATAAAATACTAATTTTAATATTATAAAATTTATTTAAATACAACTCTGTCTATATATACATACACTTCCATTATAACTATTGTTTATATTTTGCTAAATAAAAATATAAAATATAACTCTAAGTTTATACTATAATATAATATTATGATATTATATTATATTATAATTCATATTCCAAAATAAACATCTATCTATATAATTAAAAATATTCTTTATCTCAAAATAATTAAACCACAAGTAATTATTATAATAATTATATTCATTTTAATATTATAATTTCTTTCTTAATATAACTTTTACATATATATATATATAGATAACACTCTCATTTACATTACCTACTATAATGTATTTTTAAAAAATTGTCTTATTTAATAAAACACCCATTTACAAAGGAAAATTTTGGTGCATTTGCTTACATATATAACTTGATGTTTTCATCATAACTTAGTAAGAATTTCAGGGCCAAGAAAGAGGATTTTGGAGACGAATTCATTATATATTGTCCTAGATGTAGACATAGCCATTTGTTAAATTATTATGTTGCAAACATTGTAGAACTATCTTGAAGTTTTTGTAAATATGGTCACGAGGAATGCAATTGTCCAGGAAACCATTACATCAAAGATGCACTAATTGGAGGTGGATTACTATTTGTTGAAGTTTGGTACATGTAGATGCAACGCCATTAAACCAAGAGGAACACTATTAGAAATAAGAGTCATGTCGAGTATGTATTTTTACACTTCACCTTTAAGTACACTAATTATAATAATTCATTAAGTGTCCTTCCATTGCTCATTTTTCAAAATATTATTCAACAAAATAATCATGTATGTATTTGCGCAACCATTGGATAACAAATGAATTACCACTTTTGTACCCTATATGTTGGAGACCATGTACAATCAACCTACCATGAAGAAATCTACATCTAATGCAATTGAGTTCTTTTGTTGTTTTTATGTAATTGAGACCATTTGCATCACGAAGCCAAACACCTCTTAGGCATTTATTTCTCCTATTGTTGCAAAACCACTTTAGAACTTTCCCCAATTCAAAACCATGTGCTTCTGCTATTTGTAAATACATTTCTTCAACTACAAACCTATTTAGACCAATGGAGAACAACAAAGTATAATTGGGAACAACATACACTAGTCATTATGTGTTAAAAATTGATAGCTTAAGGATAAATTCTATCTAGTGGGAACCCTTCTTCATCTAGAGAAGCCCCTACTAGCCCTTGGAAGATTTTAATTTGGTCAAGGAAAAATATTATTTTTGATGAGAAACCCACGTGCACAAAAGTACAAGTCAACTTGGGCAAGCTAATTTGTTAAAATTGGAAACTAGGGCCAAACTCCATATGGGTCTCCTTATTTATGGAAACTGATATTTTTCTAGGATTCCTCTCCTAGAGAGGTATAGGATTGATCTAAAGATCATCCGATTCCGACATGTATTCATGGAGATATGAATTTATTTGTGTTATGGGACAATTCGTCAAGGTTGGCCAGCAACCAAGTTGCCCCGACTTATCCTCCATATTTTAGTATAAATAGAAGAGGACTTTAAGTCATTTGTCTTACAAACTCTTTTGATCTCTCTTCATTCTGTTTTGGGTTTGATGAAGATGAGGTCTAGAAGGAGTGCCATAGGATATACAATGACCTAATGATGCCCTAATCTGCCATAAAAGGAAGAAGCCTCATGATGCCCTAATGCTTCCCTAAGGAAGATCAAATCAAAACCATGGAAGGAGATACCTATAACATTGTGAAGAAGGTGAAGGATGATTCCATTATGCAACAAGGAAAGGCCTATATGCTAATCAACTTAACACTGTCCTGAAGGGGTCATAACGTCGAAGAAAGAAGACTACTAGGCCACAGTTAATGAGGGATTCTTAGGCACCAAAACGAGGCATGTATTCGCTATAAAGAGAAGGAATTGACAAGTTCTAACCATAGTCCAATCAAGTGTCACAAGCTGGTGCCCTAGACGCTGTCAAGGAAGAGATGCACACAGTCAAGTAAGAAAGTTATATGTTTTCCAAGGAAGGGATCTAATCCGCAGTATAAATGTAGTCAAGAGGCACTAATACGCAGCTCAATCTAGGATCCCTAATCCGCAGTTTGATGAGGCTCCTATTTGCCCTAGCTGCAGTCCAAGAAGAAGGTTCAAGCCCCTATTAACAAGGTTCCTAGTAGCTATCAAATTGTCCATTAAACTGTTGTCCAAACAAGAGTTTAAGATGCATTCAGGTATGCCCTCATTCGCCGTCAAAGGAGGGCTAGTGCTGCCCTTGTCACAGTCGTAAAGGACGACACTCGACTACAACAAATATAGGAGGAAAACCTTAGTTGAAGGAGCCCTTATCTATGTATGAAAGGACCCTTAGTCACAACAAGGAAAGTGGATCTAAACCTGCAGCAAGGGTAATTGTATTACAACATGGTGTTGTAGGTGGCAACATATCTCTTTGGACATGATTTGTTCCTAGGACTGTTTACTTGGTTGGTGAATCATAGTGTTGACAACAAAGTCAAGTATAGCAAAAAACGTTGTATCAAGATTATGTCTGGGTATGTATAAAGGGTTCATGAGATCTGTTGGAAGAATCTCTTGCTATAGCTAGCTACTTTTCTAGGCTACAAGCCATAGCAAGAAGCTAAGGCTATTCCATGATAGAGTTATAGTATTGCAGTATGCAACATATAGGTGTAAGTGTGGATGGGTGCAGCATGATGATGAGGTGCAACACAGTGATGGATACAACATGGGTGCAACATGATGATGAGGTGCAACATAGTGATGGGTGTGTATAATTTTGTAGAACTTTTCCTACAAATCCGCTAGCTCTGATACCATGTAGAACTTTTTCTACAAATCAGCGAGCTCTAATACCATGTAGAAATTTCCCATCTGTAGATCAACCTAGTAATGCAATGTACTAAAGCAAAACACTTGATCTATTTCTACAAACAATTTAGTGGAAGCTTAATCAACTATGAGCAACATTAATAAGAACACATATAACTGAGAAGAAGGAATCAATCACACAAAACACAGAAGAATTTACCCGGGGAAAGCACCTACCTAAAACCCCATCTCTGTATTATCATACAAGTGGAAATATGTCTGTATTACATAAAGCCTTAGCTTGGAAGCCATCCAGCTCTTAGTACTATCTCTCTGTTGCTCATAGATAGTCAAAGGCTTCTCACAAACCTCCTTCTCTACCCTCCAAGCCTCCTATTTCTGTGCACAATTTTTTCTGGGTCCTCAAGCTGCAACCTGTGTGATTCTCACCTCACACACAACACTGACTTCTGAAATAACTGCACAAACCTGAAGGAGATAAATCCTCATTATGGATGAGCTTCCTTTATAGGAAAAATATTCATCCAACTGATAGTACACTGTCCCTTCTCTGATCTCAACTCGGTCTCTGTCTGAACTGACATGCATCAGTTATCCATGAGGGAATGCTCAGTTATCTGAAATAATAGTTGTCACATGCATGCAAGCATTGACAAACTATATTTCATTATTTTAACAACTTGTTAAAATAATCTAATTGGACTTGAATAAGTTAAACTAAGTCAACTGATTCTCTCATTATAGAATTGAACCTTATCTCCTTTAATCAAGGGATAAATTCCTAAATCAAGGGAGAAAATAATTCCATGATCTCACAAAGACTTCAAGTTTAATTTTCCATAATTAATTAACTCATGGAGATTAATTAATTAATATTTTAAACTGCTGTTAAGACCAAATTCGTTTTTACTTCCTATAGTTAGACCAGGGACTGCTAAAAATAGGAAGGGACTTAGAAATTCTATTTTTAGAAGATTATATTTTTAGCAGTTTCACCTCTCACCCAAGGTGGCTAAAATGCTCATTGGCCAAACTACTATTTTTAGAAGTGCTATTTTTAGCAGTTTTATTTTTAGCACTTTCTAAATTTATCATTTCTTGTTGCACATTTTTCAACACTCCCTCTCAACAAGAAAGGCTTCCTCTCGAACCTGATCTTGTAACTCTAGAATGTTCTGCATGTAACACATCTACCTGGTCTGATTGTTCCTGAAACTCTCGGAACAAAAACAATCCCAATCGACCACTTTATTGGGCTAGGAACATACTCTGATGTTGAAGCTCTACCTGTAGTGGACAAGTGCTCCCTCTTTGACATCTGCGCTACTACAACATCTCCATGAATCTCACACCATTTCACACCTCCATGTGCCACCTAGCACTGTGCAAAACACTTGTGCCTCTCGCATTGCTGCAGCCTGCTAGCTATGCGCTGTCCTGGAATTCCCTACACTGTCACTCTCTCTGTTGCTCCATCTGTATCTGTCTCTACCCAATTAGTAAGTTCCTGCTACTCCACATCGAGGCTCCTGTAGCAAGGTCTCATCCAAGAGGTTGGGTACCTCAGGGATCCTGCCCCTCCTCCTTGGGATGATCACTCCACATCACCCCACCTCCTACTTGGAGGTATGGCTGCATGTGATCCCTCTGCCCACCTGGGTCAACATTTCCCCCTACTGGAGGTCTCCGCATGAGTATATGTCTCTACTCGATCTCCTTTCATCTTCCCCTGTTGTGGCTGCTCCACAACCTCCTGAAGTTGCTGCACCAATCATGGCTCCTCCACAATTTTCTGAGATTTCTTCTCGCGCTGCATGTTGAGAGGTAATTTACTCTCCCTTTCAACCACCAAGTATCTAACCTTTGCCTTGCTCCTCAAGGATTTCCATGCATCTTGTACCTCAAGTGCATATAAGTTCTTGGCTAGCACACCAATCTATTTCCACTTTCCCGCCATCATGAAATTTTATAGAAAAAGAGCTGATTTTAAATCAGCGATATCTCCCTCATTCGAACTCCAATTTAGCCGTTTTTTTTTTTTTTTTTGGGTATTTTTCCACAAGGAATCCAAATCTGCTATTTATTTCTAAAAATTTTGTACATAAATTTTCAGATCTACTCCGCAAACTCTCGGCCCAAACTCAAAACTTCAAAATCTCCTCTAAGTATATTGTTCTCTCCTTGATCTCCTGTGCTCCGATATTATGTAGAATTTTGTAGAACTTTTCCTACAAATCAGCTAACTCTGATACCATGTAGAACTTTTTCTACAAATCAGTTAGCTCTAATACCATGTAGAAATTTTCCACCTATAGATCAACCTAGTAATGCAATGTACTAAAGCAAAACACTTGATTTACTTCTACAAACAATTTAGCGGAAGCTTAATCAACCATGAGAAAAATCAATAAGAACACATATAACTAATAAGAAGGAATCAATCACACATAACACATAAGAATTTACTTGGGGAAAGCACCTGCCTAAAAACCCATCTTTATATTATCATACAAGTGGAAATATGTCTGGATTACACAAAGCCTTAGCTCGGAAGCTATCCAGCTCTCAGTAAAATCCCTCTGCTACTCATAGATAGTCAAAGGTTTCTCACAAACCTTTTCCTCTACCCTCCAAGCCTCCTATTTCTATGCAGAGTTTTTCCTGGGTCCTCCAACTGCAACCTGTGTGATTGTCACCTCACACACAATACTGACCTCTAAAATAACTGCAAAAACCTGAAGGAGATAAATCCTCATCATGGATGAGCTTCCTTTATAGGAAAATATTCATCCAACTGATAGTACACTGTCCCTTCTTTGATCTCAACTGGGTCTCTGTTTGAACTGACATGCATCAGTTATCCATGAGGGAATGCTCAGTTATCTGAAATAATAGTTGTCACATGCATGCAAGCATTAACAAACTATATTTCATTATTTTAACAACTTGTTCAAATAATCTAACTGGACTTGATTAAGTTAAACTAAGTCAACTGATTATCTCATTATAGAACTGAACCTTATCTCCTTTAATCAAGGGATAAATTATTAAATCAAGGGAGAAAATAATTCCATGATCTCAAAAAGACTTTAAGTTTATTTTTTCATAATTAATTAAATCATGGATATTAATTAATTAATATTTTAAACTACTGTTAAGACCAAATTCGTTTATACTTCCTATAGTTAGATCAGGGACTGCTAAAAATAGGAAGGGACCTAAAAATGCTATTTTTAGAAGATTATATTTTTGGTAGTTTCACCTCTCACCCAAGGTGGCCAAAACGCTCATTGGCCAAACTGCTATTTTTAGAAGTGCTATTTTTAGCAGTTCTATTTTTAGCACTTTCTAAATTTATCATTTCTTGTTGCACATTTTTCAGCAGGGTGTAGCATGATGATGAGGTGCAACTCAGTGATGGGTACAACATGGTGATGGAATCACTTGAGTTCAGATCTACTACCTCATGTGTCATCTTCTTAAAAAAGTTCTCTGCTCTTATTTTGTCAAGTCAAAATGTTGACTTCTGATGTATATGTACTCTCTATCTCTCTACTGAACTGTTGAAGAACATAAGAAGAATTGATAAAGGGTTTCCCCACATTAGGGTTTGTCTCTCGCTGGCGCCACATCTTGTGTCCTCTTGTATTGACTTGTTTTTTGCAATTTATGTTTATGTTCTATCTACATTTTACTATCATGCTAAATGTGATTGCTAATCTGGAATTGATATTGAGTTAATATGAAAAATTGAAGTAAATTTTCTCTAAGCATAGAACATACATAAAATTAACATGGTATCAGAGCTGAGGTGAAGACAAAGCCCAAGCAAGAGTGAAAGAGCAATCACCGAAGACAGTTGGAAAGGGAAAAAGGCTCAATGGGTTCCTCATCCCTCTTCAAATTCACCAAGGGTGAAGTTGAAGCAAAGAAGATTATCAAAGTGGCATAGTGAAAGCATCTGGTGGCCTACCTATAGGTCACTTCAATGGGAAGTCCGGATCTGAGAATGGAAGGAAAGGTAGATTCCTTGCTTGCAATAAGATTGGCCATTATGTGAGGAAGTGTCCAAATAGAAGGGACACATTACTTGATGATGATAACAATCATTCTAGGGGCATCTTCAATGATTAGAGGAATGACAGATACAATGGCAAAGGAAAAAGGAATGCAGGTCATCAAGGAAATGGTCGACTCTTCAAAGAAAGCGAGGAACTGAAGGTATGAAGAATCAAATCTTGTTTCTGATAAGCTAAAGGAATATTATCTTATATTGGCCTTCTCCACTACTTCTCCTCCAGACTGTTTGGGCTTCAAGGCACTTCATCGGATAGAAGGAAACTCTCTAATTTTATAGAGAAGGAAACAATCGTGGAGATTATACTTGGAATCAATGCCACCTATCCCAGAAAGGGTGTAGGGAATGTTACCCCTCAATTGAATGAGGGTAACATCATTCATTTACAAGAATTCCTTTATGTTCTTGATCTCAAGAAGGACCTGGTGTCCATTTCAGTAATGGAAGACAAAGGTGGCATTCATCGATGGAAAGGTACGTGTTTGAAAAAGGAATTTTCAAGATGCTTTTACTCTTGGGTTCAGGGTTGGCAATTTGTATCAAGTTGTAGGAAGTCCATTGGGGACCATGTTAGCTGACCCATCTCTTATATAGCACCGAAGGTCTCCTTATTATGGGTCCCTACCCGATGTGAGTCAGATGGTGACAGGGATGCCTGAATTCAAGAAGAGCATGAAGGTACATGTTCCAGATGTACTGAAGGAAAACTTACAAGGGGACCATTCCCCTCATGTAGCAAGTCCACAGATTTGGAACAATTCGAGGGGTTTGAGATTCATGATCGTGAATCTCATGTCTGCAGGTAGAAGAAAGCCCTCTATGGCTTGAATCAAGCACCACGGGCTTTGTATGAAAGGATAAATAGTGATCTGATGAAGCTGAGATACACTAGGAGTGAAGTTGATCCAAACCATTGCTTGAAGGTTGTGGATGATATACCTCTCATATTGGTAACTTATGTGGACGATCTCTTTCTGGAAGGTACTGACCCTCTCATTTACAAAAGTAAGAGGGAGTTAAATTCCAGATTTGGAATAGTGAACTGCAAGCCTGTGACTACCTCGATGAATCCTAACTTTAAGAAGTTATGTGGTAGTGATGTTAGACCTGATTTAGGAAATTCCTTTGAGTTTCATAAACTCATACTAGCATTGATGTTCTTAGTGAACTCCCAACTGGATATATGTTTTGCAATTAGCATGTTGAGCTCATATATTGGATTGGTGCCAAGAATCATTTGAGATATCTTCAGGGCACAATCTCTCATGGATCAAGATACATTGTCGGAAATGTGATGTTGAATGATTATTCTAATGCTGATTAGGCAAGCAGTGTAGAGGATCGCAAGAGAACTTTTGGGTGTTGGTTCTCATTGGGTTCTGCTTTGATATCCTAGATGAGCAAGAAGCAGAAGTTAGTTGCTTTGAGCATCGTTGAGGCCGAATACATAGTTACGAGTGTGACCTCATGTGAAGTTGGTTGGTCGAGGAAGCTCTTCAGTGAGCTATTTGGACATGCGCTGGACACCATCATGATCTTATGTGACAACCAGAGGGGGATTCAATTGTTCTATGATCACTCGAAGCATATAGACATTAAGTACCACTTTATCTAGGATATGGTACATTGAGGAGCAAGAAGGCTCCATCGCATTGGGACTAATGTGTAGGTTGCCGACATTCAGTTGAAGCCCCTAGGAAAGGTCAAATTTTGGACTTTCTGAGAAGGAATAAGAGTCGTGAAGAGACTTTCTCCTAAGGGTCTTGTAGGATATGGAAATTGAGCTTTGGGGGGCTTGGGGGTACATCTTGTAGCGATGAGCAACCATAGGGTGAGTGGTTCAGCCTTCCCCTAGTGGTCTGCTATGTAGGCAGGATGAGTGGTTCATCCTTCTCTCGCTAAGACACAATCATAGGGTGAGTGGTTTGGCCTTCCCCTAGTGATTTGTTGTGTACAGGGTGAGTGGTTCAGCCTTCCCCTGGGATACCCCTAGCGGCATGTATTCATGGTGAGTGGTTCATCCTTCTCTTGCTGAGACATCCTACCCATGCAGTCTGGGACTCATGGGAAGTACCTCTCATCTGGCCAATGATTAGGGAAATGAGGATAGGTACCATAGTAGTACCGATGGAAGCATCGTGTACCTACCGTACTCCCTCTGCTAGGATGATATTGATCTGGGATCAACTGGAACTGACTTCAGGTCAGTAAGAGTGATATAACTCATTCTCTTTTGGAACTGATTTCAGATCTGTAAGAGTGGTATGATACACTCTCTTTATTTGGAACTAACTTCGGGTCAGTAAGAGTGATATAACTCACTCTCTTTTGGAACTGGTTTCGGATCATTAAGAGTGGTACGATACACTCTCTTTATTGGAACTGACTTCAGGTCAATAAGAGTGGTATGAGACACTCTCTTTATATGGGACTGATTTCGGGTCAGTAGAGGATGGTATGGTACATTCTCAATCACTTCTTCTTCTTCATAGTTCAGTAGAGCAGAGTGGTGCAGGGCACTGATGGAAGAGATAGTACAATTTGGCAGATGGAGTTCTCCCTAGTTGAGAGGGAGTGTTAAAATTGGAAATTGGGTCCAAAATCCACATGGGTCTTCTTATTTATGGCCGCTGATATTTTTCTTGGATTCCTCTCGTCGAGAGGTATAGGATTGATCTAAAGATCATTTGATCCCGACACGTATTCATGGATATATGAATTTATTTGTGTTATGGGACAATTTATCAAGGTCGGCCAACAACCAAATTGCCCCCACTTATCCTCCACGTTTTAGTATAAATAGAAGAAGACTTCAAGTCATTTGTTACACACACTCTTGTGATCTCTCTTCATTCTGTTTTGGGTTTGATGAAGATGAGATCTATGGGAGTGCCCTAGGATATACATTGGCCTAATGATGCCCTAATCCACAGTAAAAGGAAGAAGCCTCATGATGCCCTAATTCTACCCTAAGGAAGATCAAATCACAACCATGGAAGGAGATACCCTATAACACTATCAAGAAGGTGAAGGATGATTCCATTACACAACAAGGTAAGGCCTATATGCTAAGTAGCCTAACACTCTCCTGAAGGGGTCATAATGACATAGAAAGAAGACTCCTAGGCCGCAGTCAATGAGGGCTTCTTAGGCACCAAAAAGTGGCATGTATTCACTATAAAGAGAAGGGATTGACAAGCTCTAATCAGAGTCCAATCAAGTGTCACAAGCTGGTGCCCTAGACGTTGTTAAGGAATCGATGCACACACAGTCAAGGAAGAAATTTATAAGCTGTCCAAGGAATGGATCTAATCCGTAGTATAAATGTAGTCAAGAGGCACTAATATGCAACTCAATCTAGGAGCCCTAATCTACAGTTTGATGAGGCTCCTATCTGCCCTAGCAGCAATCCAAGAAGGAGGTTCAAGCCCCTGCTAACAAGGTTCCTAACAGCTATCAAATTGTCCATTAAACTATTGTACAAACAGGAGTTTAAGATGCATTCAGGTGCCCTCATCCACTGCCAAAGGAGGGCTAGTGTTGCCCTTGTCACAGTCCTAAAGGAGGACATCCCGGCTGCAACAAATATAGGAGGAAATCCTTAACTAAAGGAGCCCTTATCTATGTATGAAAGGACCCTTAGTCACAACAAGGAAAGTGGCTCTAAAATTGCAGCATGGGTAATTGTATTACAGCATGGTGCTGTAGGTGGAAACATATTTGTTTGGACATGATTATTTCCTAGGACTGTTTACTTGGTTGGTGAATCATAGTGTTGACAGCAAAATCAAGTATAGAAAACAACGTTGTATAAATATTATGTCTGGGTATGTATAAAGGGTTCATGAGATTTGTTGGAAGAATCTCTTGCTACAAAGCTGCTTTGCTAGGTTGCAAGCCATAGCAAGCAACTAACATTGTTCCATGACAGAGATACAGTATTGCAGTATGCATCATATAGGTGACAGTGTGGATGGGTGCAAAATGATGATGAGGTGCAACACAATGATGGATGCAGCATGATAATGAGGTGCAACATAGTGATGGGTGTAGCATGATGGTGAGGTGTAGCTCAGTGATGGGTACAACATGGTGATGGAAACACCTGAGGTCAGATCTGCTACCTCATGTGTCATCTTCTTAAACAAGATCTCTGCTCTTATTTTGTCAAGTCAAAATGTTGACTTCTGATGTATATCTACTCTCTCTCTCTCTGCTGAACTATTGAAGAACATAAGAAGAATTGGTCAAGGGTTTCCCCACATTGGGGTTTGTCCTTGGCTGGCACCACATCTTGTGTCCTCTTGTCTTGGCTTGTTTTTTGTGATTTATGTTTATGTTCTATCTACATTTTACTATCATGATAAATGTGATTGCTAATTTGGAATTGATATTGAATTAATATGGAAAATTGAAGTAAATTTGCTCTAAGCATATAACATACCTAAAATTAACATAATTCGACCTCCAAAGACTCATAAATAAACCTTATGTGACGTCAATTTGGAGCATCATCAATGCATCACATTTTCTCTTGGATTGGTTGGTATAGCTTTGGAATTGCATGTCTGTTCTCACATGTGCGAAGGGAAGGAGGAGATTTTTGATTAGTGTGTTGACTTTTTGATTTGATATTGTTGACCAACTTTGATTACACTTTGATTTGGGTTTGTTTGACTTGGTTTTATCTCTGTTTTGGAAGGCAAAATTGATTGGGAGAGAGATCGAATTCTTCAGAGCTAGTTGACTATCCTTAACTACAGACTAACTGAAGTTGACCAAAATTCTGTTGGGGTTTGACCGAATGTTTTATCTCTCTTTTGACCAAGCTTTTGTGACCATTTTGATTGGACTTTGACTAGCAAAGAAAGCCACATCTTTTGACTGTTGATCGAGCTGATTTGGAGGTGGCTTGATTGTTGACTGTTGACTTGTTAGGGCTATTGCTGCTATTGACTTTGACCAAAATTGTAGATTTGACTTTTAGGCTCACCTTTGATTGGATATTGGTTGGTTGAATTTTGATAGTCAAAGGTTTTATTTTGACATAATTTTGATGAATTGGAACATTGTATCTCTTTGTTGAACATTTGATGATAATCTAATAGAAGAAGCATTTTGAAAGGGTTTTCCCCCTTGTGGAGTTTTTCCCTAGTCTTTGACCAAATATTGTCTCTATTGTTCTTGATTGTCTCCTATTGTGCATTGGTTTACTGTTCTATCGACAATTTCTTATTGTTTCTCTAAGATTGAATTATATTGGATAATTTGATTGCTAATTGAAGAATAATTGGTATAAGTGATTGTGTTAAACATAGAAGACTCGAAAATTAACATGGTATTAGAGCTGAAGTGAAGACAAGCCCAGGGAGATAAGAGACAACCAATTACCTTTTTGAGAGATTTGAAGAAGCCTATTTGACTTTTTCAAGATGTCTACCTCATACTTCAAGGAGGGAGAGAAGCTAAATAGCTCATCAAATTTTGTTGTTTGGAAGATCAAGTTGGAGGTGACCCTGGATGAGAATGATATCTTGGAATAAGTGGAAGGAAAGGTACCTGAGCATCTAGAGAATGCTTTCACTACTATCAAGGCCAAGTATAAGAAATGTGAGATCAAAATAAACAAAATAATTATTGACTCTTTAAGAGATCATTTGCTTACTTATATTTCTAGGTTGAAGAAGTCCAAGGAAATCTATGATAAGATGGTGTGGATGTATGAGGCCAACAATTTGAATCATATTTTCTCCTTGAAAAAACAACTCAAGGACATCAAAATGAACAAGGGAGCGACTGTGCAATCATATTTTATGAGGATATCCCAACTAAAGGATCAATAGCTGGAGGATATTTCAAATAGAGAGTTTGTACTTGTTTCACTTCAAGGTCTTCCTCCAATTTGGGAGACATTCATTACAACTAGTAACAACCATGACAAGTTTCTGACATTTGACGAGCTTGTTTGCAAGTTCACTTAAGCAGAGACTAGGATGATATCTAGGGGAAGGATTCAAAAGGTTGAAGAAGGAGATCCCTCTGCATTTTTTGCTTAGGGCAAGAAGAGGAAAGGAAGAGGAAGACCAACTAATTCTAGAAATCCTACTCCAAAATACATGGATTCCAATAAAAGAATAGAAAGGGCATGCCGAAAGTTGAATGCTATGGTTGTCACAAGTATGGTCACTATGCCCAAGGTTGTCTGAAAAAGGGAGATGCTCCAAGTTCCAACTACAACAATAATCATGGCTACAACAATAAGAAGTTCAATAATAGAAGAAGAAGAGTTGATGGAAGAAGAAGAGATTCTCCTAATGATCATCATCTTCCAAAGAGATCAAGAAATTCAAGGTATGGAATTAATGTTGCTGCTACTCAATTTGGATATTTTATTATTTATGCTCTTTTTAGTTCCTCTCTTGTGGATTCGTTTGATAGTTGGTCGGTAGATAGTGGAGCCTCTAGACACTTCATTGGGTATCATGAAGTCATCTCAAACCTGGTTGAGAGGGAGATTGAATTGAAGATCATTCTTGGATATAGTTCTACTTATGTTGTGAAGGGCTTTAGTTATGTTTCATTTCATTTGGACTATGGTGAAATCGTACATTTACATGATGTTATGTACATTCCAATATTGAAGAAGAATCTTGTATATATATATCTCCCTTGGAAGACAAAGGGATGAGGGTTGCCTTCATAAGAGGAAAGATCTTCACCTGGCCTATGGAATCTCGCATAAGGGATGCATTTACTTTGAGGTCAAGATTGAAGGACTCTATAGAGTCAATGGAAGACCAATCTGAGCATTGGCACATGATAGAAATCATCAAAGTGAGCTATGGCGCCAATGGTTTTCCCATCTTCATTATGAAGCCCTGCCCATAGTAAGGAGAGTGGTTTCTGGAATGCTTGAGGTTCAAAATAATCATGATGGGGTTTCTTTGGGATGTGCAATTGGAAATAAATTGAAGGGAACATTCCCTCCTAGCAGGACCAAGAACAATGGCATTCTACAACTCATACATTTTGACTTATGTGGACCCATGCTAGTGAAATCTCTTGGTGGCTATCTATACTATATAACCTTTTGTGGATGACTTTTCACAAAAGACATGGATATTCTTCTTAAACAAAAACACGAGGCATTTGATATGTTCAAGGACTTCAAGGCACTAATATAAAATCAAAGACACAAGAGAATAAGGCGTCGCAGGTCTAATAACGATGTAGAATTCATTTCAAATGAGTTCATTGACTTTTGCAAGAAAGAAAGAATCAAGAAGTAGACCATCATACCTTACAACCCTTAACAAAATGGAGTGGATGAAAGAAAAAAAAAGACCATCATGGAAGCTGCCCGGGCCATGTTGCATGACCAAAAGTTGCCAAAATTTATGTGGGGTGAAGTTGCAAACATTGTAGTCTATGTTCAATATAGGACCCCTCATCAAGCCTTCGGTGACAATACCCCTGAAGAAGTCTTCACAGGTTTGAAGCCCATTGTTGGACACTTGAGGATCTTTAGCTTCCTCGTATAATTCCATGTGCCAAAGGACAAGAGGAACACGAGTACTTAACAATATATTGAAATACAATCTTAAAAAAGACCAAGTGCTCAATGATACAAGAGAGAAATTTAAATCTCTTAGCACAATTATGATCAAAATAGCATCCACAAGAGATATCCAATTTAACAATGAGAAAATAATCCACTCAATGATAGTAATGACAATGAGAAATTAAGAGCATTAATCCACAATGTCACTTAGAGAAATTAGCCATTTAAACACTTATCAACTTGATTGGAACACTTGTGTGAATGCAATAGTGCAAAAGATTCCAATGACTGAAAACAAGCCCAAATCACTTCAACCATTAATGATTATGAATTTTAAAATTTCCTTACCCAATTTTAGAGACTTATATGTGATTTATTATCGCAACAACCTTGTAGTCAAAGATATGCAATTTTATATCAACAATCAAGAAGTGATTCAAGATGTCAAAGATAAGCTAGAATATCAATGCATTTAACTTCCAATGATATTCACTTGATTAAAGGACTATTTAGACACTATAGATAATTTTTATTATGCTCAGATCATACATCAAAATGATGTATATCAAATCTCTAATAACTCAAAAAATCAATGATTCAGTCCTTAATAAACCAACAAGGTGCCTAAATATTAATGCCAAATAAACTCCAATGATTAGCTAATCAATTTGAGTGATTTTTAGATGATCTTTGGTTAATTTTGATGATTCTTATTTAGTTTACATGACTGTGTAAATGGCTGAAGCAAACATATCAGATCTAGAAATTGCCCAACAGTCCTAAAAAAATAACTTATATGCAATCAATTTAACCACAAGATTAATATTCCATGCCTTAAGTGACTTGTTAATGAATTTAGGCTTATTTTATGATTATTTATGCCTTGAATACACTTCTTTAACACTTATATCAGACCTAAAACTTTTAGATTAGACCTCTACAATTTCAAATCAAACCTTGAAAATTATATGACGACCAACATAAAACAATAAAATTGATAGATCAAACCCTTTTAATTTATTTTGATGTCTTGTATGAGTTATCAACTTAATGTGTGGTTCTTTTAGGCTTGTATTATGATGATTATGCAACTGTTATATCAATATATCAAATCTGATATAATTATACATTCAACTAAAATGAGAGATGATGACAATAGAAGCAAACCCCAAGTCCTAATTTGGAGATGTGAGAAAAATCACTCTTCAACACCCGCACTCACAAAATGTTAGCTCAAAACCCAAAGATTAGACCTTTATGATTGCTGCAATCAGAAATTATTAGAGATAAAATGTGAATCCCTTGAAGAAACCATTGTTTGCAATGAGATGTAGGCCTTGAAGGGCTTACAACCTTCTTAATTCTTGCAAAATAGGCTCGAAACACTAGCCTTTTAGGTTGGGTAAGGGCTAGTGCCTTCAGAAAATGGGTTTCTTTTCCAATTTGAAAATAACTAACCTGCAAAAAATGGGTTCAAAAAGCCTAGCCGTCTAGGGTTTTTAAGCGTTGGAAACTTCAGAGGTTTACTCCTTTCTTAGATCCCTTGAGAGATTTTACCTATACAAATAAAAAGTAAATTTTCCCAAAAAACCCATATATACAAAAATAAAATAAAAACCTCAAGAAATTATATACAAGAAAAATTTAAACTGTAGAGGGTTAGTGAAATACAAGGTAAAATGTTAGTATATATAGACACAAATAAGAGAAACTATTTTCAAATTTGGAATGTGGGATAAAAACTTTACAAGTACAATTCAAATTAAAAGTAAATCTAATTAAAAAATTTAAACTACAAAATTAAAACGTAAATCAAATAAATATTTCACAATTTTGAAATATAAAAATTATTTACAAAATAAAATAAATCTAAAGAATATTTACAATTATGCTAAAAACCTCAAAACATAAAATTTGAGATAAAGCCCCAAACCTAAATAGTTGCAAAACAAGAACTAGAAAATTTTATTTACAAAAATTATTCTACAAAAATAATCTACAAGTTATATACAAATACACAATGCTTGGAAATAAATATTTTTGAGTAAATAATTTTATAAATGATGAATAATCATGATAGATCAGATGTGTTTCGAAAGTTATGGTACTACCCACATCCTTAGTGAAGTAAGAAAACCAAACGGAATTCTCAGAGCCCAAAATAGGTCGACTCTCATCCAAAGTCTGTGAACTTGGAGTGCAATGGTGGGGAAACCTGCAAACTCTATATATTTTTTTCAAGCAAACTTGTTAGACATGGTGAATCATATCACCTAAGATAAACCCAAAATCTACAAATAGAATGTTCTTATCACCATCTAATGAATAAACAAACTTTAAAATTTTAAGCACAGTATTGGCAAGCACATACCCAACACATACCACTGATCATCAGACAAAAAACACCATGAACTAAACCCCAAAAGTATTTTATTATGATATTTCAAATGTTCCTAGCAGATTAGTGGAACAAAACCAATGTTACAAAATTACATAGCTTAAAGTTAGAGCTTTCATCATGACTTGAGAAGCAAAATGGCCTCTAATTTATAGATAAATACTCAAAGTGGAAAATAACAGCTAGTTGGCTTGATCCTCGTCAAAATAATCTCAATCATTGATAAATATTTGATCATCTTTCAATATCCACCATCGAAAATATTTATTTTTGAGGGATTTTCGAATTCTCATTAAAACCATTTTTTTGTTAGGTAAAAAATAATTATTTTGAGCTAATTTCCTAAAAAATTTGACTTTGACTTAACCACCAAGGTCCAAGGGTCCAATTTTTCTTGAAATTTTCAATATTCCTTTGGTGGGGGACCTCCAGAAATTAATATCTTTTAGGCCCACAATTTTTCTACTTTGAGAAATTAATTTATCTAACATTTAGTTTTTGAGTCTAAATTAATTAATTTTCTGGCTTATAATTTAATTTTATTTTTGCCAGAAAAATTAATTAATTGAATCATGAGGTGATTAATTGTTTTCCAGCCTCTAATATTTTAAACATGGTGTTTAAGTATGAGGGACGAGGCACTAAAATATTTTTTACATAAGATTTTACAAATTCAACCTTCAAATGGGGAATACCTGTTCATTATAGACCCTCAAAATACCTACCTAATTCTGTGACACAATATGATCTAGTAGACCAAGTGATTTGTAGTAAAATATTTTATCCAAATAGCTTAAATTATTCCCAAACCACTTTTACAATATATTTGAATAAAACAATAAAATTCATTTAAGACCTTGGCGATAAATTTTGCCCTAGATTTGGAGTGAGGTTGGAGGGAAAAACTTTGCTGATCATCCATTTTTTAGAAACACAGATGAATTAGTGAGATGAAAAATCTGTAAGGATGAGATTTGTCGCCAAAATAATAGACTTACCTATTTTGTTACATAATTAAACAGTCGGGCTAACATCATTTACATTACAAACTTGTAGAATGGGTTTTACATTGACATGATAGACTGATGGCTGATGATTCTAAACTTTGAAAAAAATCCTTCAAGCTTCTAGCTCCTGCTTCCTTTGAATGTTGAAAAAATGGCTGCAACATGGCCTCTCCTCACCTCACTCCCTCTTTGTTGGTGATTGTTATGAAACCAGCTCACAAAAAGATAGAAAATATAGATCAACGCCTTAGAATTAAGCCTCTTCGAGGGGGAGACCTCTTTTACATTACACAAATGAATAATTCTTAGATGATACTAATGACAAGACTTCATTTCTATCTATGAGTCTAAGGGGTGATAATATAATTAGAGCCGACATAACAACAATAATGTAATGACACAATAATAACAATAGTGGGCTTCTATGGAGCACAATAATAACAATATGGAGGCTACATGGGCAGAACAATATAATAAGGGGATTGTACTAATAACAATAAGGAGTTACACTAGTATTATAGGGACCTAACATGCCCCTCTCCTTCAAAAAGTGTTGTCCTCAACGCTTGAATAGTTCTTGATGCTTCTGTATAAATTCTTGTCCTCCTATGTGGAATCTTCAGCGGGTAAGTTCTTCCACTTGATGAGATACTCTGAAATTGATCTATTTCATAGCTGTCGATTTCTCAGTTCTGTGACTTCTTTAGGTTCCAATATGATTTTTACTTGTCAAGTTCTCGCAATACTGTTTGAACTGGGATCTTCTGCAACTTTTGAATGAGTACCCACTCTTTTGGGCATATGGATATTTGTAAGGCCTGATGTTTGGAGGAACACTTCCTGGAATCAAATAAATAGCATAATCATGATCATGATTTGGTGGGAGGCCATTGGGAGTCTCAAATACCTTGGAATGATTGTCCAAAACGTTTTGGAGATCTGGAGAAATACATGATTTCGATGTGGGATCCTCTAGTGAACATAATTGTGTAATTACTTCCCGTTGTTCTTTATTTAAAAGCTTTGTCACATTGTTAGAGTTGATTATCTTTCCCGGTTTCCCTTTGATACCCCTCAATTCAACTTCCTTTCCTTCCCAAAAAAATTTCTAGAAAATTTCTTGAAATTTAAAAGTTATCATACCCACAGATTGTAGCCATTGGACTCCTAGTAAAACATCAGCACTACCCATTGGAATGGAAATCATTGGGCTATTCAATACATGTTTTCCCATGGATAACTTGATATTATGGCACTTTCCAGAGAAATTTATGGTTCCTCCACTTGCAACCATCACTTGACACTTTGGTGCTGGATATAGGAAGAAATTCAATTCCTTGGCTATCTTACAACGAATAAAATTATGGGTATTTCCCAAATCAATCAACATTATTACCTTTTTCTTCTTGATATGTCCTGCTATCTTGATAGTTTGAGGAGTGGTAATTTCTTCCAATGCATTACAAGATATGGTCGGATTTATTTCTTGATGCTCGATGTGATCTTTCACTTCTTGAACATTTTTCTTCTTGATATGTCCTTCTATATTGATAGTTTGGGGAGTGGTAATTCTGGCCAATGCGTTACAATATATGGTTGGATTCATTTCTTTTTTCTCGATGTGATATTTCACTTCTTAAACCTTTTTTTTCTTGATATGTCCTTCTATCTTGAGAGTTTGAGTGGTAATTCTTTCCAATGCTTTACAAGATATGGTCAGATTCATTTCTCCTTTCTCTGGGGTGGGTTCCTCGTGTGTATCCTATTCTTTTGATGTTTCTTGATCCTTTTCTTCCTCCTCATAATCTATGTAAAATAACTTCTTCTTAGCACGCTTATGACCTTTAGTGTATTTACTATCACAATTGTAACAAAGCCCTTTTTCTCTTTTTTCTTCCAATTGTTGTGCTATAAATCTTGTAGGTTGTGGAAGGATAGGAGAAAAAAAAATTCCATAATTATAGTCATGAGTGGTGAGATTCCTTGTTTCCATAATTTCACTTTCAATTTTTCTCGCCAACCTGAATGCCTTCTCCAATGAATCAGGTTCCCAAAGACGAACCTTGTGTTAAATGTTATTCTTTAAAGTCCCTATGGAGACATCAATCATTTTCTTCTCTGGAATCTCATTTACCCTTATATTCAATTTTTGGAAGCCTTCAATGTGCTCTGCCATTGAACCTTTTTGTTTGAGATTTATCAATTGGCTAAAGAAGGTATTTCTCTTTGTATCCTCATAATGTGCTATCATTTCCTCCGTGAAAATTGACCAAGTGAAAAGTGTTTTATGAGAACAAAACCCTTTATACCATAAAAATTGATTCGATTCTAAATAATTAGATGCAATATGTACCTTTTGTAACAGCAGTACACCATGTAGATCAAAATATTTCTCCATCTGTAGTATCCAATTTATCGGATCCTTGCCATTAAACTTTCTCATCTCGCTTTTTCTTATTTTTAGGAGATCAATCTTGAAATGAATTTAACTCTGTGATTTTGGATCTTCCAGTTCTGAAATCACAATTTGTAGTAGTCCTTTGACTCTTCTTTCTAACTCTGTAAGTCTGATCACAATTGGATTCCTGAAGGAATATTTATTCCCAATCTCCCATAATGACCTAATTATAGACTAGTTCAATAGAGTGAACTTGTATGACGTGCCACATGTCACTATTTCAACCTTAGGTTCTGAAAGTTATACACAAACAAAATACAGTCTGTCCTCTTTCTATAACTTCTGACGAAATTTCAATCTGATACTCAGAGAGAAAGTTATGACGATTTTCCCAAGGTCACTTGTTTAGGATGTAATTCAGGAGTCTGCAAATACCCTAAATTCCTTAGATCATATAGCCGAAAATATAGCGAGACAAGATCTGAAATTCGGACCTGAGATTTAGAACAAGTTCTTCTCAATTTTTTGTTTTTTTTGCTTTTAGGTTCAGAAGCTTTGTAGTGAAAAAGTTATAGCGAACATTCCACGATGACCTGTTTAAGATGAAATTCTAGTGCTTGCAAAAACCCTAACTTCCTCAGATCTTATATCCTAAAATATAACGAGACAAGATCTGAAATTTGGACCCGAGGTTCTGCGCGATTTCATCTCAAATAGGCTTTTTTTTTTGTCTTTTGAACCGTCGCAAAAAAAAGTTATAGTGACAATGCCACGATGACCTGTTTGGAGCAGCGAAACCCTAGAATCCAAAGCTCTGATACCAAATGTTATGAAACTAGCTCATAGAAAGATATAAAAGATAGATCAACGCCTTAGAAATAAGCGTCTTCGAGGGGGAAACCTCCTTTACATTACACAAATGAACAATTCCTAGATGATACAAATGACAAGACCTCCTTTCTATGTATAGGAGTCTAAGGGGTCATAATATAATCAGAGCTGACATAACAATAATAATGTAAGGGCACAATAATAACAATAGTTGGCTTCTATGGGGCACAATAATAACAATATGGGGACTACATGGGCGCAACAATATAATAAGGGGATTGTACTAATAACAATAAGGGGTTACAGTAGTAGTATAGGGACCTAATAGTGATCACTTGATTTCTGAGCTAACAATTGGTGTTGTTGCAAAGAGTTTGGGTTCAAAGTTTGTGTTTTAAGGTGGCATAGATATTGAAAAAAATTGCGAGAAGTTGGGCAAGTTCCTTCAAGGCCTCAAGGCCTAAAGGTTGATATCTAAACCCTCTTATTCTCACTATTTTGCTACAACATTCTAATCTCTTCCTAACAGTGGTAAACATTTTCATTTAAGTGTCATAATAATAATTTATAAGCTGCCTAAGACATTAAGGAATTTATTGCATAGGTTGGGGCACTCATAACTTGACTTGTTTTATGAGAATTTGGTGACTGTCACAAGCTTGCTGAGGTCTAATCCTAACAGTGACATAAATGTCTTTTCATGGTTTGCATCTTCATTTAAAGTGCTCTTAAGGAAACAACTAATTTGGCACTGTTTGACATACTTGGCATAAGAATAATTCTTGAGTTATATACTGTTGTAATAAATTAGCTTACTATTGTCTTAATTTCTCATTAAGTTTCACTTGATATCATTAGAACATAAGGCTTCTATTGTTCATGCTCTTATAGTTTATTGTGGAAAGGATAGTTAGCATTAAATTAAGTTTATGGTTGGACTAATTGTCATATTGCTTCTATTGTTTCAAAGGCACTAACACATTGATGTCTTGTGTAAGCTACAAAATCTCAGATTTTGCACTTAAAGAAGCTCACTCTCTAAAGCACTTGAAATTAAATCTATCTTGTTAAATTGTGGAGTATCTTGGTTACATCACTTGACTTTTGGGAGATCTAATTATTTCTATAAATCTAATTGGCATTGAAGTAACTTGTTCTAATTGTGTTTGAAAGAGCATTAAATTGTCTAAAATCTAAGTGTTTTTGACTTTAGGATTTGTGGAAAATTATCTTGAATAATTGGTATTAAGAAATCTAATTTGGAAAGCCTCTAAGGACATTGAGATCATTATTGTCTCTTTTGAGTAATTGTCACTGACACTTTGTATTGTCTCATTGGCTAATTGTTCTAAGTGGATAAGTGCTCTAGTTTCTCTACTTGCTATCATTTGTCAGCATTTCTTGATTATATATTTGTGGGTGATAACTTTATCTTGAGCATATTAGTGATCTTTTATTTGAGTGATTATTAAGCAATTGTATCATGGATATATGTCGTATTGTGTTGGCACTTGTTAAATTAGCACATAATCTTGCGGTTGAAATTGTCTCTTTTTCCATTTCTACGTACTTATTGTCCTAAATCATAACTCAAGTACTCAAGGACACATTAACAATCTTGCCTAAAGAAAAACTCATCCACCTTTCACATCATTATAAGACTAGTTCTTCATTTAATAATTTGCCTCCAAGCATAAGTTTGGTTGATAGAAAATAGGACCACCTTTCTCATCTAGCTTGAGGAGCCAACACTTCTTTAGTGGTTAACACAGTGACCTTACAGTCGTAAAAGCCACAACCTCTACAACTTCTTAGGCACCAGGTGGCTAGTACGTAAGGGGAGGTATCATTAATCAAGCCTATGCCTTCTTCCCCTTGGTCTCTTTCTCACAACCTAGTCTAGAGATTAGCTTCCAAATAGTTAAGAGGAAGGATACACCTAGAATAGGTGTCTAATTAAAAGAATCAAGATTCCTGCATCACACCTAAGTTATAGAATCTACATAACATATAGGATAGTTAAGAATTCAAGCAATGGTTGTTCATCCAGTCATTTGGTCCTTAATTGATATAAAACAAGTAAGTTGACTCGATAAGGCACTGGTTCCATAAGTAATTTTATCTAATTTATAAAAACTTGCTAAATCACCCAAGTGGCTAGGCCATTTAATTGGGTCTCTAGGACTCGTTGGTTGCCAACTTGTCTCTCATTTCCATCTTCCATAGGGACTACCCCCCATAGCCTGTTGTTGGGAGACATCTAGAACAGAGAGGTTGGGGGATCAGAGTGACAACCCCCGACTTGAGTCATTGTTGCAACGTACCTATACAATTTGAGTGATAACAAGACATACCACTTATAGAGGCCACACAAGCCACTTGGAGAGCTCGTTACATGGTTGATACCCTAGATGAGAGAGACATCCACCTTGGAGGAGATGTGTCATAACTTTCTCACTATTTTATGCATTGATTGACTTGTCATTTGAGTTGGTTATGAGATATTGCATTTTATTGTTCCCTTGGAGGAAAGAATGGATCTAGAGGACTCCAAGTTATTTTATTATTTCTTCTTGGAGAAAAATGTTGATCTAGAGTCCACTATTATTATCTTCGCGTAAAGGAGGTTTTAGCTAGACTCTATATAAAGAGTATCTCTTCCTCATTTTTACTCATGATTGGATTGATAGGGTAAAAATCAATAAGCTTAGTTTAAGATCATGTAGGAGGTGTATTTGAAGGAAAAAACAAGCATATGTGAGTCTTGTTACTACTCAAACTAGAAAGGGACCTAAAGGGGACCCCTAAAGGGAAATTGCTAGACCAAGGGCAACAAATGGAGACTTAGCCCACTGCCACCTCAAATAAGGCTCGCTACTATTTACGAAATTTCACCGAGGGGAGGAGACACGATATTTATGGAGCCACAAATGAAGGATAAATCATCAAGTGGATATTGAGTGACCCAAATAATCCCTTTCCAGAAGCGGTTGAAGAATAGGGCCTTCTTGCTTTCTACGCAAGGTACAATGTCTTTTAGGAGAATGATAAGAGGATTTGAGGTTTAGCTTTAGGGAATATGAATTTTGAAAGAGTTTCCCAATCCCTAAAATCCTTATTGAAATTGGTATCTTAGATGGTTCTTGAAGAATTGTCTTTTCAAAGGAATGGGACCACACGGGACCAATGGACCTGGCCTAGGTTAGGAGGTAAGAGTTTAACAACCAATGATGTTCTTAACCTAGACAAAGAGGGGGAAAGAATTAAAGAGGCACTATCCTTGGAGATATTATAGCAAAGTTTGATATCAAAGGTAGGGATTGGCTTTCTCATAACCCCACCATCAAAATGGATTCAAAATTGGAGGCGGCCTTGAGGAAGCACCAATGCAGGAGAGCCTAGGAGATTGAACTTTTTGGAGGGCTATTTTATAGGGAAAGTGATGCCCTAGGTGACCTAAGTTGGCTAGACCTAGGAAAAGGTGAAAAATAATTGATTTTAGGTGACCAACTCTTGGTATATCAGTAACTTAGCCTTGGGAGAATGGAGTCTATGATAAATATGAATGGAGACCTTGGTTCTCAGTCAAGGAGGCCTCAAGACTACTTCGCCAACCTTCTAGGGAAAAGAGAAGCAATCTTGCATATTTTATACTTCAATGTGCAAAAGGTGATGGCTTATCAAGATGATTTCATTGATAAAATTATCCCTAGGAGATTTCATTCAAATTAAGCCTTAACATTTTAAAGCAGTGAATAACTTCTGCGAGGTTCTCCATTTTTTGGCATCAAAGGCAAAGTTTATTACTTGAAGCTAGTAAGCTAGAATCTAAATATTTTCCTTCAAATTTATTAGATGATAAAAGGTTTTCAACATCCTCATAATTTATAACTAAGAATCACATCTCATGGAAAGCATCTATTTGATTTTCTCGATTAACTGTTATTTCTCATAGTAGTTGCTTTCCACGCGAATTGATAAAGGTTGACTATCCTTTTGCATTGTACTGGAGGTTCCATTTGTCATTTAGAATAATTATGTTTTTCCCAAACGTTATTCCTTTCTACTTTTCTTGATTTGTTTCATAGCCCATTTCTTGTAGAAGTAACAATATGTCCTTTTAGGTATAGGTATGGTATATGTATATGATGTTCATGAAGTAATTTCGAAAATCAAGTTATGTGGCATATAGAATTTCAGTTGACCCATAAGGGATGGTGTGGATTATTATCATGAACAAATTTCTCATAAGTAGGCTTCTCTTGACATTCATTGACTTCATTATATTAAGTAGATGTTTTTAATTGAAACAAATTATCAACCCACTCTTTGTAGATGTTCTCAGATACTGGAAAGTGATGTTTATGAGATAATTTCTAAAGTTAGGTTTTTTTCGTGTCCCAAATATCTATAATATAATTTATTGTATTTTTCTTTTCATTCACTGAATTTAAAGGCTATGAAATTATCTTGTATGGCAACTTTCACTTAGATAAATCACCCTTTTTTGTAGCCTTGTAAATATACTATGTAACTTTATCATCAAATGTGTCATAAGAACATTTTTTCTCATCACCCTTAGAATGTGATATAAGATAAATATAGTAGAATTGAATTTTTATATTGGAGTCAACTTCTTAGAGTAAATGATATTTTTGTAGCTACAAATAATTTTGTATTGAAAACGTTGGGTAAACAAAACCTTGTCAATCAGCTACAAGCAACTTTGTATTGAAAAAGTTGGGTAAACAAAAATTTGTCAATCATAATTATTAAGTAATCAAGTTATTGATTTAAATTTGGATAAATTTGATTATATTTGGAACTACAAGCAACTTTATATTGAAAATGAAGTTGGGTAAACAAAGCCTTGTTAGTAATAATATCATATGATCAAGCTATTGGTTCAACCTTTGATAAATATATTATATAGTGATTTGTAAGTAACTGTTTGGATCTTATGTCAATTTATTTGATGTTAGAAGAAACCATTTCAATAATATAATAGTTTCTTTATTTTGCAACTATAAATATAATTGTCTATATTGACAACTATATGAGGTAAAATTTGACCTCTAGGTTGATCGTAGGTCAATAAGTGATGAAGTTGAAGTAGCACCGGTCAATAATATATGACCTAATTTATTGGAAACAGATCAATAATGTAGAAAAGGTTTACAATTGAATATAATGTAACAATATAAACTTTGAATATGAAACGAAATAACATGTCTTATTTAATAGAACACCCATTTACAAAGGCAAATTTTGGTGCATTTACTTACATATATGACTTGATGTTTTCATCATAACTTAGTAAGAATTTCAAGGCCAAGAAAGAGGATCTTGGGGATGAATTGATCATATATTGTCCTAGATGTAGACAACCATTTGTTAAATTATTGTGTTGCAAACATTGTAAAACTATCTTGAAGATTTCATAAATATGATCACAAGGAATGCAATTGTCCAGGAAACCATTACATCAAAGATGAACCAAATGGAGGTGGATTATTGTTTGTTTAATTTTGGTACATCTAGATGCAACAAAATTAAACTAAAAGGAACACTACTACAAATAAGAGTCATGTCGAGTATGTGCTTTTACACTTCACCTTTAAGTACAATAATTGTAATAATTCATTTAAGTGTCCTTACATTTCTCATTTTTCAAAATATTATTCAACAAAATAACCAATTGAGTTCTTTTGTTGATTCTATGGAATTGAGACCATTTGCATCACTAAGCCAAACACCTCTTAGGCATTTATTTATCCTATTGTTGCAAAATCACTTTAGAACCTTCCCCAATTCAAAACCATGTGCTTGTGCTATTTGCAAATACATTTCTTCAACAAAAAACCTATTTAGACCAATGGAGAACAACAAAGTATAATTGGGAAGAACATACACTAGTCATTGTGTGTTAAAAGTTGATAGCTCAGGGAGAAATTCTATCCAGTGGGAACCCTTCCTCATCCAAAGAAGCCCCTAATAGTCGTTGGAAGAATTTAATTTGGTCAAGGAAAAATATTATTTTTGATGAGAAACGCACATGTGCACAAAAGTTCAAGTTGACCTAGGCAAGCTAATTTGACCTCCAAAGACTCATAAATAAACCTTGCCACATCAATTTGGGGCATCATCAATGCATCAAATCTTCTCTTGGATTGGTTCATATAGCTCTAAAATTGCATGTCTATTCTCAAATGCATGAAGGGAAGGAGGAGCTTTTTGATTAGTGTGTTGAATTTTTGATTTGATAGCATTGACCAACTTTGATTACAATTTTATTTGGGTTTGTTTGACTTGGTTTTATCTCTGTTTTGGAAGGCCGAATTGATAGGGAGATAGATTGAAATTTTTAGGGCTAGTTGACCATCCTTGACTATAGAAACTATGATTATAGGACCCTAACAGTGGCTCCAGCTAGGGATGACATCCTCCCTTTGAGGTGTCAAGAACTCTTGTCTCAATAGCCTTCGTCCAGTGCCTTCAGTCTTCGTTCTACATCTGAATTGATTTGTTTACTGCTATAGATATGGAAACATCTCATCAGGAGCTTATGGCCTTCTCCTCGGGCTTCAACTTTTGATGGAAACCACCTACACTTGCAGTAGAAAAATAAAATGGTATGTACAATGGTTTGAGTGAAAAGTGTTTTATGCTTGAGGAAAGTAATTTTTGAGCATTCTGCCATATATAGGTCCACCAGGTAGCTCTGTTCCAGACATATCTTTCAGAAAAAAAACATTGTTCCCTATGTAAGTATCAATTTTGTAATGTCCCTTCCACAAATTATCAAACTTGCCATACTTACCCTTGTCCTCATTTCTTGAATCCCACTTTAGCACAATGTCTTCTAATTGAAAATCATCAGCTTTTGTTCTTCTGTTGTAAATCTCTTTGATATTCTCTTGGATGACTTGGGTTTTATTGTGAACTTCTTATCTTGATTGTTGCAGTTGTATGGTATGGTTTATTCTTCTATGCAGGTCATTATGTTCAACTTTGGATTCTTGCAGTAATTTCAAAACAGGGATTCCTAAGGATGTGAGGAAAACAACATCTATCCAATAAAATAGTTGGAAAGAGGACATACCAATGGATTTTTTGGTAGTGGGTCTATCAGCCCACAAAGCATTGATTAATTTTTATGCCAAGACTTCTTGTTATCTTGCAACAAATTCTTAATGATATTAAGCAAAATCAAGACTCTGCTAGCCCATTTCCCTATGGGTAATAGGAAATAGAGTGACCCAATATTATGTTATACTTGTTGTAGAAGTCCACCATCTTATTTGATTTGAATGTAGTTGCATTATCAGTAATGATCTTATTTCGGCATCCAAATCTAGCAAGAATGTTACCTTCCATGAATTTGATGATTACTGCATCTGTGACTTGTCTTGTAAGTACAATTTCATTCCATTTCGTTGAATAATCAGTGGCTATAAGAATCCACTTATGCTGGGATGAGGAACTCAGATGTATTTCGCCAATGAAATCGAAACCTCATTGCTGGAAAGGAGTTTCAACTGATATGGGCTTCAAGGGTAAGGGTAACAATTTTCTTTTACCTTCAAATATTTGGCATTGATGACATGTGGTGACTTTCCCCTGGACATTTGAAAACAAGGCGAGATAGTAGAAACCAACCCTTAAAATCTTATTTGTTGTTGTCTTCTAGTACAAGTGTACTCCAGAATCTCCTTCATGGAATTCCCGCATAAGTTTATCTGCTTCATATTTTAGCACATAGTTAAGTAAAATTACTCCTGCATCTTTCCAATATACATTATTATCTAAAATACAAAATCTCACAACCTTTAACTTAAGAAAACTGGCCTTAGTTTTAGTCAAACTTGGAGGAGCTTGTAAATTTTGCAGCAGAAAGACAATGTCTTCATCCCATTGAGAGGTAGCAAAAACTTCTGATACCGATGGAGTCACTTGCTCTTCCTATTCATCCAATTCAACTATGAAATTCATATCATGCATGGAAATTAGATTCTGCAATCAGTTTTGCCAATCCTTGACCTTTGATCAACTTGGTTAGATTGATTTCAATATCATATTCCAAGATAACAACAATCCATTTTCCCCTTTTTCATCAAGATCAGTTTGTGTTAAAATATCTTTTACAATAGCATTAGGTACATATGCAACTATATGGGAGTGTAAAATGTAGACTCTAAATTCCTTTAGTGATTTTACCAAGGCAAAAGCCTACTACTCCATTATATTGTATTTCAATGAGGCATCCCTTAAAGCCATACTTAAGAAAGCTATTTGCTGCTCCTATCCTTCACTGTTCTTCTGCAATAGTATGATCAGATGCAAAAGAAAACATCATAAAATATCTGGTGAAATAAGGACTAATCATTACAGAAGTAGTTTTTAGAGCTAGTTTTACTTCGCTGAAAGATTTTCTTGCTTCAAAGTTCCATTTTATTTCAGTATCCTTTTTCAACATATTTGTGATGGACTTTAAGATTTCTACTAAATTAGGAATAAATATCCCGAGGAAATTTATTCTCCCAATGAAGGACTGAACTTCTTTCTTATTCCTAGGAGGGTCAATTTTGAGGATAGCTTCAACTCTGCTAGGATCAATTCTAATGCCTTCCTTGGAAATGATATGGCCAAGAAATTTTCCCTCTTCGAAATAAAAAATGTTTTCTTGGGGTTCAGTGAGATGCCAAATTTCCTACATTTTTCAATGACTCTTCTTCAAAGCAGCAAGTGTTCTTCCTCAGTATTTGAAAATATAGTTATATCATGCAGATAAATGAAAATGAACCTGCCAATTTCATCAGAAAAGGAAAAAGCCATTTCTCTTTGGAAGGTGGCTCCAACATTCCTCGGACCAAAAGGTATCTTTACATACATAAAGGTACCCCATGGTGTAGTAAATGCTATCTTTTGTTGGTCATCAGGGTGAACTAGGACCTGGTTATAACCTGAAAATCCATCTAATAAAGAGATCCTACTTGACCCAACTACCTTTTGTAATATATGATCCATTTTTGGGAGGGGGTAGTTGTCTTTAAGAGAGGCTTTATTCAAGTTTCGGAAGTCTACACATAGTCTAATTTCTCATGTTTTCTTCCTTGTAGGTACTAGGTTTGAAACCCACTTAGAAAATCTAAGAGGTACAATAATTTTGGCATCGTATAGCTTCTTAACTTCCTTTTCTATTAGAGGCAATAGGACTGGATTGACCCTTCTTATATTTTATTTAAAAGGTTTCTGATCTTCTTTAAGGGGAATAATATGTTGAATGATGCTGGTGTCATAGAATTTTAAGTCATCATAACTCCAGGCAAAAACATCAGAAAGTTCTTTTAAAAGTTCTATGTATTTATGTTTTTCATTGGGAGGCAAGGATTTGGATAATTTAATAATCTTAGGGCTCTCTGTAGTCCATATGTTGGATTCCTCTACCCCAACCCTTGTTGGTTCATTTTTGGGTTTTTTTTGCTACATCATTGAAATGAAACAAATCTTTTAAAGGTGATAGCCCCTTAGGAAACAAATTATCCTTTAATTGCAACACTTCTAAAGGTTCTGAATCCTCATTAGCTTCTTTTAACACTACTTCACTCTCCTTTATTTCTACATCATTATCTAAATCTATATGTACATTTGAATTCATCTTCTAATTTCAAGAAATTTTTGATTTGTTCATCATTGCCAAAAAATTGCCAGTGTCTAATGTTATTAGGCACAACTGGTTTGTTTTTAACTTCTACAACATATTTCCTATTTGAGTGGGAAGGCATCTTGAAAGTACTAGCTGAAACAACCAAGGCATTTGCTAAAATGTTTTGGTTTCGAGGTATCATAGACAAACCATATTCACGAAAACATTGTAAAAAATTCAAAACTACATTTCTGTAAGCCCTTAATCTAGGGTGTTTTGCAAAATATTCACCCTTAATTTGTTTTATAATTATCTCAGAATCTCCATGCACAGAAATCCGTTTTTATCCTAGTTTCTTTAGAATTTACAGCCCTAAAATCAGTGCCTCATATTCTACAATGTTATTTGTGCACTGAAAATTAAGTTTGTAACCATCTCCTTCTCTGTTTGTTGCTGAGTTTACAACAAATACACCTGCCTCTACTCCATGTTTACACACATCTCCATCAAAATTTATATTCAAAAAAGCTTCTCCCTTTAGATTTTCTTCTTCAGTATTAAATTTTATTATTTTAGTATTACTGACTTCGGCCTCTAAGGGTGAGACTTCATTTTCTGCACAATCATCATTGTATAAGATGAATGATTCCATGTCTAGATGTACTTAATAGAGGTGATAGTTGTTAGGCTTATCTTGACTGCTGACCATGTACTTCATGAGCGTTTCCCTTTAAAGTCTTCTAGGTTTTCCAAACAAAGAAATGGTGCCATAAGTCATATCCATTTGCAAAGTGCCTTGCAGCGTCCCCCCCATGATCTAGACAGTAGCATCCCATACTTTGGAGGTATGTCTACCACTACGATGTCCATGGCTAGACTCTTAGCAGGTATCTGAACTAGAGTGACACATAAAACTTTTATTAGACCAAGACACCTAACTTTGTTTGAATCAAAAGAGTACAAGTCTTTGTATGGTATCGTGATATCTAACCCTAATTTCTCCATGATAGCTCTAGGCATCAAATTACGAGAGGCTCCAGAGTCAAGCATTGCATTGTGTAGGACTTTATCATGGATGTTCAAGATTATGTAGAAAGGTGTAACAATCCCATCTTGAGGCTTGTCCTCAACTTCGGGTCCAAACAAAAGTTCAGGACGGTCATCAATCAAATTGACTATGTTTGAACCTTCTCCTATTTTTAAGGCTTTCATGACTTGAGTCTTGTATACACTTTTAGTCATCAATTCTATTAAAGGAATGGGGATCTTTACCTTATCCAATTCAGTTTCCATATTAAAATATGTTGAGATTGAGATCTATCACTTTCCTTAACATTTCCATTAGGTTTTTTAGAAATTTCTTTTTGAGAATCAGGTTTTGGTTGACTAGAGAAAGGGGCATCATTTTGAGTTTTATTGGAAGAAGTTCCAATGGCCTGTTTGCTTCTTAAGTTGTATTGTTTATGCACCTCCATAATGACATTTTGATATTCTTGCTTATAATCTTCTGATTCTAATGGGAGATCTTCTAGTTGAGAGAGAAAAAAATGGTCTTCCTCCTCTTTTGTTAAGAATATGTGATCTATCTCGCTTTCTTCAAATAGATTTATTTTATTTTTTTCTAGTTCTTTAGACAATTCAAGTTCTTCATCAGTATAATTTTCCTGAAATGGAGGCCTCACTTGTTGTTGATCAATAGGGCCTCCCTGTTCACTTTGTTTAATCTGTGGTGGGTCTTTTCTAAAGTTGGGGTTTCGAATTTGAGGTCCTCCCTGGGATTCTCTATGAGGTGTTCTATCTACCACTATTATCCCGTCCATCATTTTTTCCATGGTTTTAACTAGATTATATAGTTTCGAATCTAGTGAAGAGGAAGTAGGTTCCTTCTTGATAGTGACCCTTCTTTCTATTTTCAATTTAGCTCTTTTGGCTAATAAATTAGCCTCTGCCTCAACAACATTGCTTTGCATCTCTTCAAGAGTTCTTGGGTCTCTTTCTCTTAACTGATAGGCCATGTATACATCAAATCCTTCTAGAAAATGAATAAGGGCTAATCCTAGTGGGAGTTTTAGAGCATCTAGAATGTCATTATAGACACAATTAATCCTAGCACAATAATCTTCAACATTCTCATTTGGAGCCCTCTTTAAGTTTTTGTATTCAATTTGAATTTGAAGAGGATTATTTTTAGTTTCCCATCTAGTAAGAAAACTTTGGTGAAACTGGGTAAATATACTATGCTCCCAGCAGGTAATGCCTAATACCACTTTTTACCTTCTCCCGTTAAACTCTGAGAGAAAAACCTAATTTTTTAACATCATCATCATGGAATTCTTTTAGGTCAGAGAAGTCATTCATTCTATCAATATGTTGTTGTGTTGTCACAAGACCTATACCATCAAATTGTAGCAATCTCTGAGCATAGTTTTCTTCCCCTCCTACAGTTCCATTGGACTGCACATAGGTGGAGTCTAACATGTATCTATTCTCATTTATCATATGCATGAGTTCATATCAAATCTTGCGATACCAGAGTTAACAATCATTTCAACCAAAATTCCCTTGTTATCTTGTTTTCAATCGAACTTGATCTTTCATAATCGCAATACTGTTATAAAATATCCTAGTTGTCGAACCAGTCCATGATTTAGTGATACAAATCTCTAACTCACAATAATCTTGAGTTCTCTACATCTACTTAGTATAAGAAATTTCACAACCATTTGGACCTTTTGCTTTTTTTAATAATTTTCTATTCTAGGTCCATTGTATTCCATTTCGAGTAAATTTTCATATTGACTCTACTTTTTCTTTCATTACACTTACTTAATTTGGTATAAAACTAATATATGTCTCGTATTAGTAGCATTGTTCTGAAGTTCTTCCACATTTTACTTGGTGTCTTGGAGCACCCTAGTTCATTCCGTAATGTTGTTTTCAACATAAAAGTCTAAAATATGTTGTTTCACATAAAAGCATGTTAATGTGTCTCATTATATGGCAAAAGAAAAAAAGTACTCAAATGAAAAAAGATAAAAAAAAAATATAAAAATATCAATTAAATGAGTTGAGTTTCATACTTGTTAATTATAAAAAATAAATGATAAATTTGTAACAAAGCTAACTCACAATAAGTTTTGGTAAAAGCTATAGTGAACCTATTTAATGGGTTTAGAAAATATAAATAATGTTATAAAAAATAAATACTAAATTTGCAAATAAGTCAACTAATAGTAAATATTGGTAAAAACTATGGTTAATCACTCACAAAATATAAATAACTTTATGTAAAGTTAAATGAAATGCTAAAACTCTTTAAAATATATATATACAAAAATAGAAGTAGAATTTCTAAACAAATAATTTTATATGTTATATTTTGAATAATATAAAATACGTTATTATAATCATAATTAAAAATTTATTATAAAAAACATAAAATATATTTTAAAATTTTTCAAAAAATAATTTTAACATTTTGTTATATGTTATTTTCAAATTTCTATTAAAAAAAATTGATTTTATAAACTTGAAAGGGTAGTTTCTTGGGTCGCGGTTTTATATATACGAAAATATGATCATTTTTACTAGTATTTTAATAATAATTAAAAAATATGCTTACTTTTTATTTTTAAATTTGTTTAGCAATCTTTATAATGTTTACAACACATCCCTTAAAAAAATTGGAATTAAAAAACATAAATCAATAGAGAAATGGGGGGTCGCGGTTTTGTCACTACTTAAAAATTTATGTAAAATATTAATGATACCTTTTAAAGAAAATGAATAAATTAGATAAAAATTATATATTAAATTTTAGAAAAAATATGACATGAAATTGAATTTAAATTGACATGTTTTGTCTTCTTTTACCACCACCTAGTTTTTTATGATTTTGTAAATTTAAGAGTAAACATTCCAACTCCATTTATTTTTATAAAACTTCTTTGCCACAAAAAGGGAAAAAGTGATACACATTAACATGCTTTTAAATCCCCCGGATGCGGGTGATCGGACGCGCGTTCAATGAGGGACACATGCAGGCCATGCGCGGTCTCGAGGATCAAGCATGCGAGACGACATGTCGCTGGCCGCCAAGGAATAAAAGGATTGGAAATCTTCAGAAGCAATTCAATTCTCTGTCCGACTCCCTGGTTCGAATGAAGCGAGCAGTAATGGCGGACGGGATTCGAGGTGGCAGTAGGGATGTTAAAAGAGGTGATGGGTTGGCTCTCTATGCGCCGGTTCACGCTCAGTTCATGGTGCTCTATGTGCAGGTTCTTGCTCGGTCTGTGGTTCTTCAGGCTATAGCTCTTGCTGTCAGAGCCATTTCCCTGACTGTTGGGGGCAATCCAAAGCCTGGACGGTTACTCAATTCCGCGCTGCTCCATACCCCTCGTGTTCCTGCAAATATGGTAAGGCCTCGACAGCGAATGCTCAGCCGTCGAGGTTCTGCCCGGGGCGGGTCTTCGCATCCTCCAGTTGATGCTTCTTAACCCCATTGTTGCCACTGCCATTGCCACCGAATCTCTGAGGCCAACCCCCTTCAGACTAGCCAATTTCTGGACTCAAGCGCACCTGATTTTGACCCGGCTCCCACGCCTGCCTTCGGTTCCGCCATTTTCAACTTTAGCAGTTCTCTGAATAAACCCCGAATCAGTGCCCATGTATCGGTTCTCTTCCTCGAAGACTCTCCGGATGGTGGCAACGTTCAAGATAGTAGGGGGAAGCATCCGGTTGGCAGCTCAGAGGATGTCATGTAGAAGCCTGCGGAAGCTCCAGAGAATGTTTCTAATCTTCCTCAGGCTCAGGAGGCGTCGACCAGCAAAGGGGACATTGTCAACATGGACACCATTCCCACTGCAGAGGAAGTGGAGAAGTATGGATGGTGTAGGGTGGTCGAGGAGGAGCCGGACGAATAGCCGCTCATCTGTTCGGAATCCTGAACTCCATCGCTGCTCAGGTCATGTTTTAGTCTTACTGTTCATGTTATGTTGGCTCACAGTCTGTTTATGTTATGTTGGCTCTTGGATGGGTCTGTCTTCCCCGAGAGGGATTATGCTGAAGTTCTGTTGATGCCCCTGAGGGGGATGCAATGTTTTGGTCCGGTGCCCCTGCGAGGGCTGTTTAGTTTTGGTTTAGCGCCCCTGCGAGGGTTGTTCATTTTTGGAATGGCGCCCCTGTGATGGTTGTTTCTCTCTGATCTGGTGCCCCTGCAAGGGATGTTATTTTTGGTCACACCTGTTCCAAAGTGCCACAACTGGCCTCTGGTTCTGTCAGTCTTAAAATTATGTAACTGTTTTTCTTGCTACTGTATATAATAGATTATTTTTAACGAGAAAAAAAAACATGCTTTTAAATCCGAGGCCAATCCATTTTGTTCACAAGGTATTATAGGAGTTGATCACAAATTACCTCTATTTTGCTAGTTTTTAATTAAAAATTTTGGTTGAGCAATTCTACTAGTGTTCCAATTATTATTTTTATTATTATTCTTTATATTCTTGGTTTAGACAACAATTCTTGACTCATTCTAGTATAACTTGTGTGGGGAGAATTCCCTATAATTTTAGAACATTGGTGACAGATATAATACCCCATACTATCAATTGTGCTTGTTATTGCACTCTTGCAATGAGTTGTGACTCACTATATGAACAAATTTTATAATATAAGGTTCATTAGGTCTCTCCTTCCCTCTTTTTTTGTATGTCCTAAAATCTAAACTCACTCGTATTAGTTGCCACTGTTTTGGACTTATTTGAACTTAAGTTACACTGCCACATATGGTTTCGGTTGTTTCCTTAGTGACAGAACATTGCGTACTCATGTATATCATAAAACTTGCTAGTACTTAATTTGAGGAAATTCATTTGAACCATTCCACCAATCATTTCCTTCATTCTTTCAAAAACGTTCTTGATAAAAAATCATCATGTATGCAATGAGGTCATTCATGGGAATCAAGTAATTATTCTTCCAATGTGTATTTTGTATACTTTAATATTGATTACAAAAGCACCATTAATACTTTTTATTCCTTATACCTGTATGATATTTAATAGTTTCTTAACAGTATGAAAAATGTCATTTTAACTCATTTACACATGTTAATGTCTCCTCATTCTTCTGTACATATACTTCTTTCTTTGTCCACCCTCTATCCAATAGTGATGGAAGGTTGATTAACATGAATTATTAAATAAGTTTTCTAAAATAGTTGTTCACTCTCTAAGATGCCTAACATACCCTTTCCTTGTAGATAAGGGTATCCCCAATAATAATTCAATTAACATTTATATCTTGACTTATGTAATTAAAATTTATTTCAATCTACACCAGACAAGGTTCTCCTCACTTCTCATTCTGGGTTATTTTCATTTGTCGTTGCTCTAACTCTCAGTTAGCAATGATATTTATTCAGTTCCTTTATTTGGAAGGTTATTTTACCTACAGACAATTTCATAGTCCTGAACATTGAAACCTACGGCTCTAATACCACTTGTAACATCTGACCCCAACAATTTTTTTTTATCTATCTTACTTCGATACTTTACTATTGTGCTAGCAGGAGTCATGTTATGTTTCTTCTCTCTAACAACCAATATATGTACCAAATTGATTTATTAATGTTAAGGACTAGATAAATGTATACTTTAGATTCTACATTCAGGCTTAGACATTTGCGAGTATTATTAATCCATAATTACCTTAGCTTTACCATTCAGAACAATGGTATACATCTCAGGTCAACATTATTTAAAGTTATGATCGTATAGGCCTAATAGTTATAAATAAAGTCTTGGTTTTATTACTGATGAACATGGTACTGAGGATATAGTGGAAGTCTCATGATGTCTAGTTGGAATCTAATTAATTATTTCTATCTTCATCCTTATCGAGCACCTGTCATCGAGCTCACATTTAATTTTCTTGGGGCTTAATCTGACGGTCCTAGTTCCAATAAGGCGGTTAAGGAAAATTCCCCTCGTTCTACCTCACCAATGGCACTGCCATTCCATTGTTTTGTTGTAGTGGCTTTACAATAACATTATAACAAACCCTAGTGGGTTTGGTGTTCCTCCCATCCATAGGCATTGTCAATGATCAACAAGATGAAGCTTATTTAAAAAATGCTATAGATTGAGCAACAAAGGTTTATTACAACAAATTCTCATTAACTTTAATGGCTATTGAAACCCCAGAGTATAATCGTGGGTCAAAAAGTGGAGTGAGGGGCAACATGTGCATGCATTTGTAAAAATATTTAATGAATTAACTATTACATGGGAGGTATCACTTCTATGCCATGTTCTAGGGTTACCCTTTGGCTTTGCGAAAGTAATCCTGAGTGTCTATTCCATTTTTCTCCCTTCTTAACACCATGTGTTCTTCACCAATTCTGTTGAAAAACCCAAACCCTACTGAGAGGGTTTCTATGCTTGCTTCTTGTTTTCCTTTCCTTTCTTAGTGTTCTATTACAATTTGTTGCAAATGGTATTAGTGATACCAAGGGCACAATTTCTGATTATACATAACTCTGATTTGGTTAATGTTAATCAAGTTCCTTCGCAACTTGCTTCTAAATGGATATCTACCCTAATTTCTTGAATGCCTTACTATGAAGTTTAATTGAGTTTTTGAAGGGTAGAAACCCCTCTTGGTTTCTTATTAAAAAAATAAAATCCCTTTGTATTCTATTGTTTTTTAATTCTTATTTATTTTGTAAGTCATGCTCTTTACGCTCCTCTCTAAGGACTCGTTATGAGGCCCACTTACTTTTTGAACCATACCTTATCATTTATAGTTCACTGTTATTTTCACTATTATTTGAAAAAATTTCATTCTTGAAGTTTTCTTTAGAGTGTTGTGATGATACTTGATGAAATATATATATATATATATATATATATATATATATATATATATATATATATATATATATATATATATATATATATATATATATATATATATATATATATATATATATATATATCCCTGATAATTATAAGGTTTATTTTCAGCCTTGGATTAATTATGTATCTTAGAAACTAAAAGTATTAAGGTTACAGTTCTTCTAAATCTCAGGACTGCTCGACCAGGTTGTTGGGAAACTGGCTCAACATTTTTGCTAACCTAGGTTAAAATTTTATAATTATTTGCATATTGTATAGTTCTTATATGAAAAATTCATATTCCCCTAGAAAAAATGTAGATGCAAATTATTATGCCATTAAACCATTTTCTTTTACAAAAAATATTCACCAACAAACACTCAAATTATTTACACACATGAACCTTTTCCTTTTAAGAAAAATTCAAATAAAAACATAACAAAAAACAAATCAAATTACTTTGCTTTTCTCTAACTTTATGGTGTAGCCACAAAACACCAAGGATGAGAGTGTTCCACCCGACCAGTGAGGATGGTGTTCCACACTAGAACTCCCCCCGAGATATTTTTCACTTCCAAACAATTATATGAACAGTTATCATTACAGCTTCTTTCAACATGTTTTTGGGATCCCAACTACGCTAAATCTGAAATTCAAATAAGCACCAAGATTCAGTTTAGGATGCTATTGGCTAACCAGCTCAAAAATCTTTTACTGGCACTGTCTTTCCTCCCTCAATAGTGTCCTGTATGAGGTTCAAAGCTTACAACTTCATTTATGTTCTTCAACCTCCTCCAATTAGGTACCATGTTTTCAAGGTTGCCTCACGTTTTCTTCCCTCTCCCCTCCTGGGTTACTTTTCCCTAGATGAGATTATTTATCTCTAGGGAGGAAATAATTGTCTTCTAACTATCTTCTAACTGTCTTCTAACTATCTGGTAAGTGAAAAACCTCATTTAACACTCTTTCCCATACTTTTATGGCCAACCATGGTTAATATTATTTAAAAAAAAAACAAAACATATTTATCATGCATATCTGGTCTTTCACATGGCCCATAGTTTTACCAAATCATTTTGGTAAAACAAAATACTCACAAGTTTTTACCGAGGGGTGTTACAAAATGTTTACGGTTCACTATTTTGTAAATGATGGTGTTTAGTTTTATAGAGATTTCGATTCATTCAAAACTCCTCAGGCTACAAATGAAAGGAAAAATATACTTCCTCTAATAAGTACTTTATTGAGGGTATTCTTTTTCGTAATTTCATTACATACCATTTGGGACTGACCATTTCTTTGAGAAACATTCCTCAACACTTGCGGATAAATGTTTTTTCTTGTGTGTTTTGCAGGTACATAACAAAGCCTTATGATAATGCTTTGTTGATGAAATTTTCTTCATAAGGTGTCGTAAATTCTTTGCAAGAAAGATAATTAGTTCAATGTTTCAATACTTGATAATTTGGGAGCACAACCACTCCTAGGTTTTAATCTTGTGACACCTCTACTAAGAATAATTTTATGGTTCCATTTTATTTCTTTTAATGTAATGAAAATTTTATTGTTTATAGTCTTCTGTCAGTCTCATTTTAAAATTAAGGTGATGGTTCCTTTGTTTTGTAAGAAATATAAGGATTTTAAAGTTTGAAATCTTATTAGGTTTGAATTGAGACAACCTTAATGGAAGAAAACCATTATATGGTTTTATTGTACCCTACCATGGATGCAAATAATTGTTGTCACGCAAACCACTACATCATTCTATTTTATTCATTGTCATTTATTCTTATATTGGCCCTTGTTATCTTAAATTCTTTAAAATTTCTTTATTAGGATTTCTAACCTAAAAATCTTTTAGTGTCCTTGAGTGGAGATTTCACAAACTAAGAGAAACCCCTATTGTTTTAGTATCAACTAAATATGACCTTGTAAGAAAATTCCTCCAATTTTTCAACTATAAAAGCAACGAGATGTAAGAAAACTAATATATTGATCTAGTTTAGATTAGTTGGATTTTTCAAAATTATCACTAGATCAATCATGGGTATATTTTTTTCATAGGCCTTGGCCAAACACAAATCCATGAGCTCACGAATCTCATTTCTGCTACTTGGGTTTGATTTTATGGTCCTCGAAAAAATTCACAATATGTACCTAAATATATATTGGAAGCAAGTTTCAACTTTCCATATAATTAAAACTATAACTCAGATGGGAAAATTGCAGGTTTTGTTTTACTCGTAGAACTGAGTTAAAACTATTGGCACCCCTCCCCTAATCAATTGATAGGTCAAAAAATTGATTTATTTGAGGACCTTTAAATATAGGGTTTTTTCATTAAAGATCAATGCAAAATTTTTGGAAGGGGTTGGACTTTTCAAAATGCTTGTCTGATAAATCATGAGTAGTGTGCTTGCATGGGCTGTAATGAAACAAAAATACTTGAGCTTATGAGACATGTTTTTGATACATGGTCAGGTTTTTATACCCCCATACAAAATAAACAATATGTCCCTAAATTTTATTAGAAGTGAGTTACAACTTGCTGTAAAATTCAAACTAAGACTAAAATGGGAAAACCATTACTTCCCTCATAATCATGGCACCAAATTATAGCTATGGACTCCCCCCTCCCACAAATAAAGCCATAGCTTGAAAATTGATTTATTTGAGGATCTTCTGATCAAAGGTTTTGTAAAACACCTTCTCTAACAATTTTTGATAGTGTGCTTACATGGGCCTTAAACAAACATAAATTGTTGAGCTTATGAAAATTAATTTTTCTTCTTGGTTTTACTTTTATGCGAATGGAAAAATTCAAAATATGTCCTTAAATAGTTGTTGGAAGAAAGTTGTAACTCAAAATAAAATTGAAACGAAGAATGAGATGGGAAAACTGTTTATTCCTTTAGACTCCTGGCACTGAGTTACAAGTAGGGACACCCCGCTCTTACAAATCCATAGGTCAAAAATTGAGTTATTTGAGAATCTTTAGAGATAGGATTTTGTTGAGTAAATGTCAATACAATATTGCAGAAAGGGTTAGATTATGAAAAACATTATCGAGTGTTGTGGGTAGTGTGCTCACATGGGCCTCTGCTAAACACAATTTTGAAAGATTATATAGGTCATTTTGGTAGCTTGGTCTAGTTTTATACATATAGATACAACTAATAATATGTTCCTAAATGACCCTAGCAAGTCATATCTAAGTTGATATAAAAACAAATCGAGACTCAAATGGGTAAACCATATATTCCATTGGAATATTGACCCTAGGTTATAGCTAGGAAAACCCCACCTCTTAGGATATCATAAGGAAAAAAAATGATTTATTAATATGTTCATTCCTTCATTTTTGTGAACAATTTTGGTAGGAAATAGCTACACAAGCTAAGAAAATGAATGGTTAATTTAGCCAGGAGATAATAGTGGAAAAGGGGAAAGAAAAAATGAAAGGATCAAGTACTTACATTCAGAGTCTTCAAATCCACAAAGAAGGAACAAACTCCTGAAGTTGAAGAGATCAAGTGAATTTATACCAAGTAGATGCAGATCTTGTCAAGATAGCTAAAGTGGAGCAAGCCGCATAGGTTGAGATAATAAAAATGCAGTTATGTTATCAGAATGAGAACTTGTATTTATCAGAAGTGTTTCATTGTAATCTTTTTGTAATCTTAATCATGTAGTGAGTGTCCTTAGAGAAGTTATGAACAAATATTTTTGAGTCATTGTGGATCTATGTATGTAATGTTGAGATGGATTGAATAAATAAGAAAATATGGTTTAAGAAACAAGAATAGTTTGACAATCTGAGTAATCCCTATCACGAAGGATAGAGGAATCTCCTCCACTAGGAAGGTCATCTGTAATAATTGGACAAAACACTCAAGTTTTTAGGAAGAATCAAATGGCCAGTAGCCCAGTTACTACATTCGAGTTTCCTATTTGAAATATTGAGGGACAAGCCCTAATGAATACCATCCCTTTCTCTGCACTTCCCACCCTTGAAGGTACAATTATACAAGATCGTGATACATTTCTTTCTAAATTTGATGTCCTTTGCAAGAGTCATGGCTACATCACTGATAAATAGAAACTAAAATTGCTCCCATCTATATTAAAGGGAACTACACTAAGATGGTTTATGTGACTTGGTGGACAATGGATTACTTCCTAGGAGTGGATGAAGATAATTTTCAAAAAGTATTAGGATTATTTTTATTCTAGAGATCAAAAGGATGAGTTGTTCAAGATCACTTAAACACCAAATGAAAATTTGGAAGAGTATGTTGAGCACCTTCAATATAATTTGCAAATATATCAACATAGTAAAATGGACAAGGAAATAGTTCAAACAATTTTGATCAAACGAATGTGGGATGATTTCCTTGATATGATAAATATTTTGTGGAAGGGAGATATCACAAAGGATACTTGTGATGATATTGTTCAAATTTGTGAAAGGAGTTTTGGAGGACCAGCATGAAATAGGATTACAATACACAATGGTTCTATTAGCACCTTGAAATCAGCCAATACTGGGGCAACATGAGAAAAATTGGAAATTTGTTGGAGATTGGAAATTACATCCTCAACTACTAGCACAACCTAACCCTAATCCCAACAATAAGCCAGTACAATAATTAGAAATGTTAATTCTCCCTACTTATTATATTTCACCTTTGGAACATAACAAAATTCAATTATGATTAGGGCAAATGATAAAACATATTACTTTTATTGTTATTATAAAAAGTGAGGAAGAAAATTTATTACATGAAGAAAAATCGATTCAAGGATCTCTAGAGAAGAAACAGGTTGTAAAACCTGATGGCCAATACTAATCAAACAACTGACAATAAAAATGAAGATGTAATAGTTGGTGATATTTCTAACACCACTGTAATAACCAAAAATACCCCTAATGCCAGTTTAACAATTGATGCAACCCCAACTATGAAACTTGTAACAATTGCTAGGAATGAGGCCTCTTCACATTCCTCTTATCTTGAAATATTAACTGAAGTCAAGAATACTCCTTCTTGAATTGTTAAAGGATTAAAAAAACTTTTATGTTTGGATTCCTTTACTCCAAGCAATAGAAGATGTTCCTATTTATGCTAAGATAGTTAAGGAATTATGTGTCAAAAATCCAGGTAGGAAACCTGAGGACCCCCCTATTATGCATGTAATTGGAAAGCTATCTGTATTGATGTTAAGGGATAATGCACTTGCTAAATATGAAAATCTTGGGAACCCAACAATAGTTTTTCACATTATAGTAAAAACTCTTCCAAATACATTACTTTATCTAGTAGAAAAAATTAGCATAATAACGAGGGAAAGTATTGAATTGCTTGGGCTTACCAACTTGCGATAAACTCCTACATTTTAGAAATAAAATATAGGTATAGGATCATACGTGAAGGAATATTTGAATATTTATTCTTTAAGTAGACTCTTCGCAATACCATGTAGATTTTATGGTTTTAAAACCTAGGACATGCATAGATGGACATCCTTCGATCCTGGGAAAGCCATGGATGGCCACTATAGATTCCTTTATCAGATGAAGATCTTTGTACATGACTATATCTGATGGTAATACTACCAAGGATATTTTTCTTTACCCTCCAAAAAAACCGAGTTTGGAATGTGATAACACCTTATGGTCTGAGTTCAAATTGAAAGAAGCTAATACATGTACACTCCTCATTATAGGAAAAGTCGTGCAATTTAAAAAATGAGATTGAGGGAGATACTACTAACAACTTCAATAATCACCCTTTTGTTGTTACATTAACAACATCTCGATTGTTAATATTTTTCACATATAAATGTAGTGAGCAACAGATTCTTCATGATCTTGTTATAGAGGAAATACATAAGGTCCCTAGCCTTAAGGGTGTACGAGTAGAGATAAAGCTTGGGAAGACCTTAATAATTGACCCTAATCTGTCTCTTGAACAGAATAAGTGATTAGCACAATTGACGAGGAGGAATAAAAAATCTTTTGCATGGGATTATAAGGACATTAAGTGTATCCATCTTACTTTGTTTAAAAACCATATCCTTTTAAAGGAAGGATCTCACACTATTACGAAACCTTAACCTAGAATGAATACAACATTGAAAAGTGTTGTCAATGAGGAACTTCAAAATCTCTTAGATGCAAATTTCATTTATCTCATTTCTGATAGCCAATAGGTATCTCCACTTTTTATTGTCCCTAATAAAAATGGAAGATACAGATTCTATTTATACTATATGGAGCTCAAAAAATCCACTCAAAAGTAGCATTCTCCATTACCGTTTATTTACTAAGACCTAGATAATATGTCTCACAATAAAATTTTCTCTTTCTAGATGGATTTAGTGGCTATAATATTATTCAATTTCTCTTAAGGACCAAATCGAGTCTACCTTCACCTACTCCTAGGGTACATTTTCCTATCATGTCCTATCATTTCAAATTTGTAATGCACCAACAACCTTTCTATGAGAAATGTTAGGATTTTTTACTCATATGGTCATGATTATCCACATTTTTTTATGGATGACCTTACACCCTATAGGAATGGCTTTGATGAAGCCTTACATGGCCTTTAGAAATCACTCTAGCATTGTATATAAATCCACCTCTACCTCAGCATTGAGAAGTGTCATATGATGATGACTCAATGTATTCCTTTAGGTAACTATCTCTCTATTGCCGGAATATAGGTTGTTACAACAAACAATGAGGTAATTTTGAAATTTTATACCCCCTAAGATGTAAAAGGAGACATGTAGTTTTTTGGTACAAAAATGTTATTATAGACAATTTATAGCAAATGCTTCCAAAATTGCATTCCCATTGTTTACTTTGTTAACAAAGGATAAATATTTTATATGGAATGCTAAGTGTAACCACATTGTTGCAAAATTGAAAAGGTGTGTAACATCAGTTCCCTTTTTAAGAGGACCTAGTTAGAGTTTATTGTTTCACATCTCCACTGATGTTTTTGATACAACCATTGGAGCTGTGCTTGGAAAATAATGAGGAAATAAACCGTACACCATATACTACATCAATAAGAACTTAACCTCTACAATTGTAAATGACATGCTGATAGAAAAAAGGGTTTTGTACCATTATTCATGCTATTAATTGTGTACCATTATTCATGCTACTAATTGTGTACATTATTCATGCTATTAATAAATTTAGGGATTACGTTACTAATTACCAAACATTCATGCATATTAACCACTTTGTTATCCAATTTTTAATGAATAAGCCTCAATTGGTGATGGAACAATTTGAGAGGGATTTAGATTTTGTGGGACCAATTAATCCCCCATTTCGGTAGAAGACCTATATTTTGGTGTGCACAAACTATGTCTCCATGTGGGTGGATGCTAGAGAACATACTAGGGAAACTGAACATGTTGTGACAGACATTCTATTGGAAAAAATATTTTCTTGGTATGGAGTTCCAAACGAAATAGCTATAGATGGAGGAGCACAATTTAATTCTTCGATGATATAGGACCTTCTCAAAAAGTACAACATTCTTCACCAAGTCACCTCACCTTAACACCCACAGGAGAATTGGCAAGTGGAAAGTACCAATAATGTTGTGAATCTATTCTCACGAAGACTATGGTAGGCCACCAAAGAGACTGGGTTGAGAGACTTCCACAGGTATTATGGGATTGTAAAATCATTTGGAGGAATACCACAACATTCTATCTTGATGAGTTGGTATTCGGGAACATTCCTATCTTTCCCAATGAGTTTGAAATTAAGAAACTTGAAACTTCTTTGGAGGTGGATTTAAATGTAACCACAACTCAAAGACATCGATTGGAATAACTGAATGAATTAGATAAAGTGCTTATCTATTGTGCAATGAACATATATCATCCAAAAAAATTTGTTTCAAGCGGAATGATAGGTTTATTAATAACAAGGCGGTTTAGAATGGTGATTTGACTTTGTTATATGACTTCAGATTCAAAAATTTTAAATGGAAGTTGTCCACCAAATGGCTAGGTCGTTATGAGGTAGAAGTCATTTTTGACAATGCGACTATAAAATTGACAATCATAGATGAGTCTTAGACATATTTTCTTGTTAATGGATGTCATCTAAGGTTGTATAATAAACCTACTTCTAAGAATTCATTTGTAAACATTATCTTAGACATAGATACATACCTTGAAGTTATTGAGGCAAGGGAAGTATTTCTTGCATTGATTACCAAATCGTTTATTTCGTTACCCCATTCAAATGAATAAATAAATAAATGCATACAATAACAAAGTAAAATAAAGAAAAAAATAGAAAAAAATTAAAGGAAAAAAAGTTTGTAATGGTGAAAACCCCTCTTGGGCACCACTGGATGACTATGGTCATTGACACCCAACTTGGTAGTAGTCAAAACATCCTTTTTCCTATTCAAAATTCTTATACTTCTTCCATATGTAAACATTTAATTTTCTAACTCTTTTGTTGTTACAAATTTATTGTTCATAAGTTGTTACATTCATCACACACTTGCCTAAAACAACCCTAATCACTACAGTTCTCCAAATATTTTTTGATACAACTATGCATATTTGCAAGCCACACTCTACAAATTCATATAGTTTTGTTCATACGCAATAGAGACATATTTTTTCTTTTGACATTACAATTTATATATCTATTTTGTTATTTCAACAACTTTTAGTTGTAATTCCATGTTGATACACTTGCTTATGGTGACATCCAAGTTTTTATCTCACTGCATCATTCTAATGAAGGATATTATGAATAGACATGTTCCACGAATGGAATCTTATACAACATTTGTAACATCCCTCGTGTAAACTCCATGTAATAAATAAAGGAAAAATAATAACCATGGTTGATGGGAGACTTATTCCAAGCGAAATGTTGGGCAAAAACATACTGAAGGGAATCACCTGTGGCTGATTAATGGCTAAGGAAATTGACAACGAAAATGGAAAAGGCTTTGGAAAGGAAAATAGCATTTTTGTCACATTTATTTATGAAAATAACGGAAATTAGGAGAAAAGGGAGGTGAAAGGTCACATCTTGCATGTGAGGAGGAAAATGAAGAAAATATTGACCTCATTAATAAAAATTCTTCCATGGATTCATACACAGACTTTTTTCAGTTCATTTTTGGAGTTGTGTCTCTATTCTCTCTCTCTCATACTCTTTGACACTTAGAGTTTTACTGAAGCACTCTTGGAGGGTGTGGAATACTTGGAGTTTTGGAGCGAGGTAAATGAAGAGTAGGAAAGCATAAGAGGCCATCAGGATCAACAAATACAATAGGTTTTTCTTGCAGGTACCAAGTTGCATGCATGTTTTCTTTACTAGTTTCGGCATGAATGGAATATGAATGTGGTTTATTGGTCATGATTTTTCATTGCCATGGAGGATTGCATGTATTGACAATGGATATCCATAGCCTTTCCATTTCCTAAATAACCAAGGTGTTGTGGATTTATTTCTCTATTTTCTAGTTGGTTCTCATGTTTCGTTTATCTTGGGTTGACATATTACTTCTTGGAAGCCTTGGTTAGATAAATGCTCTGAAGGTCGTGTAATAGCTTGGGTTGAGTTACTAGTCATAGAATCCTTGGTTGGACAAACATTTTGGAAGCCCTTGATGGGTTTAGTTACTAGTTCTAGAATCGTTGGTTGGACAAAGACATTGGAGGCTCGGATAAGCAGTGGGTTGAGTTACTAGTCTTGCAATCCTTGGTTGGAACAAACACTCTGGAGCACTGGGAGGCTTGGGTGGAGACAAATATGATGATGGTTTTGTGATGTATGACTGTGAGGTGGAATCACTATTTGATGGGTTGAGGTGGTTTGCCTCTGGAAGTCTCAGATGGTTTTGGATTGTTGGGTTCTATGAGATCCCACATTCATGCTTGGAATATGGCATGGGGGTGAATGTTTGAAGAGAAATTTGGCTCAGCCATTCTACATTCGGGTGGAACTTGGTAGTGCCATCTCGGGTTTGGATTTTGGGTCATCAATAATAGGTTTTTTTCCTTCTATTTCTATGAGTATTATACGAATTTATTTGTGGATCATATGGTTGTGATTTCATTAGTATTTTTGTGGCTATTATGTTCCTTATGTATATGATTTATTGTGGTAGCTATGTATGGCTCTGATAATGTTTTTAGTTGTAAATGAATGAATAATGTATCTATGACATAATGAATGACAATAAGGTGTTGAGCCATCAATGCTTCTTAGTGATTATCATATGAGTATGAGATCCCTATGCTTATATTTGTTGTTTACTCCTATAGATTACATATTTTTCATATGTTTAAAAAAATGTTTGTTAGTACTAGTAGGTGTCTAGTCAAGGGTCTATTCAAGTATTTGGATTTGCATAATTGTTTCCTTTTTATCTTCAATTATGAAGGCGTCATTCAATTCTGTGCAGCGGCCTAGGCTTTGGGCCTAAAAAGGTGCTCAAATACTGGGGACGCTAGCACAACACTAAGAAAAATAGTCCCTGAATGTTGGAAGGCCTTATGATGAGAGCGTCTAGAGCCTCTTGGACACTCTCAGGCCCATAACATGGGAGAAACTAGAGGTCAAGTGGTCTAAAACCTAAGTGGGGCATAGGGTATAGTTACTAGAAATATTGGGATGATTATTAGGGGTCTTTTAGTTGATGTGGGAAGATTGTATGATGTGTTTCTGTCAATTCCATTTCCTTAGGGTCACCTTGGAGAGTGAATCAAATAATAGTAACCTCTCATCACATGTTTACCCCAGTTGGTTGGTTACTTGTGTAGATGTGGGAGGACAATGTTACAGAGTGGTATCAGAGCATGGTTCACCCCTGAGACTAGATGGATTGTGTGTTGGTCATGCATTCATGTCATTTTCATGTGTGTCTCTTGTGTTGTAGGACCATGTGCTTGTTGCATTTGTATGGTATGAGTCATGGTTATAGTGATTTTTCCATGGAAAGGTGATGGTATTATTGTCAAGTGTGTCGTTATGAGTGTGTGGTTGATTATGCATTATGTTGGTAGTGCGGGACCTGCCAACAAAGGGGATCTCCTTGATGTGAAGTACTGACTAGACCTCACACCACTTGCTGTAGTAGTCCCATCCAGCATGATGGCTCGATTTCCATTATCTTAGGGGTTTTCCTTAGATCTTTTTGTTCAACATGTGAGAGTGTTATGCTTGTATATTCAAAAAGAGATGTGATTATTTCTGGCGAGTGCATAATGTAACTTGTTTCTCGATTATTTTACTGTAAAGGAGAGGGTAAAAGTGAGCCTCTAGATGAGAGGAAGTAGTAACACCTAGGGAGAGACACACGCGAGACAACAAAAGTGTGAGCATCATCTAATGGAGTAGTCCACAATGGATGTGAGAGTCATTAAAACCAAAGTGCAAGGGAAAATACGTACACCATCCACTAGAGTATTCCACACAAAGGTGACAGTCATTATAACCGAGAAAAAAAAGAATCCTCTTTCTAATGTCCTCCAGAGTAGTCCACAGGGACAAGACAACAGTGATAAGAAATACATCACATATACAGGTTAATAAATACTTCCGATTAAGAAAACATGCATTAAAAATGTTTAAACAGTAGTCTTAAAAATATCTACAAAAGATGTGTGAAAACGTGTTGGCCTGAACAAACTTCTGAATTAAGAAAAAGTCCCAAGACACATTTGTACACCATACATCACTAATCCTAGTAGTAGGACATTGGAGCCACAACTTGCTCCTCAAAGAACAAACTATAGAATCTGAAGGATATGTGGGACGAGTCAAGGTGAAAATTCCTTGCTCATACAATGGGAGGGGTATATATAGAAAAGGGTGATGCTTGACCCTTGTGACTCTTGGAATACTCTCATTAATGTTCAAATTCCCATGACGTTTCAACTGACATGGCTCTCTTAATTCTATGTGCGTCCATTGGACTTCACTTTACATTAAATTCAGTTACAATGGATATGGCCCATAATGGTGATGTGGCCTGAGACAGCTCATGGAACAACTCAACATGACATTGTGGACATGTATTGGCTGACTGTGGTGTCCATGTCAAGTTGTTGTGTTGTTGAGTGATGGAAATACTCTTGGTGTGAGTTTTCTTCTCCTCCACATGGCATAGTGTTGCGTGGTCTTTGATGGTCTTGGTATTTCTTGATGGTTCAATGCATGTGTTCCTTTGGCTTGTTCCTTGATATGCTTGGTACATTCATCTAGCTACAAGCAAGTTTTCTAGAATGTGCACTGTGCTTAAGAAATGAGCAGTTCATTTGTATAGGGAGTCAGTTTCTGCATAATTCTGGGTGGAAGACACCCTGTTCACTTCCGATATTACACAATGGAGTTTTCCTAGAAGACAACCTCAAGCAATGCATAGTTCCAGGTAGTCGAGTAGGGTCACTAAGGGCTGAGACTGCACAGTGCAGCTCAATGGAGGTCTAGTGGAAGAGGGTTGTCTAGTCGGGTAAATTTTCCGGAAGATGGTTAAGTGTCGAATGTAAGCAAACTTGTTCAGACTGAAATTGTGATCACACACTTAACATACTTAATGATGAAACAACATAAACCCCCATGACAACAAGACAAAACATGCCCTTGATGAGACTGTCTTAGAGTTGAGAGCGACAACTGATACACTTGTGATAGACCTTCAGATGACTGTGATGACACTTGCATGACAGTGCTTACAAATTTGTGTGTGTGCGACGGGTGTTCACATAGTGAAGACAATACAAACACACAAAGATAAACCTTCATACTAAAAAAAATAAGATCACAAGAATGGAAATGCAATCAACATGACGAAAGATGGTCACTAGTAAAATAAGAAAAAAGGTGAAAATACTTCACAAGAGCTCATGGGGTGAGATTGAGTGTTTGCAAACATCAAAGGCAAAACCAAGGAAGGCTTCGAAATTTGGATGCAAGCCAAAAGTTTGGAGGGTGTTACAGCCACTAGGACACTTGGTGACACATTGGTTGAATACAATCTTCTCTGTTTTTGTTCATTTTCAGTGCAAAGCCTTGGCCTTTCGAGAAGTATTGGTTCATTGTGCAGAACACTTCGGCTTCCCCACTTACCCTGGGGATAGACATGGTTCACCTTGTACCGACTCAGTTGAATACAACAAAAAATGCGGCCAGATCACATTGTTTCTAAGAAGGAAGGGTGATTTGGCTTGCGAGCTTAATATTTTCATACTATATTTTTTTCATCTCTCGTGTTTCTCTGGTGCCAATAGGCTTGGATAGTACTCCGACAGAGTCACCAATGAACACAAATGTTGATCGATTGCTAACGAGCCTAGATAGTACCCCAGTGGAGTTTCTTGCTTCACCAATCTGTGCATGACGCCTTTCTATTCTTTTTCTTTTGTTATTTTTGAAAGAGGACTGTGCATAGACACTTATTTATTTTTGTGGTGGAACAGGGATCCTGAACTATTAAGAGCATAAGAGGTTGTTCCTTACGATAAGTATGTGAGACCTTTGATTCAAGTTTTTTCGTTTAGATTTTCCCCTTCTCCATTTCTACCAGTTGGATAAGCTTGAACACACAATACAAAAAAATGGGTATAGGCATGAGGTTTCCCAGACTGGACATGGTTCCATGGTTCGACCAAAACTTTCCTTACAGACAGATCATATGTTCCGACAAGAGTTGATCTATGAGAAGTTACAATCAAGCACAAAGAAGACAACCACAAGACTGGTCAAGCACTGCAGTGTCATAATACTTTTTGAACTTCAGCCACATACACATTCAGAAGTGAGAACATAGTGCAGGCCAGCAATTATTTATGTAGCACAAACAAATGAAAAACTCAACATGAAAGGGAAAAACAAGATGAGAGGAAAGGAGTACACAACAACAACTATAGGATAAGAAAGAAAAATGGTCAAAGCAAACAAGATGTAAAACCGGAATAAGTAAACCATGATGGACTACAAGTGCAAAATGAGTGCAAGGAAAGGAAAACTAAGATGCATCTAATCCTACTCCTATCCTACCATCTAAAAAATTGGGGTCATGTGAAATGAAATTTCTAGTGAAGCCACCATAGTCGGTCCCGAACTGCATCCACAAATATACAAAAAATTAAAGATGATAAAAACTAGTATGCAACGGAAAATACAAAAACTTGAAAAACTTGCACACGAGAAGGAAGGTCTTTCTTCTAGGAAGAAATATGTGTCACCACCACCCAATACACATTCTTACCTCTATGTCGGATATTGTTTGTAAACAAACCTCAGAATCTTCTTGTGAGTGTGTGCTTATTTGCATCAAGCTTATTAGCAAGAAGGAGGAATGATTGAATCTTGTTACGTGCAACATGGCTTGCCAAGTAAGATTTTTCCAACTATTCAATGATTGGGTCTTGGAATTCATAATGGTTGTTTGGAAATCCTCATGATATATGAAAGGGTGAATTTTTGATTTGAAAAACGCGATCATGATGGGGATCTTGTAAGGAAAAATAAATTTCATCATTCTCAACAGTCATGCTAAGAAAGTAAGGACCTGCCATAATCATCAGCTCATGCTGAAGTGCCTCACCTGCTTGATAGAAATCTAAGGAGAAAGATTCTAAACAATGAATATCATAAAACATGGAGAAACTTTTGTTGATGTGTTATTGGGAAAATGATAAGCTGAATGACAGTCACCCAAGATATAGGAATGATCAGATCAGATGGTTGAAACGCCAAATTTGCAGTTTGAAATCAACGAAGAAAAATCTAGTTGAACAATCTTGCGAATGCTTTGAACAATGGAACTAAGTTTGCTGTGAGCTAGAGATGATGGACCAACTTCCTGCTAATGGTGAAAAATTGCACAGGCACCATGGTTATCATAGGAATTTAAAAAGGATTTCAACACTATGAATGCATGAAACTAGTTGGGGCGTGGTGAATGGAGAGGAACTTGATCATTTGATAGCTTGTACACTCATTATTACCCAGGGATATTTCTGGTGTGATGAGCGAACAAATTTGTAGTGCAAGGATTGTGTTATAGCTTATTTTTTCCTCTTGGATTTAGACCATGAGCAATAAGGTGAACGTTAGTATGGAAGATTCATTGCAACATTCTAATAATATAATTGATCTTTATGCTACAGTAGAAGAGTTGCAAGGCTATAGTTCACAAGAAATAAAGAAATTGTTGGAAGATTCTCATAATCTGACATTGTGCTTGATTACTTAGAAAGGCTCTTTGATAAAGGTTGATATGGAAAAAGGTAGCTTGGCAACTGCCTTTGCATATTTTAGTTGTTCTTGTATTTTCAAATAGTGTTGAGTTACGCTTCCAGTACTTCCTATGTGTTGTCTCAGTCTCAGTAGATTTATATGGCTCATTGTACGCAATAAATGATGGTTGTCCACTAAAAAGGATTTACATCCCTCTTGTTACTCATGCTCAAGAAAGGAAAACATCATTGGTGAACATAATTGCAAATTTGTAGTGTAACAACCCAAGCATTGGTAGAGAAGTGGAAACATATTTCCTTGATATTTTTCTTGATTTGTTGGCTATATCATAGTTTAATCCACCCAGTGATTATATTTGCGCTCTAAAACACAAACAACCCTTCATATATGCAAATATCTCTACACGTTACTAGGTCATGTAATGTTATAGAATCCCAAGTTACAAGAGGAAGATGTGTAAGTTCTGAGTGATTTTCTTAAGCATTTACATAATAAATACCATCCTAAACCACTAGTTGTTGCAGAACTTTATTGCTAGAGTTATATTTATCCCTTTTTAGTGGGAAAGAGAAAATTCAGGTTGAAATTTCAGGGACTCAAATCTCAGGACTATACAATGTCCCTGGTAGGAGAAAACAAGAGACAACTTCACCTAAGGATAATATGGGTTCATGCATAAAAGCTCGGCCAATGGAAAGGAGGAAGTAGAGTATGTTGAAAAAATGTCAACAATTGTGGATGCTCAGGAAGGTAATGTTTTTAGGGGATTCAATGATAAATTTGCATCTACTATCGAGGAAATTGAACATACATAAAGAAATTGGGAGGAAAGCATGGATGGTGATACCAAAAGCATATATCACATACACAGAAAACTCAGGAATCTTCATACCATGAATTTCAGGCTCAATTTTGGGCAAACAAGGATGAAATTCAAATTTCGAGATCAGGGTTTTGTGTAGAAGGACCCATATTTACTTCAACATGGGAATTTTCCAAAAATTATTAGTGGTTTCAAATATTTTGTAGGTTCTTTCAATGCTAGTTTTTGCAAAAACGTCATGCAAATGACTCATCTATGCTGGAATTCAATTTGTATTTTAAAAATTTCCTTCATGGGAGAGATTCAAAGTTCACTAAAAGGAAAAATTGTTTGAGACATATCCACCATTTTTTCATGTGAGCTGAGAAATAGTTTCCCACAAATTTTGTGGAATTCATCTTGTTTGGACTTATTGTTATTCTCAGTCGATAATCATGTACCATCTACACTTGCTACTGATCCAAGTTGGTGATCCAGGTGGATATTGGTGACCACCCGCCAAGTCCACTTGGGCTCCCACTATTGTTTCTTTTAGCTTTTCAATTTCCATAATTGTAGCACAATTTACTATTTTTAGCAGTTTTTTGGGTCCTAAATATCTGGAGCCATTTTGAGGCCATAAACGACGTTTTTTGGGAAAAATGGCAGTATCATGGGTACACGGATTTATGTTTCTCTTCCCAAATTTGTAGTTCTCAGATAGATATTTCTAGCAAGAAATTGTATGCATCAAACAGAGATCGTATGCCAAAGTTATGACCCCGGGAAGTTGAAGCACCAATTTACCCAAACGGGGCCCATAGTTTGGCGTTTCATCTTCTAGGGTTAGGTTTTTGGATGTTTATGGTTTTCCATTGTTTCTCAACAATAAATAGGCCTTCAAGCCTCATTGTAACATAGTTTAGAGGCATGTAGCAGCCACATCTCTTCTCAGAGATAAGCTACCATCGCCCTAGCTAGTTTATTTCTATTTTTGTTTGTAAGCATATTTTAGTATTTTACAGTAATGAAATGAATTATTATTTTTGTTGCATCTCTATATCTATGGTTATCTTTGTAATTTGTTGCATTCCTGTTTAAATCCAGATCAGTGGTATTACAGCGGTCTGCTCTTTCTATGAATTTCCTTGCATGTCCCCAAAGAGGTCGGGATATAAGGAGTTAGGGCTTGATCTGGTCAAACCTTTGCAAGACTAGCCTCGCAAATCCTGATGGCCTCCCATGGCAGATGAAAAAAAGGATGAGGGGGTAGGAGATCCTATGTAAATCTTGCTCGAAGAGGCCCTCGAGCGATAAAGGAATGTGGTGATGGACAACTTTTCCCAGATCCTTCAGCGGCTACCCAGGGGTGACACATCTACTTCCGACAGCTACTATGGAAGCACCACACCCTTTAAGGTACAAGTTAACTTTGACATTCCAATATTTGAGGGTCAGATAGATGCAGACCCCGTAGATAAATGGTTAAATCTGCTAGAAGGTTATTTTTCTGTTCATTATTTTTCTGGCCGGGAAAAATTACTTTCACTCTTCTGAAAGCCACCCTCGACGTCAAGGACTGGTAAGAAGCCTACTACAAGCAGAAGGATGAAAGTACGACCTCACTGTTTTCAGATGCACCCACTTTTAATTCATTTCGGACTGCCATCAAGGAGCAGTACTACCCTGTCAGAAGCTATGAGGATCAATACATAAAGTGGACCACGCTACCGCAGGGAATGGACCAAGACGTGCCAGAGTTTACCAATATTTTCCATACCCTTTGCACAAAATTGGGTATCAAGGATTCAAAGTAGCATTTGGTACTAAAATACTGTGGCTACCTGCACAGGTACATCCAAGAAGAAATAGAATTCCTGAACATCTCTTCGCTTAGAAAGGCATACCGATATGCCATCAAGATCGAGCAAAAGTTTAAACAGAAGAAGCGAGACTTTGGATCTGCGAATCTGAAGCAAGGGAAAGGTGCCCCCAACCCGTAAAACAAAGGACAAATCTAAGGCGGGGCTGCCCAAAACAACCCGCCAAAGCTGCAAGTAAGGGCAGCACAGCAAAGCCGAAAAAGGGCACGGGGAAGTGGTGTGAGTTCCATAAGAGCTCCACTCAGAACACAAGTGAGTGTCGGGCCAAGCTAAAGGTTTCATAATCAGATGCATGTTCTGACTCTGAGTCAGAACCATACAAGGAGAGTGACAAAGGGAAGAAGATTATCGATGCAGAGCCCAATGCCACCGTTGCCACCATGAAGATCTAGAAGGAGGAACCTGAAGATACAGAGGAGGAGGAGCATCTCTTCCACACCCAGATGTGGGTAAAGGGCTCCCCGCTATAGTTCATTATCGACAACGGGAGCCAAAAGAACCTCATTTCAGTATAGGTCATGAAGTGGTTGGGCTTACCAACCACAGCGCATCCACAATCATACACTATTGGGTGGGTTCACCAAGGACAGGATCTTCGCGTGAACCAACAATGTCGCCTTCCATACAACATCAAGCCCTTCACGGATGAGGTATTGTGTGACGTTGCTCCCCTTGATGTTTGTGATGTATTAGTAGGACAACCATACTTGTGGAAACGACATGCTGTCTATGAATCAAGGCCCCGTGCTGTTATTTTTACTTTGGGAAATAAGTTGTATAGGATACCGAAGGTAGCACCGCCTACCGCCATCTATTTGGTTACTGCAAAACAATGGAGTAAGCTCATTTCAAAAACTGAGAGTTTTTTTTCTTGATGATATGCCGTCAAGGAAAGAGGAAGACAATGGCCACGACCTTCAGACAGGGCCCCTCCACATGACAACTACAGATGGACAAGGTCGTGGAGGATTATGAGGACATCTTCACCTCCCCCGCAGGGGTTCCTCTGCACTATCAGGTCAAGCACTCCATTGATCTGACCCCAGGTGCACCGCTACCCAATAGAACAATCTATCGGTGCTCCATTCTGGAGAATGACGAAATCAAGAGGCAGATTTAGGAGCTGTAGCAAAAAGGTCACATCCATCCGAGTTCATTCATCACCCTGTGGGAGCCCGATCGTGTTGGTACAAAAGAAGGATGGGGCTTGGAGACTCTGTATTGACTATAGGGCGTTGAACAAGATCACTGTCCGTAATAGGTACCCGATCCCACCGATTGATGACCTTCTGGACCAACTAAAGGGGGAAAATTATTTCAACAAGATCGATTTGAAGTCAAGATATCACCAGGTACCAATCGAACCCTCTGATGTGTTGAAGACTACCTTCAAAGCCAAGGAGGTCCTTTTCAAATGGTTGGTTATGCCTTTCAGATTGACGAATGCTCTTGCAACCTTCATGAGGCTAATGGATGACAACTTGTGGCCATTCACCAACTCATTGTAGTGGTATACTTGGATGACATCATGATCTTCAACCAGACTTGGGAAGGGCACCTCCACCACATCTGACAAGTTCTCCAAACACTGCGACAACACAAGTTATGTGCCAATTTAGAGAAATTCACTTTTGGCATGACCCAATTCAGTATTTGGGATACATTATTGATGAACAGGGGGTGCATGTGGATCCAGCCAATATCAAAGTCATTCGGGATTGGCCATCTCCAACCACTCTGATAGAGCTCTGTAGCTTTCTAGGTCTTGCCAACTTCTACCACATGTTCGTGTTGGGATTTTCTCATATCACTTGGCCCTTGAGTCAAGTCACCAAGGGAGGAGTGAAAGGAAAATTATTTTGGTTTGAATGTCAACAGAAGGCATTCAAAGAGTTGAAAGATTGCCTCTGCTTAGCACCAGTGCTCACATTACTAGACTTGCAACAACCATTGAGGTCGAGACAGATGCCTCTGACTATGCTATTGGGGCAGTCCTTACTCAACAAAGAGATGTATTCCATTTTGCAAGCATTAAATTTTGAGGAAGGAAATATTGGTCATCCACACAGACCATTGACCCCTGAAATTCATATAGACCCAAGGGAAATTGCAGAATGATCCCCATCAGAAGTGGTCCACATACCTGCAACAATTCCATTTGATTATCAAGTATAAGAAGGGAAGCACCAATAATGTTGTAGATTACCTCAGTCGACCACCGATCATGCCATTAACCACCGTGCTCATCTCTTGTGGGCACGAGACTTATGATTGTCCACTTCTCTACAAAAGAAACCTAGAATTCAGCCACACATACCAGACACTCTTGGAGGGTCAGCATGTTCCCGATTTTCACCTCTAGGATGCCCTGTTATGCCACCTGGGTCACCTTTGTGTTCCTTCAATTGAGTGTGCCAAGATGATTTGGGAAGCACATTACAGTCGGGATGCTGGGCATTTCGGGGTCGAGAAATTGGTGGCAGTACTATAGAAGTGTTTCTATTGGCTGAATATTTGATAGGATGTCGGGAAGTACATCAGATCATGCACTACCTACGCCATTTCCAAACCGACCATCAAGAACCAGGGCCTCTATACCTTGTTGCCTACCCTAGTCAACCTTGGCATTCCATCTCCATAAATTACATGTTGGGCCTTCCTTCTACTAAGCATGGAAATGACTATGTTTTTTTCGTCGTCGACAGGTTCTCAAAGATGGCCATTATGGCGGCCTGCACAAAGAATATCACAGAAGAAGCCACTGCTAAACTCTGCTTTGAACAGGTGTGGGTACACTTTGGGATCCCACAGTCTATCATCTTAGATTGAGACAATAGGTTCCTCAGTACATTTTGGTCTAGTCTTTGGTTAATGCTGGACACCAAACTCACTAAGTCCACAACATTCCATCCTCAAATTGATGCCCAGATAAAGGTTCTCAACAAGATGATCGTACACATTCTACGCATATACAACTCAAAGAATCCACACACATGGGATGAGAGCCTCCCCTATGTTTAGCACAACTACAACCAGGCTCTCCACAGCTCGACTAGCAACAACCCTTTTCAGGTGGGCTTGGGATTCCAACCACTATGTCCCATTGATGTGTCCATGCCATTTGCAGCTACTCATGTAGATTCGGCTCATGTCCAGTCCGAAACAGATAAAGCAACAAATTCATTGAGCACATCCAACATATTCACCAGTAGGTCCATGACATTCTGGAGAAATCAAATGCCAAGTACAAGCAGTGACATGATCAACATCGGGTGCCACACAAGTTTTAGGTGGGCGACAATGTCTGGTTGCATTTGCAAAAGGAACACCTTACCAGAGCCTATTGGAAACTTAGACCACTCCGATATGGTCCTTAAACCATTACCAAGGCTATGGGAGACAATGCATTTGAGCTCAACATTCTCCCATTCCTTGGCCTGCACCCAGTGTTCAATGTGCACCGCCTTCGACCATACTTTCCACCATTACTAGACACATCCGACATTGCACAACAACTCACACTGACAGAGTCAAATCAAGATTGCATGGAACAAGCTACAATTGATTAGATCATGGACACAGAAATCAAGCACACTCATCAGCAGAATATCCAACTATATCGAGTTGTCGAAGAAGGCCAACTCCTTCACCAGGGAAAGTGGCTCACGAGGGACCAATTTTAGCTGAAGTTTCCTCATCTCATGGAGGAACTCAACGTAATGGGGACCATTGCTTCCTAAGTGGGGAGAAATTATCCAGGTGGATATTGGTGGCCACTAGCCAAGTCCACTTGGACCCCCACCATTATTTCTTTCTGCTTTTCAGTTTCCTTAATCATAGCACAATTTACTATGTTTAGCAGCTTTCGAGTCATGAACTTTCGGAGCCGTTTTGAGGCCCTAAATGATGTTTTTTTGGGAAAAATAGGAGCAACATGGATCCATGGATTGATGTTTCTCTTCCCAAAGTTGTAGTTATTATATAGATCTTTCTAACGAGATATTGTGCACGTCAAACGAAGATCGTATGCCAAAGTTATGACCCTGGGAAGTTGATGTACCAATTTACCCAAACGGGGCCCACAGTTTGGCGTTTCATCTTCTAGGGTTAGGTTTTTGGATGTTTACGGCTTTCCATTATTTCTCAACAATAAATAGGCCTTCAAATCTCATTATAACACAGTTCAGAGCCATGTAGCCACCACATCTCTTCTCAAAGATAAGCTACCATCGCCCTAGCTAGTTTATTTCCATTCTATTTGTAAGCACATTTCAGTATTTTACAGTAATGAAATGAAGTATTATTTCTGCTGCATCTCTATATGTATGGTTATATCTATAATTTGGTGTGTTCATGTTTAAATCCGAATCAGTTGGTTGGCTACAATACGTTCTCTATTGTAGCAGATTGTTGCAGAATGGATTTTTATTCTCTTCCTTATGCTCCTTGTACAACTCAAGGTCTTTTACAGTGAAAATTCTGCAAATTAAATTAATGACAGACAACACCTCAAACAATTGATGTAGTTTATTTGTTGTCAGAGATAAAACTTGTTCCAGGCAAGACAGACAATTGGAATGGTGCCTAGATGGTTAATATCCTTGCAATCGTATTTGATGTTGCTGTAACTTTGGGTTATAATATAAAAATGGTAGAACCTAGTAATTTAGAGATTATATATATTGAAATTGTCAGTGCAAATGTGAAGCCCAGTTATGCTGAAGAAATTGATGGTATGAAAAGAATTTATATTAGCATCAATGGTTTTTCATCTCAAACAAAAAATTGATGGCATGTTCAGAGTCCTTTTACATAGTGAGGAATTGTAGTCAGAAACCAATCATAAATACAAATTGATGGCATGTTTAGATTCCTTTTAGATAATGAGGAATTCTAGTCAGAAACAAATCAACAATAATATTTATTGCAACTAATGAGATACAGGTTACTAGGCCATGATTCTGCGCAAAATGAATTCAAAATTATATGATGAATTAATTTCAAAGAAAATAGATGCTCTGGAGGGTGCATGTGTCATTAACCTTTTTGCAGATGCTAGACACTCTATTACAATAATAGGAAAGATGAATTGAGTGTATAGGAGTTCACTCCTTTAGATGCAGTGTTTCCCATCCCGTATAATTCGAAAGCCTAAGATATTGGCATATATCTAATGCCATTGGGAGTAAATGCATGTTTATAATCTTTACACAAATGTAAATAGTTAATTGTTCAGATCATTCACACCCAGCTCCAATAAAGTCAGGGGAGGGAAAAGTACTCAAAGTTTAAGCTAAAGTGTGGTCCCATAAGCAGTTTCCTCAAACTACTTATCAAATAGATCAATGGTTTTAATTCGTTACGGTAGCACTCCTTTCTTTTTCAGAAACTACCAGGGGTGGTCCCCGAGAGTGGAAAGTGGGTTTCAAAAAGCATTCTCTAGTAATTCACACTTCCACCTCAGTACAAGCATACTTTTGTTGGTAATTGACAACTAATTAATGTAAATTTGGGTAAATTGTATTAGTTGTTGACAAGTTAGTTTCAGACCGAATCAGCAGTTATGTAATGGAGGGTCATATATAAAACTGATGAATGGCCAAACTATTGTAAGGTGAATCATTTATTGATTGAATAGAGATTCCAATCCCTTACCCCATGGATGTTTCCTTGACACCCTGTCAGGGTTTTACCATGTAAATCTTGAGTGTTTTTCTTCTGTGGTTTTATTCAGTTTCGTTTCTTTCTTGATTAGTAACCTTTTTAAACTACATATGGTATCAGAGCCTGTATGCAATGAGGAGGAGCTTGGAACTGAACCTGTCTGCCACCATTATTAATGAAGGAGGAGGAGCATGGAACCGAACCTGTCTGCCGCCATTATTAGTAAAGGAGGTGGAGCAAGGAGAACCACTAAGGTCCAGTTATACACTGCCAGACCACTGAACCCTCTGCCCTTTGTGTCGCCCGTGAAGAGAATGTCAGTGATGTGACTTTGATGCAAGAGCCCTGCGTATGGCCAGTCTCTGCGTCTGCCCATGAAAATAATGCTGCTAGCCCTCTACGTGAGACCATTGCCACTGTCTACCTATGAAGAGAATGTGCTAGAGCTGCCCTCTACGTGCTGGTCAAGGAATCCAGAGCCGTTCTCTGCATGCACTGGTGAGGAAACGCTGTGTAGCATATGTGAAGGCCACCGTTGCTGCCCATTCAAAGCGAAGAGATCTGTGTGTGTAGCAAAAGCGTGGGGGCCTGTTGCTTGTCTAGAATTGGAGCAAGGGCTGCGTGGTTCCATTGCAGGAAGAGGGCTGTTGGTTGAGTGTTGCCACTGTTGAGGAAGAGGGCTGTCGATTTTCATGCTACCAGAGAGAAAGGCATTATGCGTTGGAACCCATTGCAGTTAAAAAAATCGAGCTGCTATTTAAAAGAAATCTGGGTAATTCTTTTTTAGCATAAATAAAGATATTCATTGAACTGAAGAAAAGTAATTTTTTTTTTATTTTTTATTTTTTTTAAATTTTTAAATTATTTATTTTTTTATTTTTTTCAGGAAACTGAAGTAGGGTTTGTTTAAGGGTTTCATTAAATTGAAGATTGGAGATTTTTTTTGAAATCTGAAATTAAACAAAGGGAATTTTTTTAGAAAAAAATGTTGTAGGTTTTCTAAGTCAATTTGGAAAAATTTGGGAAAGTAAAATTTTGAATTTTTATTGGGGAATTTGTGGAATTTTTCCAGAAAATTGAAGTAGAAAAAAAAAGGACTTGGAAACCCTTTGTTGAAAGAAGACAATCAAAGTAATTTTTTTTGGAAACCCTAGTTGAAATACCGAAACCCTAGGAGGAAATAAATGGCCAAGATGTCGAATGCAAAGTTCGAGGTGGAGAAATTCATCGGAAAAAGCAACTTTGCTCTATGGAAACTAAAAGTTAGGGATTTTCTGGTGCAACAAGGGTTGCACAAAGCTTTGGATAGGGCAAATAAGAAACCATCAGGCATGACTGATTCAGACTAGGAGGACTTGGATTCCGAGCTCTCAATACCATTAGGTTATGCTTAGCAGATGAAGTTATCTTCAACATTGTTGAAGAGAGTACAAATTCGGGCTTATGGGAAAAATTGGAAAAACTATATATGACAAAGTCGTTAAGAAATAGAATTTATTTGAAAAGACAAGTGTACAATCTTCGAATGAAGGAGGGTTCAAAAGTTGCAGAGCATTTAAATGTTTTTAATACACTTATATGCCAATTATCAGATATGGAAGTTAAAATTTAGGAAGAAGACAAAGCTATAACCTTGTTGTGTTCTCTACCTGAGTCATGGGACCACTTCATAACTTCAATTAGTTTGAGCACCACTGATTCTTTGAATTTTGAAACAGTTGTGGGAGCTCTCTTGTCTGAAGAAGTACGGAGGAAATCTAGTACTGAAACAGTTGCATCAGAAGCCATGATAGTTAGAGGATGGTCAAAGGAAAGAGGAGAAAAAATAAGGGGGTCTTCCAGATCTAAATCAAAGGGAAAGAAGTGTAAGGCAAAATGTTGGCACTGCAATAAAATTGGGCACATGAAGAAAGATTGTTGGAAACAAAAAGATTCTGATATCTTGAAGAAGGAAGCAAATCAGGTTGATTCATGTATGATATACAAAGTTTTATCTGCTAAAGAATTATGTATGATAGATGAAACTTCACCTGTATGTAATGTATCTTAGGGTTTTGAAAGCTAGCTGTTGGAATCTGGTGCTTCTCATCACATGTGTCCACACAGAAATTGGTTTACTTCATATGAAGATGTAAATGGTAGTTCTGTGTTTATGGGTAATAATGTAACATGTTAGACTATTGGGATGGGAAATATCAGGATTAAAATGTATGATAACACAATTAGAACATTAACTAGTGTTAGACATGTACTTGAATTGAAGAAAAAATTGATTTCTTTGGGAGTGTTGGATTCAGATGGTTATAAGTTTACAGGTCAGAGTGGAGTGCTGAAAGCCTCTAAAGGCGCCCTAGTTGTTATGAAAGCAGAAAATGTCGGAAACATTTACAGACCAAAAGGAAGTACTCAGGTGTGTGAAGCAGTGATTGTGTCAGAGAAAGAAGAAGAAGGTACTTGCCTATGGCATCAGTGATTGGGTCACATGAGCGAGAAAGGTCTTCAGGTACTGATGAAATGTAAATCACTTCCTGATTTGAAATCCTTGAAGTTGGATTTCTGTAAACATTGTGTGAATGGAAAATAGTGTAAACAGAGATTTAAAATTGGAAATCATAATAGTAAAGATATTTTAGACTATGTTCATTCTGATCCATGGGGACCATATCCTATTGTATCATATGGAGGTGCTCTATATTTTTTAACGTTTATTGATGATTTATCCCATAAAGTTTGGGTCTTTATACTGAAAAAGAAAGATGATGTATTTAATATCTTTAAACAATTTAAAGCAATAGTAGAGAAAAGAATAGGCAAATAAATTAAATGTTTAAGAACTGACAATGGTGGCGAATTCACTTCAATAGAATTTGAACAATACTGTAAGGATGAAGGAATTGTTAGACACAAAATTGTTGTTTATACTCCTCAACAAAATGGTGTTGCTGAACATATGAATCAGACTCTTATGGAAAGAGCCAGAAGCATGATCAGAAATGCTAACTTGCAAAAGGAGTTGTGGGCAGAAGCAGTATCCATTGCTTGTTATTTAGTTAATAGATCACCTTCAGTAACAATTAATTGTAAAATTCCTGAAGAAGTTTGGTCAGGTCAGTCTTGTGATTATTCACATTTAAGGATATTTGGCTGTGATGCTTATGCTCTTATTCCTAAAAATCAGCATTCAAAATTAGATCCAAAATCGAAATGTTATGCCTTTGTTGGGTATGACTATGTAGTGAAAGGATACAGGTTGTGGGATCCTACATCGCAGAAGATAGTCATTAGTAGAGATGTAACATTTGATGAATATTCTCTTTTAAAATCAAATGTTGAAAGAATTGAACAGGAACAAGTATCGCCAAATCAACAAATTCAGTTGGAGGCTAGACCTTTCGGTGACAGTCAAAAGGAAGAAGAGACTTATGGAGAAAAAGGTGTTGAAGATACAAAGGAAACTGTTGAATTTTCTGAACTAGTTCAACAACAAGTCACTCTAAGAAGGTCTAAAGGGAAAGAAAAACTCCCAAAAGGTATGAAGGTTCTGCTTCATCTTTTGCTTTGATTACTGAAGATGGGGAACCTTCTTGTTATCAAGAAGAAGTAGATGATACAGGTAGTGAAAAATGGAAAACAATTATGGAAGAAGAAATGGATTCCTTAACCAAGAACAATACCTGGGATCTCGTAGAACTTCCTGAAGGGAGAAGTGTTGTTGGATGCAAATGTGTCTTCAAACTAAAATGGAAAGTTGATGGAAGTATCGAAAGGTTTAAGGAGAGACTGGTAGCAAAAGGGTATTCTCAGGTTGAAGGTATCGACTTTTGTGAGATTTTTTTCACCAGTTGTAAAACTTGTTTCTATTCATACTGTGTTGGCACTAACTACATTGCTTAACCTTGACTTAGAACAGTTAGATGTTAAAACAACTTTTCTACATGGTGATTTGAATGAAGAGTTATATATGGAACAACCAGAAGGTTTTTTATAAGGTCGCAATAGAATATTAGTTTGCAAGCTTAGGAAACCATTGTATGGTCTAAGGCAGTCACCCAGACAATGGTACAAGAAGTTTGATTCCTTCATGGTAGGCTAGAACTTTATTAGAAGTGAGTATGATCGTTGTGTATACTTCAAAAGTTTCAATGGGATATTCATTATCTTAGCTTTGTATGTTGACAATATTCTTATTGCAAGCAAAAGCATGGAAGAGATCAATAGGTTAAAGGCTTAGCTCTCTAGGACGTTTGATATGAAGGATCTTGGAGTAGCAAAACATATCTTGGGCATGGAGATACACAGAGACATGAAAAATGGTAAGCTTTGGTTATCACAACAGAAGTATGTGGAGAAAGTACTTGAAAATTTCTGTATGAACAATGTGAAACCTGTTAATCTTCCATTAGCTTCCCATTTTAAACTTTCTTCGATTTTGAGTCCTAGAATTGATGAAGAAAAGCATCATATGTCTCATGTACCATATGAAAATGTTGTAGGCAACTTAATGTATGTGATGGTATCTACAAGACCTGACATTTCACATGCAGTAGGAGTTGTCATCAGGTTCATGGCAAATCCAAGTGAAGAACATTGGCAAGCAGTGAAATAGGTGCTTTGATATCTAAGAGGCACAAGTGACCATTGCATCATCTTTAATGGTAGGGAAGGATCAGTCTATGGATATGTAGATGCTGATTATGCATGTGATTTGCACAAAAGAAGATCTACTACAGGTTATGTCTTTACTCTTGCAGGTGGAGCAATTAGTTGGATGTCAAAGATTCAAGAAACAATTGCGTTGTCCACTACCAAAGCAAAATATATAGATACTTCAGATGCTAGTAAAGAAGCAATCTGGTTAAAGGGTCTACTTGATGAGATTGGAAGGACACAAGAGAAAGTGAATGTACTTTGTGATAGTCAGAGTGCTATTCACTTAGCTACAAATCCTGCTTATCATAGCAGAACCAAGCACATTGATGTAAGGTATCATTTTCTGAGACATGTGATTGATGGTGGAAAAGTAGCTCTTCAAAAGGTCCATACACGGGAGAATTGTGCAGACATATTCACAAAGCCAGTTATAGTAGAGAAGCTGCGATGGTGTTTATCTTCTCTTGGCTTGCAGAAGAGATGATGAATGGGCATGGGCAAGGGATTAGGAATTGTTGTCAAGAAGGAGTTTGTTGGTAATTGACAACTAATTAATGTAAATTTGGGTAAATTGTATTAGTTATTTACAAGTTAGTTTCATACCGAATCAGAAGTTATATAACGAAGGCTCATATATAAAATTAATGAATGCCCAAACTATTGTAAGGAGAATCATTTATTGAGAGAATAGAGATTCCAATCCCTTGCCCCGTGGATGTTTCCTTGACACCATGTCAGGGTTTTACCACGTAAATCTTGAGTGCTTTTCTTGTGTGGTTGTATTCACTTTTGTTTCTTTCTTGATCAGTAACCTATTTAAACTACAACTTTGTGACTGTAGTTTGATGGGACTCACACATATTTTATTACACTCCAAATCTAAATTCTAAATGGTTTAGAACTCATATATATTTTCATATTGTAATGTATGAAATCATGTTAAATGGATGGATTTCTTATATTGATGATATATGAGATATATAAAATTAATATTGTATATATAATTATATATATAATATTAAATTTATAATGCATTTAACAACAAGATTTATTGTGATTGAAAATAGACAATTACGTAAATTTCTATGAGTTAGTTTTATAACTAATTAGAGGATGGTTAGAGTAAGGGAGAAAATAAAAGTCTAAGAGTTATTTTTGATAAGCGTTTGGAAGGGCACAACCACTAATGACTCACAATGTAGAAAAAATTCATTCTGAAATCTAAATATGAAATTTCAGTTTGATTCCAACATTGGTGTTGTAGTGATTGTTTTTCTCATATGTTCCAACATTCATATATGTTTTTCCTCTTTTGGACATCATAAGATGCAGTCGGTGCTTTAGTTTAGTTTTAAGTGAATTTACTTTGTTGTACTCCTTAAAATTGCCTTGTAATCATTAAAATTAATCATGAAGCCCTTAATAAAGTGCTCCACATCTCAAAATCTCATTCATACGTTTTCTTTTTCATCCATCATTCTTTATACATAGTTGAAGCATATATCCTTAATTCCCTATGAGAAAACTTTGTCTCCTTCATTTTATTCTTTAAATCTCCACCCTGCAGCTCTCATAGTCTCTTGTCATTCTATTTTAGAAGGCTAGGTTTTCAGAGTTAGAATTTTTTCTTGCAAACCCTCATAGCTTGTCCTTCCTTCCCTTGATTTCAAATTATCATTTTATCAAATCTCAAAATGTCTCAGACACTGGTTCCCCCACATCTAGTAACTGTCTCTTGCGGTACAACATTTTTGGGCGTCGTTGCCGAGGAATGGAGCTACGAAGCTATTTTTCCCTGGGTATTAAAAATATATTTCTTGGTGGTGAGCAATATTTAGATATCCAAATCTACAGTTCATTATTCACCTAGTGACTCCACTGATGAAGGCTTATTCGAATTAAGATTTCGCTCACAGAAAATGAGGAAGCATCATGAAAAGTTCAAGTATCATACTTTTAGGTTTTTAAAGGAAACCTTATTTTGTATTTTCAGCTCTGTGGTATATTTTCCCCTTCACATTAAAAATATTGTTTTCTGCTTTATATTCTCAAAAGATTGTAAACCTAAAAAACAACATTCTTTATTGGAAAAAGAAGACCTTTTTTCTTATTGTGTTATTGATCTAGACACAACTTTATCTCCTAAAAGTGAGATAAGAGAGGATTGTTGCATTACAATTCCTAAAGATAATTAGTCATAGTCTGTGCACAAAAGTGATGATTCATTTTCTTTGGGGGATAATACTCTGCCTCATAAACAACTCACTATTGTTCAGGTGAAAATCAAGGAAATATTCAAACCCTTGTAGCTGCCTACAGTTCTTCATCAGTATCCTTAAAAAAACTTCAAATTTCTACCAAGTTTCTCTATAGATAATGATGATGTTACAACTGAAAAACATATCTTAAACTTTGAGTAATTTATGGATAAATTTCAAATTATTTATCAAGATGTGGCTTTGAGGTTGTTTTGTCATTCCTTAAAGCGGGAATCACAATAGTGGTTTCAACATATAGAAGCAAGTTCAATTAATTCATGGCAAGGTTTTCAACATATCTTTCTTAGATATTGGGGCAAGCACAATTCATATCAAGAAAACCTTTTGGAATTATATACTATCTAGAGGTAGAGTCATGAATCAGTCACTGAGTTTAATAAGAGGTTTAAAAATATTTATTTCAGTATGCCAAAATAAATTCGACCCTCTGAAGCTCCTTCCATGGTGTATTATTCGAAGGCTTATCCTATTAAATTCACTTTTTATCTGAAGGAGAGAAATCCTTGCACTCTGGAGTTGTTGTTTCTTTATTCATAGGAAATTGAAGATAATTTATGGGCTTGTGAAAATTTTTGTTATCATATTCAAAGAAAATAAACTGTTGAAAACAAAAATGTCCTCCAAGAAAATAATGGAAATTCTTTGCAGGAAAATATGCATTTAGAGATAAGGATGGGATTTCAAAATGTGGCAAGGGATTCCCATACTGTTAAGAAACTAGAATGAATACATTCTAAGAATTTAGATCTGCAACTTGTGGCAGAAATTGAACAACACTTTGAAGGCTTGATCGATAATTATAATGAATATGATTTTAGTAATTTTTTGAATAAAGGAGAACCCAATGTAGATTCTCAAGCTATATTGCAAGAGGACAAGGATTTTTGTGAAGAGTTGGTATCACATGAAAAACATCAACATCATGGGGCACAAAATTTGAATTTTTATTTTCAACCTAGAAGGTTTTTAGCAGAAAACAACGATAAAGTTTTATTGCAAATAAAGAATTTCTTTGAAGATCTAGTAGCTGACTATCTGTCATTTTCCTTTGGTCAACAATAATTATCATTTTTGGGGTATGTGCTAAACATTTTTCCTAAAACTATTTTATGGTGCATACCAATTTTAGTTTCTGAATTCCAGAAGTATGGAGGCACAAGGCCTGGTACTCAAATGTTGGCTTGGTGCCACTTGGAGGTGGGATTCACTTGAAAAAGTTCAATCTTGTACATAGTTAGAGACCTATACATAAATAAGCTCAACTAGTGAGAATTTTACTTTGAAGCTGCAATATTTCTAGTTTATCATTTTTAGTTCAAGAATAAATATCTTGGAAGACAAATGTTTTAGGGAGTTTGAAATTTTCTGAGATTTTGGATTGGGATCAACTTTTGTTTTCATTTGACTCCATGCCTAACTAAGGTCATTGATCTATAAGTTCTCAACACTTTTCTATCAAAGTTATGTCCCCAACTAGAGCTAAATGTTGTAACTTATTTTTTCCTCTTGGATTTGGACCATGACCAATAAGGTGCAAGTTAGTATGGAAGATTTAATGCAACATTCTAATAATATACTTGAACTTTGTGCTGTGGTGGAAGAGTTGGATGGCTACAATTCACAATAAATAAAGAAATTGTTGGAAGATTCTCATAATCTGACATTGTGCTTAATTACTCATAAAGTCTCTTTGATAGAGGTTGATATGGAAAAGGTAGCTTGGCAGCTACCTTTGCATCTTTTAGTTATTCTTGTGTCTTCAAATGGTGTTGAGTTACGGCTCTAGTAGTTGCAATGTGTTGTCTCAGCCTCAGTAGATTTATATGGCTCATTGGATGCGATAAAAGATGGTTGTGCACTGAAAAGGAACTGCATGCCTCTTGTTGCTCATGCTCAAAAAAGGACAACGCCATTGGAAAACATACTTGCAAGTCTGCACTGTAATGCCCCAAACATTGGTAAAGAAGTGGAAACATATTTCCTTGATAGGTTTCATGATTAGATGGCTATATCACAGTATAATCCATCAAGTTATTATATTTATGGCTTTGAAACGCAAACTACCCTTCAGATATGCAAAAATATCTACGTGTTATTGGATCATGTAATGTCATAGAATCCCAAGTTAAAAGAGGAAAATTTGTAAGTTCTGAGTGATTTTCTTAAGAATTTACATAATAAAGACCGTCCTAAAACACTAGTTGTTGAGGAACTTTATTGTTGGAGTTATATTTACCTCTTTTTAGTGGGAAAGAGAAAATTCATGCTGAAATTTCATGGATTGAAATCTCAAGACTATACAGTGTCTCTGGTAGGAGAAAAAAAAGAGAAAACCTAACCTGAGGATAATATGGGTTCATGCATAAAAGCCTAGCCAATGACAAGGAGGAAGTAGAATATGTTGAAAATATCTTTGCAATTATGGATGCTTATGAAGATGATGTTTTCAGGGGATTCATTGATAAATTTTCATATACTATCAAGGGAATTCAGCATATAGAAAGAAATTGGGAGGCAAGCATGGCTGGTGATACCATGAGGAGAAATCACATACACAAAAATGTAGGAATCTCCAAACCATGAATTTTAGGCTCAATTTTGGGAAAACTAAGACGAATTTCAAAATTTCGCGATTTGAGTTTTGTGAAGAAGGACCCATATTGACTTCAACGCAGGAATTTTCCAGAAATTTGGAGTGGTTTCGGAGATTTCCCAGGTTCTTTCAATATCTATTTGCAAAAATTTCTTGTAATTGACTCATCAATGCTGGAATTCGATTTGTATTATAAAAATTTCCTTCATGGAAAAGATTGAGAGTTCACTAAAGGAAAAATATTTGTGACATATCTATCGGTTTGTTAAGTCAGTTGAGAAATAGGTTTCAACAAATTTTGGGGAATTCAACTTGTTTGGACTTATTTCTATTCTCAGCCAATAATCATTTACCATCTACACTTGCTATAGATCAAAGTTGGGTGGCTACAATACATTCTTTGTTGTAGCAGATTGTTTGAGAATGGATTTTTATTCTCCTTCCTATGCTCCTTGTACAACTCAGGGTCTTTTACAGGGAAAATTATGCAAATTAAATACATGATAGAGAGAACCTCAAAAAATTGATGTAGTTTCCTTGTTGTCAAGGATAAAACTTGTTCTAGGCAAGATCGATAGCTGGAATGGTATCCAGACGGTTAATATTCCTCCAATCATATTTGATGTTGCTATAGCTTTGGGTTCTAATATAAAAATGGCAGAAGTTGTTAATTTGGAGATTATGTCTACTAAAATTGTCAGTGCCAATGTGAAGCCCAATTATGATGAAGAAATTGCTAGCATGAAAAGGCATTATGTCAGCATCAATGGTTTTTCATCTCAGACAAAAAAAAAGTCAATGGCAAGTTCAGAGTCCTTTTACATAATGAGGAATGCTAGTCATAAACACATAGTTATTATACCTAACGAGATGTTGGTTACTAGGCCATTATTCTATGCGAAATGAATTCAAACTTGTATGATGAACTCATTTCAAAACAGATAGATGCTCTAGAGGGTGCACAGGTGATGGCCCTCTAAATTAAACATAAATTAAGGCTCATGCCTTTAAATTAGACATAAATTAAGGCCCATCTTACCATCCTTCATCACATTAAACCTATGTTTTTTCATTATATGATTTATTTTAACTTTAATATGTTCATTAGGAAGGTTTATGGATAATTGCATATTTGTTCCTAATATTATTTATTTTTGTGGAATGTTTTGAGAATATTGGGCAGATTATGAAGATTTGGAGGAGGAGATGATTTAGGGGATTTATCCCTACTACAGGAGGATAAATATTAAATAATAAATGAATAATATATTCTAGAATTATGGCACAAATTGTGGAGCTCCAATGATTGAGAAAATCTAGGAATGTGTTCTGTGCCATCTAATGCAGATTCCTAGTATTGGGAACCAAATCCACTAGTCAAGGGATTTTGGTGGGGAAAACTTCCTCCTTTCATGGGGAATGATTCCTAATCATTTTGTATAAGTTCCAAGTCGAATTTGACTCTAGGGTTTGATTTTTATTAGCCTTCTTGTGGAGAGAACTCGTATTTTTGCAACTCCACTTTCATTTCTTACAGGGATGTAATTGTACTGATGGAAATAATGAAGATTGGTGTCATGTTCAGCTTCTAAACCTTGGTATACTTCATAGGAATATGATTTTCCTTGGTCTTGGCCATTCCAGGAGCCTCAAATCCCTTTTATAGCTTTTACTTTTCTTCTTTTCACTTCTTATTCACATGCATCTCTTGTTCTTATTTTTTCTATTTCTGCATTTAGTATTAATAATTTCTTGTTGTAGGATTGGGTTAAATGGTTGAAGTAAGTTATTTTTAAAGATTGAAAGAATCACTTGATAATTGGAACAGATTTGGAAGGTCATATTAATCATCAATCTACTTGGATTAGTTTTCTTATTCCCAAATCCAAATTTCTGGAAATCCCTTGTGGAAAATAACAGTAAATGTCGGCTATTTTTTAGAGCATTATAATGAGATTAAATCAAGTTGATTCCACTTGAATTATATACAAAAACATTCTAGTTAATAACAAATATTACCCCATTACATCTTCACTTGATTAGGTTAGGCATATGATAGATTTACTAGCTCACTAGTTTTCGAATTTCTAGATTTTAGACTAGTAATGTTCTGTTATTTTTTAGCAATGGGTTAACAAAATTATTTTTGAGTGATTCCAATTGGAATGGAGACATAAGAAATTCTAATCAATAAAAAAAATTGTCCCATCCATTTTGGATTTTATTTGGTTGGTCATTCGGTGACTTATAACTCCCTATATAAAATTTGTTGCTTCCTATAGTATACTACAAGAAACCATGTACCAGCCTTCCACTATGTATATAGTTGCCTAGATTCGCTCAAGAAGATTGGTTATTGTCCCTTAGGTTTGAATCAATACCCCTAGGCTCTAAATAAATTATTAGGTAAGATTGATGACTGCTTAATACTTTCCTCTTTACCCATGCAAAACATTTCAATCATTTTGGTTAATGGACAAATTTATGAATTAGATAATACAATGATGATTTTCTTGATTGCCACATCCAATAAACTCTGTTAATGAATATAAACTCTTTGGAATTTAAAGGTTGAAATTTAGTTCATGATCTTTACTTTATGCAATTTGAGTATGTTTCTTTCCTTTTACTTTCTTTCTTGCAATATGTTAAGGTTTCCATTTCAAGCATTTCATTTTCTGCATTTAGTTTAGGATCTAATTTCACTACATGCACTCCATTACATCATGAAAGAAAGGGAAGGACCCATTGTATGTTGCACATATAGTGCCGATAACTCTTAAGTTTGTACGAAACCCAGGTCGATAATTAAAGTTGGTAGCCTTGGGAGTTATAACATTCTTGTTCCAATACCGAGGCTCATAACTTTTTGGTGCTGTTGCGGGGGAGGTGTCAAAGTATGCATTTTTTTCTTCCCTAGTTGATTAATTTATTTTTACTTTTTTTCAACCACAAAAATATTTTCATTAGGAATATTTCATTTCAGAAACCGAAAAGTGCATTGGATTAATGTTTTCATTCCATCATAAAAACAAAAAAAATCTCCAACACTAACATTGATCACGCGGTGTAGTGAGAGCCTCATCACCATCCACATTTGCAAGTAGAAAGAAGATATGACAAAGAATGTAGAATAAATGGATGGAGATGATGACAATGAGGAATATCCTCTTGATTTCCCATTCAATATACTCATATCAATGTGCATATGAATAACATCCCTCTATCTTTTGTTCCAAACTTTCATGGTCTAAGGTCAGAGGAATAAAAAAAAATTCTCTTTGAATTTGAAATTGTTTGTAGATCTTATGGTTACTTATTAAACACTCGAAAATTGATATTGTTTCCAACAAAATTAAAGGATAGAGCTCTTAAATGGTTGGCAATTTTAGGGGCTAATTCAATAAGATCATGGAGTGAGATGCAAAATATATTTCTAAAAATTGATAAAGATCATGATATTAAAGAATAAATATTTAGAATGTATAAAAAAGAAGATGATATTCTAGAGGATCTAGTAGAGAGGTTCATGTATAATGTTAAGAGGGAAAAATTACATCATTTAGGATCAAACACACTAAAAACCCTCCTACTTAGAAAAATTAGGGATGACTGGATTGATCTCCTTGATCTCATAAGTAGAGATGATGTATACCAATTATCATTTGAAAAAATTTGTGAAACATGCAAACACATATCAAGATGAAGGGCAAGAGTAATTCAATCAACATCAAGAACGGTAAGTCAAGCTAAACTTGGAAATTTTCTTAATAACTTTAAAACATAAATTCTTAGAGATCTAAGTGAACAAGTAGAAATTTTAAGAAGACAAAATTAGAAAAAAGAAGATGCTGATATTTTTGTTTTCCATGCAAAATCACATGATGTTAAATATTACCCCTCATTACCCAAGTTGAAGGAATCTTACCCAGAGGACAATCGAGTACGTCAATTTCCAATGCAGCTATGTTATATAGCTCGAAGAGGACTATGGAAGCATATTCAACTTGATATGAGGCAAGAGCCTAATTCACAATTTCAATCTTATGCATATCCATCTAAAAGTCATTGGAACACACCTTTTCCTTGGCAACATTGGCCATCTCAACCCCAAAAGCAATCTTGGCAACAAGGTTGGTAAGGAACTTATGGGAGCCATCCACAATATCCTCAATATTTTCTTCAATATCCTCCGTATTTAACTCCATGTCATCCCTACCATTCACGACAACCACAACCCCAACCACATCCATCTCAAATATCCACTCCCACTCAACTACCGGTACCACCATTCCTAAACCCACGCAATGAAGTAGCTCAATCCACTTACAATGTTGAGGTACAACACTTCCAAACATCTCTTCTTGATCTAAATGGTATTCGTCTTAGCTCAGGAATATCATAATAAAAAAGTATTGTCTTGATATCATTGAAGGACAATATGCAGAAAAAGAAGATTCAAATGAGAATACCAAAGAATCATAGGATGCACTTGACGAAGAGCAGACATTAGAATTAGATATTGGGAAAGTGCCCTCATGTTTACCATCATATCCTCTATGTGTTCAAGAGAATAATTAACAAAAGGAATAAGATTTGAATTCCATGGTAGAAGAAGACATCCAAGATGACCCAAATCATAAAATGGACCAAGGGCATCACAACTATATTAAAATATGGTTCCAGACAGTCACTAAGTTGTAGCAATACTCTCTTCTTCAACTATGCTTGATATCATAAAAGTCAAAGAATTTGGTCTCTTACATTCAGGTACATGTCAAAGAATATGTTTCGAGCCTACACATGATTTTATATGTCATCCATTTATGCACGTGGCTCAATTTGAAGTATTCCTAGACTTGAAAATGATTTCTTTTTCAAGTAGAGTAGGATAGGAAAATAAATAAAGAATAAAAAATAAGAAAAAAAAGTTGAGGTGAAAACCTTGTTTGAGGCGTCTGAGATTGGCGCATCAATTGAAAACCTCAATGACGTGGTCAATTGGTTGGAAAAAAGAGAAAAAAGAGAAAAATAAAATATCCTAGGTGAAAACCTCCTTTGAGGCGCCTAGGCAGAACTCCTAGTTGAAAACCTCATTGAGGTAGCTAATAAGCATAGAAGAAAAAAAAGGGAAAAAATAAAAAATCTTTGCTCCATGTATCTCTCTAATGAATCCATATGCTCTTCAACACCTGCAAGCAAAAAAAACAATTTGGCACCAAAAAAAGAAAAAGATGGTCAAAATTCTAGTCAAAGGAAGTCAAACTGGGATTTTCTCCTCCTCTACTCAGATTCTCTGGAAGGACCAACGCGATGCCAATCCATCACCCTCATATATTTCCATCATCCACCCATCATTCCAAAGTTTTTCCCATTCATTTTCCTTGTTCTCCTAAATACTACAGGAACCGCTACATGGTTTCCTATAGTTTACTACAGGAATTGCTACATGGTTTCCTATAGTTTGCTACAGGAAACACAAATTTACTACAAAATGTCCTAGTTTTCATCTAAAGGAATTTTAAGGTTTCAGAGGTGTCCAAATGGTGGAAAAAGGTAGCAGGAGGTTGGAAAAAGATGTGGAAGACCTAGCCAAACTGAAAATTATTCACGAACCCATATTGAATAAGGAGAGGAAGGTAGCCTAATGGTCTCAAGAAACACTCTGATTTTTCTATGCAGAAACAGTTTTGGAAAAATGAGTGAAAATTGAATGAATATTTGAAGGGAGAGGGTATGAATGAAATAGATCTACAAGCCAACAAAGTGCACTTGAAAAGAGGAAAGTTATGCTTTTTCTTGAAAGACTGTTAAACAATCATGAAGAAAACAATTACATTTTTGTGCTTGTCCTTACAGAACTTACAACCAGAATTCTTAAGAGAAAGGAATAAGGAATGCATAAAAGAGAGGACATTGGGGCTATGAATGAGGCAAGATGAGGTCACTAAGTTTTTGAGGGGATGAGCAACACTTTCAGTAGGGGGTATGATGGGCCTCTAATTTAGACATAAATTAAGGCCCATATGAGGATCCTTCAACACGTTAAACCTATATTTTTTCATTATATAATGTATTATTAACTTTAATATGTTCATTAGGAAGGTTTATGAATAATTTCATATTTGTGCCTAATATTATTTATTTTTGTGGAATATTGTGAGAATATTGGGTAGATTATGAAGATTTGGAGTTGGAGATAATTTAGGGACATGCTCCCTACTATGGGAGGATCAATATTAAATAATAAATCAACAAGATATTCTAGAACTATGGCATAGATTGTGGAGCTCCAATGATTGAGAAAATCTAGGAATGTGTTCCTTGTCATTTAATGTAGAATTCTAGTATTGGGAACTAGATCCATCAATCAAGGGATTTTGGATGGGAAAGCTTCCTCCTTTCATGGGGAATGATTCTTAATCATTTTGTATAAGTACACGGTCACATTTTCCTCTAGGGGTTGATTTTTATTAGTCTTCTTGTGGGGAGAACTCATATTTTTGTATCTCCACCTTCATTTCTTACATGGATGTAATTGTATTGATAGAAATAATGAAGATTGATGTCATGTTTAGATTCTTAACCTTGGTATCCTTCATAGGACTCTAAGTTTCCTTGGGTTTGGCCATCCCAGGAGCGTCAAATCCCTTTTGTATCATTTACATTATTATATTATAGTATATTAAAACTTTTTTATATATTAGGATTAGAAATAACTCTCATGAGCTTCAAAGTGAGACAAGACACTACTCCCAAGAATCCATAAGACCTTAGAATTTGTCACATTTGGTATAGTAACATGGAATATGGAAAGCACTTCATTT